>OY720643.1:95118847-97518847 GCA_963169105.1 Ceriagrion tenellum
CTCCTACTGATGGACAGGCTTCTAATATAGGTTTGATTGAAGACTAAAACTTCTTGCTTAAGTTTATGGCACCAAACAGGCGACAATTTTGGACATGGGCAATAGAACCCTCAAAATCCTGCAAAACTGCGGAAGAAGACTGTGGTGTGTTAATTGTAGAGGGTCAGAATCCATTTCGATCCACCATTTCAAACGGCTGCTAAAAAACGACTCGAAAAGAATGAAAACTCACCACTCTATGCGATCCTATTTCAAACACTGACGTAGATGGAGAGGGCATTAAGGCATCCAACTGTTGCCTAACAACTGGAATAATAATCGCATTTGCCTGATTTTCCTGAGTTTAGTAGATAGGACAATAAAATGGACAACTGAGCGGATGTAAAGCAAGAATATCCACCATCTGCTAAAAATTTAAGGTAAGTAACTCTTGAAAAATATTTTGGATACTTACTTCAGCAGATTAGACTCATTTTTACCATAGTTTTCAACGGGAATGTGGTAAATTATTGTTTTAAATAAAAAATAGAAGTTGGGAGTGAGCATAAACAGACTTAGGTTGCTTGACAAATTCAGAACTGGTATTTTTCAGAGCGACACAGGAGAATATTATCTTGATTCCTCACTACATCTCTAGGTCTGACAGATGCAATTAAGGAAGAGAGATACACTGTCGAACAGATAGGTACGAAAACTCCGCGAACAATAAGTGACCAGAATAAAAATTGAGCTCCACTAAATACACTCCTATAATACATGTCACCATTTCATCTCACAAAAACTTACATCTTTACACGGCTGGTGACCTAACACCCCCTGCCCCATGCCCATGTGGCGGCTAGCAAGGTATTATGTAGATGCAGATGTAGATTAAAGGAGTAAATGCATGGTGATTTATGGTAAGCATGATATAATATATATATAATAGAAGACATTCAACAGCAGAAATTTTAACATTAATCCGTCAACTCGCAAGCCTTATAGAAAAATCATGGAACAAAGGTGGCGGACCGGCCACGCCCATGTAACTGCTTCCAGCATTGGCCACAATAGTGAGCGCTAACTCCATATGCCTCAATGGTTTCGATACACATACAAGACATATGTGGCATGGCATTGAACAAACTAGATTTTGTTCAACGTATACTTTAAACCGTATCCTTTTGTGAAACGAGGAAGGTCCTCGGATGAAAAAGTCATCTGTCATAGTCATGGAAATGCAATTAATCTCATATTCGGAGAAAGAAATAATCGAGATAAGTAAAAAATAAGTTAAATGACACGAATCGGAAGCCAACAGGAAGTTGTCATAGGCTTTTGCCATCTACATCGTATCAACAAGTGAGTCAGGTGTTTTATTGAATATATCATGAGGAAAGAGATACAGCTTTTGGCTAACCCGACACGATTTGGAAACCATCAGGAAGTAGTCATTACCTTTCGCGGTCTGTAATTCATCAAAAAGTTAGTAAGGTGTCAAATTCCCGATGCATTATGTGAAGGATACGATACTAAGCATCGATGATTCTCCTTAAAAATCCACTCAAGGAGGAAATTTCATTTCTTTCGACAGAAAAGAACTTACGCCTCGGGGCAGCTGTCACTCCATTAGATTCCGGCTTCGAGGGTATACTTCACTCACAGCTGACAGCTATCAATTGAATCTGGGATGTGCTAATGACTTCAGTAGGCTGTGTTTCATTTTAAAATTTTCCTTCTCACACTCCATTTTTCATGAGTTAACGCGAGCGGAAGAGACGAATTCACGATAGTTAACTCATAGATAAATGAAAAACGAGAGGCAAAAATTTATTAAAATGAACGGTGAGGTTTGGGAAACGAAATACCTTACGTTCCAGAGGTTTGAGCGTAAATTTGAAAGTAAATTGAGGTGCAAAATTATTACGGATATGTCATACAATGATTTAATTTTAAATTTAATTTTAATTAATTGCATATCTATACCTAATGTCTATTTAAATCACATGTCAAAGTTTCACTAAGTAGTTTAACTTTAACTGACAGAAAAATAAGTAAATCTTCGTGACGTAATACGTAAGCATTTTAAATGATAAGTAACTTAGTTTTTCCACATAGATTTATTAAAAAAAGACATCCTAGGTTTCGACGAAGCTCGTCATCATCTGGAACATTTGCAGAAGAAAATATAGAATACTAGCGGACCCGACAGACCTTGTCCTGCCCAAACGTTGGCTATTACCGGGTTCAGCGAACGTTTTTTCGATATTCGACTTGTTCATAAACTATATACTAAGTGATATTTGACATTAAGTTTGACATTTCAATCTTTTCGTCTCGTCAAAACAGCGCCAAACTACGACGCAAGAGCAACGACTTGCGCATGTATTGATGCGTACGTGAAATAACACAGAAATCGACATCAGCGCCACCTATGGTAAACAAACATAACTACAAATTATTCTCTCAGATGGTCAATTGTTCATGAACTTCTCAGAAGGTTTTAGCAGGTTTAGGTTTCATGAACTTATGATTTTTTTCATTTTAAAAATATTCGGGGGTAGTAGTCGGGGTGAAATTTTCGGGTTATAAGTTCTGACATGCGAATATTCTTAAAAAAATAATTAAAACCCTAGAACCCGATCGCAGCGCCACCTACCGTGTCCATTTGTGAATCTAAACCATCCAGGGACCCACTTAAGTACACAAAAAAAAATCATCCAAATCGGTCCTGTCGGTTAGGAGGAGTTCAGTGGCATACACACGTACAGAAGAGTATATGTAAAAATACAGTCACTTAAAATTGGTGGAAAAAATATATGAAAGATATAGTCACTTAAAATTGGGGGAAGTAGAAGTGGGGAGTGAGGAGTTTAGTAATGGGAGTTATGACGTTGGGGAGGGAGGTTTTCCGGGGGGAGGAAGTAGGTGGGGAGGAGTGATGGTTTGTAATGTGGAGTTTTGGCAGAGGGTGAGGAGGTCTCGGATATGACGAAGAGGTTAAGAAGGCGGGAGGGAAGGGGGGAGGGTTTTGCATGCGTAAGGGTCGAGTGGGAACACCGGAGACAAATCCATGACCACACTAGACTCCGGCGCGGGTGGGAGATAAGGTTAGGTACGTAGCTGCCCCCCCATAGGGAGCCTAAGTGTGGAAGGGAGGAAGGTCAAGAAGGGGGGAGTGGGAGGTGTACAAAAAGTCGTAAACGATCATTTCGTTTCACTTTTCAAAATCTTCAATTTTTCCAACGCATCCAGCCTGGGCCCTTTCTTTCCTATAGGTGCAGGATCTCCGAGTCAAAGTCACTTTGACGGTTAACTTCAAGTAAATTTTTGGCGAAGTGAGACGATGAGTCCTTATTTCTAGCACACCCTTCATGTTCTTTAATCCATTCTCTAAACTTTCGTCCTGTCTGGCCAATATAAGTTGCCGCACATTCACATGTTAATTGGTAAACACAACTTTTTTCTGTTAAAGGAATTCTGTCCTTGGTGTGTGATACCAAATTCCTGAGGCACTGTTTATTGTAAAAGACAACTTTGATTCGGTCTTTTGGAGTTTTCCTGGAAATTTTAACAGATATAGAGTGCGGGGTTATCAATTTGATATCGATTTTTCAGTTCTACATCTACATACTACCCTGCGAACTGCCACCTGGGCATGTGGCAGGGGGTGATAGGACACCAGCCGTGTACAGATGTAAGGAATAAGGTTGAGGGAGCTGAAATGGTTACTTGTATTAAGGGAGTGTATTTAATGGAGCGTAGTTTTTATTGTGGTCACTAATTGAGTGCGGAAAGAACGAGTTTTTGTAACTATCTGTTCGGCAATGTATCTCTCTTACTTTATCACTTCTGTCAGACCTAGAGAAGTGAGGCGTCATGATAATATTCTCTATGTCGCTCTAAAATACTCCAGTTCTGAATTTATCAACCAAGCTAAGCCTAGCGTATAGTTTTAGGATCTCTAGGGGTCTAGTTCTAACATCATCTGACCTAAATGACGGAAATAGACTCAGGTATCGGACGCCTCTCAAAAAATAAATTTTTGAAAATTTATTCTCAACGCTTGATTCATTCATTATTCTAAAAATATTTATGCAAGGATTTTAAACAATACTCCTTAATTGCTGTGAACGGAAAATAAAATTGGCACGATATGAAAGATTACTACTGAGAACCCGGGACTAGCTACGGATTAAACCTTAAGGAGTGGCCCGCAATGCACAATTGTGCGAAATCCCAGAGAGTAAAAATCAACCGCCTTGACCGGGATTCGAACCCAAACCCCTCGATTTTCGGCCAAGAGCTTGAGCCAGTTTAGCTTGTAAGGTAGATTAACTGGTTAAATTAGCATATTTAAACTTACTGGTTAAATTATCACACAAAAATGGTTAAACTTGCACCATTAATTTGTTAACTTGGGGCCATACTTTAATCAATGTACTGGTTTTAAACTATATCATATATTGTCGTCTAATAGACCTTAATTTCCATCTTCGGACACCCTGGTAGTTTAATTGGCTAAAGCACTCGGCCGGAAATCGAGGGAACCGGGTTCAAATCCTGGTCTTGGCGGATGATTTTTCCTTTGTTGAATTTCGCACAATCGTGAGATTACTACGGTTAACATTAAGATGGAAATCGATACAAGAACGCGCCTTCTTTAAAAAAATCTGCCCTCTTTTCTCCTACTTGTCTCCGCATCCGCACAAGGCTTTATTTATTTGTCGAACGGACCCCTTGACTCTATTTATCTCTTTCTCTGTCTCTCTTCGCCCGTTTGCCAAACAACTCTTCATATCGATCGGCGCGTGGATTGTTGTTCCGCCTCACCGCGCAGCCATTGCCCACGCACAATGTGTGCGCTTCAACCTTCTCCTACCACCCCCTCTTGTCCCTCACACAAATTCCCCCTACCCCTGTCCCTTGCTTGCTCCGGCGTCAGGTCGCAATGCAGCAGCCGCCAACGAATACACCCCCCAGGTCTTACGACGCGACGGTGCTATCACACTGACCCTAAAAGCGTAAAATTAAAAGTAATTCGGGAGAGATTTCAACTCATGAAAAATTCAATGAATTTGGAGTGAATGATATCACAAATGAGGGAAGAATAGAGAAGGCTAGAAGGCATAGACATCTGAGGAGCATGCTGACGGAAGATTGGAAGAGTGATGTAGAGATTAAGTCAAGAATAGCTCTGGGAAAGGAAGCTTTTAAAATAAGAAGAGAAATGTGTTTTGCAGCGATATGGAGCTAGAACTGAGGAAGAGACTGTTTTATTGCTACGTGTGGAGTGTTATATTGTATGGATGTGAAACGTGGATTTTGGGAAGAAGAGAGAAGGACGGAATCAATGCTTTTGAGTTGAGGATGTGGAGGAGGCTGGATAGAGTGAAATGGGTGGATACAGTAAGGAATAAGGAGGTGCTGTGAAGAGTTTGAGAGGAAAGAATACTGCTAAAAACAGTACAGAAGAGAAAAGGAAACTGAATTGGACATATTTAAAGAGGGAAGGGGATTTGGAATACCGCAATCAAGGGAACATTGGAGGGAGAAAAGAGAAGCGAAAGAAGGCTGAAAATCACACGAAGTGAAGATAAAAAGAAGTTACAAGGAAATCAAGGAAGAGGTCCGAGGCAGGAAGAATTGGAGACAGCTTAGGTGTTTCGGACCTGCCAGTAGGCAGAATATCATTTGATGTTGATGGCATCATTGTAAAGAAAAGTGTCTTATCCAATCAATTATACCAAAATATTAACCACCGACTGCGCCATCTATAGAGCCATTTTTTCAAAATAATTGCAGCCGCTCTCCATGGAATATAGAATGGCTCTATGCCCAAAGAATGAGGGAACAGTAATGCATGGATCACGTCAGCAATTGAATAATGCGTAGCTTCTATGCTTTCTTCTCTTTTTCAGAAAAGTGCATTTATTTCTCACCAAGATACTCATCACAGAGTTCAAAATTATTTAAAATCGTTGTGAAGATTCTTGAAGAATAATCTTTCCAACGATTGACAGTTGATTGGTGATACAAATCATCCTATGTAAGAAAGAAACCGGGAAAATGGACTGAATACTATAAATAATAAGTGGAAAGTGGTGGAAATGAGAGACAAAGGGTGATTTAGTTCGAAAAAAACTGACGAAGACCATGTGAGGCTCTTTGGGACCCCGGGTTATGATCGGCAGGGCAAGGTTGGCCAAGGTTGAGGTTGCCAGCCCCTTCATCGGCATCTTCCTAACTCTTCCCGTGACTCCCCGTGACTGCTGACCCCGCCAAATATAAAATGCATATAAAATTGATGACAGTGCTTAAGTAATAAATAAGGTGACGATGACAGAACTAATACACACCCGCACACAACATTGTCAAGGCAGGGGCGGCATCGGATTAAAAGGAAGACCGTGGAAAACCACCAAACGCTCGGTCATTCTCAATTTCATTGCCCTTTGAGGAGATATTTGTCTGCTGCTGTAAAAATTCGAAAGAAATATAGATGTTTCAGAACATTGTAATGCTAGCCGCTCTCCATGACATATAGTATGGCAATATGCCCCAAAAATGAGGAGAATATAACGCACGGATCAATCACGGTAATTTAATGTGTAGCTCCTATGGTTTATCATATTTTTTGTACAAGTTCATTTATTCTTCATCAAGATACTTATCACAATGTTACAAACTCACTCACCTCTTCACTCGCCTCTCTAATGACATTATTATCTGCTAAAACTACCTAAAAACTTTGCAAGAGAATTTTCATAAAAAGGCTACTGTGAGAATACGCATACCATCGTGGCAGAAAAACTATAAAAATTCAAAACGTATGGGTGATAATTAACATCCTACGTAAGGAAGAAAATGGGAGAGTAATCTTAACAATATAAATAATGAGTAGAAAGTGATGGAACTGAGAAACAAGGGATGATATTGCCTGGAAAAAACAGCCGCAGAAGACTATGACGTTTTGGGAGACCTGGTCATGAGTGGTGCGGCAAAGGTGGCCAAGATTTTGGTAACCAGCCCCTTTGGCGGCCTACTACCTACACTTCCCTTGACCCTTGATGACCATGCCAAAAATACACATAAAAATTTAAGAAAATTATTAAGTTTTAATAAAGTTACGATGAAAGAATATTTACACACAAAATATTCTCAAGACCGGTGTAGCATCGGATTATAACGGAAAACAGTGGAAAACCATCAATTGCTCAGTTGGTCTCAATTTTGTTGCTCTTTGAGGAGATAACTATTATCTTTATCTAAATATTTAAAGAAAAAGAGATGTTCAAGAACATTCTTTGCGTCAATCTGCCACCGTCTATGCTTCCTTTTCGTCAACAAACTAATTATGACCCACAGTTTCTCGGGAAATGAACACGAAGACAGTTAGTGACAAACTGAAAGAGTCGCGTCGGTCCTCATTTCCAGCCGCAACTCCAGCGACACCGGGTGCGTCAAAAGTTGACAGATGGGTAACTACTACACCATCCCGGAAACAGCCGCTAGAAAACGAAGTTTTAAGCGCCTTTGCAGCTACATAATTTTGTTAAGGCTTAAGTATTTTGAGTCAGCTATCGCTTGACGTAAGATTCAGTGAAAATTTTATCTATGTTGACCCTTCTACATCTAAAATCGACTAAAGACGATCTAAAATGATATAATTAGGGCTTTGCCTTGACGATCAAATTTAGTCCACGCACCAAAAAAATGTGTTCTTTAGCCACGATGGTCGACTAAAGTATCCAATGGTACATAAAATTAACAAAAAATGCAAAAGAGACGATAAAATTAAGAAAGGTGCGTTCTCTTTGAGCTTTCATCATAACCCTCCGATCTATCACCTCCTGCTTGCGACTGCGATGGCGAGATGACAACACGTGGAGCATCTCGGCCTCCGTCAACCCGCGCCTGCACGCCACCGTCCCTTTCTAAACCAGTGACAACTTGGTGACTGAGCGAATGAGTGAAGGCTTCCGACAAAGTTATGCTGGCAGAGCGGGATGTTGGGCGCGAGGAAATGCAAGCGCGCTGCACGGTAGCCAACAGAAACGGCTCCGTAATTGTCTTGGTGTATTTTTGAAGCACAGACGTCACGAAGCTAACCTAACAGTATGCATTTGCAGCAGATCTGTAACACTAAAAAGATATTGACTAGCGACCGACAAGAAGATTATAGTTTTCCAAGTATCTCAAACGTACACAATAGCACTGAAATCACAGTTGAAATGTATTGCAAAGTATCTTTTTATGACATATGAAATAAAATAGTAAAATAAGGGAATAAGGTAAAGTATATATCATGATATTTGACAGTGGCAACAGTAGAAACAGTGAAATTGGCCGAAAAAACAATTGGAAACAAGCAATCGGTCAATTGACCGCTCGCGGTAATAGTACGTTATTTCTCATGAACTCTGTCATCAAAAAAATAATGACTTCATTTTAACTTATTTGGTTTCAAAAAATAATAAGCAACTAAACCTCAATCTCGTTATTTTAATTAGAACATAGTTATCCGAAAAAGAAAAAAAGCAAACGGTTGATTGACCGCTGCCAGTCGTTCTAGTGACGACTGAAACAGTGGGGAGTTTTTAAGATGCTTCAACTAACAAAGAAAATTTGAGGCTAAGAGTACACGCTCTTCATAAGAGGAGAAAAATTCCTTCAATTGTAAAGACATAGCAGCATAAGAAGAGAAAAAAATACCTCTAAGATTTCGGTGTTTAATTTGAATTACTTAAACAGCTGTTCTTTCATTTGAAGACAAGTTCATCTGTCATAATTATAGCACTGCTAATTTTTATTTCCTTTTCCTTGCAACTGTGTAAATGTTAAGAATAAAAATTTGGTTTTTATAAATATTATGGCGAGGAAAATATCCAGCTGACACCATCTATTAAGTTATGCCATTAATTATCTGGCTAACAAAAGTAAAAAATGTCGGCAATTCAATGCAAAATAATAAAGCCATGCGTTTTCAACCCATTTAAATAGCAATTAGAATTTCTAGGTGTAACAAATATGCAGTATCAATAGCGATAAAGGTTAAAACATAGAATTATTTCAGCTTATACAAAACCAATTTTTGCGAAAAGCAGTTCAGATCAATAAGGGTCGGCTTTAAAACACCCCTTCCGTGTCCTCGCCAGCGACGGACCCCTGCTCGCAGATATGTACACTTATGGAATCCATTGTTTGCCCAGCTATACCCATTCCCTCCCTCTTCTCTTGACTGCCCACAAGGCAAATACTTTTGGCCGCATCCTCGAGACCATCAAATCAGGGGTATCATCAGGACAGAGCGGTTGGGGAGGGGAAGGAAAGACATGGGAGGTGGGGGTCAATACAATGCAGGGGGGAAGGGAGCGGTCGGCTTTGACGGAAATGGAATTGAGGAATTGAAGAACTTGTAAGAGGAGCAAAAATGTTTTCATAGCTTATGTTGCATGGGAGACTTCCTTGTGGAGTCCACGACGCTGCCTAATTAAGTCCACTCCCTGCTATATGGACCTATTATTACAACGTAATACTACAGGAAAAATTGATGAATTACATTTTCCGTAAGGTTGTTTCATCAAACCATAGGACGAATGTTTAATAATTTTGGGGTGCATGGTAGTAGCTATTGTCAATCGATTATTTTTAATAAAAGTGAGAGAGTGAACTTTATTCTTATGGGATTTAAAATATTAATCAGGAGGAGATAATATCACGCAATTTCCTTTCGTGGTTTACTCAATGTAAAAAGCATGCTATTGGGAAAAAATAACGGCAAAATTCTGGAATTGTGGTCATAAATATATTTCTTCCGACGTTTTGCCCAATTATTTGGCATCTTCTGGACATTGAAATGAGTAAAATACACCCATCCATAAAATAAAAGATATATGTTTCATATTTGCTTAAATTGACATTTAAATGGTTGATGGGTTACTGATTTCAATGCACTGAAGTTAGCAAACTATTGGCGAAACGTTGGGATTAAAAAACATATGAATACAATAGAAGAGTATTGCAATTATACAAAAATGGTCAAAAGATTTATAACTTATAGCTATTCTGGTTAAGCTTAAGAAACTGGCACTTTAAAATTATAATTTTCGCCATACCGCCCCATGCATATCTCCTTTCAATCGGCATTATTTACGCATTGATTAGTATGCACTCTTTCAATTTTAGGACTCATAACTTTCCTACTCTTTGGAGTCTCTTCCCCATATTTAAGTTAGTACGTTCCACTTTCTGACTAAGATAGTCATGAAACTAAAATCAACTAATTGATCTCGAAGGTACCTTTATTTGTAGGAGTTGTTTCCATCTCACTATGCCTTCGCATTTCCCAAGAGAAGAATGAATTTTTAGTTCGTTCGGGAAGATAACCTCCTCCAGGGTCTTTTTTTAAGACCACGAGATTGTCAGTCATTATTGCCATTAACTATTTTAAGGTAGATATTAGCCGGTCTGATAAAATTATGGCTAAGCCTGCTTAGTGGGACTTCTTCATTTCATTCTTTTTAGACAACTTAATGGTATCAAATTATTAGTGCAGCTGAAATCACTGGCCTCCAGTAGCGTTTACCAAGAGATGCCTTTCCGGACACCCAGTGCCCTTGGGTTTTATTCACGCTGCGAGTACAGGTACTGTGCTTGCCTATGAGTTATGATAAAAGGTTTGTTTTTTGACTTATTTAAATACAGTGTAACTTGTATTAAGCGACTTCCGACGGTTCCGCTGAAAAATGGTCGTTAAGAGGGGTGGTCGTTCGATAGGGGTTCAGTTTTTAGGAATGTCATGCCATTATTTCCTCATAATTTAGTTGTTTCTGGGAAATTTCAATGCATATTAATTTGATGTGCGTATGCAGTGAAACCTGAACTAAGCACCCACAGACAGTTCCACGAAAAATGGTCTTTGATATGGGTAGTCGCTTGATAGGAGTGGCCGTTAAGTGGGGTTTCACTGTAGTTTTTAAAACCTGCGCTGCAAGATAAAAATATCAGCTCGATCAATAGAAATCCAAAATTTTACATTTCTAGGTTGTTGGCGCAATTTTGGCTTATGTAAATATTTGCGTGAAACTTCAAATGCATACACATAATGGCAACATATTTGAATAAAAGCGAAAAAAATGAATGATACCGATTTGGTTTTTGGGAAAATTAATGCTATTGTGACAAGTAGAATCAAGAAACTCAAAATAAATTTTTATTTATATTTTGCATTTCGGAAACATGCACATATTATCTCTTGCACGTGAAAACATGCGTTTCATGTGATTATAATGGTTCCTAATAAATATTAAGAAAGGATGCAGGATAAATGAAACACGCTTTTACATACTGTTTTTGGTAGACTTTCCTCGCTAAAAACCCAAGTCATAACAATGCTTGAATGAGAGAAAAATATAAAAAAATTCTCGTATTTTTATCAATATTAAAATAACAATATTTATGGTTATTTCCAATGTGCGCATAAATAATCGAACTTGAGTCAAAAGTTGTTCAATAATGTTTTTTGACTTATTTAAATAGTTATTAAAATATGCACTCAACGATTCACGATTATCGCTCCCACCACCTTAATATTTACGGTAATCCTTGCAGACTTCTTTTTTACTTGCTTAAAACGTCGAGATTGTTGCTAGCGGTCTCACTTAAGACCGACAAACAGTGATACCAAACATAAATGCTCCAGACGGGATTCAAACCCATGGCATGTTGGCCGGGTACACTATACTGTAAATGCTGTTAACAAAAGGAAGAATTTGTTCTTAAGTAGGCTTCTTTGCGTCTCAAATCCTGAGATGTTTCTACCAGTGAGCTCCAAAACTTTTTCTCAAGTACGATATGGGTATTATATAAATTGGCGTTCCATTTCTTTTCACCCTAGTGACATGGAAATTTCCGGTCATAACGGAAAGTAAGCATGAATAAATATGAGGGGTTACAAAAAAAAAGGATTGGTATCAGTAAGATATATTCCTCTGTGATATACAGATAAAATGGGACCCGTAGATGCTTTGCTGGCGACTTTAAACAAGAAGTGGCGGCAGATGAATAGCTAAGCAAAGCAAAGATAAGACTTCGGAAGACAAGTGACCGCAACGGCCTTCAGTAAATGCCCAAGTTTCTTGGCATCAGTTTGCGGTGAGCTGGGGGTATAAATCGAATCTCCCACCCCTCTCTTATCAATCGCCCTTTCTAAAGAAAATCCGGAGACCCAAGGATCTTCCCTCCTCCTTTTCATCCCCATCACGTTCAGATCCTGGGGTCCTTTTGAGTAACTACGTAACTGGGAGTCAACCCTGGATGACTCCCTCCATCCCTGAGAGATGATCTGGCTTTCACTCTGTTTACCTCTCCGCTCGATTCATCGGCAGAATTGAGAAGCAAACTGTCCCTCACTTTCATGTGAACTCTCGTCAACTCTCAAAACTTTAGTTGTGAAGTGCAAGGACTCAATAGACTCAAAGAAGAAAAGTGTTGTGTATACCTTAAAATGTGGTGATTGTAATGGTGTATATATTGGACAAACTTCCCTGAATTTTATTGTAAGGATTACAGAATATTGTAAATCTTTTATGCATAGCAATGACGACAAGAGTAGCCTTGCCAAATACCTTTCAACTTCTGACCACTACAGTGATTTTGATTTTAATATTTTACATTTGACTTATGATAAACGTGAGTTGGACACTGTGAAATAACTGGAAATTTTAGAATGTTTGCACGACCCTAAGGTCACTCTATTCAATGAATATTTGTACCCTGCCTCCTCCCCTATCCTTGACGCCGTCATTGCCTCCGCTCCTCCCCACACCCACTCAAGGTCCTCCACCAGCGCTTCGCCTTACCGCTCCCTCCCTACACATTCGCCATCATTTTCAACAGTAAACCCCACCTCCAAACCCAAGCACCTCCTCCCATTCCTCTATATTTTAGCCATATGACACGGCATTGATGTATATTTACAGGCTGCATGCATGGCTTCTCCACCTGAAGATGGTGCTTATCGCCGAAACCCGGGACTTGTTTTATTAAACTTGTGTTTTTAAACTCTGTGGTTTTAGTAAATGCATTGTATTATTTATTTCATGTGAAATTTTTGGTTTTTACGTGCCTTGAATCTCACCAAATTAAGGTAGAGTTAGCGAAATATCATTTGACATAAAAATCAATGAATTTGGTCTCATTTCAATGAGAAATATCTCACCCTTTCAAAGTTGCCCAACATTAGACTCCTTATATCACTGCTATCCGTACAATATCCGAGATATTTGCCAAAAAAAATCCAGCCCTTTTACAAGGAAAATAGTACGTGTATACACACCAATTTAATAAAAACGAAGGATTTCTAACATCTAATTCTCGTCGAAAAATGAAGTGTGTATTTTATATCTTTTCTTAACTATTTTTGAAAATTAACCATAATGTCACCACAGTAAAACTTTGGGTTCACAACACCTCTTATCTATCGCGGATAAAACGACATTTTAAACATTTAAATTCTACAATCTCTTTCTCTCAGATGTGTGGTTCCCTACAAGGAAAGAAAATCTCCAAATTAAAGCGTGATATTTTAAATTAATAGCAGCTATCTACCATACTGTGTTGATTGGCGACTTTGGGAAAGGATGCTTTCACAAAAAAACCTTCCGTTTTGAAGAAGTTTCAAACGTACTGCGCAAAAAACGAGCCAAATTAAAAACTTATTAAAATATTTTTATTTAATTGCTTAAAATTTATGTTTTAAAATAATACATTACTGCATAATAAATAGTGCAATTTTTCATTCACGCGTCCTCCATATGTTGAAATTTAAACATCTAATTCGAGTATTATCTCTATTAGTACTAGAGAACTATCTCGCTCAAACGAACTTAAAATCATCTTTGCCGTTAGTCCAACATCTTTCGACAAGAATGATTTTACCACCTCTTCCTGACCGATTGAAAAACTAGAAAAAAGGTGAAGGAGTTTGACCACAATTTAGCTCACAAACTACAGTTTATTTATAATTTGACGGGTAATTATTTATGTAAAAAAGTCTCAACAGTGGCACAAAGGCTTATTATATTGGATAACTACAAAACTAATAAAATTATAAGGAATAACAAAACATAAAAATAATGACAGAAAATAGAAAACATACGAAAGAACCGAAAAATGTGGACGAGGACTTAGCGATAAGTAAACATGGGTAGATGGGGCTAATTTGGTCACGTGTTTGGCAAGGAAGGAGGTGAATGCAAAGGGTGACAATAGGAGGTCACGGGAGTGTGAATACGAAGCCAGGAGGTTAAAAAGTTTTGGAATACGGTGGAACGATGGGATTTCAAAAGACGAAATTTGAGGATGTTGATAAGACAACTATTACGTGTGGTACGAGGAGGAACATGAAGTGGAACGAAGATTAGAAGGTTATTAATGCGGAGAGTACCACTCCAGATACTATGAAGAAACTTCATCTCAGAGATCAGATGAGGGAGAGAGGTGGGGGATTCCAAGGAAAGAGAGGAAAAAATATTGAGTACAATTTATGAGGGAAGAAATGTGATTACGTGCAATAGCAAGAAAGAAGTTAATAGGACGATCAAGCAGTTTCAAGGTTGTTGGGCAGGCGGTCGACCAAATAGCAATTTAGTAAGTGTATCTTCTTACTGTATCATTGGTTTGTCTTCATAGATAACTAAAGATATATCGCAATTACAATACGTTCGAATGACAAATTTTCCCTCAGTGGAATCCATTATTCGTTTACACAATTAACTTCTCATCTCAAGCGAAATGGCATGGCAAATATTTCCAGTATTTTGTAATTTATTCGTATTTAGAAAAATACCTCACGCTTTCTAAGATACATAATATTCAACCCCTTACCTCACTATTTTTCGAGATATTTGCCAGCAAATACCAGCTCTATTGAATGGTGCATGATAAGTAAATAAACTCCAGCTCGAGGTTTTTTTAAAAAAACGAGGTATTTGTAACGACAAAATCTCGTTAAAATTAACAGTGTGTCGTTTCTATGTGTTCTCATTTATTTTTAAAAGTTAACCATATTGGCAACGCAGTAAATTCTTCGGGATCACACAAAATTTTCCGTTTTGAAGGAGTTTCAAAGGTATAGCGCGAAAATAATGAGTCGAATTATAGGCTTATTTAGATATTTTCATTACTTCTTGGAATTTCAGTCGTACAATAGTACATTACTGCACCATAAAAAATGCAATATTTAATTCATGAGTTCTACAGCTGGCGAAATTAAAACGTATAATTCGAATATTGTTTCTATTGTGACTGGGGAATTATCTCGCTCAAACTACCTTAAAAGCGTTTTTGGGGTTAGTTCAAAATCACTCGAGCGGAATGATTTTACCACCTCTTCCTAATACATTGAAAAACCAAAGAATAGTTGAATAGGTTTGACTTCAATAAAGATCACCAACTACAGTTTAATTCTGATGCGACTGGTAGTTATAAGTGTATTTGTTTTCGATATCATTAGATCTACTTCCTAGATTATTTGATATGGATTGCAAAAAACATTTATGTTCGAATAGGAAATTTGTCCTCTGTGGAATTCATTTATTGTTCACAGGATTAACTACACCTCTTAAGCAAAACGACATAGTCAATGTTTTCATTCTGCTTGGCTTACCGAGTTTTATTCAATTTTCTTACATAATTGCTATCCTCTCATATTAACCATAACTACTTCGGTTCAACCTTGTCGTTGCGGAAGTGCTTGCGTGATTTGATGGCTACTAGAGCTGAACTGGCGGGAGCAATGCTCCCGTTAGGGTCTTCCATGCCATAGAGGTCGAAGGTTAGGAGACTAACGATTGGTAGTCCGCGCAGCGTCTGATACTCAGAGAGGCGGCTGTAAATGACGTCTGAACCTGACGTGACCCTATCACGTGATGGCGTCATTTGAAAAACACTATCAAGAAGGCAACGGAAAACCAACAAAATTAAAACAAAACCTTGAAATTATAGACATTACATCTGCTCACCGCCATATGTTACCATCACTTTACTAGAGTCATCGCTCAATACAGTATTGTAGATAGCTGCTATTGATCTTCATGGAAACGCTACCTTTGACTCTCAACAGGAGAATATTGAACAATATATGATACGTATGCATGCAACTTAATAGCGTTTCACTTTAGAAATGAGCTGTCATCAATTCTGAATGCAACATTAATTATTCTCCTTTCCTTATAAAATTGTTTCTTTGCATAAAAAGCATTAATTACCCTGTCAATAAGATAGGTTAGAAGCAGTGAATTCTTCTGATTGTCGGAACTGGAAAATCTTCAACAAACGCCAATTTCCATTCCAGCATTCACAGGTATTCGTAAATTATTCCACAGTGATATTCATCACTATTACATCCAAAGTTTTATATGTGTTTATCTCATATCCTCCGTTGTGCATGTTGAAATGTTTTATGTTCGCTACCCTCAAAGTCATCAATGCCCCACTTTTGTAAACAGCACTTCCTGCGGAGTAATATAAACTTACTCATTCATCCATCTTCATTTTCTTCTCTCCTTCCTGTCCAGACTCTCTGACTATTGTCCCAGCTCCTATCATTTAGCTCCGTCCACCTTAACATAACACGTAGTTCCGAGGATTCTGAGAACAAGAGAGAAAATTGCTCTTCGTGATCAGCCGCGAGGGCTTGCAAATTATATTTTCCGGGATGGACCGAAGAGAACCTCATACCGTCGTGCCCAGGGCAAGACTCAACGAACCATGTTTAATTGTGATAAGATTACGCAGCGGAATAGGGAGAGAGTACATTGACTTCGTTAAATTTCGAGATTTCCAATTATTCGCTAAATTACACAACTGGAAAACCATGGCAACAATATGTTGCCATGGACATCGAAGAAAAAGACGGCAATGGATAACATACGTTATAAAAAAAACTACACGAATACGAAGAGTGTAATCATAAGATTCATTAGCAGCTGGTGCAAAATTTTAACGACGAAAACGTCCTTAGATGAAAATAGTTCTAGCTAAAGTTCGCGCTCAAAACTAATTAAAAACGCTGCGTCAACATGGAAACCATTCGTTGAAGTCACGAAACTGTACCTTTACTGCGAAATGCGACGAGTTTTCACGTGAAGTCCACCAGGTTCACCAAATTTGTCGAAAGCAATAATTTCTGTGTTCTTGATGAAAAGCAGTGAAGTAGAGGAACCAGATACTTGCTGGTAAAACATAGGTAATAGAGAGATTCAATAATGCCAAAGATCCTTTTGACCCCCTGCTAAAATCAGGGGTTTATTTGTGACACATGTGGTAGTGTTTATGTCGGTCAAACTGGGAGAAATTTTTCAACCAGGGTGTCGGAACACAAAAGGTGTTTGGTGAACAGCGACCCTAAGTCTTATTTCGCCAAACATCTAATGAAAGAATCTCACCACTCCACATTTAATGTGAAAATCCTCCGTTCCCTGGATAAAGGACACGGTTTAGATGTTTCGGAACAGTGGGAAATAGTCAAAAGGAAACGAAAGAAAATGAACTTATTAAATGAGAATGAATTTGTTTGTCATTTTCCTATTTTTGACTCCATTGTTAAATAACTTTACCTCCTCCAACAAACCACCCTCTCCCCTCACACCACCCCCCCCCCCTTTCCATTTTCTCCCACTTGTCCTTCTATCCTTTCCCAGTGTGACGTAAACATGGTGTTTCACGTATTATATAAGCTCATATCTGTTTATGTTGTATTAGTCTTGCCTGATGATGACTGCTAGTCAGTCTAAACACGCGTAGCAAGAGGTGAAGTAAAAATTAGTAGACAGTACGAAATCGTTTGTGCTTCATTACTCTTTAATGAAGGAGTAATGGCTTCGAGAAGCAAGCAGTTTGATGACCAATCAAGGTGAACTCAAACATAAACTCTTTGAGTGAGAGTTGCAGTTCAAGATCAAATCGATTTCGAAAAGTGCATCATTCAGTCCACGAGCTTAGCGTGGGTGTATTTTTATTCAAGTAGTGATGCAGAGATCCTTCATACTGGCGCCATACTGAAGTGACAATATTTATATCGGAAGAGAGAAAGAAGACGCATGTGCCTTGAAACGGGAAAACCATTCAACACCACATGGTTGGCCCTCAAAATGGAGCACACGTCCAGCGCTGGTTGATTTATTTGGCTCGCAGGTGGGGCGGACGGAATGACACGAGGAAAAAATACGTAAGAACCTGTTCCAAATTTCTTAATCAATTTGTGGTCATAAAAAATACAAAAAGTTTTAGATTCTTCACTCTATTAAAACGCATAAATAATAGCATTATAAGACAAAAATTGTTATAACTTTGACCCAAAATTTAATGTAAGTGCAGAAATTTTTTTTTCTGACGGCGTCAAAAGCATTTTGGATCAAGTAATATGATAAACTACATTCAAATGAGAGAACTGCAGAATGGGCTGATTTAAAATGTCATATTTCCCTCACAAGATAAGAGTAAATAGTAGCTACAATTGAGACTAGAATTTAGACGAAAACAATTAGGTTTATCGACCGTAGGTGCACGTAATTAGTTACCTGACTCCTCTACACTTGCGAATAATACAAGTACCCAACTGAATGCTTTGATTACCCTCTCATTCCAGGCCCTATTCCTTATGCGTTTACCAAAATAGATTTTTTAGTAACTCACACCCACTGCTTTAAGTATAATCTTAAACTTTCCCTGGATTACTTTATCTTGATACAATACAGCCAAGTGAAACGGAGTGCTTACGCGTTTGTAAATTTCAGTATTTACTATTATGAAAGCTAACCATTATTAATGGGGAGAAAGTGATAAAAATAGGCAAAAAACTATAAAAATCTATGATTACATATTACTCTGAAATTCACTTTAGGGATTTTGGCAGGGGCTGCTTAATCTTTAGCATGCACCATAGTGTAAAAGGAACTATCACCAATATGATCTACACTAAAGGTATCTTACCGATTCTGTAAAAACCATTGAATTAACCTATTAAAGCGACGCGCAAATTGAGTTGCATCGTGAAAAATTATAACCTTTCCCTTCCTGGCAGCTTATAAAATTGTCGATATAAGGTATTATTGAGGCTCATCCCTTCTTCTAACTTGATACTTTTTATAAAAGATCTAGATAGAGAGGTAACGGCAACCCGTCAGAGTCAACTGCCGTCAGTTTTGCATCAGACTCAGCGTCGTCCGGAATTGTATACAGTCTGCTCTGCTGAGCATCTATTTGATTTACATATGCCAAATTATCAGTAAACATGTTAGTCTGTTACATAAAAATATCTCTTGTGTCTATTCAAGTTTAATTTTTTCTTCGTAGCCAAATATATGATTTAACTGTATTCAATTCTATAAGGAATCGAAGAAAGGCCTTTCTGGCATGGACGCACAATGTCTCCGGGCATTTCGAAGAAGTACTTGTATATCATCCTCAGGGACCACCCGGGAAAGTTTTATTCGCCAGATACGCTGAGAGAACCTAAAATCTTTCATATCTATAAATAGTCCTTTGGTCTCACTGATATCATGATAATATTGATTTAAGTAGAATAGAGTATTTATAAACTATTCTGCGGGTAAGCCTCGTAAGAACAAAAACAATATGAAAAGTTGTACAGGCTTAATCAGAAATGGAAAGTAATAAAACAATGATGATAGTGCTTTATAATGCAGACATCAAATTTCACGTTGATTCAATTCAGTGCTAATACAAACAGTCAGCAAGTATGCATGGTAGAGCGTGAAATAATACAGATTATTTAACTAACGATTTAATTTTACAGAATCATGATTTACATATAAAAATACAACATTAAGGATCTGAAATTAATACGTTTTAATATTTCATTTTAAAGGTAATTTTGGAAGGATTGTTGTTCATGTGTTAGAATAGTATTTTGGAGAGAAAACGCAGTTACTTTGAATGGACTATGGAACTTTATTGAGTGATGACTGGGAAAATAAAAAAAATCAGAGTCGTACAATGTGCACATTTCACTGGTAAATGGTTCAGTGACAAAATTATCGAACAGGTATTTAGGGGATTTTTCGTTGAACCAGGAATACAAGAAACTGTTCAAGAAGTATTTTCGGATTTAAACGCCGAGTCATCAAGGTTCATTATAATAAATTAAAGTTGTCACAAGGTAAAACACCAATATCAGTTGCTCCGTAATAGTTGAGATCTGACCTACCCGCTGACTCTCCTCCACTACTTTTCAAATTTGTTCATAACATACCAAAATTATAAATTTTTCTGCAGAATTGACGAGCAGAAAAAATCTTTGACTTGCTGAGGGTAAACTTGTATCTGTGCTCGATTCAATCTTGACGCTCACACACGTTCGCCATATCCTCTGGACATCTACGGCGGAGGGGAAATGACCCCAGGTCAACGATTTCCGCTGAACAATCTTGCACGACGGAGAATGGTCCCCCTCTCCTTTTGTTCACCTTCCCCCAGTAGGCAATTCTACCATTCGCAATATCTGCCCGTATACCAGGACTCTCAGGGTGATAGGATTACCTTACTTTTCCGGGAACAGAGGTGGAATAATAAGCCATTTCTCCCATCATTCCAAGTTGAGAACGCCCGGACTTGTTAATAAATGTCCTCGCAGTCTCGATTGCCTTCTGCTCGCCCATTCTTCCGTTCCGATGTAAGAGATAACATTGGTGGAAAGGTACCCATTGGTACTCAGACGAATTGGCAAACATTTGCCTTTGTTGTTCCTGGAAATTGGTATCAAGAGGACCTTGGCGAATCATCCGATGGGTCACTTTGGTAGACGAGGGACGTATTGCGACTGTGGTGATACACAAAACTGTACAAATATCAGGGTAAAATCAAATATATGAAAATTTGATAAAGACCTTTTCTGATTTTCTTTCATACAGAACTTGTTAAAATTATCATAAAGAGATAAGCAATATAAGATAAGTCGAAAAAAATCACATAAATCTGAATTCGGAGCAGCAATCGTGAAAAAATATGCCTCCAAGCCGAGCAGTTCATCAAGTTTCATCAAAATGTTATACGTGGCGTTAAAAGAAATATATGCTTTCATTAATGATTTTATTTGAGAGCAGATATTCATACATTATTATCCCGTTCACGGGAAATGCCATTACTTATTAGTTTTACAGTAACGAAATGGTGGAGGATGGATATCTAAATTAATTATGGCCAGTTGCACGAACATTAAGTGATGTAATCAATAGTTTATGGATCTCATAAAGGTATTTGGGTTGCAGAAGCACATCTATTAGTTTCATAACTTATTTACCAATAGTTAATAGCTTTGAACATTTGGTCTAATCTTCTAGCACCGGATAAAATTTATGAAAGTTTAGTTTATGAATAATTGCTAATGCACATAATATTTATTCAGTCAGAGTCAAAAAAATGGTCATTCGCCACAAAACTACTCCTTTATCAAGTAATTAAGTCTCCAAGCGGTTCATTGCGCTATCTGACCTACTTATGGAACTCATAACTCCATGCCATAAGTTATGAAACGAATAAATTCATCGAATGTTTCTGCAAAACTTATTGAATGGTTGCCATGAACTCTGGGTCCTATGAATTTAAAGAATACATGTGTGTCGCTCCTTCAACTGTATATTAATCAGTTACATCAGTAAGTGTGGTCAGGGAATATTTTCGAGCACCCTGAAAAATTATTAAAACATGTTCTCCATTGCCCAAGATTATCAATTCAGTCGCATTGGGTTCCAATTTTACACAGTAATGTGGAATCTTAATAATGAGAAATGTTACTAGCTTAATCAATTTCAAAATCATATGTAGTCGGAGAATGTTTTTTAACTTTTATGAAAAAATATTGTAATATTTCCAAAATGATCCGGTCTGTAATACTTATAAAAAAACGTCATTCAAAAATATTGAAAATTTCCAATTTGTAAGAGATTATATTGTGCCTCTGCAATGCACAAGGTATGGTAAGAATACATTTAAAGTGGTTGTACCGAAAGAACTTTCGACTATCTTACCATATTCTAAAACATGATTTCTATGACCAAGGATTAGATCATCATCAAATAGCATCATATACCACATGGTTTAAGAACCTAAACTACAGGAAATTATGTTAATGTAAAAATAAAAAATAGTTGTTAGAGGAATGAAAATGATGGATTAAGAAGTCGTCTACTCTTTTATTGTATTGTTTACGACAAATTAAAAAAAAATATACTGGATATATTGTGTGTGTTTGCATGTATAAATGCATGTGTGTATACATACATAAATATGAGTATGCATGTTTATAAATACAAATAGGGTATGTAATCTTGGTGAAAATGTAGTTACTACTACCTTATATTGTCGTGGAACCCGCTGGCAAGTCTTTGGGAATTTAGCTAAATATATTATTTCATAAGTGTTGCTACATGATTATCCCTCCATCCGCATTAGGTCAAAATATAAATCGTATAAATAACGTAGGGAAGCAAATGTAAGAATGCCTTTTTAAGTAAAATTTAATGATATAGCAGTGCAACCCTCGTGAATGAGAAACCTAGCCATATCCGTAACGCTATTACTTGCCTTCCTGTAATTGGAATTTACAATTCTCGCCTCGATGTGTGCAGGTTGCTTTGCGGTGCAAAGAAGGCATTTTTCGGGGTTTTTTAAGCACCTAATCATTGATTCAACGGTCTTCGTACAAGCTCCTCTGCTCTCGTAGGCAATCTTCAAATCACAATATCTAACCACCTCATCGGCAACATGCGCAAGTATATGTTGTATAATGTAGATAATTTCTTCTGATTCGCACAGTTGGTGAACTATATAATCAGTGGAAACCGTGCGTTTGGGATTAGCTTTCCGTGTTTCGGATCCTTGTCCTGCAGATGAGATATAAAAAAGGATATTATGAATTTTCTTTTTATTCTATATGAAGCCTGTGGTCGGCTTTTCTTCCCTAGTGCCAAGGTTTTCGTTCAAGCGACTTGCAAGCACTAGACTCAGTCTGCCAATTATTTAAGTGTTCAAGCAATCGTTAGCATTCTAAAATTTCCCATACAAGTTTCATGGTCATTTTTTTCCGCACAGTGTCATCAATATTAACGATCTAACGTAGCCCTCTCATGAAAGCCGTTTTTACAAACAACAACTAGGAAGTGTAGTAGATCAGTGTTTATGATTTAAACTTCATTTATCGGCTATTTAATTTTTTAGGTTCTATTATATATATATATTTTTTTAAAGAAGCCAAAAACAATTACTAGCACTGATATTAATATGTACCCCCTATAAGAATAAATCTATGGTAACAGCTTGTTAAGCAATTAGTTTGACGCATAATTCTTTTCCGTGACCGGAAAGAGACGATAAAAACTATCATTTAGATTAGAGGCTTCGATTCATGGATTTAGATGATACTTCTACTGGGATTTCCCGATTTCGACATTCATACATTTCCCCATTGGAAAGCATTCAAAACTAAGTCGTCCTTCTATTGAGGCGTTGCAGTGCCCTTTCGTAAAAGCAGACTCAAGACTGTTGCCCCAAATGCAGCGGCTTTCCCTTACGCCGCAAATGATCGCAGTTTTCGGTCTACTCCATAAAGATCCGACCAACCGAGTATTTGGTGAGATGGTCACTTAACGTCTCCCATGTCCCATCGTATACGAGCGCGACGTTAAAGCAAACGTATTACGGTCAATGTGAAGATGACCAAGAAATTACGGGCGAAAGGTTTGTGTACGAAAATCTATGGTGTAAAAACACCAAAATTCGAGCCATCTTCAATGCTGTAATTGCAATGCTACCTAAATTTTTCCGGAAAATCTTAGACACTACTCCTTTTTTCAGCATGGCATTGTGTAAAAAAAACAGTGCCATTAGAACCATGTGCAATAACTGTGCTATTAAACGATGAGTGAATTCCACTGTGATAATATTTATTACGAAAAGTTCCGCTTTTTACAGCTTCTTCAGGTGCTGTCCTGAAGATGTTGTAAAAAGGAAAACCGGTCGTAATAAATATTATCTTAGGGAAAGTAGCATATTTTTTCATAGTGCAGTTATGTTCCCTTTCCACACTATCAGGTCTGAAATCACAGATTATGACCATTTGCAATGCTATCAGAGTAATGGCAGGTTCCACAATTATTTAATCAGGCGACCGGTTTCGATACAAGGTATCATCATCAGGCGATAAACGGGTCGCCTGATTAAATAATTGTGGAGCCTGCCATTGCTTTTTCCTTTCTGATTATCATGAAGGAGTTACATCATGTTTCGCCTGACACTATTGAAGCTATCAGAGTAATTTACGGGAGATCTTAGATACTACTTATTTCAGTATGCCATTTATTCATTCACCAGCTGTGCCCGGCAAGCGTTGCAATGCTTTTTTCTGGGTTAAAAAACGGTCCCTAAACGAATTTTAGACCAAGTTCAATTAATTCCTTATATCTAAACAGACAATCGTTATGCACAAATTATGGAATGAGTTTCTATTCCATGTATATGTTGCGGTTTCCAAATAAAGAAAGTAGTCTGTTGTTGAAGTCGTGCAAAAATTTAAGATTTTCGAGCTTAAAAATCCAGTTTTAGGAAAAGGCGAAGTATATACGGAAATGGAGTGCATGCATTCACACAAAGGCAAACAAAGAGACCACTGTACCAAAATTATTCTAAGTAAAAATGATTTACGTACCACTAAACTCAAGTTATGCCTCACTGATCTGATTTTGATGCTCGTGATATTATGTTTCACTGATACAATTATGATGTACGTGATTGAGCAAAACGATCTTCTTCGATGCTTGCCTGTCGTTTCTCATATACTCGCATGTCAACTCTCATTTGTTGAAACACCTCGTACTCCACCGATTGCACAATGAATTTAATAACTCAGAAACCTTTGCGGGCAAACGCAAAACAACTCAACCAAGTTTCATCGGTATATGATGAATGCTATTGGAACGCATTGAAGATGAACGAACAAACATTTAATTTTATATATATATATATATATATATATATATATATATATATATATATATATATATAAATGTTTATACAGAAAGGTAGAAAGAAAGTGGATAGGAACACATAAAATTGACAGACACAATGGTGGTGTGAAGATGTAAAGATGGCCGATTCCAAGCAGAAAAAAATCTGGAAAAAATGGAATCGGCCATCTTTACATCTTCACACCACCATTGTGTCTGTCAATTTTATGTGTTCCTATCCACTTTCTCTCTACCTTGCTGTATAAACATTTATGTGAGTATTTTCCGCTGAGCTCTTCTCCAAGCCTCCTTGTCTCTCCAGTCTTCATTCTCTAATTGTCTCCTTTTCATATCTTGGGTGACTTGCTTAGTCCAGTCTTCTGGTGGTCGTCCTCTCTTCCTCCTCCCGGGCGGTTGCCAATTTAATATCTTTTTGTCCAACGTTTCTCCTCCATTCTTTTTACATGTCCATACCATTTTAGCCGTCTTTTCTCTATTTCCTGTATGATGTTTTCTTTAATTTTATATATTTGATTTGTAATTGGCTTCATTATGCTCACATTTATATCGAGTTTTTTCGGGTAATTCATATCATACTCATACCCTCATTTATAATTAACTTTCCATCATCTTGAAGCGGTGGAAACTATATAATGAAGGTTCTCTCTGTTATTTTCGGTTGAATGGTCCACCACACCTTAAGCTCTCTCTTGCCTGGTGAAGCACAAGATAAGCGTGCAGTTTTCCAGGGACTGGCAGCAGAAGGAAGAGACAATAGCAGACCCTGCGCGGGCGTCTTTAAGTCTTTCCTAAAGACCAAATTGGACCACGTGGCGGCAAGAAAGAATGGAGCGCAGGTGCGTTAGCTCAGCTCGACTCCGTAAGTGGCAGGATGATTACCTCAGGGGCGGAGCTGTATCACGGAGTGGGAGCACTTCCTTTACGACGGGGGACGCTCAAGGTTTTAAGTGCACATTCCATCCACGCAAGACGGAGCGCTCAATCTTCATCTGCTGAATTTCGGAGAGAGAAGGGTTCAGTGACACGGGAATAATTGAAGGCTGAAAG
Organism: Ceriagrion tenellum; assembly: GCA_963169105.1. NCBI lineage: Eukaryota > Metazoa > Arthropoda > Insecta > Odonata > Coenagrionidae > Ceriagrion > Ceriagrion tenellum. The sequence continues at coordinate 95,144,920 of OY720643.1, forward strand.
ATATGAACCGAATTTTCGACGCAGCCACTTGATGGTGCAAATCGACCGGATGCCTTGGAGAATAATCTGAATGGTTGGTAATACTATAGTAGTGCTCCGCTGTTTTTGTTACCGACTCTCGTCATATATTATATATTAACCTTCACTAACTTTTTGAAGAAATGAAACTCGGTATGGAACATGACTTTAGAGGAAGCGAAACGTCCTGACAGTTACTTGCTCAGAAACTTAGACGGCGAGAGTATTAGCATCAAGGCATTTTGTGGAACTGCAAGTCTCGCATTCTAAACATAATTAATACTCATTTATTTAAAACAATCCAGATAATACGAGTATAGACCGTCTTTGTTGACCTTGAAGTGGATCCCACCTTCTTTATTAATTTACTTACTCAGTTTAGTTAGAATACCAGTCAGGGCTCGGAGACATACGTATACAAAATTAATTCCACCGGTCATATATTTTTGTGGCCTCTCTCAATACAAATGCCACCACTTCACACATATAGCCACATAAATATGATTCCTCTAGATTGAATGTTCTAAATGCCTGTTTCTGAGCCCTGATGATAGAATATAGTGTACTCCAAGATGTCGGTCAATGAAAAACTAACTATAAATTTAAGTCAAACCCAATAAATAGGTTAAAATTATAATTTAATTTTTGAGGTCAAAATAAGGTGTATTAATCTAAATATTCTCAATAAATCATTTACATTGTTCGCAAAACACAAGGAAAAATAACGATAAAGAACCATCTCAATCAATTCGATGGTTTCGGTATTTACCCTGTTAAAATCCAACTATTAAGAATCAAAACGCCTTGGTAATTTCTCTCACAGTTTTATTTTGAACGACCAGTTTCATCGCATAGGCAAAATATTCAGGTAAAAGTGTTCACTAAAAATAAAAATGTATGAAAAAGTTGTAAGGAATTTTGATTTTTCAACATTCTTAATGGATATCAACCTCCGCAAGAGCTCGGACAATAAATCGGACCCTAATCGGCCCGCTTCCCGAAAATATTGACTTCTCTCGATTATACTCATTTTCAAATTGCATTACGTTGTATGTATATTTCTACGTTAGTACGCTAGACCAGGTTGTCATGCAATAACGTTTCAATTGATTACCCCGATATCATCCTCTAATAAAGCCTGTTAATCTCCGGGCTCTGGAGAAAAGGGCTCTATGATTGGCCTAATATTTACCACGCCCACTACGATAAATACCGGGTAGTTTCCAAACTCTGTTAGGTAACTGGAAATAAAATGTTTTATCCATAAAATGTAGCTCAACCAAGGATTTGATTTAATGATGGCTTATAGAGAATTTTATGGCATTGATCATGGGACGACAGTTTTACAAGAATTTCAGCAATGCCATAGAGATCTTCAGTGACCTAAATTCAGGATTGAAGAAGCTCGATCAAATGCTCGTGAAATTTTTGTCAAAGGATGAAGATTATATTGGAAGAATATCGGAGAAATCTTCATGAACTGGGCTTGCATGCTGAAACGTTTGAGCTAGAGAAAATCCTAAAAATCAAGGAAACGCATTCAATGAGCAAATCTTAAGATTCTCCAATAATTACCTGATAATTTTAATAGTAAAATAGGAAAAATTAAAAAAAAACCTCTTTGAAAAGTCAGAAAATGAATCTAGAAATTCTTATGATGAGAGAATCAACAAAAGTAGCCGCAAATACATGTATTTATCACATACAGCAAAGGATGCCAAGTATCAAAGATGAAATGGAAACCATCCATGATTAAACTACGCCTGGGAACCAAAAGTCATCGTAACGAGTGCATTCTTGTGTAAAAGTTCCGATGAGTGAGGCTCTACCATGTGCTAAAACAAACACTAAGGGAGATCACCAAGATGAAGCGAATATTGCAAAAGAATACAAACTCGGGCAAAATACTGTAGGGAGAATTCGCGCCAAGGCCTCTAAGTGAAAACTCTTGGCGCCTGTTTCTAATCTGAGGTCATTTCCGAAGCGATTATGACGTTGGAAAAAGAAATTGAGTAGGAGAAGGGGATTGGGCAGTGAGACAGTGAGAGGGAACAAATATAATTCCTTTTAATATCCGCAACAACTTCCATTAAAAAATAAAAACTTAATTACTTAATGTAATCGCGACCCTTTTTCTGAAAATGAGAGTGGAATTGGTGGATACGAAATGAAACCGTAATGAATAAAAAGCTAACAAAAGAAGGAGCATGAAGAGATACGAGGCTGCTTGCATGAACATGCAGCTGATGAAATAGTAGGATACCATATAGTAGCAGCGAAACTTGGTGACAGTTACCAGCAAGAAGCGTGACTTCAAGAAGGTGAAGGCTTGTGGGAAATGGGTCGGCCAAGAAGCAGCGGAGAAAGGACAGCTGAAGATTCGCAATGCTACCAATCTAGCGGGGTTTTTCATGAGAGGGCGAGAGAGGGCCATCAACGCTTTCCACGACGATGTTTGCGATTAATAGAAAGCTGGTTAATATTTAGATTGTATTTATCTTATCCTATCGCGGAAGGTCATTTAAGAAAACTGTCACTGTGAGCAAGAAACTTGGTATGAATAAAATATTAAGCATTTTTAACTGAAGATGAAACATGAGGTATGCGACATTCGAATGTAACCTGGAGAAGTGCAACTATGTAACCATGGTAACGTGGAGAGCTACTGACTCTCCTTAGCTGAGCTATGTTGTGAGGAATGTACGTTTCCACTGATAGTGGACTCATTGCAACTACCACCTGCTACTGCCCCTGTACACAAACCTACTGCTGCCCCTGTACACAAACCACCATTTCACCATTTTCCACCATAAGAGTAAAATCAACATTTCCACCATTAGAGTAAACTTAATCTATTTGCTCATCTCGTTCCAAAAAGGAAAAGAAGACAAATTTTTATGATATTACCTAAAAGCGTGACATCACGTCCCATTTGTTATGTTGAAGGCGGAATAAAGACACGGGGTTTTCCGGAAGTCAAGAAAATATACTTTATTCTGGATGAAAAAGCAGAAGACGCTATAATACATTGAACATAAAAATTTCCAAACTCAATTGACTGAGATCGATGCTCGCTCTGTCGCTGTGTCAACTAGCCATCGACGCATCACTGGTGGAATGACAATGACACACTGACTGCCGTATCACTTACAATCAAACCAACTCAGGCTTGCGCACTGTCACACGTCTTCACACATTTGCATCAGACACACAGAACAACCCTACTCCAAACTCGCCATGTTACGTATCAACATGGTCGGCAACAATAGATCTCTATTTATTGATGCCGACATTTCTATCGATTGACGTATCTCTCCTGCTCAAAACGGTTCAGATTCTGCTCTCTGGATTCAGGTCCATTCACTAAGTTCTTTGCTCCACGCTTTGTCAGGATTTCAGTTGTTGATGACTGCAAGGTATTGAAAAGGTATTTAAAAACAGGGACGTATTCCAGTGGTTTTTCTCCTCAACTGTTGGGTGACGTATAAAATCCACTGCGGTTAAAAAAGGAGTGAATGGCGTTGCATCATCATTAAGGGCTGTCCGACCATTCTAACACTAAGAACCTGATCATAATGCAAAAGCGAAATCCGGATTTTGCACATTTTAACCACTGTTGATTGTGAAATCGAGTGAATGGAATTCTAATAGAAAATGGAATTCCACAAAGTCACACAGAATGTCATTTCATTTCATCCTGACGGTTTGCGTCATTGTGCGACTGTCGACTGAATATGACAAACTTCGTATGGTTCACACAGAATTGCAAGCCCATTTCGTCAGCTACAGTACTGATAATATTCAACTCATCTTAAAGCTAGGAAGGCTCTCAGCAAAAACGGGTGTCCAAAGAGTGTCCATACAGAGTGTCAACAGGGTGTCCAAAGAATTTGAACTACTTATAGCCTGAGTTTTTAGAGTCAATTATTGGGTTTTTGCAAAGTCATGTGGCACTTTTTCCCTAGTATATTTTAGTTGAACTTCCCTTAAAATCTACGTATTTTTTCTGCATGACAAATAAAAAAGTTTGCGGCCTTCATTCGATTATGTTTCATCGAAATAAGGTAAAAAATAAGAAAAAGTTTTATTTCAAAGGACTAATAAACAAAAGAGAATATATGACAGTGACATTGAGGGTTGAGTAATACATTTTTTTAATTGAATGAAAAGAGAACCAAGCTAAATAAGTGACTGGACACGATAATACTGCCTAGGCGGTTACAAGAGCCCACAATGACAAGTGTTACTGTAAAATGTCACCCTAGTTGAAATAGGATGCCGCTCAGTTTCGACGGTTTATCAGAAAAATGTAAAAATTACCTGAGTTTTCCCAGTTTTGAGGTAGCTGAAAACCCTGTAACATCCCAGCGTAGTTTGTATCTCTAATATTATGCAAATCTAATAATGCGTCCGCTGTACAATTATATGCCTGTATCGGTGTATTCTGTTTATTCTGAAGCGATTAGGACTTAATGTAACCTTGAAGAGTCGATATCAGTTTGTTCCTGAATGCTGTCAAAAAAGCTATCAATCTTGAATTTTTATGTACTAATTAAAAAAATATGAAAAAAGAAGATACTTTATTATTTCTACTAAACCTTTATTTTCTATAGGTTACGATGTAAAATATGCATATCAGGCCAATGTTTTCTTCATTTAGTCAAAATAGGTGTGAAAATGTACTAACTGGTACATAAAAAAGGATTATTTCCTTTATGCGTCAGAAATTAATTATTCGCATTTCTAGCTTACCATATTTTTCATGACCCAGAACAGTAGATGGTATTCGAAGTCACGAGTTGAGACGCACGGTCTATTGGACTCAAAGTAGCTATATCTAGCAATCTGCTCTCACGAAGTGATTTTTCGAACCCCGAATCGGAGGAACAATATTAAACGGGAAGCTCCTGTAGAGCGAGAATTGCAAAATTACCAACTTTGGCAGCGTCGCCAAAAAGATTATATGGTCGGCCTGTGAGACCGGTAGTCACTCTTCTAGGGTTCAAAACGAGGCTGATATCCGTTTGGTCGGACTCACCGTGGGACATCGGCTTTAGTGCAGGGTTGGAATATGAAGTTTGGGAGGGGAGGAAGGAACGAATATAAGCGATCCAATTCAATATCCGCAACAGCGTCCATTAAAAGAAAAAAAAATACTAATTAAATTGCGACCCTCTTTCTGGAAATGAGTGTGTGGGGGCGGCCGGTCGGTGGTGGATGTGAGGAAATACTAAAGGGAATAAAAGGCGGAGGCCGAGGAGGAGGGCAGAGAAAGAAATTGGGTTGCACGCTCAAAGGTTTTCCTTTTTCACCCCGCGCCAAGGAAAGGCAAGGACGGGCTGGGGAGAAACGCCTTTTGGTGTTAATTTCGACGTAAGGAGCCAGCCATAGGAGTGGGGTCCATTCTTTTTTAGTGCTAATTTCGCGAAGGGTCCAAGGAATGTGGAGGAAGGTTAAATTGTGCGTACTTTGTACGGCATGACTGAAATGGGATGGCGGAGCCAGGGGTAGGGGGTGGAATGACGTCACGGCTCAGACCCCGGCTCTCCTATACCGTTAGAAAGACGATGAAATGTGAAGGAGATCGGTTAATTAATTAATTAACAAAAAATATATATATTCCTTTCACCTCCCCCCCCCACAATGAGTGTTAGCGCAGTTTCTCATAACGTTTATTGCAGATCTTTGCCGAGTGGCCCTCAGTCAGTGACCTGATTTTTTTCACCAGCGCGATTGTTGGAGTGTATTCTACGTGTATGTAGGTCACACCAGATGAGGAATATCTATACATCGTGAAAATAATGACTAGTGTCTGGTGATTATGATTTTTCTCATTTTAATATAGCGGCGATATCGATCCATGGAAAAGAACGGGGTTATGGGATGATAAATATAAAGTTTCCCAAGATTTTATGTACCTAATGCAGACAATTTAAACAACTAAAGCTATTTCACAAAAATTGCCGCCTTGAAGACTAATTTTATTCCTACATTTTTGAGAACACACAAATAAAATGCCTAAAAATTTTCGTTCCCATGGCGCGCAACTTTCGTTAGCAGTGTTTATATTTATATTTTTGAAAATTTAAAACGGAGTATGTATAACAGTCTTATCAGGGACACATATGTCCCACTGTTCTTGAGTATATACAATGCTTAGTAAAGCAGTTTTTGGATTCGGATAGTTCGCATATTATATGGCAAGTTAAGGCATTGGCGGAAGAAAAGAGAAAATAAACATGCTGACCTTTGCATATCATATCACCTTTGCAGTAGGAAGTCGCAGTGATTCTCAAAGGTTTTTGAACGCAAAGAAGGAAGATTTCCAAAACTACACGAAAATAAATACGGCGAATACAAAATTCTTGGTATTTGGAAGAGAGAACGAAGAAGTCACACAGAGGACATAAATTTGAGCGAGGAAATTCCTTCACCTTTTACCTATGTGATCCTTTCCCCTTTTTGTTTCTTCAAGGCATATAACATAAAGAGGTGCCGAATACATCCCATAAATGGACACATATATCACATGAATTATCACTTATCATTTCTTGAAGTCTCTTATGGACTTGATTTTAGTCGTTATAGAAGCTATATAGAGCCAGAAAATACCGATTCAAATTTTGTCAAAGAATTTAGATTAACCATCTAATTCAGAATCAATATTTTTATTTTAAGTTTCATTTCTATTTTCTGGGCGTTAGCGATAGCCATTCCGCAAAGATTATAAATGACTTTAATGAAATTTTAAAGTAGAATTGTAGAGTATAGCACGCGATTGGAATGAAAGATAAAATACAGATAAAAGGAAATAACTCATCGGACAAGGAATCAAAGAAAAGATAGTAGAATGTAGATATAGGAAAAGAAAAGAAGAACGAATCGATTAAGGTAGAGCACCCAAAAAATAGGGAAATAATTATCAAAATATCTCGGAGACGTCCATAAAAAAGCTTTAAAGGCAAAAAAAAACAAAATTTAGAGACAGACTAACTAACTATGACAGAGAGGGGTAGAATTCCAGCTAAATCGATTATTTTACCCGACGTTTAGGTTTAATCTTTAGGTGACTCTGGCTTGACCATGTGAGTCAATCCAAATACTTGTACGCACACATTTTTAAATATCCAGTTCTTAAAAACTCTACTATCTCTGATGAAATGGGATGCCGATTGAAAATCACGATTTAGATAATAAATATGCTGATTATTTTATGTATATATTTTTAACGACCACATTTGTCCAATCAAAGGAGCCTACTGCAGCACCATATGCATGGAAATGCCGCAATTTGACTTCAATTTTGGCACTAATTCGCTATTAACTGTAAAAATTACTTGGTAAGATGCCTATATTTCACTTTAATTCTATTTTCCAGGAATTCTTTCCTCTTATGGTTGGTTGCTAGAACATTTAGTGATGGAATCAACAGTTTTGAGATCCATGACGTTATGAACTTCAGAAATTAATCAAGATGCAAGAACACATGTTTCATTCAATACAATATCGGATAAAATATCTAGAATTCTTGGAAAACATGGAATACAGACTATCCACAAACCCCACAGGAAATTATTTAACGACTTCGTAAAAGTAAAAGATCCACTGGGAGTTAAAAGTCCGGGCGTACATCGCATTACCTGTGAGTAAGGAGAAGCTTATGTGGGGGAGACTGGATGGACTGTGGAGACGAGGCTGAAAGAACACGAACGATGAATTCGTCTGAAACAACCCGACAAGTCGGCCATAGCTGAACACAGCCTCATTCACGCCCACAAAGTCGACTTCGACAAGACAACTATACTTTGCCGGGCAAACGGCTATTGGAACCGTTTGGTGAAAGAAGTCGTCGAAATCCGACTAGAGAAGAAAAAACTCAACAGAGACAGCGGTTTCCACCTCAGCAACACTTGGAAACCAGCACTGAAGTCCATAGAGGGAACGCGGACCAATCATAGGAATGCGCGGGAAAACAGCTTCGCACCTGCCCTTCCCTAACACTATATATAAAGGGACACTTCCAACCATCGGCATCCACCCTTGAGCGGAGGATTCTCCGGCAGACCTTCGACCTGCACCCGTTGACCCGTTCCCGCACCGTATATGACCTTACTAATAATGAACCTCTGCTTCACAGGTTATGCCGTCTACGCTGCGACGGGACGAGGAGGATAGCGGAAAACAACAGGACCCTTCTAGACTCCATCATTGGCACAGCAGGTGGTCCACCACCCAGAAAGCCAAAGAAGAAGCTGTACTCAACTCGGAGATTCATCTCGGACCACCTACATCTCTACCACCCGGATGTAACGCTGCCGCCTAATACCATCAGACCAACGGTTCCCGCACCCGCGCAGCTAACAATCACCCCAGGTTTTCCTCTACGCCCCAAGAAAACAAGAAAGAAGAGAAAGAAGAAGGAAGAATCAGCGTCCTCCACAATGGCCCCCCCGGCAACCCTCGCCCCAAGTGACTCCCCCCCACCTCCCCAGTGATACCCATATTTATTTATTACCCCAGTGATACCCAGTGACGTTACCTATTTATCTATTTATTTATTATTGTTACTAGAGACATATATTTAGTGTTGAACAATTTCAGTGTTTCATAGTTTATGCCTGTTGTTACCTGATCAGTGATCACCAATGACATAGTTTATTTATTTATTTATTTATTACCAGAGACATATATATTTATACAGAGACATATTCAGTGTTAACTTTTTAAAGTATTTACAGTATGTTGTTTCCTTTTGTGTTTGTTTTGTTTTGTTTTGTTAAGTTTGTGGCCTGGCGGTGGTTTTAGCGGGTTTCCCACCGCCGTAGGGCGAATGCCGGGCCAATACCTTCCCGCACCAGTGTAAATTTCCAGTGAAATCCCTGAAGAGGCGACAGCCTAAAGCGGGGTTCACACCGTTGTTTTTGTTATTTGTTATTCTGTATTGTTTGGTGTGTAAATAAACATATTTTGATTTGACCATCGGCATCTCACTTCCCTGAGGACGGCTGCAGAGTAAGCAGCCGAAACGTCGGTCATGGACCTTCCAACCCGGATGGAATCCCGAGAAGCCTTTCTACACATGTTTCATATCTTATCTTTTCATAGTTGATTGATTCGGATTTTTGATGTTGAAAATCAAATTTATGAAAGGTTTTATCATGTTTATTAAGTAATGCACATGATAATTTATCAGTGAGAGTAAACAAACAGGTCTTTCGTCTCAAAACAACTCTATTATCAAGTAATTAAATCTACAAGCGGTCCATACGATTCCGCCATCGGCAACTTATGAAACTAATAACTCCATAAGTCTTGAAGCCATTTATGAAACCGAAAAATGTATCGAATGTTTTTGCTACACTTATTGAATGGTTTCCATGGCTTTTGGTTCCCTTAGCTCTATGGAATAAAAATGTGTCGTTCCTACAACCAATAAAACAATATCTTTGGTAACTGTGCGGTGTATTTTCATCATCGTCATTAGTCGCATGCTTTCGCAGGTCCTTGGTGCCTCCATCTCTCTCTGTCCTCTGCTCTCCTCTTCAATCCTCCGTAACTCCCTCCATCCTTAAGGTCATCAACCATTTTTCTATTCTTTCTTCATCTTTAGTGGTTTCCATCTACCATTCTTTCCAGTACTTTTCGTGACAAACATTTCCTTCTCAGTAAATGTCCCATCCAGCTCTTCTTCCCATCTTAAATGGTTTTTAAGTGCTTTCTTCCTTCTTTTATTCTCTTTAACACCTCTTTATTTCCATTTCCCATAATCTTTTGATCTTTCCATTCAGAAACATTTCCATAGCCATATTTAATTGTAATTTTTTACGAACCACAGAGATAAAACAGAATAACACGACCTGGGTTTCAATACATTAGTACGATTAAACTGGTCATTAGATACGGTTATAATTATTAGCTACAGCATTCTTACTGGTTCACAATGACGCAACTAACTTTAAAAAATAATAAAAATTTTCACTTTAATTCCACTATTAACTTTTTCTGCCGTAACCTGAGCAATCTTCGGAAGAGCCAATGTAAAAGTCTCCACTTTCAAAGCTGAATCACGTTAGAACTGGCCTAGAAATCCTATTTTACTTCCATCGCGGCATATATGCATAAAAACTTCGAAGATGAGATATTCAAGTTTTCAGAATAACTGGAATTAGTATCCCTGAAGCCAGAGTCACGATAAGCTTGCTGTATCTACCACAGCTGCGTCAATATTGAATAAAAATTAAATCAATCGCTGCATTTTGTTTTAAACCGTCATTTTTTTAATAACCGTATTACGTTTGCTTGTATGTCATAGGCAAGAGAAAAGGTCGGGCATGAGTAAATATACACACAATATGCCAGGGATTCTCCGGTACACCATTAAAAGTGAAGGCCGAACGCTCGCAGGAGATAATCAGCTTGTCATCAGCCGAGCGGGGCACTTCGCGACAACAAGAAAGGCCTGCTTAAATAAACTCGAGCGAAACAAGATTCCTGTTATCCTTCCCTCGACAAAAAAAATGAGAAAAATAAACGCCGAACCAAAAAAACACACAGGAAGTTGAACCTGTCCTCACTTTTCCGACCGGTCCTTTATCCTTGCTCTTTTCCCCAACGTTGCCCTCGCCGCACACCCCTTCGTACAACAATCAGGTTGATCCTCCCACGACCCCCCCACGTCCCTGTCCCCGCTCCGCTAACCCTCTCGATTCTTGTAGAAACTCATTCCATTTCCACCCTCCCTATTCAACCCGGGGAGGGAGTTTTGGGGGCTCGTAGTTTTTGATTGGCCAAATGAAAGGGGGCGTGGGCGGGTGGAAGCTTCATCCTCCTGCATCCTCAAGACCCCACTTCAGCAGGTCCTCAAGGTTCCACTCCCCACCTTTATCTCTCCCACCTACACCTTCCTCCTTCCACTCAATAAGTAGGTACCTCCCTACCTCCTTCCTTCCCGTTCCATTTTGTCGACTTAATGAGAGCTTCCCACGATATTCTGCGATACGCCGTTTACGATATTGGCTAGCATTCATCCTGTGAATCGGAGATCTCCCACAGGGCTTGAAAATCCATGCAATGACTGATATTGCGAGGCAGTACAAATATTTTTAATAATAGTACAAATATTTTTACAAATAGAATATTCATTTTTGTACAAGTTTTGCATTATATCAACAAATTTATGGTTGAAACTGTAATTAAACCATCCGTCATGAAGCCATATATAGAATTTTTTCAATTACACCAGTATGAAATCAGGATGCCACCAGGATGATTCCAGGATTAAAGGTAAAATATTAAAGAGGAAAAAATAGGATCTAAGTTAGGTTTGCTCATTGGTTAAAACTTTACAGGATAAATCTATGAATATATGGAATAAATGAGGAAGACCAATGATGAAAAGTCTACATTAAAAAATCATGTTGGATATTAAAAATGAAAAAAATAATAATTTTTGATTGAATCGGATGGTAAGCTGATTGGAGTAACATAATTCAGGATTCAGCAAAAATACCCATTCATGCATAATATATGGCAAAGCGGCGATTATTGATACGATACTGTAGTAAGTGTGCTACAATGGAATTGGTATTATATCGCGCAGAAAGCGTTTCATTGCATTTAGATAGCGAACTTCGAGCATTGCAACAAACCATAGTCATTAGAAAGCCTATTCCATGAAACACTCCGTGATTGCCTTATCCTCTGTTGATCCGCAAACCACTCCTCTTCCACTTCATCTCAAGCCCTCAAACAGTCTCAAACCGACCCTCCTTCAACCCTAACCAACCTTGGCTTTCAAACTATTCGGCCGAGGAACAAATATTGTGATTAGGTCGCCGACTCCGACATCTCCAGGCTGAAACTGGGCAACTGTGAACCGGCAGGCGTATTTGACGAATTTATTCTCGCAGTAGGGATGTTTTACGGTATTCTTTTGAAAAACTGATTCAATAGGACTCCATAAAGTGATCAGAGGGTAAAATTTGGCAGCCAAGCGTCTATATCTTTCATAACATGTTATTCAATTCTAAAATTGATTGACTGATGCTATCAATTGTGTGCCTGTTCCCTGCTAAATTCTTCACGCCCTTCTAGACTTTTTGCTTCATATACCGATTTAATTACATTTGTCATTTTTACCATGGATTTCCTCTTGACGCTTTTCTTTCTTTTTTCACTTAAAATGCTCCTTGCTTAATGTATAGAGTTACATACTGTGGCCTGTCATTGATTCATTGTATTGCTGATAATGCGCTTTGTGTTTTTATCCTCTTCGTTTCTTAAATACACTTCCTCGTTTCTCATCTTATCCGTACATTTAATATTTAGAATCCGTACATTTAATCTTTAGAATCCGTCTTCTGCACCAAGGCCTGCTGGTATCTATTTATTTTACTCTCCAGCTGATAAATGGTCTTCTTCTCTGAGCCATATAATACAACGCTCTTCACGAAGAAATGAAAGAACCTTAGCAATTTTCGCACGCGTAACATTTTTATGAAGAGGTTTGTGTATCAAAATGAAATGATGAAATTACCAAGTATTGGTATTATGCAATCCGTCACTACTGATTTTATTGTGATCAATATGCAGTAAATTATCTAGAGACAATACAACTTCAATGAATTTTTTTGCATTCAGTGTGAGAAATGTCAAAAAGATGCTTATTTACCGGATATACCTATTGGAATAAATCTGGAGTCTCTTGAAAAAGAGGACAGTCATTTTTTTAAACCTGAGTACTGTTGTGGAGGAAAAATAGTAAAATATAAAAATAAAAACGCCAGAAAACAATTATGAATTCAGCATTCTTCCACTTCAGTTTTGGCTATCACCAAGTACAGCAGCTTCTTATCATGAGAAACGAAAATGTAAGGGAGGAAAAGGTAGATCCAGAAATTGGAATAAAGAATGAGTTACGATTAGGAATTGTAAATTCAAGGGCCTGATTCGATTAGTCATCAAGGGCAATGCAATCATTGCTTGGTGTTTTGCTACAATCATTTGGGTGTCTTGGAATGAGGACCATAATGACACGAAATGCAATCTTGAAGAAATTAACATAATGAGGGTAAAAAATCAAGGCAAACACATTGAAAGAAATGTGAATCAGGTAATCCATGTTAACACCTCGTGTTGCGTATAATAATGAGCACGGTGTAAAGATCTTGGAGTGTATTGATTCAGTACCTTTAATCCAGTTTATTCATTTCAATAAATAGAGACTTAATTACATCATTGGCTATCGCAAGATAATAATAAAAACATAGGTTATAGCTGTAACTTGAATTGGAGTGTCCCAAAGTTTCAAAACGTGGACTTTAATTGATAAGTATATTAAAATTGAGGGGAGAAATATCTGTAAATGGTTAAGAAAGTTTTTGGTAAGTTGATAAATCAAGATTAATAGAGAATTACAAAAAATAAGATATCATGCAGTTAAAATGAACTCAATAACTTTGGTCATAACTAATGTGTGCCGACAAAATTCTACGTACCATTAGATCTGGTACGTAAAGTTTTAACTTCGTGAGTGGTTCCACTCATCATCGCTTGCCAGCACAGAATTGCGCTGTTGTGTTCCCATCTGCGACACATTTAACGCTTTGTATACATAGCTCCCGAAAATGTAATATATTCTTTAATACGCCTAAAGAAAACTCTCGCTAAACCTCGCATTGGGAACTGTGAATTTCCATTAGTGGGTACGGAAAAAAAATCTATGAAAGGCACGTGGTGAAAATATATTTTAGGATCCAACGGGCTTCCACGGCGCCCTTTCTTATTCCTATTCTTATTGTCTCTTCTTCTTCTCCACCCAATTCGTTCCTTTTTTCATCCTCTTCTTCGCGATTTTCACGCTCCTTGCAGGCGAATGCATTAAGAGAGAGAGAGAGAGAGAGGGAGAGAGGAACTCCATTTCACTCTCACGGCATAATGAGCGTTGTTTCTTTTTCTCTTGTGTTCGCGGAGTCTCTCGTTTGCATGGTGAGGTGGGACGAAGGCAAACGAAGGCAACAAAGGGAATCCATAAGTGTTCGCAAACAAACAGGCCTCGCGCACGCAGTCGAGGCTGCAAACTTTTCATTCGGTGTCGACGCGTTTAGGAGAGTAGGTACGGAGTCCAATTGTCCCGAGTTCGCAGTGTTCAGTGAGACTGTGTCATTTTTTTAAACTCTCATTCTCGTTTTCTTTGCGTGGAGCGCATTTTTTTATGCCCGCAATTTATAAAAATTCGCTTGCGGAGTGCTGGATTCTGAGACCGCGTGGAAGTTACTCGTTGGAAATCCAGGTTGACTCAACAGTAAACGTTTGGGCGCCTGAATGAATCTGTGTCATAAACCAGAGAAGGCGGAGTGACGTCGGTCCAGCAGCCTTTAATTATGTAACTGTGGGTGAAGAAAGTTGGTCGCTGAAGGAGTCGTATTGTCAGTAATAATATCCATTTATGAATTTCGTTAGGAACTCTATAGAGAGAAATATAGATGAAAAACCAAAAAAAAAGAAAAAAGAAAGATAACGAAACGTGAGGAAAACCGGCTACATGTTTCGGAGACGAACACCATCGGAAGGCTAGATCACGTGATATTTTCCCCAAAAACGAATTTAATGTATCTTTTAAGACGTCATGTGATTTTAGGAACATGTTTATAAAGTGTAAAATCCGCTTAGAGTCAAACCAGAAAAGTGGAGTGTATGCCATAAATTGTAAAGGCTGTATTAGTGTGTATACTGGGCAAACACAAGGAGCGTTGCAGCGCTTTTAAAAACAATTGTGAGAAGAAGCAACTTCTCCAAATACCTACTGTGGAACGGTCATGGCAGTGGATTTGTAACCAATATTTTTCATTGTAACAGCAGTCCACGTGAGCTCGATGCCCTGGAGCAACTCAAAATTTTTAGAAGTATGCATGACCTTGATGCACGTGTTGTTGACTAATGCTTTTTTTCTTCCCCCTCACCCCCATTCTTGAGGCGTTTATACACTGATACTTACCACCTCCTTCTCTTTCTCACTCCCTCTTCTCCTTTCTTCAGCCTCCCTCTCCCCACCATTTTTCTCTCAATATATGAGATAGTACGCGACATTTGATCGCACCTGATGATGACACTAATGTATTGAAACTCGGGTCGTGTTTTCGTGTTTTATCTCTATGGTGTAGTAAAAGTTACAATTAAACATGGCTATGATAACAGTACTTGTCAAAACTCGGGTGTTGACCCAAATGCAGAAGATCAAATGGATCTGTATGATCAGAGACGAGGAAGTGCGCGCAAAAGTAGAAAAGGGGTAGGTACTTACAATTTTTTTTATTAACAGAGAAGACTATTTGAAGGACATCGATACAGATTAGGCCAAAATCAGAAGAGTGGGATCAGAAACGAGGGATGTGAAATAAAAATCGAAGTGGAGAAAATCATTATTGATTACGAATAGGCAGAGAAAACCACAAGGATTACCGCAAGGAAGACGAAGTCAATATTGATAGGCGATACTTCCACGACTAAACTAATTTGAAAGGACTTTATCAGGAGGGAAAACAAAAGGAAAAGCCCTTCATAAGGGCCGAGGGACGAAGACGAAAGCCCAGTATAACGGGATATAAAGAGCAACTGGGTCATAAAGGTGTTATCAAGGGTCGTTGCAGTATAGAAGGTCACAGTTAATCATTCTTAACATTAAAATACTGACAATAGTAGTAATGAATATCTGAACTTTCGCGAGGCTTACTTACAGCTTTGACGGCTGGTCTTCATTTGATTATTGAAATATATTTTACCAGATTCAGAGTTTTTCTCGGGCTTTCCGTCGGTTTAAAGATTCTTACTGGTAAATATTTTGACGTCCGACTCAGATGTCTGTCCTCAGAGCTGTTTGGTGCCCAGTTAGAGTGTCTGTAGTTTTAAATGGAACTTCCTTAACGACGTTGTACTGTTAAAACGTTGCAGCGTCTGCCAGCATGGAGCCTTTAGTCTGGTTTGTAACCTGAGAATAGTTTCTGTATCTATTCACAGCAAAACAATCAGATGTTAAGTTTACCAGATTTCAAGGAAAGCCTTTAAGTTTGGCTTAACACTGTCCAGTTACTTCCGTAAGTTTCTTTTGCAAGAAATTGAGAAGGATTTTACTCTAACGAAACAAGTTTTCACGAGATTGTGCGCAGCTAGATTATTTGCAGTTTACATTGGTGACAATAGATTTCCACTAGTGACTTGACGAAACCTTAAGCCACTGCAAGCTGACTTACAGTGCCATTCATACCCGTAATGTACCTCACAAATCGCTAGCTTCAAGTACCTTAGGCAAATAACTCCACTAATAAAACCCAACTTATAACAAAATATAATTATGTGGTTGGTATCATGGTACATGAAAGAGACATCGTGTGGGGGTTTACCTAAATATTTAGTATGAATTTTATTCACTTTATTATCGAGATTTCCCTTATTTTTTCCCCTTGTTCGTATGCTACACACCCTAGTGGTAGCTTGCACGGTATTTCGACAGTGCAGATGCATTTTACCCAACGGAAAAATAAAGGTTATCACTCTATATGTACCTATACCAATCGATCCGAAGACCAATCTCAGACTGACTCTGCTGGAAATGTTGATCAGAATGGGCGAGTCAAATTGGTGTATTAATCGAGTCGTGTCAGACCTCTTTGTCAGCCATAATGAGACTTAAGATCTATTCGAGGAGATCGCCATACGGCGCACTTTAATTGTCGTTTTTTTGTCGATGGAGAACTTTTTATAATCGATATTGTTCACCATTTGGCTTGTTTTGAGAAGGAAAGAAAGAGAATAGTGTAATATGTAATAGCAGCTAAATGAAGCGAGATATCCACCCGACGAAAAAATAAATAGTAAAAAATAAATTTGGATTTATACATCCCGTGTTTATGAAGGAGGCCATCAGATTCAGCTGGCCTCAGAACCTTCAGGGTGGCGTGAACTCAAAACGGCAGGAAAACGCTGTGACTGTGTACTTTTCTGAATCCACGTATCTAACTGCGAGCCGTTCCAAATACATGGGAGTGTAACAACACCAGGTATGAAGATGGAAGGAAATAAGGGAAAGAGAATCGGAATAGGGAAGGAGAGGGCAACAGATAATAAAATAAAAATATAAAAAACGGGAAAATTCAGGAGGGAAACTGTGAGGAAAAAAATTCAAATTCAAATTACATCTCCAAATATTCGACTGTATTTAAAAAAAACATCCCCTCCTTCGTTTCTAATCCAAATCTTCTGTTTTTCGAATGGGTTATTACCTTTTTGCGTCCCTCCAACCACCTCCGTCGCTCTCCTCCGAGGGGTTGTCTCAATTCAGAGGGTAATGCGAACTAATTCACTCGAGAACACCGCCTTCATTTCGACGTCGATTTGAAAAAAATAACAAAAGACGTACTCTTTTATGAAAGCGCACAAAGACGTTACCCGCGGCTAAATGGCTGAAAGGGAGGGTCGGGCGGAGGAGACGAAGGCTCGGTGGGGATTTAATTAATTAAAAATACCATTAGGCGTGGGAGCAGGCAGTCTCGACATTCAGGAGATGCCTGGAACGTGGCACGACTCAGAATTGAGAGGCGATAAAAGGACCGAAAATGTATTTTCCAAACACAGCCGTGCTCTCAGAACCGACAGATCTTTTTAATATTCAATCGATGGAAAACGCCTGTATCGGAATTATAGAATGAGGTGGGAATATTTGACAATGCTGTTACGTAATATAGCTCAATATTTTTACTGCATATACTATCATAAATTTTGGAACCTCTATGCAAAAAGTATAGAAAAATTATTGCAATAGCTCAAAAATGGTTATTATGGAAAATTTTTTATGCTCCGAATCATACCTATCCTAACCTTTATAGCCATATTAAAAATAAGAACCTTCGGGAAACGATCGATTAGCAAAATTAATATGATAAGAGAATACTGGCCGTGATATCTCCATGTGATACGATGAAGGAAAGATAGGTACGTTGACAAACTGACTGTATTTTCACATTTCAACAAAAAAAAGGAAGGGATAAGTTGGAATTTTACTTCACTTGTGTTAATATTGACGTCTAGTAATATGCTCCTTCACAACGATTATGCACAGTAAAAAAACAAATTTGGTGATGATTTAAATTCGTACTAAGATGGAAAGGACAGTAAAAAATCAGTTAAATTAAACCTGAAGATTTGCGAGGAGAAAACCAAAGCACTGGGATTTTGAATAAATATAGGAGACTAAGTGGTCACATGCGTTGAGCGAAAAAACTCATGTCAAAGAGCAGATTATCTGTTAGGAAAGTTGGATCGGCATATATATCTTCGAGGTAAATCACCTCAAAGTTATGTGGCCCGAGGTTATTCCACACCTGTCACGCAATAATCATCCCTGTCCAAGCTTAAGCCAAACATTCCCCTGGTCACTAGAGGTGGAGAAACATATAGTCAGAAGAACAATTCACGACCATATCAGAAACTAATGAAGTGCTATAGCGGAGTAAATGCTAACATTCAGTAAGCTGATTAATATACAACTACTGATTGAATTTAGAATATTGTAAGCTAATGAAGAGACCCTTAAGAGAAGTAATATTTAAAGAGTAAACAATGACAGATCAAGTATGCAGCAAGCTTACGAATTTAACTGAATCGAAATAGATATACCATTGTAGGGAGGGTACATGTAATTTCTAAGATAGCAATTTTATGCGTTTGAAAACAATATTGCGGCACTTTTCACTGTTGATATTCAGATAGGGATTGACAGGACGAATTTGTGCCAAATAATATTTAAGAAATAACATAAAAAATAGTTGTATCACATCGTAGATGGTAAAAATTTCGTAATACTTAGGGGCTATTAATCGCAATTTTAACTTGAACTCAAATAACATAACCATTTTCAGAAATTTGTTACGACACATTTATTTTAGCAGATAACTTCAAGCGGTGCGATCCTCGTAATCTTCAGCTCAATTACTATGCCATTACTGTTGTTTTTCTGCCAAGGTTCTTCCTCACGAACTTTCCATGTCACGTTAAATAAATATAAATACCTTTAAAATTAAGAAAAAAATTGATTATTGGTTTATATGCCTAGCATTACTAATTACAATTAAAATCGATTCCTTTAGTTTAGATTTATTTGGAAATATTTATCATGGTGTATTCATGCTTATATATGAGTGGAATTTTGGAGACTCTCTGAGTGCTATTCAGCGTAACTTTGCGTCATGCCTGAGATACGAATGAATATAAAAAATAAAGAGGGATTTCCAATACTTTTTTCAAATCTATGTACTCTAAAAAATACCCATGGCAATATCAACCTGAAAATTTATTGCATGGACTTCCACATGCAGCGTTGTGCAAAGAATGTTACCGAAGAGCAGGGAAAAATATTTATTCCTCAGTCCAGCATTCGAAACACGCCCGTTGGAATTTACTGCCCAAAAGCATAGCCTACACATTTTTGTCGCATCTGCTGCAGAGTAATTTTGGGGATCATGGGAAAAAAAATAGAGGTGAAGAAATCGTCCCTATACATTATCGACGGCTGTAAACTCACACTCAAGTCATTTGGGAGTCACATACATGGGATTCGTTTGATGACCCTCAGCAAACATGAAATGATAACATAGAAAATAAGGACTAAAACAAAGCACTTGATTCTTCAATCTCTCCTCTCTGATAAGGCAAAAGCTAACGGTGGCAGTGACTAAGCCAACAACATTTACGTTCCATCCATTTCCTTTCGTGCGGAGTTTTGCAAACAAATCAAACGTAAACCCACACATAGGGATGCCATTGATTACAGCCGCTGCAGGACACTTTTTCTCATGGTTGTTTTCTTGCTTTAGCTAACAAGGGACACATCCCGATTTGAGATTTCCTCTCTACCTTTCGGAAACCTTAAATTGTCGAGCAACATTGTTGTCTTTCGGTAACTTAATTCCACAACTGGGGAAGCAATGACCAAAAAGCTAATATAACCTCGTAGCTAAATATGAAATATCTTCGCTAATAATTGGGATTGGAAAATAAATTAAAAATCTGAAACAATAAGCATACATTTGGTAGAAAAAGAAATACACAAATATTAAGAATTTAAGAAAAAACATTAAGAATTTTATATGACCTCTTTAATTTTAGATTATCGCGTACTACCCGACCTTCTAAGTTTATTTGTGATTCCCAAATTCCTCCAACTCTACTGACTGAAGTCTTTCCAAATTTTTTTCTTATACCTGGCTGCAATCCATGGAATACTTTACCAGACGGTCTAAAAAATACCAAAAGTTTATTAACTCTCAAAAATAAATAATGCAAAATCCTCCAAAATGTTCGAATTGAGTAAAATTTAGGTCATAGTTAGTCAGTAGTTTTCACATTTATTGGTGATATATCATTGTTGATTGTTCTTCTTTCGGAGTTTCCTGTTTAAACACTTATTTTGGATGTAATTTAGCTTCAGTAGTTGTATTTTTATTTCATATTGTATTCCTGTCATATATTACGTATATTACGTCTTGTAATTATTTTTTCTTATTCCTATGAAAAAAACTGCTCATTGATTTAATAATTAATTAAGGAGTAGCCTGTATAATGTTTTCATGCTCAACCGGTGCTACTCAAAGCAAATAAATTTTATGTCATCGTATATTATCGTAAAGTAGTATGAGCGAAATATCATTTTACCTAGGATCAACAAATTTGGTCTCATTTTAAATAAAAATATAGCACCCTTCCATTGACACCTATTATTTAATCCCTTGCCACATTACATTTCGTGATATTTGCCAAAAAAACACCAGCCCTTTTATATGGGAAATGGTTCGTGTATGCACTCCAGAGGGACCTTATGTTAAAAATGAGGAAATTCTATCACCTAGATTTCGTCAAGCATTCAACAGTTTTTAGTTTGTGTATTTTCTAAACTATTTTTGAAACATAATCATATTATAAACGCAGTAAATCCTTCGGAATCACAATAAACCTTAAGTTTTTATGGAGTTTCAAACGTACCGCGTGAAAGAAAATGAGTCAAGTCAAACACTTTAGATATTTTCATTTGATTACTTATAATTTCTGTCATTTAAAACTATATTATTACACCATTAATAAGACAATATTCAATTCGCGTGTCTCACGGCTGGTACAATTAAAATGTATAATTCGAATATGTACCATTGCTTTTTGATGCCGTAATATGCAACATTGAGCAAATCAAAAGGAGAAGTAGGGCAGAAGGCAGATCTTATACTTCACCATCCTGTGACAACATGAGACTGGGAGTTCTTAATTAAGCTATAGAGTTAGCCATAATGTTGAGAAAGGTAAGCAGACTTATGTAAAAATAATGTGACTTTTAGAATTTTTCCGGCACTGAGATTCAATGAGAGATTTCAGGAGTCGGGCCATTCTGTGCTAAATTTGTCAACAGTCTCGAAGACCAAATCATATCTTACTCGCGTCAACCTCCCCCTAGAAAGTTTTGAAGTTAAAAATTTTAGTCTCTAGGATATTAGAAAAAACCAGGTATTAGATAACGGATATCATTCCTTCTATTTAGATCCTGCAGTGGAAAAGTGGAATTCTTTAGTTGTGAAGGATATTACAAATGCCTCTCCGTTCGAAAAGACTATTTCAGCAAACTAGGCTAATGAGATAGCTGTCTCCCTTGCACTGAAACTTGTTTTTTCTATAACCAGTCTCATTACCTCAAGGAACCTGGGTAAATCCGCGCCCGACTTACTGAGAACTAGACTCACATCATCTTGGCATTCACATCTACTTGCCCCAGCTTGCGCCCGTATATATGCAGGCTATTTTCTCCGGGATGCATTTTCCGGTACGCCGAAGAAGTTTTGGAGGGGTGATGCGAAGTTCATCTTCTACTGAGGGAAAAATCTCCAACCCTGAAAACAGAACTCCGCATCCAAAGACTATCGTGAGAAATTACGCGAAGTTATTTTCCCAACAACGTAAGTGCAGAGTTTGGCGAGCATTCGCCACCGGAGAGAGATAAGAGAAAATTCAAAGAAGTTGCATCACGAGATGAGATTTTGTGATGGATTATTCCGAGAAACAGAACGGATTTTACATATGCCGAGTGCAATACCTTTCGGTGAAAAATGTCTTTTAAGGTCATTGCAGCACGACCGCTTCCGTTGAACAGTCTTATGCTAATGATAAAACTCGTGACCTCGCCAATTTTTTCGGAACTAATCGCATCTACTCATCAATGAAGCCAATATTTCGCCAGCTTAGAGCCTATGTTTATCAAAATGTCGTAATGAAGACCAATTTTATTAATTGTGCCTATATTCCGCACTCAAATAACAAAAATGCAACTCCGGTGCCTTTGCATATTTTTATGCCTGCTATCAGAAAAGAGCCTAAATGTGCTATTTATTTTCTCCTGCTTTGTCTTCACCTTCCACCACATGATTATTCCCCAACAAAGTTTTCTTTATGCCTAACAGGTATAGGTACGGTAAATAGGAGATTAGCATACCATAAATTCCACAAAGGATAAAAATAATACCAAATGACAGTGAAATATTGATCATACATTTACTTACATACGTACAATACCAACAATATTTTACGGCTATATGTTGTTACTTTTATCTTTTGTAATTCTAAGGCCTAAGAGCTCCACCCATTTCATTCATGAATTCCATGTAAAACAACCCATAATTCCAAAAATGGCACAAAAGTGTTTCTAATCGAATAATTTCATAGCATTCTATAAAAATGAGTGTTTCATTAAAGAAATACCAAAGGCGGAAAGTAACACTGGTGGAACGAAAACTATAAACACTGATAAACTAGTCTATGTGATGATTGATGATGTAGATTACCATTCGTGAGTTCATTGGTCAGAGTTTCTGCGCCGGAGTGTGTTTCAGAGCAACACCGAGAATACTATCATGACTCACCACTATATGTCTAGGTCTGACAGATGCGATAAAATAAGAGAGATATACCGCCGAACAGATAGGTACAAAAACTCGTTCTTTTCCTGCACAATAAGCGACCACAGTAAAAACTGATCTCCACTAAATGCACTTCCATATACGTGTCACCATTTCACCTCCCATAACCTGATTTCTTTCATATTTACACGACTGGTGTCCTAACGCTTCCTGCCACACGCACATGTGGCGGCTAGCATGGTAGGATGTATATGTAGATCTGCGGAGTTCTTCTGTGGAATCACGCTCATACATTAGATGCCAAGGTGAAAAAATTATAAAACCTTCCTACTCCAGGAGAACGTGCAAGCAGAACCCTTGAATCCATACAGTTACATATTTCAACAGCGGATTTCACGCAACTACCTACCTGTCATCAATTACGCATGTTATTTTAGTTGTCAGTCGCCTCTTCCAATGTTTGACCAGAATGAAATCATACAAATCAGACTATGAAAATAATATGCTCAATTACAGGAATAGGGTCTCGAAGAAAAGTTTAGTTTATGGAGAAAAGCAGAGGAAATTTCTGCGTCAATTTTTCCGAGCCGCAGATTAAATATTACCGGAAAATCCAGAGAAAGAATTTGGAGCCAACTAGAAGATGATGCCCGTTAAATCAACAGCTAAGGATAATTATATTACAAATAATTAAATGAATTCTCCCTATCTGATCTGAAAAGGGGACAATCCATTCTGTAGTAATTAACATACATGGAGAGGTTGTAGATTAAAAAATACTCCATACTGAATCCCTCAGTATTATGACAAAAATTATCATTGTGGCTAAGCCATAATTAATATTTAAACTCTATGCTGTGGTTTATAAGTACATAAAAACTGATGCTGAAGTGGTGACAAAATATCAAATCTTAGGTCTAAGTAAATACAAAAATCACATTCAACATAAAACCTTTAAGTTAATAAAATTTCATATCTTTAAGTATTCCTTTAAAACAATCCTGGTTCATATGAAGATTGCAAGTAATCACGAAGTGAAGTGATCTTTGCATAAGACAAAATGTTTTTCTTAGAGATGTAAGAGTTGGTCGGAAAAAATACTAAATTTGTTCTTAAAACTAGGATTTCTTATAATACATAAGTCATATTTATCCTTCTAGGTCCGATGGAACACAGATGCCAAAAATTTGTATGAATCTGTCATTGGTGCGGAATTCTATGGCGTTCAACACAACAGAACATCAGTTTCATAGATGAAGAATGTGATAAAATGTGGTAATTTATCCTGGCAATGGTTAAATTCACTCATAACGCGATCGAAATGAGCACATTTTTTACCAAAATACAAATTTCAAATCCCGTCAAAAACACTACCAAATACAATGATATAAACTTCCGATTGCTTCCTGAAAAATCAAAGAGTCCTAAAACAAGACCTTTTTTACTACTTTTGACTGGAAAAAAAATACGTTTTCTCATACGCCAGAAAATAAAATGAATGTATTTCGGCGTCAAACCATAGTTATTGGGTTTACGCCTATATAACTGGCTCTTGTAATACTTTTCTCCATAATAAAATGTCACAATATACAAACCTCAATTATTTCAGGTTGACTTAACCGTTAAAGAACCCTAGTTTCGTAAATGTTCATTGCAAAAGAATTCATTCTACTCTCTCAAAAAAGATAAGTTTTTTTTTAACATAATTGTATTCATCCGCCCGAGTCATTTAACTCATTGACCCAACTTTTGACGGGAAGAATTAAGGTACCAAAGGGGTTAATTATGGATACTTTAGAGAAGATGGAAATTATCAGAGTGTCAATCAACCTTTGCAACGAGCTCCCTTTTCCGCAACCCTCCCCAATCCTTTCCGAAAAAATTTCCCTTCTTACAAGGCCCTAACCTATGCCTTTCCTCTAAGGTAAGATTACTATCGTAACAATAAAAAAATAATAGATAAACAGTCGTGCCTGAAAACGTGTTGTTCGTTTTCAATACATTTTTGTGGAAGAGTACAACACTTATTTTTATTATGGATTTGAATATATTTAGGAACCCGTTTAAACTTGGGTTCGTAATGGAAAAGCAAGATAAGAAATATGAATTAATACTATTGCTAATATCTTTCCATTTATAGTGAAAATAATGATACGCCACATAATGAAGGCAAACAATTAGTTTCATCTCATTATATTTTGTGATGAATGCTTCACCAACACCTTCTTTCAATTCCAATTGATGTTTTGAATTAAGTAATTGACTTCTATTTTGCCAATGGAATGGAGTAACTGTACTTAACGTAAGAAGGAACATGCCATTCAATCAACTGTATCCTCAGGAAAGCTAATATAGAGCTCTATTTTACGAAGGATTACCTTAATCAGGTAGAGTGGAACGGGCTTTTTTGGTTCCCAAACTAGTATCATTGCAGAGGATCCAGAAATTAGATTACGCACAAAAGAATGGAGTTATATAAATAAGAAATCCCACGAGTGCCGTGCACACAAGATACAAAGAATCTCCTGGAGGGAGAACTAATTAGGATAATGTACGTAATTTAATCCCTTGGGATAGCCTTTCTCCTACTTACTTGCAGACGATACAGTTATATACCGTGAATTAAGCGAAGACGTGGACTTTGAAGCTCTGTCATCGGACCTTAACGACGTTGATTCGTGGTACTCAGAGTAAAGTTTAGTATTAAATATCAGCAAATGCACCACAATTCACTTCCTGCAAAAGTCATCACAAAAATGCAATACCTATACTGTGGATGGAGTAAACATAAAATCTTCAAATACAGTAAAATACCTTAGAATCACCTTAACTTCCTATGTATCGTGGGGATTAAACATACAAAACATATGTGGCGCAGCATTAAAGAAACTAGGTTTTGTTAAACGTGTAGTAGGAGGGTCCTCTGATTAAAATGTCAAAGAGAGATGCTACTTTGTTCTGGTTGGGTCGCACTTCAAATACGCCGCGAGCAATTGGGACCCTGGTCATACAGATTTAACAAATAAATTTAATAAAATACAAAGGAAAGCAGCGCGCTTCGTTGAAAACTGCTTCAAACGAACACATAGTGTTTTACAACTGTTTGGGAGATTAAGGTTAGAGCCCCTAGATACTTGGAGGCTGCACGCTAGGCTTAAGCTGCTTGAGAAATTCAGAACCTGTGTGTTTCAGAACGACACAGAGAATATTATCATGATTCCTCACTACATCTCTAGACCTGACATATACAATAAAGTAAGAGAGATACACTGCCTAACAGATAGGTACAAGAACTCGTTCTTTCTGCGCACAATAAGCGACCACAGAAAAAATTGAGCTCCACTAAATACACTCCTATTATACATATCACCATTTCATCTCCCAAAAATTTACATCTTTACACGGCTGGTGATCTAACATCCCATACCACACACCTATGTGGTGGCTCGCTTGGTAGTATGTAGATGTAGATGTACTCTGATTATGTGACCGGATTTAAATAGGGATCAGAGCGATTTTCAAGGACCTGACCTCAGTGTTGCGCATATGTATATTGAAGCTGGTGTTATTGGGCTAATCTGTCGGTTGTGTTAGATCTTTCAAGAAGAGATATATTTTCAGCTTTTTTTCTGTCACAGGCTTCCATTTCCTGACACAATGCCTTTTTTCATCCAAGCGTACGTCGTCATTGCCTTCATCCCGTCCATAAGACCAATTCTCTTTCTTCCCCATCCTCACTTATCCAGTATTCTCCTCTCCATCGCAGCATTTGGCATCTCCTCATCTTTGATTAACTATCCTAAGCATCCACTATGTCTCCTCCAAATCTCCTTCACATGATACCTCTCTCTACTCACCACACCGAGACCATCCTCGTTTGTGTTCCTTTTCGCACATCTTACTTCATGCATTACCATCCACACGCAAAATGTTAAGGTAGTTTGAGTAAGATATATCCCTAGTCATAATAGAAACCATATGAATTGTTTTAATTTCACCAGCAGGAGAACATATGAATTTATTATTAAATTATTTCTGGTAAGTTCTAAATAATTAAATGAAAATTTCTAAATAGACTCGACTCATTCTTGTTGAGTTAACTTCACTCATTTTTTTGCGTGGTATGTTTAAAACTCCTTCACGACGGAAGGTTTTTTTGCCATTCTGAAAAAATTACTGCGGTGACAGTAACATTTAATTTAAAAATAGTTGAGAAAAAATACAAACTGCACCCTGTCAATATTTTGACGAAATCTAGGTGTTATAAATTCCTCAATTTTTAAATTAGGTCTCCTTGGAGTACAGGCGTAAACCATTTCCCATGTACAATGGTCGGTATTTTTGTCAAAAATCTCGGAAATTATTTCAGTAAGGGGCTGATATTTTGGTGTCTTTGGAAGGGTGAGATATGTTTCTTTAAAATGAAAGAAAATAATTGGCTTTTAGGTGAAATGATATTTTGCTGGAACTGCCTTTAAGGAGCCTATTCTCGCATTCTTTTCTCTGAGTCCACAGCTCTCATCTCACTTCGCTCTCATTAGGCCACACCTCGCTTACGTCGTGAGCATTTGCGACCCTAGTCATACACATTTAACCAAAAATTAAATAAAATACAAAGGAAAGAAGCGCACTTCGATAAAAACTGCTACGTATAGTGTACAACATATAGTGTCTTACAACTCTTAGAGGGATTAAGGTGGGAGCCCCTAGAGACTCGGAGGATACACAATACGCTTAGGTTGCTTGAAAAATTCAGAACAGATTTTTTCAGAGCGACACAGAGAATATTATCATGACTCCTATCTACATCTCTAGGTCTTACAGATGCGATAAAATAAGAGAGATACACTGTCAAACATTTGGGTACAAAAACTCGTTCATTCCGCGCACAATAAGTGACCACAATAAAGATTGAGCTCCACAAAATACACTCCTATAATACTATATAACTCCTATACAGGAAATAGAGTAAGAGCGGCAGAGAAATCTATTGGATCAGCTGAAACGAGAGGGATTCAAAAACATAGGATTACCGATGTAATGATTGAGAAAATGTAGGATAAAGCGATGAGGAAAAATGTCAACACCGCTCAAGTTAACAGGAACTGCGATATATAAAATAAAGAACTCCGTCGAGTAACCGTTCGGGAGAAGGAAAACAGGAGGGAAGTTTGATGCGAGGAAATAGAAAAGGTGCAGAATGAATGGGAAGTGGTTGCATCGAACGCAAAAGTAAAATTCCTTTAAAGCGGTAAGAGAAGTCAAACGAAACCAAAGATTTGGACACAATAGGTTATAGATCAAGAAAAGATTTAAGATAGTTGACAACAGTTCATGGAGGAACAATACTAAAGCAAAACTAGACCCGTTAGCCGAGACTTAGAGGATGAGGGAACACTAGATGAGAACTCCGTGCCACATATACCAGACCAGGGGTGGCGAATCTATGGCACGAGTGACTAAAGTGGCAGGCGGAGCAATTATTTCGGCACGCGGAGCAGGGAGGGCGCCAAGGGATACCTCTATCTCACTCGATGGGTCGGCACGCGAGTCGAGCGAGTATACTCTTACTTCACAAACTTTGGCCCTCAATCGCCAAAAGGTTCGCCACCCCTGTACTAGACAGTCAAAGAGAGAAAACATTAAAATAGATAAAACCAAAAAAAGCTGAGGGAGTTGATGATATATCCTATGAATTACTAATAAATTTAGGCAACGGAGGTAGAGATCAACAAGAAAAGGTTCAGAGGACTTCGTCAAAACTTCCCCGATTCCTTTACCGAAGAATAAGAAAGCGTCAGAGTGTGAGGAATACAGAACAATAAGCTTGACATTACACACCACGAAAGTTTAGATTAAAATGATTGACAAAAGGCTGAAGAGGAGGGCAAAGTACTACTTG
The DNA here is from genome assembly GCA_963169105.1 of Ceriagrion tenellum. Classification (NCBI taxonomy): domain Eukaryota; kingdom Metazoa; phylum Arthropoda; class Insecta; order Odonata; family Coenagrionidae; genus Ceriagrion; species Ceriagrion tenellum. The sequence goes on from OY720643.1 coordinate 95,173,786, forward strand.
AGCGATGACCAGCATGAGTTTCGGAAGGGAAGGTCAACTCGAGATGCAATTTCCGTAATGGGAACACTTATAGAGCGTAGCCAGGGCGGATAAGCTTGCTTTGTAAATTCCGAAAAAGCGTTTGAACGGGTGCATTGGGAAATGCTTATTGAGATACTCGGTGAAATTGGAATATGTTGGTGAGGCAGGAGACTAATCCTAAAAATATACTTGGCCCAATGGCCAGAATGGCCCAAGGGATGCAAGTGAGGGGGAATCACGGTAAATTAGGATGGGCAGCTCGGAGTAGGGCAAGGATGTCCGTCATCTCCTTTGCCTTTTGATATTTATAGTAAGTAAAAAGGTAAGGGAGGCATGGGAAGAACTGGACGCGGGAATCAAGATAGGAAGGCAACTGATGAAATCGATGACATACCTTCGGAGTCGATAAAATCGATGAATTCGAGGACGCTTAGCCTTTGATTAATTTACCTTTGAAGTGATCGCAAGCTTTAGTAGATGATTTAGAATTTTATCGCGGGAAATTTAGAATAAAGACTGATCGGAAGAAAACAAAACTAACGAGATTCTCCGGGGACAATAATGGGAGGCTAGCCAAGAAAGTTGGAGAACAAAAATTGGAAAAGTAAAGCAATTGGGTTAATTTCCTGAAAAATAGGTATAGCAGTAAACACATAAGGAGGAGAGTAGCGTTGGCTAAGGACACATATCAAAGCAAACACTGGATACAAATATGCGTTTGAATAATTCTGACGGTTAAGCACACGGCTGCTATAGCTCATGCAAGTTACTTACGCGAACACAGATTAAGATGCCGCACTTACCAACAAATTGCGGCTAGAAAATGGAGCTCCGTTGCCAACTCTTCGGTACGAAAAGAACCCCTCCAAGTTTTCACTCCTTGACAGTTGGCTGCCACAACTAAATAGAAAGATGCAGCTGAAGAAGCAGGAATCGCCGTGCGGTATCCTATCTGGGTCAGTCTCTCAAACACTCTCCATAATAGCATATCCTTCACAGTATATCCATATGCTACTTGTATTCCATGGGCTATCCTGTATCCAGATTTTACAGCAATTGTGGTCTCATTGCGATGAGTTTAACGAAGTAAAAACAGCCATTATATAGAAACTTACGAATTTAACGAATGATAGCGAAATTGTCTGGTCACACGTCACCCGGGTCAATACTGAACCACTGCTGCAGCGATATCGTATGATAGACTGGCACCAAGTTGACGTTCGTCGTTAAAAGTGCCAGACGAACGAACACCGTAGCCAACGATCGGGCTGGTATCCCTCCGCTTGACGTCACATACGGGTCTCCATTTAACTCCGAGCTTCACAGAGCAGGTGCACAGTTCTGTGAAACTCGTCACGCGCGGAATGGCCTCCGCGCGACCGAGATTGCAAACTGCCCGTGGGCTGAAGCCCGCTCACGCGACGCGCGGTTTGATGGGGCGACAGAGGCTATAGTTGTCGGCGCCGGATCGCGACCAGCGCCCCTTCAAATGGCGCCCCCGAATTATTTCCTTCCGGGCCCCCCCCCTTTGTTCCCCTCGGTCAACAAAACGTGTGGAGAGGCGAATTAATAAAGTACTTGGAGATCCTGTCCAAGTGTAAAGTAGTACAACATATTTATTTTCATCTGGACCCTCTAAGGGCATTTTACACTACGAGTAATGTCGTGAATTTTTTTACTAGCTATCATTCTAGCATCGAATTGCCACATTGTTAAAATGATGACCCGAGTAGATTCGCAGGAAGTTTATTCCTCATTTCTTCTGCTCTGAAAGGATAAACTGTTGTTCGCCTAAGTATAGTATATGTCGATCCACAAGACACAATACACCGGCTGGAATGGTTATCTTACATCATTCGACGGTTTCAAGGTAGACAGGCTTCATATTCTTAATTATGCCACCTAATTTCTTAAGTTTAGCAGATTCACTGTATTTTATGGGTACCATATGACTGCTTAAATGTTTTATTCCGTTCATTTTGGGAAATTTGGATGTAAGTATGACGATATTTCCTGAATTATTGTTAATAATATTTTAGTTCGGACATTACTTGGTCTACGCAGAGAATTCTGGGGGAAAAACGGACGGAAAAGGGTAACCGGCATGAAAAATTCAATATCAATCATATACACGCTAAAATTTCCCACGTCCGTATTTTTTTTCTGAAATATCGATATTGACATCAATATTTCCGGAATTTCAACAGTACTTTCGTTTAATATTAATGGTTGAAGGCTTAACTTTATGGCAGATTTTTGCAGACATGACGAAAAAATTTCGAAGTAAATTCCACACTTAAAATTTTTAAAAGTCTTCTTGACTCTTAAAAAATGTATCTTGAAAATGATTGCTAGGAAATTAAACCTAGGTCGGTAACAACATTTTTAGTGTGGAATTGACTAAGAAATTTTTTCGTCATGTCAGCACTGTCGGTACATGAAAATGTTTTATTTCCTATTTCATCAATATACCACCCAACAACTCAAAATCAATAACAACCAAATAAACAGTATTGGTGTGCATAATTAACTCATTTTATAAAAATAAATTACTATATCCAACACATTCAACATCCTCCCGCCTTTGAAAAAGTTAAGCTATTGCAAATCAGCAAAGATTTTTCTAAACCAGATTGAACATCTTCGAGATTTGATTGTCACTAACTCTTATTTGGTACTGGGATTCGTCAAATCAAAATCATGTGATTCACAGTCAAACAAATTAAAAAATTATATTCAAGCCTATAAATTGAAATAATATTGAAAACGCCATGCTATATCTTCAGAGATTTTGTGTCATTTTACAGCAATGATTACATCCTTCGATGTTGATATTTGAGATTAGATATTTCTATGCTCTCAATAGAAAAAGAGCAGAAAAAACAGACTGAAAAAGTACACCAGACAAATTATACCCGATATCTAATATCATTTCTGGAAATCTAATGTTCAGGGGTTTTCCCCGTTTATTTCGGAAATATCTATATTTATTAGGTCAACAAATTAAAACATTACATTCAAGTCTTTAAATTGAAATAAAATTGAAAACGTTATGCTATGCCTTCAGAAGTTTTGTGTCATCTTACAGCAATGTGATTGCAAATATAATAACATACTTTAATTTTTGAGATTATATATTCCTATGCTGTAAATAGTAATGTTGCGGAAAAAACTGATTGAAAAAGGTCGTCGGACGAATTATACTCGATACCTAATATAATTTCTGGAAATCTAATACACTTTCAGGGTTTTTTCCTTTTTTATCAGAAATATCCATATATATATATAATGTTTTTGATTAAGGTTAGAGCGATAATAGCGATATATAGCATATATTTCTATTTTTCGTGGTAACTTGTGTACAACCGTTGTGGACCCAACGGATTTTATCGATCGGCGGGCATTCATGTATCACAGAAGGAAGCACCCACTGGCCTCTCTCTATCCCTCTTTGTATCCCTCGCACTCAAACGCTACGCAAAGCCATCTGTCTTCGGGGTCTCCACCCAACCCCTTGTCCCGATCTCTTCCACAGCGAAACTCATACCTTTAGTCGGTCACCCCATTCGGTTTGGGCGCTGGCAACCTAAGGGGGTCGGAGGGGAACCACTGTTGTGGAACACTACTGTTTATCACTACTCCACCTGAGCACTGGAGGGTGTGCTCTGTCGGTATTCGTCTGAAATTAGTTGAGTTAGGCTGTGGAATTTGGTTCCAGAAGGAATTCGGTGAAATTTTAGACATTGCAAGAAAAATTTTGTGATTTTTTCAATTGGTGAAATAAATTTTGCTCTGGCTCCAAAATATCATTCTATTTTAATGTGGTACTATTATAGATTAAATTTTAAAAGCAGAGAGAAGAGCACTCTATCAAATTAGTATTTTGATTCTTCAAAGTTATTTCAGCACATAGACTTAGGCAGACGAGAAATATTTCATAAAATAAATCGATTACGTCTTATGCTTCTGAACACGAAGTGATACTAATTACAATGGAAAATGACTAGTGCGCCTCAGTAAACGCGTAGTAGACTTTAATTCCTACAAAGTTAGGAGTTAAGATATATCTTCACTTCATGGAAGACTTAGAGCTTCATAACATTTATAAAAAAATGAAAGACGTTATAACACCCACGTAATGCACGGAAGAAAGAACGATACAATCACAAGATAACTTGGATGTTGAAAAGAAACGGATAATATCAGAGCAAAATTTTATTTGCATTCCGCGAGAATGGAAGAGATGACATTGGAAGTATTTTTAGAGGAAAAAACGAGGAATATATGGGATTTGAAAGTAAAAATTTACTGATAGTGTAACCCGTAAATTAAGAAAGAATGAATTCCGGAAAGCTCTGAGACAGTAGAGCAGGAGGGAGGTAAAAGATTGAAATGTCCAAGTAACTATTTCATTTTCTATGTAGTATCATCGTTATTTTGAAAGGAGAATTTATTTGATTTATACACAACACTTGTATCATGTACAGCCAAGAAAGATACAATTATATTTATTATTTGTGGGGCTGTTCCTAGTAACTCTTTGTTCTGTATAAAATCAAAAATATTTTAGATCCAATCCAGAAATAAGTCCTAGTTTTCTTTTATCTTCGCGCGGTGTCCCTACATTGGGGGAGAAAGTCCACTTAGCCATGTACATGAGGCCAAAGCTCATAGTGTGTGTTTTGTTTTTCTTTTGGAGTACGTATGAGAGAGAAAGGCCCTTTTTGAACACGCAGGACCAGCCGGCGAACCACGGGTCCGCGGTGGCGGGACTGGTCACCCCTTGCCGTGGGCTGGAAGGAACCCGGCCCTGTAATCAATGGCTGACCACCAAGGGAGCAGGACGGGCGAACGTGTGGAGCGCAGTACACCAGCGCGGCTGATTCAAAAGCCCGCCGAAGCACAAAAGGTGCCCGCGCGGCTAGCGGAAGGAAAAAGTCGTCTACTGCGGAGAGACGCGGCAACCCTGCCGTTAAGGACGGGATCGAACGAAAAGACAACTTCTAGCTCTCTCTGCCTTCGGCCTTCCTATGGACAACATCTCTCTAGCTCTCTTGAACCTGTGTTTAACCGTGAAAGTTTTAGTATGGCAGTGTGTGTGCCGGTGTAAGTGTGATTGGGTTTGAGGTATGTGGCTAGTGGCTATGATGAGGGAGCAATTTAAAGACTCATTCTTTCTGTTGGTGGGTCCATATTTGGGGATTTTCAGTTATTTAAGTTTTGTCAGTCCTGTTTCCCATTCGTTTACATTTGCGGAAGTAAGGCCCGCAAGTTCACGTTTATTTTTTTGGTAAGAATACTTTTGTGGACTGGATTATTGAGCCCGAAGGGGAAAAATGTACCTCTATGTTTCATTTGACTCAAGAACAGTTTACTTTATCCTTTTTATTGTCTGTATTCGTGAACTCCGTGATGCAGGACGGAGCCAATGTCAAACATTCAATGAGTAATTTGTCTAATGTTGTTTATAGACCGACAGTTATATAAATACTGTGATTTGTCTAATGCTTTTACGATAGAGTTGGTTACTTTATTGACATATGTAAGGAACCCTGGAGAGTTCAGTTGATTTTGTTCTTATTTATTTTATTTTTCCACCGCCAGCTTTCTGTGAGTATGTCATATTTAATGGGCCTCTCGTAGACGTTAAGCTAGTGAACTAGACCCGGCGAGAGCTAACCGTTGCTATACTGCCTGGGAAAAGATGGGAAAACATGAATACATACCCGACAATCGGGAGCAAAGAGGCGGTTGTCCGAGCCTTTGCCGGGGAAAAATTGGGAATGGGGCATAATTATAGATGTTAATATATAGGATAAGAAAATAATAAAGAAGAAAAAAGAAAACAAAGGAGCAATGGGAGAAGAAACTGAAATACGACTAAAAATATCTTCAAAACAATGAGGCTCATAACAGAGCAATTTAAAATAAGAGCATACGGAAAAAAATGAAGAAGACACTGAATGGTCAACTATAGGTAACGACACTGAATGGTCAACTATAGGTATTGTAATACGTATTGTGGTTGAGGTTAGATTGTTAGTTGGGGAAGCCTTCGACAGGAGCTCGGGTACCTAGACCGTGATGGTCCTAGCACCTAGTGATCCATTGTACCAACCGCATTTTTACCTGCCTGACACATGCAGACGGGACAAGAGCGCCACGGTGAAGGTATGAATGGTCACCCATCCAACCCTCGTCCGGGCCCAACATTGCTTGTGGTTGAGATTATCAGCAAATAAATTTATCCACGCTATTAAAAACATAAAAAATATACCAACAAATTACTTAGATGCATTAGATGAACTCAGAAATACTTCTGCATTTGCGCCAAATGTGACCAAATCTTCACAATAAAACAGAAAGAGATTTGTCTAAATAGTATCATAACATCCTTTATAGATCCTGTATAGAGCAAAGATAAAAATCATCTTCTTTGGCTGTCCAAGTGAAATTTCCAAGGTTTGTCAGGTATGAGGGGCTTGTTTACCCTCCTCAGATTGAAGAGTTTCAGGTCTTTTACGAAAGATAAAAGGAGCATCCCTGGTTGAAGGACAGAATCATATGTTAATACTTATTTATTGATAGTTAAGTCGTTATGATACCTCGGATTTTTCGGCCGTGTTGCGCGTTCCGGCGGACGTGTCCGCGTTCATTCAGAGCTCAACTATGGAAATACTATCAAAGATAGAGGCCTGTAGTTTTCTGAAACTGATAAAGGAGGTAATATTCTATATTTTAATTGAAAAAAAATATTTTTAACTCCCCTGATTTGAGAGAAAAGACACTCAAACTTTGCCTTACCATTCCTCCCAGGTAAGCTAAAACTCGAAAATTCGGCGTCTAGAAAATTGTAGCCACGTTCTTTGCCTACTTAGTTAATTATCATGTATGGGTTTTAATTTATTTTTAAAGCCGTTAGCTTTAAATTTTGTTTCAATCGATTCAGTGATTTATGAGTGATTGAATAACAGACAGACAGACACCACTAGATTTTTATATATTAGTAAGATGATCAGTAATAGTACGATAACTCGTGACTTGAACGTTACTATATTATGTATGGACTTGTATGTAAGTATTCGAGCCCGTAGAAACTCAGAGGCTATACGCTAGGCGGAAATACGGAGGCTATACGATTGAGAAATTCAGAACTTGTGCGTTTTTGAGCGATACAGAGGATACTATCATGACGCCTCACTACATCTCTAGGTCTGACAGAAGTAGAAAAAATAAGAGATCATTGCCAAACAAATGGTTATAAAAACTCGTTTTTACCGAGTTCTTTCTGTTTTTAGAATTTTTATATCTTTTTTGCAAAGTATGCTTAAAAATTCTTTTTAATTCTTTAATTTTTAATTTTTTGGTCCAAGTTAATAAAATGTTTAAAACAAGTTATTTTATAAACATTTTATAAATTAGGACTAAAAATAACTACGATTGTTTACTAGAAAAAAAATGAGCGTAGATGAGCGACTCCTTTGAATAACCGACAGAACAATACCTGGACACATTACCCCTAGTCTACCTCCAACCATGATTTCATTATATTTACAATTAAACAGTTACAAGTAAGCCATTGGCCTGGTGGTAACATTAAAAACAGCCGAGTAAAAGAACAAACCTTGAAATCTTCTACTTATTTTACGTATTTTTAAAAATACATAATTTTTTGGGAAGGGCTCAAATATTTTTATTGGTAGGTCCTTCCAGTCCCGTATGGTCCTGTTCAAGAAGGAGAACTGTTTAACACTTGCCCTTTATGATCGGCCCTTTTTACTTGAACTGGTGATCATTTTTTCCCAAAAAGTTTGGCTTTATTGTGTCCTTCGCAAATTCATGCCAAACTTTTTCCTCTCTCACTATTTTGTACATCCCACATAGCCTGCTCCTTTTCCTTTGATTTTGGTCGAATGAAGTGGTATGGAGGGTAAAATGAAGTGGTAACAATGGACCCATGGATCCAGGGAAAAACGAGCTAAAGAAAAGCATATGATGAAAACATACTTGCCAAGCAAGATATACTTCATAAATTTCCCTTGTCAACAGTGGCACATTCATCATAGTCCGTCGGATATGTGCTCCGACGAAAACTGGAAGTCTGTTATTAAAACTTAAATACTCGTGATATATAATAAAAGACCTAAACAGATAATGAATACGACAGGAGTCTCTATATCTAGCTCGTGTTATACAATTTTTGGAACAATATTATTCGGACCGAAATCGAGATAAAAAGTAATGCGGAGAGATTCCATCGCACATTCATTAAGGCAGCTTTTTACTTCGTTTAATTGATTCTTTTTTAACCAATGAATCTCCGAGTAAAAGTTTAAGTTTCAGGCTTTACTTTTTGAAAAAGAGACACATGAAAAGAGCTCTAAAACTCTCTTTGTACTTTCCACTGGTTATTTAAACTGGTCCTTTTATTCCCCCATAGCTAAAATAGAAAAAACTTTCTTTTAATACTAAAGACAAAATTGAAAATTCGGACAAATGTGGTGTTTATGCTTTTTGGGAAACTAAAATATTCCAGTAATTCTCCACTAAATAGATTTATTCCTTGCGACCAGGGTTTGTCACGTTACGACATCTTCGGGTAACAAATATTATTCCACATGCGTGTTTATACACAAAATCAGGTGCAGAGGGAGGAGGGTCAGGGAGGGGAGGGAGAAGGAAAAGGCGTTGGAGTGAGGTGTTATGGGTTAGGGCCAGGTAGTGAGGGGTGGGGGAGGGGGAAGCGTTGGGCTGTGTAGGGAAATTCCAGGCGGTACGGAGGGAGGAATGGGAGGGGGATAAGGAAGAGGGGACCGTAGGTAACACGAATACATTTTTTCTAAGAAATTTTAAATACGTTGTATACAATGGTCGACGGAGATTAGCAAGTCCAGGCTATTGATGAAGGTGCAGTTCAAATGGAGGGGATGGGTCTTATTTGATGCTCACTGTTGGTTTATTTACTGGGAAACCTTGAAGAGGGGGAAGATTGTATACAATGTATACACAGGTCTATAGATCCAGAACCATTTCTAAAATATATTAATTTCCGATATGGAGAGGTTCCACAAAGTCGAGCCTGAAGTTATTCGTTATGTTTATGCTTAAAATTGTGACTCATGTGACACTAGGTTCATTGGCTAAACTGGATGGAAATTTGAAATTAGGATTAAGGAGCATGGAAAATGATTTTAACTGGTGATGTTTCTTCTATGTTTGCCAAACATTTATGAGATTGTAAACATTCAAGTGATTTTATACCTGAAATTTTACATATGCAGGATTAAGGCAAAAAATTGGATTTCCTTGAACAATATGAAATTGTTCATGCTGTCAAACAAAATTCAAATCTGGTAAATGACCTCACATTTGACGTGCATTCGCCACTGATGTCTATCAACTGTTAATGTTCGTTTGCGTAATATACTCAACCTTGCCATTGTGTGTTTATCCCCTACCCATCCCCAATGACGTCATTCTCCTTTCAACCAACCTTTTCTTCCCTCCCCCACCCCATTTTCCCCTCCTCCACCCTAGCCTCCCCCACCTACCCTCAGTTTGGTTTAAATGGACCACGAAAGATTTATATTGTACCTTGATAGTAACAAAAATTGTCGAAACCATGGTCGGGAAGAATAAAACAGTGAAGAAAGTACAAAGTGAGTTCTCTTTTAATTATATCTTCGTTAAAAGAGACCACGATCTAGTGGTATTTTTACACAATTCGATAGTATAAGCCTTAAATAATAAATTAGAAAACGAGCAAATTCCACCAGTACAAATCTATTACAACCTAGATTTCGCTTATACAGCACCATTAGGTCCCAATAGTCTACTAGGTCAAGTTATGATGCCATAATAAGTGAAACCTTGGTTATAATAAATTTATAATTGTGGAATTGATTCATTTTTAATTTGCCTGCAGTGTTTTCTTTCCACAGCATATCGCCGGAATCTGTAGAATATGTGGTAGAAAACTTACTTAAAAATACATGTTAAAATCAACGTAGGTTAGCGGGCATGCCAAAAATAAAGGTTCTTACTTCAGTTTTTTCATGACGCATTTATTATCCATGCTTTATCACATCTTATCTATCCTCCGAAAGAGATATACCTATCTATCTACCAGTATGAAGAAAGTAGGACTTTGAGAATGGCAAAAGTGCGATTTTGCGTTCTCTGCGACTAAGTCATCAGCCGCCCCCCATGCAAGGTTCCACTCCTCCCCCACAAGACACCTCGCTGCTTTCGCCCCAAATTCCACTGCTAGCTCCCTCCCTTTCGCCCACTTTATACATTCCATTGCACTCTCCAGGGAATTTTCACTCGGCCATGATGCCCTGCAGGCGATGGACAGGGTCTCCAAGGTTACGGGATTTCTGAATTCCCGATTGGGTGTGGGGAATGACGCGCAAGGGATTAGGGTGGGGATATAAAGGAATGTGGGCAGATGTTTACAAAAAATTCGAAATTCTGTTAAAGTTTTATAAAAGTTTATTTTATATTCTAATAGAATAAAGGATAAACGTTGCGTTTTTGGATTAAAACAAAGTATTCGCTCGTGATGTTTTCATCGCGTCAAAGTTTGCATTTTCATTATAAAAATAGCGTAAATTATGGCGTTTCGAGGTTTCAGCATGAATATCAGAATTCAATTAATATTTAAAAACTTAGGAATTTTAATAGTGGATATATTGTGCATTCAAGTGGTAAATATCATATATTAGGCGTTTTTCATCAGTTAAAACTATGGGTATCACAATTGAGGATTTACGTTATTAACACTAACATTGCCAATTTTTAAAAGTGTGCAGCATTGTGTTACAAAAAACTCTCTCGTAAATACCAGGGATGAGCTAAAATATGAAAAATTCTTAAATTCCGAAAACGTTCTTTTGATTCCACTGAAAGAGAGAATAAACAATTTGTTTCTCATAAATGAAAAAGGTAATCCCACAGTAATTTTTTATTTTGCCAATGTGTATGCTGTAAAAACTATAAAAAGCAAATATCATTTGCTTTTATGCTGTATCGTTATCAACAAAGACATTTTTCAGTTATGACAATGCTGCAAAAACCTCCATACCGTGGTCAGCATAAGGAAAAAAAAGCTTTGAAATACTGCGCTTTGAGAAGTTTTCTGTATTAATTGAAGCTCCCGCGCCGTTAAATTTGAGTAATTTCCACGATTTCTCATAAATATATTATAATAAAGCGTGTTAATAATTAAATACCATGAATTTACCCATCAAAACCCAGATTATTTGGATAGGGATTATTTTTTATTTTAATTTTCTTTATTATGACAAGTATGGAAACTTAATTAACCAGGAAATTATTAGAAACAATTAATAGAGAAATGCGATGGCTTGTGAGGGTGATGTAGTACTCCGGTGGAAATGTAATTATATCCATTGCATTTTGCACATACTGAAGCCGCAAGAAGTTTCAGAAGGGGCCTTTTGAAATTTTTAAGATTTGTTCATGAATAATTCGTGATTCAATCGTGTTATGTCCTTCTAAAACAAGGGTCCTAGTAATTAATTACTCTGGCTAAGAAAGCCAGCCAGGTATCCACAATATTTTTTCGTCATTCCTGTATCTTTAGTCAATTTGTACTGCTCGCAACACCTTGAAATATATAGTTTTATTCGAATAAATCAGGAAACAGTATGTGAAAATCTTCGTGTGAAGCGTGGCACTCTATAGATCGGAAAACATGGACTATTCGGAAAGGTGACCAGGGGGGTTGTGTTTGAACCACTCGAGATAATATCGACCACGTATCTAAGGAGTCACATGGTGCCATCACGAAGGGTTCGAGATTTTGGTGTATTCAAAACACTCGTATAAATCTCAATTAGCCTTCCCGATAAAGTTTTTCTCGCGGTTATATTGCAAATGGATATTTATATCCCGATTTTAGCCACAATAAACGACTTATTAGACGATAAATATAGCCATTCGAGTACGTAGAATTCATAAAAATCTCCAACCATTCGTTGTTGTACCACATGCCTCCTTAGTTACGTAATCGGAATCATCTCGAGCAATTCAAACACAACCCCCCATAAGAGAATAGGAGCCTTCTAAATCTGGTGCTGGAGGAGAATACTGAAGATAAAATGGACGGACAAAATAAGAAATGGTGAAGTGTACATAATAGAAGATGAGGAAAGGACCATACGGAACACCATACATAAAGGAAGAACCAGATAGGATGGACACACCCTGAGGCACAATGGGTTTGTGAGGAACATACTTGAAGTTAAAATAGAGGGAGTCCCCACAGGAAGTCTAAGGAATGAGTTCATGAACCAAATAAAGAATTAAGTACATAGGAAGAGATACCTGGAGGTAAGGGAACTAGCATCACATAGGAAAGGGTGGAGGGATACAGTCAACCAATTTTAGGATTGAACGACCAGTGATGGTGATGATGATAATTTGAATATGTCGTCTATTATTACTAGACAGAAATCTCACTCCTTCAGCTCCAGTGCCTCGGATTGATTGCAAAAATTGATGCCCGCATCGCAGAAGGAATTACAAGGATGGCATTCGTAGTAGACGCTTAAGATGAGAGTTTACGGATGTAGACGCGGTGGAAGGAATGATGAAAGGGTTCTGGTACATCGCCATGGTGCCAAAAAGAACTCTGCGAGAGAACTCGCTTTCTGGAATGCGCGCCAGATTCCGAGCAGGAAAGATTTTTTCCCCCGGAATATAATAAAAAAACTAAAGAAAAAAAGGGAGTGATACAAGGCTTGCTTGCCCTTCTGGATGCGGTCGCGCGAAATCCTGGATTTTCCACAAGTCCGATTCCAATACCCAAATGCGACTCGGAAACAGTTTCCGTGGAGAAGGGAGTGTAACAAAAAAAATAAGAAGAAAGAGATGTCGCATTCGTATACTATCGGTGTAACGTTCGGGAAAGGAGAAATTCCCGCCATCCGTTTGGAATCTGCATCACTGCGGGATCGGAGCGGATTGGGAGAGATACGATTCTTGTTTCTTTGCCGAACACTTTTAATAATTTGGGTCGGACGGTCAGTACACCTAAAAACCCTTATGACTAAAATTTTTGCGGCGCTGAAAAGAGAACTGTATCGCATTCTGTTAGCATAAAACGATGCCCCATGAGGTTCTTTTTCGATGGATATTTTATCCGTTGAAAAAATCTATTTCGCTCATTTACACCATTTTTAAACGATGCTCAGGTTAGCAGTGAGGTTAGTTCTGAAATCAGGGCTGAAAACTCGGCTCCAATTTCGGGACTTAATTCGAATTGAATGCCTCTTGGCCAGTGTTTACGCAACGCTGAATCCTGGGAGTACTGGCTATATGCGGGCATTCGCTAAAATACGCAACCTAAATAAACTCCTATTTGTTGTTTGGGAATATTTTAGCTATATCATGGCATTGTGGGATAATTCTGTTGAAGTGGATGCGGCAGTAGATGTTCTAGCAGTCTTCTAGAAAGGAGATGCTGGCTTTGGTGAATTCCAGCGCCGCCACCGGTATTCTCTCTAAATTATTGTCTCATCTGCTTACCCACAATTGTTTGTTGAATCTAGGAATCGGATAAAAAGTTACTACCATACTCATTTCTCTTTTTAGCACTTAAAAAATTTCCAATTCAGTTATCTGGAGCGATCACACCATTTACACGGAACGATATTAGGCATGCTGATTTGAGTTCGATTTGAGGTAGATACTGAAATAAGTATCGTGTATTTAGGGTAAAAACAAAAATGAGTATGGTATTCATTTCCCGTCCGAATCTAGCTAGTGACGACCAATCAAAGGTAAGCAGACGTTTAGCCAGGTGTTTCGAGAGAATATGTAAGGCAGTGCTGGAATCTACGAAATTAATCTTTGAAGGAATATAGTGATAAGTAAACAAGAAACTTTTGCCATGGAAAACAGAACTGTGTTCTTTAATGGTCAGGTAGTGGACTTGTTGTTTACAAGATTTTTTGTAATGTTAAATGAGCAATGTGGAACATGCATGATCGAATTGTTCCACGTACAGCCGCATGCACCACTTTTGGTTGACAACATTTCTCCTCTGTTACAGATAGCTTCTTCAGGTCAACTCTACTCAAAACAATAGCCTAATCTGTTCTGTGCATAATATTTCGTCATAGAATAGTGAAAATTAAGAATATTAAATTATATATTCATAAGAAAAACGTTAATAAGCTTGGCGTATGACGAGAGAATAAATGATATATCATTTAAGGTCTGTTTTTTTGACTCTTATGTTATACTCAAATGACTTCAGATATTTCGCCAACCACTGTAGGATCCGTCTCATCGCGCGGACAACTCATTTCCGGAATTAGGACAAGGCAAAAAAAAAGCCGAGCAAAATGCAACTTGAACATGAAACCTCAGCGCTCATTTCTTCAAGTGCGATACCGTGAGGAAAATAAACGATTCTCCCCAAACCAGAATCGCCGTCTCGAGTACTTTCAATTTCGGTAATGGAAAGCCAAGCGCGAAAGATGACAGGAATAAATGGAATGTTTGCGGAAGCCCCATCCGTTGCCTCTTCCCAACTGCCGGAAAAGGACTCCCACTCACAGACGCAGTACCTCTTTCCTCCTTTGCCCTCTATCGGTGGTGATTATGACTGTGATGGAGCCATAGAAAAATATACCCCGCGGCATGGAAACCTTAGATCAAGGGAATTGTGATCGAAACTACGAATATATTTTAAGATTTTGCAAAATCAAAGAAATGACCCACAAATCTCTCCGGAAAAGCATTTGTGTGTAGCTAGGCATCCTTATGCACCAATATCCATCAGAATGAACAAATTTGAACGATAACGGGGCTTACCACGCTATTATCCCTAAGGAATCACCCGAAAGTCCAATATTAGTGCAGAACTCTGTATAGGAAAACCTTTATTTTAAGGTGGTGGGATTGATATTCGTTTATGTGCAAATTTGCATAAAATTTGCATGCGTACACTGATCAGTAATAGATAAGAGCAAAAAATTACATATCACCGATTTGCTATATTTTATGCTATTTTGACACATAGGTTTGTGGCACTTGACAGATATTTCGAAATTATTCAATGGGTTTATTTTCTCCTAAACGCGAAAGCATAGACTCATATTTTTACAATGGTTCTTTATAAATATCGAGGTAACATGCCGCATTAAAAATACATACTTACATATGCATTTTTAATCGGGTGCATGTCTTGGTAGAGACGCATACTTGCAATTTAAAAATCAATAATCATTCTTATTTTTATTATGCGAATGAGAAATTAAATAAATAAAAACGATCCTTATATATACCAACTATAGTTATTGTGAGCTGTGTCAAAATCTGAACACCTCTTTCCATGGGCGTAGCCAAGAGGAGGCAAGGGGGGTTAAGCTCCCCCCCCACCCCCCTTGACGAGACCTTTTATACCAAATCTGTTACACGGAGCCGGAGAGGATGATGTTCTGCCCTCCCTTCCCCTGGTATATCTATAGCAACGGATGTGTCCTCCGAAGCATGAATCCGGGCTACGCCCACGGTTTTTTCCCTTCAGTCAATGTAAGAACATGCGCAGTCCTTATGCGTCAACTTAATTTTCCTTATCTTCGAGGGGCGACCAGAAAGTAACCTCCGTTCTCGCCTACTGCGAGAAGTATTGGGAGAGTGCCACCATTCTTACATCAGGGTTTGCAGTGGTACACTACGCTTTTAATTGTGCCAATACGAGCTTCGTAACACTGTGCGTCTGCGAATTACAACTTCAAAATATGAGCGACGCAATTTAAAATCCCGTCAAGTGTGAAGTGAGTGGCGGTGTACGATTTCTTTGGGCAATAAGTCACTCTGCAGCCGAAATTCATCGTGAACTGTGTGCATGTTATGACCAAAACACTATGAGTGAAGGTGTTGTTTGTCCGTGGGTACCTTTTTTAAAACATGGGCGAACAAACAATCACAATGAGGACAGGTGTGGTACGCCTTCTCTTGTCAGTGATGACCTCGTTGAGATTGTGGATCAAAATGTTCATGAAGCCCGTCGGTTCACAATCTCGGACCATTCCGATCACTTTCATGAAGTTTCTCATAGTCTTTTACTCAAGATAGTCACCGAAAAAGTAGGCTATTTGAAGTTTTGTGCCCGTTGGGTACCATAACTGCTAACCGACGTCCACAAAAGCAAACGAATGAGTTCTGCCATGGAATTCTTTTTGCGTTTTCACTATGAGAGAGAAGAATTTTTGAACACAATTGCTACTGACGAAAAGATTTGGGTGGACCACGTGAATACAGAGACAAAACTGCAGTCATTAGTATGGGGACATACCAATTTCCCATGCATTCCCATCACTTTCTTGAAGTTTCTCACAGTCTTTTACACAAGATAGTCACCGAAAAAGTAGGCTATTTGAAGTTTTGTGCCCGTTGGGTACCATAACTGCTAACCGACGTCCACAAAACCAAACGAATGAGTTCTGCCATGGAATTCCTTTTGCATTTTCACTATGATAGAGAAGAATTTTTGAACACAATTGTTACTGACGATAAGATTTGGGTGGACCACGTGAATACAGAGACAAAACTGCAGTCATTGTTATGGGGACATACCAATTTCCCATGCATTCCCATCACTTTCTTGAAGTTTCTCACAGTCTTTTACACAAGATAGTCAACGCAAAACTAGGCTATTTGAAGTTTTGTGCCCGTTGGGTACCATAACTGCTAATCGACGTCCACAAAAGCAAACGAATGAGTTCTGCCATGGAATTCCTTTTGCATTTTCACTATGAGAGAGAAGAGTTTTTGAACACAATTGTTACTGACGATAAGATTTGGGTGGACCACGTGATTACAGAGACAAAACTGCAGTCATTGGTATGGGGACATACCAATTTCCCATGCATTCCCATCACTTTCTTGAAGTTTCTCACAGTCTTTTACACAAGATAGTGAACGCAAAACTAGGCTATTTGAAGTTTTGTGCCCGTTGGGTACCATAACTGCTAATCGACGTCCACAAAACCAAACGAATGAGTTCTGCCATGGAATTCCTTTTGCATTTTCACTATGAGAGAGAAGAATTTTTGAACACAATTGTTACTGACGATAAGATTTGGGTGGACCACGTGATTACAGAGACAAAACTGCAGTCATTGGTATGGGGACATATCAATTTCCCATGCATTCCCATCACTTTCTTGAAGTTTCTCACAGTCTTTTACACAAGATAGTCAACGCAAAACTAGGCTATTTGAAGTTTTGTGCCCGTTGTGTACCATAGCTGCTAATCGACGTCCACAAAAGCAAACGAATGAGTTCTGCCATGGAATTCCTTTTGCGTTTTCACTATGAGAGAGAAGAATTTTTGAACACAATTGCTACTGACGAAAAGATTTGGGTGGACCACATCAATACAGAGACAAAACTGCAGTCCTTGGTATGGGGACATACCAATTTCCCATGCAATCCCATCACTTTCTTGAAGTTTCTCACAGTCTTTTACACAAGATAGTCAACGCAAAACTAGGCTATTTGAAGTTTTGTGCCCGTTGGGTACCATAACTGCTAACCGACGTCCACAAAACCAAACGAATGAGTTCTGCCATGGAATTCCTTTTGCATTTTCACTATGAGAGAGAAGAGTTTTTGAACACAATTGTTACTGACGATAAGATTTGGGTGGACCACGTGAATACAGAGACAAAACTGCAGTCATTGGTATGGGGACATACCAATTTCCCAAGCAATCCCATCACTTTCTTGAAGTTTCTCACAGTCTTTTACACAAGATAGTCAACGCAAAACTAGGCTATTTGAAGTTTTGTGCCCGTTGGGTACCATAACTGCTAACCGACGTCCACAAAACCAAACGAATGAGTTCTGCCATGGAATTCCTTTTGCATTTTCACTATGATAGAGAAGAATTTTTGAACACAATTGTTACTGACGATAAGATTTGGGTGGACCACGTGAATACAGAGACAAAACTGCAGTCATTGGTATGGGGACATACCAATTTCCCATGCAATCCCATCACTTTCTTGAAGTTTCTCACAGTCTTTTACACAAGATAGTCACCGAAAAAGTAGGCTATTTGAAGTTTTGTGCCCGTTGGGTACCATAACTGCTAACCGACGTCCACAAAACCAAACGAATGAGTTCTGCCATGGAATTCCTTTTGCATTTTCACTATGATAGAGAAGAATTTTTGAACACAATTGTTACTGACGATAAGATTTGGGTGGACCACGTGAATACAGAGACAAAACTGCAGTCATTGTTATGGGGACATACCAATTTCCCATGCATTCCCATCACTTTCTTGAAGTTTCTCACAGTCTTTTACACAAGATAGTCAACGCAAAACTAGGCTATTTGAAGTTTTGTGCCCGTTGGGTACCATAACTGCTAATCGACGTCCACAAAAGCAAACGAATGAGTTCTGCCATGGAATTCCTTTTGCATTTTCACTATGAGAGAGAAGAGTTTTTGAACACAATTGTTACTGACGATAAGATTTGGGTGGACCACGTGATTACAGAGACAAAACTGCAGTCATTGGTATGGGGACATACCAATTTCCCATGCATTCCCATCACTTTCTTGAAGTTTCTCACAGTCTTTTACACAAGATAGTCAACGCAAAACTAGGCTATTTGAAGTTTTGTGCCCGTTGGGTACCATAACTGCTAACCGACGTCCACAAAAGCAAACGATTGAGTTCTGCCATGGAATTCCTTTTGCATTTTCACTATGAGAGAGAAGAGTTTTTGAACACAATTGTTACTGACGATAAGATTTGGGTGGACCACGTGAATACAGAGACAAAACTGCAGTCATTGGAATAGGGACATACCAATTCCCCATGCAAACCAACGAAAGCCCGTCAAACTTTGTCAGCGAGGAAGGTCATGGCTACTGTTTTTGTTGGTGCAAATGGCATCTTGCTCGTTAATATAATGGAACACGATACGACTATCACTTCTACAGTCTACTGTGCTACTTTAAAGAGACTGAGAAGAGCAATCCAAAACCAGCGTCGTGGTCTTCCGACATCTGGCGTTCCGTTTGTGCATGACAACGCTCGCCCTCACACAGCTCGAAAAACAAATGAACTTTTGGCAAAGTTCAAATGAAAAGATTTTGACCATACCCCATATAGCCTGGACTTGGTTCATAGTGACTTTCATCTCTTCGCTCAAAGGAAAAAGTGCTTACATCCCAGAGCTTTGCCGACCATGAGCTTCAAAACGCCGTGACAGATTGGCTACGTTACCTGGCGGCAGATTTTTATGGAGAGGGAATTTATAATATGGGTAATCGTTATTTATGTATTTATTTATAGAGTTTAACGTTTGCCCAAAAAACAATTACAGGGCAAACAAAACAAAAAAGAAGAAAATACAAAACATATTGTAATCGATTGAATTTTACAGAAATTTCGAAACATATCAAGAAACTATATCATTTATCAATTTCCAAAAGAGACTTCTTTTTTGACATAAATGAATATAGCAAGTAATTGAATTTGCTGGGAAACTTCGTGAATAGGTAAAATATAATGTCTAGTTTTAAGTTCTATACCTACAGGCGTTTCGGCTCACGCCGCAGGATTGCAACTTCCGCCCCCGGTTTGCAAGCTCTCGCTTATTACCGAGGACATGGAAGAGGTGGGAGGAAAGGATGGGTAGGGAAGGTTAGCGAAACCACTGCCCCTTCGAGACCGACACCAATGAGGCGGATTGAGGTCAAAAGGACCTCAAGGGCCTCCGCCTCCCCGAAGTGCTCGTTTTAGTTTGGTTCCCCCAAACAACTGAGACGAGTAACCGTCGGCTCCGCTTTCGCTAGAGCCTACCGCACATCTCTGCGTACCGAGAGAGCCTGTTGCCCAAATATTTGGGCTTAGGTATCCCTCTGATTCGCTTTTTGGGTTGCCGCCGTGCGGTCTGCCGACTTACGTCATTGGAGTGAGGATCACCGGACCCGATGGAGGGTCAAAACGGACCAATTTTGGTCAAATGTGTAAGTGCAACCCACTCCTCAATAGGTCCCGACAACCCATAAGATTTACACTTACAAATTTTACACTTGCTAAATTTTCATTTAAAAACGAAGGTTAATTTCTGGACGACCCTCGTAAATTTGGCCGTGGAATTTTGGACAAAAGGGGATGCGATTGTATATGGAGGAATATTTATAACTGTAGTAATAGAATGTTGGATAAAAATAGAAAACAAATTTCGATGAGCTGGAATGTTAGAAGATAGAAAGATATCAAGTTCTATGCAAATTGGTAGAAATTATACGGAAAAATGGAAAACATGAGGGGAAACCAAGAATCACAAGGGCAATAGACAGACTATTTTTGATCAAAATCAAAGCGTTATTTACTAGTTTGGATAGAAAATAGCATCATAACACTCAGAATTTTGTCAGACTAAGTAGCACTTTTACTCATCACAATTTTAAATTATTTTTTCCGGATAACACGGATTAGATTGATTACCCAATATATGAATACGGGTTTGGGAAAAAAATCCTGCTTGTATCAGCCTCGTCAGCCAAATGGCTTCAAACGGGATACTTTCATTCCCAAATTGGGCAATATAAATTTTTAGGAAAATATACTTTAGATATTCCGTGGTGCAGTAATTAGAATGTGAACAGGAAAAACTGTATTCTCATATCATTTTAAAAACTCAAATCCAAATATAAGCAACATCTGATTCCCAGATTAGCAATTTCTCAAAAACCATTAATTTTAATGGTCATAAACAGCAATATTTCTTTTCTTTTATCTTTCTCCAAATAGCAGTTATACAATCCAAACGGCTCAAAAGAACAGCCTCAGCATCCCTCATTCATTATTTATTCCGAATAAAACATGAATATTAATGATTCCGACTGTCTTCATTCGCATATCCAACCGCGCAAATTCCTCAATATTCATTCCCGCAAAATCCAAACGACTCTTCCACGCCATTACGGGGCGAAAAATGTGATTTTTTTCCAACAAAAAAATTGTCAACCATACGATGGAGGTGAGAGACGTTTAAGCAGTTCAGGCAGTGCGATAAAAGGGCATTCATCAGGCAACAGAGGGCAGCAGCGGCGAACTCGCCCGCTCGTGTAACCGTCCAAAATTTTCCGCTCCCCTCGGTACAGTGTGTTGCGGGATCTCGTAAATACGAGTCGAGCGTTCGCTTCCGAAAAAACCCCGTACGTTATCGAACCGCATTCGTCTCCTGGATTGAACGTCTGCGGCAGTGGAGATAGGAGCGGAAGCAGGGGAAGAGAAAAAGGGGTCATGACCTCACACCAAACTCCAATTACAGAAGCACGTGACACATTGGGCGGACGGATACGACGTGAGGAAAAACGTAACGAAATATCTTTCCCACGACTCTTCCTCGAGGAATAAAAATCTTAAATATCAACATCTTCCTACCTTAGCGTCGTATTCATTACCTAAAAATACATACCGACTATTTGCTGTTTCCCCTCAGCTCATCGACCAGTTCTCAGCTAAGGAAAGAAAGACCATGAAGAAAAGGTTTAATTGCCTCTTGTATTTCTGATTGAACCAGACTTCTCTTCTTCATTCTCCGCAAAATATATTTTTTTGCCCGTGGTCGCGGTCGGACCGGCGAGAAATTGGTGGGAAACGACTCTCAAAGACAACCTGCTAGTGCCATAATTGGAGCGCGGTCCAACTTCTCCATCTCGCCACCACCGCAGCAGCGCCACGGGTGCTAATTAGTCACGGCACGTGAGACAAAAGGCTCATTCCCGCACTGCACGGATTGGAGTCCACTGACCTCATGAGTACGGGGACGTGGTTCGATTCTGCCTGCGTGTCAAACTCTTTGTCTTAAAGGAGTTCTCGAGGAAAACAATTTTGGAAATAGCAGTCAGTTCTTTACTAATGTCCTATTTTGCATTCGGTAATTCGGCAAACGGCAAATGTGACGGTTAGATTCACGGCCGATCCGATGGTATCGAGGTGCATGGTGATGTAGAACTGGGTACGCTCACAGCTGTAACGTGAACACACAACTGACAGTATACCTCGGCTTTCCTGTCCTGCGAATATCCTGACTCTGAATAGTTTAATATTAATAAAAAAAATTCTAGATTATTACAAGTACTATAAAAATTTAAGGGGTGATACCTAGTCCTTTTTTCGTCTGAACGCAAGGGGAGGGGCGACGAACCATGTGCTGGTGTAGCGCCGGAGGCTTAGAATCTCCGAGGGTAAGGGAATGGGTAATGGTGCATGCTCTCATACAGTGGTATGGCAGTGCTAAGTGGCAATGTTAGGGGGCGGCTCGAGTTTCAAAGGACCATATTTTGGAAACAGAAAGATACATGAAAAGAGACGAAGTTTTGTTCTAGAATAATTTACTATTGTATTTTACGCAGGATTAAACCTTTTTCCGCCCGCCAAACCTGCATTTAGCTTCAAAGTATATAGGGCCCTTGAGGAACGGGTTAAGGCAATTAAGAATGAAAAAACTAAAGAAACATTATTTTGTTATATGACATTTCACCACGATCATTTTGCGACGTGAAAAATATTAATTTTCTAAATTCTAAAAAAAACAAGTGCCTAGTGTACACCCAACTTGCCATTCTCCTCGGAGATGGGCCCAATCAGGTAACGAGACGCTTTTTTATCTCTCATTTGGTTATATTTTAATTGTTCCATTGGGATAGACTTTCAATTAGCCACTGATTTAAAAACTGCTACTGGGCTAAAGACTCTTGTATTTTGATGATTTCCATCATAAAGCACTATCCTTGCATGTCTCCTTTTTTTATTCTACTTTTATGTAATGTTAATATACACCCACCTATTGCAATGTCCTCCACCATCATAATGCTGTTAAAGTATTCGACGTTCTATTCTCTCAAGATATTCAAACCAAGCATACGGAGCATGATATTTTTATTACCGTCAATCACGGGTACTCATAATCCATATTCTCTCATAGATAATTTATTCTGAATTTAATTCCTTCTATATTAACTGAAAACAAAGAAAAATAGCCGGACGTTCAACTTACTTTGCTAGAACCAAACTATTATGGCAGAAACCATCACTGGTATAAATGTAAGGAAATAGACTGCAGAACCGATAGATATAGAATGTAATTTTTTCCACGTACAATACGGGAGCATAAGAGTGCTATGGATTAGTTTTATGAAACTTGGACCCTCACCAGGCATGTAAGATTTTCGCTAAATATATTAACAACTTTATTAACAACGCATCCAGCATGAAGTTTAGGGTAAGACATAGCTATCTACATGGTAAAGTATCTTGTAAGCCTATTTATCAATTGCATTAATAATGCAATCAATAAGAGCAATAATAAAGATCAGTTGTATCATAACTAGTGTTGAATGGTAGCTTTTAATTCTCCGTAGCATTCTCCTAGTTTCTAGTCTGACCGCGCATAGTTATCCTAAATGCTTTTGACCTGCGCCTTGCGAACGGGTGAACGTGCGTGGGTCTGATTTGAACTGGGATGAGTGCTGCATGCCATGGGTTGAATCACCCCATGCCACACACCCTAATGGTGGCATGTATGTTATTTCATGATTGAAGATGTTGATGGAAATACATTTCAGGCACCCCGTGTCCACTCAATGAGCGGAGAATGTAATTCTAGCGCACCAAAGTACCATTGTCGTGTAAAAAAGGTAGGAAATTATCAACTTGTCTCGTCTCTCACAACAGTTGAAATGGATGAGAAACTCCAATTCAAATGAGGGTTTGGCGAAGGAACAATGCTTCACAGAGCTGAGATTGGCTGATCATCTTGTGAATATCACATTCCTGTTTCAAGGAGCGGAAATCTATCAATTGCCTTAAAATTGACGCGATATTACACATTTCATTATCTATATTTAATAGTGGGTTCATTTAGGAATACAACTACGCACGGAATCTCTATGTATTGCAGATTAAATAGCTAAAACGCAACTTAGTAGTGTTTCCAAATGCAGTTGCGGTTAAGAAAGCGATCTTTTTCATCGATATTGGCTTCGTTAAAACAGAGAGGACTGTTTACTCTTGGTCTAATGAGATGCGATACTCCCATACTGTCGGTGAAGTAGCGGCGAGATTCCAAATCAGTGGTAGGTACCTCATTTGTAGAAGCAGGAAGGTATGGGAGATGGAAGAGAATGGCGAGAGGAATTAATTTGCATTCACGTTCTATTTATTCACAGAGGCACGCAAGCGGGTTAGGTTGCGATCATCATGAACGCTGTTACCTCAAGAAATATATCCCTTTAATATATACAATCAATACAGCTGAAAGACAACAGCATTTATTTGGGAGTGATAATAAGAAACCAGCTTTATTTATAGCTGTTCAAAATTAGCTCAATAGAAACAAAAATAAATCCATGTCAGTCAGAAATAAGGGTATGAAATATTTAGAAATTTCCCAGAAACAATTACCCTTGTAGCAATTTCTACGCATTTTTAGAGAAAAAAAATTACATTGCTATTTTATGTATTTACTGCCAGCACTACCGTCAGCCTTTCATATTTCCTTTAACTTTAGATTCCATTAACTAATAAAATCAAACGTACGCCAATTTATACATATGTGGCATTTGGATGTGTTACGAAGGCCGATAGAGCCATGACTGAGTGAATCACTGTGCTTTATTGCTGTCAATTTCTTGTATGCTCTCTTGCCCACTTGGATATTTTCTTTTTGCTGCAGATCGGGCTCGTTAATAGAATAGAATAAAAGAAAATGGAGTGAGTTGCGGAAGAGAAAACTTATTGTAATATACTTCTACTACTCGCTACTTTTTGTAAAATGTTTGAAATAAATGTAACATTAACCACGAATCGAAATGAGTATTTTAGCAAATGAAAGACAGTGTCTCGGTAGGGCAGGGGTTAGACCAATAGTACAGAATATTCGTGCTCAGAATTTACGGAATTGAGTGTCATTTTTTTATACAGCATTACCTTAATTTTGAAATTCTCCCAAATTTCCACTTTTGACGTAGACATTTTTAAGGTGTCGTAAGGAGTTATCAGATAAATTAATAAAACGCTGATATAAACAATGTCATAAATACTAGCTTCAAAAATTATTTCGGTATAAGTTTACCGCATGGTTGAAGAGGTATTTCTCATTAAAGTCGACCGTTTTTACGCTATATCATATGGCAAACTACAAAATATAAGCTATAAATTTTAAATAAGTAATGAATTACGCAGTAAACACTTCCAAAAAACTGCATATGAAGAGATAATACACTTAAAGTGAACCTTGCAATCTCTGAGCGATTGACTGCGCAATTATTTTGAACGAATTAATATAAAATTAAGCGTCTATTCAATAAAAATACGTAGTCACGTTCAAAAAAGGCTTTGCTGCATGAATCAGTCGAAATATTATTTTTCCATTTCATAATTAGTCAAAATGTTAAATTATAATCCAGAATGTATTGTTTTCTGAAAGTGAATAATTGTACATTCAAGTTTTTATATTTCCGTTATCTCCTGTTAAATATGATTTCCTTAGTTGCCTAGGAACGAATTTGAGCGAAAAAATAAACATGTCTTGGCTCAAATCCATTAATTCCTCGTTAAATATGCATATCATTCACGTAGCTTCCTTCAATAATGTTAAGATCTAGGCATGATATTTATACTTAGCACACATATGGAACGGCCTTCCGGTATAAGATAATCATAGTGAAATAGCCATTACAAAACATGTGACAATAAAATCTATACGAATGTGATATTCACGATAGCGTAATTCATCCCTCATTTTTGACAAGCTATCACCATGCAAACTGTATTTGTTAATACAAGCTGATTCCTGAGCGACTATAATATTTAAAAAATCAAATGCAAACATTTTCAACAAATGTGAAACAAAGTCCACACACGTGTTTTCAATGAACACTTTTTCAACGCCTTTGACAGCGACTACATGGCCATTTCAGTGAACTACCCCCATTTCTCTCAGTAATTTGCTGTAAAAGAGGCATCTTTTTAATTTTTTATCTACTTTCCTGGTATTTTCGCTACTTTCTAACGGATTTAAGTGAAAATGGCATTTAAATTGAGAGAAAAATACCCATTTCCCCATGTTTTTTTCATTTTCACCTTAAACTTTATAAATTATATAACTCGACTGGGAAGCAAAATAGCACAGAAAGGTAAAATTTTGTAGCTCATACCAGATAGAATACATTATATATATACGTTCCATTTTCAAATGACATTAATATCCCTTTATGGTAGAACCACCGTAAAAGTTCACTTCAAATCGACTAGTTGCGTTGAATAGTTCGGGAGATATTGATTTTATTTTTGGAGGAGCACGTGTTTTTGAGTAGATACTTGAGTGCCTCTCAATGCTGTACCAAAATTGCTCCGCCTGGCTCAACAAAAACCGCGCAAGTTCTTACTATATCGTGCCGTGCTCGAAAATTACCAGCTCACATTTTGCCCATCGCATCCCCCGAGAGCGGTCTCCCGCGTCCACCACCACTAGCGCCCACTCGCGGCCGGAGCCAACACTTCCGCCACTCACCCATCCCACAGACTCCCCGGGGGATCTAAAGTTCGTTTCCCATTTTTTTTACCTCTCGCCGCTACCAACACCACCAAACTTCATCCACCACCCTCTTCGCCGACCCATTCCCGCCCACAAATGAGGCGGCGACCGCGCCTCAAATCCAATCGCGATCCCATTACGTTTGCCTCGGACGTGTTCTCCACCCCGAACAGAACCAAACCCATCTTATGCCAAACACCCCCTCCCACCCGAACGCTCATTTCCCACCCGTTCAAAGCCCACCCCACCCTTATAAATTCCCAAGAGCCGTTTTTACGCAATTCAGACGCACAAAAAGAACCTTAGTTCAATGGATCGCTCACGTGGAGATAGTCCAACAGGAGAAAATAAATGCCGCTTCTTCATTAAATATAGGTTATTGAGTGTGATTTTTCTTGTAATAAAATATACAACTTCGAAGAAAAATTACCAGAAACACTGTGATCTCTGTCTCGGCAAATCATGCACTAACATTTAGCTGTAAATAAAGTTTTATGAAGTGAAAGTTATAGATTGAGAACCAAATACACTGAAGAGGAAGTTAAAAGCAAATCAAATAAACTCCCACATCCCGCAGCAATAGGACAGATATTAAAAACTAGAGCAAAATATATAAATACCCATTAACATCCGCGTAATAAGAATTTTTTAGAAAGGGGTTGTTTTCAGCAAGATTTGCATAAAGAAATGTTCGTATATATTATGTGTGTATCCGTAGTAAACGTGTATCGATAGTACCTCTATTCATTTCATTTGAGATTTATTGTCAGCATTTTAATCCTTCGATATGTCAGTAAAATGTTTTTAGTTTAAAGGTTCCATTAAAAAAATTTATATTTGATTGCATTTGACCTTAATGTAACCTTTATTTTCAAGTTTTATAAAAAATATCATTTCACTTATAAGTTTCATAGAATTAAATAACATTTATTGTACATTATAGCCCAAAGGATGCAGAAATTAATCTGCGAAATGGTGGTATGAGGTGATTGAATTCATTAATACCCAAGACCAATCCTCCAGAATAAAAGTGAATACATTGATCTCCTTCATTTTTCGGGATCTACCGCGTATTATTTTTTGTTTTCTTCAACCTGAAGATGCTGACAGTAGCGTCAGCGAAACTTTTGGCACTTATAACAAAATTACGCGGTAGATCCCTAAAAATGAAGGAGGTCAACGTAGAACACCGTGAAAGCCTTCGTTCTCACAATAGTGAATACATATAAGAAAAGCAGTCACGGTGGACTCGGTTTAAAATTGCTTCTAGGGTGATATATTGCGTAAGGTGCTTTGACATGGAACTGAGTGAAAATCCTTGTATTTTAATGGAATGCAAATGTTTTTAGTTTAAAGGTTCCATCAAAAAAATATTTATATTTGTTTGCATTTGACCTTAGTGTAACCTTTATTTTCAAGTTTTATACAAAATATCATTTCACTTATAAGTTTCATAGAATTAAACAACATTTATTGTACATTATAGCCCAAAGGATGCAGATATTAATCTGCGAAATGGTGATAAGAGGTGATTGAATTCATTAATACCCAAGACCAATCCTCCAGAATAACAGTGAATTCATTGATCTCCTTCATTTTTTGGGATCTACCGCGGATTTTGTTTTGTTTTCTTCAACCTGAAGATGCTGACAATAGTGTCAGCGAAACTTTTGGCACTTATAAGAAAAATACGCGGTAGAACCCGAAAAATGAAGGTCAACGTAGAACACCGCGAAAGCCTTCGTTCTCACAATAGTGAATACATATAAGAAAAGCAGTCACGGTGGACTCGGTTTAAAATTGATTCTAGGGTATTATATTGGGTAAGGTGCTTTGACATGGAACTGAGTGAAAATCCTTGTATTTTAATGGGCGCAGTCCCCAAATTCCTTGCATATTTTTTTCTTCATCCAGGCATATTGATCACCTCTCCTCATATTGCCCCAAAACCCTCTTTTATTCAATCCCCTTTCCTGCTAACCTAACCCAATTGACTTCCTCGTTTGCCTTCCATTCCGACCATTTAATCAACATAATCAAAACCTACTTATTGACTCTGTTTGCTGGAAGTTTACTATATTTCGTAAGAGTGGTAAAATATGACCGTAAGATATTACGGTGAAAAAGATCACAGGAATATGATTAAGGAAATAGAAAGCAGAGCTAATCGATTTGAGAATGTAATTTTTTCCATACAAAATAATAGTTGCAGTAGATCATTTCTATGATTTTACGACTCTCACTAGGTTGAGAACACATTGTACTTTTTTCTGATAACTTCTCATCATAATTGATAACTCTCGTCACTTTAAGTATCTGGCATAACTTAGCTTACTGCATGGTTTATTATTTTTGTTCAATTTGTATTGGGGTTAAAAAGATTAACCTGCATTTATCTTAACGAGTGCACTTAATTTCAGCATGGTCGTTTACAGCCCACTCCAAGTCCCTGGTTTGACCGCGAATTGTTCTCCTGTCTGTTTTTGGGCTTGCACCTAGCGGCTTCACAAAGTTCTGATCTGGACTGGGGCGAATGCTGTATACCTGGTATGGAAACACCCCATGCCGAACACCATAGTGTTGGCTTTCACGATACTTTGTAGATGTGGATCATACCTTATTCCAATAATGTGCCATATTCCATACTCCATACTTAATTCTTCATCAAAATGTTTGCTTAAGGCCGTTTTACATAGCATATTTGTTTGCAAGATTTATTACGCGAACGCTTGCATGAGGAAAATTGTACCGTGTAAAGCGGCAAATTGTGTGAACGCTTGTGCGAATGTTTGAATGACTGAACGGGAAATAGAACCTGCTCTAATTCCATTCAGAGAAGTATACAATTTGGGATTTATTTGTTTGTACAAAACCTTGCATCATGTAAAACGGCCTTTACATCGTCACTCAAGTTTCCGATCATCAACTTCAATCTTGAGTACAATATTGAGTAAAATCAATCTTAAGCAGAGGGTTTATTTCGCTACCGATTTTCTCTTTCAAATGTCTTCAACAATATGCCAATTTTTCTTATTTTCTCTAAGCTTCTCGTGATAATTCTTAAAATGATCACAGTTTTTTACGTGTGAAAGAGTGAAGTGCTAATTCGTAGCCGAGATTTATGTGCAACGTCCAAACAGGAAAACCTCGAGGAACGGAGCTGAGATGCGGAGCCCAAAGGCTATTTTCCTTTCCACTCCAGTAATTCTCTCATAATTTGCTCGATGACAGCAATAACTGCAGTTGCTAGGACGTGGTCTTCGAATAGCTACCAATCCTAGCATTTCACGCTCCACTTGCTCACTTCATTTAGCTGCGTAAATTAACCTCGAGGAAATGCAATGCAAATAGTATAAGTCAGTCGGGCCGCGGCGAAGTATTAGGATTTTCCAGCACATTACCCACTGAGAGCTTTATATTCGATGGTACAAAGCCTAACTCTGCAGGCAGGCTTATTTAGTACAGAATAGAGAGTAAAGAATTTAGTAAGTTCGGTAGTAGAGGTGAACATATGTATTAGCAAATGTCATATCGATACCTTTTCAAACATAACTCGTTTGCACATTTCAGAGCAAATAGCGCGCATGTCCAGCAGTAAATAATTAAACCTGGTGGATACTCATACACTGGTTCATCTTTAACATTGTGGTATTCCATTATAATATTTTGTCGATGAATAACTGTTTCTAATACCACTTTTTTATTTAAATTAAGCGACCCGGGTTTCAGTGAATAATCACCATCATCAGGCATTAATTGAGATCTGTTTATCCTATTGTTTCCGTAGTTACGTAACGGAGGAGGAGAAATAGTTTGAAACGGAGGCCAGAATAGGGGGAAAAGAAGAGTAAAGGTATTCGTTAATGAGGGTGTTGTCTTGGTTATTCAAAATTTTTAAAATTTCCAACTGCTCTCTTGAATCTAATTCGCGGCTGTAGTTGCACAATTTTAGTATATACATTGTAAAACCACTCCTGTGGCTGCAATACTTTAAGTGCTTAGCAAAATTACTTTTATCATCTTTGATGTTTTTGTAAGCACTTATATGTTCTCTTCTTCTCACACAGAAGCTTATTCCTGTCTGCCCCACGTAAACACCATTGCAATTGCTGCATTTCAATGGATATACTCCACATCGGTCTAATTGCTTTATCGGGTCCTTACATTTTACTAGCAGCTTTCGGAGAGTGGTTTTAGGTATAAAAACCATCTAGAATTCGTCTCTAGTTAGAAGGTGAGCCTTTTTTCTAGATACTGCACCCAGGTATGTCACCGTGCACCACTGCTTCTTTTTACTCTCGTTCACGAAAAACATTTGGTCAATAGCCAATCTTCTCTGTTTTTTTAAAACTAATTTGTCTATTAAATTTGGTGAATGCCCGTTAGCTGAAGCAATTTGTTTAATTGTGCTGATTTCCTTCTTGAAGTCTTCTCTTGATAGTGGAATTTTTAACAGGCGATAAACCATGGAATGAAAAGCCATCAGTTTGTGTGAGTAATGGTGTTTTGCAATTGCTGGGATGACATGGTTGGTATAACAGGGTTTCCAAAAAATTGAGAAGGAATGCCGGTCTTTTTCGAGCTTAATTTTAAGATCCAGGTAATTAAAGGTGTGGTTAGAGTCTCTTTCACAGGTGAATGAAATTGTAGGATGAGTATCATTTAGAAAACTCTTGAAAATATCCGGCTGCCGATCAGTTCCATTCCAATGCACAATACTATCGTCGACGTATCTGTACCAGTATACCACAGAATTTAGTAGGTTGTGTCCTGAACTAAAACTTTTTTCTTTCTTTTTTATATTGAGGGAGGCGATCCGTTTTTTGATGGATAACTTCTTGTATAAATTGACTTGAGTAGCTGTACTTATAATATATGTAGTAGTTTAATATAATAACGATTTTCCTGTTTATTTCCCTTTTTAATGTCTATAAATAATCGTTAAGACAGAACGGATAATTTAAATGCTTTTTCGTATGTACTTAAAGTACAACAGTGTCCCAAGTACTTATTATGGCGTATTGTTCGTTGAGTTTTTTCATTTCTAATGTCAAGTATGTTTCTCATAAAGGAACGTAAAAGTAAGAATGTAATAATTGGAATCTTTTGCAATAGGTCAAAACACGTGAAACTTTTTGATTTAAAAGGCCCTTATAAATATCCCTATAGTCACCAAATGTTTATCGTTTGTCTTAATTTATAGCTAGATTTATTAAATGGATCCTAGCCTTTAGCCTTCAGTTACGTAACTACGGAAATAATAGAATTAACAGATCTCAATTAATGCCTGATGATGGTGATTATTCACTGAAACCCGGGTCGCTTAATTTAATTAAAAAAGTGATATTAGCAACACGTATTCATCGACAAAACATTACTGGTAAACATTATTTCACTCTTAACTTCTTATTTTGCGTTATTCGAGTGAATGTTTGCATTTATGTATCGCCTAGTTTTTTATTACCATAATTGTATTTCACTATTGTAGTTCACAGAGTTGATGATAGATTTCCGAAAAATCAAATGAGGAGATAGAAATTCCTTTGGGCGGTCATGTGTGTTTGAAATATCACTGCGATTGACTCAGGTTTGATCATCCTCATAATTTTTCATGAAATATAACTATGATTTTCCTGTTTATTTCCCTTTTTAATGTCTATAAATAATCTTTAAGACAGAACGGAGAATTGAAATGCTTTTTTGTATGTACTTGAAGTACAACAGTGTCCCAAGTACTTATTACGGCGTATTGTTCGTTGAGTTTTTTCATTACGTAAAAGGAACGTAGGAACGCAAAAGTAAGAATGTAATAATTGGAATCATTTGCAATAAGTCAAAACACGTGAAACCTTTTGATTTAAAAAGGCCTTATAAATATCCCTATAGTTACCAAATGTTTTTCGTTAGTCTTCATTTATAGCCTGATGTATTAAATGGATCCTAGCCTTTATAAAGCAGGAGCAAGGACCGTTATTCTGCAAAATATCCTATTAGACCTTATAGCGTAAGAACTGTTCTGGAAAGATGCTGCTGTTAAAAGGATCTGGGGTCTTCCTAATTTGGCCTTTAGCCATTTCTAGAAAACGTAATCTCCAAACCATTGTGACGGAAAAAATCCGCCCGCGACTTATGCTGGGATTCAGGACGTATCATCGCCTCGGTATCTTCTCATTCGATTCATTTATTGGGGGAAGCTCATTCCTTCTCTGTCTCCAGAGAGTGGAAAAACGTTGAGCGCGTCTCTCTATTACGTCGTGTTGTTTCATCCGTGGCCATTATTTTGAGTCGATGGGCACGGTAATTACTTCGTTTGTCAATTTCCTCGCCCTCTGAGGTCATCGGTCTGAGTTGGAGACGATGGCACAAGAATGACGTAAATACAGGTTTGGGAAACTTTTATTGAGGTCTTTTGTAATCCACAAAGTCAGTGATAGAGGAGATACTTTTAAGGAAAGAAACAACTTATCAGATTTGCTAACTTAACTGAAACAATTAAATATCCTGATCCAAAATTTATACAATATCTTACCGATAATTACATATTTCTAGCGTATTCGGATTTGAAATTAAGAATGAATATCTTCTTAAGAGTCATTGGGCTATCGTCGATAATTAATATGACGGCTTGTTTATATTTGTTAATGATAATTTTAAGACACGCATCTTGCGTTTGCCGTAATTTTCTTATTTATTTTATATAAGCATCTGCGTGTTCCCCTTAATTTTTTGAAAAATTAGAACTTAACTTCATTTATGTAATTTTAAAAAACATGTTCGAATTTCGGTGAGAACTGTCACAAGCGAAGAGAATGTATTACACAACTAATGGAAAGAACTAGTACGAAAGTTGTAGCAGCCTCGGAAGCCTTCCAATGGAAGAATTGTTACATAAATAAGTTGTTGTACCAAAATCGCGTCCCCAATGATAAAAGTTTAACCTCTTAGTTTGTAATTAAATTTATCAGATATCGTCATGTAAAAAAACTGCAATTTAGTAACACGTGGTGCACCTACAGACCCCATACGGTGCGTATTTTGTTCGCATTTAAAGCTAAATCATCACAGACTTCTATGCATGCACCATTTGAATTGCTAAAATACCTGTTTATTGTTAAAATAGCCAACTTAAATGATTTTCGGCGTTTTTGGATCGACAGAGTAACATATTTTACAGTCTGACGGCCAATTTTTCAGGTTTTTATTTATTATTTACTCATAATCTCATTAAAGTATCCGGATCGGATTTATATATTTCTACAGAAACGTAGGAAACCATCGCATGAGCATCATCGGCCATAGTTTATGACATAACATGGGAAAATATTTAGTAGGTTTGTCTTTGTTTTATTCCATCTAATTTATTATACGTGTCTCCCACACTTTCCTCCACTGCTGCACTAGTCAATGTTTTTTCTTCGAGTCAATTGACCCAACATTGGATGGTAGGCGTACGGAAGAGGATCCTTAGAATAGGGTCAGTATTTTTAAATGATTTATCTATCACTCACATACACTTAAGGACTTCTATCACAATTAGGGAATTTTTTACGCTATGGTTATTGTCCTAAAATAATACTCAAAACATTCATATTCTTTGCCTTTTTTGAGCCAAGAAATGGCATCATTGGAAGTACTATTTTTTCAGGTCTTAAATTAATGAGAGGATATTAGTATTTGTTTTGACTTACATGATTGCGATGAAATCATAATGAATTGGTTCGGAGCAAAGATTCAGGTCCCAACAAACACTAATTTACCATGTCATCCCTAGCCGCGGGGAAACCACTTTTTTAAAAGCTTTCTACCGGTTTAGGTAGGTTTTAAGAATATCCTATCGGTTTTCTACACTTTCCGGGGACTATCTATCT
Source organism: Ceriagrion tenellum (assembly GCA_963169105.1). NCBI lineage: Eukaryota > Metazoa > Arthropoda > Insecta > Odonata > Coenagrionidae > Ceriagrion > Ceriagrion tenellum. Next base: position 95,208,287 of record OY720643.1, read on the forward strand.
CTAGTATCAAACACTTTAACGGACGCTATTCCAATAAACGTGTGTTTCAACAAATGTGCTTGAGACTTTGAGACAGAATTTTGTGGAAACCACGACTTCATCTAGTCAAAAAACTGAGTTTGAATGGGTTATCCTTCGCCTGAGGTACCCGTTCGAGCTTCTACTTCCAATATTACGGTCAATCTGCACTCTAATGTATTGGATACCTAAAGTACTTCGATACTACTGTAATTGCACTCTTTCAGGTAAATTATCGAAAGAAAAGTATCGAGTACGAAAATACTTTGGATTGGAAAAAATAGATCGATGGGGATATAGAGTCAAAAGTTTTTTTTCTGCATCCATAGAGGGAAGAATATCAAGAAGCTTATTTGGTTTGCGGGCGTAGGACTATGCGAAAGGGCTTGGAAAGTAGGTCGGCCGGGAGGAAGGGAAAGGCAGGGCAGTTACGATTGGATTACCATTCTGGACCGGACCGGAAGATGAAGTCGGCCGTGTCCCCCACAGTTTTCTCCGTAGCTGCTCCGGTCAATGTCTTTTTTTGAGTCCATTGACCGAACATGGGACGGTAGGGGTACGGAAGACGGTCTATGGAATGGGGTCAGTAAAAGAGGTTCTCCCACGACTAGGCATGTTAGGGATAAATCTCCTGGCACATTTGTGATTGATAGGAAATGAGTCCTTGCACATAACCAAGTTATGAGAGTTCCATCGCGTCTTAACGCGCTAGTCAAAACAATTACTTATCTCCTTCCCATTCTTATGAATTGCTGAAAAAAAGTGCTTCCACTGATGCCACTTCATATCTCAAAAACAAATTTTTCGGTCTTTACTTGCAGATTGTTTGTCAAATGAATCTCTTACAAACACTTTTCCAACAAGCAAAATAGCCGCGATATATGTGGATGTGGAGATACACACAAGTCAAATCGTCATTAGAGCATGAAATCTTTCACCATGACCTATTGCAGTTGCATATATAATAAATTTAGTACATTTTTAATACCTAAAAATGTGATTTTTTGGCCATTACCCGTAAAATTTGCTCTTTGCATGGATTTTGATACAAAAAAATTTAAATACCTCAAAGATAATATATTTTTGCAAAAATAGAGTAAGAAAAAGGTATATTTGGCTTTTAAGTTTAAAAAAGTAGGGAACTCTCGCAAAACAGTACCCTGTTATGCTAAAATAAGTGAAAATGTTAAAATTAATGGAAATGAATAAACCTAATTGAAAATTCATTTCAAATGAGAATATTCATTACTATAAGGAGGTAGCAATTACAATTTTCTACATTTATGGGTGGAAAGTAAGGAACATTTTTATTATTTACATTCCATCTGCGAGTTTTAAACGAACTTCCGCCAACGTTCGATTAATTTTGGGTATCCCTCGACTAATAAACATAGCGAATCGTTGAGCTACAGGAACAGTTTTTTATTAGTAGCGAGTGTGTGAAAACCCTTAGAATGAAATACGTATCATTCCAAAGGGTTCTATCTCTAAAGCGGTGAATGGTTTCGGCAAAAAAAAGACGCAGAGGTGCAGGATGATAGGTGAGAACAAGGCTCTTGGCCAAATAGTAGCAGGCCAGAGAAAGGGACAAGATACGGCCGTCGAAAGCGATTGCCGCCTTCTTCCATGGGAAGCCAAGATAGGAAACTCCACGCTCAGGTCGTCTGTTTCGAACCTCATGTTATTTCCTCCCTCCGGCTATACTCCGGGTGGATCGGCCAAATTATCCGGGCCGCGAAATAATTGGGTTTGGAGGACGCGAACAACTTAGAGAGATGCGATTCCATCTCCACTACACTAACCACTTCCTCTAAAATATCCGCTTTACCCACTCAACGGGGATGCCATTTATGGCTGTCATTCTCTCCTCGGCGTCTGCCTTGGTGACATACAAGCATGCTAAAACCATGAGGTCTTTTTCGTTGCAAGTAACGCAAAAATGGTTCAGCTGAACGAGCTGCTTTCATTTTCCGGCCCCTCAGCCTGATTCTAGCTACCGCAGCGTGAGCTAAACTTCTGATAGAAATGATATCATTTTCTTGGTAAATTTCTTAACTTTTGTGTAATTATTTAGTTATTTCCCGTAAAAAGTACACCTATGTGGAAGCGACTCATTTTTTTACTCATAACATTGATTTTTTTGTTTCTCTTGTGTTTAATTATTCTGTTGAGTATTTACATTTACTTCTGGACTACTTTTTGGTTCAATTCTTTCCAAGTGGTCGGTGAATATTTCAATAAAATATTTAATCATTGCTTGAAGCTGTATTATTTGCATTACCTTTACCTGAGTGAAAATTCAAATGGATAGTTTTCAAAAGTATTTGAATAATTGAACGAAAACTTCTATATATTTCCTGCACGACATCCATTTTAAATATGTCAGCAATTCTAAATGATTTCGAACATTCCATTCAGTGCACAAAAACCTATGGATATCATGCATGTTCAAGTTCCATTGATAGAATGACATACCGTGCAAAGGGAAGATTTTTTAGTTCGTTTGAATAGATAAAATAATGTCGTATCAATATCCATTCTGTGAAACAAGGAATATTTTCCAGAGCAGCCATCTTAGTAGTGGAACAAGTTATGCATCGAACAACTTCCGATGAAACACATCCCTCCAAAAGTTGTTTCTTTTTAAGAAGACAGGGTATTGAAATACCAGTAACCTCATCAGATCCGAAATTTGTGAGTTTGGAATTTCGAATTTCCTTACAACCAGGTGTACTAATTTTAACAGATTCTACTATAGGAAATAAATAGGCATCTAAGTCCTACACAAAAGCATCACTAAACAGTATTTTGATACGCAAACTGATTGAGCTCTTCTAAAGGTAAGAAATACTTGATGCTGATCAGTAATTGTATTTAAATTTGCAGGTGCCATGTCTTGTAGTCCATTCGCAATATGCGTATATTTATTCTCAGCATCGTCCTCTTTTCATCCTTCTCTACCAATGTACTCTTTTCTTTGTTTGTGTTCATAAAAAAATGTAGAAGAATGTTTGGAAAAAGTTTATTTCTTGAGAATAAATTATATTTATGCTATATACTGACATATGTTGAAAAAATAATACAAAACTGTGGAGTAATCCACCCTTATTATTTTATGCTTATTATCCGCCACTTGCTACTGGTTTATTTTTATTTTAAATGCATGCCAAATCCACTTACTTTTTGGTGAAGTTGTAAAAAGACTGATATTTAAATCGCAAACGCATTTATACATAGCATTTAGCGAGTCATAATTGTGGACTTTTTTTTATGAACATCGTCACTGAAGCTCAATGTTTTCAACGGATACTATAGTCGAGGTTTTGCATCCTAAACGACGTGAGAGGAGGCCATGAAAAGCCTACAGGGATTGATGTATAGAATATAGCTTTACATGCTCTTTTTCAATCCCCTGATGAAAAATACCCTCTTCATGTCAATTATGTGTTTTTAAACGCAGATATTTATCTTCATTACTGATGGTTTATGACATATATCTGCGAGAAAGATAAAAAATTCGACCGAATTTCAAAAGAAACCATGGTAATCAAACGAAGATTTCCATCTGTCAGGACAAGGCTATCTATGAAACTTAGAAAGTGCCGCGAGAGGGTGTCAATCTTTGGCTATCAACCAGCGGGACAAGATTGGAGACGTTTATCAATATCATGAATTTTTCTTTATTGTGAGACATCTTTAACCGGACCAATGGGAAACATTGGATAAAATTCTTTTGCTTTAGATGTAAATTATGAAACAATGGAAATTACTTTTCGATATTCACAACAAGTGTGAATTTATGAAAGAGATGATATGATGGTGTATTTGTTTACAGTTATGCTTGATCCTGATCCTAAATTATGTCTTTCCCATCTTAATTCTACATAATATTTATTATTATGTTATATTAGATTCTTGATGTGTTACTAGGAATAATCATAACCATACCACCAGACCCTGACTACTCGCACGTAACGAGTTAGTAACAAACATTAAATAATTGAAATAGGGGGAGCTATCAAACTCTTCCAGGTTATTGCTTATTGCCTGTGACTGATGGATAATAAATACACAATGATTTCTTTAAATTCACTGAGTACACTAACTCAATTTTAAAATATTTAAACATGGCGGGTGAATTTTTTAAAAATAAACTGCCTTGAGAAAAATTCGGCCTGGACCGGGAATCGAACTACGGACCTTTGGTTTTCTGGACCATAGCGCAAACCACTACGCTACCCAGGCTTCCTAATTCCCATGGCAATTTTGTTTGGTGGAATACAAGGCAACTAGATGTTAGGCCCTGGAGGTCCATCAAAGATGGCAACGCAAAGGAGAAGAGGACTTTAAAGAAGTCACAACCAAGGGACAGTATCCTTCACCAGCACATTGCCGTGCTTAGCCATTTGAAAATAATCAAACATGGCGGGTGAATTTTTGTTTGAATTGCCGCAAAAAAAGAAAAAAATTTCCATGGGAATTAAGAAGCCTGGAAAGCGTAGTAGTCTGCGCATTGGTCAGGCAAACCAAAGGTCCGTGGTTCAATTCCCGGTCAAGGTCGAATTTTTCTCATGGGAATTTATTTAAAAAAAAATGACTCAATTATATTGAAATTACACAAGTTTTTGCATGATGTAGAATGTAATATTTTCAGAGTATTAAAAACTAAACAGGTGAGGAACTGGAACTAAAAAAAATGATGACCAAAATTGAATTTCAATAAGGGGAGAAATTTCAGTGGTTAAGTAGCAAAATTTTCAAGCATCAGAGAGCAATAAAAATTGAAAAGCTAAAAAAATTACGCTAGGTAAATCTTTCTCCCAAGGCATTAATGTATGTTCTGATAGAATAACAAAGTCTTGATATGTCAGCGATCTCAAAGATATGCTGAGCCGTTATCAAGTGAGCTTTATTAAATTTACGATATAAAACCTTACTATGAGAGAATTACTTTTTTGTTTCACCATTCTGGAATTGGACCCTACCAGATAGCAACCTAAGTCAATATGATAGGCGTAATTCTATTAACAAAATTGATTGTTTATTACCGCTAAAATCATGACAATTAGCTCTGCAATGTATTCAACCTTCGCCCTGATACTTTTTAACATACCAGTCAAGACATTGTAATATTTTTATACAAATATTTCCATAGTTCTCATTATGGCTGTTTAAATTTATATTATGCACAACATTAAGTAGCGTCTTACTATAATACTTAACGTCGTCAAAATCGTTTTCCTATATTCTGGAGAAATGTCGTCCAAAATCGTAATGTCGCACCCGATCACTCACCTTAACGTATATATTTATCTCTTTTTTGAGTAGTTGACGGCAGACAAGATTGAAAAAAGTATGCAGAGTTATGCAATAACGCGACGTTTGATAGCCATACCGCACACGATGGAAGATAACTGAGAACTAATTGTATTTTCTCCCAAAGCCTTTGTCCATTTAGCGTTCCAATTTACATTTCAACGTTTGAGATATCTCCATGTAATTTGAGCATCAGTAAGTGAATGTATCAACGTGAAATGGCAAGCAAACACAAATATCCAACTTCATCAGATCACAAAACCAATTAAGATATCTCATATCCGGTTAGCGCAGTGGTCATTTCAACCAATTTTCCAGTCATTTGCCTTCGTTGGAAAAACCTTCTCTTTGTGATGAAACACTTAAATAGAGACTTAATGATGAACTAAAGCAGTCTAAATCCAAAAAATGATATAATTTCTGCAATAAAATAGCTGAAAACATTAATTTTGACGATGAATGACATCATTAATTGATATAAGCTGTTAAAATGGAGCATATTCAACTTGAAATTGACTAATGCCAATTAAAGTAAAAGTTTGTGCAATGAGCTCTCTCCCCCCCAATCTAGTGCATGATGAAATAGACTTTTGAAGTATGCTCAATAATTAACTCGCTCAATTTGCTTCAAAGGGGCGTCGATTGTACTGACTCGTTACTTAATGATGCTAATGAACAACAGAACCTTATGAAGAGTAAATTAGCTTGAGGTGCGTGTATTGAAACACATTTTAGTTGTGTTATAAAATGTATAAAGAATACCTAGCACTTAAATATGAGTATAAAACCATTAAGTCTATACAACTGCTACGGCTGGGTATAGAACCAGTAACATCCAGTCTTAAATATGTCTTAACATAATAAAAGGCCATTTCAGTATGGTTTATAATTAACCACGTGAGTACTCCTAATAATAACAAGCAAAAAGGCAAAAATGGAGGCTATGGCCAGTAATTAACGCTCACAACCGCTTGACACATTCTTTTACCATTGGAACTTCATATTTCGGGGACAAGCCAGCGCTTACACTATATGCGCAGGTAGGCCGTCGCCCACGAGATTTATAAGTCATTACCTAATTGTCAAATTCGACGAAATTTGGTAATTGGCCTTCAAAATTCACTTCTTTCATGGAAGAAATTAATCATATCAGTCATCAATAATATTTTAGTCCGAAGAAATGTTTAAGACATTAAATCAAAATAACACGGAAACTTTTTATTAGCGATATTGGATGATGAATGGACTCAATCATTGGGGATAATTTGAAATCCCTAACTTTCCTCTTGATTTGCTGTATGCACATAGGTAAATCTGAAATTGGGTATAAACACCAATATTTCATGAAATTTATTACATTTTATGCATCAAAATTTTCTTCCCTTTGTCAGCTCTTGGAGCATTTGTTACAAATAAATTTGATATTTTTGCCCTATTTTTAGAGCTTTTACTACTCACAGATCCTATGTAAATAACACTTTTATATGACAAGTACTACGGTAAGTAAGTCTTCGGTAATTACAGCTACTTATAATTGATATGAATCATTAATATGTAGCTGGTAAAACAAGTAGCTAGTAGCAATAGTTAACAATAAGCTGGTAACATTAAAAAGCAACAAAAATAGTATTACTCTTTTTACTTAGTGATTAAACAAAATCCATCGGTGGTTAGAAATATTTTTACGAACTTTACGGAAAAAGATAAATAGTGAATTAATATCCTTCCTATTATATAGCGCCATGTCCTACTCTTTACATATTTTTGTAGAAATAAAATATCAGATTCAATAGTGCCGAATTCCACACAAATCACAACCCTTAAGGGGTTGTACGTAGGATACCTAATAAAACAGGTAATGTCCGCGACACAGTCTTGGCTACTTATCGCATGTAGCAATATTTTTGTGAGCAAAATATAAGTGTTAATTGAAAGAAATAAATATAGTGAACACTGCGAGTGCCACTGCCAGAAACTTGAACTATTGCACTGAAATTGTTACAGGATCGCCGTTGTATTTGAGTGAAATACGTTCTGTAGACGATATCCTGGGCCTTTACCAGTTTTACGCGTACCTACTCGTGTACTGAAGAATATTTTTCTGGTTCTCCGAAATTCATTCATTTTTATGTTTAACGTTTTGTGTTATTTTCTGGGAGCACAGTCAGGAAAAGTGTGCTTTATTTGTAGCCTATCCTTCCGAACTGTCAAAGTATTTTTCAATTTTGTTCCTCTCGACAAATTCGACTTTCTTTTGCAGAACGCTGTTCTTTCTGTACGGCCTTTTTCCTTTTAGGCCTGTCTCTACGGTTTAAATTATCACGTTTTTCAGTTGCAAAAAATTTTCTAACACAGCTTCCGTCGTGCCTTTTCTTACTTCACGAGTATTTAAAACTCGATTTTATGACTACGCCGGAGATTTTCTGCTACTGACGGCAGACTCTTAAAACTGAGAGTTATTTTTGCCTAGTTAATGATCATGTATCTTGAAACTCATGAAAGGCTTTCTCTATCCACTATAAAAGTTTCCGCCGCTGAAATAAGTCATTGTCACTGCGTTTACTTATACGCTGGAGTAGTAACATTTTGCAAAAGAGGTCTCATGTGCCATTATAAATATTATAAAAAGTATTGAATCGCTGAAAATACAACTATATACTTTTAACATGAGATGTCTCTTATAAGAACACGTACACAAAATTTTACTTTAATTTGTGCGAGGCAACCTCCTTTAAGTAACTCCAGCCACGGGTCATTTATTCCAAATTGTTAGATAACTATTATGTTAAGTATCTTTGATGTACATACAATTAATGAACCGAGACGTAAATAAAATAGGATTTTTAGATTAGGTTTATTGTACTTGAGCATTGAAAGTGGAAATTTTCATGGGTTAAGACCTAATTCCACAGATTACTACAGAAAATTGTAAATTTGAACGAACAATTTTTAGTAAAACTGTTTGTAAGAAGCAAAAACTCCTGGGGAACAGAATTTTTTTTGAAATGTTGTAATTCTATGCAAATGGCGCTGGTTCCCTACATTTCCAAAATCGTTTAACGTTGCCGCCTCTCAGACTTAGAACACCCTACCAAAATCAATCAGACTCCTCATCGCTTCTCAAATACAAAAAATAAACTATACTAATACCTAAATTTCCCCATATAAGCTATCTTAACATATTTCAATGTTTCATAATCATGTATGGGCTGTATTATTTTTGTATATTTTACATCTTTATTGACTTCAAAATTATTAATTAGTCCAAAGTATAAACTTACTTTTTGTATTCCATACTTCATATCATGTTTGGTTTCTAATGTGCATTATCTCACATGGTATGTTGAGTTTTTATTCACTTAAGTGTAACATTTTTCTTTTTTTCCTTTAATTGGTGCCTTACGTACTAAGCTTAACTCTATGTTGAGCTTAAAGGTGCTTCATAAAAATTGTTCAAATCGGATGTGAAATCTGTAAACAATAAATCCTTTTTCTATCAGGCTTGTTTTATTTTCATTGGTTAGGTTTGCGACCTATATTTTTAAATTTATTGGCGAGTTACAGTAGTAATTGGAGTCAAATTGTTGTAATTCCATGCAAATGGCGCTGAAGTCAGCTTCAATGGTTGGAAATACGTGGCCATTGAATATACACTCATGAGATAATTGGCGTATTTTGCACCTTTATTTCATGTGTTTGGAACGCTCACATCCGATTTTACTCTCCCCTTCTTCGTCATTCCGAGAGATTTGCTTGAGAAATTCAGTGGATCCATATACATAGATTTTATGAATTAATATTATTATTAGCATATAAAGGTTTTTTTAAAATGAGTTGATAAAAATGCTGCAAATAGTATTTGTCTTGACTCACATAGTCAAGCCTGAACCACCTTAAGCTCGTTGAAATGCTGCTTGTGGAAGGACGAGTAGAAACGCTGGGGAATGGGGAGAGATGATAGAGAGTGAGGAGTGGTTGGGGTGGAGGGGATGATCAGAGGAATCCATGACCAGAGGGGTGAACGGACGCGGAAAAAAAATTAGGCCTTCCGATCCATCTCTGCATGTTTGCCTCCCGCCCTTGCGCTACCCCCTCCTCCCGTACTCTCCCCACACATCCACGGGAATCAAACCCCTTCCAACACAACGATCACTAGCCTCCTCCATTCCCTCCGCCCCCCCCCTTCCATACCCTCGCGTATGAAATCCCCTTCAATATTCAGTGATCGATGCATGTCACAGACAATGGTTTTGATGTACAAACGTCCCTTTGGTCCTCGTACCGCGCTCACCAATCGGGTTGAGTGAGTGGAGGGGGGGAGGAGGCTGCGAGTTTGAGGGCTTTGGGAAGTGCGGGTTGAAGGGAGGGGGGGGGGGGTCCGCGAGACCGTCGTGGTAGGGTTTGAAGAGGTAGGGAGGATAGGTGGTGGTGGTGGTGGTGGTGATGAGAGGAAACATTTCGGGTGAGCAGAGAAATCTGGGCTTAAAACCCTTTTCGGAGGCGTATTCCGCCGTCATTCCGAGACTTAAACACGTGTACGAGGCATGTATAAAAGACCGGAAATGAAATCAGTCCGCCGACGGAAATTTCTCGCTTCACCTACACGAACGCTGATTTTACTCTCCCCTCCTTCGCAAGCGAAATCCTTTTAGACGTTTGAGTAGTCGCGCGGGTTAAAGCGCTAACAAAATATATTTTGCTGTAGTTTTAGCACTTGGTTCAACAGTATTTTTCTATAAAGACCGTTTTATGATAAAGATAATGAAATGGGATTCAAGGGTCATGAACTGCAAATGTTTGCTACCAGTTTATCAAGATGTGCCGTCTACAGTCATAGCGACAAAACAAAGCCCATTATAAACAGTGCTAAATTTAGTGCTGGAAATGTAAGTAACTAAATCAATTGTATTTTTTACTCGTACATTTATATCCGGTGCTATCGTATTCGATAAAAGAATATGATTTGCAAATGAGTAGTGTAAAACAGATGAAGGTACGACTCTAATTTTCCATTTTATCATACGAGATACATCTATTCACACCAACGTACATATCGTGGATAACACACTTAAGAACATATGCGAAACAGCATTTAAGAAAATCGGACTTGTCAAGCCTATAATTGGAAGGCCTTCAGATGAAAAAGTAAAAAGAGAGGCGTTACTTCGCTCTTTTAGGCCAAACCACAAATACACCGCGAGAATTTGGAACCCTGGACTGAAATATTTAACCAAAAAATTAATGAAACAAAGATAATAGCTGCACAATTCGTAGTTAACTGCACGCTTCGTTAAAAACTGCTACGAGCGACTAAGTAGTATTTCACTCCTTTCAAAGGGATTAGGTTGGGTGCCGCTAGAGACTCGGAGGCTACAAGCTCGGCATAGTTTGATTGAGAAGTTCAGTGGTGTGTTTCAGAGTGACACAGGGAACATAATTCTGACGCCACATGATATCTCTAGGTCTGTCTCAAGGTTTTTATTTATATCACATTTTAGCAAGGATTGAGTGCATTTTGTGTAAAGCATTCAGCAAGTCCATGGCACAGCAATGCAGGAGCGATAAAAATATGAAAGATAAATGGCTAATAGATAGGTACAAAAAATATTCTTTTCTTGAGCAATAAGTGACATGATAAAAACCGAGTCCCACTTAATACACGTCACCATTTCTCCTCCAAAAACCTAATACCGTACATCTCTACCCGGCTGGTGTTCTGACTCCCCATGCCGCATGCCCATGCGGCGGCTTCCAGGGTAAGATATAGATCTAGCTGAAATCATATCGGTGGTGGAGCTGGAGACTACTAAGATAATTCTCAGGAAAATTTTGCAAACTGTGATATTGGATGATCTTTGCTGCAATTTGCCGAAAAAGTACAATGCATTATGAACAATATAGAATGCATGCCAAAATAATACAACTCTGTCCTGATCTGTTGTGTTGTTCAGCATATGCCAGAAGAGCGCCTCTGCTCAATGAAGTTAGCGCGCTGATTTAAGGATAAGCCCTGTACTACGTAAACTAACTGTTAGAGGAAAAATCTGTCTTAAATAGTGGATTCTGGCATACCTCCTCCGTATGCCTAATTCTTTTGAGCTATTTATGATCGGATTGAGGGAATTAAACAGTCGTTTTTCCTGTTTCACTCGTTACATCATTGTACCTAAATTATTCGGAAAGCCTTTCTGATTCAATCTGATTTTTTTATATCGTATACGGATATTACTCAATTGGAAAGGATGAGAGCGGATGCTGGGGATTATGAATTTCAACTGATTATTTGATGCCGAAGGAAAAATACATATTTTATGGGGAGAATATTCGATTTTCAAATGAATTCATTCCGTGCATTCGATATCCGGTTTATCTTGTTGTTTCCTACTAGGAAATCCTGAAATCACTACCCAAAGGTTCACAACAATCGGTAAGAGTCCAATTTCTACATTGCCATGGCTAGATTCCAATCAAACCCATAAATATAATACACTTTGGAGTACTCCCCGAGTGAAAAATTATTTCCCTAAAGGTCATTGTTTAGATATAAATATACGAAAGTAGGGATCAACAGATTTGGTCCACTAAGAGTAGAAATACGTCATGGAAAAATCATTTGACTCGACCGGGTTTCGCACCCGGTTCTCCAAATTGCCGGTCTTGTGTGTTAGTTAGTAACACTAAGCCCATTAGTTACACCACTATGGATTCGTACCACATAATTTGTAATGCAGTGGTTGGAAACAGAATTGGTAACAGAGAAAAATATTTTACAGGCTGTGTTGTCAAAAGAGTATCGTTTTCCTAAAAAACATTAATTGGACAATATAGCTTCAGCAAACGTAGAGTTGCTGGTGGAAATACTTTTGAGGTACAACTTATTCCTGATCGCAGAGCAATTTGTATTATTTACAACACTTTACCATGGGAATTATTTCACATTATAAATTCACCTGAAACGGCCACGAAAAGTTGCGCAAAATCCACTCAAAATTGATTTGAGAACTCCGGAAATATATTTGGTCATTACGACCTGCTATAGCCTAGCCTAGAAAAATTACTGTCATTAACTGGTTATCCTTAATGGAATGGAACATACAAAGCGGAGTTTGTTTCAAGTTTGAATTACTTAGAAAAAAAATACACCGATTTTAAGAACTGCTTCTTTAAAGGTTTCATTACAACATTTGATGAGGTTAAGAATTTTAAGAGGGTTACTACATTAAAGATACTCCACAGAAAATTATGGAGAGCAGTAGTCAACTAAACTTAGGATTGAATGACCAACGAATTGACTGAATTCAGAAAAATCATTTAACATTTTTCTCATTAGAACAACACTTAATTAGGTACTACAGAATTATTTGTCCGCCCTAAACTTGCTCTCCCTGAATTTTATATTACTTCTCCCACTAATCAGTAAACCAGTTAAGCAAAACTAGGCACTTCAATGTATTGGCTCTGTTAAAATTAAAACATTCTTTATAGTTTAATTTTAATCCCTTAATGTCAAAAAAACTAAAAGCTACAATTAGTGTTTCGCCTCTGTTGCGCAGAAAATCGAATGTTTCTATTACAAAACTGATTTGATGAGCACTAACCTTTCGACTGTTGCCAATTGAAATGGTACTAAATACCGTCAATAATCACCATACTGGACGTACAACCGCAAGGACTTACCTGAAAAGAGAAAAACAACGATTTATTTAAATGCATAAAATTATTATTCATAGGTATTTTTACAGGAAACAGGTACAGGCATTTTACTTCAAGCGTTAGATCAATCTTCAATTTTAGGTTACACTAAAAAAATACCGTTATTTAAAAGCTGATAAAATCAAAATCTATCAATTGTTAATGGTTTTCTGATAATCGATCAATACAACCTACGGTAAATCTAAAAATATATGACATATAACGTAAATATAGAATAAGACAATGTACTCTAATGCTTGAAGGAGGTGAGTATTCAGTTTCTGAGGATAGGAGTCTTCTTAAGGGTTTGTGCCTTAGGAGTACGAAGATTTTAGATAAATATGTCACGTATAGCTTGCCAGATCTATGCAACCATGGTAATACTTGTATAATCGACGGCATCAAGAAATCATCCGGTCAAGGATCCTAATAGCAATTATGACCCTTTCCCCACCTAGGACCGAGGGAAACGACAATATTGTGGATTTTCTGACTGTTTCAAAAATTGTCTCTTCACAAACTGCCCGTAAAAGCACAGCTCAAATCTCCCGTAGCGTGTAAAATCGCAGCTCAGTAGAGCTTTTGGTATTATCTCTCCGGAGATTTTGGGGTCTTTCATGAATAGTAAAGTCCTCCCATATAGCTATAGTTATGAACAAATACTTGAGCCAAAATACCGTCATCATTAAGTACATTAATAACTAGCGGTTCGAGAATCTGTTTTATTGATTACCAACTATTCCCAATACGCACAACTCCGTCTCTAAAAACCTCAAAGCACGACAGGACTAGGTATTTTTTCATTAAAATGGCGAGGTACCGGGAACAACAGTAACGTGGGTAAAATACATGATATTATCAAAAAGAGAAGAGCTATGCATGTTGTACGCACCTTCCAAACAGGTTAAGGAGAATTTAAAATATTGTGATTTATCAAGAATACGAATACCAAGTAATCCAGGCACCTGCATACACAATGAGTGTGCAATGTAAGGCAGAAAACAAAGCATTCATATCCCTTTTTCGGTCACCGAAGATTTCTTATACAGAACAATAAAGCTATGATCAGAACGATGGACAATGGAAAGGAGCAGGATAACAGGACAGAAGAGAAAAGGAGCGTTTGGATCAAGATCAACGCCGAAAAATACCTATTCCTCCATTAACTTGATCGGACGAAAGGATAACGAACAACAGAGGAAAATTGGCGTAAAAATAATCTAAATTATCATCATCAAAGTATCAGCAAATATTTATTTAAAATCTAAAAGGGAAAAAGTACATCGCTCTACTCTAGTCTAAAAATTTGAACAACTAGTGGAGTTGACGACATTAATGTATACTACCTGATGGAAGGTGGGATGAGTACAATTATGTTTTAGTCTAGTTTCACACTGACAGCATATTGAAGTCCTTTGGGACGGCTGGAGGACTCTAATTGTGTTTTCCCTAATATCCATGTAAGGCAACAAAACTTTCAGCCAACTCTGGGAATCGAACGCGTAACTACAGCGGTTATATTAAAATTATCCTGAATAGTACCTTCTGATGACCCTGTTGTGGATCAGAGGGTCTCCTAAGGTTTAAAAAAAATATTAATGAAACTATCCACTTTGCTTGAGGTTTTCTTCTTTTTTCGTGTTTTAATGCAAAGGAGTATATGTCATATAGAGTGAAGTGTATTACATCTTTTGTACAATGGATAGTCCGTATGTCTTTACTGTCTTTTTATTTCTTTTATTTTGTGACCAATGTACTTCAATATGAGATTAATAAAGAATTATTATAATAATAAAAAAAAAGTTTGTTTTCGAATTTTTAAAATTACTCAGGCATTATAAAAGCTTTGTAGAGTAGAGGCAGAACTTTTTCTCCAACTATTTAGGGGGAGTTAATGTGCACGCTAGATTTAGCTTTGCCTTAAATGTCCATCCCCTACTATACTAATAACCTATTCTTCAAACGCTGATGGCACACATACAGCTTGCTATTGACTGCTCCCTAACATACCCAAACAGAACAATACTTAATTTTACCACGAGCAAAAAATTGAGAACTATAAATGGAAATTTAGGTTAAAATTTATTTCTCTTCAATCAGGACCAGAGTAGAAGTAAATTTTTCTCGGATTCGCGTCCGGGTCAATTGCTCCATCTTAGACGACTTTATTTGCCGGGAGAAAATTAAATCCTTCTTCTTCGGTTATCAACCCATGGGTTGGTTGGCAACAGCACGCCATTCTGCTCTTTGCTCAGCATTCCTTTTCATTTCACGATATGAGACGCATCCAGAGTCATTGATGATCTGCTTCATATTGCTTAATCAAGGACGTCCTCTACGATTTGTCCCTCCGATAAAACCTCCAGCTATTAATTTTATAAAATCATTGCGTCGTAGAATCTGACCTATTAGTTTAAGTCTCCTTGTCCTTATTTGTCTCCAAAGACTTCAATTTTCTTGTAATCTTCTCAGCACTTCCTCATCGGTGGTTCTGTCTCGCCAGCTGATTTTCTGTATCCCTTGATAGCACCACATTTCTAGAGCCTCGAGTCTGCTCTTTTAATGTTTCCCGATAGTCCAAATTTCACACTCGCAAAGAGGGAAAATTAAATCCTACAGGAAAAATATTGGTTCTTCTATGTACATGTTCAGTTATAAAGTAAGATTGAAGTTATTCTCGTGCAAAAAACGAAAAGAAACCTCGTCACTTCATAACAGAATGCATGTGTATAAAAAATATATTTCCTGTCCTAAAAAATTGAGTAATTCCGTTCGCTCAAAACAACAGGTTGATGGATATAGAAGGGTAATTGATGATCGCTCGCCGTTTCGAGAGCGGCATGGCCCGCACACGAATTCATTTGTCGTAAGCCCGTCCACGATGCGGATATCGCTGCGCGATCGTCAATTTTGTCGGATTACCGAGGTGACGTCGATCCAAAAGTGCGTCGCGAGCATGTTCTCCGGGCTTTTATGGTCGCCGAACGTCATTCCACGACCACCCCACGCACATCTTGTCTATCAGTCCGTCCAGTTGGTAACGCGACCTGATCCCTCCGCTATTTTACCCTCCGCAGTGGCGCCGCTCGGCGGTAAACTCACGTGTGGTGTCGGCCGCCAGTCGCGAGGTTTCCCGTGAGAGTTTAAAGTTGACTGCCGTGGTTCCCAAAGAGCTCGCATGTCCATCATTGACTGACGACGTCAAGTGCTTGGAAGATTTTTTTTCAACCGTGAGTGATCTCCACACGAGTCCCCGGGTGGTCCTTGACGTCTTTTGCGGAGAAACGATCTTTTTTTCAATGCACTTGATCCACAGATATCACGTTTCCTGGTGATTCGAATTGAGAAATTTCACAAAAATCGCAATCCACGACTCAGAATTCTCCTGTCTGATGTTTCCCACTCCCGTACGCGGCAATTTAATGAATCAAATACATTTCGCCTGGACAAAAAATGGTACCTTAATATAGAATTCAGCTCCGAGAAACAACGAGCAACAGTTTCAAGAAGAAAATTATCCATAAATTATTATTTCAATCTAGCATTATTTATTTTCCATGAATGTATTGACTTATGACAAATTCCTACGAGAAGAAATGGTCGATTTATCCAAAATTTCACCACTATTTTTCAGTATGTCTCCCATGATTTTTGTAGTGAAGGACAATTATCGAGGGAAAACTTTCTCGAAAAAATCAAATGTGCCTTTGATACAATATGCTGCATTATTAATTCTACTCTTCCATATTTTAAGCACCCAAATCCAACTTTCTTTGCAACAAGGAAAGATTTCCTAATGAATTTTCGTTGACATTATACACCCTAATTACACCAGCAATTTTTGAACACCAATTTTTTACAGCCTATCTAATATTAGCGATAATATATAATACATTCTCAGGCTTCCCTTGGTGGAACAACATTGCGATGATTTGTAAATAAATTCTTTATGTAATATTCCACAATGGTTTTTATTATTCCGAAATAATAAGAACCGTTATGGAATATTAATAATAAAAAAGACCATTATGGAATATTACGATGTGAACTTATCTATAAATCATCGTATTAGAGATAGTTATGATTTTTGTAGATAAGGACAGTGATTGAGGGAAAACTTACTCGAAAGAATCAGATATGCCTCTCATACAGTATAATGAGTTATAAATTTGCTCTTCCCTATCCATAGAACTCCGGTCAAACTTCATTTGCAACAAGAAAAGGTGCCTATATGTATTTATGCTGATATCATAAACCCTCGATAGGGTAGCAGGTTTTTGACAATAATTGGTTTCAGCTTTTTAAGTATTACAGAAACTCACGATAGATCCAAACAGCAGCTAAAACGATATCCAAATTTGTTTCAAGCATTCAATTTAACCTAACACTATGTTGATAACGGTAGGTAGCAATTGGAAAATTTACACGTAATGGTCGTTTTATAATTTTATTTAATCGCCGTTGCAATCCATTATAAGCACCTTCAATAAAAATACCTATTTACTGATGTGATGCAAAACTTTCATTAACAAGGAACTATCTTTATGCTACACATAATTGTATAAATCTTCAAATGCTTTTCCTCTTTGTTGATGCACACAGAGAACATGATACGTTTATAATTTTTACCATGCTTTTCTTTCCCTTTCGCCATTGTCAATTTTTCCTCTCATAACATGTAATTATAAAGCGATGGCAAATGTAGATATGAGGTACTTGATTGTGACATATCTCCTGGTGACCGAGAAAGGGAGCTGGATTTAATTTTCGTTCGCGTTTTTTTTATAACTTTGCTTGTGATATGCTAAGTGACTAAATGCGAAAGGTAAGAGTTAAAATAAAAGAAGAGGTCAATGAGCATTATGGGAAGTTAAATCCGTCTGCTTTGATTTTCACTCCTGCCGCGGAGAATTTTTGCTCCAGCCGTAGGTCATTAAATTATTTAATTGATATTACAAAATATTTTACAAACGATCACGCGATATGTATTAAATTGTGAGAGTAGAATATATGCTAGCGTAAACCTCTAAGAGCTTCATCTAGGTACACTAGATGAGTTGTAAAAGTATGAAATATGGTTTGTGATTCTAATTGGTCAGTTATGAAAATTAAATTCTAATTTTAATGCATTTACAATAGAATAATGAGCACGGTAAACCTCAAAATTCAGATGATGCCCCATTAATATATTTCATTCACTAATTTGTACATTTACCATCCAAATCTAATAAATATTATTGCTAAACTTGAAACTCCCGGCGGATATGAATGAAGTATTCGCACAATTGAATACATGCGGCATGATCTATTTTCTCTAAGAATTAGTAACACGTGGTTCCCATGAATTTATGGTAAAAATAATACTATTATTTGGAAAATTATTTGTGTATAACACGAGCACTCTAAGTTACTACGTTTACCCTCGAGGGATTTTCTTGGTTTCTGGCTGTGTGGCGTTGTGACTGCCTTGCTCATCCCCTAGGAGAAACGAGAGCGTGTGAGGTTTGACTTTGAAGTGGGACGTGAGTTGAATGCGTGGTGTGGAGTCACTTCACGCCACCCACCGATGGAGGAGGCTCGCTAAAAATTTCTCAGATGTAGATTTAAACTGCCTAAGTCTTGGATTCGCACGTGAGGCGAAGGAGACTAAGTAGTATCCGTGTCTGATTACCAGAGTTCTCGTGATCTTAAGGTACATAATTTAATTCGAAATACTCAAGTTGTATTTTACATCAACTTTCACGCTCTCTTTGGGCCTCACTCCAGCTTTTGAGGATAGGTCTCCGCAGTGGGTCACAAGAATATCAAGGTATTTCAATCCATATTTGTTCATAAACATTGTTATTGGCACGATTTTGATATACTCCCGTCCCCTTTAAAATAGTTTGAGCGAAATTTTTCCCTGAACATAATTAAGACCATATTCGAATTTTATTTTATATTTTAGCAGCTATACTGCCCTAACAAGCCAAATGATGATTGTTGGTTTAGAGGTTTTGCACGCTAATTTATTCACCTTTGAGACTTCGATTCTTCATGTAGCCCACCTTCAAAGACATTTGAAATTTAGTGGATGCTAAATCTGTCAGTGCAAAATGAAGATAAAGCATTAGGGAACAAGTACAACGAGACACTTCCTGGGAGAAAGACATGTAGTTACTGTCATCTGGACTAGAGAAGCGAAATTTATACTGTAGCTTTATACTGTTCATGTTAGTAGGTATGTGGTATTTTTTAGTTTTTTTTTGATATCCTAAAGGTTGAAAATAACAAAATCAAATCTAATCTCTAAATGTACAATTTCGTCAGTTATGGCCTTTTGGATTAGCAGGGCAGTATCAGTAGCATTAAAGCATTAAGTAAATATTTTTATGCTAAAGATATGAACATTCAATCTCATATGAATTAAATTTCCAGTAATCATCAAAATATGCGTGTATGCATCTTCATATAGACTAATTGTTATGCGCCTAAATGGGAAAAGACTTCAACACGGAAGGTTATTGCGATTTTGTAGAAGTATCTGTGGTGAGTTATTGATTTATTTTTAAAAATTGCTGGGACTATATATCGGGTGCCCGAAGTCAAAATATTAAGAGATCTGGTCGTTGGAAACTTCTCATTTTAAAATAGTCCCTCCGGAATTTATGTCCGTACAATTCCCCATGCTAAAAGGCTAGAATTTGCTGTCAAATGTCTTGACAATTATTGCAACAAGTGGCAGACATTTTGGTATCATTAAAAATGAGGGATAATTTCTTTCAGATAGTTTAAATGAGATAATTTCCTATTCATAACGGATACAATGTTCAAATTGTTTGTTTTAATTTCACCAGACACATGAATCATGAAATAAATATTGTAATATTAACGGTTCAGCCATACAGTTATTAGTTGCTGCAATTCTAAATAATCAAATTGTAATACTTTTAGACTAATTTTTTTCACGTGGTAATATATAAACTACTTCAATTCGAAATATTTTTTGTAATTTTGAAAAAAAATAATGCGGTGATTAGGTATATGATACTACACATACAAATATATGTGATACAGCATTAAAGAAACTAGGTTATGTTAAACGTATAATAGGAAGGTCCTCGGATGAAAACGTCAAAGAGAGATGCAACTTTGCTCTTCTTAGGCCACACCTCGAATACACCGCGAGCATTTTGGACCCTGGTCAAATAGATTTAACCAAATAAATTTATAGAATACAAAGGAAAGCAGTGCGCTTCATTAAAAACTGCTATGAGCGTACATATAGTGTCTCACAACTGTTAGAGGGATTAAGACGGGTGCTCCTGGAGACTCGGAGGCTACACGATAGGCTTAGGTTGCTTGAGAAATTCAGAACTGATAGTTTTCAGTGCGACATAGAGAATATTATCATGACTCCTCACTACATCTCTAGGTCTGACAGATGCGATAAAATAAGAGAGGTACTCTGCCAAACAGATAGGTACAAGAACTCCTTCTTTCCGCGAACAATAAGTGGCCACAATAAAAATTGAGCTCCACTAAATACATTCCTATAATACATATCACTATCTCATGTCCAAAAGACTTACACCTTTACACGGCTGGTGACCTAACATCCCCTACCACACGCCCATGTGGCGGCTTGCAGGGTATTATGTAGATGAAGATGATGTATTTTTAAAAGCAGTTGGTAAAACATAATAATACGTACTGCAACTTTGTTGACGAGATATAGGTGTTATAAATACGTTATTTACACAATAATATCTCTGTAAGTGCATTCACATACCATTTCCCATAAAAATGGCTTTTTTTTCGCAAATACCTCAAAAAATAGTGCAGCGAGAGGCTGGTATTATGGTATGTTTGGAGGTGTGAGGTATTTTTTCTTCAAAATGAGACCAAGGTCAATGATTTTTAGGTGAAATGGTATCAAGATCAAACTGATTTTATTGTAGTTATATTCGCAGAGTTTCATACCATGGGTTTGCGGGAAAAGTAGGACGGATAGGGTCAGGAATGAGTGGGTAATAAATGAATGTGGGTAAGATGTTCCAGTGATGGACATATATGAAAGGAGTGTACTTGGTTGGTTTGGCCATGTTGAGATAATGGATGAGAGTCGAATAATGAAACAGATATATAAGAGTGAAATGAATAGTGCGAGAGGTAAAGGTAGGCCGAGAAAGTTGTAATTAAATGTGGTTGAGGAAATTCTTAGGAGGAGGAATATTAGAAATCTTAAAAACAGGAGGGCGTGTATGAAGCAGTGTATGGGGGTAAATGAAGCAAAAGAGGTTTGCAAGGTTAGGTCAGTTTTCAGGAAATTATTGAAGCAGAGTTAGGTGTACAAATATGTATTTAAGAGTGAAACTTTGTGTCTGTGCCTATCCCGGAAGGCAATGGCGTGATAGGTATCCATGTTATACCATGTGCCATCATCTCCCCTCCGCTGCTATGCTGACCGTTATCACCTTGACGTCACGCTTCGCGAAGGCGACTGCCGCCAAGTTTCACCCCCACCGTAGACTGAACTTCACCTTCACCCAGTTTGCTGTGTGATATGTGAAACTGACGAGCTATTGACATCTATTGTGAAGAGAAGGGCAATGGTGATGCCGGGTTTATCCCCGCCCTCCCTCCTTTCACCTAATTATCCTTTCCCCACCGAGAAAACAGTGTCTGCGCAATGACCTTAGATGTTGGACTACATTCTCATTGATCATTACTGTGCTACTCAAACGCAGCGATGACATTGAATTTAAAACAATTGTGAGTTGAAACTTTCGGAAACAAGTTTTAATTGGAAGGAGGATAATGGAGAAAAAAATCATGGAGCACAGCCGAAATGAAGTAACTTCGTTTCCGCTGAACAATACAAATGAGTGACAGAGACGACGAGACGACTGCTCTTATCTAGAAGACCAAAAGAAACGTTTAGTTGTTTCATTAATTAAGTGCTGTCCTGACAAACCAATATAATTAACGAATCGCAAAGAGAATATTTTAATGAAACACATGAATATGAAAGAAACGCATGTAGTCCAAGGTGACATCCAATTCTTGATCGCTTATTCACTGCTTCTGGCAAGAGGTGGTTAAATTCATTATCCAAAGACCAATATTCCACAGTAATTTTGTATATAATAAATTACTATTTGCTGATTATTAATTAGACTTTATCCACTACTGGTAGGTCAAGTACCGCTCAATTTGCCATTTTATATCGGCTTTATTAACTGTTACAACAGACTAGTACCCATACTCTGAGAAGATAATTGTCCATCCAGACGGGACTCGAGCCCGCTAACCCGAGAATCGCGGGTTTAAATGGTGCCGGTTTGGAGGATATTCATGTATTCTACTTCCGTTCGAGCACTTGAAAAGGGGTATAACATTGATGTGGTGATTAGAGAACTGGGCATGAACCAATTGCTCAGTGTTCCAATCCTGCCAAATATATTTAGTGAAAATCTATGAGCTGTGTTCAAAACTAGACCGCTAAGTGGTAATAACTTCGAGTGTAGCCCTATATCTGTTAGACGGGGCTTT
This sequence comes from Ceriagrion tenellum, assembly GCA_963169105.1. Taxonomy (NCBI): domain Eukaryota; kingdom Metazoa; phylum Arthropoda; class Insecta; order Odonata; family Coenagrionidae; genus Ceriagrion; species Ceriagrion tenellum. The sequence goes on from OY720643.1 coordinate 95,230,847, forward strand.
AAACTGGAGGTTTAGCTAAAACTTTGCCAGTTAGGGTCTTTTGGCTTAGCAAGGCAGTATAAGTTGCTTCAACCAAAGTGAAAAAGAGCTAAAAGAAGGTTGATGCCGCCACCGGATTTCCTATGACCCTACATCCATTTTACATAAAATCCTTTCTCATCCATCTCACCCACCAATACTAAATGGGTCTTACACCATAAGTAGTTATCGATCGCCTCCCCTAAAAACCATCCAACGAGATTTACCATGATCTCACAATAAAAGGAGTTCACTTTCCAGTTCAAGTTTTATTCACACCGACCGAGGTTTCGACATGAGCTATGTCATTTTTAAGGTACAATTTTGCAAGTATTGAAAGTTTGTATATGTTTTGGAGTGGGTCTGGATGGGGAGAAGAATGGTAGATGTTAAGGTTGAAATGACGTAAGGCATAAAGAAAGGACGTTATCAGAGGGTTGGAGGGGCAATGGCTTGTTTGGAGAAGGGGGTGAAGAAAGGTATGCGATGGATGAGTCAAGTAACATTGATAAAATCGGGGATGAATGGTCAGGATACAAAAAGTCGTTGACAATGGGTACATCTTTGTTTTTACAGGCTGAAGAACTTTCATACTACTTCATAAATTCAAGTTTTTTCGCCTTATAAGCTAAACACAACCAAATTTAGCTATAGCTATTTCTGTGGTTTCTAGCTGAGTTTAAAGATAATCTACAGCTACCTAGAGTTATAATTACTTTGTTCTTTTCCAAAATAATTTTATGGTGTTTGATGAATACGAAAATGCGTTGAAACTAGTTGTGCCTACATACGTTAATAAAATCTTTTGGAAAAGTGCTCTGCAGCTTTTAATTTGGCAAATATTTAGCCTTATACAATAAGAGTGATATTTAACAACTATTTTCCCTACATTTACAAGTAATCTTATACTGCAATCGATCCTTCTCAATGTCGCATTGACCTCAGGATGCCTCCGCCGATTGCGTAGCTTACATTTACGATTAGTAGAAGGTAAAAAAATAAAATATACACAATGTTTTCTTCCAAAAGATTATCCACCGCTAAGAAGATTTAAAATTACTTTGTGTTTTTCCATAATAATTTTATGTCGCTCGATGATTACGAGAATGCGTTGAAACCATTCGTATCTAGGGTAATAAAATCTTTTGGATAAGTGTCTTACAGTTTTTACTTCGGCAAAATATGAATATTTATAGAAACTTTTATTAACTATTTCCCTTACATTTACAACTGTTTACATGCTCCAACCCATTTTTCGTAATGCCGCATTGACTCGTGAGCGTCTCCATCGACCACATAGCTTACTCATACGATTAGCAGAAGGCAAAAAAATAAAATATACCCAATCAATACGCAAGGATATTTACGCTGGCAATCGCGAGAAACATGCAGCTGTTCTGCATACATCCGTGCGCCAATCGCATTTACCCTCAGAGTGAACGGAATCGGAAACTCGTCATTTAAACAATACACGCCACTCCGTCGCCCTGTTCAACAAATGAACGCTCCAAAAAAGGGCACAAACTGATTTCCATCTCGCCATCCCGTGTTGAATTTTAATGCGTGCGACGATGCGTATTACGGGATTATGACCGGGCCGACCTCTTCCTCCTCCCGAGTCCTCGAAACCCCGTTCCCAACGTTTGACCCTCGTCTGCCTGCCACCCTCCTCCGCCCACAGTCCTATCCCTGTCAGAATGTGGGTGGGGGGGAAACCCTCAGGGGACTGTTACCCTAGCAGGAAGAGAAGGGGAGAGGAGGGTTGAGGCCACGGACCGGCCCTAATGACGCAAACTCCTGACCTCCGCTCTTTCTCCTGACCCCTTCTCCTCTCCGCGGTCCACGGGAAACCCCTCTTCCCACTCTGACGGCGTCCTACGCTCCGTGCCCCGGGGGTTCCGACGACGGCGAAGGTCCCGACTACAGAGGGACGGAGGGAGGCCGGGGACCGTGGAGCGGTGCTAAAGCCTCCTGTTGCAGGCTAAAGGGAATAATGAACCTTAACCCTTGGTGCACGAGGCACCATAGTCGTGTCGCACTGATCGGCTGAAACGGGGATGATGACGAGGAGGAAAAGACAAGTCGCATGAATATGCACGAGGGAATGCGCAACTCCGTGCGGATGAACGTGCGTACTTGGTAAAGTGCTGGAACCGGGTAAATACAAGATTCTCATACCAATGAAATATGAATGAAATAAATATTTAAATTATTATTACTTTGATATAAAACACGTAATTGTAAGCAAACATTCCAAAAAATCGCTTAATATTTCACGTTAAACAAATATTTTCAGGTCATAACTGCGGATGATTTCGTTCTACTCATTGCATGAAACACTTATATGAAAAAATGCATTATGATTATGTCAAAAAAGAGTGACCATAAGTAAAGACCCACTACCTTTCCAGCATAAATTGAAAAATTTAAGGAATCATTATAATAACCACTTACTTTTTCTCGTCCAAATGTCATATTATTTTAAATGCTAAGAATGCGGGTTATTTTCAGTCTCTACTTCTTGTATATAACAGTGATATCACCAATTATTCCTTGATTACAGAAATACATAGTAATAGTCCTACGTATAGCACTTTTACTATGTCAGCTAAACATTGAAAATACTTCTACGGAACAAGTAATGCACTATGGCTGCATGAGAAAGCGAATATATGGTCAAGAAAACCTGCAAAAAACTAAAGGATATTGTTTTAAAGTCTGCCTCAGTTGAGCTCACTTAAAAATTCATATGCAAAATAAATATATTGGTACGCAAATGCAAATCGCGCAGGTGTCAAAGGTTTGACCATTCATGGCATACGGCACAGAAACAAATGCAGAAATAAAGAACGTATATATAGAGACGGAAACAGCTTAAGTGGACAAATAAGTATAATGGCGGCCAACTTATTTCTAGAGAAGGCAAGAAATATTGAGTTGCGGCACAAGACGAGCTCATTTAGCGTTGTCGTTGAGACGAAATTGCGGAGATGTTATGGGATGCGCAAGTCGGTACAACGATGGAAGATAGACTTCCCAGTATAATCAGAAATTATATTCCCCCAAAGAATAAGCAATAGGAAGATCACGAAAAAAAAGCAATTATAGTTAATAATCCACCTTGAAAGGACATGATCAATGTCCAGTAAAAAAAAACTGCTTAATAAGCTCCTTAAAGAAGAAAAAGATACAGTGAACATTTGACTATGTCAAATTCAAACTTTTATGCAATTTTGCCATCGACTCAACCATGGTATAAACGTAAGTGAGATAACTTATCACCAGCCATGAGTCTGAAGTATAGTGTGTTACACCACTCCAACCCATTCCATTTTAATTAACTTATTCATCTCCATAGTACACATTAGTTATAACGTGTTTCGATATTTTCTTGATATGTAGCCCTACCCTTGGAAAAACTTATTGCGTATTTCTGTTACAATATTGTAATTATCAATCCATTACTTCCCTGAGCATGTCAAAATTTAATTCTGACATTTTTCAAAGAACATATTTATCGCATCCTTTGTATTAAATTTTCGCATTGTATCTTTTTATCCTCGAGATAGTCTTAATTGGGTAAACTTGGTTAAAAATAGCTTATGTAATTGAAGGTAAGTGAGCAATAATAAATTACAGCGAAAATAATTTACCAGTTAAGAGTTGAAATAAATATTTTATATTGCATTCAGTAAACGCTCACATAGCTCAGGTTCCCGGAAATCGCAGCGTTTCATAACATCGTCTTGTGTGAAAAAAATGTGGGACGAAGAATACCAGGTTTCGTTCTTCAATCTCAACACCTTATCCTCAATTAATTAATATGTTTTTACGCAATATTCAATAATCCGCTATTTCGTAAAAATAATTCCAAAGATTCATGTTCTAAACCAAGGATTTTAACTTTATTACTTTGAAAGCCATCCAGTTAAAACTAGAAATCCTCTTGAAAATGACGTGTAAGCGTTGAAACCGGTCAAAGTGCAATAAAAATTGTGGAAAATACAAAGTGTTATATTTGATTAGATACACATTTTCAAATAAAAAGTACGTTCTTTAATAAGCCATTTAAATGCTAAAGATTGCATTTGCTATGTTTCCACAGAAGTATTTGCATCATAAAAGCACGTTAAAAATAAATTTTGCTCGAAATATTATACACGACTTTTGATCAGACCACGTGCAATGAATAAATCAGTTTTTGTTGTTACCGGTACATCTATCGTTCAAAAGAAAAGCTAAATCTAGGCTAATCAGGGCTTCACTGAGCAGCGCGTAAGAATATTGAAAATAGTAAGATTCAATGCTTTCCCGGCGAATGCTGAGAATGTAAAGCTCTCGGGTTCTCAGCCGGGTAATGGTGGTTTTTGGAACTAACCACCATCGCCTGGCTGGAAACCCAAGAGATTAACATTCTAATATTCAAAATGTTCATCTCTAGAATTACTACGGAATTTTGATGAATTGTAAAAATAATATTGCCCAGTGTTAGATTATGCTTATATTTATTCCGTATTCGTCGGCAATGTTCGCCAGGATTTAATTTACTTTATGCTAAGAACTGAAAGAAACTGGCAATGTCGAGAAGCCAGGTAATAACCGTCTGGTTGTTGAAAACAAAAAAATGTAAAGGAGATACTGCGAAACACCAGCCTCTCTTTATCATACCTACTGATATCTTCCACGAAACCTTGTAGAAATGGGGTCCTTAAGCTCACAGAACATTCACAATGCAACGCCGAACGCATACCATACCGAAGTAGTCATCGCTTATAGAGAGTAGATGGGAAAACTAGTGTATCGTGATGCAGTGGTGAATGTCAGGTAAATATCGTGGATTACGATGTAATCTTAATGTTATTTTCATTTGACCGGTTTGCCCTACTGTTCCAAGTCTTGAAAAATATGAAGTAATTGATGATGGCACGTGACCCACAAGTCTGCCATGCGCGGCATCTAAGACTGCGTCTTCCGAAGATGAACGATAGCTTTTAGATAACAATCAGTTAGATTACAATGACCGTCTATTATTGAAATCGTGTCGTAGAAGGCCTCACTATTAGAGGATTTAGTGTATTGCTCATCATTTGTAATGATAAAAATGAATCTGTATTAAATGTTTTATTGTAGATTGTAACACGTTAGAAGATCTGACTTAATGGCAAAATCTGGCTTTCGAAATTGGCTTAGTAAACTTTGAAGATGAGTATTTGCACCACTGATAATACCGAACCGCCACAAACGAGGAGCACAGGTAATTGATACTATGTAATTGCATTGTCATTATCGCGACAGGCACTTACGAATAAAATCTGCCGTGTCAACTAGAGGGGTAAATTTTATGGCGCTAAATCCTCATATTTCAAGGTAAAGACAAAAATAAGACCTCTAGGGCAATAGTGCACAGCATGTTCTACCTTACGGTTAAGGGGAATGAATAAAAAAACGAAATGCACGGGTAGGCATAAGGAAGTATACATTCTTTTTCAGAGGAAAGTGTATCCATGATAAAATAGTAATACCTCACAAAAAAAACTGGCCTCAACAAAAGAAGATTTTTAAAGTTTTACAAAAATCATCGTAACATCAATTGTGAAATCAATATGCAGACTTTTGAGGTGTATTCTAAACCGTAAGTACAGTTATCAAGAGATTTACCCCTTATCCTAAAGCTTTGCTGAAGTATCACTGGAATGATTATAAAAATGCATAAAATAATGCAAAATTCTGTGTCACAAATTATAAAAGTGAATTTAAGAAATCAAAAAGAAACAAACATCATTATTTAACTTAAAAAAGGTACAAGGCAAAACATTATCTCGTGGATGATATTGTACGACAAGTACCACCTTTCCAGAGCATTGTGACACCAATTGATTCCATTGAAATTGAGAAAATCGATATAAAACAGCTTCTTTATGTATGAGTTATCCCCACCAGCCAATGCAATACTAAATTATAGTAGTGATAATGTAATACTAAATGATAAATCCAAGGTATTGGAGCCTTTGAGAATTTTCAAGTAACGACGAAAATTACTGATTATATGACTCAATGCATAAAAAAATACATAACTCGAATAAAATAGTGTCTTAAAGGAGGACAAAAATTATCTTTCATTTAGTTCTTTTATTTTAATAACGCATAAATACAAATTGATGATTAACGTTGTATGGAAGAAGATAGAAGTCTACGCTGTCGAATGTGCATGATTCTCTTATCTTTCTTCTATCATCTCAATTGAGTGACAATGATAAGCTTACCGACTTAATGGCTTACCGACAGATTGCTTTACTATAGCAAAAACCAATTGAAAAGAAAGATAAAAGTTTTATTATCCGTGACTCAGGTACTATGATAATAATAGAAAGAGTTGTATTCGACTACATGTTAGGAGTAAACATATAACATCAGGAAATATAAATATAACAAAAATATTTTGAAAATCAGAAATGATATTTTGAGAAAACCCGTAGCTTTCGGATTTTTCACAAACGATAAGAAATAAAAGGTGGGTGACGGTAGGATAAAGTTAAGAGCAGTTATTAGGAAGAGAGAAAAGTAAGTGGTTCGATATAAAGAAGAAAGAATTAAAATTATGAAAACATTATTTCATGTGATTACGTATGACTGAAACTGAAACAAAATGATAAATCTCGTCATCAAAACCGAATATTTTAAGAATAATGACGAAAAAGATATGTACCCTTCTTACCCAATAGAAATTACATGGGAAAATATGATTGCAGTAAATATAATAACTCTGCCCCTTATTTGAAAAATAATCAATTAATATGAATCGGCAACTCAGTCTTCATATGCTAAAATTTTACAAAAATTTTACCGCTTTCATACTGAAGAATTTTTTCTTCTATTTTTAATGCTCTCATTAAATTCATTTATTAAGTTCCTTTTTCCCCAAAAGGTATCAATTTAATTTTCAATGTACACAAAATTGGCCACAATATGATCATCCTCGCCTTATTTCCATTCGCTCACGATTGGAGAGGAGCTCCCCCGTTCAATTGGGGAATACACAATATTTGAATAAAATGGCATTCAATAAGCCACAGTAGACAATAGCGAAATGGTTTACGAGTCTTTCCCACTTTTAATACAAGAAGAATCACAAAATTTACCTAATGGGATAAATATGCAAATAATATGTATCGGCAATAAAGATATTTACACGTTATGGCATTAATATATAAACTTAAAGGTTTCCTTAAGCATAATGAAATGATTTCGAAAACCCGTTTCCGGTAGCTTTTTATAACGTTAATTTATGAATTGTGTTCCCCTCTAGGGTATCCATTTAATCCTCAACCTTCTCCGCCGATCATTTCCGAAACATTTACGCCCTATCCCACCAAAGACTTGCACCAGGAGAAAAACCACCTTGGAGAGCCTGGAGCTGAAGTCCGGACCTAGTAATTTGTGGAGCTCGGAAAGGGTGGGAGCGTTGTCTGCAGAGGCGCTGTGTGGGCGACAGCACTAAGATAGGGTTTCCACTTTGGTGCACCAAGAGAAGCGAAAACGGTGCATCGCCGCCTGGGACCTCAACCACAGTCTCTTCCTAGATGCCTCAGTTGGAAGCAGGTGTCATCGGGCTGAAAATTATTAGGCCTTGATGACCACCGTTGCTACACTCCACGCAATGACCTTGGACGAGTCCAACAGCGGTAGATTTGGCAAGTTTTACTTGCGGGAAAAATTCAAAGATTTACGCTTATCTTCCTCACGGAGGAAATTCACGGTGCGCTTGGTAAAAGGCGATATCGGAATATTATTGCACGTTTTTTTCTGAAAATAGGTCTCCCTGTCAGAGTTAGCATTCCAATATAAGACGAAGCCAGAGTGATGTAAAAAAAACGAATATCCATTGATTATTTTTCGAAGTTCTCTCACTAAAGGTAACTCATATCGTAGAGATAAAAATTATAAAAAAGACAAAACAAAAGCAAAGCCTTTCCTTTCAATAGATTGCATTCTTTTAGATATTATTATTATACTGAAAAAAATAGGTAAAAGATTTCTTTTTATCAATTGATTAAAAAACTCGGTAAGTGTTCATTAATCAAGTAAAACGTCTCTCATAGAGAATACCAAGTGATCGATCAGTCCGTATTCTATAAAATTAAAAGTACTATAGATTTCTGTGGCTCTTAATATTCTTCAGCCGCTGGAAAATACTCCGGCACATTTACAAGACAAAATTATCCTTTGGCATTGACATCATTCTGTCGTATATTTATTTATTTTTAATTTAAACAAATGTTTTTGAATTATACTATAGTCATACAATTTAAGTAAATATATTGTAATTTTTTCCTGATATATACTAGTATCTCAATAAGAATCAAACGATGAATAAGACGGCTTTCTATTTAATTATAATCGCTATAGAATTCTGTGCTCGAAAGTCCTCTTGCAAAGAGATTTTCGAAAATTTCTATCCCTAACAAATTCTAAAAAATATCATTTCAAGAGAAAAGTCTTGCTTTTGGATCGTGACAGTTTTCCAACAGAAAAATCTCTTTTTTGCACCGAAAAGAAATATTTCTGAAATAAACTAACGTTTTCCGATTTTACTGGTGATACGGCTGTTTTCAAAAGCGAAGAATGATTGAGGATTGGTCCCAGCTTTGAGGTGCGCGTGATTCGAAGAATTTCCGATTGCCATCCATCTCAGCCGCCTTGGCACTGAAATGGGAACGCTGATTCAGCACTTCTAACTCCCGCGTTACAAATGAATATCCGAATTTTCCTGTACGAAGTGTTATTTTATCTTCAATGCAACGCATGCGAGCACGTTAAAATAAAACATTTTTGGTAAATGGCAATAACTATGTCTTTGTTCAAGCGTAAAGAGGATTGATATTAAATTAGCCGATTTTTGAGAAAAAAGACGGTAGTCGTAAATATTTCATTTGAAAGAGCTGGGAATTCGTAAAAAAATAATTCAATGTTATCCTATAAATTGTAATTCCTGAATGATTAATTCAATTTTGGATTTGGAGAGAACTTACTGGAGCTAAATTTCAATTTGATAATTTGATCATATAGCACTGCATTAAATTCAATGTATCAATATTGCATAAAAATACTGAGATATAAATTTATATTCCAGCCCTAATTTTCAAAATGCTCGATTAATGTGAAATTTCTGATACCGTAAGTAAGCCATTACGACGTTGTCATGGAACCTTTTTATTTTCACATTTTGGAGTTTATATTAAATTCATCAAACGATTCTGAGATAGCCTAATCATACTATTAGATAAAGTGATCATGTTTTAAAATGACTGATTGTTGAAACAGATTGGACAACTGAACAAATAAGAAATTTGGATGCTTAGAAAATCAGCCAGGATTAAGGTATCTCAAGCTAAACCAATCACAAAAATTACTATCATCACCTTCTGTAGAGGTTAGAATTTTCTTAAAAATACATATCATGCAGTTCTTTCTTTATTATCGGAGTATTTTTCTCAGCATTATGATCCTCCTGCAACTTCGCCTAAATGAAATGAAAATTGTGCTGGATTGATAAACATGATTGTCATTATCAACGATATATGAAACCAATATCCATCAGTAAACATTTTTGAGAGTGAAAATTATTTATTCATTTTGATTTGAATCAAGTAGAAATTCCTCCACACATAAGGAATGAGTTAGATCCGACCGAATGACCGAAAAGAAATAAAATGAGAAAATAATTTTCATGAATCGTCACTGAGAAACGTTTTAATCCAGGAGGAAGTTAATATAAACTGAAGAGGGTACTGCTGATCTGATTTATGAAGTCAAACAGTAGAAATGGCTGCGTTTGCGATGAATAGACAAGCTTACTTTCATGACGTTGAAATGCTGGTGACATAAACATAATTTGAGCTTTCTAATTTATTTTTCGTAAGAAAGGACGTCCACATCAATAGGACAAATTTGACTTACCAAGGCCGTAGAGTATTGATCACATATGATCAATCTTAGAAAATTTAGCTTCGAGTGAATTTCCACCTCCTAGTTCTTTATGAATTCTACACGTGCAGCAGACTCAATCACTCTGTCATTAGACATCATTCTACAGCAATGAAGGGACGGAGAATAAATTACTCGAGGCGAGGATATGACGTGTCGCAAAACTTACAACCTCAAAATAAGCACTCATTTCTCCGAAGTAATGGCGCGACTGAATCTTGTGCACCCAAAGGAAATCCCTGATGACGATCACCTAAGTTTTACGACTGGCCGAGTGAATCTTGAATTTAGGTGCTCAAATGGTCACAATACGGTCACAGAGGCGCCGACGGAGGTCTCATAAAACTGGTAGCTGCTTCAAGTCACTTGATGACACCACATGATGACTATCCAGCGCAAATAAATTAGACGATAGATAACAGGACTTTAGGGGGTAACTCGGAGTAAAATGAAACAGTGCCACTAAGAATTATCAGGCCAGGGCGAAGTAACCAATAACATCGTGTTTTCTTAAGCTACGGCTATTAATTATTAACTATTATTATCAGGCATTGGAATATCTGTGGGGACAATTTTCTCCTGCAGGTAGTGTTAAAACACTAGACTGAAAGAATACGCGCTAGCAAATTAAAGAATCAATAAAATGACTTGAATTGAAGGAGAAAATATTTTCCTTAATCTCTATTTATTATCACATTTCATTCACTTATTTTCGTCAGCCACCAAAACCCTATTCTTTGGCCTTTTATTTTATAAAATCTCTCACGTAGAAAAAGATCAGCACATTAAACCATACCGTCCTGGAATTGTGGTTATAAATTCAGGAAAACCTTTGTCTCCTCTGGTGGTGGACCCTTGGCCTCTGGTAGTGGTAGTTGCCTCCTCTGGTAGTGGACCTTAGGTCCAACACCAGTGGAGAAAAACGTTCTACGTAATTCTTTAGCCTGGCTATACAGAAGATAGTGACAGTTATCAGGTAATCGTGATTAGAGTAAACAAGCTGTTTAACAAAAATGTTTAACAACCTACCGAGTAACTTCTATCGTAATACTAAATATTGCTCATTGTACCAGAGAGGTCGCCATTATTCGCTTTAAGACAAGGAACTTTTTCCTCACTAATGCTCTCGCTTTCAGGATCTAACTGTTCTACAAAATCAAAAAGATCAATGGTGAGCTGTTTGAGATGATCAAACGAATGAAAATAAAATTCAAAGGTTATATAAAGATTAACCGGCGGAGTCTGACAAGTTAAGCCTTTGTTCAGGGTGGTTGCGTTGTACGATTTTCTGACAAAAACCTCCACCATCGCCGAGGTTTGAACCCAGTAGAAAAGAACGCGTTCATATTAACATAAAGGAAGCACTATTCTGCGCATATCGAAAAATAGATATTGGAAAACCGAATTATATAATGCTATCAATGTAACTGGCGAGACTGAGAAAATTGACGAGTCGAATAATTTAACAAATGCGTACATTTATAATAGTGGAGTAAATAGTGCTAAAGGAAAAGGTAGACCGAGAATCCTTTGGTGAATGTGATGCAATACATTCATAAGAGGAGTAATATTAAGTCTTATTGAGCCTTAACACTTTTACATGAATAATCGACAAAAGTCAATGTGCAATTATTAGGCTTCGACTAGTTGAGCGACTTAAGTCCTCGCTCTTAAAAAAAAACGTTGTTTTAGCCACGATGGTAGACGGTCAAATTCTCCTAAGCCACATCAAGTTAACAGTGAAGTATAAAAAGCAGAGAATTTACAGAAAAGTCTATACCAGCTGCCTTATAAAGGTGCGATATTAAAATTAAGACAAAATAATACCAACTGATTACGTTTTTTTAAATTGAAAAATGACAATAAAGACTAGGCTAGGCTGCGAAAGGGATAAGAATTAGAAAGAGTTCAACAGTAATTGTATGAGTGTGCGTGAGGTCGAGCCAGTTGAACTTGAAACAGTAGTAGTGATGGTTGTTATTTACGAGCAATCCGAAAAATCGGGTCAAAAAGACCCGAGAATAGTGTTTACGTGGCCAAAAACCACGATAGTAGTTAGCGCCATTGAGATACATGCAGACTCGTTTGGAGTTGTTGAAACTGTTTCTTTTCTATATGATCTTAGTTTGACCTGTGTTAAAGTGAATACGTAATGGGTAATCAAGCCGCCCTTTACTGCTCAGGGAAGGTAACGGCCTTTATTTAAGTTCATATCCATCCTTAATAGAAATGTATCTCAATGCCAATAAAGATGAACTAGGTTAAGCCGATAGCCTCGGTGGTAGTAGGTCCACGTTTGTATTTTACTGTCAACTAAATGTTCGCTTTCTTTTCCCTTTTCATTACTTCTTCGCTTTTGAATGACCTGATTGCAAGTTGCCTATCTGAACAGTTGCCCAATTCATATCTTTCGTCAGCATAATTCATTAAGCATTTTTGAGCTATACCACAAACACTCTTTTCTATGCATGAATCAGGTATTGCCACACCTCGGTCACCTGCAACTTTGTATGTGAAATCCCAAATATCGTCCATCCTACGGCTAAAAACTAACACATAAAAAAATTACCGTAAAACATTGAATCATTCGCAATATCTTAAGTCTACGCACAGCTAACGCCCATGAACTATTATGTGGATTGTCACAAGGAGCGTCCTGGGCCTACATGCTATCAGACTGCAGCCCTTCCGATGGGGCCTCCTGGGCTGTACCCGAGTAATATATGAATGCTGGCCATAATGGTCGATTGCGCGTAAATTACATGGGACGGCGCTGGTGGGTCAGTCCGAGGTTGTGTTGTGTGGGATGAGAGCCCGGGAGCAAAATTAAGATTGAGGCCAACCGGAAATCGATAAGAGAAATCAGTACCATGGAAACGGAGAGGATCCCTTCAAGGAATTCGGCAGTCGGTTTCCATAGGGATGAGTTCCGATGAATTTTTGGCATAGAATCCCCACAAGAGCTCTTCTTGATTGGAGTGACGCCACAACTGACAACAAAGGAATTGGAGCCAAAAACACGGAAGGATCTTCAATTCTCCTTGGGTCTAGGACTAAAAAAAGGGCTAGATCGTAGATGGGGTGGTAAAAGGAAGGAGAGGATCTTTATTTTTGTTTCCCTTTTTGGAAAATCTGGAGCAGGAAGCAGGAACAATCATTTCAGGCGCGCCGTAGCCATAAAGACTATTCCCAAGGCCAAGGAGTAAGGCCCGTTGTTTACAGCGTGCATCGAGATAGTCAACGGCGAGAGAGATATGGTCTCAAGGACGCTGAGAAAACTCGAAAAATTTGCTAGACATCGGATTCCAAGGAGGGTATATTTTCTAACAATCATTGCACACTTAAATAATCCAAATTTAAATAACTTATCATTAATACTGACCTGGTCAAGTTACGTATTTCATACCGGTAGAGTGCGTCATTATAATAAAATTTGGGAATCTGTTTTACCCGTTTACGCCTGACGGTGTCGTTGGGTACCAGTCGTTGGTGTACTACAAACACTTACCGATATTTACCGGATATTTTTAACTTTATATAAAATTTACATTAATTATATGAGCTTACAATTTCGAAGGTTTTGCTTTTGTAAGTCCTTATTTTACGCCATTTCAGATGTTTAAAATAGGATATTAATTTAATTTTATTATTTTTTATTATCCACCAGGGAATTTATGTCTTAATTTATAGGATTTTCATTTCATTTTAAGTTGTAAATGTACAATTAAGTGAGAAATATAAAATATAAAATTTTTGTACAGAAACACGCCAAATTTAAAACATTAATTAAAATTTTAAATAAGAACCCTCAAGATCCGTGTGATCCTAGCGGTACCGTTCATTCTGCCTCCTCCGACCCTCCACTAATACCTCCTCTCCAACCATATCCAATACCTCCTCCTTTGTCCTCCTCGGCTTCCAGCTCATCCTCTTCATCTTTCTCCATACTCTCATCTCAAATGCCTCAAATCTGCTTACTTCCTCCCTTCGCAATGACCAATTCTTCAATCTACGCAGCGCCACGCTCCATATGGATGTCTGGAGAAGTTAATTTATTTTAATTCCTCTGTAATGCGTCTTTCATTAACAATTGCGTAATACTCGCTGTATGCATATATCGAACGTTTCTTTCATTTCTCTTGTATATATGGGAATTCATGTAGTGGGAAATACCTACTGTCACTCATAGTTTCTACAACACTCGCAAAACATCTATTGAACATTGTATTTTAGTTTGCAACCTCACCGAAGCAGGTAGGAGCAAGTTTTTTGTATGATTCATTAGTAGTCGATGTTTCATTTATTTTACTTGGATACAGAACACTGACTGCTTGTGGAAATACTCCCGTTGCCACACAATCTGGAGGTGTCTTGCAGAGTATTATGCAGGTGAAATGCACCATGCTTAAAAAAAAACGAAGTAGGTGAGAGATTGTGTATTAAATCAAAACAATAGCACATTCTGTGTTAAATTTATGAGTTTTCCAAAGAGCTAATCCCAAAATAGAGCCCAAAGAATGAGAATAACTGTCGACTACTCAATGACGGAGAGGCACTGTCTCTTAACCTGAGCAAAACATCTCAGGACTCTCTCATCATCTCAGGCGGGACAGAACATCTAAGGGAAGTTATTCTCAGGTTTTGTCCATACATAATTAGTTATAGCTTTATTAACTTTTGTTGAGTTTTGAGTGGGGCATATAGGTGCAAGCATGTACCCTGTCACACACCCTTATGGTTTGTGTGGTACCATGTAGATCAGTGATTCTATGTAGCTCAGAAAATTTTTCCCTTCTTACGTGGTTCCACTAAAAAGATGTATTCGCATTTTACTGACTAGTGGTCCCAAGACCCTCTCGACCTCCTAAGCATCCCTTGGGGCCGGAGGTTATGACTCACTGGTAAAAACCTGTGTTGTAGATGTATAAGTAAAAAATTATCACCCTCTTGAACTGTGTCACGCATAAATTTGTCCCTTGCAAGAGTTAGCATTTCTAGCTGGTGCCCTACAATTGCCTGGCAACCACCCACGCAAGGGTAACACGTTCACGTAGAATCACATGAAGAACAATGGAGGAGAAAGATGGAAATACTACAAATATTCTCGAGCATTCTGGGTGAACTTAGGAGCAATCTCCCACGAGTGGAGGCAAGTCATGATAATATGGCCATTAAAACACAGCCACGCGTTTGCTCCAATGCTATCCCTTGGCTGCGCTGAAAAAGTCCTCATGTGCCGATGTGACCCACTTATTTGTTTTTGCGGAATTACGCACACTGCTGTACTCCTGGTGAACCCAGAAGATCCTTTCTCGTTGCATCCCTCCAGCTAAGTCCTCCCTAGCTACCTATTCCTAAAACCCATTAAGGTGAGTAATCATGATTTATTGAGTCCACATTTTATTTACTTTTCAAGGGAGTTAAGAAACATTATTAGACCGCATGTCACCTGAGTCCATCTGTTAATTCCCCTGAGATCGCCATGAACATGGCGTTATAAAAATGCTGGAGCAATATTTTTAAAATTTTCCCCTTGACAAAAGCATTTTCTGGGCTAAGTTTTTCGGAGCTATATCCGACATTTAGGCGAAAATCATACTGAAATATGTATTATTTACTCGTTATAATGCCTTGCTTTTTAAGTCACCATTATCAAACTGAGAAACGTATACTTTCGAATTTAGAATCAAATCTGCGAAAAGATATTTGATTTATACCAAAATATAGGTCATGTGCTCGGAGAAAAACTCTTAAGGTTTAAAAGCATTAGAGTGAAAAGAAGCAAAATACATGACATGTGTTTCATTTGATTTACCTACACATATTATGTACATGTAGACCTGAAAAATTTCACGAAAATCAATGTAATCCAAAAATCCCTTTTAATGACTCGATGCGGTTTCTCTCTCCTCTTCACCAGTCTTGTTCCTGGAAACCAGTTAGACTGGATGATATGAAAATTGTACTTAAATATCTCTTTTCAAATAAGAATTCATTTATTTTTAATATAAGGTCTCTCTGGAATGCTTACATGTAAAAGGACTGGTGTAATTTGTTAAAAATTTCAGAATACAATGTGGTAAGGGGTTGAATTCTTGCTGTCAATGAAAGGGTAATATATTTTTCTTTAAAATGAGGCCAAATTGATTTATAGGTAAAATGATATATCGCTCAAACTATCTTAATTTATTGAGAGAAGCATGATTTATGCTAAGCAAAAATTTTCTAGGTATTCAAAAGACCCGTGAATAACGGTTCATTTACTCACCATATTATCACGCTTCAACATGCGAACGCGGTTGAGCTGGGTTAAAAGAATACACGGTAGAAGGTAGTAGCAGTGAGACTCAGGAAAGGTTGAGAAAGGTAGACACACATGCGATGCTACACTGTTAAGTAACGTCACACAAGTTAAGACATTTCACACGCAATGCAATTTTAGCCTTAATTCGTATTCTTCGAGGACCGGGAGATCATGAATAAGCTACGGCTGAATGTATTGTAAGCAATCGAGGTTTGTACAAATATGGAATAGTAAAGATGTAACCAGTTAGGAAAATATGGGAAAAGCCAATTATTTAGGTCTGACTACAAGAATTAAGCTCTTTTGAGTTGTAGAGTGATGTGTATGAGTAAATTTCTAATAGGTTTCCACGTATTATGGATGGTTTAAGTTACAGAGAGAAGCATGGTTTATGCTATGCATATATTTTCTAGGTAATCAAAAGGCCCGTGAATAACGGTTCATTTGCTAACTATATTATCACGCTTCGACATGCAAACGGGAAGGAGTTGGGTGAAAGAATACACGGTAGAAGATAGGTGTAGTGAGACTCGGGAGAGGTAGGGAAAGGTAGACACACACGCAAATCTCACACATGATTTGTTGCGCTCGGTGTCGGAGAGGGCGCGAGCTAGAGGCGGGAGGAGCGCGCGAGTATGTGGGTTTGTAGGGGTTTGTGGAGCTGTGACGAATCCCCAATTCCTCCCGGGGGAATTTTACCACCCGGCGTCGAGCGCAAAGCCGAACGGAGTTTAGGGCCTGGAACCGGGGGAATGAGGGTTTTTTTTTGGGATGGGAGCAGGTAAGGGGGGGGAGGGGTGCAAACATTCCCTCACACCCTTCGGAAGGGCCCTGTACCCACTCTGCTGCTCAGAAACCTTACTCCCGCGAGTTCCTCAAACGTACGACACACCCTTCCCCGCCTCCCCCCTTCAAACTACGCTCCATTAATCTCCAGAAACACACGTACACATCCACGGGCTAACACATGCACACAAGGTAGCTGGGAACATTATCTCCCGCGCCCAACACACCCACGTTCTCACACGCTAAACTCCTATACGACGACCGAACGCATCATTAATGAACGCCCGGCAGGATCCGAATGCGCTAAGGGGCTTGCCGACGGAGTGTGTGGTGGACACGTGCATAGGCCAAATGAGGGGATTACGGATCACGTGCAAAAGGAAATTGCAGGTAGGCAGGATATCAAAGAGAACCAAGAAAAGTAGAGGGAAGGATTACTATTCATTTATAGTCTGTGGTAGAATTCAAGAATATGAAATCCTTTTTAGACTAGGGCAACAGAAACTTGCGCAAATGGGAGTATTACGTTATCTGGAATGCTGAGTGAACAACGATGGAAGAAGCGTAACAAATATAGTCTTAGAAGAATAGCCTAAACAAAGGCAACAATTTACAAGAAGAAGAGACCACAAAGTAACATAGTAGGGGAGCACTGTGAGAAAACATACTAATTGGAGTATACTTTTACATGACAGTGAAATGTAGACAGCGAAAGCGCAAAACAAAAGATATTGAAAGCGAGGCATATATGGCGCAATCGACTAAATATGAAAATCAAATCAGACAGTACGATTTACTTAGTAGTACACCGAAACTGTGGAGAGAATGGGTAAATATATAAAAAAAACTTTGTACGAAAAGTGGCACGAAATCCAAATTCCACTCTATAGATCGGAAGCTTGGGCCATTGGAATAGCTGACCAGAACCGAATTGAAGCCTTCGATACCCGGTGCTGGGGAGGATGCTGAGTATAATATGGACAGACAAAATAAGAAATGTTGAAGTGTACAGGAGTGTAGAAGAAGAAAGGGCCAAATGGAACACCATACAGAAAAGAAGAACCAGAAGGATTGGACACACTCTGAGACACAATGGGTTTGTGAAGAACAAATTTGAAGGAAAAATAGAGGGAAAAGTTCATAGAGGAAGACCCATTAATAAGTACATGAACCAAGTGAAGAGGAAAGTACATAGGAAGAGATACCAGGAGGTAAGGGAACTAGCATTGCATAGGGAAGGATGGAGGGCTGCAGTCAGTCAATCTAAGGATTGAACGACCGATGATAATTGCCACATTTTGCGGCATAACGGGCTATCGAAAACAGTCCGAGAATCACTGGGTTCAATATAGATTAGAAAGATAAGACCTCAGAGACAGATAAGTAAGTTATGCATCAATTAACAATACTAGAAAAATAATTGTCGAGCGTGGGGTCAATTATATAGAAATGAGTGTTTATCGGAGAGGACGGCAATCTGGTGTTATAAAGCCAACCAATCTTCGCATTGATGACTGCTCGTGATAAAGAGGGCACTTACCTAATAGGAGAAGGCGACTGACAACTGGGTATTTTGCGTCATACAAGATAGGTTTTAAGAGGATGGTTGGTAAGAAAAGTAGTACGTAAGGAAACGAGGAGTTGCGGGTGGATTCACCATCCTTCATTTCAAATTTGAAAGACAAATATAAATCAAAGTATTACCTTCCATTCGATGGATGGAGTTGTGCACTCGAAACGCTCCCTATATGTCAAATACAAGAAGAGATCAGTTTTCTGCTTGATAATTTTTCCCACTAGAATTTGAGGACTGATTCTCGGAATGAGATGCCGATATCTAGCCACCATTCCATATCAATCCCCATAAAGTTTGTAGTGTAAGGAAATCGAGGATTTTTAAGTAGTCTTGTTGAATAATTTTTTCTTTTGGTCACATTACGTGTCACCCAAAGACACATCATCTAACCCCTTTTATTCTTACATACAGTAACCTTCTTGAGGCGAATTTCCACAGAGAAAAAAATCATCCGCCTTGACCGGGACCTTCTTGAGGCCTTACAGGTGGAGTGAAAACTCGCAGATATGATACATACGACTACGAATGACTGATGAATAATAAGTAAACCATCAAATAACATCATTAGGTAGTATTCTTTTACTATATCAATCTGCAACATGTTTATGCCATATCCTATATTAGCTTCATCTTGCAAAACTTTAATTTTTCACTGCTTTAACGACAGATAAAACAATTCTGAATAATTTAGACACATATTTTTTATTGCCACCGTCTCATGTTAATTGGTCTGAAGTACTTCAGTCCCAAGAATCTAAAATCCTAAGTATGACTAATGGTATCTTCATGGAGGTTACGGAAAGGATAAATCTTTTTTAGAACCGCGAAGCATTGTCCAATAATATCCGCAAATGAGTTTCAGAATCAAGTTGATAAGCGATCAAGATGAAAAGAATGCTGCTATGTTAGACAGCTAGAAAAGGCAAATTCCAATATGTGGTGGTCCATCTTTGGAAAAAATACTGCTGAGTAAAATAAGAAAAATAACTGTAGGGAAAATAGTGGCAACTGTCCTGACAAGAAGGACTTGGGTAAATATGAAGGACAAAAAAGAAGAAAGTAAATGGTAAGAATTACCAGGAAGTAAGAGATCTAGTATTAGTGAAGGAAGAAGGGAGGCCCAAATCCAGTCAATTCTAGGACTTACGCGATGATTTAAAATGCGTTTTTATATGCAGAATCGTTAAAATACACAAGTTTGACCCATACTAAAAACATTTACCGGGGTATCTGCTACGCAAATATATGAACAAGCTATTAGCGCATTACTACACATTAAATGAATCTATGTCTGTGACCAAAATGCAAAAACAGTGGTTTTATTTCTTTCTCCATTGATACTTTTGAAAATGCCATCTGCATGTGGGACCTTTATACATTTAGGTGAAATTCACACACCGATTGACTAGAGTGAAGAGCAGCTGCTTCTGTAAAAACCAATTCCGTGTATACCTGAGATGAATATTGCACGTCCGACCTTATTTATTTTCTGAAATTGTAACTCAATTAAACGTGTAATTTAGATGTAAAAACCCTCGGATGGATCTACTCATAGGATTCTGATCTCCGTTTCGATTTCTTATTGGCATATTCACTGGTGTAGAGCAAGTTATACATATATAAATAATGCATTATGTTTGATACAAAAATTCCATACTATTAAGGCTTTATTTATATGCGGCGCTTAATTGCAGATTCTCAATGTTTCGGTCAAGTCAACTAATTAACCTCTAACATACTTCTAAGTTTCATTGGCAGCCACTATGGTCTCTACTTGATCGCGGGATGAACCCAATTTGGAATATTTCCCTCATTTTATTCTCATGGTCTGATGTACCGTAATATGTTCGAGGATTTCAGTGGGGAATAGAATTGGTTGGCTATTTCTTGGCCTCTCTCTAGTATTTCTTTGAACTTCCCTAGTTAGATAAATATACATTTCACAAATTTTTGTTCTTTGTAGTGGAAAACTAACTCCAGACCTATATAGAATACAACTTAGTGTTTGAAAGTATATAACCTGAAATGCACTTCAGTCATTCAATTCTAAGATTGGTTGGCTGCAGCCCTCCATCCTTCCCTATTTATTGCAAGTTCCCCGTACCTACTGATATCTGTCCCTATGTACTTTCCTCTTCATTTGGTTCATGAAATTATTCCTGGGTTATCCTCTGGGGACTTTTACTTCTATTTTACCTTCTATTATCTTCTTCACAAACTCATAGTGCCTCAGTGTGGGTCCATTCTATCCAGTTCTTCTCTTCTGTATGGTGTTACATATAGTCCTTTCCTCTGCTACTCTACTGTACATGTCATCACTTCTTATTTTGTCCGTCCATTTTATCTTCAGCATCCTCCTCCAGCTCAAATTTTTTAAAGCCTCCAGTCTTCTGCAGTGCACTCATCATCATCTGGTGTTCTGCCTGCTGGCAGGTCCCGTACACCACTGCTGTCTCCATCTGCTTCTGTCCCGAGCTTCCTTCTTTGCTTCATCATAGCTCTTGTATTTCACCTGATCCACCAATTTAACTCTTCTCCTATAATTTAATTCTTGCAGTGCACAATATTTAGATAATTTACAGAGGTGAAATATGCATTGACAAATGACCTTAAATTAATGTAGCAGGAACAATTCCTCTCGTCCTAGAACACCCACTTAAGCTTCTCCAGGGCCACCTTCTGTGACATTAATGATACTCCAACAGGGAACTCCAAAGCCTTAAGGTGGGTCCTATGCGGGAGATGAAGTTGTTCCCATCTTCTTATTAAAGGCAGTACAGTTACCACTACAGCCGGAGAGAGAAATTTGGAATGTAAGAAAGGACAATGAAAAATATGAATAAATACTTTTCATCATCAGCGCATCACCACAGTCAAATTTGATCCCCATAATACATGAGTTGAAAATATGTATTCTTTGCCGTGGTGACCAATTTGTTTTTTATTTTAGCTCATTGAGGTAGAGAGAGGACGCATTCAAGGGTGGCTAATACTAAAAGCTGTAATGTGGGCGTATCCAGTCCATCATTTTTGTCAACCCATATTTCCCTTCAGTGCTTACGAGCTGACGCACTGACTTTGAATTATTTTTCGAATTTTTCCACCAATAACTTACTAAAAATAACCATGCACTTACTTCTTCGATATTTTTCTCCTTCAACGTATTTTTTCATTCATTCAAATCAATAAAAATCTGCAGTCCCGGAGAAAACTATGGTATTGTCAAGAAAATACTACAGCAAAAAGTTGTCATTATATGTTTCAACAGTTAATTGCCGTAAATTTCAAATAAATGTTGAATATTATTGTTTAACATCTACTAATTCGTCCATTCCGTAGAACCATCCTCAGAAAAGTCAGGAGAGAGCATGGATAAATATTTTGGTTGATACTCCAGTTGTCAGGCTACAGTTTGATGATATATATACTTCACTAGTTGAGTAATTATTAGCTATCTATACCATCCTTTCCTAAAAAAATGTCCTTTTGTTCATGTCTTATTTCTTCCTCATGATATTATTTTGCCTCCGTTCCTCTACTTTTTCAAAAAAGCCTTACACCCTTTTTCATTCACATTTCAAGAGCTACATCCAACCAAGCTTAGGATTGAATGACCAATGACTGAGGTGCATTGCAAGTTTTTTAGTTTCAAAGACTCTGTTGTATTCCATTTAGGTCATGAATTAATTCTCCAGTATGAAGAACAAAAATTAGTGAAAATTATGATTCTCTATCTAGAGAATTTCAAAGAAATACTAGAGAGAGACCAAGAAACAGCTAACCAATTATATTCCTTTCTAATATACTCGAACATACTACGGTAGATCAGACCATGAGAATAAAATGAGGAAAATATTCTAAATTTTGTTTTTCCCGCGATCGATAAGAGACCATAGTGGCTGCCAATGAAACTTAGAAGTAGGTCAGAGGCTGATTAGTTGACATGATCCCTAATGCTTGCCTTATGCCTAATAATTTGCTTAGTGCTTGATAACTATGGAGTAGATTTTAATATAGATATGTAAAATCTCAGTTATGTGCTACGAAATCTTTTCGGGAAAATTCATCGTCAGTTCCAGGAGGATTACTTTTCCAGTGACACTCCGATTCTGATCCTTAGAATGCCAAAATTTGCCGAAATTATTTTAAAGCTACTTTATTTGCATTTTGTAACCCTTTCACTGCTGCAAACGTACTTGTACGCTCGCACAGCAGGCTGCTGTGAACGTACTTTTACGCTCAGGCTCCGTGGAGATCTTCATGATTACTCACTAGCCCTTGTTTGCATTTCAATACATAATATACAGAAAATGTTTAAAGCGTTTTATAATCTTCAAGTAATTAAAAAACAGATGTAAATATGTGTATCATGGCTTTCTTCAATGGAATATATTACTCGAGGAAGAGTTACGCGCGGGCGATTCACTTTTCACCCGCATGGAAAGCCTCGTGATTGGGAGACCGAGCCGCAGCAAAAGGGTTAAGATCAGCCTTTCAAAAACCCCTCATTTGTGACAGAAATATAACAATAACCTACATGAATGTGTTAACGGAGGTTTTGAGTAGTGGGTTTCTTCTTGGGTAAAGAGCCGAATCCAGAAAAAAGTCTTCACATGCTGCTTCCTTACTCAATCATACTAATTTCTCTGAACTTATCCACCATGGCACCGTATTATAAAAGAATTGACGTGTGGAAGGTTTTCAAAGCCGATGAAAGTTATTATTCATGCAGCTATCTTGTTAAAATATATTTCAATATATTTACAATTCTCTCCTAGCATCAGATTATGAAATAAAACACTCTTTTCGACGGTGTTTCCGGCCTCAGAGTACTCCATAAATTCATAAAACGTTATTGTAGCATGTATGAAGTGCGTTTTATGATTTAAGATGAAAAACTAAGGTTTTCATGCTAGTTTCACTTCAATTCAGCCTTGCAAATGCAAATGTTAATATGGAACCTTTCGGAGATATCTCAGATCACAACGATTGGCAAATTGAATGAGAGAGCATATATTATGGCTTTCAGTTAAAACTGTAAATTTTAAATTTTTTTTTTTTTTTTTGAAATTGAGCTCTACGGCCTCTCAAGATAACAAAAATTAAAAGATTCTCCAATGGCCGTAAAAATGGCACCACTCTTCAAACATGCAACCACACAACACTTACTGTGTTGGTTTGCGGGAAAAGGGGATTCCACAGCAGGGACCAACCACAGCCTCTCTACCAGAATACCCTCCTGTGATGGTTTAGGAATGTTACTTCCTCGCCAGTGACCATCACACACACACACACACACACACACACACACACACAAGCCAGTTGGGATCCTTTTCGAGGGCTAATGGGTCCCTGATAAGGATGCCTAAGTTATAACCTGAGATCCTTCATAGGTCTGATGGGACCCTACTAAGGATGCCTGGTCATTACCACAATCACACTCACAAGCACTTAAATCACTCGTGATCACTAGTTTGATCACAAATTTGATGCCGGAAGTTCTGAGTCATAACTGCAATAGTTGAAGTCAAAATGCGGTAGTTCCATCCAATTGGCACTGCATTTTCCCCCTATTTCTGGACAAGTATGGCCATTAAAAATATATTCGCGGAATAACCTAAAAATTTGTACCATAATTTTGGTTGAGAGTACCTACACAGCCTCTTTATCAGCGAAGGCGAAATATTTTGAGTCAAATGACTAAAATACTATTATTTTGTATATTTTGACGCACGTATTTAGGCTCATATAATGTAATCATCACACAATTTACTCACATTTCTTATGCGAAAAGTGCCAATGACACATCAGTAATATAACCATAAAATGATTGTGAAGAGGAAAAGCGAATTCAGTTCTGCAAGGTGTCGGATTGGTGATGACGGTGGTGACGTATCTAATGTCGACAGAGATATGAGGAGAGAGACGAGGGAGGAGATGGAAGCAACCAAAATTTCGGTCCCGCTAAAACTCCGTCGCATGAATAAGTGCGCTCCAAGGCAGGGACTCCGCGCTCTAAGGCTGGGACGCGAAGGAGAATGGATGACGAGGGTGGACGGCTGGGTCCAACGGTGTAACCAAGGAAACACTAATTGGAAGCTCCCTTCACTATTCTAAAGGGAGGTCAAAATGCAATAGAGGTGAGGAAGGAGGCTGTGCATAAGGAGGAGAGTAGACCCTTTTGCGTTACTCAAACTCATGAAAATCCCCCAAGCCAGGGTGTGGGAGCCATCAATAAAGTAATTAGAGGCGCCGAAGGCTCAAAATTAAGAAAGTTTCCGGCCCCGCTCTATATATATGGCGCAGGTCAGCTCGAAATATTATGAATTAACCCACGCGGCATCGTAGCGCGTAACACGATTAATGAAATTCAAGCCTGTCAGGAAAGATTATGCGATGTGAAGAATATTGAATACAACTCTGACTGAATTAAGTCATAAAATTGGGCATAAATTTCCTTATCTCCTGAGTATGAATACTATGCCGGCCGGTAAAAGATGAGTAAAGAGGAAAAACAAGAATGTGGAGTTATATCCGCTACTTTTCATTTTTTGCTCATAGGTTACTTCTTACTCAGTTATCTCCGCACTGGGATAAAATGGTGCGTGATGGTACTAAATTTTGGATGCTGCTGACATAATTTAGGTCAATTATTTTTAACATCTTTTCAACAGGACTTCATGATGAGACCTCGTACATAAATACATTCAGTAAAACTGTATCATTAATCTTATATAAGTAATACTTTAAAACTACACATCTATATCATATATCATCATGCAAAGGGAACACTTTTTTCCACAATTTATTGTCTACGGTAAAACTAGTTTCAACGCAAAGGAGTCAGCTTTAGGTACCTGACGATGATGTTTTTGCGTAGAAACTGGTTGTACCGCAGAAAATAAACCGTAGAAGAAATAGCAAGTGTTCCCTTTACATTATTATAAATTTCCAAGAAGTCACGCCTGAACTCATTGAGTTTATCACATACCATATTTATCATTTCGAATTTTGAAAAGTTTATAATTGTTGTTGTGAAGAATCAATCATTGAAGTGTGTAAAACTATTATGTTCTACCCATCGTAAAGTACTCTAGTTTCCCAAAGAGAGACTGATTGAGTTATGTCTATGTAGATTCCGTCTCATATATGGGATTGCTATCAAATACGGGTATGCTGGCAAAAGCTTATTCAATTGGCTTTTTAATGCTTATTTATCCTATCTCCTAGGGATGCATACTCATGCAAATTTTAGGTTAAAGCTTAAATATTTAAGCAAAATATTTAGACCAAATTTTTGGAGTAAAGACAAAATAAGTCTTAAAACAAAATAATTACCTCCACATATGCAAATCACTGACTTCAGTTGATGGCACCTGTTAGTTGATAACATTGGTTCACTTTTTGGAAACATAAATAGAAAATTCTTCTTTCATCCTCTTAACCTCATTAAAATCAATACTATCCGAAGAAGGTTATAAATGAATGAATTTATTTTGTTCATTTTATCACGGCACTTGTATATTATATTTTACCATTTTTTGTCATCGCTAAAGACCTTTTATTTGGAAGGAAATAGGAAATGTGAGCCTAATTATAATGACTAAGGAAGTTTAAACAAGAGAACTAGAGCTCATTCGAAGAACGAACTCTTTAGAATTTGAAGAATAAGCACTAATTGTAATAGCATGCGAGTTAAAGTTTTTCAGAAACATCCCATCCATGTGAAGACCAGGAAGAATCAAACCAGGGAGATATAACTGCGAAAACTAATTAACTTCACCCGTACATCGTGACTCGAATTCCACGGCCCCGAGAAAGCACCCTACTCTCTTTCCGTAAAGTATTCAATTTCTTTCGCCCATTCCAAAGGGGCGCGAATATCGCCATCCACACCATGCGCATAATGTTTCCGTTTTGAACATTTTTTTTTCCAAAAAGCAAATGGAAACCAGTTGCTAAATTGGAATGTATGAGCGAGGTCCAAAAATGACTCGGACTTAATGGGAATGAAAATTCCTCCGCGGACTGCGGGCGTTAGTTCTCGTACAGCGAAATGCTCCGGGAAAAATCACTGTCCTAATTTTTGCCCCCTTCCCATTCTCCCGCCGACGCTCTCTCGCGGCATTCCGCGAGTCTCGGCCACTTAGAACCTCTCGCGTGAGTTTTTACCGGGAGATCATATATTTTTTCCTTCCATTTTCTTTTCCTTTACTTTTTCTACTCCAGTTCTTTACTCCTACGTCCCATATCTCGTCAGCAGCGAGTTGGTTAAACGAAGAAGCCGTGGAAGAGAAGAGTTAAGGGGAAATTGGGGGGGGGGAGGAGTAGTTCCCAATTACCGCCGACGCGCGGCTCTCCAATCGCTCTGGGCTTTTTTTTTATAAGGGGGAGGATGGAGCAAGGAAGATAGGCTAATTGGTCGGTCCGACCACCTCCAGCACAGCCCGGCAGTCCATTGGCTTCCGCCAATGGCGCAAAGAGGTTCGAAGCAGCCGAAAGCTTCTTCCGCTTATATTTTTTCTACACTCATTTTTTTCTTCCTTCTCTCACGACTTCACTTTATGCGGTGCGCCAAAAAGGAAAACTTTCTTTTTCCTTCCACTACCGAAATTTGTTTTTCATTCGTTGAAGATAAAAAAAGAGGACATTGGGGCGAACTGAAAGGGAAGAATGAAATGCCACTGGTTATAAAAACGGCTAATTTCATTTAACAACACTGCTTTGACCGATACACAACATTTATCCAGTGTAAACGCTTTTGAGGGGATATTGACATAAATATTGTGATCCCTAATACTAATAATTAATTAAAAATCGCGTCGTAATATATCATTCCCACTCTACTTTTAAGCCTCTATGGGCAGATTTATGAAACATCATCATGTAAAAAATACTGCGACTATATTGGTTTAATGAAAATGCTACTTAAGCATTAAAAAAATTGCACTTAATTTGATAACAACATTTATTTTGAAATTTGACGTATTTTTATTATATATCTATTATACTACCATTATAATACTTACACCAGGTATAGGCACTTCAACATTACCTCCATAGCGTATGCATTTCTTTCAACTCTCCCAATTTTCTCTTCATATGAGAGCTGAAATTATTTATTTCAGAGCTCCACCAGGCACGCCATTGTCAGTGAATAGTGATACACATTCATCAATTCAAATTGTTTGACAAACCGCCGAAAGAGAGACAACTTTCCACGCACTTAATCCGAAGCGTTGCAGCTCTGTCTAGCGCATCAAGTAAATGGAAAGCCTCTTAGAAGACAGATATTTCAATGATTTTGAAACGTAACAAATTTGAATCGCTAGTCCCTAGAGGGTTAAAATATTTCTTTTTCGCAAAATTTGGCAAATGGGAATTTTAATGGGTATAATACATAAAATCTACATTTCTTCAACCCGTTCATAAAACCTATCATCCTTCTTCCCCTTCCCCTCCTGCCCAAAATCATCCCTCTATCACAATTTTGAGCAATCTATCGCCCCTAATTACCTCCTCTAGCCACTTGCCCTGCCTATCTTGGATTTCATTTAGAAGTTACCTTTCCTCGCCCAGCATACTACAGTCCACTATCTCGTTCGCTTTCCTTTCTGTTCCTTTCTTCTTCCTTTCTCTATCTTTCTCAATACCCGAGTCTTAAGGGAAGGTGCTACGGTGCAAATTATATATGTGATTGTGAACAGTTAAGACGTAAATACTTATTTAGAGCGTATTTCAAACTGTTGCAAAGGATGGTGTTTTGACCTTTCATGCATAGAGCCTGGAACGACAGTGTGAAGTAACGCTTCATCTGCAATAACTATCGATGGAAAACGTTTTTATTCGTTATTTTAAATTCCTAATTTTCCCCTTACTTATATGACCATTACACTAAAATATAATGCACAGGTTTAAAGAATAATATTTTAGTAATTTTTAGATACATTATAAAATATTGATTGTTGTAGATAAGAATAAAGAGCTTATTCCCTACAGTTTAAAATTCCATCTCAAAAAAGCGATCAGCAGTTGGCACCAATACTTTAGTCAATCATAGTACACTCCTTAAAGGGTGGGCGACGTAAAACTAAATGTCATAGACACTATGTTCACTATGTCAGAAAACGTGAATCGTCACCTTAGATAAAGATTGTTATTTTGTATATCATAAACGATAAAAAATTACGGTTGCAGAATACCAATTAAAATGATTCAGATTCATAACTCTCGACAATCATTTGAATCAATAATATTTACACCAAAAAATCGGGGAAAAAGTTTCAATATTTGGGTTAAAAAGGTAATAGCCTCCCCAAATCAGAGGCAGACACGCTATGTAGCTCACAGATGTCACGGAGATACAGCATCCCGTGTACCCGCCATCGTCGTGAGGTATGCCATTCCACAAATGCAGAAGACGAGATAGGAGGGGAAAAAGAGATCTAATCATCTAGCGTCTGGGAACGTGTGCCTCCGAGCATATTGATAAAAATACTTTCGTCGGGACATATATCCAACACGAATGCTCCCCACTCGGTCGGAGCGGTATGGAGGAAAACATATTTATACTATCCCGAGGAGGATTTTGAATTCGAGGGGTTGGTAGGCTACTCACCTCACACGGTATGGCAAGGAATATTGAACAGGGCGAAATCCTCCACTGTTATCTCTCTTGAGCCATCCATGCTATCCAACAGGCGCTGCGACCTCATGGTTTTGACACGGCGTGACCCCGTAAGGTACGGCGCTATTACGAGAGCAGTGAACTCACCAAAGGAATTCACCCTCGTATTGCCTTCGGGCGGATTCGGGCTGAGTTACGACACTTAACCTTACCGTACGCCGCATTTGTAGGGGGCGGCGAATAAAAAATTAAATGAGGTGGGTTATACATCTCGCAAATAAATATATTTATATATATCTTGGAAGTGGAGGCTTACGCCCGTCGCAGTTAATTTTCTCTGAGCCACATTTATTTCCAGTATTTTTTTTGTTTACTTAGATTATCGCGAAAGCGAGGGAAATGGGACACGTAATTCCCCGAAAAAAAAGTTTATGATAAAGCACCACCTTTAGAGGAAACGGGGGTGATTCATACTAATTACCTTTCAAGACAGGGAGAGGTAAGATTTTAAGCGCGTAATATTAAGTCGAAGGACCCGGAGTAAGAAATTCTAGAGCGGTCTTCGACCTCACGAGATACGTTGCTAAACAATTTTTTAAAAATCCTGCACGTCTATGAATTGCATAACTTCTAGCATCCCTGAAAAAAAAAATTGTACAGTTTCCTTAAAATACTTCTATAGAATTTCTTAAAAAGTTCTGTGGATATTCCTTACAGTATTGAAACGCCATTTTACGGAATTCCGCCCGACGTTCGGCAGAATATCATAGGATGTTCTGTAGAATACCGTTTTGCAGAATTCCTTAGGACTTTCTGTAAAATTCCCTACGACTATCCAAATAATTCCTAGGAAAGGAACTGGGTCAACGGAAACCTCACATATTTCGGTAGAGTTTCTGAAGTTCTACAGAACAGCTTGAAAGGAGGTATTTTGCTCTGCAGAAAATAACTCTATAGGATATATGGTCTGTAGAATCAGGCAATCATGTTCCGTACAGATTATTAGAAAAGGAGGTAGTTCTGAAGAAAACGAGTCAATTTCTGTTGAATTCCTTAAGTTTTACAGAACAGCTTCTAAGTAGAGCTGTGTCGTTCATGAATGAATCGTTCAAAATGAACGATTCAATGGCATGAACCGAATGAATTGAATCTACGTTTTCCACTCGAATCGTTCAAAATGAATGATTTGATGGAAGATTCAAATCTACCGAATCCAAATCGTTCAACATGAACGATTTGTGTGGAAGATTCAAATCTACCGAATCCAAATCGTTCAACATGAACGATTTGTGTGGAAGATTCAAATCCACCGAATCCAAATCGTTCATATTAAACGATTTGGATTCCCACACAAATCGTTCAATATGAACAATTTGTGTAGAAGATTCTGCTAGCAATTTTCCGAATCCGCCAAATCCAAATCGTTCAATAAGAACCCTGAAAATAACATTAAACCTACCTAACATTAAACTGGGAAATTTTAAGGTTCCTTTTTCAAGCACAATAAAAAATCTAGGAGTGACAATGTCTAACGTTCCTTTACGTATTATTTCTTTATAAAAATCCAGAATATTTACATAATCTTTTTACAACTAAGCCTAAAAATACTATTATGACTACAATATCAGATGCTAACTTAATCTACTATCCCGCTCATCGCACAACTTCTTTCTAGAAGTCATTCCAGGTTGTAGCATCCAATCTCTGGAATAATCTACCAGATGATGTTAAAAATATTCGGTTTTTGAAATCGTTCAAGGCAAAAGTCTATAGCATATTACTTACTGCCCCATAATAACTTATTGGTTAATTGAAGAAAAATGTGTATCTCTTATATTTCTTTGGTTGTTTGTTCTTTTCATCATGGTACTTATTGCTATTCCTAAAACTTCTACCTCGTTGGTTCTGTGATTTGTCACTGGAACGTTGTGTATCATATGCTTTTCTTTGTATAATGTTGTTGTTGTTGTAGTAGTGTAGTGATGATATGATTTCTTTGTAAAATGGAACTCTTTTGTTATATTTTCCTGTTAGTTTATCGCTCACAATGAGTAAGTTGAGTTGATTTCATGATTTTATATTTAATTAATTCCATGTTTAAATCTACTCTAAGAATTTGTATAAGTAAATTGTATTTGTTCTTAGAGGACAAGAGTCCTAGAACAATAAATATCTTTCTTTCTTCTTTAAATACCCTTGAAACACCTTGTCAAAGGTCTTGTGTTTCCGAATTGGAGCATCACACTTTATTTTTTTGTTTATTATTTCGCACACTAATATTTGAAATGCAGTAAGTCGACAGATTCACATGGATTCAAGATTCACATGGATTCGAGATTCACATGGATTCAAGATTCACATGGATTCGAGATTCACATGGATTCGAGATTCACATGGATTCGAGATTCACATGGATTCAAGATTCACATGGATTCGAGATTCACATGGATTCGAGATTCAAATGGATTCGAGATTCACATGGATTCAAGATTCACATGGATTCGAGATTCACATGGATTCGAGATTCACATGGATTCGAGATTCAAATGGATTCGAGATTCACATGGATTCAAGATTCACATGGATTCGAGATTCACATGGATTCGAGATTCAAATGGATTCGAGATTCACATGGATTCGAGATTCACATGGATTCAAGATTCACATGGATTCGAGATTCACATGGATTCAAGATTCACATGGATTCAAGATTCACATGGATTCGAGATTCACATGGATTCGAGATTCACATGGATTCGAGATTCACATGGATTCAAGATTCACATGGATTCGAGATTCACATGGATTCAAGATTCACATGGATTCGAGATTCACATGGATTCGAGATTCAAATGGATTCGAGATTCACATGGATTCGAGATTCACATGGATTCAAGATTCACATGGATTCGAGATTCACATGGATTCAAGATTCACATGGATTCAAGATTCACATGGATTCGAGATTCACATGGATTCGAGATTCACATGGATTCGAGATTCACATGGATTCAAGATTCACATGGATTCGAGATTCACATGGATTCAAGATTCACATGGATTCGAGATTCACATGGATTCGAGATTCAAATGGATTTGAGATTCACATGGATTCGAGATTCACATGGATTCAAGATTCACATGGATTCGAGATTCACATGGATTCAAGATTCACATGGATTCGAGATTCACATGGATTCGAGATTCAAATGGATTCGAGATTCACTCGTGGATTTGGTTCATTCGGTTCATTATGAACGATTTAAAGAACCGAATCATTGCCACGAATCAAATCCCATGAACCGAATCCACAAAATGAACCGAAATTCCCACCTCTACTTCTAAGGAATTTTTTAGCAGGGCTACCAAATTGTAGGAATCAGAATATTTTAACGTAGACCAATAAGCGTATAGTTTGATGCCAAATACTGACTATTCATCTATCATTGGATATGTCTATTTATGCCACTATGCTGAGTTCCGCAATTTTGCAATATAAAATTACTGGAAAGGACCCTTAAGAATGAAAAGTTTTATCAGCTGGGTAATGATAATAACTAGGATGCAGATTTGATACCACATCGGTCGCTCCAGAATATATTTGTATATCTTTAGCGTTTTATATTCTCATAGTTACACAAGCAATCAGCCGAAAAGGGTTTCAAATAAATGTATAAAAGAGATGTTTTTTGCACAATCTACCGTGCTGCAATCTTTACAACACAAGAGCGCATTTACTTTCCATTTTATTCCAATCCTGTGTAGTAGACTGCACACTTTAAAACAGATCGAGAGCGAGTAGATATGCGCTTGACAATAAAATATCTTAGATAATGCGTCCACGATGCTGTTTTTGTTTGATTTCAGAGAAGACGTCTAA
The DNA here is from genome assembly GCA_963169105.1 of Ceriagrion tenellum. Lineage (NCBI taxonomy): Eukaryota > Metazoa > Arthropoda > Insecta > Odonata > Coenagrionidae > Ceriagrion > Ceriagrion tenellum. The sequence continues at coordinate 95,264,022 of OY720643.1, forward strand.
TACTGATGCAAAAGTTCCTTAAGGTGTAAATAATGTTTGAATAAATTCGTATATATTACGCTAAAATCATTTGTGTTTATAGTAAGTTTGCTGAATGCTACTTTCTGGTATCATACTGAGCATAAGTTAAAATTTCAGGTTTCATTTTGTGGATAAGCGTTACGTGAAATAAAATTTTACTTGTACTTTTCACATCAATTTATTAGCACCAACCATCATTTCGCCAAATTTTATCCTTATCAAGGTACTATTTATTTATTTTCTCGTCCATATATGACTCGATATTTCATGGACAACTTCCGAAATTCCTTCCTAGCAAATATATATTCCTTCCTAGCCCTCATAGAAAAACTAGCATTCGAGCACAAGTTAAAGTTACAGGCTTTAGTTTGTGAAAAGGGGTTAAATGAAGTAAAATGTGACTCTGTACTATCCACCATCATTTCGCCAAATTTTATCCTTATCAAGGTACTGTTTCTTTATATTCTCGTCCATATATGACTCAATATTTCATGGACAACTTCCGAAATTCCTTCCTAGCAAATATATATTCCTTCCTAGCCTTCAAAGAAAAAACTAGCATTCGAGCACAAGTTAAAGTTATAGGCTTTAGTTTGTGAAAAGGGGTTAAATGAAGTAAAATGTGACCTTGTACTTTCAACCATCATTTCGGCAAATTTTCTTTTGGGCAAAGGCTTTGTCAAATTTTGTCCTTTTATTTCATCAAACTGAATGTATTTTGCTCGCGCTTTCCGTTTCATTTATCGTCGCTCGTGTGTGCTTAAGTGCACTCATTAGTATGAATCTTCTGAAACGTCAGCACAATGAAGTTATAAATCCCAAAACATCGTTCTTCATAAGCTGTAACAAGCTTAAACATCTGGGGACCACGACAGAAATATATGATTAGCATGATTCGCTTGCAGAGAAGTACATTTAAATGAAAAAAAGAACAAAAATACATTTTTGAAATTCTGCCATTGCGTATGAAAATGAGACTACTGTAAGAACTGGTTTTTGAAACCTTAATTACCAGGAAGTTTTAAATGCTAAATTATGTCTACACTGGGGAAACGTACCTCTCAAATAACTACGACACTGTGGATAACATTTCAACGACACAATACATGTCTCGGTCAAACAGGTGATGAAGAAAAAAAAACATGTATTTAAAACTTAGTAAGGAGTATCTGGTGATCCTACAAGGATATTTTGGCTGATTTAATCCTTCAGTTTTATTTAAATAATCCTGGATCGTCACGATTAATTTTTATCAAATCTTAAATACACCCTCATGTTTTATCTTCCTTTCAAAAAATAGAGTTTGATAAGATTTTAAAGTTATATTATCAATTATCGCGTACCTGAGTAACCCATGTTCGAAAATCTTTATTTACCAAAAATTAAGAATTAAGTAAGCTGCGTCTATTTGTCAGGAAATAATTCCCTACATTTCACGGAGCTGACATTATTTTGTAAACTCCCTCAAATATAAAAAGAAATATTTCCGTACGTATATTTCTATTAAATAGCTATATATTCATGAGCACCTCAAATTAAGAGACTAACTACCAAATTAACCCTCATGTTTTGAGAATGTGATTCCCAAGAAAATTGTAATTGTTGGTAATTATTTAATATCTGGTGAAATACTGACGAGTATTCAGTTTAGAAGTTTATGTGAAATTTTCTTTTATGGAAGAATGTAAAGTTGGTGGTTTCAGGTGATACTTTATGGAATTTGCTGAACATTTTGAAGAGTAACTTTGTTTTTCCACAATAATTTTAATAACTTTTGACCATGGTTTAGACGATTCACGTCATCATTAGATCCTGATGGTGACGTTAATTGATGAAACCATGTTTGAAAGTTATTAAATTTATTATGGAAAAACAAAGTTCCTCTATTCTTTCAAAATGGTAGAATGTACGCATAAAATGTATATAAAAGATGGAATTATTGAACGAATTAAATTGAAGGCCATCAATGTTAATCCCCAGTCAAAGAAGGCATTCCATGACGGAGAGATAAGGACTTTTGAAAGTAGTAAGATAGAGAAAAGAATTGGTACTGAGTGATTTTATGTAGAAGGCAAAACTGTTTTAACATGAAATTCACAAAAGTTAGGTGTCGTTGGTTCATCATGGAGATCTTTAAACTCATTTCACTAATTCGGATTATCGTAAAATTTAGACTCACTTTAGAATAACCCTGAGATATCCCTAAATCCCAGGAGGAAATTCACTTTAATCCCAGAATCCGGGAATTAGCAGAAGGTCGGGAAATAAAAAGCACCCTATTCTCACAGTCCTTCGTGGATTCGCAAAGAATTAGATCTGGGATTCAGCGGATAAGACAACAAATATGGCAACAAAATCCTGAAGGACTACGACCTTGAGATTATATCCAGAGGAAGATTTTATGAAATACGAAAAAAACGAGGATCGAAGGAAGACATCGTAGGAATCCGTAGAAAAAATAACCAATAAAATTAAAACGTTGAGAAAATATTATCGATGGGGAAAATATCGACCATCTGACTGAAAGCATCGGTATTCTTACACTATGAAAAAATGAGCAAATTCCACTGTGATGATATTTATTACGAATTGTTTTGCTTTTTACAGCATTTTCAGGTAATGCTGTAAAAAATGAAAAAGTTCGTAATAAATATAATCATAGGGGAAGTTGCTTATTTGTTCATAATATAGTTTTTTCTGTTTCCACTCTATCAGGCCTGAAACTACAGATTATGATCGGTGTTCTTGATTATTGTTGTCTACGCACACAATTTATGTCTTAGGGTATAACCAAAAATTTACTAGAAATCAAGTAGAAGTTTATAGGTATAGATCTAACATGAATAAGCAGCATATATTAAAAAACGAGGGAGGCCCTGCGTTTCTCTATTTACTGACGTTAAACTTAGAACAACTTCTACATTCTCAAGGTTCTCCGTTGTTTCTGAAAGGATTCGAATGTTTATTTTGCGCGGATAAAAACATGTAATTAAAAATGGTTATGCAACGTAGTGGTCTAAAAATTTCTGATGGATTTTAGAACTATATCTTGACAAACAATGGAGGAAGAACCGATGGATAACTTAGAATAAAACCTTCAAAAGTCAGTAAATATTTTATGCAAACTATCAATATTTACTTGTTTTTCGAATAACATCTGCCGTCGGACTCTAATGCTCCGTACACACTACTATTGTACGTACAATGGCCCGAACGACGGTAAGCTGTATTTGTAATGTGAAAGCACGTCCGTACTATGGTAATCTATAGTTTCTTGCAATGTCACTTTACAGAGGCAGCGCTGGTGCCGTGAGCAGAAACCGTAAAGAATGAATAATGATAATGAAAAATAGACAACCATTAACCCTCTATAGACGAGCGAGTCTAATTTGTTGAGTTTCAAAGTCATTTAAGTATCTGCTTTCTGAGAGGCTTTTCCATTTAGTTTCTGTGCTAGACAAAACATTAACCCTTTGGATTAAGTGTGTGGAAAGTTTCGACTCTTTCGGTGGTTTTTCAAAAAAATTGAATAAATGAATGCGTGATGCTGTTCACTGACGATGGCGTGCCTGGTGAAGCTCTGAAATAAATAGTTTCAGCTGTCATAAGAAGAAAAAATTGGGAAAGTTTAAAAAAAAGGTCATGATGGTAATGTTACAGTATACTTTGTGTATTTAAAATATTTTAAATTAAATATATATAATGTATATGTTTTTTAAAATAACTTTATTATCAAATAAATCAAATTTTTAATGCTTAAATGGCACTTTAAAAAAACTAATCTAGTCGCAGAACTTTTTTCATCCTATTTCATAATTCTGTCCAAAGAGGGTTAAGGTGAAGCAGATGTTGTTACTCAACTGAATAATTGCGTAATTTTCTATAAAACATTTAGAAAGTCCCCAAACGCCACAGAAATATGATATTACAAATTTCGTTCACTTGTTCTTTACTCGTTCCTCGTAATGCCCTTTTCTACATACTACCCCGCGAGCCGCCGCATGGGCGTGTGGCAATCGGTGTTCGGTCACCAGCCGTGTAAAGATGTACGGTTTTGGCTGGTGTAATGGTGAAGTGAATTCTGGGAGTTTATTTAGTGGAGCTCAATTTTTATTTGGTCGCTTATCGTGCGCGGAAAGAACGAGTTTTTTACCTACCTCTTCGGCAGTGTATCTCTCTTATTTTTTCGCGTCTTTCAGGCCTTGAAATGTAGTGATAATATTCTCTGTATCGCTCTGAAATACACCTGAATTTCTCAAGCAGTCTAAACCTAGTGTGTATCCTCCGAGTATCTAGGGTCTTCCACCTTTATGCCTCTAACAGTTGTGAAACACCATATTTTTGTTCGTTGTAGTTTTAACGAAGCGTGCTGCTTTTCTTTGTATTTTATTAATATTTTTGGTAAATCTTTATGACCAGGATTCCAAATGCTCGCGGTGTATTCGAGGTGTGGCCTAACTAGAAAGGGAGGCTAACTAACTTTTGAGGGAGGCTAAAAAACACTATGCCGCATTCACACTACATTAATGCGTACGTTGATCCGTACAATGGTAGTCTGAACGAGGCATTACTATTTCTATCTCTTGATACTCTCCCCAAGCCGGAAAGGGGAGTACTGCATGAGAGAGAAAAAGAATTTTCGAAAGAGGACGAAGAGAAAAGAGGTGAGATTGGGAGAGAGGGGGCAGAACGGTGTGCAGGAGGTGAGCGAGGCGAGCCTGAAGGGATCGCTGGCAAGGAGCCACGAGTCGGTCGGACAAACGAGGCATATGTTCCCAGGGCCAGGGTCTCTCCCGCTCTCTCAAGGGAACTCCCCCATCTCGCCCGCAAATCCCATTCCAAACCCAGATGTGGCCGCGATGGGAGAAGTAGGCGTTAGCAGCGAGGAGCAGAGAGGCGAGGGAAGGAAAGACAGACGCCCCCGGGCCCTACTCACACACACGCCTCCCTTCTGAAATCCCCCCCCCCTCTTTCTACTGATCACCACCTCTCGAGGTTTTTCCTTCCTCCCCCTTGCCCCAGTCATTTTCGATCCCTCGAAGAAACCCCCCCGAAAGGTCTGTGAGGGGCTAGTCGAGTTTTTGTACAACTAAAATGTGTCGTATTGCTTTAGACATAGGAAGATGCAACGGAAATTCTTGTCGCAAGTTTATAAATAAAATAATTTCATCCGAAGTTGACGAAATGCGCTTATTCTTCTTGACTGAGATTTTACATCCAGTATAGGTTTCTTAAAAAAAGGTCTGCGATTGAATTGGCAATTCCCATGCTCCAAAAATTAAAATTTTAAAATTATATGGCAATGCTAAGATTATGATGAAATGATAAAAAATGATGATGTTTACAGAAGAGTAGAAGAGGAGACTATCATATGGACCACCATACAGAATAACAAGAATGAAAAGATGGATTGAACACACCCTGAGACACCATGGATTTGTGAAGAACTTAATTGAAGTCAAAATAATGGGAAAATTCCCCAGAGGAAGACCAAGGAATAAGTTTATGGACCAAGTAATGAGGAGAGTACGTAGGAAGAGATACCAGGAGGTAGGAGACCTAGCACTTTATAGGAAAGGATGGATGGTTGAAGTTAACCAATCTAAGGAGTGAACTACCAATTATGAGGACGAAAACGATTAAACTTATGTATCATTACTGGACAGAACTCTCACTACTTCTGCTCCAGCGCCTCAGATCGATTGCAGCAATTGATTCCCGCTTTCCCGAATGACTTACAAGGGTGGTAGGTATAGTAGACTGTTAAAATGAGAATGTACGGATATAGACGTGGCAGAAGGAAAAATTAAAGCGTTCTGGTACATTGCTATAGCAACGCGTCAATGTTTTTGACAATGAGTTTTCCCTTCGTAAAATTATTAGGAATCTCATAAAAGTATAGCTCTCGTTTGGGGACAACGATTAGTTGATTCTACAAGAATTAATAAACGGTTGTTTGAGGTTGGGCTATGGCAGGTGGTTTAAGGTAATTTGAGCAAAATATCATTTTACCTAGAAATCGATGAATTTGGTCTCGTTTTAAAGAAAAATATATCACCCTTCCACTGACACCAAAATCCAACCTCTTACCACATTATTTTTCGAGATTTTTGACAAATAATACCAGTCCTTTTACATGGAAAATGGTACGTGTTTAAACTCCATGGAGACATTTTTTACAAAATGAGGCATTTATAACTCCTAGATCTCGTCAAAAAACCAACTCCTCCTTCTGATCACCACCTCTCGAGGTTTTTCCTTCCTCCCCCTTGCCCCAGTCATTTTCGATCCCTCGAAGAAACCCCCCTATCGGAACAAAAATCGATAATCCGCGAGGGACGAGTCGAGGTCTCTCGTTGAACGGAGAGAGACGTGAGGGAAATGCGATCGGCGCGTGGTTTATGTGTTTTCTCAACTATTTTTGAAAATTAATCATATTGTCACCTCAGTAAATTCTTCGGAATTACAATAAACCTTCCGTTTTGATGGAGTTTCTAACGTATCGCGTGAAAAAAAAATTAGTAAAAATAAAGACTTATGTAAACATTTTCATTTGATTACTTATAATTTCTGTCATGTGAACTTATTTTATTGCACCATTATTTATCCAATGTTTAATTCGTGTGTCTCACAGTTGGTGAAATTAAAACGTATATATCGAATATGGTCTCCATTATGATTAGGGAACTATCTCGCAGGCACTACCAGGCCCGGTTCTTCTTGTTTTCGGCTTCAGAAGGATACACCCAGATACGGCCACGATGGGGGAAGTAGGCGTTAGCAGCGAGGAGCAGAGAGGCAAGCAGGGGAAAGACAGACGCCCCCGGGCCCTACTCACACACACACACACATCCCTCCCCTCTGAAACACCCCTCCTTCTGATCACCACCTCTCGAGGTTTTTCCTTCCTCCCCCTTGCCCCAGTCATTTTCGATCCCTCGAAGAAACCCCCCCTATCGGAACAAAAATCGATAATCCGCGAGGGACGAGTCGAGGTCTCTCGTTGAACGGAGAGAGACGTGAGGGAAATGCGATCGGCGGCGACCGCTTTAGTTTTTTTTCTCTTCTTTTTTTTTTTAATTCGACTTTTTGTCGGCACCCGCCGTTGTTCTCCTCACTCCACGACCGCCCTTCCGCCGGAGCCAGTCAAACGGACGACCGAGCGCTTAAACTGGGAACGTGCCCTTGGGATTCTCCGGGGATTAGTGAGTGTGAGGGGAGTTTCAGCGACTAAGACGGAAAATATGGCCAAGCGATTTTGGGCGCCTTCCATACAGGCAGTGCAGTCCAGCGCACATTAGCGCGCACTAGAGCAGACAAGCTCAGATAAATGCAATGAAACTCCACCAGCGATATCGGAAATATATTGCAAATGTTAAAGGTATCTCTCGTTCATTCTGCGCAGAACTGCTCACGTTAGCGCGCACTATCATTAATAATCGCTGTAAGACAAAGAAAAAACTAAAAGCAGAGCTATCGGAAATACACGTAGAATGTTGAAACTAATCCTTATCCGTTATTTTGAGGATGGTACCATATGCTATTTTGCCAAGAAAGTAACAGAAGTTATATTTCGCTAACTAACGCACTGAGTAGCGCAGACGTGGAGCAAAGGTGGAAAACACAATATTTTTGTAGTGATTTGCTATAAAATAAGATATTTCATACGAATAATTAATATATGTTTTCATTAATGAAAGAACTTTGACTACAGGCTGACTTAACCAATTAAAATTCGCGAAGAAAATCCAAAATATGAATAATATATCATCGACTTCGACGCACGAAAGTATGACTTTATGATTCTGGGTGCCTTCCACTCAGCCTGTGCAATTTTGTGCGATGTTGCGGATGAACGCAGCGCAGCTTTACCATCAGTTGCGGAAATGCAATGAATTTAAGCCGCCATTTTAAATGACCATCACTTTTTTTAGCAATAATATAAAAAAACGTTAATTAGATATTCAATTTACCAAATCTTCACCAAAACTAAAACCCCAATTGACCCTCAAACTTTCAATTTAAAAACAATTAATTTTGCTGCTGCTGGGCTATTCTTTCAATTCGCACTGTTGGATACTCAGAAAAGTTCGAATATTTCAATATTCACCATAAAAATACAAATTTGTTGACTAATTCATGATATTTACCTTCTGCGACAATGTTATACACAGATAATTTGCTTGACATAGTAACGTAAACAGAACATAGTTGAAATTCAGAATATTGGATATGAATAGAATACTTTTTCTCTGTAAATGAAGGTTATCTACTATAAATTAACATAAGTTTGTCCTACATATGGATAGTGAGAAATCAGTGGGGAAATTTTATGCTTCTAACTATAACATCAATTCAGTTTTGATTCCAAATTTTATTCCAGGAGAGCTGGTAGATATCATACAGAGTAGTATTGGCCAGAAAAAGTGAGAAACAGCCAAAATGACAACCTCCAGGTTTCCAATGTCAGCAACTACGGCTTTCAGTTTGACAAAAACCTATCCAATAAAAGTAAAGTTAAGTAAAATTTCCATCAAAGTTGCAGCATAATCCCATTGTAACATAACGATGGCCTCGCCATTTTTCTTTTACCACCTCATGGCTTATTATGACAATAAGGGACCCACCATATTGTGAATTGAGAATAAACAATAGACCGAGGGAGTGGAAGCGTCGGCAACAAAAGGAGCTAGGAGTGTAGAGGAAACCGTCGGAGAGTACGGTCGTGCCAGGACAGCACACAGGGATTTTTGTAGATAAAACCGTCGGAGTGTACGGTCGTGCCAGGACAGCACGCAAGTTTTGGTAGGAAGAAGTTCCAGAGTGTGGTGTCGTGCGAGACATAGCCCACGTAGAAAAGGAGAATTGACCAAGGAGCTGGAATTAAGGAGAGGAACGGGAGATCTTACAACAGGACGAGACCCAAGAGCTGAAGGCCCGCCAAGGACGAACACTACGCAGGATGAGAGGATTTTCCAGACCACAGAGGGACAAGCCAACCTGTGTCGTCGAATAATTAGGTTGTAACTATAAACTTTTATTTTCATATAAGATACAAGAAGCCATAACGCAAGAGGTTTTTAATTGGCCAAGAATTAAGTTTGTGACTGCATGTTGTGAAAAGTTTAAGTGGAGAAGTGTGGCAAATAATTGGACAATATACTTAAAAGAAGGAATAATTATTCATATGCCAAATTTGTATGTAAATTAGAATATACAGTTGGTCATGACCTTAGGATATAAGTAATTATTTTCATAATTTAAATTGTCTGTAAATTGAATATTTCATTTGGTTAAGTAAATTGCAACCGTATCTCTAAACCTGTTACGTTTCATGTATTTTCTTTTCCGACGAGCAAGCTGGGGAAAAATACAAAGTAGAACTATAACGAAGGAAATACGTGTTACACCATTAAATGCATGAGGTTTCATCGGTTAAGACAAAAATATGGCTAAAAACAACAACATTATGGCTCAGCAGGGAGAAAGATTCCCCATACTCTCGACATTTACCGTGACACCAGATCAAGAGAGATTTTTAAAAAATTTCGGGCAATGCCATAAAAATATTTTTTGGCTGAATGAGAATGGATGAATCGCAGGTAAGATTTTAACGCCTGAATTTATGAGTATGAAAACTAACTATAGTGATAGAGAGTAGCAGAAACATAGGAAAGTTAAGTATGTTACATTCTTCATTCACAAAGGTTGTCAACTGATGAATGGACTTTCTATCCTTGACATTTTTACGGCTTTTAGCGAATGCCATGCGATCCCGTAGAATCATTGTTTTCCAGATTGTTTCCATATCTTCAATGGACATTTGTACAAGAAGTTTAGAGAATTTAAAACTAATTCGGGAGTAAGTTTATTTCAATAGCTAACGGTACATAAAATATAGAAAAGATGTCCAAAATGCGGGAATATTTAAAAATGAACTTATATGGAAGGTAACATCAATTATAATACCATAGATAGTTAAATCTAATCAATGGCGTACTGTAAAAGCAGGTCAACCTAACACGGCCATAACCTGCAGTTATTCCATATGTTTTATGAATACTACAAATCATTTTTTTGGAAATTATGCCCATTGCATGTATTTGTAGGTAAGTATATGCTGTACCGCGACCAATCCGCAACTACTTTCATTTGTTTTTTTGCGTTTTAACCGAATAATTTATCAATAAAAGGTGGCTGGTGGTGAATTTACTGTTCTCTATATAATCTCATGCCGTTGCATCCTATGATTCCATTTAATCTCATCTTTACATGCAAAAATAAAGTAGGCGCATCAATCTGGAAAAGTAGACTCCAGTACCTCTTCTTTGGACGTTAAATCGGCAAACGACCGCTTAATTCCCTGAGTAATCTCGAAGGTAGGTGCGGCATGTTCTAGCGTTTAAGATGAACTTTTCGTCCGGTGAATTCCTTGAGCTATAAATTTTGCATGAACCTAGATATAAACGCAGATTTTAGCTGAGTAAAAAGCCGCAAATCCCAGATCTAGTTAGAGTTAGTTGAACCGTGCATTTGGATTGAAGAAGGGAATACTTCTATGTAAATTCATGAGTTAAGGTGGGGTAATAGGGACAAAAAATAGGAGCGTCCATTTACAGAAGAGTTTTTCGCAACCGAAAGCAATTTATGGGCAGTTAAACTGGCAATTTTTCACCTTTTACAAGACTGATTATTTGTTTGCGCACGTCCCTACAAACAAATGCTTTTAATATTTGCTGACATCAATTCCCTCAATATTTGCTAAATGAGCTTTCTAAAGTAAGAGATACTCTTTAATCAAATATTTTACTACAAGAAAACTAGAAAAATTGCTGCAATTTAACTATACCTCGCTGACTATGAGCAAATATTGCAATGATAAAAAAATTAAAGGTTTATGCAGCGCCAACATTTAGTTTTTACCATGCTATATATTCATAATCTCCGAGGAGATTCTAAACGATTTGTAATTTAAATTCTTACTCCTTATGAAAATGTCGACTTCTTTAAAAATTTATAGCATTTTAGGTAGCTATATCATTCTGAATATCTCCTTCCAAAATTTTTTTTCGAGCCCTCATTTTCCAATAGTAAGGCAATTAGTAAAGCCAACATGAACTCATCGCAATCGGCAGAACTTTATTCCCCTTACTGCAGTTTATAATGTAATTTAAGCCTTGTTATCAAGTCAATCGATTTGTACACTCCCATGAAAAGTAATTTATCAAGGCATGTAAATAAATAATGTAGAAGAATAGAAATGTGATGTCGAAAAATTGCAGTTTCAAAGAGACAGCAACATTGTTTCTTTGGCACATATGGTGTACGTGCAAATTGTTTCGACAAGTTGCGTTAAGAATTTATAAGAAATAGAGCCTATTTTGCGAAGCATTCGCCAAATGGCATCGGCACCCGTTAATGATTCTATCATTTTATGTCTCTATAAATACTTCAGACCAAGAAAGACGTCATGATTTATAAACTGTAATGATGAATACAGTCGCAGATGTGCAGAACAAGTTGTTCACGTAAATAAAGATTTCTACTTAACATAAGCATTTTTTTTAAATTTATTGACGAAAATACACCCAAAATTAGTGGTTAAACATAAAATTTTCCTCTAAATACAATCCCATAGAAAGCCTATCTGTATATTAATCCTCAAAACATTGTGGCATAAAAGTAGGTGAACCGAGAAACTAATTACGAGCAGCACAAAAAAAGCGGGTTATATTCTATCACACAAATAAAAATCTTACTTACTTCTTCTCAAGAAATTTAGAATACTGCAAATTGACTGGCATGGCAAGTTTTCGGGATACTCGAAATCCTGAAAGTAAATTTAAGCCTAAAGTCACGGTCTAAGCTTTGCATCCAAATGTGAGACCCTAGGGATTGGCGCATTGCCCGCTGGCGTTCGTAAGTCTCGCCAAGAAATTAATATTTGGAGTCGAAGGCTCGTGTTAGGATGTCTTATGAAATGTATAAAAGAAAATCTTCAGTATGTGGGTTAGTTGCTTCAGTATGCTTCGAAAATTATATCTTGTAAAGCTAGACAATGGAAATGATGCACATATGTGAATTGCATTTTCACTATAAGACAGAAATAAAGTATTTAATTCGTCAAATTTTCGGCCCCCTGAAATGTGCCGAATTGTTTAAGAAATGGTATGATGCAATAAAATAAATTCTAGACGTAGTTCTAGAACTTAATAAATTTCAGCCGAAGTTGATGCGATGCTCCATCTTGACTAAGAACTTCACTCAGAAGCAGTATAAGCTTATTAAAAAAATTCTAGGATTGGACTAGCGCTTCACGTGTTCCAAAGATTGAAATTTTAATATTAACTAGCAAAACAGCAATTTTTTTACAACAAGTTTTTCCCAATTTAAATAATTCTAAACCTCATATAACTGAACCATTCATTTGTGAGCAATCATCGGTTAATTCTGTAAGACCAAAGCCGTTAAAGTTGGGCTATGGCATGTGCATTCGAGACCCGTCTTCTCTTGTTTCCGGCCACAGAAGAACATTACTCGGCCGCAGAAGAATATTACTTGGAACTATATTTTAGAGTGCTCATTACAAATATCTTAATATGATTTCGCAATTTAATAAAAAACACCAGTCATAAAAAATAAATTAACAGCAATCTTAAGCACTCAGAGAGTGGGTTGCTTAACAATTAAAAGCGCTACCTATGACGTTGATCTGGATTATGAGCTGTGAAACCTGCGTCAGCGTAATAAGATTTTTCAAAGATTTCAAAGATTTTTCTGTTTAAACTTCAAGCAAAATTGCACAAGGGCAGTCGTAATATTATCAATCAGGGCAGTTCATAAGGACCTTTCTACTAAAAGAAGAGGAATGGAAGCAAATCTGACAGGAAACATTCCATTTCCGCAAATATTTCGTAGGCGCGTAAAGAAAAAAACGAAATCATCATGATTTTCACTCACATGTTTTTTATGCAGAGGCCTGAAAGTTTAAGCCAAAATTAACAGAAGGGTATTTGATAAAAAAATATTCATTTTTGCCATTGGTCTTCACAAATGAGCAAATGAATTTCTGATCCCGGGCAGAAAACCCGAGCTTCGATAAATTCAGTGGAATAAAAACGTGCATCAGCGAATATCTGGGCCTGAGTCGTTCAAATAATGGGAAACTGTTTTGCCGATCACAGCAGACGGCGCATGAAATTGAGGCCGGGAACCGTTTTGCTCAGCCAGTACGAAAAGGCGCTTCATTTGTTCCGGCTTGGAGCGGAGCGGAACGAAAAAACATACAGATGAGAGAAGCAGAGACGAAAAAATTAGATCCCCCAAGAGTCCAGTCAATTAACCGCAGGGCTTCGGATCCCTCGACCCCACTTAACTGGAGTCGAATGCCTGATTATTCAACGCTTAAAAGGTTCCGAGTGTTTGCATTAGCGTCCAGCCGTAGGAAACTCTCCTTCAGGGGCTGGTTTATTACGAGAGGCCGTCTGCATGCTTTCACTACATATATAACCATACGTAGTTGTAGTTTTACCACCCGAGATTATATCTAACGTATGTCGTTTATACCGATAAATTATCTTTATTAATGTAAAGAAGTCCCAGGAGTTATAGATCATTGATAGCTCATAGCCAACATTTCTTCCATATACATTATTCTTCATGGCTAAATAAGTACCTACTACCTACTCTTACAAAAAATTGGAAATTTACAATGGATGTAGTAAGAAATAAAATTTCCAGGTATATACATAACATTTACCTTTGAGTATTTTTGGAACGTAAGGGTAGTTTATGGTTTGGTTGGTTTTCTCTATAATTAATGTAATAATTTTTCAAACTATTAGAATATTATTCGTTGAATATAACTTGTCTTGAATGGTTTAGCGATAAAATGGTGGTTCCGAAAGCGAGTATAAGGAAAATCACATCTGATTTGTAACAAAAAATTATTTGAAAACCAGTACATTAACATGCTGTTTTTCAAGTAGGAATCAACTAATCATCACATATCCTTCAGACAAAATGATTGCTTAAGCAGTCTATGAGATGAAAATAGAGCTTAGAGTGATAGGAGAAGACGAATTGGCAAGTGCTATTCATTAAGCCAACGCGTTTCGGGTAAAATGGAGGGCAAGAGTAAACTAGTCCGTAGCTGAAACTGGCTAATCATGGTAGCTATTTATTAAAATAATTACCAAGATTCGAAAAAGTGGCAGAGAACCGGATATATTGTGGGAATAGTGAGAATGTATAAGACAGTAAAGTGAGAAAAAAAGAGCAAAGTAAGAAATTTTGGATTCGAAAGAGAAAACAGACGCGGCTTCTGGAATTGAAAAGTATGGAGGAGAAACTGGGGTACCCATAGATAAAAGATTGGAGAATGAAATTTTGAAGTGCGACGTATTAAAAAGTTAAGACAGGGTTGAGATTGTGATTAAACGAAAATTTCTAAAACAATGTGAGATCTGCATATGTTGAGATGTAGACAGCAAAGGGTTGAGGAAAGCCTTATGTGACTCAAAATGTTTGGCAATGGCTTTTGAATCGGCCAGAAGTACATCCTTTGATTGTAAACATTTTTAAATCAAAGAACCATTTGTTATCCCCTTCCTCACCAATTTAAAAGGACCTATTCTGTTTCAACAGCTGTTGGCCACCCTGAAAAATTGGGATAACAGGATGCTCTCTCTAGATGAAAATACAGAGGCGAAATTGGTCATTTTAAGTCCATACACGAAGGCTAGATCGAAAAGTTTAACCTAAGGGCAAACTAATTATTTTGATACTAACATGAGCACATTATTTCATTTTGAGGAGGGATTGCAACCCGCGGGCTATGAGAATAGAAACTAGCCTAACTACCGGAGTTGTGTATTTAAACGGGTCGATCCAATAAAATTTTCAGAGTTCAAATATTGCATAGCGAATCATAAACTCTCGAACTGGAAATAACTAGTCTCGTTGCACTTAGTCTTGAAAATGGCCAAAAAAATTTTAATGAGAAAACAAATATCCTGAGAGTTCTAGTGACGATTATATCATTCAACTACGTCTGATATTCAGGGAATTTCAATACGGCATCGAGTTTGACCTCAGGAAAGACGGGCCAAATTAGGTTAATATTGGAAATCAATGGAAACTTCAAGGTAAAATTAAAAAATATAAGTCCTCATTTATAATAAAACACACTTTTAGCCATGAGACTGGGGCTAAATTTAGGATCGGAGAAGAAAGTAATAACTACAATGCAATATTCAGTGACACCCCGAAAATAAAGTGTTTGGCACAAGCAAGTTCATCATTAATTTACTTTAAAGAAAATAAAACTCTGATGGAAGATCGGACAACATATAGTAGGTTTTTGTTGCATTTCTGGGAGTTTTGCCCGGGCCGCCTATGACGGGCCAACCTGGTTGACTGCCTGCTCTCATCGCACTGCAGCCACTGGTGACAAGGAGGTACACATATAATACTTTTAAAAAACTTAGGAGTGCCATATTTATTAGCGTTATAATAACCTAATAGCCTTTTAGTAATATTGTCATCGTAAATTTTATTTTAAAAATAAATGAAGTAAGGGGTGCATTTGAATCATGCAACGGACCCAAGCCGTCCTAAAATGTTTAGTGCGTAGCATGCTCTAATGGTATTTGTAATGGAATATAGATTGAAACAAATCTTGTATTTTTCCAGTGCTAGCACATGCGCTTGACGACATAATTTGCAATGATGAGAGATGAAAATCACTGCTGTATCGTAGCAGTAGAAATGGGAGAATCTAAATTTGTAAGCTGCTTGTGATGATTACTTGAAACTAATAGATATTAATTCAAGTTTAACTCTTTCAACAGATGAGTTATACCACTTCCATACTACCATTGTGTTGATGCTTGAGCGCATATCGTCCCAATAGTCGTATTGAGTGTTTCCTCGTGCTTTTCTGTCTGTTGCAACCTGCACTACTCTGCAAAAAGTGTCTAATGCAGTGATTCAAGAAGAGACCAATGAATATTTAAATTTAAGGTTAATCGACTTTGTTAATGAAAGCAAAAGATCATTTAACTCGTGTGTATGCATTTTGAAGCGGCATAGCACGAGCACGTCGTGACCGGGTTTCAGAAACAGAAGCTCCTAGGGCAAGAAAACGGAGGTTCCACGTCCCGAAGAATCGGCGAATTTGGCATGTAATTAACAGAAATAATGATTCCTGTACGCTAAAATGACACGATTAAAAGAGATTTGTTTACCTCATCACAGGGCACTTTTATTTTTAACTCCATCAATAATCTTGAGCCTACAGGGTCCTCTGTTAGACCTGACTGGCTATGGGCTCGGGTTCGGTCGCGCCCCTTTACGTCATTAACGCTACCCCACTGCCATCTTGGCCGTCTAAGTAAATATTGACAGGGAGGGCTCGGTTTACATTGGTATTAGACTTTGAACCTCATATTGACATGAATTTAACTATCCTTGCCGATGGCCAACTGAATGGTCGGAATGCATGCATTGGAATCTAATAATCCATATTTCTCATTGGCAATTTGGACTAGGTCGTTAATTATAAATGTATTAAAACTACCCTTGCCGATGGGCAACTGAATAAACGGAGTATATACATATACATTGGACTCAAATTATCCATATATCTGATTTACAATTTGGACTAAGTCATTAAATATAAAATTACAGAATGTAAATAGGTTTCTTCGTTGATTCCTCTAGAGCGTTCACACAATTCTTCAGAAGAGGCACATCTACATCTACATCTACATCTACGTCATACCCTGCAAGCCACCCAAAGGGTGTGTGGCAGGGGGTGCTTTCGCACCAGGCATGCATTAATGATATGGTAGAACACCGACATTACATTAAAACCCGCGTACCACACATGCAAAGCGCCAATTACAAATCTAATACCCAAGAAACATTCTATCTCCAATCGTTCTAACATGCAAGGGATACAAAGACTACTACTACAGATTCAAAATATCATGCATAAATAAGAACATCATTATTTACATCATGCATAAATAAAGGAGGTCATACATACATAGATCGTACATAAAATCGAAGTATGCCTATTTTATGTATGATCGAAGATCATACATAAAATAGGCACGGGTAGCTAAGAGCATTATTTATTTCTTTATTAATGGTATATTTATAATTTTGAGTAATAAGCTATATTTCTTGCAGTTGGGATTCTAAAACTAAATTTATTGTCGCACGGAAGGAAAATTTACTAAATTTTCTGCCTGTTGACATTATTGTCGAGATCATGACACCATTTTTTAAATTTAAACTTGGAAAGAAAATACGTATAAGATATAAAAACGTATTTTATTTATACATTTTTTCTATGGAAGTTGATGTATTTGATTCGAAGTCAAAGATTTATTTTCAGTTAATTAAAAAGCAACTAATTATCTGCGGAATGACGACATTTAATTATGTGCAAAATAAGACACTATTTTGACTGCCGGTTCTTGGAAAACTTGTGGCAGAGTAAAATAACGTAGCAGTTTTCTGGTTACTTTTTTTAATAAAACGAAGGATTAATGAAACATCATTGATGATTAATCAAACCAATGCTTTTTCCAAGGGTTTATTTCGAGTGGGCAGAGGAGGGTTGTAGAATCAGGATCGAAGCAGTTGACCATGTTAGCTCACGGGAGAGCATTCGTAGATTTTGATATCGGCCGGATGATGGTCGGACGAAAGGCAAACATCCCAGTCGGACTCCTTCTATGACGCCCTAACGAGACTTAAAGTGAAAAGGTGGGGCCCGTGTAAACCAACGGCTTACCCGACCACTCTTAGGGTTGTTCCAGGAGGATGTGAGCGAGTATGTTTGTGTGAAGGGAGAGGAATGTGCTTTCACCTCTGGTCCACCTACCAATCGCCTGCCAACCGAGATTCCCACGACCAGACCAAATCCCTTCTCTGCAAACCTCACTCTCCAGCTTCTTCGTCTTATACGACCCTTTACAAATATTCCGACGCCATTTCGTCTAGGCCGTTTTTTTGTTTTTCGGCATAAGGAATGGCTTTTCTGAAGAAAAACTCTGTTATCTCGTCTCAATACGGAAATAAGACAATAACTGCTTGCATTCTATATATAAATATTAATTTTGTATTGTGTCAGTCATTCTGTATCCGTTTTGTTTCTTTCTCTATCAATTTTTGAGCTGGATGAGTGTGGTTTGGTGCGTTGAATGTGGAACCTCTGTCTTCATGATTTGGTAGTAGTTTTGGATTTTTATAGCTTGGGCGTGTGGCAGGGGGTGTTAGGTCACCAGCCGTGCAGATGTGTAAGTTATTTGGGCGTGTGGCAGGGGGTGTTAGGTCACCAGCCGTGCAGATGTGTAAGTTATTTGGAGATGAAATGGAGACATGAATTAAAAGGAGTGTATTTAGTTAGTTTAAATAAGATCCAAAAGAGCAGCTGCTTGGGCGTGTTCGAAGGTGTTAGTTATATTTTTGGGTTGTGGTTGCAACAACCAGACGCTGGGACTCACAGTGACAAGGGAGAAAGGCCAAAAGGGAGAGTGGAAGAGTGTAAAGGTTGGAACAAAAGAAACCCAAAGTGCTCTCCTACTCAAATGGCTTTAAAAACAACAAAGGAGAACAGTGAATGAAAAAAAATATTTTCACTAAGGAGCTATTTTTAGACTAGGACACTTACCCCCTCACGGAGTGAGCAGAATAGCTGCCTGCTAGTCCATAGAATTAAATTGTCTAAACAGGGTGTAACAATGAGGTAGGGCCAAACTTTTTTGGCGCAGTCCTCATTCGTAGTAAAAAAATGTGTCACATGGATATCGGTCCGGCAACAATTTTTTACCATCTTTTTACAAATTTTCTACAACTCAGAGCACGAGTACATTAATCCTGGTGGTGCATTAATTATTGGAGACACACCGGAACCGACGGTACCCACGTAGCACATGTAATTCCTATTTGCAAGAATTGTTCAAAATGCTCTCATTTAGTATGGATGCATCAACCTGCCTACACTTTGAATCTCGGATGCGTGGATGTATCCATCGAATACTACATATAGTTTCGTAGTCTTCCTCAATACGGAAACTAAGACTCACTCAGTATTGTTTCGGGGTTCCATACACAAGATTTTAAATGCCCGAGGAAGCAATTGTCTTGTAATATTGAGCTAAAATTATTTCCTAATAACATTTGTTTAAATTTAAATGTTTTTAAATTTCTTATTATTATTTTTATTTTTATTATTACTTTAAATTGTGATTTTAAATTTCTGATTATGATGTCGATTTTCAGTTTTTTAAAGGTTTTATCAACCACAACGGAATATATCTAGAGCCGGCAAGCTCCCTCAGGGTTTTTGTTGTCTTTGATGGCCAACGTCATCTGTGTCTGGAGTATTCACTAAGTTTATCAGTTAATATTCATAAACATTTTAACCCATTTCGTGAAAAATGCATTATACCTCGATATTTGTGTAAAACCAACGTTGAGTAAAAGAAATCAGTTTCTTTTGAATAGGACAAAATATCTAATTAAGCCCATTGGCAATTGGAATCGTTACCAAGATTAGACTTCACGTAATTTTTGCATAAATTTTAAATATTCATATAATATGACCGCAAATTATGCACCATGTTAGGTAGATAAATACTTGAGGATAATTGACCGCATTTAAGATTTTGTGTGCGTCAATAATCGATTATTGAATTTTCAGTTTTCATAATAAAACAAATTTAATAAATCCATTGAAACAGCTAAAGGATCTAAAGATATAACTCCTCACTGACACTTACTGTATTTTCATTATTGACTTTATTTTTAATGTAAAATACATCAACAAGAATAGCTACCATTATTTTATAAATTCCATGCGTTCACGAGGGATCGCCAAAAGAAAAAAATATCCATGGGGGCATCTACGGAAATTATAAGGAACGTCTCTACTGTGAAACCCTAAGTTTTTATATTCAACATTTACTTTTAAACAGTGAACAGGAGGAAACTGCTTCAGTACGAGAGGCGATATAAATACAATTATATTCAAGGAACCTCCAGGAAAATTAGATTGGATTGGCAAATCCATTAAAAGGTGTTTGTTTACAGCAAGAAAAAGGTATTTGTTCCCGCATTGAATCTCCAAAATCCACTATTCTTGTCCAACTACACGTGAGTTATGACGCCTGAGGTTTCCCCCGGATATAAGGTTGAATTGATTAGTTGATCAGGAGGAGGCTGTACTCAGGGGAATGAGATTGCGCGATGCTGCAAGTGCCAATCAATCGTATTTGTAATCCTAAGCGTGACTCCTTCACGATGGTTTATGCAGCAAGAATACCCGCTGAAGTATGCATGTGACGTTGAAAAGGACGTAAGGATAAGTGGCATTACGAGGTATTGGCTCATCCAACCCTGGAACGACAGGCA
Source organism: Ceriagrion tenellum (assembly GCA_963169105.1). Taxonomy (NCBI): domain Eukaryota; kingdom Metazoa; phylum Arthropoda; class Insecta; order Odonata; family Coenagrionidae; genus Ceriagrion; species Ceriagrion tenellum. Next base: position 95,284,470 of record OY720643.1, read on the forward strand.
GCCAATGGGAGCCTTGACGTGCCCAGGGAGTTAACAATCCGCCCCACTAACCCGCCTTAAATTGGCGTAACGGCTTCCGAATGGCCAGGGAGTTGGCTTAAAGGCCGCTAGATGTCAGGTGGAGGAGAGGCGGGGGATTTACTGGATGGACGAGTGACGAAGATGCTTCAAACTGATCGCTTCGATTCTTCTTTGTGGTTGGGTGGATCGTTGCAATAGGCGAGCAGAATAGCAAAACCCGACCGGCACGTTCGCAACCTTCCGAAAGCAAGGAAAATGCATTTAGCCCCTCAGTTCTACGGCGGCAATAGTGGGGTTAAGGTGTTTCGTAAACGCTCCACTTGCTGTCCGTTTCCATCACATGCAACTTCGCAGTAGGTGTAGTCAAGGGCGGCTCGCCCAGCTCATGAAAATGTTAAACCGACACCTCACAACAGCATAAAAATAATTCAGGCCTCAAAAAAATGCCCTGTGCAACTTAGAAAAAATTATTTCATATCAATAAATTTCTAGTAAAAATTAATAAATGATTAGTAAGTGAAGAATAAAATCACCATAATCTGAAAGAAATCCAATTGAAAACTTTTGGAACGAAACTAAAATAGTTTAATGTGTATTTTTCAATTTTAATTAAGAACTTAGAGCATTCGTTGAAAAATAGACATCAAAAGCGGAGGAGGCTAAATATTGGTGGAGGTATAAAAAATTCTTGCAAACTATATCAGGATTATCTAGTTTTTGACATCTAATGTAGGAACCAGCCTCTTAAGCCTACTTAATCCATTAACATTTATCAAGTCTAAGTTTTCTCGTCCATACAAATTGATGTGCTTAAAATAATGTTTGAAATGTTGGTGGCATATTTTTCTACGCAGTGAAAAGCTGAAACACAGCCTATAGAGGATAAATTTAAAAGTTTGTTTTAAAAAAATTGCTACCTGATCTTACAGTGCTAAAATCTGCATGGCAAGCCGAATTTTGACCTTAATTTTCACTCAAACAGCAAAGAGAGAAAAAAATATGTTTTTCACCAGAATGAACTGGGGACTAAAAATAACGCTGGTTCATCCGTTGCTTTCTTGTCTCTAAAAATCTTTGTTTGTGCCAAAGTATTGCCTCATGATATTAATTTTGACTGCAAATATGATAATTTATTTACTTTAAAAGTTTATGCATACAAATTCTAACTAATCTTTCACAAAGCTCATATTCAGTCAAATGATCTGATTATTTTTAAAGGCAATATTGAATGGAGAAAATATTTTAGCATTCATGGCTCTCAGGTGTCAATCGAACAGGTTTTGCAATAATTTATGCTTTTATATCACCTTTACGGACAAATTTTAAACGGCATTAAATCTATATAAATATTTTATGAGACAATTCAAAACAAGAGAAACAACAGCTGATACCAATTTGCAATCATACTCGCATAATTAATTAATGAATAAAATGCTAACACAAGGCATGTAAGAAAAACCCATATATACAGAAATATATTAAGAATAGTGTTGAATTATTATTTTTTTAACTGTCCAATATTTTGGCGCATTATTCTCCTATTAATGTATATTCTGACATAATGCATTATTTCTTTCGATTTCTAGTTATAATTTATCAGAATACGTGTTTCAGTTAATAAACAATAGATATCTTGTCACATAGAGAGAATTATGATAGCATAAACTACTTTGTGCCAAGCAATATTCCTAAGACACTATGGACATCTCTTACACCCTAGGATAAGCTTTGTAATACATTATATGAGAAATGTTAAATAATATTTTTTTCAAGCATTAAAATTGTGCGTGGTCACAACGTCATTCCCATCGCTCATGACGCAAAAAACATTTATTGATCGGTAATCACTGATTAAATAGGATTTTCGGTGTTAGCGAAGATTAATGCCGCTAGAAGTCACATAGGTTCAGATATGACAACTGACATTAATTGCTGGTATAAGCTAAACTAAGCTATATTACTTGCACTAACTGAAAACGTTATGATGATTCAAAATATTTATTTATTCCACCACCAAAAACGGCACAAAGGCTGTTACATTGGCTGAAAAATATCTCTATCTATGGTTCGATCGAGTAGCTCAATGAAACATGGGAAGAATTATAATTGTCATCAACTGTAAAGGGTGCACTATAATACAAAATAGTAGTAAAACTCTTAAATCCTAAGGTTATTTATATTTTTTGCAACACATTGTTGGAACCTAACTTTGTAAGGCTTAACTTATCTTGAGAACAAAGTAAAATGCATTGGTTTTCTTAGCCCCTGAAAAAAATTCAAGAACATCAATATCAAAGACGTTTTTAAAAATATCCATCGCGTACAACAAGCATGTTAATAATAAATTTAAATATACCCTTGGGGTGACTGATAGGTCAATAATACATTTAGATGTTTTTAATATCTACAGCATGTTGCGATAATGCGTTGCATAGGATAAAAGACAATAAATCTGTTAAGAATATTCAAATATTGATTAATTCAGAAAAAAATGCAGAACGCAATGGAAGATAATGTAACTATTTAGGAGAAATATGACATGACCGTCTCCTAAAAATCGCCTAGAAATATAGTACCAGGGTAACTGTATTGTCGGTCGACCAAGTTTCAAGGATAGGCTATGCAGCGTTAGTAATTAAGTTCATTGTTTCAAGAACTCCATTCTTTTTAGCGGCTGAAACCATGATTGATAATGAATTATGTGGGAGATTAGCTATTAATTTCGTCATCGTGGTTCGTCAAACTAATTAATCGGGAGTTAGAATACAAAATTAAATATAACTGTCATCAGCTGGAATGTTTAAGGTCCTTAAACCGGGAAAAGTCAAATTCCATCACTTTCACAGACACCTCGTCCAAATTTACTTGAAAGGAATTGAACGCAGTTGAGAAAAAGTATATTAAATGTGGTCCAAAATAATGTCCGTAGACTAATGCGATTCGAAGTTAACTGGGGATATTATTAAGAGTCTGATGAGATGCTCATTATTTACATTTGTTCTCCACTGTTATTGTGGAGATGTAACGGGGGCATTTCCATCTTCTGATACAGGGAAATAAACTTCTCTCTCCCAGAAACGACACGAAGAACCGGTAGAGACCTCACCTTACGCGCCATCTACCCGTCCACAATGCCACTCTGCGCGCTCTATCGATTGAACTAGGCGGCAATCAAATGGGACTGCCCAATGTACCCTCCCCCTCCGTTTCGAGGGCATTTGACCCGGACCGGGAGGTCCCATATGCCAGTTCTTTTCTTCAATGTGTTTCAGGTCTACGCACAAGTAAGTTGGTTTTGCCATGGAAGGGAAGATTTTATATATGTTTCCAAGTGAGGACTCTCCCAATTCAACTCCAACCCATTTGTCCTCTCCTTCAAACGGCTTCCGTCTCCCTGTCCTTTAAGATTGCTATCTACTTCTAACGGTGTGAGGGGACTGATAGGAGACTCCCAAGATATCTTTTTAGACCCTTTGCCTTCCACTTTGATCCCGATAGCATTGCAGTCCTATTATGTGGAAGAAAGGAGCTAAATTTAGAAGTGTCTCTGAGCGGAGAGAAATTAGAGCAAGTGGATTCCCTCACCTACCTCAGAAGTACCATCATGTGGTACGGACAAAGTAAGACAGACATCAAGCGGAGAATAGCTCAAGCTAAGAAGGTGTTCATGGAAAAAAGAAAACTACTGTGCTCCAACAAGATATGACTACAAATAAGGACAAAGTATGTGTAAACATTCGTGTGGAGCGTAGCGTCTATGGATCAGAAGCATGGTCCATTGAAAAAGCTTGAATAGAATCCTTCAAAACCTGGTGCTGGAGGAGTATGCTGAAGATGAAATGGACAAAATAAATAAGAAATGATGAAGTGTACAGAATGGTAGAAGAGGATATGACCATATGGACCACCATACAAAAAATAAGGATCAGGTGGATTGGAGACACCCTGAGACCCAATGGGTTTGTGAAGAATATACTTGAAGGTAAAATAGAGGGAAAAGTCCCCAAAGGAAGACCTAGGCAAAACCTAGACCATGGACAAAATAAAGAGAGAAACGCACAGGATGAGATATCATGAGGTAAGAGAACAATCATGAGATAGGGAAGGTTGGAGAGCTGCAGCCAACCAATCTTAGGATTGAACGACCAATTAATGAGCCTTACAATCACTCTCGACTGATTCACTATCTGACTCTTAGACGAGTTTCGAGTTTCTAGAAACAACACTATTTTGAGCGAAAATACAGCCAATAACATGTTGTGAAACTTGATGGCAGTTTCATTTTGTGAAACTTGATGGCAGACGGATATCATTCAACTGTTTCGTATGACGTATTTCAACACCTTCTCACCCCCTTACTTCCGATCTAAGAGAGTGTAAGATATTATTTACTACAAACCAAGTCCACACTCAACATTATGCAAGTTATCACAGATAATTAGATAAATTCACATGAGTTGTTTCGAACAATCAATTATAAATTACACATGCCGGTGACAGCAAGAAAAAGCCTCAAAACTTACTTACTTCCGATCTAAGAGAGTGTAAGATATTATTTACTACAAACCCAGTCCACACTCAACATTATGCAAGTTATCACAGATTATTAGATGTATTCACATGAGTTGTTTCGAACAATCAATTATAAATTACACATGCTGGTGACAGCAAGAAAAAACCGGGCTATATTCTGGGATGTTGAAAGTACTTTCTATGCTAAATGCACGATCTTACTTTATTGGCATTAAGGACATTAAAACTCAAATTGTAAGTGCTCAAACCATTATTTATACTAGTTTCAAACTTGATTCCGTAACCACCGGCGGCTGTCATAATTTTTGAAACCAAATAATTAACCTGTATAAATGCTCACGCTTTTTGCAATATTTTCTTATGAAAAACTTTACGATGTGTGCTGGTAAAAAAGGTATTATTTCCCCTGATTATTTAAAAGTGGTCCAAGTTAATGTCACACATCAATAAAATATTGCGTAACATGACCTAGGACCTCCACGTCCCCATGCATTGCACGCAGAGCTCAACCTCCCTCCCCTATATAATTAAATGTCAAAGTTGAATAAATAGTTCATAAATGAAGGGAAAACTCATGTGTATTGGATTGGAGAAGATTTAGGACATGGTAGAGAAGCACATTTCAGCGTTACACTTGAGATCGTGGGAAAATGTTACCCCATCGTTAGAATTGAGCGAATACCCATGGAGAGCAAGGAAGTTAGCGGGTGGAACAGGTTGAGCAACATAAGTTGGCAATGAATCTTAGCGACCTTGAGAACTATAGTAACCTGGTGCTGGGACTATCTCCCCCCCCTTTACAACGCCAGCTTGCTTGAAATGTACTACGAAGGGCTTCATTAACAAAGAGAACCATAATTTGCTACCGTTACGCACAAATCAAAGAGTTTTTCTTCATCATGCAAAGTGCTAATAATCTGAGAGGCGTTTGATCCAGAAAAATCTCAAATGCAAATGTCGTCACTTAGAACATACTCCCTATCGCTATGATCGCAGCGCACTCCAGCCATTTATTCAATTCAGCTTCAATTTGGTAAGGCTATCATCATAATACAGTAAAACTTACTGTACTATGTAAGTCTGAAAAATCGTCCCATTTGAAAATTTTATTTCTTAGCTCCGATGGGGTGTTGATTAACTTAGACCTGCTATTTTAAAGCAGATAATGGTTTAAATCAACTGTTCAGACTGGTAACCCTCGATAGCTACAGATGGCTATTGAAAACTGTGTTGCGTAAGGGAATATCTCAGTATTGATAATTGGTAGGTTTCAGGCATATGAAGGATTGATTCTATTTGGGGCAAAAATTTCAATTTGAACTCATATCTACTCCACCAACCAGTCATGAGTTTTCCATGTTTCCACCTTTTTTCCATGGATCACTCAATATATCAGGTTAATGGTAGGTAATAAAAAATAAGGAAATACGAGATCCGTTATATTCTTGCCAAAGGATTGGGTGGGTATCCAAAAGCGGCCCATAAATTGAGCGATTGTCCCTTTTAACTTTCAATTTCCTCTCATCCACAAAGCCGGAAATTAAATGGTGGGGCGTTTGTTTTCGAATTAGAGCAAAATTACCCTGGCTCGCTGAGTCGATCGATCCACGGTCCTTGGAGATTTAACAAGATTGTTTACAATGCCAGCCATTTCTCTTCTGATGGCCATAAAGCAACTAATGATCTTAGTTTTAAAAATTAATATTAAAAAAGTTGTTATCTGTTGCTACGTAATGAGACAATATCGTTTAAAAATCATGTGCAAAAACGTAGGTATATTGTGACAAAAATAATATATGCCTCCATTTTTTATTATTCTAGGTGAATATGAACGGAAAATCTCTTAAGGAATGAAGTTAGGAAGTAACATCTGCAATTAGTTGTAGTTGTTAGCATGAATGTCGAACATTTAGAGCTCGGGATGTTTTCTCATATACGTCTTCAATGACAAATTTTAAGGCCAACTATGCTGTTTTCGGCATTCTTGAGAGCTGTAGCAAACCAAAACGGCAAGTTAGCCATTGCAAAAAATTGAATGGATCTCAAACCAGGCCCCAATGTTTAGAACTATAAACTTCAACCCGGAAAACTTGAAGACTGTTAACCAAGAATTGTTTTTCTGGTTCTCTGTGGTTTAAAACATGTATTGAACACAGTATAGCATGATAGTGACTCCTGAAAAATACAGCGTCAGAGAAAATGAGGTAAGATGCAATGGATATGACGTAGAGAAAATGTATACAGATAATAAAAAGAAATGGAATCAATAAAATAATTTCTTAAGAAGAGTAGGCGAGAATATAATTATAATGAAAGCTATGTGAAGAAGAAAAGAGAAGATTAATGGACACATTTGGCGATGGAATAGCCTACTACAGAAAAAAATGTAAGGAGAAATAAATGGGAAGGGTCACAAAAATAGATCTAAGACCATCAGGCTAATTATGCTGGACGTCATAGTAAACAAATATTTACGAATGAAGCTTTTGGCTGATGTAAAAGTTGAGAGCTGTAGCAAACCAATTTTTGGATGAATAGCTGCATGTGGTTATGATCTATGCCCTGTATCTAGCCAAGTTCCCTATCCATACTAGTTTAATTATCCTAATAAGCGTGTTTCGTTGACATTATCCGACTCCTTAAATTATTATCAGGAGAAGTTTGTCGGAAGTTACAGAATAAAGTTGAAAGTTATTAGTTAAAAGTAGAAGAGGTTTGTGAACTTCCCGTTCGTAAACGAGACATGATTCTTCTGCCCGTTACTAGAATGCGACTAGGGGAATGATTCCAAAATCCAACTCAAGACATTTTCTCCTCTTGTATCTCAATAAGTAGGTGCCATTTGTTGTCAGCAAGGACAAAACGATTGAGGAGTTAACAGCCAGAATTATTTAAGAGAACATAATCGGCGATATACGATGTCCTCAGTCAGGAATCGGTAGCAAAAGAATACGTCTCCATGTTGCTGAAGTCAAATGATTTTTTCATGATGAATTTCAACCCTTGGTGTACATGCACACCTAAGAGTGACTTACAGCTATATCACTTGTAAATGCATTGATTTAAATTTCGTCAATTTCGTCGCATAACGACAATGATGGGTTTATCCACCGCGACAGCGGCTTTGTAAGCACAACCTACGTTTCATACGCTAAAGCGTAGACTCAAGGCGTGGACATCTAGTTCGCATAAACCCTCCTCGAAATTTGCCTCAAAAGAATAAATCTCCTACTTGACACACTCAAAACCAAATTGCATCTAAGCCGAAATATGAAGGAAGTTACGCAAAGTACCTTTTTCAGCGTGAGAGCCAATTAATTTAGCAAACCTATTTTACCAACCTCAAAATGGTTAGGTTAATTTTTACTTACTTTAACATTATAAATCTCAATGAAACTTAATTCACTAACTTAAATGGGCTTTTCACATGAGCCATACTGGTAGCGTAATTTTACGCAGCTTCATTTGAATCGACCAAGCTCTCTGATACTATCTGTTGAAACTAATGTTAATGCCGACCTCTTCCTTTAGATCCTTCCCATTTTAAAATCACTCTTTGCGCATGTGACTGCCACAATGTTTTTCTATCACCAAAAATGGAAACCCACTTTGCATTCTTGTTAGACTTTTACATTACTTGAAATAAAAATGAAGTATTTTAAAATGTCTATCAGAGAAAATGAATGAGGAAAGTGCCACCTGAACTTTGGAGGAAAATAGCCACCTGACCTTTTGAAATTTCCTCATAAGAAGATGACACTTTAATTCAGTGCAGGATATTAGCAGTTGTTTCCGATTATACCCTCGTATTTTCTTGAATATGAAGATTTTTCCACGAATAATGATGAAACCATTGTTATGATAAGAGACGAGATAAATATTATTTTATCACATGAAAGAAGTGATTTAGTTTTAAGTTTTCTAACTCGATGGGAAAGAGTAATTCCCAATGGGATTCCTTTTTCTCTCTAGAACGCTCTGTCCAAGAAATAAGCTCTCCGAATTCTCTTGTTTAACTCCTCTTCGGCCACTATAATTTATTCCCTTGCGGAACGCACTTTGCTTATCACATATGGTCGTTTAATTGTCACCGTAGGATGTCAACAAAAACGAAAAGGATTTTTGAGTTTGCTGGGAAATATCAGAATTTTAAACATTGACATTAAATATATTTATAATTAAGAAGGACATGAATTTGATACCAGTATACCTACACTATATTGGTTTAGTTATAATTGGTTAAATAATGACGTATTCAGAAAAAATTTTGGTAGAAAAGAAGGAGAAAAGTGCAATATAAGCTAAAAAATTAGATTTACTTAGCAAAACTGATTCATTGGTTGTTATTATTATGACTCAATTCTTCATTTTCATTCTTCCCCTTTATATTACTTCCTCGTATATCTTCTCACATCTCTTGCTCTTTATTTTGTCCATATGTTTAGCCCTTAGTTTTCCTCTTTGGACTGTTCCGTCTATTTTTCCTTCAGTTATTACACTCAATTTCATTTCGCCTCAGTATGTCCACACCTCTGTAATTTTTTCTCGTTAGTGTTCCCTATGGCTCTATTTTAAGAGGAAAATTGATGACAAAATTGAGAGAAGAGTCCCCAGAGGAAGACCCAGGAATATGTTCATGTCCCGAATTAAGGGGAGAGTACATAATAAGAGATACCAGGAGGAAAGGGAACAAGCATTAGATAGGGAAGGGTGGAGGGCTACAGTCAACCAATCATAGGATCGAACAACCAATGAATGAATGATGGCCCTTAATTCCACAATTACTACTAATTTTTTTAAGTTTATATTATATCAATACATTTAATATTTAGCATCCGCCTTTACTGCGAGGTTTCTTAAGCTCCAAATCTTTTCTGATCCTCTATAGCACAATCCCATGCTTTGTGATATTAGAAAAGACGAGAGAATCAAAAAAAGAGGGCTCCTTGATATTTCAATTCTAAACTAACTTTTGGGGGAAAACGTTTCATCTCTAAGGACGCGATGAACAACTTTGAAACAATTTTTTTACCTTCTTTCAAAACTACTGCATTCTAATCTATATATATATAAACGAATGTATGTCTGTGTGTCCTGTATGCATTACTACACTGTTCATCCGATCGCCAAGAAACTTTAAAAAGTTGTTGAGTACACTCTTGCGAAGGTTTATGATGTAAAAATTTTTTAATTATCGCCCCCCCTCCCCCCCAAGGCCCTCTTAATATTTCGAATACTTTTTGCGCAACAACGCCCGACGGGTAAGCTAATAATCCTAACCTCAGTTTTAATCCTATCGTGCTGAAATTTTGCCGAGTGATAGTTCAAGGCAGGAGGAAAGTTATAGGCTACTTTAAAATGATCTCAGGGCCCATAAAAGTCCCATGGCCCTCTTAGGTGGGCCCTTTAGGTGGGAGTCTCAGGGCCCTTAGATGGTTCGCGGTACGTATCGGGTTTTGTGCAGTGGTTTCATTTTTTACTTTTTTAAATTATTTCCGCTCAAGATAGAGAGTTGGAATTTTTTAATTTAATGTCTGAATGAATGAAGTTTTTAATTCTGTCAATTAATTATCCTTTTCACTTCGTAATTGACTGAAAATTGCGTTTTTAGCTGCAGAAACACATATTTTTCAGTGAAATCAACTATACCATATTCGCTTGACAACCAGATTTCGGTCATTGCTGTTGGAATTCATATTGCTTAGTTGAGCCGATTAGGAATTCTAAGCATTGGAATTTGTGCATCGGTTAATTATTTCGTTTTTTAAAACAACTTTAACTAAAGATATAGAGTTGAAATTCATTTTATCGCATACCCGAAAGCATGATACTACTAAAATTAGTGGTATCATGCCCAAAAGAATGAAGTTTCTCTCTTTTTCAATCGATTTTTTTAACGCATTTTCCTTGACAACCAAATAAACAAACAAAAATAAACATCAAATCAAATCTTAATTAATGAATCGCCAAGAAACTTTAAGAAGTTGTTGAGTACACTCTTGCGAAGGTTTCGAAGGTTGACGGTATAAAATTTTTTTAATTATCGCCCCCCCCCCCAAGGCCCTCTTAATCTTTCGAATACTTTTCGTGTAACAACGCCCGACGGGTAAGCTAATAATCCAAACCTAATTTTTCAAATACGATCTTTATTTTAACCAATGAGAGAGGTTCTTATTTTAACCAATAGAAATTGAGAAACCATTGAATTGTTATGCGCTCGCCCCTGAAGGCTTCTGAATTATTAAATCCATTTTACATTAGGTGGAGCGCCAGTCGTTTCAAAATATTAGTGTTGGCACGCGAGCTTCGCAAAAAAGCGAGGAGCGGCAATCAAGCAAGCGAAGCAGATCGTTTACGAGTTGCTCAACCACGTGCATCAGAATCATATTAGTGAGACATAATTTGTTTTAAAAGGTACGTAATTTATTTTTACGTAAAATATATTTTGGTGCAGTGGTCTCTTTGTCTGATTATTCTAAATTCTTGCATTCGATTTTCGTATATCCTTCGCTTTTTCCTAAAATTGTACATTTTAGCTCGAAAATCTTTAATGTTTGTACTGCTTCAGCAAAATAATATTTTATTAACTTTGAAGCCCCAGCATAGGCATGGAATGGAAACTCATGGCATCATTTTTACGTTACAAATTTCTGTGTAGGTACGAGGAATTCATTGGACTGAGTCTAAAAGTCGTTTAGGGACCAATTTTTATTCCGGAAAAGATTTGTGGGTCAAACCATGAGAAGTATAAAAATCAGTGGGGAATTCAGGATGGAGTATTTTATTTTTTAAATTTAAGCAGGCAATTGGAGGAATTCTGTACATGCCAATGTGTGTACTTTTTTCATGTTCAGGAATCAGCATACTTTGTAAGTTTTACTCAGAATATTTATTGCACGACCGGTTTAGTTTACAAATTTAAGGCTGAAATTATTGAATTTGTTGAGTGTGTACTTTTTATATGTGTGCCTGCTAAGAAAGAAAAAGAGGCAATGCAACGCATGCCGGGCACAGCTAGTCATATATAAATTCGAGTGTACGATTGTAAAACCGCTAATTTGTAACAATGACAGTAAAACGTATATGAAAATTCTTCATGGACTTCAAGCTGCCTGAGGTTAGATTCCACAAGAATACAGTAGGAGAAATGCATTTTCATAAAAATTAGGAAAATGCTAAAGAATCAACTGTTTCAACCAATGTTCACTTTCAAGATTAAATTTTGAAAACGATATTCCGATAAATCAGTAAGCCCATTGTATCGAACGTCACTTCAAATTAAATAATATTTGTCTTTAAAAATTATAATTAATTGTGATTTCCATTGAAGATTTTGGATTTACATTTTGTTATTCTCATTCCTCATCACTTTCGTCAACTTTTCACTGTCTCACAAAGACGATCACAAATTTTTTTGAGATTACGCGTGACATTTGGATGATGGAAAAGAAAACGAAGGCAAGAGGAAAACAGAAGAGATGGAAAATGGATGACAGAGCGCCGGAGGCAAATGAAGGAAGAATTAATCGAGGCGAAAATATAAATATATTTCAAAACTTAAACTCTTTCTTGACGTATTTATTGTTGAAACAGGGGGCTCCAAGAGACGGAAACTGAGAAAAATCGTGTCTTTAAAGAAAGGGTTAAGATCACTTTTTTCAAATATTTTTTCGGCTCCCTCAAGGCATTCTTCAACAAGAACATTTTTTTTACCGAGTGACCAAATTTTGGAAGGAAGAGAACCAAGTACCGCTACCGGTATGTTGCGAAGAAGGGAAAGTTCTGAAAGAGAGGTAATTGCCAAATAGGTGAAGAATATGTATATATGGGTGGTACAGTTTTGGGACATACAGAATGGTTCAATGTTTTACTTAAAAGTGATACATAATTACGTTAGAATTAAGAATAAAAACAGTGCTTACTAGGCAGAACTTTAAATCAATGTACCATTGAATTTTTAACGATATTTTTGCCAAGTCATAACGGAGATGACTAGTCAATTTCTTATTTGCCAAATCGTTTGGTTATTTCACTTTAAAGCGTGGGCTGTTTTGAAAAAAATTATGTAAAGTTGACTCAAAAACTTTGTTTTAAAGATTGATATTTTTAGTTTAGTACAATTAGGCTTAAATAAAATTAAAATGAAAGGAATTGGCAAGAAAATTACTTTCATTATTGCAAACACTAAAATTCACTCTGTAATTACTGAAAAATATTAAGACTAATGGCAATGAATAACAAAATAAGGGTTTTTTTAATGTTTTCAACCGCCAAATCCGGTTTTAAAACACATATTTATACCCAAGATTGATTGATTGGTCAATTTGCTGAGATAATACTAGTGAGGAAGTGATGGAAACAGTTTTTCTAATTATTTTATTTCTTCCCTGAGCGCAACTAACACAGATGGTTTATGCTTCTCCAGCAATTTACGATCATCTTCCTCAACATCTTTCTAAGTTGACTATGACGCCACATGTCTATTTTTTCCCGTAGCTGGGCCTACTTTATTCTGATATTCCTTTACAACTTTTCGTGACCTTCGATGGTACTTACTATTTCTACCATGCATTGCACATTCTATGTGACCTTACCATCAAAGTCTCCATTACGTTAAAAATGGACAAAGTTTATTCCCTTGATCTAGATATTCTAGCTATAACTTTCTCCTGATTCTGTGTTTACTTCCTTCTTCCTCTTTTAGACCACTAATTATTCAAAGGAAATCGCTTTTAAAAATTTAAGCATTTCATATTCATTCTAGGCCCATATCGTGCAATTCTGTGAAAAAATATAGCCCAAATGATCTTTCAAAACATTTACTTGTGTATTGAATCTATAAAACTACAATTTGACCAACTGTAATATGCACATCAGAGACCAAACCAAATACATAATAGAGTAAATGAGTAATAGATAAAAGAGGTTGGTTTCTAGGATAAACACAGAATAAGTGTATAATGAGTTTATGTACAAAACTTTAGATTACCGAGTATATATAAAACGAAATAATTAATGCATTGAGCGAGTAAACAGAGTGGCAAGCAACAAATTAGTACGTACTTCAGCAGATAAACTACGCAAAGGTAAAAAATATCGTTCGGCTAAGGAAATGGTGGCGTGACAATGTAAACTAGAGAAGGATGTAATTGAAGAAGAGACAAGCCGCAGGAGCCTATCAGGTATGGAGAGAAAGGAGAAGTTTGGATTGCTCGTGTGGATTCATTAGACCTTCCATCCAGAATTCGTCCCACCAAGCTCCCAATTCTCTCCAAACCGATTCTAATTTAGTTACTCTGCGACAACCGTTTGTTCTTGCATCATTCTTCTTCCGGCAGGTGAATTAGTCACTCGCAGCTCATTCTCACAGTACGTACTCTTCTATTGTTCTCCCAATAAAATCTCAGCCTTTAATGGCTTGCCATCTCAATCTTCTTTTTATCTTCCGTGGGTTTACCTCTTGAAAGTTTCCTGTACACTTCCTTGCATCTCATTGTCATCTACCCTTATGATCTCCATCGCTCACCTTCACCATTAGGTTTGCGGCATCTTATCTTACCTGGTGTATTATTCTAGAGGCATATGCTTGCCTATCTCATATATGAGTCATTTCGTGCTCTGCTCCCTCATTTTTAAGGAACTTCTTGGAGCAAAGAGTGACTGTCGGTTCCCCTTGACAACCTTCTTGGGTTATTTTAAGCTCCAGAAGCGTTGGACGTCTTTCTTTCTTAATCCGGCTGAGTAGGACAGCAACCGCCTTTACCGTGTTTTTTTTCCGCATGAAAAAATGTTGTTTAATTTTAATAGATTTTTGTTCCACACCCTGGTATTACATGCTCCTATTGCAGTCAACGACTTGGAGCAACTTCTTTTGAAAGCTGCTTTAAAAAAAACTCGACAAGCAATTTTTATTTCATTCTGCAGCATTCCTTTGACATATTCCATTTATAATTCCTTTCAAGATTAAACATCTACTACACGCGAGGGCATGTTTGTGTAAACCAGAGATTGGATGAATAATTGCCAAGCATAAACATGCTATTACGTCAAAATTTATAATATTGCTTTTATCATATTTTGGTAATATCAAATCTAATACAATATCACTGAAAACGAATTCGTCACTCATTGACATTGTATGCTGTTTAGCATTTCTGTATATAACTACTTCACGGAATTTGATGAAACGCGGGACAACTAAGTACGTCAATACGGTGATTAGATTGCAGAATTTTAGTGATTACTGGGTTGAGCGAGATGGCTACATAGCGGATAAAATACCGGCAATTCAAGGAGACATAAAATTATTATTCAGGTTATCAGGTAACAAGTTTGCCGCATTAGTATTGTTTTCATTGATATCTAACACTCTAACTATTCTAAAAATAACTCCACACTCATCTAATTTACTACAGACTTTCACTTCCAAGAGTAAACATAAATGTCATATGTAGAAATTAAATTATAAAATGCACAATAATCGATTCTTAATCTGCTTCCTGTCATCCATACAGGAAATCTTGCCAGAAAAAATCGCAAAATGTTTCAAGTGCATCGGAGGGTTTGAATTTACGTTGAAAGCATTAAACACGTTCACGCATGGGGGAAACTAAGCGAATATTATTAACAAAATTAAGCGCAAGATCGCAAAAGAATTCAATAGAGCATAATCACGATGTGCACTTAAATGGTTGACGTAAGGCACTCAAAGACACTCCACGGAAATGGAAGAAACACAAATGACGCTTTCAGTGCCGATTAGCAAACCTGTTTGACTAACGCTGCGAACGCAATTACGAGTTATATTTCATGGAAACGTTCACCACGACACCCTTTATTAGAAATTTAATACTTGGAATTTAATATCGCAGTACTGAGAATCAACAGATTGCAAAATGACGCTCGCTCTATTAACTGGAGCGGGTTTGATTGAAAGAGTTTGTCGTCGCGGACAATTCTGTAACGAGTTACATCAAAGGAAACTATCCTCAACAGATGGATTTGTCCCCAGTTGGCAAAATTAATCCATGAAAATGAGTGATTATTAATTTTCGCAGAGGAACTCAAATAATTTTCGCTTTTAAGGAATCTTCGGCCAATTTCATCCATTAAGAAGTCGCTTATTAAATAATACAGAGAGTACTATTTTTTGAAGGAGTTGCCATGAGAAAAAATTCGACCTGAACCGGGGATCGAATCACGAACCTTTGGTTTGCCGGAAAAATGCGCAGACCACTAGCTCAAATTATTTATTTCCAATCTTTCATCATCATGCTATCCAGGCTTCCAAATTATCATGGCAATTTTTGGTGGATACAAGGCAACTAGATCGTAGGCCATTCCGGTCCATCAAAGATGGAAACGCAAAGGAGAAGAGAGCTTCAAAGAAGCCACTATCTATCTAAGAGACTATCCTTCATCAGCACTTATGCCCTTCTTAGCCATTTGAAAATATTCCAACATAGCAGATGAATTTTTAAAAAAGAAATTTCCATGAGAAAAATTCTTTTTTCTCATGATTTTTTCTCATGGTTTTTTTTCTTGCAGCAATTTCTTCAAAAAACTTCACTTGCTATGTTTGAATTTAATTAGAGAGTACTATGGAAATATCGCGTCTGGTTGGCGAGAGGAAGGAAGGTAAGGAACACATGTTTGCACACCAGTCAGTTAACATAGGGTGAAGCCTATAGTGTGATGAAAGCGGCAGGAATTCACTCAAAAATATCTCCGCTACGATCATAATGTATTCCACTCGGGATAGAGGGAGTGGGAAGAATCACAGTGTACAGACTTGAGGGGTGAATGGGAATGGGAGGGCTGAAAGGTAAGTAGAGGCAAGGGGAAGAGCAAGTGGCTGGAGAGACAAACGAATGAAGATGAAGAGGGGTGAGGGAAAGGAGGATTTCCTGTCAAACTTGCACGCAAGAATGTAAAATACACAGAAGATAGAAGGCCGCTCCATTGTTTGACATTGGTGGCAGGGCAAACGTCGTCCCACACACGTCTCTCTTTCCGGGCGGCTAGTACCTCTCGTGAGGGAACGCACCAAAAGGGTTTCCCAGGGAGCAGGAGAGGCAAAGCCTTCAAGCACTGTGTTTCTGGCAGGGAAAGACAGGGCAAGATTAATGCGAACACCGAGGAGGGAAATGATGACGATCAAACTTGATAGGTATCAAGCGGTATGACTTCTCCATAAAAAACTACAATTAAAATTAAGATAAAATTATTAAAAATATATTATATTCTTAATCCAGTTATAATTTCTTTTATGTTCACAAAAATAAATCTTGTTTTCGGCCAAACTTGATTCTATAATAATTTACAAGACGCTGTCTCTGGCGTTACTCGGTCCAACTCCTTCATAATGAAAAAAAACATGTACTTCGTTGCGATTTCACACTTTATTTAAAGCGACACGACCTAGGTTTTGGCATATCATGCCATCATGTGGCATTCCACCTGGTGATGGCAATAAATGTCGAAACCTAGGTCGCATTTCTTTAAATAAAGTGTGGAATTTAGAGCCAAATACTTATTTTTCATTCAATTTAGTATTTTATCTAAATTTTGATGATTTTGGACAATAGATTCCAT
This sequence comes from Ceriagrion tenellum, assembly GCA_963169105.1. NCBI lineage: Eukaryota > Metazoa > Arthropoda > Insecta > Odonata > Coenagrionidae > Ceriagrion > Ceriagrion tenellum. The sequence continues at coordinate 95,301,618 of OY720643.1, forward strand.
CATATGCCTTTGTTTATGTTTCAATTTAGTAAAAAATCATCATTAGGGTTTTACAAGCTCCATTTACAAAAATTCATTCATTATATTAATAGATTACTTTTATTTTAAAATATCAAACCATTTTGTACGATATTTTTATGATATAAAAATTGATTGGTGATTGGAAATCTAAGTCATCTATTAATTCTATAAATGTGTTTTTGTGAATGAGATTTATCTGTCGTTTGTGAATGAGACTAGCCCTGAAGATGATCTATAAGTCAATTGACACGCAGGCAATGGCATCTGGTTGAATTTGTTGACCGAAATCTTCAACAACAAGATGATACATATGTACATTTATTACGGCAACCGTCGTAACCTGCCGGATAAGAGATTTTTTCATTGAACTGAAAAAAAATCTCTAAAATAGAGTTTAAATATGCAGCACCCTGCCAACCGAAAATTTTCCCATTTCCCGTTGACTACCCTCTATCATGGACTAATGTATCCCATCGTCCTCCCTAACCTGATCCAGCTATCTACATTTCCCCTTTGATTCTCATCCAAAATATTCCTTCCCTCATCTACACCACGCTGGGCACCTCGTTTGTCTCAATATTGAATTTCACTTTGGTAACAAATGCCTCAAAAACTATCATTTTTTGATGAAATTATTAATTTCTTAGTTTTCTAAAATAATTCATTACGTTCTTACTACCCGGGGTTCATCACTGCGGGACATCATCAGGATGAGATTGTTGCGCAAAATACCTGATGATGTGGTGCAGCAATGAAACCGGCCGTAAGAATACATAAATCTTTTTGGAAAACTAAGAAATTCATCATTTTATAATGAGGTAACTACACCAAGTCAGGGAACAATACCATTAATTGCATTTCATATGGTTAAGGCTGATCAATCGTTTGACAAAGATGAAAGTTAACGAAACACTAATACCGTCACAGGGTCAATTTTACACCATATTATTTTTTATTCATTATTTCGAGCATTTCATTGTATTCCGATGGAATGTGAAGATGTGCGAATTTCCACAGAGAAAAAATCATCCGCCTTGACCGGATCAAGGCGGATGATTTTTTCTCTGTGGAAATTCGCACATTTGTGCATTGCGGGTGACTCCGTAAAAGTGGAACTCCGTGGCTAGTCCCGGACAGCTTAAAATTTGTCGAATGTAAAGATTGCATGAAATTTGGGGTTAATTGATAAAATGTTGCATGAAATTTGGGGTTAGAATAATTGTATTATAGCAACACTATTTTTTGCCTTATTTCTATGTCCTTTATTGATATTCATATTTTTAAAGATTATGGGGGAAATAATGACCCCTATATTAATATCTCTCACAGTGTGCTTCACCGATTGGTAAAGTAAATGAAAGCACCGATAAAAAATATAAAAAAATCTTTTTTTAGCAAGTTCTTAAGCATAAAAAAATTATGTGATAAACAAATTCATCAGTTGGCAATAAGCATGTATCTCAAGATGGATGGCATGGTTCTTGTGAATTCTGAGATACTCTGAGTGAAATTTTAGTCTTTTGATGTTTAAAATGGGTAGACAAGTTTTGTTCTAGGGTTAAAGTCTGTGTAGTTCATTAAAATAACTTAGTAAAAAAGTCAAAACCTATAAAAAAATAATGCGATATATGAAGACCAAAATGTCATTAATGTTTTAAACTATAATGCTATCATCATGAAACGGTTCACCCTCCAGCCACAATCAACTCTTCACAAACGCCTTTTACTTGAATCCTCAGCTCCGGTAAATGTGCAATTTATCCTGACTTCAAGTAACTTCCGCTATGGCAGTGTTTAGAGAAGGTGCCCACAGAAGAGATTGAAATTCCTGCTGAGGACACTCCGTACGACCGTGTTTTACGGTCAAACCAGGCACATAAAATGAAATTGAGCGTGGAATTACCACTTGTCGTGGGTTTGTTTCATAGCGGGGAGAAGTTTCGTGGCATAGCTTTCGTGATTGCCATCGGAAACATCACAATTGTTCCGTGAGAGCGTGAATTACTTTGTTATTGTCCTAGGAAATATACAGCAGAATTTACAGAAGCTTTTTCTCTTGTGGCGAAAGGTGAGACCACTCACATTTAAGGTGTGGGAAATAGGATAATCCCTAAAATTTTAAAACATGTTCGTTGCCTTCTATATTTACTGGTGTCTAAAGAAATCATCTAAGAAAAGGCCACAAAATGCTAAGAACAATATCGTAATATTAGGTTGCGCGCAAAAAATGAGATTTGAAGCGGTAATTATTCCTATGTCCACATTTTAACATTGAGATGAATCAAGTATTGTTCCTTAATTTTGATATAGCACTATATACGAAATATCTCATATGAGATAATATCAAATGTCATTTGACATCATCGATCGTCAAATATCGCTTATCCTTCTAATAGGAATTAAAAACCGATGAAAAAATATCGCTTGATTTGCTGAAAAACAGGAATAAGTATTTAAACTCAAAATCCCACAAAAAGTAGCGTGATGCAAATATAGCGTTATACAAAACTATTAGAAACATTCTTAAACTCAAAACCACTTTGCGTTGAAACATGGTTGATTTACTTTGCTGTGGAAAAGATTTGGGATGCAGCTTTTGCAAGGTTATTAAAGCACAGATATGCAAGAAGTTTTGTTAATAACTAAAAGCCAACATTGAAAACTATTTTACATAATTTAATCGCTTTGGATATAAAAACATCATCATCAAAGAAATAAAAATCTCGGAATATTTTATCGGTATACACTTAATTTTATAACAAAAAGTGGTGCTTCAAGTAATTCAAACGTGCCAGAAAAATAATCAGCTTATTTTGAAAAGTATCTGCGTGCTTCCAAGTGGTCTTCGAGACAGCATATCTATGATTCTTTTGAAATATTTAGTGTTTTTGGCTACAAGATGAGCGAAGAGAAAAGCTGGTACAGGTTCAACAGTTATAGAATAGAATAATTTTTTGTGCTCTAGATTTTCCCGTAAGAGATAAATGGAAAATTATCATCACATTATATTTCCAGTGAAAACAAATAACATGCCTGGTAATCCAATCACTGTAAAAAACAAAAGATTGTAAACCATCCAAAAGATTTTTAACCAAGCAACCGATAAATAAAACTAAATGAAAAAGTGGAAAATGTAACATCAATCAGAGAAAGATCAGAAGAAAAGAATAATTTCACAGATCAATATGTATATACAGAATATACTACAATAAAATGAAAATGTTTAAGAGAGTTACATTCATAAAAATGTTAATAGATAAATATTTTTTCCTCAAAACTAGAGACTAAGAATTTTTTTCAATAGGCAAAGATACCAAGAGTTTAATAATATAAAACAAATTTCGCGTGGACACTTTAAGTATTCGATCTTTGAAATAATACAAAATTGAGATAAGTCAATGAAAGATACATGCTTGGAAGCAGCTCGTGCGCGGTATTACTGAACGTTACAAAATTTCCTATTCCTATTTCTCCGTGCTATTTTAGACTTTATGAATGAAACATATAAGACACAACGATGGCATCGTTAATAATCAATAAACTATCGTCTTTTTACTCTTTTAGTTCTTTTTATTAATTTTCTTCTCAGTTCTTCATGGCTGGCTCAGTAGAACTCCTAAAAAAATGCTCTTGTGATGGCCTTGGGGCGCCACGTGTAGATGTTGATGGCAATTTCCTTCAGACCATGAAGAAGTTAGTGGTGGGGGTTACGCTAACTCATAGCACAGCACTCGAACGTCTTCTATGCGACGTGACCGCCATGTGGCTATCCTTAATGCGGTATCTCTGTGCTCATTGGAGCGGATAGTTCAATCTTCGCTGCGAGAACCAGAACAGGGCAATGCACATAGTAGACGTGATGTAATGGGTTTCAGCGAGAGAGATAACGCGACAGATGGATTTCTATTGCCCAGATTATGAAGCATGAATCAAACATGAAGTCGAATAGAGTAGGTGACTTGTGCTATAAGATTAGTGTTTTGATTTAAATTGATGATGAGAGTCTCAGTCATAATTTTTTATGCTTTAATTAATGAAAAGGAATGAAAATAAAACCCTTAAACCGGGCCATTTTATCAAGATTTTATTTAAAAAATTCAAAACCCGCCTTTAATACGTCAGAATATTCAGGTCCTGAAGGTGATATCTGATGCCAAAATTCATGTCGTGATTAAATTTGAATAAACAATTGTACAATCACCAAGTATAAGTTGTTGCATTTACGCACGGCTCGATAGCTCGCACTACATGGTGTCTTTACGCTAAAAGGTCAGTTCTGCACAACTCTTCTGCAAGAGCTTGCTGGGGATTCTATTTTGGTAGGCATTTCTCACGAGTTAGAGCTGGGTAAGATTTGCTGCTGTGTATATTGGCAATCGTGCGCTTCTGCAAGCGATTCGCCATAATTTTTAAAGTTCTTTAAGCGGACTTGCCGAGCCATCTACACAGGAAATTACGCTCGCAGTCGCTTTTAGGAAGTAACTGGGGCAATATACTTTATAATGAAAATCCACCTTAAGACTGCTAATCACAATAGAGCGAGTAACGATTTTTTCACGTAATCCTCAGCTACGAACGGAATATTCTTTTTCGATATGTCGAAATGAATACTGTAATTAGTTTTGGAAAAAAAATTGGAGTTTTCAAGGTATTTGGAGGGTAAGCTTCTAACTCGGTTCAAAGGATATGAAAAATCATGCAAAAAAGAGAGGAAAGCAGTGGGATGGGGATAGCGATTTGCAGAGGTTTTACTGGTGATGGTTACCGGTAGCATTGGAATATATGTAAATACGTATGCATTTCAATGATGGAGGATATTTGGAAGTACTAAAAAGAATGAGAGGTGTGGCTATTTCTCAATGTCAGCCAGCGTGAGGGAAAAGATAGGTTGTACGTACCGAGTTCCCCAGAACTGATCGAACGATGGGTACTTCTTCACCCTTCTCTCTTCCTCCAAACTACCCACCCCTCGCTAAATTAAAGGTATAAGACAAATACTCTCTTAGGTCAATAGAATACTTTTCAAATTATAGATTATTCAAATGAAGTAATTTTTGTCTGGTAAAACAAATCAAATCAGCACATCTGGCTCTTATATCCAAAATTAAATATTTAGAAATATTAGACCTCTTAACCATTCTGACTAGGGTTGCTAAAGTGCATTATAAAACAAGTGAATTCTTCAATCAACGCTAGCCGTGTTAATTTTAAAATTATTTTTACCATCGATCGTTTGTTATAAAATAAAAAATTCAGGGACATAACAGAGGACAATAACAAATCATAAATGTCTACAAAATTGTCATTGATTTCAAATATACTCATCACCATTTCCGTAGTTTTACATTCATATACAGCCTCTTTTTTCAACACAAATCGCCCAATCTTAAAGGAGTTACAGACCACAAGTGTCTTTTGGCTTCACAAATACATAACCAAACAACACTAGACAGCACTCACCTAAGCTGATTATACATTCAACGCTGACGACTTGGATAAGAGTAGAATATGGATCGTGAATGTGGTATGGAATGTGATTTAGCAGGTGGAATAGTTGTTTGGAGAAAGTATATTAAGAGCAGGAAAGCGACAAAGGGTCAAAAATAGTTCGGAGGGGCAGAAACGAGGGACACTTTTCCGGTAGCACAACGCCAAGCTCGACCGATGGTTAAGAAAACAAACAGATAAGTGGACCTTGGTTTGGACCGGGGATTTTCAGAGGATCCTGGTCAGAGAATAGTACGTAAAAAAAGAGGAGAATAATGTTTTGCGAAGGTTTTTGGAAGTGGCCAGGGTAAAAAAGCAAAGGCTGGAAGAAGAAGAGGGTTTTTCGTGAAGGTTGAGTTCTCGAGGTAAACAAAAAAGGGTGTAATCCGACTGGGGGATGGGTTATCCTTTTGGAGAAAAAACTACGTAAGGGTTTGGGTAACTTGAGATAAATAATTAAGGATGTCCTATTTAAGAGGGAGACGAGACATGGCGGTTGGTTGTGGGAGATTTTTCCAAAAAAGTAGTCCCACAGGGGATTATTTTCTGCCCACCTTGTTTCACGCAGTCCTTTATCTTCATTCTATCGAATTTAATTGGGCGTGCCAAATTTTTTTTTCACCATGACATTCAATCAACATGACATGTTTTTCAGGGAGTCGCTATGAGATATAGTCAGATTCGTTGACAGTAACAAATGCTTCGATTTTTAGTTGATAGATGTAGCGGGAGGAATTGATAGTCTCAGAAGTGACCTACGGAGAAGTAATATATTTTAATAATATACTTTTTAATTATATTTTAAATTATACTTTATAATAATAAATATAGCTAACATAAAAATTTTAATAATAAATTTTATATAAATTTTTAAATAAATTTAAATTAAAATAAATTTAATAAATTAAAAAATAAATAAAAATAATAATTATATTTTAAAGTAATAAACTTTTCAATATATTTTAAGGAAATACATTGAAACGCAAGGAAATACACTACTATCTGGGAATTCAAATGTCTTCTCGTATAAACAAATACCTTTTCCTAAACACGCAGAAGAGCTGTAAATCACTTGTGATGTTCCTTGAGATGCAATTCTACTGTAAAAATTAGGATGGAAAAATAATGTTTTTTAAGAGAAGAAAGAAAATAGAAATTGCAAAATTCCTTTTTTTCTGAAAATTAATTATTGCAAAGAGCAAATTTTGGTTGAGAGACCAGATAAATGACTAATATGAGTCATATTACTGTTATCTCTTGATACTGTGGTTTGTTATTTGCCTATCCCAAATCTTCCAAAGCAGAAGATTTGATTTTGGCTCCCATACTAGAAACTGGGAATATTCGTGGTGACTAGAGCAATGAGATGCACGAAGTAAATAAATTTAATTATAAGGAAAGAGCATGAGAAGGTAAGAAAAATAAACCAATAGCTCAAACTCGTCAATTTACGAAACCGCGAGCATTTACAGCCATTAAAGATGCAAAACTCAATCACTTAACGTGGTAAGGTAGAAAAAGGTAAGTGTTTCTTTAAAGCCACAAGGCACGCAATTAACCACCAGGCAGTTGTTTGTGAATTCGACGGTCGTTTGTTCTGAGGACACTACGCCCGCGGAAATGAGATAATACAAGCTGGTGGGGAGGGGTTGTTTCTCGGAAAGCGTCCGTAGGGGAAATGAAATAGAGGGATGAGAAAAACCATGCTATCACGTGACCGGATATACAATAAAGGAAGAGACGACAACGAGGAAAAGAATGCGGAAAAGTTTAAATAAGCTGATGGTGGGACGAACGAGGAATGAGATGGAGGAAACAGGATATGCGGGAGAAAGTTGTTTATTCCCCTTTCCTGATTACGTGGGATAAATGGGACATCATGAGAGCGAAGGGTGACAGGAAAGGCAGAAAATGGTGATAGGGAAAAAAGTCGTCGAAACTACGGATTTATTTGCATGTTCCAAAGCTGGGAGGATAGGGGCTACTCTAATAATGTTTATTAATGTATCACAAACTTATTGGTTTAATAAAAAAGGAAAAAGACTTTCGTTTTTATTTTTAAAAATCAGTACACCTGAAAATTTTCCCCTTCATTGTAGTTGTAACCAGATACCATACCAGCCCTATTTAAGCAATTTTTTAAGCTCATCTACAATGTAAGAGTCTATATCTGTCAGCAGTTCTGTAATTATCTTTGCCATATTCTGGATTTTATTTATCTAAGGGAATATGAAGTCGCTGTATGCGGTTTGCCGTTCGGCGAATACAGAGGCTAATACGCCATAACCAATTTGTTCTTAGCGAAAATTCACAGAAAACAAATGTAGTTTGAGCGTGGTGTGATTGCCCCAAGTTGTTCCGCTACAAATTGAGGCGATTTTTTCGGATCTCATCACACAAACGGCGTAAGACCTTTCTTGTATAAAAAATATTATTGTAGCGCAGTGTGAATTTCATTGTACACTTAATTTTTTGTTAATTTCTATAAAAAAGCTATCTCTCATCCTTACTAATTGTTTATATATTTTATTAGCTTGCACTATAGTAATTGTAAATATTGTTGTATTAATGCTTAATGTATGCTTATTGAATGTTCATATTTTTAACCCTCATATGGATTCTCTGCGCCTTAGCGGCGCTCGTGGTTTTAAAATTGATTTTAAAATTTTCCATTCCAATGGATCTTTCTGAAACTTTCAGTAGTCTACTTATTTTGCTTTCTTAGGCTACACATGTATTTTTGTATGTATAGTGCGCATAGTTTTCATTTTATTGGCTTCTAATGAAAAAAGTAACGTCGTTGGATTTACGGCGCCGCTGCGGCGCCGAGGGTTCCCTCGTCGCAATGTCGGGGATTGCACTCTCAATACTAATTTAAAAGTTATTATGTTTCGTATGAAATAGTGTCTTTTATTTATACGCATAATATTTAAATGTTTAAACTTTATAAACAAAATTTAATTGTAAAACAAAGGGAAAATTTTACTATGCCAATTTTGCTTCGGCTTTTATCTAATAGTCATAATTTTTGCCTATTTATAATTTTCACTGACAAAACTTCATGTATTTGCAATAATAATTCTTAGAAACTCATGACTAGCCTAAGGGTGTTTTTTCCAAGGCCTCCGGCATTATTTTGTTTGGATACCTTCTCCGCTCCGCGTCCCTCCCCCTCATCCACGTACCTACTGTGGTGATGGTCACCTTTGGGGACATCCCAGAGTTACTATGTATAGAATTATCCCAAGAAAATGTAACCACAATGTATTTTCAGAATTAATGCAATAATGCCTCTTTACCTTAGTGTGGAAATTTCACGGTGAATGAGTAGCTGAGGCTCGGGACGATAATTCAGAAGTTTGGCTGACCACCGTGAAGAGCACATCACACGGTTGGTGTTATGTCTTGTACCTCTCATTTGAAAATATTCCTTTGCGGCTGCGATAGTCTTCACAAAATTGCTGGCGATAATATTATTTCCCAGGACGTAACTGTTTACCTATGGATTGACATTGACAGTACTTGCATGGTGAAAATCTTTTCATGATGAAAAAATACATAGACGAATTACTACAGTGAAAATTTGTAAATATATTTCTCGTTTCTTTGAATACTCAAATGCACATGGGTTTTAGTCCTCCAAAGTTTATCAACGTGAAGGTTTGAGTGAGGAGGAGAAAGGTGGGTAATTCCATGGAGGTTTTTTTGAGGTGAAGGGGCGGAGATACATAGCGGTGGGTCGACTGCCAAGGATCAGGGAATACCGGGCTCGTTAGGCCAGGTAAGCGTAGAAAATCCGTATCGCGAAGACAGGTTGAGAGTGCAAGGAGGCAATTAGACACAATAGGCTGCTCTTTCTTCATCCTTCCATCGCTACGTGAGGGACAGGAAATCCGCGCCTTATCGCAAAGCGCCCTGGGGTGGCCCTCCCTTCATTCCGAGAAGGTCTAGTTCGGGTGGGTCGTTGGAGGTGAGGAGAAGGATATTCAGTTTTTGTGGGGGGGAAGAAAGTAGGCGGAGGATGACAAATAAGGAAGCATAGTGGGAAAGTACAAATGGTCTCAATGTTTGGGTCAGTGTAATGCTACGGAAAGAAAAGGTGAGGGGGGTCCTCCCAGCATGAGGGTATTTTGGTCACCCCAGAACACTAGTTCCTCTTTCATCAGTCCCTCACGCAGTGCCGGACCGAAGAAAAAACACGCCATCGTATTCCATGTTTTTTCCATTTGCTGCTTCTTCTTCCTTACCACCTACAACCCAAACTTCTTAGAAATAATTATTTTGGCCTTTTTCACCAATCCAGAAGCAAAACCTCATCTGCCGCACTCCCCCGCATCACTTTAACTGTCCATCTCTATGGAGATATCCTCAGTGAGGGAATGGGCTCCGCTGTAGGCCTAAAATACCGGCTCTTCTAGCCCACCCTCCAATGCGTCGCTGGACTCTTTGACGCGTCGCTGATTGTCCCAATTTCCTCATATTTCACAACCCATCTGCTTTCATCCTTTCTTTTTTTTAAGAAATTGCAGGGTATAAACTCCCAGAATGTCCCTTACATTTGCCTTGATTGTCAGAATATTGCCCTTAAAAATCACGACGGTATCACTCGTCTCTTCTCACTCCAGCGACAATTTTTCAATTATTAACTTTTAAGAACTCAGGCTTCTGCGCACACTACAAAGATATAACATGTGGGTGGACATAGTGAAGCAACATTATTTTACATAGACCCATTTGACTTTTATTCGGTCCTCATTTTTAGTATTTGGATCCATAAAAAATAAAACAATGTGTACATGATAAAGCGGAGTTTATCCAGCATTCCATATCAGAAAAAATATTTAAAACAACCATTACACATGAAATTAATACCTTCATTTGAAAATAATCGTACAAGGGACCAAAAAAAGAGAGTATCACGACAACAAACAGAAAAGAATGCAGTGTTAAAGATTTTTAGCTATAACTTCAATAATTGTGGGTTAAATCTTGCAAAACACGGTTAAAAATAAATATAATAGAAGTTAGTAGCATAATCAATCAGAAAACATACTAAGAAAGGCCAAGTTTGAAGAAAAATGACAAAATATAACGCAGCGCCGCTGCGGCGCCGTAAATCCAACGACGTAACTAAATTCGTAAATCCATATGAGGGTTAAACTGTAGTGTCCTGAAAAAATACTATTTTTGCCACAGAGTTTTTCAGTTAAACTGTACTTTGTTCCAAAGGATATGTATTCCTTGAACAATAAATTTTATTATTATTATCATTATTATTATTATTAAGGCATATTTTCCACGGGGTAAAGCATTGCACAATGTAGCTAATAGTTTTTTCTCTCAATGACGTGTGAAAATTATTGAATTAGAGCAAGGGCAATTTTTTCATCTCGCATTCATGCATTCCCGTATGCGTTCTAGCAATTCATCGATTTACACGACGCAATTTAAAATGCTTGTTCCCACGATTTTATCAGGCTTAAGACCTTCCAAATGGTGCAATTTGTTGGCCCTTTGACCAGGTGGTAAAGGATTTATAATTGGCAATTCTGATGAAATCAAATAAAACGGTAAAAATAAATTCTGTATTTTTATCTAAATTGGCTGAGGTACTGAGGTACGATACGCAAGTGTATTGTACCAATAAACTTGCGTAAAAGAAAGATAAATTCAGTGACAATGGAGTATTTTAGAAAATGTTACGGTACTTATTATAATTGCCATTGAGAGTACTGCTAATGAGAGCATTTAAATTAGGCTTAAACCAGAAATAATGGTCAGCGTAAGAATAAAATTTGAATTTTTTGTTACTAATGTTCAAGTCTCATAATAAATGGAGCTTACATTAAGCAACTACGAAAAATACGGCAAAAACTGAGTTTTATATATGCAATAGTGTTCCACACCCAATTGAGCTTTGATTTCACTTAGACAGAGGCGATTTTAATTCACTGTAATAGAATAATTGCATTTGAAGAGGACATTTTAAGGTTTTACTCTCTATACCCATTTTATTTTATTTTACACTTACTTACTATTTATGTTATTTTCCTTATTTTTCTAACATAAAATATAATAAATACATTAATAATTTCCGAAGGAATAGAATATGGAATCAGTGGGTCATTAAAAATGCTCCAGTGATAGGCATCCAATGTGGAAATGATCCCGAAAAATTAGTAAAGCAATAGACTATCATTTGGCTGGGGATGAGAAAGGGATATATAAAAATATTCAAGTTTCACAACGCATGCATGTACATGTAAAGTTAATGAAAAATATTTTAATGCTAAATTTAGTATGATTTGGCAAAGCGGTGTGCTCGGCTGTGCCAGCACAAACACTGTTGTCAACGTAATGGCTTAAAAATAAGATCGTTTGCGGCAAAAGTAGGAGAGTTCGGGCAAAAAATAATGATTGATGAGAAAATAAGAAACGGGTACAATATTAGTCAAATTTTTATTGTAAATATCCTTAGTTATCCCTAGTATTTGGGATATCCTTATCCTGTAGCTTTGATACGATTTAAGAATTCCGCTCGCATGACATGAATCCTAAACCGTGGGATAATTATCGCATATTTCCATTCATTCTACACCTAGGGGGGGATAGCAAGTTAAAGTATATTGTCAACAAAGTATCTCGAGTATGGAAAGCTATGGATCGGAAACATGGGCCATTGGAAAAGCTGACCAGAAAAGATTTGAAGCCGTAACCTGGTGCTGGAGGAGGATGCTGAAAATAAAATGGACGGATAAAAGAAGAAACAAAGTGTACAGAAGAGTAGAAGAGCAGAGGATAATATGGAACACTACACAGAGAATATGAAGACGATGGATTGGAAACACCCTGAAACACAATAAGTGTGTGAAGAACATAACTGAAGGCAAAATAGAGGGAAACGTCTTCAGAGGAAGACTCAGGAATGAGTTCATGGACCAAATAAAGAAAAAAATACGTAGGAAGAGATACCGGGAGGTAAGGGAACTATCTGGAAGGGTGGTGGGCGGCAGTCAACCAATCTTATGATTGAACGACAAATGAAAGTATCTCCATGCATCCCTGTTCAGGGTTTGAAATTAGTATGTAATGAAAGATTAAGGAAGATTAGTATGTAATGAAAGAGGCTCCCTTAATCGATGTGCATGAAAGAAGCGTGCCTCTTAGGTTTGGCCACGTTGAGTAAATGGATGAGAGCTGATTAGTAACATAGCTATAAGAGATACTTGTCCAATGTTCTCTTGAATTATCCTCCATCAATATTTACTCCGTATTCCTGAGCATTTAATCGATTTATTGATTGTTAGTTCTCCCGAAGAGGTAATATCCTATATTTCTCGGGTAACATTGAAGTTAATTCTTCTATAAAATTCATCATTAAAATTTTAGGATATTGCTATGGTCAAGTATTGATAGTTCGTAGTTGGAGGCTGTGTTACTGGGCATGAATAAGTGTTAGCCATAGTACGAAATAGACTTAAGACAGAATGATTTATCGTTTGAGAAGGAAGTGTGGGCGAAGAAACTTATCGTATAAGGTGGTAGAAAAGACATAATACTCATCCTCAACAACCATTCCATTCGCTATGCAGCCATTTTTTACTCTTCTCGGGCTCGCCACCGGGTAAGATAACCGGGTAAGATTCGCCACCGGGTAATTCTATCTTACCCGGTGGCGAGCCCGAGAAAAGTACACTAATTTAATTCGCCGGGAAAGTGTTAAATCATACATTTTTTACTCATCTATACAGCCTTTCGAGTCTGAACTCATCCGTCCACTTAATCTTCAATATCCGCTTCTAGCATAAAGAAACGGAAGGCCATTCATTTACACCTAAAAAATACCGTGCAAGCCACTACTAGGGTGCGAGGCACGGGATGATTCCACGCCAGGTAGGCAGAACTCATTCCAGCTAAAGTCAGAAACGCGCACCTTCCCCCGGCCGTTAGGCGCAGGCCATAAGACGTCAGGATAACAATGCGCGGTCAGGCCAAGAACTATGGGTGCTCAAGTGCAAAACTTTAGCACTTGAGTTTGCGCTTTAGCACAAGTGCAAAACCTACTTTTTTAAGTGAGGGTTAAAGTATCGTAGAACTGATCTATCGCAACTACTTGTTATGGCTCGTTGTTGTTCCTACGTGGAAAAAATGACATTCTAAGTCTATCGGCCCTGGAATCTACACCCTTAACTTAATATTATGTCCACGATCGTTTCTAACCTTAATCAATTGGCTCTAGCTAAATATATTGAGCGTTTAGCAAAAAGAGTCCATATCAAACTATTGAAAAAGATCAAACTTATATATTTCCCTTCGATGAGATAGACATTCCCACTCGATTTAAAAAAAAACAACGTAACAATGTTAACAAACCTTGCTGCCCTCCGCTGTTTTCGATCAATATCTGAAATTGTCCTACTTCGATAGGCTGCCATATGGTAGCGGCACTCTCTTCTGTTACAGTGGATTACTTGCAGCAACATTAAAAAAAAATCTAGTCATTCACCACTTGATCTATTTAGGAAACAAATACTAAATTATTTGTGACCCAAACACTAGTGACGCATTTGGGGTGAGGAAATAAAGAAAAGAGGGATGAAATGGAGCAGAGGGGTTATTTAGCCCTCGGGGTAGGAAGTTGGATGCTGACGATGGACGCCGCTAGACACATAAATCTCAGCCGGCATCATGGGAACGAAAGGAAGGGCGAATGGTGGCGACAATAAATTGCGCGGGAACGGCGGAAGCGATAACTAACTGCGCACGACCAAGTATTTTCGTCCGGGGAAAATATAGGCATGGCGACGCTGGCAGAGTGCGTGGCGTGGCCTTGATGTTCCGACGAAATTAATGAGGGCAAACAACCACTGGTGGGGACACTGGCGGTCCTCGAAATCTGCAGCGAACTGAGAGTCTGCGTTTCCAGATGCATCATGGGAATTATCCGAGCGGCCTACTGTAATGAGGGATGGATGGGTGTGCTACGCGTCGATTCGAAACATGGCGGACCCCGCACATGGAGAGGGTCACTTGAAAATCATCATTTCACACAGGGAGCAGACACACGTTCATATTTCCTGAGGACCGTTGTTCGCAGGTGATGAAATCACGATGAGCGCTCGAGCGGAAATTTACTCGGACGCACGCGATATCAATAAACAATGGAGCGCCTTTATTCGAGGGAGAATGAACATTTTCTCCGTGAATTCCAAACATTTTCAACCATTTTCCCTATAATACAGGTCTTTATGACAATTATTAAAGTACTGCTGGCCATCATGTCTTTTCATGTCAAATATTTCAAACTAAATAACATTTATATATCCATAAATCAATCCAAAATTACCAGAGCCAAGGAAATGAGCACGGTAAGAATGACACGCAGACTTTTATGAGAATATTAACTGGTGAATACATTGTAAAGTTTTTTATAGAGGATAAATGCGTGGAAGGGGCACTGATGCCAAAAAAAAGGTAGGAAATATTATACATGGAATAGCTTTTTTTTAATAGACCTGCGATTTCCACGATTTTGCCCGGAATTTCTTTTCTTTAGGCGTTTTTTATAATTCTTCATTAACCATTTCTGTTATCCTCCTCTGATTCGATATGGTATCTCACTCTGCAATCAGTAATACCGCAAACCTGAAATTCCAAAATTCTTCATTTCGTCGCAGAACTAGTGACAGTCACCTGCCATCAGTTCGATAATCGGCTCACTAGCTCCACTTAGGGCACAACGAACAAAATAGTGGGAATGCTGCTTGCTGCCTGAAGAATAAAGAAATATTCTTGAGCAGGAAAACCCAAGCTAAGAAATAATTCAATCAGAACTAGAGTCTGCTGATATTCAGCAGCACTAATCTAAGTTTAAATCATCAATTTATTTAAACATGTTTCTTCAGTATAATCTTGTACGGTCATAAAACAAAAGCTGTCGACAAAAGGAGAATAAAGGCAAGTCAGACGAGGTGCAATCGATGAATGAGGAAAATATAATGGATGTTAAAGCTATGATTGAATAAATCTCTCATATTGTAGAATAGATCCAGATACATAATAACAATCATGACGCTTGATGAGGAACACTAATTCAGTCGATAATTTTCATCCTTGAATTCCTTCCTGCAGCCTTCTCTCCTTTAATCCCTTGCAGAATTCCTGAGTTCAAAAAGAGTTCCTAACAGTTCTCTCCCCCTTTTCATTTACTCTCTGTCCCATCTTTAATCTGTCACCAATTTTCATCTCTTTCTCTATGTAGTGTGATGTAAAATAGTCAAACAGTAAAAATGACATATAGTTGAGTTAAGCGAATAATTTTACTCTCACTCGAGTCAAAACAACTAGATTTATCCTAAAAATTGCTACAACTAACTTTACCCTCATTTAATTATATACTTTTGCCTTTTGTATCAAGAACTGAGGTTACTTCTCAAAATTACTGCGCAGTCACTAAGGTTATACGGTATTGAATCATATTCCACTTAACACAATTGTGACCTAGGTAAATTTATGACTCACAAAGAGTTCATGAGCCTGTTTTTACAATAGAAGCCAGCCTGCCAGTCTGTCTTGTTATGGTATGCTTTCATCCAAAGTTAGGAGTTTTCTCATTAGAAAGGCTGTCACAGACATTTGAGAGCTCATGCAATCAGTGATGCGTAGTAGAAGAGTGACTTGCCTCCACCAGGAGCGTCAACAAGGATGGGAGGTCGCGTTAAGTTTCCCTATTCAAGATAGTATAGAATTGAAGTAAATAATCTCACCCGCAAATCGAATCATGAAAATGCAGATGCTGTATAGAAATAATTAAAAATGGATAATAGAGAATGAGGAAGCAGAGGACTGGGGGAGGGGCGCGGGGAGAATACTACTAATACATATTTCGCCAGCCAGAACTTCAGGCTAGAAACCAGAAACTTTAGGCTAGCCACTACGTGATACATTTAGGGGAATACTTGCTCAAATAAATGGGTTTCTTCACTATTTTTCCATATCTGAATATAAAATGTAATATATTACGTAAAAGTTTGAGATTTTTTATTTATTTTTATTTATTTTTTATTAATTTTATTTATAGCCAAAATACCACGAGATCTCATGGATATCAATCCATTTCCGAATGCCTTTGTTTTTACCTTTGATTTCACCTTGCCTCTTATAGGTTTTTCAAACCATTTTCCACCTTCCACCAGAATTTTAATCTTTCACCACGGTGTGGTGTGTACGCTATGTAAACCAGCTGGTCTAACACTTTAGCCCCACAAACTGCACCACCTCTCGTTGCGCCCAGCATTGCTCAGTTTTTCCCGAATACGGTCGAGAGCGAGCGGACCACACAGGGCCACCAAGTTAGGCACCGGAGGTCGAACAGCAGGAGTGGGAAGGTCAAAGTTCCTGTACAGCTGGCGTTAATGTCCGCTGGATCTCCTCCGCTGCCAGAGGCACAGAGCATGGATGGATCGCAGCTGCGATTTATAAATTAAGACAGGAGAGGACGGTGAAGGGGGTCGAGGGAGAGTGGAATGTGTTGGTGAGGTAATTTTGACATTGGGAGGGGGAATGGGTGAGTTAAGATCTAGCAATGCCAGACGAAAAAAAAAAAATTATCAATAATATCCCAATCAGGAGATGGTGGGGAGAACTAAATTGGCTTTGGCATCGTAAATTTATAATATTTTTCCGCCGGGACGAATATAGCTTTGAGGCCCTGCCTGGATGCACTAAGACACTCCTTAATTAATAATTGGGTTCAAGTTGATAACGAATTAGACTTGGAAATTAGAAAGTAAATCTGTCATGAGAATGTACAAAAAATCATTATAACGTAGTTTTTCATTACAAAACAACTCTTGAAAAACCGTTCTTCTAAAGCAACATTATGAAGGCCTATATCTGAAATCAAAAAGACCTGTTTTTTTTGGAGCGGAAATCCTAATGAAACCTGTAATGGTTTAATTCAAATGCATGTTCTCTAATTCGAGAATTCTTACTGAATATTTCCATGAGAAAGACATGACGGGCCATATAATAACATACAGTTTCCATTCATCACGGAAAAATCCGGAAGAACTTTCATTGGTATTGCTAGAAAAATTACTATTTTCTGTCATGCAATTTGTTTCTCGCACTTTGTAGGGTTATAATTCATTATTCAAACAGCAAATAGAAGGTAAAACTTTTAATATGTTACACATTTTTATCATGCAAGAAAATTGACATTTTCAACACTAATTGACATAAACTCTTATTAGATTTCAAAAGGCTATGAATCGGTTTATTCTGCTGATGGTATCTACCACGTGGAAGGGAAGAACGCCAAAAAAACGGCACTGATAAAAAGTTGTATCTAAAGAAAAGCATGTGTGAAAACAAGGGTGAAGCGATAGGAAAAAGGATAGTCATCGGTATATGCCGAGTGACTGTCAACACTCGCTCAGTGACAGTTCGATAAATATATTAATAAAAAAATATATAAATACGGAATAGCTTTCAAAATAAAATGGCAGTATGCGTTGAGTTGTTATGGAATTTTAAAATAAATAATTCTTCTTCAAAGCCATCTTCGTAATTTCAATGATCAATTCAAACAATATACATAAATGCTGCTGACAATTTATAGCCTTTCACTCGATAACGCATGCAGAGTTTTCAAAAATGTATCCGATAGAGATGAAAACAGAACGGGCTACCTAGGAAGATCATGAATGATATATATGTTGAGCATTACGTAAATCATGAAGTAAAAGACTTAGAATGAATTAAAGTAATTAAATTCAAGGAGAATCAAATGAGCTGTGCAAAAAACCAATCGTCGAATATATGACTTTGTTGGACATCTATGCTATGATATCTATGTTGCTATAAATCGTCAGCAGGATTTATGTATATTGTTTGAATGGATCATTGAAATTACGAAGATGGCTTTGAAGAAGAATTATTTATTTTAAAATTCCATAACAAATCAACACATACTGCCATTTTACTTGAAAGCTATTCCGTATTTATACATCTGCATGTCCACACGCGTGCCTCTTTGATAGAAATATTGGAACGATAAAGAGAGCAGACACCGCTCAAGCACGGTTCTCACACAGCAGCTCCTCTAACGAGGAGCCATTTCATTCAAAATGTATGGACTCCCAAGAGAAATGGGAGAGCTCACGAGCATCTGCGATAGCATCGGCGCCAGCCGGTTGGACTCCAACAAGTTCTCCGTTCAAACGGATCACATAAGTGATGATGACAGCACTTCAAAGTTAATAACGGCGTGAATGACTTGACATTGAAGTCCATTCGAACTGACAGAACTTAAACACGCACGTCATATATGTTTCGAAACACGTGGCTACATCACAATGGATGGAGGGGCTTCGTACAGACCAGACGTGAAACACACAAACTCCGTCTTCAGGAGTTTCTGTTTTCCTCAATAGATGCACGAGCAAGTCATTGCATGTTAAACTCTACTTCGTTGAATCTTGAAATATACTGAGTGAATGTGTCATAACTCAAGCGAGTACTTGCTACACTAGCATTTGAGCCCGGGTAGTGGAACTTATCATGCAATAATTTGTAGACCTACAGGTTATATATGGACGGTCCACATTGTCGTTGGGTTCTTATAACTTTGGGAGCGTATGTTCTCAAATTAATTGCTTAATTATTCTATACTTACAAACAAAGTATATTAGTTATCATGACTAAGGAGAGATGAGGTTCATAACTATCAATGGTTAACTGGCAAAGAAGTTAGTCAAAGATGTACTCCAAGTTATCGTATGTTGCTATGAAAAAAGTTTCTATTTAATGCAAAAACAAATTTTAACTCTAAATATTTTAAACAGATAAAAATTAAATACAAGTTTGACCCCAGGTTCAGAAATAAAGAATATCCATCCATATCCATGCTTGAATTCTTATACTATATGTATACTGTACCTGATAGTCTAAGTGTGAGAGGAAGTTAAACGTTATACTCAGGCACAGACATATTTCGTTGATGTGTTATGTAGTTAATGATGGAAACAAAATTTTGCCCATACTGAATTAAATTCAATAAAAAAGAACATGGAAATTTTCCCGACCATAAGAGATGGTAAAATTATAGCCAGACGAGCTAACCAGGGTATTACAATGATATCAAACATAGATATAAAACTTAGAAGACAGCAATCACAAGTATGGCGTATTTCATATAACAAAAAAAATATGCAGCCAGTGAAAACATTTAGGCGAATTTAGGCCACCTATTTCCATGCTCCTTCGAACCAAGAGCGTAATCAATATGTTCTTTAAAGCGACTAAAGTGAATTTTCAATAAGTTCATAGGGTACAGGAAATTTATGTAACTCTATTCTTAAATGCACACGCTCCTTAACGAATTCACCCGTGTGCGCATAAGTCTTGAAGATAAACATTCATAAACTAAACGGGTGTTTCAAGTAAAAACATGAGAAAATCCATAGAAACACTGAGTGGCTGGTTTTGAATAAAATTGAACGTACCCTGTAAGAGACGTCGCATGGGTTGCCACGGAGATGGCGGTTGATTCCGGTTTTATTTCTATTGCTAAATAGGAGAATTTTTCAGAGCTTATTAACGATCATTGAGAGGCGCTACTTTATCAATTTTTACTGGTTCTTCGTTAGTGAATGGATAATTTTTAGTGATTAAAACTGGCAAAGACATTCAACGATATCTGGGAAGATGCGATTGACATGGAATATTCGGGAATAAAAATTAACCAGCTAAAATTATTCAACAATGACAATATGTACTTTGGCGTTTTACTTTGAGGTTTTAAATAGTACCCAGTGTTGGTGCACATGAAGTAATATTCCAATACAATTGCTGTCAAAGTGAACAGTCACTACGTTTACCAATCGAACTCAGATCGATTTAGCCGGTTCCGCTAGGTATAGTAAACGCAATGGGCTAGTGGGATCGATATAAAAAGCGGACTAACACGCTTTCTCTCCTAGTCTGTGATTTTAAATCGATATGAACCGATTAAAATCAATATTTCAATCGATTTCACATTAAAAAACCACGCGATCCGAGTAGGCTAGCTTAGAATCTGTAGATCAGTCCGAAGTCGTATAATTCTGAGTTTGATTGGTAAACGTAGTGTAAAACACATCTTTTAGCTTTAAATCTTGATAGGTGGATGCTTTGGAGGAAACGAAGAGATAAAAATATACATCAGTAAAAAAGGAATGCAGCGTTAATAAAATACAAAATCAATTAAAATAAGATGACAAAGCCAATTTATTTCCCAAGATTTTCGTGAGTTTGTTTGTTTTATATAAAGTAGAGGCCATATATGAACATTTAAATTAATGAAATAGATAAAACTTTAATTGCGAGGGTTATAAATATTACCCAGAATGACAAAATATTCATGGGATTAAAAAACTAACTTGTACTGCAAGAAAGAAATAGTAAGTAGCGGAGCCCCGACAAAGTAGCTATTCTACCAAAAAGAAGAATCTGCTTACAACAGGGAACACAAGCGTTGAAGTAAGGAAACGATTTATCAGAGCTTACATCTGGAGCAGGAGCAGGTTATGGCAGTGAACATGGAACTACTGCAGAGGAGTAAAAGGTGGAAACATTCGAAATGTGGTGCTACCGAAAAATTAAAAAAATTAAATGGATTTACTGCGTGAGTAACAAGGAATTCCTCAGAAGAAGAGGACGAAACACTGAGAAGAAGACGGAACAACTTAATCGGTCACATCATGATGACCTGATGAAGACAATCGTCGAGGGACAGGTCAACAGGAAGAATGGCAGAGGAAGGCCTCGTTTGAGAAATATAGAACAAGTGATGAAAGATATGAAAAATGAGAAGTATACAAAATAGGAAAGAGGTTAGCTGATAGCGGAATTGAGTGGATGGCTGCGTAAAACCAATCTCAGGATTTTTGACTGTACACAGAATTTTTGCGGTACAGTTATTACGACACACCAACCTTAGCACTATTATACAGCATAATTTAAGCAGAGTTTCAAACATAACAGTTCCTGCACTGTGATGAAGCTAATTTTCAGTACAGCCTTTCACTCTCCAGTCTCTACAGAACACTTCCAGTGCAAATCATCCTAAACAAGTCAGCCACAATACTATCCTGTACAGTTAGTAGGACTGGAACTGCACTTACCATTGAGTTTAGTACAGTTTGAGCTTATTTGCAGTAGACAACCACTAGAAATTTTTTGGGGTACTATATAATATTATTCCTCAGTGTAGATTTGAACAAATATTTTACTCAATTATAAATGTTATTTTTGCTACTAAATTTAATGAAATTAAGTTTAAAACGATAATAGAAGGCACGATTAGTAACATTGTAACGTTTAGCGAGCCATAAAACTGCAAATAGGATATAAAAAACTAGAATTATATAATGAAATTGAAATTATATAAAATATAGAAAATAATAATACATCCCCAATTGTAAACGTTTTGATGTGAGAGTACAATTAGGGGCGATCGATTCCTATATCATTTTTTTTTAAATAGTTAACTAATCATGAAAAGGAATTATGATTGTTAAACAGTTCTAAACCTCCCCATAATATCCAGCGGAAGTAAGTGTGATCGGACACCTGAGATATTACGTTCAAAGGACTGCGGTCATTAAAAACCCTCCAGTACGATTCCAACTGATAAGACAACAAACACAGAGCTACGCCCAATGGCAAGCCCGAAACAAAGATTAACGTTTTCCCCAATATCGAAAAGCGGTTTGGGATACCCAACCGGAATAAATGGCCTCCTTTGGGCTCAGTTTTCAAGTAATTCAAGATCCATCGGGATAATTGCAAAGAAAAATCGCTCCAGGAAACGGTACCTCTCAGTTATTTTTAACCACTTTGTCCGCTGTCAGGTATACGTTGCAAGAGAAGTTACATTTTCGCCTCATTTAGCTAATGATAAACGTTCGTGATACTTCAGGCGGCAGTACAAGTGCCGTCACGAACAGATAAGGTGAAGATGAGTGCTGTACTCTGCTCTTTAATTAACCTTAAAATTTATGAAAAAGATCTTTTACATCTACATACTACCCTACGAGCCGCTGCATTAGTGTGTGGCAGGGGGTGCTAGGACACCAGCCTAATAAAAACAAAAATAGATGAAGTTGTATGGGTGTATGAAGTGTATGGGTGTTCTTTAATCACTGTATAAGCTGAGAAACATACTATGCTGGCTTGTTGAAGTTTTTAACGAAGCGTTCAAGGAAATTTTATTTGTATTTTATTATTTTTTTGATTAAATATTCATGACCAGGTTCCCAAATGTTCCCGGTTTAAGTGTTGCCTAACCAGAGCGAAGTATAACTTAGTTGCATACTCCACAACATTTTGATCCCATAGAACCGCAGAATGTAAAGTATTGCTGATACAAATGCAATGGAAGATTAATATTGTAAGAAGATTCCACTTCAAGCCATTGGAACTCCCAGCTTAAAGATTGTTTTTGAGAAAAAATTTGAATGACGCCCCTACCACACACCATTCATTCCTCATCTATCACACCCTTTACAAAAGAAAGGCAATTTTTTCATTATCGAACCCTTCCTGCATGCGTACTAATGGTCGAGCCCTTCGTATTTTTATTCCAGTTTCGATTACCAGCAAAAAATGCTGCGTCATTGCTACAACACATGAAACATTAGATGAAAAATATAGTCTTGTTCGATCCACGGACTATGCTCTTATATGAGAGTAAAACACGGACTATTACGAAATCAGATGAAAAAAAGAAACGAAATTATCATGTGAAAATTTATATTAAGGATAAGTATCGATAAATAATCATCACTGAAGATAACTATGGTCTAATAAAGAGGCGCAACGTGTACATTTAACTGCTGCCACATGCAATATCACACGTTCAACTTTATGGAGATTTCACATAGGGAACGAGGTTCCACCGCAGCATCCACTCACAAATTTACATGAATCACCCAATACCTACGTATTATGATAAAATATTAGGATTTTAATAAAATATGTATGTGGAAAGTGAGTATGTATCCCAATTTAAATACCTCAATGACGCCAACTAGATATTTTGGTCAAACCTCTTGTTATACATTTGTAAAAAAACATGCAAGTGTTTTACTATTTATCACCTAAAGGACCGCTTTTAAATCATCTTAAAACATTCTGGATATATTTTTTTCATAGTTTCAAAAATAAATTTTACTCTTAATTAAAAGTTTCTCTCCACTTACTGTGATTTATATATGAAAGTTAAATATCATAATATCACATTAAGATTGAGCCAAGTCTCTGGTTTAAAAATTATATTTTGTGTTCCTGCTAAAGTTTTTGCGGCATTTCCCATTGGTTTTCCGTAATTTTGTGTTCTCAATCCGTCTGTTGACTTTGGCTGACAAAAGTTTCAGATTCCTGCTGCCGTCTTCAGGTAGAAGGCTACCGTCTTCAGGTCAGAAGGAATCTTCGACCTGAAGATGGTAGCAGGATGGCTATAAAAATCGTTGTCAGCCAAGGTAAACAAACGCGGATGGAAAGCACAAAAATGAGGAACACTATATTTTGTGCTGTTGTGTATTAAATGAATGTTTTGATGATGATTGAAGATGGTCAAGTAAAACAAACGAATTTCCGCTGGTCCCTCAACTTATAATGATCTTAAATATCTATGTGTTCGACCCTGATTTTGTCGGAAGAATATATTGACAACATGATTAGATTCCGTGATAGTGGTCTTATGAAGTTTTAGAAGGTTTAGACTTTCCTTACATTATTAACATTAGAACGACCGGCGGCGGGCGACGGTTTGCGTTTTTATTTTGAGTCTTATTTCCTGTTATAGTTAGGACCTTGAGATTTTCTGACTTTTAATCTTTTGGAATGAAATAAGCAAAAATGAAGAAATTAATATTTTTCATGTCAAAATTCATGAGAAATCACGTGTTTTACATACTGTGACCGTGAGCTTTTAATTGACCGCATGCACGTTTCAGACCCTTTTTCAGACATAGTGACTATTTTTGCCGTAGGTACAGTGAAATATCATAAAAGTTTACTTTAAAATCGTAGGATTCCATTTTGTTGCATGTGTCACGAGAAGAGACCTTGCAACACTTTTGTGTTAGTGTGGGACACTTTGGAAATTACACTCTGAAAATAATCTTCCGCTAGTGAAATTTTCTTTAGTTGTAATGATCAACTACAAATGTATTTTGTTGCGCTACGTCACATAGACGATATTACGCGCAAGTTACGCGTGGTATCGTCTGTACCACAAGAACACGCAACGAATGCACGGAGCCATCATTGCTGGCTCCGGTGCCGCTCGGCCGTCTCTGCCCGTCTACAGTGGCCCGCTGTTTCGCCTAACGCTGCAACACTCGTGTCCGGAGAATACGTCAACTCGACAATTCTCAACTCGCACGCCTCTATCCGTCTCGTCATGGTCGCCGCCATTCACTCAATTGCTCAGTCACTAAACAGGCTTTAGCTTGGAATGGCACGATGGCTCGCAGGTGTCGGTTGATTGAGGCCGAGATACACCAAGCAGTGCAAGACATCTCGCCATCATAGTCACAAGCAGGAGGTGATTTATGGGCGGAATCTGATGGAACCTCCGATAAATACGCACCTCCATTCTTTCTCAGTGAAGACGAAAGAAGCGATAGAAGTGATATGGAGCACGAACCTACTCCTGTTCTAACAGAGACCCGCGGACGGGGAGCTGGCCGTACTCGTAGGTTGGGATGGATACCACCACGATGCGGACGCTCAGCTCAATCTCGTGGAGGTAGACGAGGGGGAGTTTTTGATGAGGAAAGTATGTAGCAAATGGAATAGTTCAGCTTCCTTTATTTTCTGACATTTGAATAAATATGTCACTATTTCACAATTACATTTCACTATCCGAATCAGGTTCCTCGCGTGTTGCTGATGTTGGCAACATGCTTTATAGTGTTGGCCGCGGTAACCCTCAGTTCGGTCGCTGGGACCTATTCTCCTAGTTGGTAAGGTAGATAAACAATGCCAAATTGGTTTCTGTGACAAGAACCAAACGAAATATATCTGCTCAAGGTGCTTCAAAAATATATATGGTCATTGTAAAAGCGTTGTAATTGTTTGGAAGAAGTGCGCAGGAGAGCAGTAAAGTTATACATATTTTTTAGGTGTGTCAAAATTAATTCATCTTCTTACAAGCTTATAATTCGCGATTCTTGTATTTCTATTTTAGGTGTATGTATTAATTTCATATCATGCCATTAATAGCATGAGTTCATTTGTTTAGAAATATGTGGCAACCACTATCTCACGAATTTGTGATAGAAATGTAATGTTTGCCTCAATAAAATTTTAAGAAAACATAATGCGGTAAAGTATGCATTATATTATGCATTTCTTACCTTAAAAAAGTACCCAAAGGAAATAAATCGTCAAAACATTTAAATTAAGTCGAGAACAACTCAAGAAGTGCAAAGGGAAATGGTAGGACGACGAAATCGAGAAAGCGGTCAATTGACCGATCGCGGTCATAGTACGTAGGCAGTCGACCCCGGTCCTTCTAGTGTTAAGGGTAGTTCAATTTTTATAATACTTAGTATGTAGAAAGTTTTGAAAAATGTAGGTGCAAATGCATGAAACCAAAGGATCGCGTTCTGAAACCAAAGGTTAAAATCCATAGCAGAATCTAAGTGAAAGACGTCGTCAATTTCATTTCTCATTTTTTAAATTTAACTTTCGAAATATTACCCCTGATGACTGAGTGGGAGTTTTCCCTGCCCGGGGACAACAAACTACCTTGGACTCGAGCCAAAGTGCAGCCGTGTTTCCTGAGGATGCATTAACCCGCATGCAGCGACACTTGCTGAGTTCCTGGAAATTTTGATGAGTTTCACGAGGCCTAATGAGGGTTAAGACCGATCGCAAATTACTCATCCCTGTTTCAGAGACCGCATCTTCCAAAATGCTCATTAATTCAGAGCTTCTGGCACCGCCTCGCCGGCGTAATCTCGGAGAGCGAGGGAAGACTGGATTTTAGGTCTCGTCCTTGACCTTGATCCTCCTTGGACATAATTTGGAGCGCAAAGGGAACTGCAACTAAGACATATTGACAGTTTTGACGGACGCAGAGTGCAAATCGCCACTTTGGGCAAATCGGGTAAACTAATGCCCTGGGTTTGTTAATGCAAAGTTAAACTCACCAAATTTAAACTTTTATTCCAATATACAGAATAAAACTGATTAAAACTTGGCAATGTCCACTGGATTTTTTATTGGTACGACGCGTTTAGACGCACATGCGCCAATATCAGGTACAAAACTTTTTGGAAAATTTCTGTCATATATACATATATGACTTATATGTGCAGGGAAAGAAGGGAAGGTTAAGGGGTTGAAGGGAGAGGGAGGGAGGGGTTAGGAAGGGAGGTTTCACTGTGAGAGTAGGGGGGGAGTATTATTGACCAAGGTTTGAGCCGGTAGGGAAAGAATAGGGGAATGGTTCACAAATTCAATATCATTCATTAGTTTAACCCTCCGTTTTCTTCTTCTGATTATCTCCCGTTAATCCACAGCGCCGAGGCGTCGTCCTTTTTCTTCGAGCCACAGGATCTTTGGGGTGAAGCTACAGTGATGGCCTCCGTCGATGAGGTGTTTAGCAATTAAGGAACTGATGTCCTTGTTCAAGAAGCACCTCTTATGCTCTTCTGCCCGTACTCTGAAGTTCCTCTCAGTCTGCCCCACATACACACAGTCACAGAATTCACACTTCATTTCGTACCAATAAAAATCCAGTGGACTTTGCCAAATTTTAATCAGTTTTATTCTTTTTAACAAAAATGTCCCACAACATCTCGTCGGACTTCGTTGAATTTTTTCCAATACACAGAATTAGTCGCTGTGAGAGACAAATCAAGCTCAACTATTAACCGTTTAATATCTTGTTTCCCCATTAAATTTCGTAAATTGAAAATTCCTCATTTAAAAGCTGAATTCAAATTCTTCGAACCGATGCCTCGCAGCTGAGAACCAGTTTCCCGTTAGAACCGAATATTTTAGATTCAAAGGCATGTGTTATTTTAGCCGTCCGAATCAAGACGGGTGACTTTTTTCATATTTGGTATTCCAGTATAATCTTCTCTTTATACATTCAGTGCTGAGCCTACAGTGACGATTATCGGTGGTGAGGTAGAGGAACATTTTCACGAGTTTCAGATTTATGTGATCATTATTTCCGCGCTGGATATGGAGACTTTTTTTACGAACAAGTCTGTGTTTTTTGTATTTATTCATTTATAATTACCTTTTCCTGGGAGTCATGAATATAAACGAAATAGTTGGACAGAAACTCCCGATTCAACGCCCTTTTTCCATTTGCACATTGAACTCTCTGTTCATTTATTGACGTCCTAGCATATTTGAAATACTTGTCAAATATAAGTATATTTTCTCCAGATGTAATAAATAATATCAAGTTCAGGAAGTCACGTTTCTCTAGCGATAATAAAGTGATGCCCTACTGTTTAACCGCCAAGACATTTAAAAAAAATCCACGAATAAATATTTGGAAGGCCAGCTATTCCTGCAAGAGATTTATTTGTTGAATTAGCTTAACATTGTCACCAATAAATTAGGGACGATTTAATAAGACTATTTCATGAGAAGAAAACGATTTTTAGCATACTAATTTCCTATTTTTCCGGCTTACTGCTTATTATGTCAAGAATTTAAACCATAGTTATTTTATGACTGTCACGAGACTAGAAGAAATTTGGAATGATTGACTTGCCAGAAACAGAGGGTCATATTGGTTTAGCCTATGTATGTAGTAATGAGTGATAATAAAAGACGAAGATATATGTCATAAATCATCATAATTATGGGCATACATGAGGATTTCAAGACAGATTACGTAAACTTAAAACTTATATCCGCAACACAATATATATAAGACAGTATATCGCTGGATAAATTGCGTGATAACTTAAAAACCAATATCTTATCGTGCGGAGTGAAAATTTTGGTCTATATATGAAAATAATATGTTTAAAATGTATACCTGGGCTTACTTACTACCCTGTTACACATGAGAACTACAGTAACTGCCGAGGCTGCTTTCTAAGTTAGGAATAATAAAAACATGTGACCTGGCCAGATAATTAAGAAATTGAAGTTACATAATTTTATATGTCATTTCACAAATTCATTCGCTTAGCAAGAGTGATATCTTAATCATTCCATTAAGGGAAAAAATAAAACTTTGATCATTGGTGGAGAGTCATAAGAAATTGTCAGAGCTGTAGAAGAGAGATTTTCTAGGAACGAAACAGACAAAAGATAGTAAGTACATTCTCTCAAGAAACTTAATAATTTAATGAAAGATAGGACTACTTTTATTATTTAGTCTTATGGCATTAATTAAAAATTATCAGACCTCTTGGGAAAAAGGTTTCCTGATAACAAAGCAGACAAAAAATTGTGAAAAAAGTCGGTATGAAGGAGAATGATAGTTGGAGTAATAATAGCAATCCTGTTATTATTTATTTGTGTTGAACAATAGCAAATTGTCTTCGCACTAGGAAAAGAGGTTTTAATAAAACAATACAGATTAAAGATAGCGAAAAAATTACACGAGAGGGCAATTTTGCTTCGGGTAAACCAGATAAAAATTAGTATCAGGCAATTCGCAAGCGGAACTCCTGCAAGTAACAACGGTGATACAGGATTAAATGTGTGGCTAACAAGAAACTGGTCTCTAACCTCCAAAATGAATCGCTCCGGGTTCTTTGTTATCAGTTCCTCCGAAGACGTTTCCAATTGCCCCGGTGGTCCAAAAAGCCCGACAGAGTTTCCTATTTCCTCTCCGACTCCACGCGTAATAACGTCACGCTACCAAAGTTGTGACACACTCAGATTGGTTCCAAACTCCGGGAAGCACCCGGAAAAGGGCAGGGCCTAGCCAAAGGGAGGGTTCCCGGATGAGGGAAATGGGAGAGCGGAAAGCTGCTAAGGGTGTATGGATAGGAGCTTTGAGGTGACCTGGGCGGGGGGCGGAGGAGAAAGGAAAGCGGAATAGGAAGATGGGGTCAAGGTCCCTTTCCTTTCTTTCCTTTCTCCTGGATCTACACATTGCAGGTTACCTGAGCTGAGCACATTATATCCTATGAGAATCAAAGTACTAGTTCAAAACTTAGATTTGGAATTGTTATGTATCAATTAATAGAATGCAATTTAAAGAAATTTTATTTTATCTTTACTACCCGCAATACAGTGCGTTTGGCTGATTTATATTGGCTGAATAATAACAATATACGAACACAGACACCCATGCCCTGAGTGGTGATAATTCCACCTAGGCGGAAATCGAACCCGCGACCCTCGGTTTAGAAGTTGAGAACTTTACCTCGTCCCCACCGGGGCCGGCAAAATAAATGAAAAACGGCAAAATTATCGGATCGAGATTAATTACGAAGGGCTTTACTTAGAACAAGAATATACATTCAATGAGAATGAAAAGTTGCGTATTCTCGAGTGTTCATGATCGATATTAAATTCATCTGCTTCTCTTAAATATCCTGGAGTAATGGAGATATGACCTAACTGGAGCAGAATCCTATTACCACTCCTTATTCGGAGAACCTTACCACATTTTTAAAAAAATCATAGTTTGTTTATTGCAGCGCAGCGAATAAATTGTGTATATGTTTCCTACATGCTACTTCTGAAGTCAATTTTAATACAGTAAAAAAAGGATATAATTGAAGGTAAAAACCATAGAGAGAGAATTAGTTATTTTTTAAGAGCCTTGATAGCGCACTGGTCTGCGCATTGGCCTGGAAATCACAAGGTCAGTGGTTCCATTCCCAATCCAGGCCAATCTTTTCTGATGGTAATTTCAACGTATTTAGTTATGGTTTGGCGAGCGTTTTTTGAGGACATTGAATCGTGAGAATAAACAGCGTCAATTAAATTTCTCTCTTAACAGGCGTATATCAGCTAAGCAGAAAAGACTGGCGGAATCACAACAACGGTAGGATCTCTGGGGTGAAAAATATCTGGAAGTAACTAGGATGATATCGGAGTATGCCACATGTATAGAGAGTTTAAAAAAAATGAGGCTTGAAAGAAATTTAGTAATATTTTGGGCCACTCTGATGTTATTAGATTAGAGAAACTGGCTAGCTTCAAATGTTAAAAAGAAAAAAATCAAATAATATATAATTTTTAATAGGGAATTAAGATTAAAAGTGATGTTCCTTAGGACATTTTTTTAGGAATTAAAAAATATTTGGTAATCAATTGCTGTACACATTTCTGAATTCAATTTATTTCTCTTCTTCTACTTAGGTTTACTTCTAACGTGGCAAATAGACTAATACTACTACCTAATTTCAAAAGAAATCGTATGAATAAGTGGGTCAATTGCATTTCCTGAGACTTACTTTCATCAAACCTAGTCTCTCAGTATCGTCGACTGGATGTTGGAAGTCTTTACTTCCCAAGGGAGTTGTGTTTAACCGCTCGAGATAATCTCGATCACTTAACTAAGGAGTAGCGTTGTACAACAACCAACTCTTGTAGATTTTAGTGAGTTTCCAGCATTCGGATAGCTATCTTAGGCGTCTGATATGCTGTGTATTGTGTCACTAATAGGGGTACTAACATTCATTTTCGGCGTTACAGTGAGAAAAACTCGGGATTGGGAAGGCTGCGTGAGATTTTTACAAATTGTTCCAATACATGAAAATATCAAACCCTCCTGGTTGTACTATGTACTTTCTTAGTTACATGATTGAGATTATCTCGAGCGACTCAAACACAGGTCGGTGCAGGGGTCTTAGAAGAAGGTGAAAGTGACCGGGATGGCGAGGCTACCGTTGGGCATATACTGACATTCATTCTACTAGATACAATGGAGCGACTCCTTTTACCATAGGACCGTCCCTATCCTGCTGAACAAAGGGGTGAAATCTTGTTCATGGCCTACATGAGGTCCATCGTAGCAGTATGAGACGTAACCTACACAAACTGCCACTTGCAGTTTATGAAGCATATAAGATACTGCTTTTCCTGATGAATAAGAAAAAAAAGTTGCACTGTTATACTGGATTAATTATAATGTACAACTCGTTTCCACTGACGGAGTTATCATCATATACAAGATATTTCCTTGATTTTGTACCTGAAAATGAAAAAAAACTCCCCTCAGTATAGCAAGTACGTAAACATACCCAATTAGAGACTGTAAAAGCTGAAAATACCTCGGAGTTAAACTAACTAATGATCTCACGTGGAGCACACACATTCGGGAAATAACTAGTCGAGCTAATCGTAAATTGGGGTTTGTTAAAGAAGACTTCGAATGTGCTACGGTTAAGTTAGCGTAATCAGCAATTTCTCCCATATTAGACTCCTCTTGGAATGCAGCGCCAGAATTTGGGGTCCTCATGAGGTAGGCTTAAAGACAGACTTAGAAGGTGACGGAGAAAATCAACAAGATACGCGAGGGGCCGTTACGATAGTCTCGTTATTGTAACTAACCTCTTGCAACAACTCGGATGGGAATCGCTTTGTGGTCGTCGATTGAAAATTAGTCTCAATTTTTTATGCAAATTCAAAACCAATTTATTTTCTGATGAGGTTATTAATATCAAACGAAATCCAACAGACTAAGGTAGATTAGATCATGAGGATAAAATGAGGGAAGTAGATTGTCAAACAGATCGACAAGAAACCTTAATGGCTGCGTTGAGACTTTGAATGAGATTAGTTGACAGGTAGTGTAGCTTATTAATTCATATGTCCCTAATGTATGTTTCTAACTTTGGTGAGAAGTGCTAACACTATGTTTTATATTTTTCTAGTATAACTCTTATGTCACGTTCATATAGTTACATTATAGATAGTAGTTTCGGTAGCATTTGCAGAATACTCAAAGTGAGGTGTATGTAGGTGAAGATTAATTTCTTCACTATAGTTCATGCTGGTGATAAGCTACCCCCTGCTAAAGTGCATAAAATATTTAAATTGGTTCTCAGCCCATGACAGCTTTCTGACTTAGGAAAATCATATGGATTAATGTAGAACTGGGACCGATGTTCAAAATTGTGAAGTGTTCATTTTCTTCCGCGGCGTTAAGTTAATTTAGTTTGATGCCGTAGAATATTTCAGTTTTTAACTTGAGTATCCTTTGATCTTTCTGTTGAGAAAGAAACTATAGTCTATAATGCGTCTTATTAATATTTGGACCTCCCTGTTCATCCAAATAAAAAAATTAATACTAATCTGAGCATTTATCACCATTAAAAAAAATATTCTAACCTTTGACAAACCTCCGCAATAATGCAACTATCCTGTATGCATTTATCTTTAAAATTGGGGTTGGACAGATTTAAAGGAAAAGACAACCTGTATTAATCTACCAATGGGGTATAACTCTCTAATGTTCTTATTAACGACCAATTATCGCCAGAGTATTATACATCGTATTTCTTCCCAACTGTCGCCTCATTCACATTACATGTGGATGCGGATTTGTGTAAATGCGTTCTATTTTACTTAAACGGACAGCATAGACCTCAAAATCCCAACCGGCAAGGAATTTATTTTTTACATGAAAGTGAATTAGCAACCATATGGTCAACATATTTTCAGTTTGAAGGACATTTGCGGATAGATAATTTCAAAGTTATGCTGAAATTAACGCTACTTACGTCAGAAATTCTCACTTTGCCCAACTTTGACGGAGACATTGGATGATCACTAAAAAACCCTAAGTTATCATAAATGAATTGTTACCTATCTTAATCGCGGAGCGATACACGTTAGACTTATCATGGCAATAAGCTTTCTTTTATTTAATCCCACGATCCATGACCTCAAGTCGTTCTAGTGCATTAACTAATGTTTTTTAAGGTATCCCCTCTACCGCCAAACCACTTTTTTTTTCTATCGTGAAAGCAGATCCGGTATTTGCTTGTAGCTTTTAAAACAAAGACGTTCACAAAAAAATTCTTTCCAACGGCACAAAGTTTGCACTCAACATCCTCATTTTGTTGGCCGGCAGATAGATCCATTTCCTACAATGCGTCGACCCCAGCCAGACCTCCGGATATCTTTGACAGCTCCTGCCAGAATCATTTTGTGCGTCTTTCAACGTTCTCAGGGGTTGGAGGTGGGGGGTTTCAACTCCTCTGTCTTTTGTGCACGCAACGCTCCCCCGCCATGCCATCCCTTGCCATTTCCGAAAACGTTCAGAGGATCCATTTTCTTTCTCTCCTTCTGTTATCTCCGCCAGCGATTCCACTTCCTCTGCTTAATTCCCCTTATCCAACAGCTCCC
This sequence comes from Ceriagrion tenellum, assembly GCA_963169105.1. NCBI lineage: Eukaryota > Metazoa > Arthropoda > Insecta > Odonata > Coenagrionidae > Ceriagrion > Ceriagrion tenellum. Next base: position 95,335,470 of record OY720643.1, read on the forward strand.
AATGCTTCCATTTTCAAAGACGGTAGCAGGCGGCTATGCATCAATGGTTTTAATCCCCCTAACGTTTTGGAACCGGTGATGGAACGGTGCCAAACGGATGTCAATACATTTAACTTGATGGCTCTCTAACTGCGCAACTTCCGTTCAACCACAGGGAGCGAAATCGCAGATTATTGCGGAGAGAATAAAAGAAAAGGGAAGAACCACAGCCGAAATGCGATTCTTATTAAGTTAATTTAAGCGTCTTTGAGCTTCTTTATTGTGTTGGACAAGAATGATAAGCCAGTTTTAATAGCAAACAACGGAAACCTTAAGTAATTACTTCTAGCTGAAGCGTTAGCTGTTAACCTAAATTATTTTGTGGCTATGGTAATTCATTAATAGACACAATTACATTCATCTTCATCAGTAATTATTAACCACTTATGCTATATTACTCATTTTGAGTTATCTATTTGGAATCATTCCCCATTCCAAATGTAAATGGTCAAATTATGATTTAAATCCCCTGATGAACGTGGTGTGCAGCTCTAAGAGTCGATTTCAACCTGTGATATTCAATAGACTTTATTTATTTATTTTTTTTTGAAAACTTTGAACTTTTGCTTTATTGAACGCCACGCAATGAATTTTATAAAAATAAACTTTTGTAGATTTTGTATTATCTAAAAGACATTAATTCTGCCTAATTGTGGTCCCGAGTTCCCCGATATACGTCCTAAACTCTCCCAGGGAGTTACTGGTCTCGTGTCACTGGTCCCAATGGTCTCGTGAGTTCCTGAGTATTGAGTTATTTTTCAGAAAGTAGTGTGGCAAAAAAATAAAATGTTGTCTTTGGTGAATTTGTGGCAATTCATTTTTAATAAATTAGACAATAGATAAATTAGTTACAAATTTTACTAAATCCACAGAGTTTAAGAAAACAAGTTTAAAAAAACGACCCGGGTTGATGGTGCTTAGTGCCGGAACTCGGGTTTTATAACGTGTGTTTTTAAACTCTGTGGCTTAAGTAAAAGTTTTTACTAATTTATCCATTATCTTATATATTAGTGTAACAACTGTTATTGTACGATAAAAGTACTGCGTTTTATTTCCAGCGAAATATATTGCGACACTATGTTGCAGAATTAAATTTGGATGAAATTAATAATCGTGAATTAGTATGTGTAAAAATAATTTAACATTTCTCCAAAGAAAAACTTGAATGTAAATATTTTTGTAATTTTGAGCACGTTTTTTCAAATTATTCTTCAAAATTCTCCAATAACTGAGTATAGACGCTCGAAATTGAGGATTTATCTGGAATGTGCATTGCACAAGTGTCCATTAAAGAAAGGTATAAATCATTGAGGTGAAAATTTGAAGTGGAGAAAAATAGTTGGTATATACATGTATATTCACTCAAAAATTATGAAAGCGGAACGTATACTGTTAAAATTAAAAACTTTAATAAAAATTTCTTGGGCATGATAAAGTGGTAATTTTTCTAAAATTTATGTTAATTATGAGCAAAGAATAACATTTTTAACTGAACTAGTTTTCTGGGACGAGGAACACAAATAAGGCATTTGTGAGACTCATAAAAGAGAAAGAGAACGGTATGGGCAGTTCAAAAGTTTATGTTAAATTGACTTATTCAATTTTACCCAATTGCTATTACCATTGCTTGATTTATGATAAGAAGCCAATACAAGGAGCCTTATGGCTCGGTGGACGTATTCTGAAGAATCAAACCATTTAAATGGTATAAATATTTTTCATCCGACTATCCCTACCGGAATGCCCATTTTTGGTCACACAAAGACACTTAGAAAGCTTAAGATAGTTACCAATTTCAGGTACCGGAGAGAATTGAACGTGTGAGACAGAGTTAAAAAAACATGTAAGTATATCGCCGAGTGGAAGACGACTGTAAAATGAAGTTAATTTTCTAATGGCTGCTTTTTGTGCCAACTCCAATGTATTGTATTCTCCTAACATATGACTGGATTCTTAGCGGAGTGAGAATTTGTACCAAATTGAACTCCACTACTTGTTATCACCGCTTAACAGCGCGATTAACAAAAAACTCTAACGGGTCTCCCAATAAAATAAACGTGGCCCTATTACTTTCCCCTGTGGGACGCGAATAAATAGAATTCAAAGAGTGTGACCCCACCTTCAGCGAAAAGACATGAGAGGAAAGACTATAAATATGTGTGTAAGTATATACAAGAGCCATCCCTTATCTTTGTAATCCTCAAAAAGTAAGCGCTTCAATGCAAATTAATCATCGATCGCTTTCGATTGAATCACCGGGTCCTGAAGGTGAGGCGGCCATCCGTGGCCCACCACCCCATGGCCAACCCCGGAACGGAAACGCCAACGGTGGCATCCGATTTGCGACTCCCAGGGCTGACTTCCACCTTCCCCCAACCCGACCCCGTATTCCCCACACCATTCCCTTCCTTGTTATACCCGCCCCTTGCCCACAGCTCTCGCCCTCGGCTTCCCCTATCCGCCCATTCATCCTGATCTGATCTCGCTACCCGGCCACATCGGTGAACACCCAAGCCGCTTACTCCCCAAAGGACACACCTACCTAACGCCTGGGTTCCCAGGCCTTTAATATCGACTTCAGTACGCATATTTTTCGAGACAGGCATCAAACATCGCATCGCATTGCCAGATATTATACTGCATAACTAGGACATAGAGGGGCAACCAGCAACCTATGTCACTCGTACCAAATGGATTTTTAAAGGCTCGTTGGTGACACGCCAAGCGACCGACGAATAAACTTTGAAAATATTATTTCATTCCAATTCATAGAATTTTAACTAAAAGGCCACTTGTTCTTTATACCCATCCTTCCTAATGCAATAAATATACGCATAATTAAAGTGTCTCATTTTTTTAAAGCTAACTAAATAAAATGTATTTTTCGTTATGGACTTACCAAAAAAAGATAATTTCCTGAGACTATATTGTCATGCTACATAAGGCAAGCGTCATTTTTTTAAATTTCAGAGGTGGCAATCGTCAAATCGTTATTAATAATTATTAAATATATATGACATGAGGGCTCACATATGCTACAGAATATATGCTACATATCATTTGAAAACGATACAAGATTGCACGTTACCTAATACAAAAAATAAAAAGGTGACATCTTTTAAAGTCGCAAAGCATATTTCGTCTTCTGTCGGTTTACACCTGACACCGTAGGAGACTGCGTATATACATGCCAGTACATGACATATCATGCAGCATATCTCATCACGTGACATCCACGCTGATAGTTGCACATGAACGAATATCGATTGATTTTGTGCAATTGGTGATGTTTCGCTTCGCTTTCTGATATAAAAAGTAAACAAAATAAAATACAAAGATACATCAACACACATACCGTTAGGCAAGTAGGGAAAATATCATCTTTAACACCAATAGTTTTAGTAGAAATAATTAGCCGGGATATATAGCTTTTTGAAATTTTTGCAGATCCATTTTGTCATATCTCTTATGGATTGGAAAACTATGATGTATTAGGCTTACACCCCTCAAACACTCAAAGCCCCAGAAAAGCTAAAAAAAGTTAATTTTTATATATTTGAAAAACATTAGTAAAAATGAGATAATCCTACATGACTTTGTATTCTAAATTTCCTTGTGACACATAGTAAAAATCTTCGTAATGAATTTTACAACATATCAAATAATCTCCAAAACGTGTTTTATTTTACATTCCACTGCAGTCTGATTCTTCATTCAAATCCTGATATGCGCACTTTTGAACATTTTTCTCAACAGTTCGTACTTGTTGCTAAAATATCAGGAAAAAATATATTTTACGGATTTAATACCATTCACGGATAAGTTACCATTAATATTTAGGTACTTGATGCCAAATGGCATTTATCGCACAATATCCCGCATCGAATAAGTCTCCATATTGTATGTATCGTCGTATATCGTTTTCCATATACTACTTCAAAAGCAACAGAATGCAGACAATGCCTGGTGGCTTAATTTCGCAAAGCGATACATCACGAATGCTGCATATCGTGGTCGTTTCACATTCATACCGCGTTGGCTTACAGACACTTCCACCGAGCTATGCCTAGTCTATTCCCAATACGCCATCTCCATCCGTTCCTGGGACTCACTCAATGATTCCAGCTAATATCGGTCATGTCACGCTTCCCGACCTCGCAGGCAATCCGTGTGGGCGATCGACCGCTATTCCGAGCGGTTCTCCCTGAATACAGAAACCACGGCTCCCTAAACCCGGAGGCGAGTCCCCGGATCCCACTCGTCTCGGTGGTGGGAAGCGTTCGGGTTTTTTAAATTCTCTTCTCAAAAATTTTTGGGCGACTTCCGTGCATGCGCGAAAAAGAATTCGAGGAATGGTTCGCTCAATCTAAAGGGCCAACGGTTCTCCGACTTCTGTCCAATCGTGAAAGGGGTTCAAACGTGCGGAAAATTCGGAAGTCCAAATTTTTTCAGAATCTGAAATACTTTGATGATTCTCAAGTCCTCTCTCAATCACACTAATTAACGTAGGATTAGATGTGTCGAGTAATAGCATAAAACGAATGTTTACAGTAGATCGTTAATGGTCACAATATTTCAAATTGGGAACTGAATGCCAAATTATGTAAAAATATGCTTGTTTCTTACTAATTTTACAGTTAAACTTTAGACAATATTATTATCAAAATCAAGTAACTTAGGCGTTGAAAAAGAATAATTATTTATGAATAAAACTAGGCTCTCTGTCTTAAAAATCTTAAGCTGTATGTCATTCTTTATTAAAAAACATTATATCATGTACAATGCTTTGGCAAAACACTATTTTGAGCATATTCTTTTTAAAGAACGACTAATTTCCAGATTTATTTGAAATCAATGTGTGGTGTTGCTTCTGATAAAGAACGACTAATTTCCAGATTTATTTGAAATCAATGTGTGGTGTTGCTTCTGATAAAGAACGACTAATTTCCAGATTTATTTGAAATCAATGTGTGGTGTTGCTTCTGATTATGTAGATTATTATTTTTTAAATACGTATGTCTTTGTTTCAAGCTAAATTCATTGGATTAAATAAACTCGGAGCCTCAAATGCTAAAATTGGTCCGCGGTAATTCGTGTATACTGTTGTAAATAGGAAGACACATTAAAACATTTGTTGAAATGTTTAAGCGCTGTAAGATTTATTTAATAGAGATCGCAAAATTACAGCTGGTAGGACGGTACCCCTACCTACGGTATTGTGCTTGTGAAACTGTCTACGTAAAGTCACATTAAATACGTATTTATGAATATGAGGATGAAATATTGTTTACAGTTAGCAAAAGTACAAAAATAATTCTCATGCGAATTTTTCTACCAAAACGAGCCTTTATTTCGATTTTCCCACAAAAATAGAGGTTTTCCTGCCAAAATTATGTGTAAGCACTAAATGCTTTCTACAAGCATAAAAAAGAATATTTTACCTTTCAACGCTGAGGGATGCATTATGCTTCCTTGTTTGTTTACAAATATCAGTCTATCCTTTTTTTAAGATATAAACTTGATTGGATATAAGCATCACGTATAACCATCACGTTTATATTGCCAACTTCTTGTTTTGTGCAAAAAATCGTGCCTAAAGTTTATTTCTTAAAATTTCTAATCAATGGGAAATAATACTGATTCACGATAATGCTGAAAATATGAAACTGACCCCTCTTACTTGAATGCATTTTCAATAGAAATATTATATTTTTCCGTCCTGTTCTCAGTGATATATATTTCCCATTTTTTTTATTTTATCTTAACTACCCCAAATACAGCACCTACAGCCAATTTATGTCAGGGGAAAAACTTTAACATCAGATGAACATGGAGATTGACGCGCTTGATATATACATTGGCGGTATTCAACTGTCCTTCAGAGATGAAAATTTTACCTGAAAAACATTCGCTCTCCAGGTCTCACTTGAAGACACTTACTGAAGATTATTCTGGGCTACCACCAAACTTCGTTAACTAACCCGAAAACCTAGGGAACCCTTCCACAATCGACCATTTCCCAACTCCTTCCTCGCCCTTATTGAATTATCTCTCAGCCCTTACCTTCTTAGAATTGGTTCTGAGTCTAAACAATGACAGCGCTTGAACTGAATATAAATAACTAATTTGCTGTATTCACAGTTTGTATACAGAAACCAAAAGTGGCAATGGCTGTAACAATTTTTCCTATCATGTTCTTCGTAGATTTAAACACAACTCGATAGCCGATCAGCGGATATTGTGAGAGAATATTCACATAGCGAGTGTAAATTAACGTGGTTATTTCGAAACTCTCATGCAGAAAGCGAATTTGGACGTACATTGCATTTCAAGTCGGCTTTTCAACTATTCTAGCAAAAGTTTTAAAAATCTTGGCCTGTATATTAAAGGAAAATATTGCTGCCAGTGTAAGCAATAACCAATCTAGGTGCTAAATTAATTCGTGACGTTTGTGACTAAATTTTCGTCTGAGTAAAATCCCCACAAGTTTCCCCGCCAAAGCTTCCCCACAAAGAATGTGAGGAAGTAAACAGTTGGTGTAAATCCTCTTTTACAGAAAGGTAACACTTGAAAGCAATGCCTAAAGAGCAAAAAGAATTATAGATGACTATTTTTAATCCTAATAAGGCTAATGGAAACAGCAACTGCTTAATCTATCTTCCTCAGCCAAATATAGGCAGCGAATTTAGGCGATTATTTAGGCGATTTATTTTAAATATGAAGTAAACAAAAAATATATGCACAAAAAGTCATGGTTCACCTTAAACATATATCGCTTTCTAATGTAATAAGTCGGGATTTCATTTGGGACAAAATGAATTGCTGGAAAAACTTTCCTGCTGTACCTACTACTTATCCCTCCTAATAAATTCATCAAGAGTCACTCTCCACACACATTCACCAAAAGTCAATTTATTCTTTATCGTTTGCGACCTTAAGGATAGGGATATCCAGACATGATATTCAGGGGGTCAACTAGTGACTCTGGGGGAATGGTATACTCACAGGGAAAGAAAGTGTGTCGTATGGGAAATTCATAACAAACTATGTGCAAAATGTAGAACTTTAGGTGGCTTTGAAACAGCATTTCGCTCTTTAAGTAGAACAAGTTTTTACTCAAAGACATTTTTCCTTATAAGTTACGACGGAGTTTTGATTAGTTTGAAAATTATTTTGAATTCCAACCGTATAAAACATATATAGATACTCTAATTTAGCTTAAGACATATGCCTATTGTCGCAACTCTCAGAAAAAATTAGGCATTCAGCTTTTTTGCTCAATGAAAATAAAAATACTCCGAGCTTTTTGGATAGGACGGGCAATTATCTCCACTGCCCACCTCCTTCGTCATTATGGCCACAAGTAAAAAATCTATGCAAAACAACTTCACTTTGAGTAAATTCACTTATTCTCGTCCCAAAAGCGAGCGAGTGTACTACACTTCTAGCCAATCAAAGCGTATCTCTACTCAAATCGATATTACAGTCGACTGATGAGACTTAACAGTATCGTCATTTCCAATACCTTTTTTCAACTTTCCCTAAATAGCAAAATTGAGGAGTAGCATCAATAGTATATAGCGCGCTATACTAAAGAAGAGCTAAATATGAAAGTTTTATAGTACGCATGGTGGACCTTCCGCACTGACTCTATCAACTTCTCTGTATCCATTTCCGTGGGCTCAACTTTCCGAAGCTAAGCCAAGTTGAACTACGACTTTGACGTTGTAAACTGGCAAACGATGTTCTCAAAGTTTAATTTCCAATTTTGCACCAAAACATAGCACGTTCTGTATAGTTAAATTATTTTTAATGAGGCTTAAGATCAAAGAAAATGCGTGTTACAATGATTCGTAACATATCATAGCAAATTGAGAACCCAATTTGAGCACTACCTAACTATTCAGAGATTTGATACCAAAGAGCTGTTTCCGTGACTTGTTTTAGTAACTAGGGCTTAAATGTGCAAAATTACTCCATTGCTATGACTTTTTTCAAAGATAAAATGTAAAGAGCTACAATTCAGGAGTTGAATTCCTGTTTTGTCATTTTGTCAAGTTAACCAATAAACTGAATGCGTTAAAAACAGCGAATGGTATAGCTTTAAAGTACAAAAACATTGCAAGCTCGATAGTTCAAAACTCAAGGGGTCTCTCGTTTGTGTTTATTATATTCAAAGTTACTTCACATTTTTATTCACAACCCATTACCAAGGCCACCCTTACCAAGGCTACCATTCTCTTTCAAATTGACAAACCTAGGTTTTGAATCATTGTCTGAGGCATATTACGCCTAAATAAATTTTATCATTTCGAGGGACGAAACTTTTGTTACTTTCACCTATGAGGATTAGAAAAAAAACTAAATAAAATTACCGTATCTGTAGCAATTTTCCAGATGTCACGTTCTGCTTTCACCGTATCTACGGGATAAATGTAAGTTTTTTACATCAGAAAATAGTAACTACACATCTTTCTCCCAAAGAATATAAATACGTTTGTTACCTTATGATATAACTTACTCTCAGGCGGTCTAAGCGTCAACTATAGCTTGTTATCTCTTCGAAGATGGACTATATGAAGAGTCAAATACACGAAGATGAAAACTTTAGAATGCAATAACCCAGAACCAACAATACTTCCGTTACTGTCTTTTAGCTTAGCGGGCCAGTATTAACAACTGAGGCAAATACCGTGTATACTCTTGTGAGATAGCGAGATATAGAAAATTCAAATTAGAACAATCCATGGCGAGAGTGTATAATCCTAATCAATACTGATAGATTATAATTCTGTCACTATGTTAATTCCTCAACTGGAGGCTAAAAGTTATTATCCCATTAATGATGCGTCCATTTACTCATGCTTACTGGGAATATGAAGCAAAACTAATTTTTATAACATAAGATAATCTGAAATATTCAAATATGGCGGGTGAATTTATTGAAGAAATTGCCATGAGAAAAATTCGGCCTGGGCCGGGAATCGAACCACGGACCTTTGATTTTCCGGACCAATGCTTAGACTACTATGCTATCCAGGCTTCCTAATTACCATGGCAATTTTGGTGGATGCAAGGCAACTAGATCTTAGGCCGAATTTTTCTCATGGCCATTTCTTCAATAAGATAACTTTTTTTAGCATTTATTTTTTATAGCTTGTTTTACCCATTTGCATGGTTGTATACAAAGTTCTACGCAATGATTATCGTGAAAGTAGTGACAAAATTATATTCACTGCAACCCAAATTAATTTATGAATATACTAAAAACACATAATTAGCATAATCGGCTGTAAAATATAAAAACACTCATTATGAAAGTGACGACAGCATAAAAAAATCACCGCTAACTATGTTACGTACTGGTTGATAACAGCAAGTTATTGTTAAAGTGCGAATGTGTAATACTGCGTGAAGTATCAATAGGAAAGCGTCAAGATTGTTCAAAATACCTGTTACCGTGTTTTACGATTGTATTTAACATATGAAAATGTTCAGGAGTTCGGAGATATATGACCTGGAAGGAAGTCCGTTGGAAGGTTATATTCCTGTTTCTCATACAAGATTAACCTCCTGCACTTCAGTAAAGTAATTCACTTTCGAACGGAATCCATTCAAAAATATTTTCCCATCATTTAAAGATGAACATTGCCTTTCGTGGTCCCAACTCCACTCCATATTGTTTGAAAAATAATCAACTTATTAAAATATTATCGAGGAAGCGTGGAAAAAATAAAAATAGGTTAGCATTGGCTTAATGCAGATTTGGAAGTAAAATGACCTTGCCCACCAAATAAGTAAAAAGCGGTAAACTGGAGCATTCAAAGTATATTAAACGAGCGGTATCCCAATTTCATTCGGTTTATTTTTATTTATAACCTCTCCTCATTAATATGCAAATTCTCACTAAGCGGCCGGAGGTTCGAATTTCATCCACAAAGGAATGACCTAAATGAGCAGAGACACATGGTTCACAGTTGATTGGAGATGAGCTTCCGATGAGGTAGGGAGCATTATTTAAAAGTAAAGATTTCATACGTTTTTTAAAATAGTGGAGTTAAAGCATTTAACGAGGGGAAAATAGCAAATACTGGGCAAACAAGAAGGTAAACATGTAGCAAATATAAAACTTTAATTAAATCTACATTTTTAAAATTTCCAACCACCTTCCTACTATCATATGTGCAACAACCAGGGCTCATTATTAAGAGAATTATACGAATTTAATTAGCTTCTGAAAGTTAAGAATAGCTATTTTAAATTTCAACTAATTAGATTGAAGAATTTAATGAATAGTTATTACCAAAAGGAACTATATGGAACGACCTTTTAAGGCAATTCTTCTCGGATATTTACACTCTCAAGATTTCTCAAGGTCTCTTTAAATATTATATTAATAAAATTGGATTCTGTGTTACTATATCTTTGACATTACGGATTGTAAGAGCAGAAAAAATTCGAGAAATCAAAATCCCTGGATATATGCATAGCTATATAACAACAACAACTCATCAAACGATGACGTGATACAATATCCTATTTTCTTAAGTGTTGGTTTATGTATAGAAAATTCTCTCAAACGAAAGTAGTTTTTGAAAAAAACTATGTGCGTGTAACTGGGATATAATATTTTCGCATTTTAGCCGAAAAACCGAATATTAATCGTATCGTTCTAAATACCTCTGCTCATCACTGCAGGATATTAGTCTCCTGTGGCTCTCATAAAATTATAGTATTCTCAAAAGGTAATTTTTACAATATAAGTAATGATTTTTCTCTTGTTGTATTTTCTAGTAAAATTTTTAGCTCGGAAAGCTGTATCCATCCTCGATTACTCAGTTCAAAATCAGATTAGAGATTTTTTCCATAACTTTTTGCATTACGTATATATTATACTGACACCATTTTTGTGGAAACTCGTAAATTCAAGGTATAAATTGTGATAAACTATCGCATCAAATACCACAGACAAATGTTTGTCAGTAAAAATCTTGTGGCACTATTTTTCACACAAGAGCTTAAAAAAAGATTTAGTCATGAAATTGATCCCTCACTGCTTGAGGGTAACGGTGTTAAAAGTTGCTCACTCCTCTAGCAATACTCAATTTTATCATACTGTTGCTTATGATAAACATAAATCATGGCTCTAATAATACATTTGCTTTCTCCATTGACCAAGCAACATGTTAAATAAACGGCAAAGGAAAGGACACGGTCATTGGTTTTCTCACAATACCTGCATACATTAGTGAGAGAGGGAAAGTTTTCTTCAAGGTTGACAAAAGTTATTTCCAAAGGTGCGGATATGGGATAAGGGATATAGAGCAATGGTGTGTTTAGAGCCGTGGGGTTTCGGATGCCATCGTGGTGCGGATGGTCGATAGCATTTGTTTTGTATCCAGGTCACATCCCTTCGGATGCCATTCCGAATTTGCCCTTAACGAGAGGATTTAACGGGACACAAAGACCTAGGTGTTAGTTCCCCTTCCCATGAGGTTTGATCTCCCACGGCAGAGGGCAGAGTTTCCGATATGCTAATGCCCGGGAAACTTCCAAACATTAACTTATTACCCTCCTTCCATGCAAAGGGAGAACCGGAGACAATGAGAGATAGGGATACCAATGAGTTAGCGTGTGAGAGAGACGGAAATATCGCAAGTCCATTAGGGAGAGGAAATAAAATGACTTTTCGAAAATTTGGACGACCTTTGATGTTATCTCTGTTCGCCTTCGTTGTGCTGGGTATTAGATTTCTGCTGTAACAGGGAACTCTTTCGGGGACACCAGCGTGAGGAAAAAATAACAGATTGAAGTAAAAGTTTATCGTTTTCTGTTCATTTTGAATTGAACAGCTGGACCCGGGGATTTATTTGTTGGGACTGTTTTACCCTTGAATCACTTTTCTCTTAAAGAGTTAGCAGAGGGCTTAGGGAGGAGAAAAAGAAAGATATTTGCCGTTTCACAGCTTGCGAAGCTTAGACAAAGGGCTTCAAGAATGAGTAATCATTTTTCTGTCCAGGAAAACCCATATATAACTCACTTTGCGAGTGATATTAATTTTCTGTTCTGACACCATAGCATTTTATTATCTCATGTTATGTTAAATATAAACAAGTCATATTTAAGTATAATTAACAAAATAAGATTCATTTTACATTAAATTAGAGTTGTAAATTAATGTAATAGTCATGATATTTAAAGATAGCCCTCATAGTTGTGAAATATTAAAATTCTCTATGCAGTGTTATAAACTTCATATAATTATCCATATTACATACATATACAAGCAACAGATATTATAGTAAAAATGATATTTTTATGCTTATTTGTCATTGAATTATATTTATGTTTAAATAGCATGGCCATACTTAACAAATATCACAATTTCCTATTCGTCAGCGTTAACTATTGTAAGCATAAAATGTTTCTTTTTTACTACAGACTTAAAACTTTCACTGGATTCATTATTTTATATATTTCTCGTTGCATTTAATCGCAATGTTTCTTAAACAGTTATTTATGAAGGTAAAAGATTGTATTTAGGCTTGTTCAAACAACAATATATTTGAAACTGTTATGGAATTGATATGGAGATAAAAATCCCGTGCAGAGTCCTGCAGAAAAACGTCGCGGATGTAACTTGCCATTGTAAACTTAACAATCATCTTAATTACAACCTTTTCTCCATTTATTCCGATTAATAATTATTTTCCCTATGTCTCTTCCTCTCGCTCAAAGTTGATCCCTCTATGAGACCACTTATTTTCCCAGGTTGTAATTTAAATTATCTCTTAAGATTGGCAGGTATTTAATCGCATATTAATATACGATAGCGACTCTAAAATTACCATTAGCGCTCAAAAAGAAAGTTTTTGGACCTCAATGAAAACATTCATGCTTAAATTTGCCAGGAATCGAGTCATAGTTGGTGAAAATTGAGTCATTAGTCGCCATCTTCAATAGATTGCCGTAGTCTCAATAAAGGAGCGGAGGAAAAAGTATAACCTAAAGGCGTTTTTAGTCCTAAAAATGGTATTAGTTATGCACGCTCTCATTCATACGGAAAAATAGGTTGTTTATTAAGTTCGAAATGCACTCCTTAATCGTTGATAGGAAAATTGTATGATATTTGAAATTTATTACTAAATGCGTATGTTGGTACAAAACTACAGTGTTTTTTTACCTGAGACAGCACCACCTTGGTACATCCTCTTACAAAAATCGGTCAAGATTTAAACGAGGGTTGTGGAGTTCCTGTGAGTAACATTTACCGCCTACAAACAGCATTTCATAAATGGATTTTGGAGGAACGCGTCTATTTGGCTTGTTTCATAAATCCTTCAGCGAATCCTTCGAACTGGTTTCCGATTCCCCATGAATTTTGCCCACATGGACGACTAACTAACCAGGTTACTTCGGTGGGTTACCGCTTCTGCGTGTTCTGTGTTCGCAGCTTCCGGCCGAAGGGATGAGAGAAAGACGAACACTTTTTAAGTCCACGCAAGCGTTGCGCGAAGTCCAGAAAAAGAGAATTGTTCCCTTAAATATCGATTTCTCTCCGAATTTTATTCTACGGGACTCGCACTTAAGTTTTGTGGAGCGGATTGGGAAAATAGTTTCCGCAATTCTCAAAACATACTGTATTCTGCTTCATCCGTTGAAACATAGCAGTTCCACAGTGTGAGAATGCAAAACACTATCGGGCCCACATAGGCGTACAACGATATTTATTTTTGATTTCAAGTACCCCCTTAAGGAAGTTTGAGCAAAATATCATTTTACCTAGAAATCAATGAATTTGGTCTCATTTTAAAGAAAAATATATCACCCTTCCATTGACATAAAAATTTTAACCCCTTACCATATTACTATCCGAGATGTTTTCCAAAAAAATACCAGCCATTTTATATGGGAAATGGTAAGTGTATGCACTCCAGAGGGTCCGTATATTAAAAATGAGGCATTCCCTACACTAAGATCTCGTCAAAAAATCAACGGTGTGTAGTTTGTGTGTTTTCTCAACTATTTTGTAACATTAATTATATTGTCACCGCTGTATATTCTTCGGAATCACAATAAATCTTCCGCTTTGATGGAGTTTCAAACGTACCGCGTGAAAAAAATGAGTCAAAATAAAGACTTATATAGATATTTTCATTTGATTACTTATAACTTCTGTCACGTAAAACTATTTGACTGCACCATTAATGATGCAATATTTAATTCGTGTGTCTCACAGTAGGTGAAATTACAACATATATGTATATCGAATATGGTATCTTTTATGATTAGGCAACTATCTCGCTCGCACTACCTTAAGGTGCAGGAAAATAAATCATGTTCAAGCGTTTTCAAACTTTTCTGAAGCCGCTACTACAAAAAATAACAAATGGTAGGATATCAAGACAATTTATATCATGCTTATTCTGGATCAAGCCTTGGACTTCAACCATTACTTGAAAATCATCAATCTCATAATTTATTCTTCATAAGTTGGGTGATTGACGTAACTCTCGAGCCCGAGCGTTACGTGATCAAACTATTCTGAGAACCTAAATAACTGCTATATTCGTTATCCATGTTCTTTTCGTACTTTCCTTTGGATAACACGACAGAATGGGTGAATATTGATATATGGTATTAAAATGCTGTTACCTTATAATAGATCCGCAGATATGCTATCATACGGTGTATTACAGTATTATTGTATCATATCGCTGTACCCAATCGCAATATAAGCTCGATGAGAAAATATTGTAGTTGGTTTGTTATTGTTTTTTTTCAGCGCAATTGAAATGCTACTATGCCAAACGTTATCCATCCATGGTTTTTCTTTTGACTTAGCAAGCGGTAATACATGCAATTACGGCAGGCAAGGCAGCCTCCCCACATGTCTGTGAGCTGCCTAAGCAGGAGCCTAAAGCTCCTGAAAATTTGAAAAATCTCTTCTGTTCTTAATTTTGTGGAGCAGTAAATGTGTTACTATTATAATTAGCGGCTTTAAAATAAAAATGTCCCAAAAATTTTCTAAACCTAAGGCAAGTAACTTATGAGACATATATTAGCTACTTATAGCTATAGATTATATTCGTATTTACTATAGTTTTCACCTTTAATGCGGATTATTATTAAAGTAAATAAATAAAGGATATATACTAGGAGAATTCATATTTGAGAAGTGAATGATAGCTGATTTATGGTCATTTATCGATGGAAAACACGAAATAATTGCAACATTAGCGCCTCAGCCTATTAGCACTGGAGGAAAATCGGGGTTATCAAACATGGTGGACGAGCCATGCATATGAAACTCCTTCCAGCATTGTCCTACTTAGCAAGCACCCTATCCATCTGCCTCAATGGTCAAAACTATTCATAGGTGATAGCGATGCACGAAGCCTTTTTTTCACATGGTAAACTAAGGAAATATGGATATCAAATCAAGTATTGAGTTACCTGCCGCAGATCTGAATTCGGCGTAAAGGACCAAGTTTTGAAAGTATCGGATGCAAAAAAAGGACATTACCAACTTTTATAAAGATAACATAATGGTAATTTTTAATATTAAAAAGAAATCATTGCGGACAGTTCATGATGCGTGAAAAAATGAGGACACATCCGGAAAAAAATGAGAAAGGTTGGCAAACATGACAAAAGAGACTTTATTTTCGGGAGAATCGCTTCGGCACATTGTCAGTCGGATTTCCCGCATAGCCCACGGCGCATAACACACAAAATTCTGAATGGGCGAAAGAGTGTGTGTGTTGGGGAGGAGAAACAGTTGTGCGCGGCGTAGCAAGCTGGAATGGAACTGCAAGATCGGTACCCCAAAAAACTTCGCCCGTGGCTTTAATTCTTCCTTCTCCTCTCAACCGTATTTTTTTCCTAGCAAGAACATACATCTGCTGCTTCGATAGCTCGGCGCAGTGGTGGTGAACTAAAAACGGATGCCTACTAGGATTTTTCTTTTCAAGAAAAAAAAATAGTACAATAATCCCAGAATCGTATTCCTTCAATTTCACGAGGCACACGTGATGTCCCTAAGGGAATAGAGTTGCGGGAATTTACCATGCTAACCTCCTTGAAACAAAAGAAAAATAATCAGCCTTCTCTCTTAACGACAAAAATCACGTTAAACATTCAACTTTGGGCTTCTGATCGGCATTGATATTCTTCGTATGAAAGAAATTATTTGAATATCGGTAGGTGGAACTAGTCATAAGTACGGAATTCTAATGCCGAAAGTACAAAACATTAAAAAAGTATAGTATTTGGAAGTTGATATTTGCCAACTCTAAGTCCATTGTATTATCCATGGTCACTTCTTTCTGAGAAAGGCCATGATCAGTCTACCATTTCTACACGCTGAGCTGTTCCCAGCAAAACTTTACTCAGCTGTTCCTAATGAAGACTTCATATACCGATTGTTATTTCTTTAGCCGCGAGTTGATATTGGGGTTCATTATAATTCTGAGGCTTTTGAACGATCACATTGATAATGTTGTTTCTTTTCTCGCCATGTAATATACGTTTTAATCAAAAAAATTAGTACATGCATAGTTTTTTAATTAAAAGTTCAGAATTTTACGATGACGATTATTTCTATACATGATGAACGTTATAACACTGACGGGAATGGGCGTATTTTTATACATATATTTTGGCATATTTAGAGGGTTAAGTTTAATTTATAACTTAAAAAGAATAATTATCACAAAAATTTATGCTTATTTATCGTCAATGCTTGCTTATGATAAATTAAATTCTCATTATATATTTTTGAAATACTTAAGCAGGGAATAAATATTCCGGAATATGAAAATCATATTGAAGCATAATGATTATTTGACGGCTTGAAAACCCTGGTAAATATACGCAGAGACCATAGTAAAAGAATAATTACTTTAATGAAATGGTCAACTTCTCCCCCCAACCCCTCCACCATATTCTCCTTGCACATATCTATTCGAGAAGCTATCACACCTGCACTTAACACACCACCTCTGAAGATGATTTTGTAATATCCAAACCGGTTAGGCATTTTAATAAAAATTTTTGAAAATTACCAAGTCATTTTTCTTTTACTACGTCTAAATTCCACAAAGTAAAATCGTCTACAATCACGTGTATACGCAGAGACCCTTTCACTTCCGTGTTTGGAGCAAACCAAATAACTAAGACCATTATTCGAAGTATTGTAATTTCTGTTATTGATTGTAATATAATTTTAACCACAATTCTTTTTCAATGGGTTGAAAATAAAAATGAAAATCACTTAAGTTGTTACCGGGGAAGTTCAATTGTGCTATTTATTGAAGTTCGTTAAGGATGTCGGTCATATTTACGCTGCAATAAAGGGATACATCGTGGAAGTTGGTAACATTCTAGTGTTTTCATACTCTTTTTCACTTCTTTTCTCATTCATTTATAAGACGCAGATTGGCCATCTACACTACATGTCTTCTGTGGCTTTTGCCTGCATTTCTCTCACCTTGTGCCGGTTGTGACCGGACACCAAATAATCATCTTACCTACTCTTTATAGGAAGAGCGAAGTTTTTAGCGGTGAAAACGCACAGCCGATCTCCACCGAGTTCGTCCGGTGCAACTCCCAAATACATGTAAGAGGAAAACGCCCCATGACAGACGTAGACTTCAAATATCCCCCCATAGTTTCCCACAGCCACAAGAAAAAAAGTTTCCTTTCTGGAAGAATATACGCCCTTCCCCATTCCATTCCGTACTTTGGCTCTTTTGCATGCATGCATTTCTGAGAGGGGCGTGGTGTTGTTCCGTGAAAAAGTTCTCGGCGAGTTGTTTATGTGAACACTTGTGAGGTCGGCCCTTTCCTCTCTCTCTCTTTACGTATTCCCCAATCTCTTTTTCCTTTGCATTC
Source organism: Ceriagrion tenellum (assembly GCA_963169105.1). Lineage (NCBI taxonomy): Eukaryota > Metazoa > Arthropoda > Insecta > Odonata > Coenagrionidae > Ceriagrion > Ceriagrion tenellum. Next base: position 95,353,404 of record OY720643.1, read on the forward strand.
GATATGTCTGGGATTTCCTTCGTCTTTGCCTCCCCAAGCCCGTCTAAACCATCTTTTTCTACTTTTGTCGCACTCTGGATGTTGCCTACGCATCCGATGTGGTCGCTTACTAAAACTGGGAGTGTTTTTGACAGCAGAATACAGAATATTCTGTCCGAGGTTTGGTAAGAAAGTTCGTCATGAGCCACAGTGGATGTATAATTGGCTTTTCATGGAAAAATGTTTTTCAACAGGTTATAGGTTGCAAAATATGTCCAATAAGTTTCTTTCTCCATCTTAGTAGAGTTTTCATTTCACACGCTTTCTCTGAAACTCTTAGTGAGGTTTCTAAATTGAAGACTCCCTCCGTTCAACTAATCTTCACTCTTTTCGATAATGCTATATCTTTATTCTATCCGATTTCTTTTAATCTGTAGTTTTTATCGTCAATGGTTTACCGTCAATTATCATCCCCAACATTATTATGCCCCAGTAATATGATTTAATTAAGCTCTTCATTATCTCAGGCACTATGCATGCTATATTTTGGGAGCACAGTTTTCAGTCATATCGGATTATTTGCTTTGGCTATTTTGCTAAAACTTACAAAACTAATTTTAAACACGCAGCCATTATGGTCTCTTATCGATAGTGGGAGAAAACGACTTTTTTGAACATTTCTGTTCTACAATCAATTTGCCCTATTTTATTCTCATGATCTGATCTACCGTAGTGTGCTGGAGTTTGTAAGATATTGATAACTTTGTCAGAAAATTAATTGCCTAACATGCATTAGGGGATATATGAATAAATTAGCTACACTACCTGTCAACTAACCTGCTTCAAAGTCTTAACGCAGCCAATATGGCCTCTTATCGATCGCGGGAAAAACGACATTTTAAACATTTCTGTTCTACACTCTATTTCCCTTATTTTATTCTCATGATATGATCTACGGTATTATGTTGAAGTTGGGCTGCTAGTAAGAAGTAATACAGGACATAGAAACTCGCATTCTCCTTCTCCGGAGAAAACAAGAGTTTAGGAAAGGTTTAAAACTACGTATGAACGGAAGAAGAAGTGGAGGTAACTACTCTGCAGAGGAGCCGGGAGAGGGAGAATGCCGGAGGACGCCGAACGCGTAATGGTCAGGCGACGGGATGTTGAACGAAGGGAGACGAGGTAAAGAGAAAAGGATGGTCATCCTCGGACAATAGATCCAACAGCAAGATAAAAAATAACAAGGGAAGAATGAGTAAAAAATAATAAAAAAACGAGAAGGAAGAGGAGACAAAAACGATTAAATAAAAACGCACGACCCTACGGCCGCGCGATCACACTGGGGTCCGCTTTTTTTTCAAAGGAAAGGGAAAACCTTGGCAGGAACTCTCGTATTGTCGGAGATAATAGGAATCGTTCTCGGGCACGAGAGGAAGGAGATGCATATAAAAATAAATACTCGTTGCCTTGGGGACGAAAAGTGGCGAGGGGTGGAAGAAGTTTTGCGGCAAAAGGAACGAGACGATGTTGACGTGTAAGTATGAAGAACCCAAATCGGGAAGAAGGACATGAGAAAGGATATAGAATGGAAATAAAAAGCAAACGAAGAACTTGAAAGCAACTTCTGGGTTGAAAACAGGAGGAAGTATGTTGTTGGTAGCATGAAAGAGTAGTTCCTCAACGTGCATTAATCTAGAGAAAGTTCCTGGCTCAGACGTGATATGCAAGTCTAAACAAGTTTTCAAACTGTGGGTGAAAGGTAAAGGAAAAAATCAGGAGGACGCGAAGAAATACAAGACAGGGAAACCAAATTACTTCGAGGAAAAGACGCGAGGCACACAAATCCAGGGCTAATTAAAAACTGCCCAAAGCTATAACTTTTCCAGGAACACTATGCTGAATCCTCATAGTTAAACGTATGAAAACCGTACGGATGATAGTGTTGAGCCATTTCCCAAACATTTGTGTTAGTAGCAACCAGAAATGGTCTCTGAATGGCTCTCCACACAAAATTACCTCCCTTCTGGGTTTTACAGAAGTATGTAAGTTCTGTAGCCCAAGTTCCAAGCGCAACGAAATCGTGCGCAGCATCAGAAACCTTTACGAATGCTACACATGATCTCCTGCGTGCCGTCACATTGAGTGTTAAGAAACTAGCCATGAATGAGGGATGGGAATAAGGAGAATGAGGTGGAAATAGATGAGAGGTGAATTCAATTTAAGTGTATCTGTATTAGAGACGCGCTGTTTTCGATACAGTCACAAGTGGTGACTGGAAAGAGTAAATTTTGGACAATTTATTTCGTTTTGTTTATCTCTTTTACATTCATGTGCATCCGCCCTCAAGACACAGCGATGCGCTGAAATAATATCAACCGCACAGTGTCGGTGGGACTGGTTTCGTACAACGACTCGTGTGATCTAAATATTTGAAGTTATCTAAGCCCAGTCTTTGACCTTCAAGGGATGGCTATCAGTCTCGTCCTGCCAACACCTATGAAGCAGCAGCACAAAGCAGTTGTTAACTGCAAGAGCAGGTTTCTTTTGTCTGTTATTTAAGTTGCTTTTGTCCATTGAAGTAGATGGAAAGGGCATTATGTCATCAAACTGTGGCCTGACAACCAAAATAACTGCTAATTTGGTTTGTTCCCTACTTTCCTGAGGATAAAAAAACCGAATAGACGAATTTTCTTATGTAAAGCAGCAATATCCATCATATGTTAGATATAAAGTGAGTAACTTTTGACACGTTTACTCGTTGGTAACTTAAATCTATGGATTCTACTCAATTTTACCGTAGTTGTCACCGTTATTTTATGCTATTATCAATTGAAATAAATACTTGTTAAAAGAATGCATTTTAAGTCGTAAATCCATGTTGGTATCTAGTAAGTTATCGATGGAAAACATTGTAAAATTGCATAATCAGTATGTCAGCACGTAAACGCTAAAGGGTAATTGGGGAGGAGAAACAAGGTGAACAGGCAACGCCCACGTTACCGTTTCAAGCATTGGCCACCACAGCATGCGCCCTTTCCATTCACCTCAATTCTTTCATTACTTTAGGAGGAGACAGCTGAGAATAGATTATCTTTTAAGTATAACTAGGGGCACAGAGTGGAGAAAAGCCTTTCGCCGGCAGTAATCTACTTTCAAAGATATGCTAAAAGGGGCTATCAGCTTAACTTCCAACCTGGTGGACGGAATATTGGACCTCTAGCTCTCTTTACACTAGAATTGCCAGATATCCAAGCTCGAAATAATGTGACAGGCGTGGTCGAGGATACCAAGAGGGGTGTTGTGTGACAATAATGGATGCAAATTTTTAAATCTATACAGATTGGCGATAATGGCTTCTAAATATTTTTGACTCTTTCAAACTATATTTCGACATTTATACTGTAAATCGGTAACAATAATATATATATTTTTTTGTTGCTCAGAGTAGCAATGAGTGTTTTTAAATCATCTTTTTTAGATTCATAAAACTCCTTGCAGGTGTTGGAAGAGCTCAAATCAACAGAAATTTGAAGCTGTAATTGTATTAGTTCAGTTGAATACATATTTCTTTGATCAGACTTTATTGATTCAAGTAGGAAAAGACCCTCTCGATAAAGATAGTTGAGACAGGTGTGTGTAAACAAAAAGAAAATTGTCACATAAGATTTGCCACATGCCGGTCTTCCACACTCGGGAATGCCTTCTCTCACCTATGCTTATATATTCACCCTAATCAACGGTTAAAAAAGGCATGCAATACTCATCATACGGCTGTTAAAAATTGATATAATATTTAAGTTTTAATTTTTTAACTAGTAAGGAAGTAAACACTATCAAATTTGACTGATTTTTTAAGAGGCATTCCATAAATTATATAGCATTTCCATCAGAGAAGTCCAACCACTCCTTATATAATCTATATCAATTTATAAAATCTCCAAGAAATTATAAGTAGTTTTTCTCTTTCTTTCATGAGGGAGCACACCAAGCATCTCAGATATAGAATTCCCAAAAAATTCATCCGAGATTCTCTTCCTTAACTGGTCAACCAATGCGGCATATGCATCAATTTTTGTAATTTGTATTAATAACTGCAGACTTTTGTAGGTTTTTTCAAAATATTTCCATTTATGGATTACAGAGATCAAAGTTATTTTAACATCTGATTTTACACTTTCCCGGCGAATTAAATTAGTGTAAATTTATGATCACTTGTATCACTATCATCATAAATATTCAGTACCTTTCTCAAATATTTTGGTAATGATGACTCAGATTATATTAAATATGATATTAGAGCACACCAACAATCCAATATTCAGCCAATATCAGACCCAGAGATAACCAACGAGTTGGTGCATGTCTCAGAGTCCATGACTGACTCTTTGAACAGATTATTTAATTTTTTTTTCAGTACACCCAAGGGAGATGTTGGGGTGGTCGGTGACCTTGACTTGTTTATCTGGAAAACGGGCTGACAATGCGCGAATATAAGGGACTCAGAACTCGCTGGGGCCGGCCACACAAATTGGCGCAGAGGAGACATGTTCCTGGCTTAGATAGAGCTTGGGGTGGAGGAATCAGTCTCAGAGGAGCTGCAGGCGTTCAAATGTGCGTCAGGTACCTTGTTGTGTGTCTGAGAAATTAAAAAAAGACGTAAAGCTTTGTCGACTGGAAACGTCAAATTTCTCATAACGAGTGTAAATGCAAGTAAACATGATGTATGTACCCGCGCAAGTTCGTGGATGGACAGATGTATTAACAAATGATGCAGGTTAGAATAAGGGTTATTTTCTGGCCACGCTTTTGCGCAACTTATCGTGTTTGCCCGAGGAAGTTTCCAAAATGGATATGCTCACGCATCGCGCGGGTACACGGATCGTGTAAAAACTCTACGCTTTATACGCTTTATGCGTTGAGAACGTGAATTTAAATGGGGTAGTAAATATGGAACGTATTATGAGTGTGAAAAATTATTCACCACCGAATATTCCATGAGTTGAAATAAAGCCCAATTGCCTCATAGAACCAATTATGTTATAGGAATGCAATTTTTTCATCACAACTTGCGCGGAAGATTTTGAGGTATGAGTATTTGAAGGTATGGCGCTGAAACCAAGCCCACAATTACCACACAATTGAATATGAACAGATTATCCGTCATTTTCGATAATCAATTGGGTTTCACGAACGATCGGCGCTCAACTGTAAGATTCAGTCAGCCCTCTGGATTGCATTATTAACACTACTACCTTACCACGTTCTTTGCCACTTTGTATCTTCTATTTGGCAATCCAGAGATCTCTGGTGGACTCTAGGGGTAGAAAATTATCGCTACATTGAGCGCGAGTTTTAACGCGAGAATTACACTAAAGCACAGAAAAATGTCGTCCCAGATTGGACTGTCAGAGACGCGGGAATTCTGCTGAAAATAAGGGACTATCTACCCTACTCTGGTGTCTATCAACCCTACTCCATACATCACTGAAAGGGACATAAAATTTACTGTATAAGTATCATGACTACCGGGAGCTGAAGAAAAAACCTAAGGAATAAGATACCTGAGCAACATCTATTGCACGAACCCAATCCCAAGAAAAAACATGAAATAGGAACAGTGAGTGAAGCATGTGAGCATGGATGAGGAGACGACATAGTAGAGGAATATATTAGCTGGGACGCATGAAGCTTCAGAAATTATAATTTTAAAATAACTTTTCAAGATCATTATTGAGTAAAAAAGATGCTTTGCTCCATATTGCATGCATTTAGGCTAAATTAGGTAGAGAGCCATTTTCAGTTTAGGAAAGATACAACGTATTTTTCCACCAAGATTTAAAAATTGACCAAATATCTTGTTGTTTTCGCCTACAAAAACTATACTCGGTCATTCGAAATTCAGTTCTCATAAATGAAATAGCCGAATATAGATTATGAACATTAATGTACCGCAACATTTAAGAAAATACAGATAATTTCTTCGAGTCCATTTAAACAAATCTGGAATTTTTCGACATTTGAGGTATCATTATTCGGTAAGCCTTTGAGGCGACATATGGAGTATAATTATAATCACATTGGCATAAATTCTCAAATTACGGTAATTATAAAGATGGCACTAAAGGCTCTGGTACTCAAGTGCATGTATAAATACATATTTACAACTCTACCGTATGATAATTGGCGAGATTTGATAGCATTTGTATTATAGTTTACTTAAGTAGTCCTCTTTGTAACAGCTTGAGTGTAAGAGGGACAATTTTACCCAATTGTTTCCGACTTCCAAGTCTTCATCTGTATCTAAGAAATATCATGCAAACCACCACCAGGGTGTATGGCTCGTGGTGATTCAACACCATACATGCAGCACTCATTGCAGCTAAAATCAGAGCCACTCACATTCACGCGGATGGCAGGCGCAGGCCAAAAGCAGTAAGGATAACAATGCACAGTCAGACGAGAAACTAGGAGAGTGCTGCACGATAGAACACGGCACCTAATCATTCAAGAGATATAAGTTGCAGAAAATCTCATGCATAGTTAATTTCTAATAATGCTGTTGAGTAATTTAGCACCAGTGCAAAACCTACTTTTCCTAGTAGGGGTCAAACTTTCCTAGAACTGATCTATCTAAACCTTAATGGTCCCTTACTGTACGTTGAAGAAAGAAATCACATTTTACTCTATCAGTTCTGCTGACTATTTCCTAATATTACGCCTGTCATCTTTTCTACCATGGTATTTTGGCTGTAATAAGATATCACCATAGTATTTTAGCTCTTATTCTACCAAATATTCTACCATAATATTATGTTTTTAACAAAATATGTTAAACGTCCGGCAAAAAATAGTCGACATAAAACTTTCGTAAATGATGTAGTCTATAGTTTTCCCTTCAGTCAGATAAAAGTTCCCACTTTCAATCCCTCAATAATTCACTGACTCTAACAGGATATTGTAACAATTTTTCAAAAATGTTGCTGCACTCCGCTTGGAATTTTAGAGTACCGCACAGTGGAAATTTCTAACTGAATACCCTAGCGGTAGCGTCCACAAATAAAGGAAAATGTCCGATATATTCCTCATGGTGGAAGTTTCTTTTTTCTCCTTTAAGATTATCCCATACCTCAAGAGTAAGTAGAGATATGATAGAATAGATGAGGGAAATATAGGCATTAACAACATTATTATTAAAGTAGAGGGCCAGTTAGCCTTTGAACGCCAACGTTGCTTGAAAGCAACAGCTATTTCCGCATTGTCTAATGATTTTCTCCCCGAAATATGCCAGATGTCACTGGTTTCGATGCAAAGTGTCTACGTGTACGTTTTTGTTATTCCGCACCATATGTCAGCACAGCCGAATACCATTGAATTTAAAGGGAAACATGTGCTTCTGCGCTTAGCAAAAGGAAGCACAGATCCCACGTGTTCTAATAACACATTTCGTTTCCATCAGTAGTGGACAAAAATTACAAGAAAGTGAAATATTTCTGCTGTATTTTATTGCATGAATATTGCTTCTACAGTAAAAGGAAATGGCGAGTCATGGGAAACATTTTTCATACACATAAGTACTTAGAAAATATGTGCGCTACTTGACAGCAACAATGTGGTCCAATTTGGATAGAGGGCTTAATGTAACCTAGGCTATAAGATAGTTGTGTAAGGCAAATAGAGGGAAAAGTCCACAGAGGAAGACGCAGGAATAAGTTCATGAACCAAATGAAGAAGATAGTATATAAGGAAAGATACCTGGAAGGAAGGCAACAAGAATTAGATGAGGGAATGGTGGAGAACTGCAGTCAACCAATCTTAGGATTGAACGACCAATGATGATGTGGTCGAATTTAATTAGAGATCATAATGTAATCTAGGCTGTAAGAGAGTTTTTAGTGACATTATATCTCTATATTTTTTATATTTAGGGATCTTTTATTAAGAAAATTAAAGGAAAAATACGCTATTAACATCCTCGACTACATATCTGATAGAAATACATTACATTTTGAGAATAGCCCATCAGATATTGACGATGAAATATTTTTCTGTCACCAAGCTACATTGGAAAATACCAAAGAACGGATTTAGTAGAGGAATGTATTAACTTGTATGCATGGGGTTTCAGAAAGTATCTTTTATTATAATTTCCTTATCCTGTATTGTGGATAATATGTTACCTAAGACTACAATGCCATTTCAATATTTGTCACGTAAACGCGGTTTTCCGAACTGAAACATTTTCGAGACTCGAAGAAAGGAAAATCTGAAACATCCTCCATACGACCGCAATGAAATTCCCGGAAAGAATGGGTATGGAAGAGTCAAAAACGAATAAGGAGAGAAAGAAAAAATAGCAGTGGAGAATGGGAGAGTGGGGAAATGAGAAGGAAGGTAGGAACTCGGATCGGAAAATGGTGGAAGTTTGCGGATGTTCGTAAGGATTTGTGGCCGGACGGGCAAAACTCTTGTACAAGTTTCTTATTTATTTTTTACCCTTTCCTTTCATTTTTATGGCGGTATAGAAAGGAGAAAGGGAGAGAGAGAAAAAAGACTAAAGTTAAGCGGAGAAGAGGTGGTGGGCAGTGAGGTATTCCGTCGTCCCGAGGCATGAATTAGGAGGTCCTTCATAAGGTTTCAAAAGAAAAACCCTTTAAAATTATGACCACCGGCTTTTATTACCTAGAGTTGCTCGGGCAAACTTTTACCCCCAAATTGGAAAACCTGTTGATTATTAAACCTTATAATTTATTGAATTCCTCCTTCGCCCTTTTCCTTTGTCTCGCAAAAGCGGAAGGGATAAAGAAGTTTTTCTTCTCTCCACCACGTAGTAAGGAAATGGTATTTCTTTTAAAATGTTTCGACCCAACTTCTGACCACCAGAATTGGGGCACATTCCCTTGGTTCAACACATCCAAAATGAAAAAGAATTAGCTATTAACGCATGAGATCGATAGAGTCATAAAGGTCCACAAAATTGGCAGACAATTTCTCAAAATATGTTCCTGGTAGGTGAACATTTTTGCGTGAAATTATCTCACTAACTATTCTGATCGATTCTAAGTCGTAAATTAGAGGGGCTATTGATATTTTGCTTCAGAAAATATTTATCTATGATCATAAGTGTATAATTGAAAAGAAATCTTCTACTATCTCCATGCATTGCCTAAATTTTTATATTGTTATCCCATATAAATGCTGAGAATATATTCATTAAGCCGCGTACATAACACGTAGAGGAGAAGCCTCGTAGAAAAAGAAATTGAAGTACATTAATAATGGGGTCTGTAGGTGATTAATTCATATACATGTACATCTGCATACTACCCCGTGAGCCACAACTTAAGTGTGTGGATGAGGGTGTTAGGACAACATCCGAGTAGAGATGTAAGGGATAAGGTATTGGGAGGTGGAATGGTGAGTTGTAATATGGGAGTGTGGTGAGGAGAGCTCAGTTTTTATTATGGTTGTTTATCGTGCGTGGGAACAATAAATTTTTGCACCCATCTGTTCGGTAATCTATTTCTCTTATTTTATCGCTTCTGTCAGACCTAGAGATGTGGTGTGGCGTCAAAATTATATTATCTGTGTCGCTCTGAAACACACCAGTTTTGCACTTCCCAAGCAAACGAAGCCTAGCAAGTGGCCTCCGAGTCTCTAACGGATCCAAACCTAATCTCTCTTAAAGCAGTGAAAACGACGCGTGCGCTCATAGCAGTTTTTAACGAAGCGCACAGCTTTCCTTCGTACTTGATTAGTTTTTTGGGTGATACTTACTGAGTAGGGTCCTAAATTCTCGCCGCGTATTCAAGGCGTTGTACTACCAGAAAAAAGTAGCACTCCTCTCTACCTTTTTCATCTGATTACATACGTTTAATGAAACCTGGTTTCGACTGGTTAAAAATATTGTACCAAATATTGTTTTAGAGTCAATAAACTGCAAACCATTGATTCACTTTGAATACATTATTTACTTAAGTCCCAGCAGTCCGAAACATGCTTCCCCGCAATTACGGATTATATGATCTAAAATAATGCAAAAATGGTCAAATTAACGAACAATTATCGTAGTAATGAAACGATAAGTACATAGTATTTTATTACCCTATGTTTAAATATTTCAGTCCAAGTTCTCAAATCTCGAGGCGTTTTGGATGTTTGGTCTAGCTAGAGTAAAGTAGCACCTCCTTTTTACTTTTTCATCCGAAATCCTTCCTATTATACGCCTGACAAATCCTAGTTTCTTTATCTGAAGACTTAATGTAAACCTTATCTAAGACCTTATCTGAAGACTTAATGTAAACTCAACATACTGTGTGGATATGACATTTGTGCGATGACTTTTGCAAGAAGTGTAACTTGGTGCATTAACTAAAATTTAATTTTGGCCCCCACTCCTGACACCATTAATGAACGTTGCTAAGGTCCGATTGTGGCACTTAAACTATTTGTGAGGATATTACATATTAGGATAGATTTTAAGGTCCTATGAAATATATACATTACCTTTCCCCAAATTGAAGAATAGGGATATGTTCAAAGCACCTCATCGGATTTACGAATACCTACACCAATGTCATCAAAATGTACCTAATAAGCCAAATGTTCCGTATGAAATGAAAATTTGAACTAAAATTCCATTCAATCCCGAAAGTAATGTATATCCGTAAAAGGAAATAATGATCATAAATTAGACCAGGAAATAACTGACACCTCTCCGTGTCAAACTTATTCACAAATATATATCATTTCGCAACTACTGTCAAGTGTTTTATAGAAGGGTTACCTCACCGCTCTATATTTCAGGTACTAAATTTCATTTTTGATTCAAGTATTAGACCTCATGAGTTTCAACAACTACCAATACCAAAATTTTTCTTCCAAAAATATGGAAAATCTAATGATTTACAGTTGAAATGAATTGAGCGTCTTTATTGTGCAATTCAGGGCCTGAATTCCGTTTATTCAGTAAATATTACCTAATATTTTTCTCAATAAGGATAGAAAATCTTAAAAACACATACTTTGGGCAAATCAAAGCGTCTTTAGCCGTCAATTTTAGGGTTAAATTCGGAGTATTTATGTCTAAAGAGTATGAAATAACCAACTTATATGCATTAACAATGAGGCTCTTTGTAATGCTCTTAACTTTTAGGTACCATAAGCACAAAGGTTTTCTTAATGAGGATCTTTAATATAAATGAAATATAAACTTCGTCATACCCCAAATCGAAGAACGAGGAAGTGTTCTGAGTACCCCATTAGTCTTTTTTTTGTATGACAAATACCTGACTTAGGCATCTGAGGATGACGTAAAGAAGGAAAACAGAATCAGCGTGTTTAAATCTCCTTCATCTCACTAATCTTTTCAAGCCCGTCTTCCAGGATCTCTGTTACTGATATTATGTCTCCCATTCAACCCTGCTTCTTCTTCCACGAGTCCTTTCCTCTCAATTCCGCCGCGACCCGTTTCCCTCTTGTGGTGTTCTCATCCTTCGCCCGCCAGTTACACCTTCACCTTCCTGCATAATCCTCATTTCTCAACATGACATGCTCTCACTATAGGAATCTCACACTGGTAACTTCTCAAAAACCTATGCCATACGAGTCTTTAGGCGCAAAAACTGTTCAGAATAATAGATCATCCAGCATTTTAACTTATCCGCTTTAACAAAAGAAAACCTGCTAGCGTCTTATCGACTCCGCCTGTAAAAATAGCTGCTACGATTTTTGTTTCATTGTCTATACCGTTTCCTCTCACGAATTTTCCTAATCATTATTCCCTACGCCCACCTAATACATTTCAAGATCCAAGGATCATAAAATTTAGAGACCATATTTTGTTTAAGCCCATATATTTACGACGTGGAGCTCACCAAATATGCAATTTTTGAAGAAGATGCATGAATTATCTATGCATCTCATTTTGGTCAAAATAATCCCTCATATGATTTGATATTTTCACAGTTAGTGCTACGTTGTTTAAAACTTAAGCAATAAATATCCTAAAATACTTTTTTTCGAACCGTTTACACGGTGTGACATATTTTCATGAGATAACAAAGACAATGTTATAGCATTCAGAAGTTAATTAAAAATACACCTATAACGTTTGAGGGCCGCAAACTCGACTCCGTCAAACAGATAGCTTGAATAAAGATGATTTTAATCCTGAGTGCAATGAAGAGCTACACAATATAGTCAAGGAGTATTTTCAATGTATCCTCCTCATTTGGAGGACGCAACGCTACCTCATTCTCTCTGCACTTCCACCTTCTTCCTCCATCATCTGCCGTACATTTTCTCCTCTTACTGTCCAAGAGTACAAGCAGCCAACTGGTGAACATTGAAGTAAATGAGTTTTATAAGGTCAATGTGACACGAAGAAATCGGCTGGAAACCAAGGAAACAGTCGATTTTGCATTCCCTGGAGATTTGATTTAATATCAAAGAATTGTCCTTAAGAGGCCAAGATTGTCCAAAAATTGTCCAAATTGTCTTTAAGAGGCATGAAAGTATAAGATATCATTGAAAGCAAACAAAGATATGCAAAAAATGCATCAAATCAATTCAACTTGATTTTTCACAAAAAAAAACAATTTTATTCGAGTCAAAGTATCACCCAACGGGTGTTCTAGGAGATGACCGATCCCAAGGTGGTCCACTGTTTACATTCACCGCTCAACCATATCCAATGTTGAGTAATGAACAAGAGATTAAGCATTGCATGAAAATTGTTTTCTGGATATTTAAATATGTTAAGAACATTGAGAATGAGAATGAGCGTGAGCGTCATTATGGTGAAATTTTCGGCATAAAATTTTCGATAAAGTTAATAAGTGTGAGCTAGTTCACTATTTTCGCGCAATTGCCTCAAGTTTGTAAGCTTAAGCTAAGGCTTAACCGTTTCTGTTAGATTCTTTCATGTATGCGGCCAATAACTTTAAGATATACTCCTAATTGACCACTGCACATGATGAAAAGAATTTGTTAAACCCTCTTCTGTTGAAGTTGATGAAAACCGGGAGCAATAATTCTATATATTTTGCATGTAACTTCGTAGAACAAACTGAGAAAAAAACCGGGGTTCTCTAACACTTGGGTTCCAATAAGGACATTATCCACAATGAATTACGCTTATGAGTAAATTATGTACAGGATAATATATAACCTGTTCATAGCAGTTTTTGGTATGCCATTACATTAAAAATATTAATTAATGTAAAGTCCTCATCATTGGACTGCTATCGGAAAATTCAAACCAAGCAATGCCTCAATTTGTCGGAGGAGATCTATCAGTTAGAACTTCATTATTTTATTTTTTTCATAGGTAATGATTAAAGCCTGTTGACGGTAGTGATTGTTTAAAAGATAATATCCTTTCGTTTATGAGAATTTTCATGTCTTAAATAGAGAGAAATGATGCATAACTCACGTTGCCTGATTAGATACCTAGGATACTGAGTACCAGCTGTAGACTCTTTAAAAATATTATATCTTGAGTTGGACTGGGAGAAATGAACTAATGAGATATTGCACTATGAAGAGAGTTCATTGCCGTTATTTACTGCACATCGCAGACGATATGCGCCTTAAATATCGCACTTCTCTAAAGAGTGAGTTGCGTGCCGGTCCCCAGCCGGGATGGGTCGGGGTATCGCCAGAGAGCGGTGATGAGGAACGCGGGGGTTGGTTAGAGAGGGGGAGAGAGGTCGGTTGGAGGAGAGGGGGAGGGGGTCGGTTGAGAGGGTCGGTCGACTGAGGGTCCAAGAGGTGCCGGGGGAGTGGAGAGCGGGGAGAAAGACAAAGGAAGATGGCTCCGAGGCGCAGGGAGGAAGGAAGGGACGGAGATTGCCGAGAGAAAGAGTGGGCGGAGAGGACGGGTCTCGTTGCCGTCATTTTAAAGCGGACCGATTTATCGAGCAGTGTACTTGAACATTTCTGCAACACCAACGGTGGCTTTTTAAATCATGTTGGATAGATATAATTTTATGAAGAACCTAACGAAATTTGATTGCATATAGCAAGAATTGGAAAAGCTGACCAGAACAGACTAGAAGCCATCAAAACCTGGTGCTAGAGGAGGTTGATAAAGACAAAATAAGAAAGGATGAAGTGTAGAGAAGAGTAGAAGAAGAAAGAACTATTTGAAAAACATACAGAAAAGAAGAACCAGATAGATTGGAATCACTCTGAGACACAATGGGTTTCTGAAGAACATAATGAAGGAAAAATAGAGGGAAAAGTCTCCAGATTAAGACCAAGGAATAAGTTTATGGAACAAATTAAGACGAGAGTACATGGAAAGAAATACCAGGATGTAACGGAACAAGTATTAGATAGGGAAGGGTGGAGGGCTGCAGTGAACTAATCTTAGGATTGGTTGACTGCAGCCCTCAAAATAGTAGATTGCATTTGCATTGCAGCCAGGGTTTTAAATGACGAAAGCAAGCTTATATGAATGCTCAATATGAGTGATTTCTATCGGTGATGAATAATTGTATTTAATAAAAACTACCATAATTTTTTAATACACATTTCTCACATTTTAGCTCCAACAGAGAAAAATAAGCATCAATATCGAAAGAATAAATTTTGGTGTTTCCACAAACTTGATTTTGACCGGCTTGTTCATATATTGTCGTTACAACAAATTATGGCCTCGTCACTGCATGCATTTTGAATTAATTAATCGTACGTTCAATTCGTTAACATGCCCTGCTTTGAGTTTCCCACTGATCTCCAACATCTATCCGTTTAAACCTGAAAATCTTTTCTAGACTCATACAAGGACTAAATTTGAGTAGTCACGGGTTTTTATAGGTGACAGTTGAATAAACTAATTCCATCTCACAAATATCACCGTAGGGTGATTAGTTTTGAGCCAGATACAGCTTTATATACACATTTAGTTTTTCAGTACGGTCGGAGAAAATGTAGCTTGCGCTAGTATTTAGCGTTCAAGTGTGAAAGAACTGAGCCCTTTCCGTTAGCTCTCATGGTAATTATGTAGGCAATTGTGACATGTATATATTGAAGTTGTTATTCTGATAGACATGATGGCATTATGTCAACGCCGAGGGAAAATGTATTAAAAAATACCAGATAAAACATGGCTAACGCAGAAAGGTGGCCCAACTTCTTTGATAATGCTCTCTAATCGCTCTGTTAACTCCTAATACGCATTGCTTATACTATGCCTTTCCAATCATATTCAGACATTTTAGTTGCATTTCCGCATTTACGTCTTAGTTTTCTCCCAAAATTCATAACCGCTACGTTAAATTTTTGACACCGTCCTTTTCTACATTCCCAAGCACAATTGGCCTCTTAGTACATTCTAGTACATTCTCGATTTATCAATTGCCGATCCAAGCGTCGTACTCCTCACGGAAAATATACTTATTCAAGATCCTGAGTGTGTTGACAGCGACTAACCTCTGAATTGAAATTGTTTAGTGTTAATTGCCAGGACTTAGGTAGGTAGGTTAATTTTCATGTTTTTAGACTAAGCATGCAGGAGTTGTGACATTTCTTGAGCATGCTCCCGTATCAGGTTGAGTCTTAATAGGTAGTCAAATTTTTTAAACCGTGTTAGGAAATAGCTTGGACAACACTTCAGTAGAGTTTGTTGAAATGAAGGTGTATCTATAATAAGCAGGAATTAAAAATCCTATCATGACTGCTTTTTTATAATTAGTTTGTTTGTGTTGTAATGTTTAATTCTATGTTTAAAATCCATTTAAAAGTTTTAACTAGAAAAAATATGGAGTCTTAAGACGAACGTATAGATAAAAGGTGAGACGAGGAGTGGCAATTAAAAGGAAGACGAAAAACATGGTGAATCTCATCAATTGGTAGCGTAATGGTTAAGGACTGGGTGAAATTGAAGATGGCTGGTATGAACTGCCTATTCTCCACATAGGATTGTGTGTTTAAGTCTCGATCCAAAACATAGTAACGCCTTAATCTGAGCCATCATTCCGTGATGGAAACGGCCGAGCTGTAGACCACAGATGCCCATAAATTTTGGATTAGACGTAGAGAGCAATATCCACCGCGTTATCCGAAATGACAATAAAATTCGATCACCGAGGAACATTCTGGTTCCCTTGGAGCGTGGATACATACATATCGCCACGCGATAGTCTGCAAGGCATTGTTGAGAAATACGTTCCATATATCGAGCGGCCTGATTCCTGAAAAAATACAAAATCCAAAACTTTCATCACGATAATGACAGTCATAGGCTGGAAAATTTAAAGGCTCTACTCTGAAATTGGTTGAAGAAGCAGCAATCACCAATGTATGTAAAAATATTCAAATTGGAAAATTTCGGTGAAATCAAAATAGAGTTGACACGTACTCTGAGTGTATAAACCAAAACACCGGATAGTAAAGAATTAATCATATAAATAATGATAAAGTTTATGACTCATATTTAGTTTCCTTTATTTCATTTCATTTTAGGCAGTTACATCACATATTATGAACTATTATTTTGCTCATTTCCAAAAGAAAATTTCACGTGAATGGTGCAGAATTGATAACACATTACTGTGAGCTGGGGTGAAGATGGTAACAACTTGATAATTTCGAATCTGGAAGGAATTGACCGACTAACGAAAGATGGTGGTAGACGACGGTGGTTGGTCCATGAACTGGGAAGTGGTTTTCAGTACCTGACAGTGCTTCAACTACGATCCCGAGTTTCACCTCCAGTTCACTACCTGCTCTTCGTCTTTATAGTGATCATCTATTTGCTAAAACACCGCCAAAACTCAGCCGTTATATTGGCTATTAAATCGAGTAAGTAATTTAACACAAGAAATTATAATTAGGTAAGAATTCAAGTATAAAATGTATATATTATTGAAAGTTTCAAACTTTCTAAAAAGTTAAAGTTGCACAGTTGGAGAAGTGAGCTGTATATCAATTTTTATCCTCATTATATACTTTTGTCTATGATGTTTCTATTTATCTGAATATCACGGACCAACGAAAGAAAATAAAGTTTAGCATAACAGGCGATGGCTTATGCAAATGAAATAATTATGGACTAATCACAAAATGAAAAATAAGTAATTGTCTTCGTCTTAACTTTGTGGAAGTGCGTACAATACATGATTAAAACAACTTTGTTTCAATCCACACAAATTTCACTTGAAATTTGTGTGGATTGAAACACAGTTGTTTTAATCATGAAATGCCTAATAAATTTTCACACGTGTTTACTACACAGACAAAAGTTTCATCAATATGCCCTGATCAAGGTATATAGGCTCATTGTTACGAGCATAAATATTCATGCGAAACGTTTCATCTTTCCAAATTCATAAGCTCGCAAAACTGGAACAATGTACCTCGATGAGAGCGTAATTTTGTCAAAGCCTAGTTTGGTGAATTCTAACTTTTTTGGAAATTTACAAATTATCTATAATTTTGTGAAAATTCTACAAGCAGAGAAATCATGAGAACTGGAAACTTTGAGGAGGCGATCAAGACGATCTCCACCAAAATATGCAATGAAGATTACAGTGATTTTGATAAGTGGTTAACGCCTTGAAATGAATAACTTGATTCTCTGAGATTTTGATGGTTTTTTTTAGTTAAGTTTCTTCAGTAAAAATTTCATTCGAGAAAAAGAGGTAAGTTAAGGAGACAGGAAAAACTCAAAAACTTTATCAGCTGGACCCCAGTTTAAGCTAATTACTGTATCTTGCGATAGGTAGATTTGGATGTGAGTTAGCATTAATGCTTAGAAATAATTATGTTTTTATGCTGAAGATATATATAAACAGGGATCCTATTCATTACAAGTTTACCAATTTCAAGGAATTACTTCAAAATATCTCTTTTTTCCAGGCATCTAATCAGTAATCGGTAGTTATAATAATTCTTTAATGCTGCAATAGACAAATGTCTCATTTAAACTTATAGTGAAATCCGAAAACCAAAGAATTAATAGCAGCATTATTTTCCTCTTATTGTCTTCTAAAGGTACACAATAATAGTTCTTCAATACAAATTTTCAGATGTTTTCATATATTTATGGCCTAGTCCATCGTAACCTCAAAAAAGGCGCATTGCTTTTCAGTCAGAGATATGTGTTGTACTTTAAGAATTAGAAACTGTTAGGTAATTTCTCTTTTTTACTACTTATAATTTTGCACAAAATCTCAAGAAATCTTTGCTAATTCGTACTTATAACACAGGTGATAAATAAATACTTGTAGGAGATTACGGTTCGTCCAAATTTGTGGAACGCAAAGTTTAGATAAGGTTGGAGATAAGGAAAAATATTTTGATCATTTAATCGGCCGAGATTGTGACATAATATCCTCACACTTAAGGCTCAACTGAAAAAAAACAAGGTTATTCTGTAAAATTATAAAGTTACATTATAACAAATCCTAGAAGGTTCCAATCCTCTTCAACTCATGATGTAGAGAAATTACGCACAATAATCGTAAATACGAAGAATAATTTTGCCGTGTAATTTAATTCTAAACCATTAGGTTTTGATGATGATGAATATTAGACATAATAGTTCAAACTAAGAAAAACTACATTTTAAGAAACAAGCAAATTCCATTCTTTGCATCAAGAAAATATTTAATTTGGAAAGTAGTCTTACATCTGAACCATATTATAAATAACTTGGGGTAGGATCACAAGTCCCCATTCTGCGTTCTCTGTATCGTGATCTAATATGGTTGCCACGCTAGTGTAGAAATACTTATAAATTCTGTCCCAAGAACGCCCTATTACAACAAACACTACCTTAAAAGCAAGAAGAAAAATTTATAGATAGGCAACTAAGTTCTCAATCGTGCGCACCGAAAAAGTGAAGATCATACGAGGTTACACGTTATAGAAAGTAATTATCGCACCCCTGTCCGGTTGGAGATTCCCGGTTCAAAATCCGTGACGGCAAAGAAATTTTTCACGGTGGTTAATAATTCCTGTGCCGACTACGTCGCGAGTATTCGGGACACTGTTCATAAATATTTAGCAAAAAATAATGAAATACAAAGAAAAGCTGCGCGCTTCATTATAAACGGCTACTAGCGAGCATACGGTGTTTCACAACTTTTAGAAGGATGAAAAAGGGATCCCCTAGAGACTCGGAGGCTACGCGCTAGGTTTGCTTAGGAAATTTAGAACTGATGTGATTCAGAGCGACACAGAGAATATTATCAAACGACGCCCCACTACATCTCTAGGTCGGACAGAAGCGATAAAATAAGAGAGATACATTACCAAACAGATAGGTACAAAAACTCGTTCTTTCCGCGCACAATAAGCGATCACAATGAAAACTGAACTTCACTAAATACACTCCCATTATATGCGTCACGATTTCACCTCCTAAAACATCATCCCTTGCATCTTTATACGGCTGGAGTCCTAACACCACCTTCCACACGTCCATGCGGCGGTTCGCAGGGATTATGTAGATATAGATGAGCCAATAATTTGGAAATCTTGAATTCGTAAGTGTGAATAATTACCACATCAGTTGTGTCTTTTACTTCAAGAATATGGTCCTTGTACTCTAGTCCGGAGATGCGGTGACAATAAATTGGACGTATAAAAATAGAGGAGAGACAGCGATGGATATGAGAGGAGAAGAAGGAATTGGAGAAGGAGGGGGAGAGAGGATGGGTAATGGGGAGGTTGTGATGGGTGAAACTTGGAGAGGGGGTTAGGGGGCTGACTGGGAGGGAGGATATGAGGGTGAGGAGGTTGGGGAGGAGTCATATTGAGTGGTGGTAGGGAGAAAGGGTGGCATTGTTGTAAACCCTTCCTTTTCCGTTCTTGAGTGGAGATTCCGTCGAGTTGGCACTATTCGAGAGAGACTAGATCGTCGGAATGAGGTCATACTTATTGAACGACCTCGTTTGAAGATAGTAGAGTGTGCGGCCTAGGGGTTATTTTCTGCATCCTTTCCCCAACCCCCCCTCCCTCCCCGCCGCGGTGCCCCTCCCCCAAACCCCTTCCACAGTGAGCGAGAGAGAACCCCGGTTTTCTTCGAAGCCACCCACCCACTCCCCACTTAACGCTCCGCCCGCTCAATTTTACTCCTCAACGCCCTCTCTGTGCCGCCTCCTCATACTTCCCAGATCCTCCTCCGCCCCTTAAAAAAAATAAACCATCCCCCTATCCTCCTCCTCCTACCACCAACCCCTTCAACACCGCCAGACCGCGACAACTGGAGAATGAAAAAAAAATATAAATAAATAAAAACAAAAAAAAAACTCATCCCGTTTTTTCTTTTTACATCTCATTTTTTCCCCTCCTCCCTTGGATGAAAGCGTTGGGTACGATATTTTTTTTTCTTGCCTCGCAATAATTTTCCGCGCGTTCCTTCGGGTAGGTGGCGTTTCCCTTAGTTTGACCTGGAAGCTTATTTAATTTTGGGTTCTCAATCTTATGCTCAAGATTGCACACCGATATAATTTTCTTGAGAGAATATCAACGTTCCTACTGCGTAAAAATGGTCTTTACTTGAAACAGGGTGCAAACAAACATGCACAGTTGTACGTTAAGGCTATTGCAAGTGGAAAAGTAGAATGCTGCAGATGTTTTGCTATAGATATTCCAAGAAAGTAGAGTCGGAAGAAATGAGCCAACTTTAATCACATATAAGAACGCCCTCTGATTTGATTTTGTTTCGCAAAAATGTTCCAATATTTATAGGCATTTATTGGATAGCTATGCAACATTCACTTTTTTAGTCACATAATATTTCTAAACAAATCATAACACTAGCTTTGCATCATAGATAACTTCGCTTATTACACTTACAAAGGAAAACTTTATGGAACACTCACTCTAAACGTCTTTCATCTCCTCTCTCGTGACCGTCTCCCTCTCTCTCTACTTCTCTTTCAACATTTATTTTACTTCCGCGTCCCTGGATACCCATTGTAGGGCCACAGCTTACACCATGAATATACATTGTGGATTAAAATGTTTGGAATCGTTGCCTAGGAAACCTGTTGCCTCAATGTCAACATTTAGTTCACTCAGTCCTTGGCGCCTCTTAGAAAAAGGTCTTCTCAGTGTCATCGTAAATAGCCGTTGTGAATTGTTGTTAACGTGAGACTGGTGAATATTCAATAAAGATTGAAGAGATATTAACTACTTGATGCTGTGAACAACAGCTGTTATTTTCAGACCTAACAGTCACTTTGCAAATGCTATATTTTGAGGAAATATCTACTACTGGAAGTGTGTAAGAGGCATATGAAACTTCCATCGTGAGCCTTTTTTCTGTTGTGTGGATCTTTTAATGTAAATTTACAGCGACATATTTTTGGTTAATTATCTGTTGAGAGCCATAGGAATCAGAAAGTATGATCTAGATAGATTGATATGGAAGTTAATGTGTAACCTACTATTCATGTTTGGCCTCGGAGTGGGTTCAACAATCTCTCCTTTATTTGTTATTAAAATGATAGTTATTGGCGCAATTTCTCATCCATCTATGACATTGTTGGATCTTTGTTTTGAAATCCTTACAGTACTTGTATCCATCTTCTAATTCATTCCTCATTTTTCACCTCGTATAACTATTAAATTGCTATAGAACGATACTCACGAAGTGCTAAGAAGTTAATTGAGCATTTGTGTAATTAAATTTGGAGAGGAATCAAATATATCTGTAGACCGGACAATATTAAAAAAGAGTGTAATTATTTCCCGTGTGTAGTACTACATTTTTATTCACTTCATTATGATTATTGGAAAGTAAAACCGGTGAGATATGATTATTTACGATCTGTAGACTGTATTTACATTTGAACTGCCGCCTTTCATCACTAGACGGCGACTCATTCGAAAAAATTGTTTGTTTACGGAATTCTAGGCAACAGTTTTTGGCGACGAGTCGAGAATCCATAATGCATATTCATGGCTTACACCTTCAATTCACTACATTATACAACTAATAAATTCCTTTACTAATAAATAATCAACAAATCACCTTACAGCATAGTCGTTATGTTACATTAGCCTCGAGAAAGGACAGATTTCGTGGAGTGAAATATCTCCTTCCAAGCCTTCAACTTATAATCAATTCTGGCCCCGAAGCCTTCATAATGAATCTTATTTACTTCAACTGTTGTACGTATGTCTTAAAATATAAAATACAATGCTCATGTAAAATAATTACCTTTACCAAATCAATAAAATTCAAATGTATTCAAAATAAACAGGTTTGCCTAGCTAATATAAACAAACATAAACATTTGATCGTTACGCATGACATTTGAGAAGTAAACACAGGCTAAATGTCAACAAACATCGACTCAGGCGTCAAAATATTTAAAAACATTAACAATACATGCCTGATATTCCCTTTATAGTCCGGGTAACATTTTATTGCCAAATTTGGCGGGTTTCATGACCACCTTTCACTGAAGAATTTGCCTCTTGGCCACAAAACAAGAATATATGATAATTTTGTTCCACATCGCACTTCTGGACACCAGTGGAATCACTTAAATGTTTCTCGTGTTATATGGGTCGTATATTTGTTTAACACTTGCTTTGTGGTGATTTATTTTGATCACTACCTTATTTACTCAGCTCCCTACGTCACGAGTACACATCCGCAGGTAACTGTGGTGTATTACGGTCTGAACCGGTTTTTCTTAACCCTCTTAGTGCCGCCGAAATTTGGTACCAGCAAAAAGTGCCAGCATGAATTTGGGAGTTTTGTAGCACCTTATGAAAAAAAAACAATATGAAGTTACTATTTTAGATATGAATGTAATTTTTTTTATTTGTTGCTAAAAATGAATTAATTGTTGTTTATAATATTCTGATACATTTCATAAAGGATAAATGTAATTATTACAACAAAATTAGTTTGAAAAATAATTTGTGCTCGAGCCGATATATCGGCTCATGGAATTTTTCGCTTGTGGAGCAAGAACCGATATGTCGGCCTGTGGCACTAAGAGAGTTAAAGAGCCAATCGAGACCTAATTGAGCCCTACACGTTTGTTGCCATAGTATAACATTCACTTTATTTGTCACATAAAATCTTTAAATAAATCACAACACTCGTTTTACTTCACAGATCACTTTGCTTATTACACTTTGCTTTAAATGCTTTATGGAACACCCATTTACCCATTACTGAGCCACGGCTCACACCTTAAATTCACTAATAAACAACTAATAAATAACCAATAAATCAATTTAAATCATAGTCGTTATGTTGCAACAATTACTATATAACTCTAAGTTAAGTCATGCTTTTATTCATTAATGCTCTTTATCCATCCAACAGTATTTAATTATAAAGTATTCTAGATAGCATTAATATTAATAAGTCTCTATTCTTACATCTATTGCGGGAGACAATTTCAATAGACTCTGTAGCCGTAGGTAAACTAAGGTGAATCATGGGGTCCGACGCAAGTTTTGGTTGGTAGGCGATCACAAGCCGAAATAACAAAATTTGACAAAGATAAATCAAGATAAGATAGAATTCGACGCCTGTTTTAAATCAAACTTTACTTTTCAGTGTGGGGATGTAAGCAACAATTCGTAAATATTCTTTCGCATTTATTTTAACTCATCCACATCAACAGCTCAATACCCCTCTTATAAAGAGTAAAACTTTTATGCTGTCATAGCATTTTGAAAAATTCTTGAAACAATATGTTGGTTCCTATTACTAATTTATATCGGCCATCAAGCATATTAAGTGAATTTAAAAGTCGTTATCTCTGGACCGAACTCATCGTAGTGCATCTCAGGGTATAGCGGGAATTCTCTTTTTTTTACTTTTTGGGCAATGCACACAAATTCAATAAAATCAAGCCATAATATTATAGAATCCATTATATAACCATTTCATTATCAATAGCTCTAATTTCAAAGTGCAGGTAAGGTTTTTAGAGACACCTAAGACGAAAGATGAGCCCGCAATTTAATTCTTTATAGACAGAAAAGATAATAATAATGAATTAAGTTATTACAAAAACTAAGTAACCATGCATCACCATACACGCCTTTATTAAAATAAATAAAGTTAGGTTACTATCACTGGAGATGGTTGAGATTCCTAATTTCATTTAACGTCGTGGGTGCAGTCCACCTTTAACAAATTCCAGATACATTGACTTTCCGCAGTTAAAGCCAGATCCATTGACTTTCCGCTGAGTAAATCGCACTAGTATATAAATTTCAATCGAATAAACATTCGCAAACTTTCTTTTAAGCGTTCTTAGTAAATAAAATAATTGATTTTTTATTGACCGCTTAAGAGTCTTTATCCGGAGAAGTCAGTAGTTTAATCTGCATCATAAAATGCACAGAATTGATTTTTTGATAGATTTCCTTGCAGGAATCATTTCGTCAGTACTATAATGAGCAATTAGTTAATTTCATCACCATCACCAAACCTTTTTTTATGAAATTACCGCCTTGATATGATAAATGAATCAAATCAATCGGAAAATGGCATGTTTTTAGTACTCTATGTATTATCGCTGACAATGCGCTGCGTTCCAGTAATTAAGTAGATCTCTGAATTCAAATGCCTATACATCCCAAGGTTGAAATTTACCATGAAAAAATCATTTAATATGACCGAGCTTCAAACCCGGATCTCTCAATTGCCGGTCAGGTGTGTTTTCCAGTTACACCACCAAGCCATCTTCCTTCAAGGCGAATTTCAAGGGGGGTTTATGCGAACTAGATGTTCAGGCCTAAGTCTACATTGTAACACATGAGACGAAGTCGTGCTTACAAAGCCACAAGAAAATGGTGGATAAACCCAACATTGTCGTTATAAAAACGACGAAATTGACAAATTTCCAATAATTGCATTTAACAAACGAATCAATAGATCAAAAAAACTAACAAATTTAACAAATGAATGAAAAATTATATATCACCAGGAAAATTATTTATCGCCCAAATTTACCTTCATATTAACTAAAAAAATATGGAAATAATAAAATACGATGATTTTTTAAGTATCAATTTAAACTGATGCGATAAGTTCAAAAGATTTAGGGCGTTAATGGTTGAAGGATGAGATCAAACGAAATTGGCACTTTTTCCAGCATTAATTCAATTAAAAGTTCTAAATCACCCAATCAACTGCAGATACTAGGCCGCTTTGTTCTTCAAAACAATTCTGTGAGTATTAATGCCTATTAGTGTTCAAATGTCGTGAGAAAGAAAGAAATGCGTTTGAGTAAATAATTCGGTAGAATGACCTCACTCCCATACAATATGTTGGAAATGTCTGAATAGATAAATATACAACTCCTACAAATTCGTAACAGTATTATAAAATATTAATAAAATATCTTATCTTAAGTATCCATAATCATCCTATAGGTTTTGAAAAACCTCTTACGCCTCTAGCCTTAGTAATGTAAAATTCATCATTGACACTAAAGGAATCTAACTCACATGGATAACCAAAAACCAGGAAAAATCCTTGACTAAGTATTCCAATTTAGATTAATAAAATAACCGCACTCATTTACAAGCAAGACAAAATCCGGAGAAGATTAAATATTAGATGCATGCGCGAGAGTAACAAATATATAACATTATATTTATTAAGCATACATATTAGT
Organism: Ceriagrion tenellum; assembly: GCA_963169105.1. Taxonomy (NCBI): domain Eukaryota; kingdom Metazoa; phylum Arthropoda; class Insecta; order Odonata; family Coenagrionidae; genus Ceriagrion; species Ceriagrion tenellum. The sequence goes on from OY720643.1 coordinate 95,378,996, forward strand.
TCTCAACAATGTGTATGTATCTCAAATACGTTCCACATACCGTATACGCAGTGTGAACTAATTAAACCGGTGAATTACTTCATTAATTTTTTGTAGATTAATACAACTCCCAAAGGGGTAACACGGCGTTTTTACGACCAGTCACATACAACGAAAGAAAAGTCCCGTCCATTTGTCGAAGGCGATAAAATGAGAAAAAGTGATAAAAGCAGAAAGGGCCAAATTCATTAATGGCCTGCCTGACTGTCACTTCGATTAAAAAATCCACACTTTTTCCGTTGACGAAAAATAAAACGGCAGGGATTATTATTACAACAACTCTCATGACATTTTCAGTCACTCCGCGGTCTGCCATTGAGACAGATTGAACCGTGATCGCTGGAAGCTTTTAGGGGGTTCAAAAAAATAAGAAGCGGAATGAATGTTCATGAATTAAAAAATATACATATTCGTTTAACATGGTACTTTTGCCACTTCAAAGGGAGTGATAAAATATACTTTGAAAGCCCTCCGACTAAGATTCGGCTAAAATAACAATTAATGCCTAGGGAAATTCGCTGCCCAACATGAAATAATGAAACGGGGAAATTTTAGAGGGACGGCAGAGAAAGGACTGAAAGAATGGTTTTTTTAATAGAGATTTGTTTTATATCAAACCGCAAGCAATAATCAACTGAGAGACACTGTGGATCCAACATGTGCGAAAAGCAGTGAGTTAGGATTAAAAATAATTCAAATTTAGCGTCCATCGAATCGTCAAACGTTCGTCTTGGTGTTAGTAAAAAAACACCGATCCTGTTCCTGTTAAAATTCTCTGCTCATGTCATACGTGCAATTTTGTGTTTGCTCTTTTCATAGCAAACGGATTTGAATAATGAAATTTCATGCACTAAGTTTTAGAATATTTTCATAGTAAAAACAACAAAGAATATCCTTGATCGTGGTTTTACAAGTTTGATCTTCATTAACCGACCATTATGCTAATGGCTCACTGTCATCACCTTCGGAAACATCCTAAAGTTTCCACAAAAATATCTGGTGCACAGAGTGCTACCATGAATTAGTATGTAAATTTAATTATATTAAATCTCTTTAGTTAAAATATATGTGTAACAAAATGCATAACTTTTTAAGTTCTTATTATTCACTACCACCTCACAATCAATGAACAAAGCAAAAGAAAGTTTAAAATATCAAGTAATTAAGAAAACCCCCAATTAGTGGACAAAAAAATTACAGCAGCAGTATATATCATTAAGTTTTGGTTTAAGTTTTGAAGAAATGATGAGTTATCCTTGCTAATGATAGATTTTAATACAATGGCTGGTCAAAACAATTAACTACTAAGGCCAATTTTCAATAAACACTTCCATAAACATTGGGCCTTCGCTCAGTTATACCTAATGTAAAAATAACATATTACGAAATTCTTTTAAAAGGAAAAGTTTTCGTTGAAAATTCTAAGAGTATTAATATTTATAACATAGAATTGGAGCTATTAGACTTTAGGTAACTATGCTAAAGTTTGAGCGAGTTATCATACACCTAGGAGTCAATGAATATGGTTTATTTTTAATGAAGTAAATCTCACACTTCCAATGATACCAAAATATCAAACTCTCACTGCGGTCACTTCCGAAGTATTTGACAAAAATACCTGCCATCTCAGTGCAATGCTAAAGTTATATCATATAAAAAAATAAATTTTAAGCATCTACATTTAATAAAAAATTAACTGTTTGTAGTTTTATATTTCTTTAAAAAATAAGTCGTATAGTCACCGCAGTAATTTTTCCGAATCATTGCATATTATTCTCTCATGAAGGTGTTTTAAATGTCTCGTGAGAAAAAAATGAGTCAAGTTGAAGACTTATATAGATATTATTTAAAATCTGAGGAATATAGTCATTTGAAGTTATAGTATGGTATTAATATTTTTAGAGTATTTACTACATGCTTCCTTTAGCTGCTCAAATTAGGCCAAAAAAGTAGAACACGGCATCCATTATGACTAAGGAACTATTTCGCTCAAACTACATTGAGGTAACATGAAAAATCAGATTAGATCAAATTTAAGTCTTATTTTAGTAACAAAAGTTATTACTTCACCCATATACTCTATTCCTATTGCTTGCAGGAGCGATTGTATATGGTAGTTACATTTCCGAAAGAATTGGCTGACAAAGTCACTCTTTCCATGCGCCATTACAGATAGATACAAAAACAGCGCGATACTGACTAAAATCGTGAAAATGGAATTCCATTTCGCCACTTTCCTTGTGCCTCTACCCCTTATTTGGCTCCTTACATAACACACTTGCACCATTGAGCCTTGCCGCTATGCATAGGCCATCATGTACGTAAGAATGAATGGACGGATTAATAAAGGATGAATATGTGGGCCCATTACCAACATCAAAATTTTTTTAATTAGCCCCACGATAAGTAGGCAAAAATTTATTTACTCGATATCACTGATTACTCCTATTCACATACAATGGTTGTAACTGGAGAAATAAAGTTTAAATAAGTAACATGGAATTGTTGTCACAAGTTTTATTTATCCTTTCACTTTTGTGAAGCTTAAAAGTTAATGAGCTTTCGGATTAGTGCGTCCAATTTTAATGTTTTATCTTACAGAGAGAATCGGAAAAAAATTTGTATTTTTATGCTAAATGACGAAACGTAAAACAGTGGACAACTTTGTGTAATGTGGTATAATGTTTGCAAAGAATGGAAGGATAATTGGAAAGATTTAAGTGCGCGCGAATTCTGAATATAGAGCCATAAGTAGTATGGGGAGCTAAACAAGGAATAAGGTTTTCCGCAGGAAAGCAAACAACGCAGAGTGCAAAACTTGAATAACTTCCTGAAGTCTCCGTGTGATAGAGATCAACAGCTAGGGTATGCTAGGATAAGTATAAGTGTGAGTTAAATACAGAAGGAATAAATTTTCAACCTGAAAAGTGTTCGCGGCAAAAGTGTTTTAGATGGAGTGATGCATGAAAGGTTCATGAAAGAATATGTGTTGGATGCTCCAGTAAAGTGCATACATATGGAAGGTGTGACTGCTTGTTTAGTCGTACGAAGAGAATGGATCGTATGACGAGCAGAAATATCAAAGACAAATATGTAGAGAAAGCTACCTAAGCCGACTCAACTATACTAGCCAATCATCGTCATTTTATTTTGTGAATTAGGCTACAATATAGTACTGGTTTAACGCTCCTTGTGCTGTGTCAGCTCCTCAAAATGACCTCCAATTTATGCAAAACCTGCTTCGTTATCAAAGCATAAATATGAAAGTTTCTGCATAGGCAACAAAACACGATCATACACGGTACTTGACGCCTCAATTATCAGACTTAGGATTCTTAGATCCAAATGTTTCTATTGACTGCAAGAGGAAAATGATTGAAAAAATTATTTTGAGGCTTGCGGCTGAGATGCTTGACGATGTACCCAACCCCTACCCAGTTATTAAGAATCCCAAATCCTTGAAGTCCAAAGATTTGTCAGATTTTATTGGGCCAAATACCCTTTTTTGTTTCATAGGTTTGGGCTGGAGTATAATTTTGTAAACAAACCAGACCAGACCAGAAACCAGTGGATTGGAATTCTTGTGATGATTATCAGAGAGCAAGCTTGTATTTTTCTGATTTCCATGTGGTAAATGATATGGCAGTGTTGTGTGGCTCTAACACAAGAACATCTTGAAAATGTTAAATCCGAGAAAAACTTGCAAAATCTTTGAATTGTTGCACATAATACAAGAAAGAACAACAAAGAGTGCACCGCAGAAATCATGTCTGCAAACTTGTACGAAGTTTAAGTACTCAGGATATCTTATGGTATTGATGATTTCAATAAAAAAATAAAGTTTGACATTTTCCCAGTTCTGTCAAGTATAAAGTATTCCTGTGGCAGACGTAAATCTCATCCGATCGAAATTAAACTTGGTAGGCCTATTACTCATAACATAAGAAAACTTTAAATAAAGGTTGCTTGTGTAAATTCCCAAATTTTCATTTTTACCCAAAATAAGGGACATCCTAACCAGGGGACAAGCAAAATGGCTATTAACTCAGGATTCAAATACTTTAACTTGAAGGTTGTCATGGGTTATTTAAATCCTCGAAGCTCACTTGTTAGTAGCAATTACTGAAGCTTTCTGGCTGACACTACACATTAAAGTACCCTCCTGCCACGTTTCTCAGAATGTTTTAAGTGTGTAGCTCAAGTACCAAATTGACTGTGGGAACTAGATTTTCTGCTCAAATTGGCAAGTGTCTTGTGTTGAATTTTGTCGTATTTATAAAAATGCTATTCTTTTAATCCTCGAGTAATCCGCAGATTTTCTTTAGTTTCATCATACTGGCGCAATATCTTTCACGTTAATGGATTTGACCTGGTCCGTTCTCACTGGTGTCCATCGAAAGTAATTGCATTTTCCATCCATCCCCAAGCCACAGGTTATTTTTTCATCTACTGGTCCCATCCTGTGTATTGATTCACGATTTGGGGACACATGTTACGCATGGCATCGCTACATCTACCCTCCCATTTCCTAAAGGCAAAATTCACGTCACGTCACGTTAGATATCGAACTAATCGTCTTCAAGGCTTTGAAAATAATGCTTCATGGACCATTTTTTCTCCTACAGCTTTCCAGCGCGGTGTTGGGAACCCTCATGGTTGGGAAGTATAATGTCTATCATAAGCTAGACTCCGAGCTATTAATGGAGTGTATCATACTTTTCTCCTTTGTAATTGTTATAATTTATATGTTGAGGAGTCTAATTTCCATCCGGGTAATGGCATACAGGTTTAAAATTAATCACAAATTCGTCAAATTATATATATATATATATATATATATACATATATATATATATATATATATATATATGTCCGTCTTTAGAGCGCTTGCTTGCGCTTTATGTCATCCAGGCCTCTCTGTTTTCCCAATCTCCTTCTTGCAGGTTTCTCCCCGCCATGGCTTTGGCTATTCCGCTTCTCCATGAGTTAGGTGGCCTTCCTCCCTTTCTCCTTTCATAGGGTTTCCACTCCATGATGGTGCGAGGCAGTTTTCTTTGAGCATTCTCTGATCTTGTCCGTACCGCAGCAGTTTTTTTGACTTGATTTTGTCCAGAATGGTTGTTGTCATTTTCATAATTTCTCAAATTCTCTCATTTCTTACTCTATCAAGCCTGGATATTCCCACTGACCTTCTGTGGAAGTCCATTTCTGTAGCTACAAGTTTCTTTTCGTCACTCACTTTCATTTGCCATACTTCACTCCCATATGTAAGTATGCTTTTAAATATGGTGTTGTATATGCACATTTTATTTTGATTTGATATATTTTTGCTCCATAGTATTGAATTTAACATATTATTCCCTTTATTAATCCTATCTTTAATCGTTTCTGCGCTCTTTCCACTGCTGTGTATTTTTATGCCATCCATATTTGAACCAAATATGAGGAATGAGGAAAACCTCCTTTTTTACGCGAAAAGGTAGCAACTCACATCCAACAAGGGGTCCTTTGTATCTTTTAACCAGTTATCTGACGGTAAAATTGCGTTATCCATGCCAACAAATCGTAATTCGTTCATCTCCAAAGCCTCGTGACATGAAATCTATAGGAAAAAAGACTGGCATGGAATTGAGGGACCTTGCCGGTGACGCTGGTTTAAAAAAAACGTACACATGAGATGGCAATTTGAACAAAAAAATAAAAAAAACGACGTCAATTTAAATTTCAACTCATCCTGGTGATAGCTGTGAACCTGCACTCAGCTTAGCATGATGTGAACTTCAGTATCGTCCTCAAAAATATTTTATAACCCCACAGAGAAAACACATTTTTGAATAACTGAAACGGTCAATACTGATGCCTAATTAATTATTTTAGTTTATGTAAGCCCTTCGCATCGACCAGGACGTGCTGACTACGGCACACTGAATCGCTCACGTTCACATAATGGAATGCAGCAAATACTTAGGCGAACGAGAAAACCTTGCGATCAGTGGAGATTCTGAAGATATTATAAACAATTGAACTGCACCTCGTAGGGCATGAGATACTTTTATTGATAAAAAACAAGAATAATCCTAATTAAGTTTCAATACATGATGGAAAACACTATTAAAACCACAAAAGTTAAGTTATTACAAGTTACAAGGGGTGGTCAGCAAAGCCATTAGGTAAGCCATTGTATGTTTTATATCAAAGCGTGCCATTAACAGTAGGCTGGACGTAAGGGTTGCCTTAGTTAGAATAAAGGTGATAAGAGGAAATAAACAGAGGATAAGCAGTTGATACTAGAGGCTATGACTATGAGGTGTTACAAAGATTGTCACTAATTTGGAAAGCTAGTTAACTAAAACGAGTCAGAAATAAGTGCAGTAAAAATTCTGATATTCTGAGAAAATTCTATGAAAAATATTGAACACTTAAACACGCGACAAAACAGCTTATCCAATAAATATTATAATGGAAAATGAATAGAAAAACAAGAGAGGAAGACCAAGAATGAATTACGGGTATCCAAAAAGGGACATAATCATGCAGGATTCTACAAATTTGACTGTGTAAAAACAAATTAACAGTCACCTATAAAATTATGGGCATCGAAAAAATTTTGGAGGACTTAATTATGCAGAATTCTGCAAATTTGGCTATGAAAAACAAATTAATATAGTATATAGTACTATAAAATAGATCAAAAGAAGGGTTTCCCAGACTAAAGAAGCATTTTAACGGAAGCGTAACCTCAAAGTGAACAACCACCTCTCAACTGACTCCAGGAATAGATTTGTAATGGCATTCATATAGAGCGGGCTCACTTGTGGCCATGAAACATGGATCTTGGATTAAAAGGGCAAAGTTGGCACCTAATGATCAAAATATGGATCTGGACAAGAACGTCATAAACAAATTTGTTCATGAGAAAAACATAGGAACAAGTTTTGGAAGAAAGAAGAGAAAGAATAGCGCTTCTTTAACAAAATTAACTCCAGGAAAATCAAATGTAAAGGGCATATACCCAGACGTATCTGCTCCTCAAAAAATATTGAATGGAGAGGTATTAGGATAAAAACGAAGAGGACGACCGAGAATGTCCTTCACTACGTTGTGCAGGCTTAAGAGCGTGATTTCAGTCGTAAAATGCAGCTTATATAATGAAAAAAAATAACGACTATAAATAGATACGAATGGATACACCGCCAGCAACAAGCCTTTTGAACAACAAAAATTATGCAGGAACAAAGCATTTCAGGAACAGTAGATCGGAAAAAGGAGCCGCAGCTGACAAGTCCACTGATTTATGACTATAGATGATGGACAAAGCTATATCTGAAGTAATTCGAAGGCCAATCAACGATTAAATCATCTCTCATTTTAACTCAGGATAAAACTAAATACTTCCAACAAATGCGTTTGCAGTTTGAATCTATAACTCTTTTCTACTATGTTCGACAAAGTTATAAATTGTCCAAGAATATATTTTTTTTCCTTGCTAATAATCATTTTTAGTTGCGAAAGAGAAAAATTCCAGTCTAATGGTATTCTGTAAAATTGATAAAAAAATCGGAAAGACATCACACTTTCATTACTTTTTGAAGTGCTTCACTTTCGATGCCATGCAGAGCGGCCGAAAAAACGCATTTATTGTCGAGAAGCTTTTTAAAAAATTGTGAGGGAACCATGAAAGATTTTAAGCTGTAAAACCTCTCGAAAAAGGAAGAATATCATTCAAAATATTTTTATTCCTCCTCATGCTTATATTTCAACAAAATACTTGATTTCGAAATGAATAGAAAAGAAGGAAAACGAGAAAAATTGGACAGATAAAATTTGACCTTAAGGCTAATAATTTGTACTAAAAATATATCACTTTTATATTCGGAAAGTATTCGCAAAATTATAGCTTTTACATAGCACATTATTTATTTTGTATCGATAAAGAATAGAAATAAATACCTCTGAATTAGACATTAAAGTTGTGATAATAATTTTCTAAATCCGCATTTCCCGGTGAAAACGTTTGCGTTTAGTTCCAGTATAAATATTATTGAGATCACCAATCAGCCGATAACAAGAACTTACACAAACAAGAGGAGGAACGCGTGAAATAAGACAGAGAACGAATATCGCCATAGTTGTTGATTTGAGTGAGATGGAGAGGGAAAAACAAACAGTTACCGTCTTAGGATACCTCTTGGCGTCAAATCCCTGCTTGTCCAATTGGCGAAGCACTTATTGGAGGATATTGTTCGGGAGCACTCAGCCAGCATTTAGAACGGCAGATAATTTTATTTTTCCTCCCGAAATGAAGGAAAGATTTATGTTTCATTCACCCAAACGGGGGGTTTTCTTTTACGGCCTGTGCGATTCTTAACAGTTTTCCAATAAAGCAGACCTGAACCACGCAAAAATTACTCATATCCAGCGACGAAGAATTCTTCATAACGTTTCGTGAACCATAACAATGTCTCCTTCCAAAAACTGGCCCGAGAAACCCGACAGGGGAAAAAAATAACGATTCTTTAGCGAAAAAACGTTCAGGGCTCTTCAGAATTCCGTCTCCATTTCTTTAATTGCTTCCCTACTTGACTGCCGCCATAAAAACCCGAAAAAAGGTTGGAAGAGTGAGGAAGGAACTCTACTTCCCTTATTTTAAAGGGAGGCAACCCAGAAAAATAAAAGCTTTTCCTCGATTGCTTCTCGACCTGGAGCCGAATCCCTGCAACTCCTACTTTCTTCAATGACGCCCACGTATCCTCAGTAAAGGTTGCGCACGGAGGCAATCGCACAATGCAAAGACGACAGTGGCCAGCAGTAGATAACTCAGGTGCCTTGATTATTTGAGGTAGCTTTACGGAGTATGTACGGGGGAGCCAAAAACGTATAAGGCTGTGTTAATTTTCTTAGTACATTCTGGCATGTTCTTGCCAAACACTAGTGAAAACCCATTGGTTGACAAGTAATGTCGAAAAGTGAGAGAAAATGGTTTTAAAAAACTAAAGAAAGTAGCTATTTGTAATCAATAAAAATTTATATTTACCCAACGAATAATGATGATAAATGAAGACAATTATTTAGCATGAGTAGAGAAGCATGTCTTAAGCACCTAAAGACGTAGTAATAGATTTTTGGTTGCTACTATCGGCAGAATAGAGCAATAATTAGTGGTCATCCGACACAATGATATGTAAAGATCGCTAATTAGCATATAAATACCATATTTTCTTTAAATAGGTTCTTTTTGAATAACAAGAAACGTTGTTAAATAAAGCGGCCAGTCACAAGCGCTTTCACTTGGGTAATAAACTTAACATAGATGTTAGAAAAAAATACCATATGCTCTAGCAAAATTTTACTCCTATTGTCTGGCTGTCGTGTGTAGAACATTGCTTTTGTATCAACCTGATCTGATGTGTTATGTTGGAATGATGGTCTCCATAAATAATGAATTCGAAACATTCACATAAGTAAAAGTGTTAGTGAAGTGAGTTCCTAAGTGAAAGAAAGTGTTAGTGAAGTGACAATAAATCCATGTCTGGGTGAGGGAAAGTTCGTTTGGTGCTTCTATTGGTGAATAATATGACTATGACAAATAAAGAGCATTTACATGTTACCTGTTGTGAAATAATCCTCATGAAAAGCTTCATAATTAAGAGCATAATTATAGCACAGTAGCATAGTTTCGTGAATTTGATATTTCTATCTAAGTTAACTTGCCCCATTGAACTTCCTTTTCTTTTGCAGGTGCTTAACTTCCCATTTACAAATAGATATGAGCATTTCTGGGTCAAAACAACTTTTTATACTGACTAATTAAGATGGAAATTACCAAACTTTTCACCAATCAATCATCCCCGTATTTCTCCGGAGAAAATTTGCAAAAAGTTGGTTCTCTAAATGAGAAATTTATCTTCGTACTGGATGAAATCCAGTCATGCATGAACTTATTTATAGCTTATTATCCCGTACAGTTTTCTCTACTGCTTTGGAAAACTATTTCATATACTATTTCATTTGTTTTTTTGTGAACTTACCAAAGGATAAATTAGAAGTTATAGTACATACACTATGGAATGGAACCGAGTTATCTTTATGTCTTTGATTTATTCCACAATCATTATTATGCAAAATTATGTAAATTTATTACAATTTTGTCAAAACGCTGTCTTATTTTTCTTTATAGTGACAAAATACTGAAATTTCTACCCTATTATTCTTTTCATGGCAAACTCAAATAGCATTTCCATGTATAAAAACCAGTAATATTCGACGTAAAGATAACTAGTGAATGATTTTACCAACAATTTGCAAGTTTCGGCCTCTAACAAGGATATTTTCGTCTCCACGAACTAAATAAAAATACCAGCAGCCATTTCTCTCGTACCCAATGTTCTCACTTTTTTCTATTTTTCGTTTTAATGAAACCAAAATATTACACGTGATTATTTTGAATTAAAAATAATAAAAATAAAAATAAACCTTCCTATTTTCATTCTGAGCTCTTCTCCTGAATATATATACTATTGTATTATCCTCTCCTATCCGTCCAGTCCCAGTATTCAGCACACCGAATCCTTTGCACGCTTTTTTAGTGACAGACAATTATGACCATCACAATACGATCGCAAAAACCACGTAGCCTTAGCTGAGGATTATCTCTCCACCTACAAATGTTACCTAAGCATATAACTGAATATGAATGAAGTCCAATAATTGCTTTGATAACAATTTTTAATTTAAAATACTATGTACCTATACATTAGATCTCAAGAATATCACATTCAACTCTTATCCTGAACACTTATTTCTCTAATCACTAATGAAGTATGATTAATGGAGAGACAGAAATCAGCCGTGAACATCTTATTCCTCTAATAAGACTCTATTTCATCAAATAAATTACAAGTATCTGTATATTTGAAGAATTGTCACTCTCCCAGCAAATTATTAATTATTTTCAGTGGGACACCGAATGTAGGTGGGTGAGAAGGTTTTATGTATACAGCATGTAGTACACTCTTGAGGCACGATTTGTAGATATTGTAGAATGTATTTCATGTATTAAATAAATGTCTAACTCTTGCATTTTATCACACGTATTACCATGAGTCGTCACAATTAAGATATTATCTACAGACGTTATGAATAATTTTTTGTCCAATGTACTTTATTGGAATAGCGATGATTTAATTTAACATGAAACGTATGCAAAAAGGAACTATTGTACATTTTTTAAGTGCAAGTCTTTGTAAGAATTTTCGAAAAAATAGTCTAAATTGACCTTAATTAACATTATATTAATTTATAATTAATTAATAAATTAAGGTTATTAATATAGCAAATATGTTATATTTCTAATGTCATAGGTGAAGATGAAATGGTAATCCAAATGCTTACTTTATATTTAAAATGAGTAGTATCATGTTTCCATGATATAGAAGGAGAACGTTTGTTACAACTTGTAGATATTTAGGGAATATACATGATATCTACATGTACTCATCTACATAGAACGTACGCACGATGCGATCATTCTGGTAACGGGCCAGAATAAAATCCAGGTTTTGAGCCATGACAGCAAATGAAACCGGTACACTTGAGACATACGTAATTGGATTTAGTGCCACGCACTAATCCAATGTGTTCAACGCTAAGTAATTGCGTCATTGACCGCTGGAATAAACGTTGTTACCGGCTAGCGAACAACGAGAATCTAATCGTTTTTCATGATTGACTCGAACCCTTTTTTCACCCTGACCTCATGCCACTTTGGCTCATTTTGTAGCGTACCGCGTACCCCGAGGGGTTTTTGCAATTTTCAAAAATAAAGTTTATTGGTCATGCCTCACGTGGTTGACTGAAGTGGCTGAAAATAGAATGCGGCGGGGTTTACTCAAAGTTCGATTACGGTGAGATGCGTGTAAATGAGTTAAGCCGCTGTACAAGCATTTAGGCTTCACGCCACCTCGCGTTGACGTTGCTTTTCACCTGCCGCGGCTTTGAATCTACTCCTGGATAAACAGAATCGCTACGTGCCCGGATATGATAACATGAGGGGAAAATATCTCCTTTCACATCCTCACTCAAAAACATATTGATCCGTTCGTCCCATGCTGCATCCTTCCAAATCAAACTTTATTGCGAGAGTGGAAGAAGTGAAGGGATAGTGAGAGGAGTTAAAAATACAAAGAATTCGGTCGTTACTTGAAAGCGGAAAATTTTTAAATATAAATGGAAGTAATAAAATCAACTGATACGATACTGCCATTGTCCTTGTGATAATAGATGACCTTTAAGATGCCGATGAATTTATAATTTAACTATATTGAGATACTTTAAGGAAGGACGTCATTATGAAAGTTGTGGGTTAGTGGAAGCTAATGGAGGCATGGGCATTGGAGGATAAACGATTACTTGTTTCGATCAGAAATATGGGTCCATGTTGTAAATTTACGAAAAGAGTAGTTTTTTTATCAAGCGTAATTTACCTTTCATAGAAAAATAAAGGAATATTATGATGCACGTGGCAGATATCTATGGAAGAATAAGATAAAAATAATACATGTGAGAGAAGTAAGAAGTATTAGGAAAAGGCTCATAACAACAGCCAAAAAATGTGTGTAGGTATCTATCGGTTTGTAATGCACAACGTCTTCTGATTTCCAATTCCCAGTTTTCTCAGTCTTGAAGAATAATTGGAAGGAATTATGTAAACGGACATGATACTGTCGTCTGGCGATATCCCTTATGCTTCCGGTGAGTGCTTGTGTCTCCCTACGTTCGATGCTAAACCGTAACGGCCATTTGGAGTTACTAGGCTAATAATATTCTAAGGCTTTAGGTCTTCGCGTATAATATATACCGAATAGATTACGGATATTACTTCCACGTTAGTGTGCAGAAGTGTGTTTTCATTTGAATTTGCTGTGTATCGTGTTATTATGAGATAAATACGGTGTATGACAGATATGGTGATGAGTGAAAAATTTATGGAAGTAGATGAGCATAAAGATTCGTTAAGGCCGCTTTATACGTTAAATTTTATTGTGCAAGTGAATGCATGTACCCTTACATGAGAAAAATGTGCAATGTAAAGCTCCAAATTATATGATTTTATGAATGACTGAGCGGGAACCGGAGAACCTGCTGTAATTTCATAAATTCTTTGTAAATTTTATGATACGTTCATTGGTACAACAAAATATACCTCGTAACCCAGCCTTTTTAGTAAGATAAATGACTTTAAGGCACAATAGACATAAGAGAGGCCATAGATAATAAGTGCAAAATCATAATTAATCATTAAATTCGTCATTTTACCCGGTGCTTTGCCATTTGACTTAGATAGAATGACATGGTTTGTAATGCAGAGTCCATTTACTGAGGAATAATCATAATAAAAGGAAGCAATCAAATTTGAAGGCGGAATCACAAGTAAGAAGTACTTCTAAAATCCAGTATCGAAATTCTTAGAAAAATTAGCATATCTAATAAGGTGTCCCCTCAATAAAAGATGAACCACATTATCCATCCACAGTTACTGACAAAATTAATGATACACTTTTGCATTTCCGCCCAGGAAATTTTTGGAGAATTATTTTGACAAATTGAAAAGCGTGAATTAGATAAAGATGACTTAAGGAATTCCACTTCAATTAAGAAATGATTTATAAAATAAAATAAAATTTCGTAGTAGCTCCCAGAGAGAGCTTCCACCACTCGTCATCTGGCTAGTACATACGCATCACACTTTCACACTTATCTCCTCTAAGACTTTACCATATATTTTATTTTAAACGTATTCAGATCACAATTTAAAGTAATTTTCATTGATCTACTTGCAATAATTAAAGTTCTTATCTTTGCGTTCTCTTACAAGGGTGGATGTTTGAAAATTCATACATACAGTAATTGACAAAATTAATGAAGCACTTGTAGACGGACATCGAGAAAAATATTTCGAGCATTATGTTTCATTAAATGACGACCCTAAAGTAATGGTGGGACAGAAAGTTTGATACTGGAAGTCTTTAGTAGTTTTTAATAATTACTCATAGAGCAGTCTAAAATTTTCTGGCTTAGCCAGAAAAAGTTCCACAGTACGCCACTCGTGTAGGGCTCCAAGAGTGGTGCGTTAATTTCGGCCATGACTGTACGTACGCATCGCCATCTCCCATACGACCTTATCTCCTCTTCGCCTTTGCCATTTCTTTTCTTCCAACCCTTTTCCCGACCACCATCACTCCTTTCCCTCCCCAAATATAAAAAAACCAACCCCTCTTGAAAACTCCCACCCCCTCATTATTCCTTCCAACCCTCACCCTTCATCCCCCTCCTCCTCCCTCAGTCGCCCATTCCCAGACCGACATTTCCCACACCAACCCGCCCTCCGCCCACATTTCCCAACGTCCCCTCCTTGGCCCACCCCGAGCCAATTCATCAAGGGTTGCAGGAGCTCTTATGGACCTTTTCCTGTGTCGGCTCTGGAAAAGTTTTCCCGAATGGAGATGTGAAGGTGGAGTGGGTGAGAAAACTACTAAGGGGGTGAAGGCAGGCGGTGTAAAGAATGAACGAGGAGGAATACAGAAAGAGAGGGAAGGAGAGAGGGAGAAAGATAGAGATTAAACGAGAATAAAAGGCACAGCGAGAAGAAGACAGGCGGAAATAGAGATAAGATGGCTGCCAAGTGTAAGAGGCGGTATTGAAATTGGTCGCATTTCCCCCCTCTCGGATGCCGGGGAAGAGGCGTGGCAAAACCCAACCGAGTTTGAATTATGGGCCACTGCAGCTAGATAGTGGTAGGGAGAGGGGAGGGGTTGACTATCGCACATTTCATACCGGGCTGGGCCTCGCATTTATGTGCCTTTTTGGGGGGAGGAACCGGGGGTAAGTGGGAGGTCGAGGGGAAGAATTTGGCTACGGATGCCCTCGTCATCATGAAGAGGAGGCGACACTTAACGAATGCGAGAATCCGGCCAATTACTTCAAGGAGGGCTCTAGACTGAGTGAACACCTCTAGGGTGGAGTTCAAGGACGAATTTTGGGCATTGATTAAGTTGGACAAGGGCTAAACGCTGGATTTCACCTGCTACAACGGGCTTTTGGCCTAAACGTCGTACTTCGTACTTGGCACTTTTGCTTTAATTAACCTGAGGTAGATGAGACACTGTGGGCCCCTTATCCTCTGTACTAGAAAATGATACAGTTTTATAATTGATAATTTTGATGGTATATTCAAAATATACATTTATTTTTTTCAAGTTAAGGATGAATACAGAGCTAATATGCGAAGTCCAAGACCATAACACTAGGTTCTTTGGAGGTAAAAAAGTTATTCAACATTCTTATATCGCTAGTAATATTTTATTTATATGGTTTATGCTATTAAACTTGTATAGCAGGTTGTCTCCAAATGTGATATTATGTCAGATTCCTACCATTATGGACATAAAAGTAGAAATATGTAAAAAAAAACGTAATATATACTTTACTACTGCGCATCAGCCAACGAATGCTGTTTTTCCGCCATATTTTAGTAGTTTTGAGACGTCTTTGAGATGATTTAGATTTTTTCTTAGTGAGGATCGAGGACAGCATCTTTAAATATTCGCGATTCCGCCTAAATTTCATGGCCTGTTATCACAGATCATAACTCGGGGTTACGATGTTGCCAAGTATTGATCCATATCGTGTTATCGCCTCCGTAAACTAGAATCGAGCGACTCATTTTTAGCAAAATGGACCGTTGCCTGAACTAAAAAAATATACAAGTTTGGCGTCGCTCTTGCAACCCAGTATTTTCTGCAAGGTCCTAAAGATTTTAAGGCATTTAAGAGACTGCGCTATAATTAGAAAAAAATTGGATTTTATTGCCCAAAAAAATCATTTTGAAGTAAAACACCTCATTAATTGGCAAGGATAGATAACTCGTGGTGAGGAAATTTATTTCTGTGCACTACATTTGTGCTACTTTTTTTTTAAATATCACAGAATTTTAAAATATCATTGGAGTGAGTGCCTTTTGAAAAGCAAGGGTAATGTCGGAATAACATAAGGATAACCTAGAATTCTGAAGCTACCTCACAAAGAATGTTTTCAATCACATCTTCTCGCCAAAGTTTGATGGCACGACATAACGTCGTGGGAGAAGCAAGTGACTTCCTTCGCATTAAGCGATTTATATTATATGTAAGGGGAAAGTACTACCTGAAAGCTACGTATAACATGGATAAAGAACAACGTAGAGATATTTTTTGACAAATTGATAGATAGGTGACTGATATTAACAGCGGAATTAACGGTATATTTACTTATTTTCGTGAACTGATAAATGTTTCTCCAACAATAAGTAGAGATTATTGCTACTGCTTAACGAGTTCCCAAAAAACTACCCAACCGAGTTTCAAGAATGATGAAAACTGAGGAAAAATACTGTTTGCGAGTGCAAAATGTTGACTCACAAGGAAATTTTTTGCGATAAATTGTGCCATTTCAATACAGCCAGAAACGGTACTTGTCTATGGTTGTCACTATTAAAATTATACAAGCAATGAGACATCGGATTTTGGAGTAAGAACTCGTATGACAAAATGAACTAATATTCGAATTTGACTTGAAGGAACGGAGTTTTTGATACTGAATAAAACAATCAAATACCAATATTGCAGTGTTAATCCATTTATATTTAAAATGACTTGATGAAAATATCATAACCTAAATGAAGCACAGTTCTTAATCCCATCTAAGATTTTTTGAGTGAGTGTATGATGCTCCAGAACAATTAAATAAATATGAATACATTCAGGAAACACAACGCATTACCTGCAGACAAGTCTTTAAGGAAGTGAAATCTTCATGAGCTTTTAAATAGACTTACATATTAAGGCCATCAATCCTGGGCTACTCGGTCGTGAGTCGTATTTTTAAGTACGACGTCTGAAGTTTCGGGTTTGAAAATAAGACTGATCACTCAAATTTATAACTTCAAACCCCCAATTTGCAAATCCCGTCATGGGGTTTTCTTTGAGTAAAATTTAAAAGCATGTGCAATCCAAAAATTCTGAGAGTCGATGCAAAACGAAATTCCGAAAAAAACATTTCTTACTCGCGGAACGATTGATTCAAAGATGTTTCCGATATTTGGAGCCAAGCATTCGCAGTTGTGAGAGACCCAAGAGCCATAACTTCGTCGTCTCTTAATGTGGGCTCAGCTTGCTCTTGAAGGAAGGAAAATAGACAGAAAGATTGATTAAGACAGCCCTTTTTTATGGTTTTTGCTAATGGTTTAGAAGATTGATGTTCTTAACCTACGCAATCAAGGTAGAGGAAAAATTCACTAATTCCTTAAGAGCAAGTTGGAATTTTAATAGTGCCTAGCTGCCAAAAACATCGTCCGTTTCAGGGAGTTTATATTGGATGAACGAGAGATTTAATAAATCTTAGTTTGGATGTAAACACGTTTGTGCCGAAGAAATAAGCAAGATCTACTCGAACTCTGTTGGTTACTTCTGCTTTACGTTTTGTCCAATACACAACTAAAGCAACTTCTCAATGCCAAAAAATATTACTCGACAACGGAAGAAAAATCATGATATAACTTATACGGACTAATTACATCTGTATGATTGATTTATCCCGCCATTTTTAACGGTTTACGGGCTCGGGAGGAGTATAAGCGAAAAATAAAAATATTAAAGAAAAAGTTACAATAAAGTGAATTAAAACATGTAGGAATGTGTGTTGCATTTCAGAAAACGCTAAAAATCAATGAAGTAGTAAGATTTAAAATTCTTCCCGAGAAATATAAACTTATATTGAATAACGTATTTATGAATGAGAGCAGTAAAAGGAAGAAGTGATAAGAGAGAATCAGATGTTCTAAGATTTCAGAAGGATGAAACGAGAGCAGGTGGCAGAGAAAGCGCCGAATAAGCATTTATATAGGTGTGGACTTAACCAGCTGGGATTGTCGAAAAACCTCTGTTAATGCAGGCATAAAGAGAAACAATAAAGCTGGCATAAATGGTGATATTATATTAGCTTTAAAGAAAATAGCTTGCGCTTAACCCGAGTTTGACTAAAAATGTTCATTGCGTTAATATAACACAACGCAATCAATTAAAAAGGAAAGTATGATGTGCATTATGTACGCATAGAGTTACAACTTGATACCTACTGTCTTATTATTAAATGGCCTTATTTACAACTGTGTAGAATTTTTTATTGCAAATTAATTATAGCTTTAGCTAATGCGATAGAAGCATTGGAAAGTTTTTGACAAAATCCCATATTAATTTATGGAGAAAAATATCCATTCCCTTGGTTTAGAAAAAAGCACAAAATCGGTAAAATTTAAATTATCAAGCTTCCTGCACTGGTTACAAATAGATGTTACTGATATTTTAGCTACGATATATCTCTGATTCGTACCGTTAGAAATTCACCAGTACTGAAGGTGTACAGGGTAAATATATTACAGCTCTGTTTTATGTGTGTATACATCTGCATAATTACTCTGCTTTAACGCAAATTACTAAAGCAGAGTAAACGTCACACTCCATCCTGCATTTCTTTCCAGGTTTGTTCGATTCGATAAATTTCCACTACAAGGATACCAGTTATGTGCTTACTGAGCATTTAATATCAGAGCATACTGATGAGAATCGGCAAATATGCGGCACAAGTCGATAATTTCAATTCAGATGCACCATCAAATCAACAAAAGTTGATGGATGGATGGATACACCAAAATAAGCAAGTTAATGGCGGAATTGTTTACGTTTCGTATACTCCAGCACCAAAATTCAAAAACTCCCAAATTTTTCTTTTTGCTTCTCTAATAGACCATGTTTCTGAGCTCTATGTATAAACACTCTCTATGTAGCTTTTAATAAATTCCATATAGGTTTGTTGTGAGACATTTTTCGATGCCAAGATAGTTTTTCCTTGAAAAGCTTGTTTTTCTTGTGCTACCCTGCTTGTAACATTCGATTTTCATCATTCATCAGATGATTTACCACTACCAAGACATTTATAAGCAGTGAATTGCTTTTTCTTCGTCGAATGATGTTGTCAGCGCATTCCTCTAATACTGATATGGCATTAAATACTCCCCGGGTAACAAGAATTAACCGAAAAGTGCTCCAATCTTCACCTCTTATTGTGTTAAATGAATTTAATTCCACTCAGTTCACTCCTATTACAAAAGTTTATTTATTCATATTTAGATCAATTGATTCTGAATAGGTTCACCGTTTTTCAGTTTAAGTCCAGAAATATTTTCGGCATTCAGACCTGTATTGAAGGTAGAATACAATTCATATTGAACCAACTAGAATTCTTCCTTCACGATCTCCCGTTTCCATGACTCCTTATGCCCCTTCTCTGCAGGATTTAAAGATAAAAACGGTTCTTCGGCGGCTATGCGCCAATTTGTTAGTTGATCGCAGGGCCTGTGAGCTCTCTAGAGTGTAACTTAGTGACACTACATAAATGGGATCCCGGCAGGCAGAACGAGGTCAATAAAGGAGTTGGTCCCGAACGTCGGAGGGTTGCATCGCGGCAAGTGGTCGAGAAAACAAAAAAAGAAGAGTGGTGGGCAGTTTAAAGAGGCCGGAGCGATGCACATAGTAGGTTCGCGGAGCACATCCCCCAAGCGGAGAGAGAGAGTGAGAGAAAGAGAGTACTTTAAGCAGCCGTCGGGGAGGCTGGAGGATGGACGGCGAGCTGGAAGTCGAAGATGCGGTGTACAAAAGAGTTCCTGTAGCGTGGCATGAAGCTGCAGATCGATGTCTACCGTGCCTGAAACCTATTTTCCTCAACAACTCGACGCCCTTCGTATGTGGGAACGGTTACATCCTCTCACCTACCTTGCATCCCTCTCTCTCGCATTCCCCCGGAGGCCACTTTCCACACCCTCATAATATCCTTCCCTCCCAACCCTTCACGTTGACCGTCCAGAATGTCTTCTCCGAAACTTTTTCGTGTCATTCAGACCGTTTTGATCTCTGGAATTTGATTGTCTAACCTTAAAATGCTCTTGAATTGATTTTGGTGACATTTTTTTCTGCTTCTTGAAACATACTCAGCACCTTTTTAAACCAATTTTATGAGTGAGCAATATTTTATTTTACCTACCCGAAAGAAAAATATATTTACGGATTGTAATTTTTTAAGTGCGCGTTTATCTGAGGAAAATGTAAGGATTGCGAAAGAATATTTTTAATGAAGATAACTTTTTCACAATCAGCTCAAATATTAATAAATAAGTTGCCTACAATTTTAGAGGTTTTCGATATATTTTGTAGGGATTATTTTGTTATTCGAGCTTCATGTGAGTGAGTTCAGTTTAAGTCGTAAATCTTGTTGAAATGCTGTTTGGAAACCAAAATTTTATCAATGAACTGGTGAGAAGAATCAAATGAAAAAAATCAATTTACTTGATGAATGTAAATACTCATTACTAAGTTGAATAAGTCAATAAGTGACTCATTAACAAGTTGAATACTGGCCACTACTTCAACCAACTACTATCCTGCGTCGACTGTGAAATCATACATTGCTACGTGCTAAACAAAACGTGCGAACAAAAAAACTAAAAAATTAACCATTCCACTCCCTTAAGTATGGCAAAATATAAGTAATTTTAAGGTCAAAATAAGTGGACAGTGAGTAACTGTATTGAAGATTTATGACGGCTAGAAAATGAGACAATATAAACTGCGGGCCTTAACACGCAGGATATAATTGAACACAATCTTGATAAATTCATTAATGAAAAACTTCTTCACATATAAGTTTAATAACTTTTCAAAACATCTGTCAAAGAACACTATTTCTGTAAATTTACTGGAGGAAAATGCGTAAAAGCTAGCACCTTCAGGCGTCACTTCGTGGTAGTATTGCATATTCGAACCCATATTGAAGTAAACTTCGTACTTTCCCACAATAATTTATTGTACTCGTACAACACGTGTTGCAGCTTGCTGCATCTTCAGGTACAATCGTACACAATGTAACAGCAAGGTGAGAATTGCGTTGTACGTTTGCAATAAATAACTCTGGAAAAGTACAAAGTTTATTTCAATATGGAATCGAGTATGAATAATTTACCGCATTAAATTATGGATTGTTCTTTTGAGATAACTTTAGGGTTTTGATGTTCATGACGCCTATTCCGAGGAGCTTATTAGACTGACTATAATCTTGTCAAGAAGTGGACTGCTTTTTTACTTTACCTTAGTAATACGTTTATTTGTTTCAGTCAGTGATATTACCAAGGGTAAATATCGATAATTATATTTATGTGTATACCAAAATGCATGCACCTATAATTTTCATTCATGGTTCTTGATCATAGTATGTGGCTCGTTAAACCAAAGAAAATGAGTCAGGCACAATAACAATCCACGTACAAACCACCCTAAGGTCAATGTTTCTGTCATGTTTTGAGCAAATTGGCTTGAGAATTTTAATTAGGTAAGGCAAAACATGAGGAACACGAGAAGTGAATTCGAAAATTTAAGTACATAATTGATTAATGACATGGAACAGAACTATATTTTTATCAAATGCTATTTCTCAAACTAGCTAATTCAATACTAAAACTTGCTTCTTGATTTGCTAGTTAGAATGGAACCTTGGACTTTGTTGAAATGGACCCATCGGACATCGGATTTTATGTCAAAATATAATAGACGAATGCCTAAGTTATATTGAAATAAAATCCAGCAAAAAACATATTGGCAGCGACCCACTCCTCCACCCATTCTAGCTGTCGTAAGAATAATGTTTGACTGCATCTAAAAGGGACCTCCCCTTGCACCACGTTGTCTTTGACCCCTTGCGCTAAGCGCCCTCGGATCTTTTTCATCTCGCGACTGCAGCAGAAAGGAGAGAGGAGGGGAACACACAGACTGAAACAGCCCAAATCGTCCCTTGAAAAGCACCAGCACACCCGATATACCCGACGCTGCACCACCGGCTTTCACATTCCAGACCGATCTCCGCCATCTGCTTCCCCGCATTGTCTGCGGTCCTGCGTGAAAAGAAGGAAGCTTTTTTTTAAAGGATTGTCCTCGACCCAGGGCCCAAATGAGGGAGCAGAAGAGGTGTGTACGTGTGTGAAGAGCCCTCTCCCTATTGCTATTGGCCGACAGCGTGTGTGCTCTCCAAACCGACCAGTCCAGTCGTCCCCACGAGGTAGCCTTCCGTTCCGACTGTGACTCGCACGTGAATAGGAGCGACGAACGCGGGTGGAAGGACGGACAACAACAGCCCTCCAAACAAACCTCTTTTGTTTATTAATTTCGCCCCATGTTTCCCGAAAATTATGTCACGAGGGCGCTTAGCATTTTCAAAGGTTTCAGGGTTCCCAAAATCCTTTCATTATTATTATCTTTTGTTTTTTTTATCACGACCTTTCATATAGCATTTTTTTAAAGGCCGTTCCCATTATTCACTGGTCCAGGACCCCCTCACTGTGGGTATTCTTATTTCGTTCATTTTGGGCATGACGGCCTCTCGCGTAAAAAAAATGCACAGGGGTACTGAAACAAAAGCGGCGGCAGAATTAAAATGACTGACAGAGTTTTTTTTATTTTGGCATTTTCAATTTACGGTTTTTTTCTTTCCGTCGGGTACCACTGCATTCGCCCTCCTCTAAAGGCTTCAGGGCATATTATGAATGAAATATAAATTTGGGGGATTTAAGATGAGTCACGCGAAATAAGACTCATTCATTCAGCTCAGTTCCTGACCTGCAGTAGAGCGCAAGCGAACGTATTACCACGCTAAACCGGGGATAACATATCATTACGGGGTAAAATTTCCTGCATTCAGTAAAAGGAACTTATCATAGGCACTTTCGAGTACGTTAAAATGCTTTGTAATACTGAACATAGTAATGCCACCGCTGATTATCAATAATTAAAATGTGCCCAATAATATGAGGAAAATTAATGCCATGAAATGACTCCTTTCCCAAAATTTGGCAGCACTTTTTTACTAAATCCCTCCTTCATCTAACATACACTCAATAGGGGGTGCGTTGTGGCTTTACTTGCCGAAAATTTAAATAAGATCTTAGTACCCAATTATATGGCTATGTTTGAAAAGAAAATGATCCTGGTGTTTTATGGTACATCTTTCATGAATGAAAACAATTAAAACATGCCTGGAACTTGACGGTCTGGATCTTGAACCTGGTCAACGTACCATCTGGATATTATAATCTATTTGCGAAAAAGGCTCTCCCTAACAATGTTCAAAATAAAATTTTAAAGAAACCATACAAATTTATGTTCTATAATAATTGAATAAAATATAAAAAATAACCTCACAAAAGTATATAAAAAACGTTCACTGACATGACAGGGCGCACAATAGTTGCAGCCACGTTACAATCTATTCAAAGAAAAGAGGTTAATTTAAAGTAACTAAGAGGAAAACTCTTGTGCATGATTAAAATATTACATGCTACCATTAAGAACGCATAGTAAGAGAAAGCAGGCATGAATGCAACAATGGACAAATAAGTAGCTCTGATGCAAAAATGTTCGGTTTTTTGCCGCGAGCGCAACCAGCGAGGGGTCAGAAAATGTACACGCATATATAGTAAGGCATTACTTTCGATTAAATTATGACTCGATCGCGGAATCATATGATTTAAAACTAATTTAAAAAGCAATCAACATATTCATCTGTATATTTTCCTGACAGAATCGTGATGTAGGGCACGTTTGCAAGCAGCCATCAAAAGGAGAGAGTTTGGCATTCTTTTCCCCGCCGATCGGCAATCACTAGATTGTAAATTCATGCCTCAACAGAGATACAGCTATTAGATTATGAAACTTCCTCATCATGTCATTTCTAGATTTGTTCTCGCCGCAGTGTCTGTTGGTCAACTTCCTCGCCTGCCAAACTGGGGGGTTCGGTTGCTCCTAACTCTCAGAAGAATATTGAGCCAGGACACATTAATGAGATACAAAATATAAAAGACGACCTTATTCAGCTCATATGGACCAAATAAAAATGACTTTGTTATCTCTCCTTGAGGGTTATTAGCACTACCCGGGTTTTGAGACTACATGCCACCTTCAAGTCACAGGTCAGAGCTAACAAAGTCATTTTTCTTTGCTCAATAATGGATCACTTCCACAAATAAAAGCCGCCAAGCATTTTTCTTGTCTAGTTTAGCTCAATAAATACTATCTTCATTTAATTTTTATAGAAAATTCCTTTAAATAGCTCTCTCCATGTGCTAAAATTACAGCTATTTCTATAATCCATGCTTAAACTATTATGATTCTTTGTAGACTAGATAGTTGAATAGGTGGACTCGATCGGAAGTTTAATTCCAAATAACAATCTTAGTTCTTAGATATGCACCGCGGTAAAAAGATAACAAAAAATGGGAGAAGATGCATACTCTGACGCGTCAGATGTGATGAATCGAAATGAGATGCTTGCGTTGAGATTCGTTTGAGAGTACTCACCGTCGGCGAGGGGCGAGAGGGCCAGCAGGTGTGCAAGTGAAGCCCCTGTCCCGTGTCCCAGTACAGTGACACGGCTCGAATCTCCGCCGAACGCCGGGAGCGATTCCCGCAGCCAGTGGAGTCCAGCGACGAGGTCCATGAGGCCGAAGTTGCCCTGGGCACTGCCGCGACCGCCAGTCTTAAGGAAACCTGCGGGTAGATAAAGAAAGACAAAAAGAATGAGTAAAGAAGCTAGGCATCACAAAAAACTCATTACGGACCTCATTTTTATAATCACAATATTAATAAATATTTCATTTTAAAACAGAAGTAGGTTATGCAGTTGAGTTTACGGAAAATAAAATTTGTTAAATTTTTTTATTTAAAAAAAATACCTTCATTTTAGGCCATATTTATGTGGAAACAAAGAAATCATGCCGATTCTTCACTCATCGTTGTAAATTTGTGATCGTAAATTTAGGTACCCTTTTAGGTTTTTGAAATAATACGCTCACTTACATTAGATTTGAGTTTAATGGCAAATAAAACCACAGATTTTATTAAAAATTAGAAAAAAATTGCAGGTGTTCTGGTAAAATAGCCAATTTTGACAGTTTTATCACAAATAATTTGCATATAAAACTTTTTTCATTATACTCTTTTAGTATTCTTGTGTTATTAAGTATTACTCATAGTATGAAGAGTTCGTATCGTAAGCCGGGAAATGATGTTTAGCTGCACTTAAGTTTCTGTTACGTGTATGCTCATGTTTCAGTGTAATCGTTTATAACATTTGTTAATTGTTGGCTAAAAGAAATAGTTTTAATAAATTCAACAGATTCAGGTGAGATATCGTGGAAGTTCTTCATATTATAAGAGAAACAATTGCACTTTTCCACAAATTGCTTTAATGCGTACAACGCGTTTTAACATTTAAGAAATTATTAACTTGTAAACTAATGCTACACATAAACTCTTGGCTTACAATTAGTCACAGAGTTGTGATTCAAGATGTAGGAAATGTAATATATATGAAAACCATGCATGATTGAAACTGCCTTGAAAACAATAAGTGGTGATAACTCAGGGGCGATATTCATATGTCCATGAACAAAAAAGCGTCCATGGGCTGCTACAAGAATCAAAAGTGCGCCTTTACTCATGGTTTACATATTTCAATTCCAAATTGCATTTTTTTTAATTACGTTTTTAATAGAATGCTAATATATAATTTCAAACTGTGAACGTAAATTTCGACCAAAGGATGCTTTCTAAAATACGGACAAAATTGTCTTCCATGAATGCAAGCAACGAGGCGAATACTCGGAAAGGGTGGAACATACATTCTTTATGGAACAGAAAAGTTCCAACTTCAGCTACTTTCACGCCTTCCTAACGTAAGTTCATAACAGGGACATGTCTGTAGAGACATCCGTCAAATTTGGTTTTTTGGAGACAGATGATTTGAGGAAAGATTTATCGGTAGACGACCTTTCTACGAAACGGTATTTCTACGAAAATAAGAAATGACCTATATACATGGGGCTTACGTCGTCATACCTCTGATATGGCGCAAAAAAAGTGCAGTTAACGCATTTGAGTATGGCGAACCATAATTTCCCCAAAGGGTGCAAAGTCAGCGAGCACTTCACATCATTAAAACCTTTAGTAGGGGTAAATGGCTTCACTTCCTGGATATTCCTCTAGAGAGTAAGAGAACCTGAAAACATGCATAAAAAATAACTCTGAGAGGTAACTTTTTAACAGGACTATGGAAAATGGTTAAAATGCCTTCGACTCGCGGAATAACTTTATTAGTAAAATGAGCGCCTTTAGCTTATTTGGTCAATGCAAATTGGGTTAGTTAACCAAGTATGTTGCCAAAAAGGTAGATATGTTATTGAAATCATGAGTAAAGCGTAAAGTAAATAAATTCCCGTGAGAATGATGACGTCTTCTTACTCTTCTCAACTTGAAGGTTGGTGGGTATTCAAATTCTCTCTTTTCAATGCGTTTATTTATTTCTGCGCATCTCCTTCTCTGTCTAAACCCATTCAGGAATTTCTGTATAAGTTCTCCTCTTTTCATCCGTCCTTCTACCATATCTTCCACCACGGTGCTGATTCAGCCAGAAAGCCGTAACAAATTTCCAATTCATCTGTTTTTCTCTTCAAAATTGAACTTACCAGTGTTTGTATTTTCCCAACTCTTTCCAGAACTTCAAGGCTGACAGCTGTTTCTGCCCAGAGATTTTTAGTTGTCTTCTCTAGTATCACAATTCATAAACTACCAACTTTTTCTTTTCTGCTTCTCTTTAAGTCCACTTTTCTGAGCTATATATAGCTATTTTTCTGAGCTATATATATATATAGTCATTCAATATGTTGCTTTAAATAAATTCCTAATGGGTTTGTAGTGAGACATTTTTCTGATATCAAGAGAGCTTTCTTCTTCATAAAAGCTTTCACTTGTAATACCATGCTTGTCACACCCGTTTTGAATCATCCATCAGATATTATACAGGTACCAAGATATTTAATAACAGTGACTTGCATAAGCTTTTCTCCTTCACCAAATGATGTTGTAAGCGAACGCAATGCCGCTAACCACAGATATGACGTTGACTACATCTCGTGTATCAAAGGTCAACCAATATGTGTTCCAATCCTCATCCTCATTGAATATAATTTAATTTAGTTTAGTTTACTCTTATTTCCAAAGTTTATATATTTTGAGCTAGATATTTTGATTTTGAATCACTATCATCGTCATCATCATTGTGATTCTCTCCTTGGACAGATTACACGGTACATCCTGCACAGCATTCTGTCCTGGGCCTCTCTTTTTATCTCTTCATAGCTCCTTTCTTCTTTGATGTCTGTCAGCATTCCATACCTTCTCCTTCCTCTTCCTCTCTTCCCTTCTATTTTTCCTTCAATAATTAATTTCGAAACTATATTCCTCCTTAAAATATACCCAATCCAATTAGTCTTCCTCTTTTTAATTTCTTCCAAAATACTCCTTACTTCTCCAATCCTCCTCAGCACCTCATCATTCCCAACTCTATCTTTCCACTCAATTCTCTCCATTAGTCGCCATAGCCACATCTCAAAACTATAAAAGTATTTTTCTTCTCTCTTCTTCACGGTCCATGTTTCACATCCGAATACTACAATACTCTATATGAAGCAATTTTCAAATATTTTTCTTATATATGTCCTGATATTCCCCGATGTCACCCCCACATTCCGTTTCCAATAGGTTTCCCATTTCGATTTCGAATAGGTTCCCCATTTTTCAGTATTAGTACTTCCACATGTCACTCACTTTTTTCTTGTTTTCAGAATACATTTCCCATCGTCAAATAAAACATCGTCTTTGGAATAAAATAATTTCAACTACATAAAAAATCCATTTGAATTCAGAAAAATTGATATCATGAAATAAGTTAACTAAAATAAATGATTTTAGATTAACTACACATTGGCTAATTTATCAGAATACTATTTCAATGCTGTGCATCCGATTAGCAACAACCAGCCGAATATATTGAGTCAGCCTTTCATATGTAATGGGATATAAATATTGAAATATTTCACTCATTGAATTAAAAACACTTATTGAGTCATGTATTTAGTAAATACATGAAAAGTTTATTTCGCATGGGTCAATTTTGTTATAATAAACTTTCTAAAAAGAATGGGTTTCTATTCATGCTCTAATTAAACGAGCTCAGAATACTCGTCCAATTAAGTGTGCTCTCGTACGATAAGTAATTTATTTGATTATTGCCATGTTATAGCTGCGAAAAACTATATTTATATAAATAATATTTTTTAAATAGAACTTAATAGTTTTACTTGATTCTGATGCTGAATCATTTTCACAGAAAGTTTTGTCCATTTCCGAGTGTTCCTAACCCAAAAAGGGGAGGCCTGATATATATTATGAATAGCATAGTGAAACTTGATTGCACTCAACCGCGGAAGTCTGAGGTTACTCAAGGTTAGAAGAGCTCCGAAAAACTGGCAGGTATACCGACGGACTATTGCATGGATCGCTTGATGGAACTTAGGAGCTTATATCCCACCATTTTTTACAAGTTTTCCGCTCCCAGACGTCATGTTTTACATGTAACACTTAGTTTTGCTACACTTATTGGCATATATAAGATCTGTTTGCGAGAAAACCTTTACGTTATAGCTGCAACAAATCTCATCTTCATGTCTGTGTTTATCATCTACATAATGCCCTCAGAGCCGCCGCAAAGACGTGTGGCAAAGGGTGTTAGGACACCAGTCGTGTAAAGGATAATATTTTGTGAAGTGAAATGTAAATGTGTATTATGGGAGGGTTTTGGATGGAGTTATTGGCATTATTATGGTCACTTTTTTGCGTAAAATGAAGGAAGTTTTGTTCTCATCTCTTTGACTATGTATCACTCTTATTTTATTGCCTCTGTCAAACCTAAAATGTAGTCTGGCGTCAAAATAATATTCTCTGTGACTCCGTTAAACACAGTTGTTCAGTATTTCTCAAGCAAATTATGCCTCGAGAAAGCCTCCGAGTCTCTAGCGGCTCCCAAACTTTCCTAAAGCTAAGATGCACTGTCACTTTTCGCTCGCGGTACATTTTGAGCAAAGCGCGCAGTATACATTTGGATTTTATTAATTTTTGATTAAATCTTTCTTTCCAGAGACCCAAATTCTCGCCTCTTATTCAAGTTAAGGCCTAACCATGGTGAATTAGCATCTTCCTTTTATATTTTTATCCTAGGACCTCTACAATATATCCTCAATAACTCCTAGGTTTTTCCAATGGCGTGCTGCATATGTTTTTTATGTGTGTACTCGACGATGAATCGGAGGTATTTCGTCCAGAACATATTCATCATTGGTTGTTCAATCCTAAGATTGGTTGACTACAGCCCTCTACCCTTTCCAATCTACGAATAATTCTCTTACAACCTGGTACCTCTTCCTATAAACGTTCCTCTTTATTTTGTCCACTAACTCAATAATCCAGAATTATTTCACCTTAAGTGGTTTTCAGCTCTTTCTTTTCCTGTCCCATTAAAGGGAGTTTATAACTTAAATTTTTCCTTCTCCTTCCTGGATTTCAAAAATACATTGCGAACGGTTTAAGGCACTACCTAAAGATTTCCGAAACGTCCTGTCACCATTTTCTTCCACACCATGGTCCTACTGGTGTGCCTTTTCTCTATTTTTATCCTCCATAAGCGCATGTTTGATATGCCCTTCATTGGAAAATTTGTTAACTCGTGGACTGGAGTAACTCATGGAGTGCTGAATATGTTTTGTATGTGTGTACCACACAACATTCCTGAAGTATCAGAAGTATTCTGTCCAGAACTATTTTGTCTTTGTAAAAGTTCAGTTCTTTCCTTTTCTATCACTTTTGAAGTGACATTTTAACTTGAATTTTCCTTTCTCCTCCCTGGCTTTCAAAAATTGGTTACGAGCGGTTGAAGGTATTACCCTGTGGTTTCAAGAAACGTTCCGCCGCCATTCTCTCTCACACCGTGGCGCTACTGGTGTGCGCTTGCCCTTTCCCTATTTTTTACCCGTAAGTGCGTGTTTGTTAAGCCCTTCATTGGAAAATTTGGTAACTCGTGGAGTGGAGCAACCCCTCAGCGTCGCTGAAAGCGAATCATTCCTGAATGGATGGATGGAGGGAGTGGGCCTGAGGAAAGAGTGTCCGCGGGGGATGAGCTGAGGGAATTAAATCGATTTTCCAACTTCACCGTAAACTTGTTAACACTCGTTAATTCACGGGCGAAAGTTGGGAGCGTTCTATAGATTTTTGGGAGGCTGCTGATGAATGTGGAGCCAGATGGCCAAACCGACATGGTTGGGGAAGTGATGGAATGATGTCATCGGAAACAAATAAAAATCGGAAATAGTTTTCGAGTCTCCATCGATGATTTATTGGTTTCTCGCGAAGGGAGCAAAAATGGACTCAAATCAATTTAAAGTAAAGCCCTCACTCCCCTCCATTGCTTAAACTTGAATGGTATGAAGTGGAAAAAGAACGATTGCGTCATTCCATTTCTTCCCATGCTCCACGACGGGTCTTTTTTTCGCCGGGGTTTCCAAAGATGACTCAAGAATGGCGTTTCTAGAGACTAATGGACCATTTATAAGCTCAATTAATCGGTTAAATCATAGTTAAAACAATGAAGTTCATGAGCACTTTCATATGAGAAGACTTTCTTAGAGGAAGGTTTCAATCTTTTCCAATTTCATTTTTTTCATAAATTCTTGAGTCATCATCCACGTAACTATTCATGACTGAAAATGGATACTAAACCAATCGAAATTCCATTACTTAATCTATATTGTGGTTTTAAAGCATAACTGTAAAAATCCGTAACAAGCATTGAGACTAAGATTAGGACAAAATAAGTAACATGTATTTTTATAAGGTCATTTCTCCAAAACCTGGCACTATTCAGTAAAACTAGCTCGAAATTTCTCTCTACATCCTAAACTCCTTCCGATTTATGTTGGAGATGAATTCAGTCAATAGCGATAAGATATGCGAGGATTGAGTTTGAGCTGAAATGACCAGCAGTTTATCTTCCAAAACAGAGGAAAAATGTATTTTATGTATACTAAGGATCTCTCCAGTAGCTCTAGGAAGCGTGGAATAAATATTATTTATTAATGGTGCAATATTATACTTTTACGTGACTGAAGTTCTAATAAATTATATATAAATATTTCAATAAGTCTTTACATTGAATCATTTTTTTCGCGCGAATCGTTTAAAACTGCTTCACGACGGAAAGTCTTTCGTGATTCCGAAAAAATTACTGCGGTGAAAATATGACTTATTTTCAAAAATATTCAAGAAAACGCTATCTGCTGTAAGTTTTTAACGATATCTAGATGTTATAAATTCCTCAATTTTTTAAATAATTTCTTTGGAATGCGTACACATACTATTTCTTATGTTAAAGTGAAGGTATTCATCATCAAATATCTCGGGAAGTAGTTAGGTAAGGTATTTTGATGTATTTGGAAGGGTGAGATATTTATCATTAAAATGAGACTGAATTCATTGATTTATAGGTGAAATGATATTTCGCCTAAAAATATGAGATATTATCAGAGGGAAAAAATGACGAGTAACTGGATGCTACAGAGTTATCATCACGGGCATGTTTGAAAAATGAAAAGCAACCGGTTGGCAATCACTGGTTGGCACTTGGAGTTCTCAGTAACATCCAATTGCTCCTTTTAGCTAGCATTATTCTAAAATGCCTTAGATGATAACTCATTTTGGACTTAACAACCGATACTCAGCTAACAGATAAATCATGCATGCAAAATCTTAAATGCTGCACTTTGCACTTCTCTTAGCACTAATTTAAATATCTACAGAAGAAGCGGGTCCCATGATTCAGGTAATGACATTACGAGACCAACACTTTATTCGATTCACTGCATACTTCTCTAAGAAACTACACTATCCTATACTCATATTAAATGGGAAACTTGACATTGGCGGGTTGGTAGGCGGTGAGGAGATGAATTTAATAAAATAAAGGACAAGCTTTGAGAGTATCTACAGATGAAAGACGGGAGAATTTTATCGGTTTAACTTGAACACGTACACGGTATGAATTATTCCAGTCCACACGTAGTTTTTATCAATACCGATATGTATTATGCACTCACCGCCGGAAACGTCGAGTCCCTACTCATTCGTATTCAAGACCATGCTACCCCATAATATTTAATTGATTTCACTCGAGAAGGGACAAGATCTATCATGCACCGAGGCCGTAGCATATCAATTCAAAAGACTTCCGGTAGATGGAATTCATACTCCGGTGACCTTCATATCTCTTCTTACTATTTCTTTGCAAATAAACAACCAACTGGCTCATTTATTTTTTTTCCTTTGGCTAACAGGCGGGAAATTCAACTGAATGTTTTACTTCTCATTCTCGAATTTCCGCAGAACAAGCCCAGTGCACCAAGATAAACGGCATAAACGACTACAGTATTTTATGCAAAGTATTTTATCATTTCAAACAAAGTCTAGAATATGCAGATAATATTATTCTATAACGTTATTTTGTAATTGTTTTTCAAAAAGCGCTAAATTAATTGAATTCTAACAGTAAGTAAAACACAATTAAACAATCTAGTAAAGACTTAGATACACATATTTAATGCTTTTAATATAAATTATGTAACATGCTGACTTTCTCTGTTTATGAAGTGAGTAAAAAATTGTAACTTCCAAAAAAAATTATTATGGAATTTACAATTAGTTTCGTCAACTTCTTCAGGCAATTTCCTCCTTTCTCTGTCTTTTCCTTTCAATAAGGAATTACACGTTTTGAATTCATTAAATCCGCTTGCATTCCATTTGTTTGCATATTTTATTGGGAAAATACGAGTCGTACTAAGTCAATATGAGTGTCAAACTAAAGTTTGTAGTCTACTAAAGGTAGTAGAGCAAAGACTTTTATTCTTTCAAGCAAATATAGTTTTATCTTCGGATTTGTTACATTTTGGAATAAAAACCATTTCCTGCCCTACGCGTTTTAGCAAACCGTCTACTTGACGATCAACAGTATTATTGAATTTGAGGCTCACATGAATATATGGAGAAAAAACTGCCTACAGCAGATCAATGGAGGATGATGAATCAATTTCATTTTATCAAATGGAAAACCGTTGTTGATATTATCCATCTTCATTAATTGAAATATAAAAATTAGTTGGATAAAAGATTATCAAACAAGCAATGATAACTTGAATGTTGTGGTTATCTTGTATGAAATTACAAAAGACTCTGTATTGAACCATGTAGATTTGAAATAATGAATAACTTAGCTGAATCATCGGAATTTCGTGTCATCCGGAAAATTCAATTTATAAGGATTCCCCAAGCAGGAGATTCAAATATCATTAAAAAACTCGTTTCATATTAAGAGAATTTTCATAACTTTCAATGCAAATACATAATTATCCAATAATCTTGAACTCGGAAACCAGCCAATGCTAAGCATCAAATATAGAATTCTTTGGTAAGGAATTAATAAACATCTTTCTATGCACTAAATCAAATTCCGCCATGCGCGACGGTGGTATTGCTCCAATCATCTGAAAATACAGTATAAGATATGAATACATGTAACCGCTCTCGAATCTATTTCTGTTCTTCGATTTAGAAAAGGCCTAGGACGCACTATGAAAGGAGGACTATAACCTAGGAAACAGTATGCATAAACATTCGCGTGGAGCGTGGCACTCCATAGACCCGAAGCAAAATCTTTCCAAAATAGACCAGAAACCTTCAAAATATGGTGCTAGAGGAGGATGCTGAAGATAAAATGGACGGAATAAATTAGAAAGGATGATGTTTACGGAAGACTAAAAGAGGAAAAGACCATGATAAGGAGTATACAGAAAGAAAGAACCAGGTGGATTTGACACTTTCTGAGGCAAAATGGGTTTGTTAAAAACGTAATCGAAGGAAATACAAGAGGGAAAAGTACCACAGAAATATCTAGGAATAAGTTCATGGATGAAATATAATGAAAGTACAAATGAAGGGCTTCTAGAATGTAAAGGACTTAGCATTACATAGGGAAGGGTAGAGGGCTGCAGTCGACTAGTCTCAGGATTTAACGACCAATGATAATGATGAGATAGTATTGATAAATTATATAATTTGGACAATTTCAAGATTTTTCATTTTTAAGATGAGTAGAAGATATGACGGCACTTCCACGAAAGTGTCGAGACCCTTGAATAAGGTTACTGATCTTGGCATATCTCCCCTCCGAAACTCACTTTACCCACTTTCAGTGTAACCTCCCTCTCTCCTATCCCCGTCATTTCATCCCTTTCCATTCGGCCATGACGTGCGAGACACGCAGCGCAGCGAAGATTTACGGCTGTGGCAGCGCTACAGTGTCACTCACCAGTGGAGTGCATAGAATACACGCCTTGTGCCTCTGATGTGAGTTAGACCCTTGGATTGCTTTCTCTATGTAGCAATTACAACTGCATCTTTTTCACCGTACCTCACCATACGAATTCCCGTTTGACCAAATTGTGCTTGCATAACTGAATTCCTCCACCCTTGGTAAACTTTCGGCAGTTTGTAAGAGACCAACTCAAATATTTGATTTGGTTATTTTTGAAAGATATAGTGATGTATATTTGCCATGAATGAATACAAATACAGTGAAACCTGTATTAAACGGCCACTATCAATAATAGCCGCTTAAGAGAATTTTACATTGATCATAATCTCGGGAAATTCTTTTCTATCCCGAAACATTTGCACACTTTAAGAGGTGATCGCTAAACGGTCGTAACATAGGACTCATAACAAATGTCTAAAAAACAAATGTAAACATTTTACAGATTATTTCTCGTAGAAAATGAGTATTTCTGAGGGTAAGAGTGAATATTAGATAGTTTCCACTTTTCTTTCGGAGGGGATACATTTTCTTAAGTATGAATGGAAATTCAGCAAAAACCAAGGGACTTCAAAATTTGAACTAGGAAGATAAATGACTTTAGAGTACTATGATTCTAAAAAATAAGGAAAACATCAATATAGAGAAAACTTTCTGGCGGCGATCATACGCTCCACGAGAACTAAATGTTAAATCAGGTGAAACGTATCTTTTTCCATTGTGTCCAAACCTTGTTCCTCTACATTTCACCTATAATTTACAACCTCTTCCCGCGCTGTGATATGCACTAGATTTCGTATTCCTATCTCTCCCGCTTAGGGCAAATTCATGCCCATGGCCACTCCACTCCTGTCCTCCTCGAGGATAACAGATCAATCTTATTCTTCAGCAATTCCTCCCAAGCCCTGTAGATTTTCGTAGACGCATTCTCGATCTTAGCTTACCCGTCTCGTTTTGTGAGCCCGAAGACGAGGCCATAAGGCTAAAATACAGGAGTGAACAAATCTCATTTCTCTTTCCCCGTGAGTCACTCGCCGAGAGTAAGAGGTTTTTTCGGGGAAATTATAAGAGAAAATAAATTTTGCCACATAATCTTTATACGTATAATCTTATGGAAAAAGTATTAAAAAACGTGAGAGAAGGGTCCCATCATATCTCAAAACCTTACAAAAAAGTAAAAAATACCCCTTAAAATGTTGAATAAGGTTTTAAACTAAGAACGAACAGTTGAACTGACGGCTGTAACAAAGAAATAAGCACAGCCAAACTGAAAAGTCCTTTTGTTGTCGGAGTGTAATAATAACTCAGTACTTATTTCAGTACAAATTTTGCATCAATTTAACTACCTGTTTGATTTGCATTATTTATATCATTACGAAATTAGATCCTTTCTTTTTTCTTCCATGAAAAAATATATTCATTTGAAATAAATTATTCCCAACTTTTATTTGAAGCACCATCCTACAAATACAAGTTTGGTGGCTGTATAAATCCTGTTTCTACTGTTTTAATTTTAAAATATTAATTTGATTATATAGTTTGGTAGGTCATAAAATCGTAAATTTATCGTCACTCAAAACGGATTTAGGGAGCAATATTAGGTAAAGTAAGGTGAAATGAAAAAATGATTAATGCACCACTCATTGACATATAATTTTTTATTTTAGTTACTTTTTATGACTTCGACGTAAAGGAGATAACCTGAGGGAAGATATCCTACGCCTTTTTCGGCGGATTGCCATGTTATCTACACAGTTTCCTTTTTATGGTCATTTGTAAGTTCTGCCCACACCTCTATTTTTCAACCAAGTCCTTAGCCTCTTTGCAAAAATCTTTTTTCATGTAGTTGAATTTACAAAAACCTTTTCTTCAAGTTTCTGAAGATGACCTTTCTGCGTTGGAACTAATAATCATTAAAACTCTTTCAAAAATATCTTCAAATCCTTCTCAATTCAACGTGTCATACATAACCTTTTCTAGGAAAAGATAATATGGAGGTCGTAACTAAAATTAAAGCTAGTTTACTAGGTCTGACGAAGTACATTAAACCTCTTCGACTCTGCTACCTCTGCATGGAAAAAACGTGATAGGCATTTTTTATGCATGCTAAATAAAAGTGTTTTTACGAAACTTGAGAACTCCACACAGTTTAATTGTTCATTGTAACCTAACGCAAAAATGAAGAGGCATTCCCATCCTCACTTATTATTTCCTAGGTATCATTATCACCAGATTTTTAGGTATGACCTACTAATTTATAAAAAAACAAAACTCACCATATATGTTGAGATCTATTGGTGATGTGCATAAATCATTATTTTTTTTCAGTAGAACATTTGGTTACACATTATCTGTGATATCATTTTTAAAGCATCAGTTAACATTGTAGGAAAACGCATTCTACAACTAATTTACGTAAAAATAATTCATCCAAGATATCGTGCATTTTATGTTGGGAGAGGATATCAAACCCGAATAGGTGACGTAAGCGGTAAAAAATATATATCTTCATTTGAAATTAAATATTAATAGATTCTTCGTTTCCATCTTGCTTATGTGAAGATTAGAATAATAATTTTTGAAAACTACGTCAGACGTAGTGATCTTTGCCGATTAAACTGTGATGTCAACACGAATAGACAAATGGGCAAATTTTCAGCCGATGTAAAGACCTGTGAGCAATTTAAAGGTAGAAAAAGGTAAAAAAAGGATAAAGTATTTCTTTTGTGTGTAGACACTTTTGTTCCATTGAAATCTGCGTGAAAAATGAAACATTTTGGACATCACTTGAGTGAACATTGCTCGGAGGGAATGGGAAGGCTGAAGATAAAACGAGGGGGCCAAAAACGCATAAAGTGGCCGACCAGCTTCTTCTGGATAAGACAGCCGAAAGATTCAGGGAGGAAATTTTCACGGTTGGATTACCAGATGACATTTCGATTGAATCCAACTCTGTTCTTAAATTATATTTCAGAAACGCAAGGGATGGGGTGAGCGTTTTAATAAAGGGGTAGAAGGGCTCGTGTGATATTTCTACCTGTCTAACTTAATGTGCGATACTCTGGAGTTATTGCCTAATGATTCCTTTTCATCATAAAATTCGTACGATATTGTGATTTTACGCCCTATTTTATCCCAAGCGATCGTTTTCGACCTTAGTAAAAAAATACTTTTAAGAGTCAAAATTATATGCGTTTCAACTTATTATAACGTTTTAGTAAAATTTTAAACAATATTTTGCACTGTATGCATCTAAAATACCATTTTGAAACCCTGGACATTTAGGGGTATTTCGACTTCCAGAGTTGTGGGTTAAAATGGATTAAATTATATTTTAGAAACGCAAGGGATGGGGTAGCGTTTTAATAAAGGGGAAGAGGGGATTGTGCGATGTTTCTACCTGTCTAACTTAGCGTGCGATACTCTGGAGTTATTGCCTAATGATTCCTTTTAATCATCGAATTAATACGATATATCGCACTGAAATTCGATGCAATACACTGCCATATGCTTTTAAGGGTGATATTGTACATATGCGATAAGGTTTGATGATTTCTGCTCGGTGGTTTCGTGTTGGAAAGGGATTGAGTGGGGCTTAGCGTTTATCCCACGAATCAACAGGGACGTATGCCAACGATCCCCTTTGATTACTTCGGCCAGGTGATATAAAATGTTACAATTTGAAGCAATTTAGTGCATTATCATGCTATAAGCCATTATAAACTATAGTCATCCCTCTGTAAAGATTCATTTGCCTGCAAAGCTTGCATTTGGCCGGACATGTAGCTTGTGAGGACGGCAAGAGCCAACCAATAAGAGCTTTATATTGTCAAATGAATAGTTAAAATTCCGTAGAAAGACCATATAAGTACTTGAAAGAGGTAGTACATGCTGAAACTTATGATCTCTATGGATTATGGCTCTGGAGGAGTACCAGAATATTTGTAATGACTTATCTAGAAAAATGCGAAAGAAAGCTATAAAAAACTTCACTATTTATTTAATATGACAACACATATTCAATACTTCGATTTTTAGCATTTTTAATTAATATTAATTCATCGCAAAAAGTCAATATTTGGATTACAACTTTAACGTATCAAAATATCATTGTCAATCAGATTATAAAATCTATAATCTAGTAATCAGAATAATGTGAATTCATTGCGTATCACATTGTCAGTATTCCAATGAAATATATGAAATAGAGTGTTTTTTGTGATGTGCTTCGATCAATCCAGGTTGAAGAGTAACGCGACCCAGAAATATGAAGATGGCGAAAGCATGCGCATGAGAGGGTAATATAGGGAAGAAAAAAGTCAAAAGGTGTCAACGTGAAAAGTGTCCAGACAGACAGCAGGGGAAGAAAGACAAGCAGCGAATAAGGGAGAATGGAATAAAGTTTGGAAAAGACTCAGAAGAGGGGGAGAGGGAATAGAGTGCTCCTCCCTTTGAGCGATATATTCCTGGATGGAGAAAAAAATCGTAAAATAGAGCATTCAAGCCTCACCGCTAGGAAATATTTCCCAGAAGAACGGCTGACGAGGTTCAATGAGGCGAGCATACGGTGCTTTGAAGACTGAAGGAAAGCAGAGGTGAGGGAGATAAAACGCGTTGAGAAGGTAAAAGAATCAGTTAGGGCTAAGAGATGCGGAAATGGATACCTGAAGAAATTTTTACTCGATAAAAAATGCTACAAAAATATTCCCCTTGAATTGATACTAGCCGTTCACTCTATGCCCAATTAGAGGCTACAATGACTGTTCTATCATTTTATAAACCAACAAAGAATTCTCTGCCATCTTTCACTACGATTAAGCGGTACTAATTGTTATCACTATTTACCCTTTTAGAGCCGTGAGCCGATATATTGGCTCTTGCTTCTCCGGCGAAAAGTTCCGCAGGCCGATGAATCGGCTTATACGTCACTGACACTACTTTTTACGAAACTACAGCTTTGTACTAATTATGTTTAAAATATTGTAAAAATTTTACACTGTATAATGCAAAATACACTTAATCCGATTTAAAGAAAAAACTAAACGTTGATATCTTCATAAACAATTTTTTTTTCAAATATTCTACCTTTTACTGAAAATCCCCATAACACCTCTTGCTAGTACAGCTGAAATTGGATGGAACTAAAAATTTTAAAGTAATCATCCAGTAATACCAGGTTTGAATGTGATTGATCAAGAAGTTAGAAGATTTCGTTCTTTGTCTCAGCTTATGCCCTATCTATCTTCACCCCTACCCTCAACGCCCATTCTCTTCCTTCCCCTTTCCCCGCATACTCTGTTTCCATTGTCTACTTTTTCTCCTCCTAACCTCAAGAAGACAACGCTGATAACCCACAAGATCACTTTCTCGTTCACCTTCTTTTCCGTCCACCGCTACTCCATTTCCCTCACGCGCGTTTTAAAAGTCTGCCGTCTGTTCTCGTCTGCAACTCTCAAGATCAAGGCTTATGCACCATACAATGCTTGCTTCCCCCATCAAGTCTCCGTCAAGCTTTTGTTTACATTCCTACAAAAGCTGCTATTGTAACAGGTACGAGTCGCGCTTTTTCATACGGACCTAGGTGAGGACCGTGACCTAGGTGAATGTCGACCTAGTATAAAAACTTTTAATGCTTTCTATGCACACAGATAAAATATTAAAGTATCATGATACTATTAGTGCGCCAATGAATAATAATATGAATTGAAGTTTAAAAATTATAATCCAAACAAAGTTAGCTTTAAGCAAAGCGGCATAGTCTGACCATAGAGGCTTGGAAATCGAATCACTTACAGAAACCACGGTTGGGATGACAAGTATGAATAAATTCGTCATATGTACAAGGTGCTAAATGATATTTTAAACACAAATATATAATTTGTATAAACCTATCAAATAATTCACAGAAAAAGACAGTTCAATTTATGGATAACCAGCGATAGGTATCGGTTCTTTAAATAATTCATCCATAGTAAGAAGTAATTTGCTTGGTGGTAATAAATGAGTTACCTAGGGTTTCGTGAAGAATCTAATATAAGAGATTGCAGTTTTAAGTTTGGGCAAAAATAACAGATGTCACACCGTTTGGGATATAAATGTGAACTTAAAGGGTAAACTGATCCATTTTGTTCGAAAAATTTTGTATCACATTGTAAAAATGTGCAAAAATGTAAAATAGTTAAAAATCTTTTCTCATAAAAACATCCTTTTTATTTGCGTTCCAAAATTTCCACGCGCGAAAAGACGTTCTTATTTCCCCATTACGATTCTAAAGGGATTCGTGGCACGGACGTCGCCAGGTCGAGACACTCGACGGGAAATGTCAAATGGACTCAGGAAGACGGGGAAATTGCGAGGAAAGTGGAAATAGACGCATCGGTTGGAAAGAGAAAGAAAAAGGGAAAGGAATGGGAGGACATTATATTCGCCTCCTTTCCTTATATACATCCCCGACAGCCGTGCTCCGTCACGCGTCTCCGGGCCGTAACATAAGAAGGATCCGGCGGAACGACATTAGAAAAATCGAGAGTTGTCGTCGATCCATCAGGGGGCGGGTTATAACTCACGTCTCTTGTCAGTGCCATGGACCGATTCGATCGAAAGTTTACTTTAAAGTATCATTTGGAATGGCGAAGAGATCTCCACCAAAAATCAAAGAGAAGAGACAAGAAACAAACGTTCGGTAAGTAATTCGTGGCGGCAAAATGAACCAGCAGAACCATTCAAGTACTTCTTCCCTCCTCTCATTACATCTACATACTGCCCTTCGAGCTGACATGACAATGCGGTGGGAGGTGTTAGGACACCTGCTGTGTAAAGATGTGAGTAATAAGGTTTTGGGAGGATAAATGGTGACGAATATAGTGGGAGTGTATTGAGCGGAGTTCAGTCTTATTTTGGTCGCTTACTACGTGCGGAAAGGAGTATTTGTATCTATCTTTGGTACCTGCCTTACTGTCTTTCTGCCACACTGTTCCAAAAGTTTTTACGCCAATTATTGCTGGGTAATTGTGACGAAAAACTATTAAACGGGCTCGGCGCTACTTATTTCCAATTCAGTTATCGCGTACTTTCATTCCCGAGATAATTGATTTCCACCAATATTCTTATGCATAGTTCCACCATCAGAAGAAAATATTTTTCGTTGTAAGAAGTAAACTCTATCATAATAGACATGTGAAAGATGGCTCTTCTTCCATTTCATAAGATAGCTCGGGCTTCACTTCAAAAGGATTAAAAAAAAACAAAATATCGATCTTTGATGTGCCCATAATGAAGTGAAATGAAAATTGAAAATATTTTTTTGCTAGTTATACTGTAACTCAGCCTTTGAAGTGGACATTTTAACATGTGCTTTTGTAACGAATGCTCAAAATACAGCAGAAAAAAGTCAATTTGAACGAGAAAGGATATTTTAGATTTTCATTAAAACTCTTCGTTAGAAGCAAAAACTATTTGGAACTTGAGCAAATATAATATAAAGGCTTCTTACCTCCAATTTTTTTAAGTAATTGAAGTGAAATGCAGTAGTTTCAAGCAAATGTCGCTGCAGTCAGCTCCAATGGCTGAACAAACTCAAGCGTTATAAATAAATTCGTGGAATAATCTGTACGTGGAATAATGTTTCTTTCATTTTTTTAAGTACCCTAACTCAGATCATCAGAGAAAGCAGGATTATACAAGCTGAATGAATAAAAATTAGTGATGTAGTATTTGTCTTGACTCACATTGTCAAGACAGAGCCACCTTAAAGGGTCATGACCTTGAGGTATAGGAATTTTCTTCAATATCACCTCAACTTTAGCAGAAGTCTGTTTACTCAAGCTTAACGTAATTATGTAGCTGAGTTACGACCGATAAGGCACTTGTCCATATCCCATACTATTCTAATTTCACGAGGTTTTTTAAAATCGTGGAATATTGACTTACCTTAAATTATTTTCACGAGGTAACATGCAAGGCAATAGGTAACGTAAGAACAGAATTATATGGCGTGAAAAAACAAATAATTCTCTATATATTTGTGTTATGAGCTTTTCAATGTGAACTACACTTCGAGAGGCTTCAAAATCACCTTAAACATGAGCAATTTGGGGAGAAAAATATGGCAATTATTCTCCATTTTTCGTAGTTGCATAACTGAGGAGAATCACGAATAAGAGCAGATTTTACGTATGATTTTAATGAATGTTAATGTTGGACAGCTGTTCTCAAAGAAGATAGGACTACAAACTAGGAAACATTATGTGAAAACATTCGTCTGGAACGTGGCACTCATTGGATCAAAGCATATACCGTGCGTGGCACTCAAGTCATGGACCAAACTTAGGATTGAAGTACCAATGAATAATGTCGAAGAATTGAATT
This sequence comes from Ceriagrion tenellum, assembly GCA_963169105.1. NCBI lineage: Eukaryota > Metazoa > Arthropoda > Insecta > Odonata > Coenagrionidae > Ceriagrion > Ceriagrion tenellum. Next base: position 95,421,839 of record OY720643.1, read on the forward strand.
GAAGAAGAAGAATTGAAAAAAAGAAGAATTGAAGAACCGATGAATGAATAATTTATTTTCCATTAGAAATTTTCTTTAACCAAACCAAGAGCAAAGAAAGGAATACATGATTCTGAAGTGGCTGACCTTCCACAGTCCAATCATACACTTCAACCTACATTACCAACCTTTTCTATTCTGAAACTAACGTGATCATAATTACATGGATTATATTGATGACAATAATCACAAATGTTTGCTGGTTAGAAAATCTGCAAAAAGTCACATGAAAGGGAATACAAAATTCACCCTCTAACCTTGAAGCACTACTAATCTCCTCCTCCTTGAACCAGTCTACGTCAATAATACATAACTTTGCCCAGGAGTACCACAAAAATAATTAAAGAAAAAAGATAAAATGATGGACGCACGGATTATTTTTTATCATTCAATAATTGAAACGGCTGCGTATTCACTGAAAAGAGGTTTACACTACATGTGTGATTTTTTTGGGAAATTTGTGATCTTATGTGTGGGACGAATAGTAGAGAAATGAAATTTACCACCTTTTAAAGTTCCGCGTTTTTTATGCGTGTTTCATTTCTGATTAAATATATTGATAACATAAACTGATGTTTTTATAAACATGATTGACGATTGAGAGAAGGCAATCGATATTTTTTACCGCAGTTTCCATTGAAGCTGACTAATACTATTGAACTGTCTTCTACCATATTTTGTCGCCCCTTTAAGAAAATGAAACTCAAAATATTCCATCAGCTACGGAGAGCAAATAACCTTTCACCGAGCATTAAAAATGTATACTTGGAAGGTCGTTTCGTGGGAAGAAAATGTCTGTCCAACTCCCTCCGCGTGTGTTCTTAATGTGGCTGCCAAAACTAAAAGAATTTTACGTGGGGAATAACTTCAGAGGGAGAGGTAGGAAGGGTAGAAAATAAAAGGTATACCACAGTTAAGGTCGCCCGCGAAGAAAGAAAGGAGAAAGCTCTAACTGAGACATTTTCACCATCAACCAACCGAGAAAGGAATCCATTAATGCTCTCCTGGATCTAAAAAGACGCGGCCTTTCACGTTTTTATGCGCACCCCCCATCCACTCTTTCCAACGGGTGCATAAAAATGGCTCGGTTTGGACGACGCGATGGCGTATAACACGCCGGTCTGTCCTTCCAGCCGTATACACTTGATGCCCGGCTTGGGAGTGATCGCTTTGCCTGCTTCCCACTCCCACAATTTTTACGCGTAGAACCAAGAAGATCTGATGCATCACCCATCCAAAAAGAAGGTATTTCCCACGGGAGAAGAGACGGGTTAGGCACCGTTGAAGGACGTAAATGACTCCGGGCTATTCCGGGAGTTAACATCCGAGAGATGAGGGGGGGAGGTAACCCAAATCGGTGTCGTGAGCCACCTCTGGAATAGTAGTGAAAGCTCGGGGGCTGGTGAGGCATTAAAGAAAGTGAGAGGTTGGACTCAAATGGGTTAAGGTGAAGAGAGAACAGTGTCGATGCTGTGCAATGAATAGAAAACAGGTAGCATTGTGTAGGGAGAAAGATGTGTGGAAGAGAATGGTCTTAGCGTGGGGTAAGGAGAATAAAGCGGGGACGGGGTTGTTTACGGGCTCTGAACGTATCTCAGCCTGGGCGTAATAGGCAGCGCAATACGCCCTAAAGAGATCTGACACAGATTGGGGAGTAAAATATGGTACTGGGTCGCAGCTAGAATCAATGATGGCACGTGCTGTAGGCAGGAACGCGTCTCCTCTGTGACTGCAACTTAGTTGAGATCGATATGTTGGCAGGTGGATAAAAACAGCGCAGAAATCCTTTTGATCGATTCAATTTTTCGCCTATTCCCTGTTTGCTTTATATATCTACAGGTCGCATTTCTTAATCACTTCAAAGTGATTTGAGTCCAAGATTCTTGATAGATTATTGATACCCATAGATGGTCTATATTCTTGGTAGCCATGTGCATGAACTTTTACATTAACTGGAGTATGAGGAAAAATGAGTGGAATTACATTTTTTCTTATCTATTAGTTGGAAATCTGTATTTAAGGCACTATGAACATATGTTGTCAAGCACTTCCATATCCCATTTGATGATAGCCTTAAGGCAGAACAGACTTGTTATTTGTTTATGTTGAAGTAATAAAACATCTTATTCTAAAGAAACACCTATTTATCACAGAGGGGCTTACCGTCACAATCGTTAAAATAGCCGTGGCAAAAGTCAATGGCAGCTAGTTCCTTCAATATTATTTTCAATATCTTTTCCTAAATGTCTTTAATCAGACAAATATTATGATATTCCACAGGTAAAAAACTAAATAAGAGATTTTTATTTATGGCTGTGGTCAATTATTGAATATGGCAATATATAAAGGGGTGATGGTTGCATTAAATGCGAGGGGGAGTTTTCGCCTCCAATGACGTCAATTAGTAAAGTACACTAGCTTACCCAAACTTGTGGACATTGCACGGTAGTTTCATACCAAATGTCTTTGAGTCTATCTCTTTTATGGGTCCTTAAATAGGTATGTAGTCAAATGGGTAAATGTTCTATGTTTCATAAGGACATTTATATTAAGTCACTTATATAACCAATTCTCACCACACTTTTTGTAATATATTTCTCTAAAAAGAAGGAAACAGATTATTTATAATCATAAATACTGTTAATATAATGCAATAAACCTAAAGAAATTATTTTTATAATTTTTAACCAATTCTTAATAGTAAACTTATGCTCCATATAACAGGACTATATATAAAAATAAGATCACTAAACAATTAACATAGCTGGTGACATCTAGTAGCAAAAACAAAAAAAGAAATAAATGATTTTTACGAAACGGTCATATTCTGGCAAAATATCTGTTCCCTTTTATGGAAACGTTTCAATTATGAAAATAGAAACATTTCATTGAGTGGCCTATATGAAATCTTGTAATTAATATTTAATATGATTCACGATGACATAGAGCTCTGAAGTCTTTGCTAAAAACATACTTCCGATTACAATTCAGTAATCAATAATAATTGACACTAATTACTGATCGAAACGTTTATATTTGAGAAATGTATTATCAAAAGCGGCACCCCTCATCTTCGCAAAGGAGTCGTTCTCCTTTATTTTCTTCTCGTTCATGGACTGATCCGCTCCAAGATCCGCTCATCCGATCAAAAAAAAGTCGTAGCGTTACTAATCCTCCGAGAAATAAAAATAACAAATACTTAAAAGCATTGAAGTATGTATGCATTAAAAAACATAGATCTAATGTTTAACGTTAAAATTTCTCTACAACTAATAAAGAACTAAATACTGAAAAAAACATGGTAAAAACTCCATTTTACTGGAATAAGGTTTTATTATTATATTTACAACTTTTGCACATTTGAAGCTTTGATTTTACTTCAAAGAGCATTTTATGAAACTATGAAATCCTTTTCCTTACCGTGATAGTTATTAGTTTATAATTTCCTCATGGATCGACACAACGCATACTGCTATCGTCATCCATATAATAATGAGGTTCATCAGTAGCTTGACTGAGCATATTTACATGAAATCTTTATAGTTTTACTGTCTTTATAATTTTTACTATAGTACAAATATTCATAAATGGTATAAATCTTGAGAAAGTTTTAGAGAATACATTCACATCATTTATAATGCAACCTAATCCCAATCCTGACTGACTGCATCTAATTCTAGTTTCATTACTCCCTGGCAGTTATTTTCATGCGATCCCTTTATTTTCTTTCAATTATTATTCTACACAAATCAATTTGACCTTTGGTACGCACAATTCATCTGCTTCTCATTTCCATAAAGTGATTAATATGGTCCTTTTATCTGCTTCTCATTAAACTTTCTACTTGATTTCTTATTTATTACTCCATTTGATCTTCGACATCGTCCTACATCAACTGAATTTGAAATCTTAATTTAATCTTATCAATTTTTATGCTATCAGACTGGCATCCGTGCTCTCAGAAAGGATCTTGAGGCAGAAGTCATACTATGAAGATAAAATTAAAGAAAGTTTATTCTATATGACATATTTATAAGAGATAAATGTTAACAAGTACCGAAATATTCATAGTGAAAATAATTGGAAATCTTCTCTTCCACAACAAGCTATTAAAATTATAACGGAACGAGGCATGAATCAGAGGATTTTAGGGGAAGAATGAAAATGGAACACTCCAGGAAAATATAATGTAGAGCACCAAAGCATAATCTTACTAAAGAACACTATGTTTAACGTGGACACTGATCAGCACTGCAGCTAAGTAATTTCTGGATCAACTTAAATTTGCAGTAAAATAGCGGGTGAAAGCAGGATTTTGTGATAACTAGACTAAAATTGGATAGGATATTTATTCAAAATAGGCAGAGTATTTGAATTCTATATTTTCAATGGATAGCTATTCCATCCACATGACCAGCAACTGCGCAACTTCAGTTGAACTTATACAAGAAGACATGACTTCCCCTAGTTATTTGTTATTTATTCAATAACTAAGAGGAACTTTATTTTTATTTTATCAAAAGGAGTTTTATTTCATCAAAAATATTATTTTTTTCATCAAGTAGAAACGTCTAACCAAAGTCTTTTTTAAGAAATGGAACATGTATTTTTGTAAATTACTATAATTTTTGCAGTTAACATCATATAATTTTGTTCAGTTCTGATAACAAACTAGCATAGAATGGCAAGGTTTAGGTTTCATTCACAAATGAAAAGCACGTATATCTAAAAGTATACAGAACATGAAAAACGTTATATTAAAGCATTTGTCTGTCGATAGAACTAAATTCCCAGAATTCCTGCTAAAGGTACGAGACTGCGTTGAAGTAAAAGCCAGCGCTTAGGTCTATATCAAACGGGAATCTCTCCTGAGGATATTTACATCCCTAACAATTACCGAGGTATTTCCTTGCTTCTAATGCACATGTGTGTTTTCCGCATAGATGACGCATGCCACTCAATAGGTTGCAGGGGGGACTTAAATACGGCTAACATAGTGAACATCCTTACGGAGTACCACGAGAGGGAGCAGTTGAACAGAAGACGACGGGCAACCGGTGAAATTCCTCTCTATTCCTCAACTACGCAAGACCTTGGTGTGGAGAGTTGCGTGTTCAACAAGGAAATTCAGTCATCGAGTTCAGCAGGCTTGAGATCACATAATTGGAACTCTGTTCGTGCAGAATTAACTTTGCAGTGGTAGAAAAAAGCCACTCGAGGAGTATAGAGGAAATTGGAGACTCATTTTATTGAATGAGCGTCATTGACATGTGCGTGAATGACGCGCGATGGGAAAAAAGTTGGTTATTTCTCTCTTCCTCAGACACAAGTACTTGCTGCGCAAGAAAGTGCAAACATAATGGAAAAGACTTCATTCCAATCAATATGATTTGTCAAATGAGTTCAAAAGAATCTGTTAATATAGTCTTGAACTTAAACGCCAAGGTTAGAAAAATATGAGAAAATACCATTATCATTTATTTTGGCTTCAATGAAGAGGGTATTTAATCTCTTGAGTAAGACAGGGATGCCACATTGACATCCATGTATCGAACTGCTCAATTTTTTTGGCCAAGACATCTAAACCATCTCGTTGTAAAATAATGCGATAAAAATTGAGTGAGTAGTAAGTACTTTTATAAACATCGGAAAATTGAGTACTCGATGTTTTTTAGTTGCTGTAACATCCCTAATAAGTCAAACAAATCAATTCTCAAAAAGAAAGTTGCTTTATTTTAAGGATATTAACAATGCTCTATGATTTATTTTACTCTTTCTTTGAAGCATAAAAAAGGCATAAAGGCTTTGATAGATAACTCATCATTGGTTTTGATCCTACTTACGTACCCAAATAGTTTTTTTTAACGAATTTATCTCAGTTGCGATAGCTATTTGAACCTCTCCTCTTAATCCCGCATTCCGCCTTTTTTAACCGTTTCAAAAACTATACCATATCATTCATGCTGTAGTGAATGCATTTAAAAACGTCATCTCCGTAAATCCGACTAGAACATGAATATATTTATTATTCTGTATATGTTAGTATTTTTTCAAACTTTCCTTCCTAAAGATGATGTGACATTTTGAAAATAAGATTTGTATCATTGAGTAGAATAACGCATGTTGTCCATCTATCAGCGATGAATAAAACTAATTGTGGTCTTGTATTATTGACGATGTTATTGGGTATGGAATGGGTGACAAAACTATTCCGAACACTAGTTTAATTCACTTTAGTTAGGAATAGTACCCTTAAATGATCATGCTTACCGTTGTCAAACTGAGGGGATGTAACAGATTTTTCAAGGTATTCAGCCGTAAAATTCATATCTAAAATATTGATGATAGCATATATTTGAAAATAGCAAGACCAACTATTTTCACTTTGGAGAGTGGTAATTTAAATACTTCCTTTATGAGAACTTTAATTATCAGCAATGATAGTACACTTCCTTTTTACGTTAGTTATTTATAGATAGTTTGGAAATATTTATGATTTTCTGGAAATTTCCATTAACATGCAAAGTAGTCTTGACGCTAAAAGAGAAAGTGGTTGGAAATGGAATTTGATATATTCATGAAAATATGGGAAACATATTTCGCTATTTTCCTGAATTAATGCAATTTCTAGAGTATTTTGAAACTGAATTATGTTTGTGAACCCACCTTATGTTTCACATAAACTGGTCTCCCACCCATTGAGAAAAATAATTATGTACATTAACTGACTGAACTGAGATTAAAAGTTAGACAGAAGCGTCTACTGCCTGGTAACGTGTCAATATTGGTCAGGTTGACAACCTCATTTCCCAAAACCACTCCGACACTTCAAAATTCCCACACCTTCTAGGAGGGGCGCTAAAAAAGTTCCACAACTGGCTGGTTTGGTCAGTTTGAAGAAGTCTCCAAAACCGTCTCTCAGTTTCCAATGAGTCCTACATATGGTTGAAAAGTTTTGAAAAAAAATCTCATGAGCATTTGGTACACTGAAGTCACACCTACTAGACGTAGAGCTGCAGTTTTTTTAATGCGATTTATGTGATTTTGTTATTGGTACCGGCTAATAAAGGAAGACATTAGTTCTAAAAAAAATCCACTCAGAAGTATCTCCAGAAGTCGAGCAATACTAACTCATTTCTTCACATTACTATCATAGGTAACGAGCTTTGATTCCTCCATCAGCGTTTTATTCATGAATTTAGCTGTGGAAGTGTCGTGAGGAGATATGGATAGCTAGACAGGGGCAGCAATTGATGGGGATGGATTTATTTAAAGGTCATGTAATTTTAAAAATACTCAGACTTAAGTCAGATTGAGGTCTTCAAAACCGTAGTAAGTGGCCTCGTTGTCTCGTTGCACACATTGTATTTGTTCATCATGAGGCGGCTTTTAACTTTTGTCTGAAATCGCCGCCTGCAAAAAAAAACTATGAACGAACTCATCAAGAATAGGTCACTTGAATGTAGGCAAAAGTAATGCACCCAGGATGTCCGGCGCTATAAGTTTCAGGATACTCGGTGACCACCAAGTGCATCCACTATCCAGGTGATATTTTGATAAGATTCCGATAATTCATCAACAGTTTACGCTGCATTTTAGTGAAAGTTTGAGAGAAATTGAACTAGAGTTCAGAAAATATCTTCGTAAGTTATCGATGTATTCTATGAAACACTTTTTGCCTTCAATTATACCGGTGTTATTGCTCAACAGGACTAATTTTAAGGTCCCATAAGAAAAGGGATGTAGTCCATAGTCTGTTTTTTTATCAAAAGACTAAATATTATATTCCAGGTACATTGGAGATTTTATTCTTAATACCGGTTTTCCAAGGATAGCAGTAAGATAAAAAAGGTGAGTGAGAAAAAATTATTTTTACTGCCTGAAGTATTTGTGAATATATTTTTAACGGTTGAACGTTTAACCAAACTGTAAAAATATGTTCGAGTGCTCGGTCCTTCTCTCATAGAACGTAACAGACCGCAGAAATACAATAAAATAACTGCAATATATCGTACATACAGAAACAATCCGACATTGTATCATTATTTATCCAATGTTAAGGAAACTGTGTATCGGAATTGTGCTTATCTTTTCACGGTTTAACAGCTTTCTCGGCACATCCATGTCTATGCATACAAGGACACTTTCGAATTTGCACAGGGGACAGCCTAAATCCACAAGGCACTGCTCCTACGCTCTCACTTAAAGATAGGCAGGTGAGAACATTGTGACGGGCTGGGAATGCGTTCTCTCCTTTCGTCCTCAGAAGATTTTTGAGTCGGATACGAGCTCTTGGAGACACGAATGGATTGTGAAGACTCACCTGTCACGATAATGTATTTTCCGAGCACATATTTGGACTGAGGAGAAAAACGAGATCCTATGAGTTTAAGAGGTGTGAGAAGGTTTAGAGGTGAAAAGCGATAGGCTGCTTTGCGGGTTCCGATGGTGCATTAGAGCACTCCAAAATATGAAAAGTTATAAAAATATTCACGTCACTACGAATATTTGATTAATACATCAACAAATTGGTCATGACCTACGCAGTTATATAAATTAATGTAAACGCCCAAATGTACGAGTAGAGATTGAAACGGTCCACCTTGTGAGTGGAATTGATTTACCACCGTTGAATTAAAATGTTGAATCAATTGAAATGCCATAAAAAGGGCGGTATTTAACATGTAATTCGTCGTTGAATAGTGGAAATAGGTGGCTGAGATGATTAACTGCAACACCTGAGCCTGAATACATTGTAATTACATACAAAGTTAAAAGAAAATAACGATAACAAACCATTCAGCGCAGGATAAGTCATAATTACTACAGATATATAAGGTTTGTCTAATGAAACTGGGCTTTTATTTATTGTAACTCCAACCAAGATCTCATTTTCTGATCATTTAGTACTCATAAATAAAATATTTGAAGGATATTTCTCAGATTATCATAGCACGAGAAAAAAAACCCAAAACAATGCGTTAATCATTGGGGAATTTGGTGTCAATGACAATAGGGTAAAGATCACGAACAAGTAATTTTGTATTTAACATCGTCGAAAGTCCTTCCTATTGAGTGGGAGTAGGCGAAAGGGTTACAATACCGGTAATTTGTTATTGGTATACTAGTAAAGCTGGAACAAGGGTGGTAATTATAATTTGGGTTTGCCAGTTGCGTTCAATTATGCTTAAGAGGATGATAAAACGATGAAAAAATTTTATACTAATGACTATCATATAATGAAAATTAGATTTAACATCGCTTTCCTTAATTGTTGAGCCTTCTAATTGTCACTGTTTTAGTGTATGCTCCATCTTCTCTAGAATTTAGAGTCAAAAGTTCTCCAATATACTTCCATGTTAACACTGCGAACAAAAGTCCTCGCCCTGCGTGGTGTCACTTGCCCCGACTGAATATTAACATCATTTACGAACGTTCACGCTATAACACGCGTCGTTCTCTGGCACTCATTAATTAAGGTAATAACTGTAACACAAAATATAATCTGATTTTGGCGCATAATTTGGATGCTACAACTGGGGAATTACTGTACATGCAATATAAATATACAATCCTCTCTACTCATACCTCGAGGTAATGCATATTAACACAAAAAGTTTACCATAATGCTTATGTAGCGACGTTCTCTCATGATGCGGTTTTTCATATTTGGTGTCACGCATTGTATGCTCTTGGTCATGAAATTATGGAGGAAATACTGTCTTCTGGAGAAATGGAATACATTGAAAAAGGAACGATACTCGACATTTTACGCTATATTATTTTTTTCTTCTCCTTTGAAGTTCTGGAGTTTGGAGGACTCATGTATCTAGTGGCTGCCATATTAATTCCGGCATAACACAGGGACTATTTCCACCACCGTTAACTATTTTCTTTGAAATAAAATTCAAAATCGTATGATACACTGTAGTGAAAATTTGAGAAAAAAAGGAGTATATATGTGAGTAATGCAAAACAACTATAAATTATCAAATTTTTATTTAATTTTGAATATTTCAACAAGCAGGCACATTTTATTAAAGATTAACTTACCTGTTTCTCAAATGACCATGGAAATTAATTTAAATTTCATAGGGCAGAAACTTGAGAGGGGTTCATTATACAACGCAAAGTTCCTTTTATTACGCAGAGAGCATTGATAAATACACTTTTATATTTAAAAAAATTGAGTCAATTTTGACCATTTGATGTTTTACTGTGAATATAAACGGTAATAATTTTTGTGATTCGCCTAAAGAAATATACATTCATAACCAAAATAAATGAGGTGATGCTTTTTCTCCTGGACAAGATAGGATGGAATAAGAGCATCAAAACAGCTTCTCTGGTTGCCGTTAATTGGCTGTATTTTATCTGCAAAGGGTTTAATACTTCAAACTAGGCGAAATTTAACTTTATATTTATATATAGAAATCACTTTTTAATAAGTAGATAGAGTCGCAAAGGTATCCAAATGAATGTATTAGTATGCATTATAATCAATACGAATACATTCCCTAATCACTCAGCTCTATCTACCCCAAGAAATTGAGGGTCTTAGCTGGTGAATTCAACAAGTAAAATAAGAAATCCTGTTCAAGAAAATAAATGGAAGAACATAAACGACAAAACGAGGAGTTATATGATCTGACCTTCTGATAAAATGATTGATATCAATGAGAAATTAGGACCCATTGTAATGAAAATGAAAATCTTAAATTAAACTCTGAAAAATATTAAGGCATCTGGGTTTTAATTAATTTTCTTCTGGCCAAAAGTGTATGTCAACACCGGTTGAGCATCGCAAAAATGAATTTTGCCTGGAAGAAAAATTGATAAAACCTGATACGCTATGAGCTTTAATCAGATCTTATCATTTTCACTAGCTAAGGCATCTGTCAATCATTCCCAAGTTTCTGATTGAATTAATTATCCTCAGAAGTGATCCAAGCGCTTCCGAGCCGATGGATACGCGGCAATGCCCGTTGGACTTCACGGGAATCGCTCGACCAGTTGGACGGGCATCGTCGGCAGAGTGACCACCATGGGATTGGGTAGCAGACACCACACCCACGACCACAGCAACCACGAAGGCACACGGTCATTTCCCACCGGGAGGACCCGAGGGAACGACGGCTGAGCGAAGCGCTCAGTTACGAGCACTTGGACAACGAGTTCGCTCAAGGGCGGTTGCGCTACTGTGATTGCATTCCTCCATTCTACCAACTCTGCAAATGGACCAGAAGCAAACGCTCCAACGGGCATATTACAGTAGTGTAAGGGAAATTTTATTCACATCATTGTAGATTTTAACTTCATTTCAAAATTTCTAGCAGTTTTTTTAAACAGAATGAATGAAAAAAATATCATATTTTTATGATGCAAGAGCCATTAAGTCAATGCCGTTAAGTGTCCCTGTGACCGCGTGAGTAACAATTAATACTAACTTAAACTATTTCCTGTGTGATTTTACAAAACTGCTTTCATGGATGTGAGGCCTTTGCTATTACGTCAATAGGTTAAAACATCAAATATGCTAACTCTCTGATGATTGTCCGACTGAAGCTCACTCTTTTTCCTGCCTCTTTAGCCAATCGTATCGCCACCTAAAGGAGTGGAAATATATTGAATATAGCGTATTGAAAAGTGGCATAGGAAATTAGATATCATTTAAATGTACACTATTTTGTGATGTGGTATTATTCTTTGAATTTTCCACGTATAGCGACCACATATAGCGACCGCATATAGCGACTTTAACAACTGTATCTCAACTATAAATCAATGAGAATTGCCATGAAACTGATGATTTTCCTGGTTCTTAGAGTTTTGAGATGTTCCTAGTGTTTCTAGAGGTGATAGTTCCTAGAGATTTTGGCAAATAACTGTAAAACTGATACGGGTTGGCATAATGTCTTGATATAATTGCTTTATTTCTCAGAGAATCTTTACATACCATATAATAGTTTTACAATAGGAAAATGTCATTTCTATTAAATAAAGGATTACTATTTGATCCAATATTTTGCGTAATTTCAATTAAATTTGTGAAAGAGAGGATCTAAAAATAAGGAGGTAGCTAGTCACATCAGAAATAAGGTTTTCCAATATTGACCAAAATGTGTTTTCAAGATTACATTAGGAACTTAACCCTTTTGTGTACACCCGGGTTTTCTAACACTAACACATACCCAGGTACCCAAAAAACAGTCACCTCAGCAGCAGCACGCAGTCATCCTCAGGCAAGACTCAGTCTAGCCTGAGGATGACTGCTGTTCAGTCGAAACACGTGTAGCAAGAGGTGAAATAAAAATTAGTAGACAGTACGAAATCGTTTGAGCTTTTACTATTTCAAATATCGTTTGCTATTATGTACGTACTTTCAGCTGCACATCATTTGCTACTAAATAATGATAGTAGTGCGGAAGTATGCGCTTGATGGGAAAATAATACGCTACCAGCTGCTCTAAAATAACAATTTATCAAGACTTTATAGGCCATCTGCAAATCTAACTATTGATGAATCGCATTACTCATATCGAGGATGAAAGAGGTTTGCCCAGTATATACCCAGAAAACCTGGGAAGTATGGAATTAAAGTATGGTAAATTTGAGATGCTGAAAATGGGTATCCACTTCATGGCATTATATAAACAGGAAAGCAGGAAAAAATTCGCGGAAAAATCAAGGGTAAAGGGCAGTAAAAGTGCTTGCGGTGAAACATAAAGGTAGTGGTAGAAAAATTACCATGGACAACTTTTTTACAACATTACCTTTTGCAAGGCTTCTACTATATTGGAATATAACGATTCTTGGTACTGCTAGAAAGAACACCGTACATTGCGAAGGCTATATCTGCTTCGAGGGATATGGAAGTGTACTCCATCATTTTTGAAAATGAAACTGTAGTACTCTGCTTGTATGCACCTAAATAGAACTAAGCTGTAATTCTGCTATCAACGATACATTATGACACGAATATATCAGATAATGAAAAGAAAAAAAGTAATGATATTAGAGTATAATAAATACAAGGTTGGTGTTGACGCAATGGACCAAAATCTCGGTCCCTACACTACCCAACGGTGCACTTCTAGATAGCCATTTGCGATATTTTATAATATGCTAGACATTACTGATTTTATAGCTTATATCATATATCACGAGAATAAGACGATCCTAAAAAGAACAGTTCAAAGTCGACTTTTCTTGCGGCAATCGAGAGAGGATTCATCAGAACCATTGATTGAAGATCGTGCTTAAAATCAGCAAGTAATGAGGAATTTTTCAACAAAAAATGCCATTAAAGGTGTCATTGGCAGAAGTGTGCAGAATGTTGAGATGTTAAGTACTTCCACTCCAAGAGATTGCTCTGGTGGAAAAACTGTGGTGGGAATTTGTGAGGTATGCATATCACAGCCAATGTACAAGAAAATATTGTAATTCTTGTAATAAACCTATTTGCAATGAACATTGTGTCGCAAAAGCACTTTGCCTATTTTTTAATAAGTAATATTCAGTTACTATTGTTCCAATGAATAAAAGTTTTATTTTGTCAACAGCAGACGTTTGAAAGTTATCACTAAATACACGCTGCACAAATTGTCGAAAACGAAGACGAAGAGAAACATAATCAGAAATTGTTACTTTATTTGTTTATTTAACATTTTTAAACTCAAATTGTTTTTATTTATTTTTGCATTAATTTGCATTTTATATGTTTATAATTAGAGATTATATCAAATAGTAACGATTTTAAGGTAAAAAAATGAAGAGGGTAAGTATGGGTACCCGGGTACCCGGCCGTGCCTGGGAAGGTAACTTTTTAAAATAGTTGCCAAATATACAATTTTTAAATTTTTTACACAATTATTTTCCTTATTACACTGTCAAAAGATAAAATTTCGAGTATCTAAAGGCATAAGGCACAATATTTACCAGAACATTGATTTTATTTCGAGTTTTGTGTTTTGGGTACCCGTGTATACACACAAGGGTTAGAATGGTTTACCCTAACTAAATGGCACAATTGTGGCTTTAACATGCTGAAAACCGAGCAGTGAATAAATACTCACAGGTGGATGGTTTTCTCAAAACTTATAAATGACTATTATGGAAAGTTATACATATTTTTGTACAATCGAAATATATCATTACACACCGTTGCATTCCTGGCAGTAACCTTAAATGTTTAGATGCAATTTCTAATTCCTGAATGATCTCTGGAAAGCACTTTAGCATGATTAGAAAATGGCAAACAGAAAAGCGCCTGTCATGGGAATCGGATTTAAATGGTAGCTAACATGCTGAAGACTATTGCAAATGCTTTCTTATTTCATGGGTGTCCAACAAATTCTGAATCTATTTTGCTTCCAAAGTCTTCTTTGGGAAGAAATACCTTTGACCTTCAATTGCTATATCTACTCCATATATTCTGCAATTTAAAAAGATTGTCAAATTTCTCCCAAGTTATATCCGCTGATTTTAAATTCTGAGTATCTCCTCCTCTAAACTAGAAGAAACTATTTCCAATCCCTACCCTCAAGTTGTTACGCCATTCCAGTTGAGTGCCCGATACTGTAAAATTGTTTATTCCATCAAATGCTTCCACACACAAATAGGGTTTAAAGAGGCATAAACGTTACACAAATGTAAAAATGTCTTTTCTTTTTTGGTTAGTTTACAACATTGTGGAAACCCTTTCACATTGATGAGGCCATTGTCATGGAAATAGATCAATAGAATAGTATTCTATTGATCTTTTACTCCATGAAGCTCACTCATGAAAGCTACGCTGTTTCTTTTCCTCAAATTAAGCACAAGGCAGAGAGATAGGAAATAAGCCCAGATGAAGGATGAAATTGTATATTGAAAACTTGGTAATTGACTAAAATTTTTAATGCAAGCTATAACATCCACACAGACAAATCCGTAATATTTTTAAAGGAAATTTAAAAAGGAGAAACAGGTAAAACTTAAAGCAGTGATTTTACACACCGATTTGTTTTTATATTTCAACCCATCTTAATCAGAAATCGAATTATCGTTTCAAACTGACTTTAGCCCGTCTATCAAGTATTTTTTTCCCTTTCCCACTAGCTTAGGACACTTTTATTTACCTATTCGCAGGAAGAAAGAAGTATCAGTCGGTAGCTTCAAATATTTCCATGTGCAGGGTTGAAATGTCTGATTTAGTTCATACTTTAGCTGGTTGCAAACAGCAAATAATAACACAAATAAAAAAGTACCACTTGACATTAAACAAAAAATTGTCTTAAAAACCGGTACAAATAAACCAACAATTAACCATTAGGGCTTAATGGGTTTTAAAAACATCATAACCACCACTATTGGTAATGTGTTTCGCATATGCTATTGGTAATGTGTTTCGCACTGGAACCATAAAGCCTATTTTGCAAACCATCCCCCCTAACCCCGCTAGCATTTGAGTTATCGCTTCTACCTCTCTCAAGATGAGAGGTTGGACAAATACTGAAGTGAAAAATGAAATGGTGTAAGGAGATCTAGTGTAATATACATACCTTCATGTTTAAATAACTCAACCATTTGATCAACTTTCATGATGATAAAAGGAAGAAAAAGCATTTGGCAGCAATATTCACGATAAAAAATGCTAATAACTAATGAACAGGGCCCGAGAGCTTTCATAGAGCTACTGTAGTGATGTTTGGATTGTTAATTAAGGGTGTGTCGGCTACAGCGGTCATTTTGCACCTCTCTCGTCCTTGAGTAAAACAAAATTTAAATAATGAATGCAAAACCGGTTAGGCAACTTATAAGAGGTAAAATATGCGTGGATTTGTCTAAAGCAAAGGAATTTATAATTTATCAAATAAGTTTATTTCTTTTGAAAAGCAATTATTCGGGTGAGACTATTGGGAGAGTCACCTACGATATTTCCTTAGGAACCACTGACCTCATGTTTGTCTCGAGAAGACCGGTATTTATCACACTCTGGCAGGATGTGTCGTACACTTAGAGGGGAGTCGCATTCATCACACCATAGTACAGTCTTCTCTTTTGTGAACAGGTATGAGTGAGTCATAGCGATGTGCCCAAAGGTATATAGTCTGCTAATTACAATAATATGTGAAATTTTACAGTGAAAAATTATTCAGCTGGTCTGAGATTCATGAATTGCCAACAGTAAATACTTATGCATTAAAACATGACTTGACTTGTTAACCATTAATGCTACGTGCATAAATACAAATACACTTAATTTTATTGAATCTACGATACCTTGTGAATAACATCACCTGTTAATACCTCCATGAAATAATTTCTCGGCTAGATAACTTGAGTGGTTAGGCACTCTGCAAAACGTCTAGAGCCCTGTGTTTGAGGGCCCGTGGAATGAATGTTTTCTCAGTGAATTTCATACACATTTTTCCATAAGATCATATAATACCCTAATAAATTTTTGAATTTTGTCAACGTTTTAATTCGTTCCCCAGATAAACGTAGAACTTAATTTACAGGTCTTTAATTAGATCCTGATATTTGAAGAATTCATATCAAGCAGACATCAAGATTTTACAGATGATTTGTTGCCAATTCCACAATAAACTACTTTACAAACTAATCTGTATCCATATTGAATAAACCATCATCAGAATTTGATACGTATAGTTATGGACGCACGAGGCATTTAGTTTATTAGTCTTTAACAACACGACTAAAAGCCTAACAATTAATATTTCCTCCATCATCATTTTGAATGATTTTTGTCGCCAAATTACTAGCGATGATTTTGTTTACTTTATGTTTTTCAATTTGTACCAACTCATCAATCGAGTTCTCATGCATATATTTATGCATAGAAAAGAGGCCATCTGCTCCATAATATAAATATAGCGTAATAAATTCACAAAGAGCATTAAATTTTGGTAAAAATCCACTCAAAAGCAAATTCTACCACCTAATTAACAGGGTCTATAATCTTTAATAGAGATTTATTCTGACGATTCCAAAGAATGCAAACGATGTATCCATCCCAAGCATACCTTTAGTGTAACACTAAAAATTGGAAGAAGCTTCTTTTCCCACTATCGCCAGGTTGAGTGATTCAGTCACCGAATTCACTAGGGATGATTTTGTTCATTTAACGTTTTCCATTTGTAACAACTCATCAATAGCCATCAGCTCAAGTATATTAGTATAGGCTAATAAATGCACACAAATCTTCATATTTGGGTAGAAATCCCCTACACATGAAATTATACTACTTAATTAATATGGTCCAATATCTATAATAGAGATATATTCTGACGATCCCAAAGAATAAAATCTTGGTGCCTTCATATGGTTCCACCCCATATTTACATTTAGCGTGACGCTAGAATAGGAAGAAGGTACATTGCCCACCATCGCCAGTTTGAATGATTTTCCGTCGCCAAATTCACACGCACGAAAATCACCGAGGGGGTTGTCATGGGTTAAAAGGGTTGAGGAGATATGAAATAAAAAAATAAATCAAAAAACGATCGAGCGGGAGCGGGAAATAAATAACACTTTAAAACACGGGCGACAGGGGTGGAGCGATTGGATGAGGAAAAGAAGGACCTAGATGAAGAGAACAAAAGAGAGTAGGAGGACGGTGTATGGGTGGGTGCCTTGAGGAAGGGGTAGTTATGCATTCTTTTTTTTATATTCGAGGAGGCTAACGAAAAAAAAATAAATCTGGGCCGTGTTAAAAAGAAGAAGAGGAGAAAAGGATGATGGACCAAAAGTGGAATGAGAGGCTGAGGGTTTAGTAGTCAAGGGGACAAGAATGGAGTGGAAGGGGGTAGCGGGGAGAAAGTAACAGAAAAGAAGTTTAGTAGGGGGAGGTGGGAGAGGAGGGTTGCTTGAGGTTTGGGGGTGGGGAGATGAAAATAAAAAAACAACAAAAAATATCGCGACAAAAAAAAAACGTTTCATTGAAAAAATACTCGGAGATAAATAAAAAGAGAGTTCGGTGGGGGGGTGGGGGTAGGCTGTAGGAGGGGATGCATTGTTGAGGAAGGGGGAAGTTGAAAAGGGGGAGGAGATGGATGAGGAGTGTGAAGCCGGGGTGGAGGCAGAAAACTGGGAGAGGGAGATCGATGGAGGCCTTGTGCGGCGTTGCCAAGTCCTCCGCAAGGTTGTCCCGCGACGTGGCAACGCCGCGCCGGCCTCCCTTCTCCCAAAACCGACGTCCTTGCTCCTTCAACCCCTTCAGGGAACACATACACTCGCCTCCCCATCCTCCGCCACTCACCCTTCCCACCACTTTAATTCACCACCTCTCCCGCCACCGTCATTCCCGGCCCACGCAACCCATATTTCCCTTTCTATCAAAGGGGTGGGAAGGTAGGGATGCTGGGTAGGAGGGTGGGACCTGCTGGGGGAGAACTGGGGCTGGAGGTGATATAGGGGCCAGCGTGAAATTCAGACCCCAACGAATTTGTAAAGGACGGCAAGGAAACTTGGGTTCACAGCTATCTTTCTCTACCTCCCTTCTCGTTCGGCTCCTCACCCCACACACAAGTTCTCACTCATCACTCTTCCATCTCCAGCGTCCACCTCGCCACCCCCTACCGCCTCAAACCCTCCTCCACCTCCCCCCATCCATTCCTCCATCGTCTCCTCTCCCACCGGCATCCACCGTTCACCCTCTCGTTACGTCACCTCTCTTCCTCTCCCGGAGAAGCGGCTTAGAGTAGAGGCAGCGACGGCGTCCGTGACTGGCGCGAGTCACGGGTTCAGTATTATGCTCGCCCGAAAAAAAGAATTTTCCCACTTTTGGCAAAATATATGTGCTCATCTTTCCTCATCACTCGAAAGCGGGTCATGTTTGTTCTAAGCCGAGACTCGGAGTGTATCATTTATGAACAATTGTCAATGCAGTAGTGTGTGATACCAGATAATATCATTCTATCGGTTAAAATTTGACATGAAAATTGCATTTGCTACCCCAAACATTTCCCAAGATTCCGCATGTTATTACTTTAGCAAATGGAGTTTCGTAATCCAGCACCCCAAAGCAGCTCACGTTTACACGTGACGTATCGAAATATGACTGACATTTCCTTGAGTACCTACACCGTTATACGAAAATAAAATCTGCATCGTTACATCTTTTCAGTTTATGAGAATGAGTAAAATGTAAGCGGTAAGTTTTAGGCTAAACTCAGTAGTTGCTTATCATCATGAAAAAATTAAAATAATTTTGCAAACAATACCACTAAGATTTTGTTGACATGACGCGGATTTCGATTATGTGGCGTCTTCAGGTCTTTAAATCTAAGAATGACATAAAGAGTAAAAGATTTTCTAGCGATATTTGCCATGAAAAATTCGTATGCCTATGTATTATCAATGACAAAATATTTCCATAGGGACTGTACATTGTCGCCTATGATATACAATTCATTTTTCCAGCATCGTGAAATAACTTACGCGGTGCTTTGGCTACGTCGTCTGATATTCCCTGCCTGACATTCGCTGTGGTCAGAGGCTACACATCGTCACCAAGAAAATAGAATTTTATTTTTCCAGCATCGTGAAATAACTGACGTGATGCTTTGGCAACGCCGCGGCTCTTATTTGTTAAAAATATACAGCTATACCATCTTCAAGGCGGCTGTGTTAATTTTATAGTTGAGAATTCAGAAAAAACATTTTCAGTCAATATCAGACATGAAGTTTTGGGTTACTTAGTCGTGACTCCCAAAAATTTCTAATACTACCTCGTATTATTATTTGTTATTATTATTTATACTCAAGAGGTACTTCAAAGAGGCTCAGGATAAGTCTGGTCTGGCTGTTATTTATCAAGCATCTCTGTTTGCTATTACAATCGTCAAGGCAATTGTTATTTTTTAACTTCGAAATTAAAATGAATTGATATGAGCTATGCCTCAAAAAAGTTTTAAATCATAAAATAAATACTGATGTTGATACAGAAGTCTTTCAATAGAATTGTTCAGGGATGCTCTAAGCAATAAGTGGGCACTGGGCCATAATGGAATAAAGAGAGTCCTATGAATATGAAAAATCATGCCTGGTAACGACCGTAACTCGAACCGTGGTCCCTCGATTTTGCAACAGGTACAATGGTTCAGATTTCTGAGACTCTGCTTACCCAGAAAGGGAAACGAATGATCCGTGCAAGGATACGTGCGTTAAATTGGGTTTATATGCATAAACTTTAAAAAAAATTTCCAAAATCGTAAAACAATTATTTTATTGACATGCTAAATTTCAAACACATAAGAAAAAAGCACTTGGTTAAACTTTATCACCACCTGATACGTTTTCGATCCTCTCTCGTCAGATTCGCATAGAAGATTACTTTTTTGTAATTATATTCTTTTATAATCAGTTTCCGGCTTTTACGTCATCATCCGCGAGAGTGGTGATCAATTGTCTTAAGAAGAACATATCCAAAAGGGTTACTCTTAAATGGTCTAAGGTTTAAAAAAGAATATTCTCTAAGTAAGCATCAAGCCAATAACTTTTGACAAAGTGACATCTAACCACAGTCATCTTCTCATTCTGAGAACTTGCAAAGGGAAATAATTACGAGGCAACTGAAAGAATGATACAAGCCTCGATATCGATTTTAATCTTTCAGCTTGAAACTTATCTGCTTATATTCGTGTTTTGTAAACCTACTTCAATAATTAAATCGTTAACTCATTCACTTAAATAAAACTGCTTTCAAAAATAAGAGCTTCATCAATAGAAGAGCAATCGTAATGAAAAAACAGCTCGAAAAGCCGAAAAAAGCGCAGCTTAACCATTCGCATTAAGGAAAAAGGACGTTCGGACTGCGGCGTTGTGACCATAATTTTTCTCGTGGTTTTGATAAAGATATGCTGAGGGATAAGCTTCAGATTGAAGAAGGAGAGAGAATAACAAGGAGAGATTGGACGTCAAAAGGATGATAACGCACTGAGTGAACTGACAACACTCGTCGTAAACAAAACGACTCTTATCTCATATCCTCGACGTTAGTTTTAATTTATATAACTTACAGTCTTATCAAGAGGAGGCTGGATGCTTTATACGACGACGGAATGCTATATACGACGGCACTTTACTTTCCCGGATACATTTATATAATGAACAGAAGAAAGTTAATTTCTCAGCTTCTCACTTTACCTTAAAAACTAATAGGGTCTACGAGAGTCATAAAAATGGTCGACATGGCTCATATATTAAATAAAAATACGGCTATGAATATTATTAAAATATTAATTATTCAATCAGCAAGCAGTAACTATATTTAAACTCAATTCAAATGAAATTTTGTCACTTATTTACGGTGGAATAAAGTAATCACTAAAGTGTGTGCTCCAGCAAGATATTCTCTTATTTCTGGGTAATTTCTCATGAAATATTACCATCCACATGTAAACAACAGAAATCTAATGTGCAAAAATCTTTATGGCAGAGAGATTAAGACAGGATGATATAAATTTCTCATAATTACTTGGAAAATACAGAAACATTAATACAAATATATGACCTTGGGGTTGCTTTAAAGGGATTCCCGAGGAGTGCTTCCTGCCCGGCATGAATAGATAATAGTAGGTATAAAAATAATAAAAAATGAAATGAATATGAGTTTATGAATACAAAATGAAAAGTAATTCATAACATTTGAATCAACAAGCTAATTTCAATATTTGAAAATGACAAATTCAAAACAAAACAAAATTTCCCATTTCCAAAAAAAGGCAGCCTATATCTTACATTTTAAAGGATGTAAAAACATAAGCTTTCAGCGCGAGAAGACATTTTTTAAACAATTTAAGGCCACGAAATACAAATATGAAAACCAATTATAGAAGAAAAACCACCGTTCCATTCTTTCCCAAAGGAAAAGGGCAGGATCTAAATTAAGTTTTAACCCCCTTGACGACGAAATAGCTCCAGAAATTTGCAATCACTCCAAACAAAGCGTATAGCGTAACATCGACGCTTCTCAAAGACGTAGGACTTAATTGAGAGGAAATAGATAGTCGAGAGCGCGGAATAGAGAAGCTAAAATTTACTGTAAGATATATTTAGAGCAAGAATAATCTTTCACACTTCTCGGAAGGAAATTTAAGCGGTAGTGAGGTATTCGTAAGAAGGCACGCCCAACTTTTTTCTCTTAAAGCTTTCGAGATAAAACTTAAACCAGTCTTCTCATAGATGACAGTATAAATAATATAATTTTACGGAAATATGTTTAAGCTAAGCAGACAGCTCAACAATTCAGAGAAACGGGCCATGATTGAAGTCGCTACACCTGTTTTATTGAAAGAGTTCTATTTATAGATGCAAAGAAAATTCTTAAATGAATACCTTGATTCGTAGAGAGGAAGGATTGATAGATTCTTTTTACATACGTACTCTACACTTTATTGCAAATGGCAGATTTTAAGAGTAGCTTGACGAACTCTAGAAACGCCGACATGCGTCCATTATGAATTATCCGCCCGGACAATAGTTTTGTTTTCTTTCATCAAATTTTTTCAGCCGTTTCTTCCCGTGACGATTCCTAAATTCCGCTATTATATACTGCGTAAACAGTTGATACGACTAAGTTTCAATATTCTAAAATTATTTAGAGATCTACCAGAACACCCGAGGGGCGTCAAAAATACTCCATCGTACTAATGGCTTGAATGAAGATGATTGCCTTACCTGAGCGACATAAATTGCTGCACATTGTCGTGAAGGAGTGCTTTCAATGTATGCTCCTCATTTTTAGTACGCAATACTGTCTCATTCTCCTAAGAAATATGAAAGGCAAATGAATGAAAAAATGAGGGTGGAAATCAGTTTTTTGATAGTTGGACAGTCAGCCTATCAAGATGAAAACTGTGCTTCTCTTGCCGATTAAGGAATTAGTCGATTTGGCATTCTCTGCAGATTTTACAAATATTAGTTGTCTTAAACAGCTGTAAAGCTACATTTACGAAGTACAATTCCATAGAAAGTAAACAAAAATGTGCAAAAATTACTTCAAGTCAGATCAGACAGCTATTTTATTAGAAAAATTTGCTTCACTTAGGTGGAGTCGGAAAGATTCGCCAAGAGCGCCACAGGAATTGGTGGAGTGGGTCATGAAACTGCCGTCGCCGAGGCCATAAGGAGTATATTAGTGGAAAAAACCGTCAACAACTTACTTTCCTTGCTTGATAAAGTGCTGTATGCTGCTTAAATTTGCATTACGTTACGAATGTTTTTAAGACTTATTTTCAAAAAACGCAGCTAGGAAACGATGAAAGTAGGACTTCGTCGACAATACAGCTCGCTTCACAAAGACAACCGTAAAGAAAAAAGAAAATCACCATCAATATACATAGGGGTTGCTTTGCTTAAAAATGAAGTTATACCTGTTATATAACCTCGTGTTTATTAAATTTCACGCCCTAAGACAAGCATTCTATTCTTTTCGATTTTATCGCATTTTAAAATTGCTTTAACTCAGGATTTCAGTTTTACTACGCGGTGGATGAAAGAATGAAGTCATTGACAAATGCACTCGGTTTTTCTACACATTTCGATTTTGCCAAAAGCATTGATTAAAAAATAGTCCATATTCTCACAATTTCAAGGACTGAAATTTGGATTTCCCTAGGAAACGAAGCTTTGAGTTATAAAAGTAACTCAAATTTGTAGTCGTCATAATTTACGTTACAATTAAATAGTTAAATATAATAATTACATCGAGGTTTGATAAGATATTTTATCACCCCTTATCCACACTTTAAATAGGCCTGCTAAAAGGTATATCCATTTTGCATGTTTCAAAGAAGGAACTACTAAAGTTTCATTTGGTATTTTAATCTCTAATCTCTTTCTATTGAACTTCAAACGGGCATTAACTCCTAGCGAAGCAAAATTCTAACTTAGACATAAGCTTTTTTATATAGATTTGTTTTCTTGTTGATGGCTACTGGACTACCGTGAGCTTACATTGGATTGGATCTCGGTTATCATAAAACACTGGGTTCTGATAAATGATGTTGAGGCGGTACTCGGACATTAAATATTACGCGAAGTTAAAAGGAGAGAGAGAAGGAAAGCTACTGATAAAAGTGAGTTTTGTCCTTTGCTTTTTGAATAAAAAAGTATAAGATACTACTCAAACCTTTTTTAATGCATTGAAATTTATGAGTAACATAATGAAAGCTTATGTACTGTTTGAAGTAGAGTGCGTCCAACGGTCCTAAGAATCAAAGGAAAAAGACTAATAAAAATCCAAATTTTTGGAAATAAATTGCTCGGACTATTTGACCAATATGTTCCTAATTTACACTTTCTACAGCCATATGGGCTAGCCATTTAGGTCATTATATTAAAGTACGTATTCAGGCATCACCTTCTATTATTGCTATTAAGTAGTTGAAAAAATTGAATTATGAATCAGTGCATATGTTTTATTGCTATTCCAATGAATATGGAAGTATAAATGAGAATAATAACTGTGACTAAAATTTGTAGTGAAATTTTTTTACGAAAATAAGATTTATACATTGTACTGAGAATAAGAATTGTTATCAATATTTTTAACTATTCTCAGGTGATTGTCCCCCTGTAAATTCTAATTAAATAAGCAACAAAAATATTCATGATAAATTTCATATTTATAGCAATTACCCGACACATATTTACTATATGTGGCCGGAGCATAAATCAAATGAATTTTAAGCTATTTCACACAGGAGCCAAGTAAAGGAACTAGAGAAGCTCGAGCTCACATTCGGAATCGGGTGATTGCAGCGAAAGATGAAGCTACGTTTTATTCACGTGTTCAATTTGAGCTAGCATTAATACTAGCGGGGAAGTATGAGAAGGATAATGCCGGAGAACAAACAGGAATATCAAGGAAATCCACTCAGGAATCCTAACCCATGCCTATTACCTCATTCGATTCCTTCTTCGGCCCCGTGGCTTTTATACCAACCCTCCTCCTATCCTACCCTCTCCCTTATTTGTGGAGGGTTCCTCGGGCGACATGGGCGATGCTGGACCACCCGCCGCAGGGCAAATAACGCCCTTAAACTGTATGCAGCGGCATCGTGGCCCCCAAAATTCACTTAAGTTTAACTCGACCAATTTCCGAAAGTGGTCGGGGCGGCTTAACTTCTACAGGACCCCATACCTAAGTATACAGACACATACGAGTGCAGAAAAGCACAGGAACTCACACAAAAACACATTTCCCCATGCCCATTAAAACGGTTGGAAGGTTAGAGGTCGGATGTCCTAAAAACCGGGGAGGTACTATATGGAGTGCAGGGTGCAGAGATAAAAGATGTGCTAGATGAGAAGATATTGAAAATGTAAAACAAATGACCGGAGCAGAAACTGGAACATTACAAACGTTAAACACCGCATATAATGGAGTCCAATTTCAAGAAATCTGTAACGTAAATCAGTGATCGACGACAGATAAGCGTCCCACATTATCAAGTTATATAATTGCATACCGCCAATACTCCAACCCAAGGCGAGGTCATAAAAATCGGAGCGCTTAATTTTATCTCGTTATTCTTGGCGTGGCACCAACATATTCTTTATAACATAGGTTTCCGATCGTTATCGTTAACAAAAACTTACCAAGGGAAGGACCTCGATAATCTGACTGGGGTTCAATGATTACTGGACCCTCATGTATTTGACCACAGGTGGGGTTAATCTTTAATTCTCAACATCCAGTGACTACAATACATGTACAGAAAAGGTTTTAATTTTTCATTACTAACTTCTCACTCGAAAGGGAATTATGATTCGCAGATTGTTGCTCTAGCTAAGCATTTCAATCTCAGAAAAAACTTAAAATACTTATTTCGGATTGTTTGTCAATTTTTATTTAAAATATCGTAAGAAATTTTCCCTCTAGAAATTACTGAAGTGTGAACCAAAAGGTGTTAGGGAGTCTTCAATTAAAACATAGTAATACAAATGTATCCACAGTTATACACAGAAAATCAAAACAATTTTCATTTACAAGAGACCTACCAATACGGTTCTAATTTCGAAGTCAAATAGTTAACAATTTAAGGAAGTACCTACAGAGTGGAGTTAGGGGTATAAAGAAAGAATATTTTGGTGGACTATTCCTTCTTTATACCCCTAACTTTCTTTCTTTAGGTGAACAGATATAAATGATTAAGTAGGTATGAAGGACAAAGAGATGCATTTCTATATCAATTAATTCTTACCGGTAAATAACTGACCAATAAAATGATGATTTAAAAACTCGTGTAATTTATATGGAACTGTCTGTAGTATTGAAACGGGAGGAAATGAATTATAATAAATATTAATCATTTTAACTTATTATACATGAACTGCAGCTCTTCATGTTGTGATAACCCTGCTAGCTCTATATCTTTGCTACTTGGCTGATTCATATCTCGATTTGGTTGTCCTGTGGATTTGTTCCAGAATCTTAGTCATGGGGTTCCCTTTTAATTATATACCTAACAAGTAAAACTAAGTCCATCTGGACATTGTCTCCCCTGTAAAGTTTCATATAGTTCTCAATCCTTCTCAATCCTTCTCCGCTGTAAGTCATTCATGTGGAATACGAGGAAGGTTTACGTTTAAACACAAGTAGTCAAGTTGGCCTTTTAGTCATTCCTAACTCTCAGAGCATACGATGTAAAAATAATAAATGTTAAATTTCTATCACTCCATCCAAAATTTGGTAATCTCTGAAGCCAAACAACTTATAGACTTTTGCGTCATGAAATATAGGTGAGAGGGTGGGCTTTAAGTATTTCTTCAGCTTTAGCTAGTCAAAAGCAAAAAGTGTCAACTGGTCCATGCAATGTAGTATGGAGTATGGAGCAATTTCTGGTAAAAACTTTTCTACCACTTTGAATATTTAGTTACTTCCGTTGGACGTGGGACCCCAATTCTCAGTGCAACACATCCTCTCACATTTCGAGTTCCTATTAAACAGAGGTAGGACTATCAACGGACCTATACTCCTGTAATAACCATACTTCGTCGTATAATGGAATGAAAATATTTGAAGAAGTATGCTGCCTAAGAACGGGAGGAAAATGCCCAAAAAGATTATATTTGAAATCAATAAGCGTAATCATGGAATATTTGCTCTGTACTCATGAATTATAACCAATTATTCGTGGATTTTGTACTTCTTTGATTCCTCCATTTATCCCTTAAGGTTTGACGGAATCATCAGAAACCTCAGCAATCAATTCCACTAAGAGATTGCCATTAGTCAATTGGTTCAGAAACTGCTATTTATCTCTTGGAGGTGTCACCTATTGATTATTATGTCAAGTGGTTGTTTGGCCAAACACTTATCATCCTGGCATCTTCTTATTTATTTAAAAAATAGAGAAAATTCTGAGAAAGCGATGTAAGTGCTCAAATTAAACTGTATATGCTGCCGGTGATTGTAATACCCTGGTTTTTGACGTCTACTTGTATAGAAAATATATAGTAAAAAATATTTCATAACAACAATACAGTTGAAACAGATTCTATTCACCAACCACTTGGTATTCTATGGTGTTTTCGAAAAGAGATAATAAGCTGTCAAAATTTAGAGAATTAGTCTCTCAAATTTTTATCACCGATCCATATATTCAAATCAACGGCGAAAACGGAACGATCCAATGGACCAGTAAAATTTTATGAGCTCTGTGTCGGAGAACAAGACGGTCAGAAGGCTTTTGAGTAGTATTTCAATGATATTGCGGGGAGCAGTCTAGGCAGCTGGTGCCCTATTTACTTTGAGCAACATGCAGCGCTATCAGGCATCGACTATGTGTGGCAATTGAGAATTCAAGAGGCGCAAGACCAGGGGTTAAGGCACAGCACCAGTCAGTTGATCGTTCTCACTGCACGAGGAATGTGTAACGTCTATTCCTAGCACAACAAGCGATGCGTTGTAACACCCATATTATCGACTTCCAGTCATACCAATTAGCATCAATCTAGAGACGCTGAGAAGTGCATTTAGCACGAAGACAGCAGCATGAAGCAACTTTATTTCATAGAATGCACCTGTGTAATAATTAATTTTTAAAATTCATTTCCAATTTTGAATTTGAATACAGCATTCAAATCAATTACGCTCGATGTTTAATATGAAACTTGAATAAACCCATTTTTACCCTTGTGGCACCAATTAGTACCAGACCTTAGTGCATTATTAAATACAAATATATTTAAACTTCCCGATATTTCGCAGGATTTTTCAAACTTAATATCACTTAAAATTGATCAAAGATAACGATTTCGTAGATTTTGTTTTAGTATGCATACATTTTAAGGCATACCAGGTAATTGAAATGGACAATTTTTTTTATAAACGCTAAATAAGAAGGTAAATATGCTTAAGCCAAATAGGAGGAAGTACATTTTCCACGAACGTATACTTTTCTTGGAACCGATCGTTGTGGAGAGGCTGTTATAATTACGATATCCTCCATTATATCGCTACTTCTAAACCCACATTATATATTTTTTTAAAGACAAATCATTGAAATGAGAAAAAACTTGCGAATTTTTAGGAAAACTATCAAGAGGAATACTTACTAGATTTTTATTTTTCAAAAAACAAGCCAGGAAAGATTTATTGGGAAAAGGTTTAATGGAAACTTCTCCCAATTGCTTGCTTTCAAATACAGAATATGACTTCTTTCAAAATTGTCAGAAAATCTTGCAATATGAATTAAAGGCCTCCATAGAATATAAACCCACCGTTTGCTATTTCAAATGTACCAAAATTGAGCTGATTTTTTTCATTTGACTTTGTTATTTCGAATCCTGTGTTTTGTGATACTTCATAGTTTTGCTACTAACAACAAAATAAAATATTCAGTTTATACAAACAACAACGTAGCCTAATAGCATAAAGCCTCCTGAAAACCTTGAAGGGATAAGAAAACTGTTGAGTACAAAGAAATAGGACTACAAACTAAAACACAGTACCAGAAAACATCTGTGGGGAGCGTGGCATTCTATTAATCTGAAGCCTGAACCATTGGATAAGTAGACCAGAGAAGACTTTAACTGTCAAAAGCTGGTGATGGAGGAAAATGCTGATGATCAGATGGATAGATGAATAAGAAATGAAGAAGCATGCAAAAGAGTAAGCGAGGACGGTACCATATGGAACAAGACACAGAATGGAAGAACCAGATGGGTTGGATACCGAGAGGCGCAATGGGTTTTTCTAATATATGATTGAGGGAAATGTCCAAAAATGATGGCCAAAAGAAAAATACATAGAAAAAATGAAGAAGGAAGTACATGGGAAGAACTACCAGAAAGTAAGAACTCTAGCATAAGACCAGGAAAGATGGTGGGCTGTAGGATCTCACCAATCAGGATGGTGGGATGCAACCAATCTCAGGATTGAACCACCAATGATGACAAGTAACATCGCAGTTACGCACACTACACTACATTATAATAATCTGTGATATCAAACAAGAATTTCCTTGGGTGTAAAAATGCCACCCAAGCCAAACTGAAACTTTTCAAACCTATACCCTATATTTGTCAGGAAAAGACAACCACTTAGGCTCCAAGCCAACCACCATCAACTCATTAATATCTTGTGGCCGCAAATGAATTTTTAAAAACGGGTGGTCAATATGGTTTTCTCTTAATAAATATTTCATTCAAATTAAGGTTTAAAAAATTCATTACACTAACCAAAAAACACAATTAAAGATAAAAAAGCAGAATTAAAATTTTTTTAATAAAACGTACTCGTTTCGTTGGGGAAATCCAAAAAATGAAAGCGTAAATATTAAAAACCAGCTGTGAAACAATGTTTAAGTTACGTTGAAAACAAATGTACATTACAATAAAGTGTTGATGCTATTATATTCCTAATAAATACTAAATTGTTTCGATACCTACCAACTTAACATAAGGTAACAAAACTATCCATGAAGGCAGTGAATTTTTTAATATAACTGAAAAAGAGCAGGTTTTTAAAAATACATTCATGCTTTCAAACCAAAAGTTTCGAAATAATACGGCTGATGATGATTCATACATATTTTTCTTAGGGTACTGAGATTAGTCAAATAGATACGTTGGAACCTATTAGATACGTTGGAACTAACATCTAAAAACATCCAATCAAAAGAGTAGAACACGAAGTCATTATGCTGGCTGGCTTTTGGTTTCAAAAGACCGATAAATGACACCATATTCATTATGAATACTGACCACAGTATTCATAATGAATATGAAGAGAAAATTTATTATAGTTAATCCAGACTATTAAAAACTTTTCTTGACCTATGGAAACCATGAAGCGAGTAGCAACGATTGCTGTGGATTCATGTAATACAATAATTGGAATAAGAGACAAATATATTTTCAAAACACAAAATCAGGGACTGCAAGATTCGAACCAATTGCGAAGTTACTGGGAAACGGTACCAGGCTGCGATGATCATTCGGCAGGAGGAAATTCAGCCCGGACTCTTCCTGAACTCAATTTTCAGATTTAAAATATTCAAATATTTTGACTCAATTTACCCGGAGAAAATTTTGGGAAATATGTCGTTCCATTTTTTCCATTATCGTGGCTAATAAACTCTCAACGAACAAGGTTGTTCAGACAGCTGATTGAAGGATTTGTTTGGGATACTTTAGAGACTTGTACGTTGTTAATTCCTATGTGTTCTAATATTTCTTGAAATTTTTGGTCAGATAAATTTAAGCACAATTTGGAGGGTATCATTATTTTCAAGGCTGTATGTCATTAAATAAATATAAGCGTGTATTATCATTGTATGCATTAAGGTATGTACGTGTAAATGAGTGCATATATCTGTATATGTGTGATTGAATGTAGCTGCAAGTATGAGGATTGGCCGAAAGTAATTCCTCATAATTTTAGAATGTAAATTGCTGCATAATTCATTTTATATTCTAATCCATCATAAATGTTGCCAGTACTTTCTTTTCCACAGTACCACTTCGAAAGATAAAGAGGTGAAAAGAACGGTGAAAATCTGGCTCCATAACGAGAGCAAAGAGTGGAAACGACAGGACATACAAACTTCACGGAATCGCAGAAATAATGTAATAAAACTTGGAGGATATAATGTAAAAAAATAGATTGAGTAGATAAAATATCAGTTTTTCATATGTGTAAGTAATATTTTGTTGAATAAATGATTTTTGAGAAAAAATCTGGGGTGTTACTTTTTGGGCAAAGCTCGTATATGCGTATGCATCTATATGCATGTATGCCTATATTTATGTGATAGAAGGTGTAATAATGCCGTTTTTGCGCAATACTGGTGATAATTGAAGCTTAATTACAAGGCATTCTACGTTGTTTTTTTCTCAGCACATATTTTAAATGCGTCATTGGTTGACATATGCTTCCATATTGTAAACGTTTTGGAAGCAATCAAGTTTGTTTATTATTCCTTTAACCACATCTATGTCATTAGATCAAACAGAAGTGAACAAACAAATTAAATAAACTTCCGAACCAACGGGCACACAAGTTTTGAAACCTTTAAACAAAATAAAACTTTTTATGTACCCATATTGCTCTGACAAATTGTGTGAAATTCACTGTGGAAATATCATTCGTCTGGAGTTAGATGCTGTCCGGTTCTTTGACTAGAACTAGAACAAAATATAGTGGCATGAGCTTAAGAGATTACTGCACGTGAATCTAGTAAAATCAGCAGAAAGTTCCTCCTTAAAATGTTCCACCGCCACCTCCTCAACGAATGAATCTGCCAATCACCCCTTGCCTTCTGAAACTTCCCTCTATCATTTAGGGGTTACGTATGAACAAGAGCTACTTTTTCGAGTGCACAATGCTGCAATTTCAAAAAGGTCTACATATGTAGTTAGGATTCAACATAGCCTTAATGAAATTACCGATCTATTTGCCCTTAAATATTTGTTTCTCGCATGTGTACCTTCCGCTCATGTATAATGCTCTCCCATTTGGTCAACTGTGTCTTTCACTACACTTAAGTCACTCAACAGCTCCCTTAAAATCATTCTGGCCATAGTCCGTCATTCTCCCCCTTAGGCGTAAATCTCAAACTGAAATCTCATCGTTTCTAGAACTCTCCCTCCTCCACCATCACCCCCTGACTCCTGACCTTAAATTCTTAGACTCCACCATGAACGGCTCCTTCAACTCTGATCCGCTCTACCCAAGTTGGTTACACATACCCAAATTCTATCTTTTCACATCCTATTGATTTCCTTTCCCACCGTCTACGTTCATTTTTCATTGGCCTTGGCAAGACCCACCCTATACCCTTGACCTTTTCCCCTCGCTCAGTATCTTTTTCTCCTAATTAAAACGCACTGTGACCAGTTCTTCTTCCATGCCTCCAAATTGGCTAGTTTTTCGTTGAATCCTGTTATTGTTGTTTTACCTGTTAGTTCCTGTTACTTTTTACTCCATGATAAACAAATTTAGACCACTTTTAAGTATGTACCATTATGTGTGGAATACCAAAATGTGGAGGATTGGCGAAAAATTTCCAATTTATTCACTACTTGCCAACGTGTCGAAGTTTACCTTCATGGCTTGAGTATAAACTATTGACATAAGTTCATTTTCAGAGCAGGCCGAATGGAATGTTCTAAGAGAATCAATTTTGAACAATATTAGAAAAAATATATTACATTTACCATTTAAGACCAGCCCTTCAAAATTATTACGTGTTACTTTTTAACTTAATTTCAGTTTTTGAACTCAAAGTAAAGATCTTAGTGGTTGTTTTGACGTTTAAATAAATGAATAACTGAGACGTATAGTTAGCACAAAAATCACGTCTAACATCTTCCCATTCCTTTTTTCCTCCCATTTCCTATCTAGTGTGCCAACGAAAATGCCACATACCTTTGCGGTGACTCGCAGGGTTAGATGTGGGTAAAAATGTCTACAAGTGGCCCCATAAAGTCAGAAGTCCGCGTTTCGTTTCCCGGTGTTGGTAGTTTTTGCACATGGAAAGGTTTAAGCAGTGTTTGGAAGTTTGTTTCGGTCGTGATGAAAACCTTCACATAAAGGAGGCTGTACGTGAGCGACCTTCGCCGTCAGAAAATACGAGAGCCCAAGGTCGGAAATGCGGGGAACATGGATATTATCTTCTTTCCCTTTTTCCGAGGCAGATTATGATTTAACATGGGGAAAACGCGCTCGCATCTGCATGGAGGACATTAATTTTTAAAACTCGATATGAGGCTATATTGGTTTCAGACTTACGGGAGATTGAAAATAAATTGGACTTATAGAAGGAAATAAAAAATGAAGCCGTCGTGGTGGAGACCATAAAAACTGTCTGCTCCCACATCGACATGACTCCATCTCCAGATCCTATAAAATGAATATCTTTATACGTCCTTGGAGATAGGGTACCGTTACCTATTCAATGTGATATTTGATGACGTATACGACAAACTGCAAACGCATTTAATCACTATGGAAGTACTAGGAGGAAAATATTATTAAAATTTAATAAAATATGTGGTTTAAAATGATGGATGACGTTCCAAATCTATTTACGTATGCACATGTATGCAATACAGTGGTACCTTACAATGGTGGCAGTAGCCATGGAGCACATTTACCGTGGATGAGTCCACTCCCTACTATCTACCTCAACTGGATAGTTAAGGACTGAGCCGTGCGTATCAACCATTAGTACAACGGGTGCTAGCCTCTAATGCCAACTTATACATGTTTAATCCATAACTAAGAATACATTTCTAGCTCTCTCCTATTAATCCATTAGTACAGGAGGGATTATTTGATCATAGGCGGGCAACATGCGTAATTTTTAAGCAGCTTATTTTAAGATCGCAAACAAATTTCATAATTTACTGCAGAGGGGATATGAAAAAAAACTTGTATCATTTTTCCAAATCGAGTATAAAAGTTTTCTTGCAATGATTGGATTATGCTCAGAATATTGCGAAAGACCAAGAGTAAAAATATATTGCAATTTTTACCTTTAATTGGTGATTCACAGCACCATACGGAGAGCTTTTATCAAGAAAATGTTTTATTAAATTTTATATAACTCCACTTTTCTATATTTATAATAATATATATCCAATATCTCCAAATAAATGTTAATTTAAAAAGCAATTTTAGTAACTAGCTACTAGCCATAATTTCAATTTCATGGTATGTTATTAAAGTACAATGGTAATATTTAAACAAAATTACTATCGCAGTTCATGAAACGTAAACTTATACCTGGTTACAATCATAGAAGAATGACCTCGAACACTTTTTTTTATGATGGCTTCTTTCCAAACATAATTCGTCTCTTAATAATTTGAGGCGCATAGATGTGGTGCTACATCCTAAGCTATGGGAAATGTGAAAACAAAATGCAAAGATATCCATTTATTTGAACGCCAGAAAAATTAATATTTAAATTCACCATAAATAAAACTCACCGGAGCTTTCTGCAGTCCTTAATTTCTACTGCAAGGAGACGAACGCACGAGATATTTTTATATTTTTCCCAAGACTTAAAACATGTTAGTACTTAAAAATTTTCAGCATGTATGTAATGTTTCATTTCTGACTTCTCTTTAGAGAGCGCTTGTGCCTATTTGTCACAGTAGAAAGCGTTTATTACTAAACGTAGGACTGAAAAACTATGAGTTACATAAATACCTCCATTTCACTAAGTAATTAAACTAAACTCGGACGAATATCGGTTGTCCAAAACGGAACCAAAAAGTGACACATAACCGACGGGAGCGAAAATATAGTTATGGTTTTTGTCACAGACTGAATTGTGGTCAAATGCAGCGTTTTGTAATTCTTTTTCTGTTCATCCCATTAAACTTCGAGCTAAATGAATATAATTGGATAAAATATTTAACTGACCATTACCATCGAACGGAATGATCCGTAGTCGTGTGCGGCTGCCAGATTCAGTGGACATAAAACAGCTGCTGCAGACAACTCTTGCAGTTTTCATTGGCTCACAAAAATATTAACGTCATCAGTCAATTCTCGGGCCAAAACATAATAATGAATAGCTATAGAGATTAATTGCGTAATACGAGAGCCTGTAATATGTCCACTGCGTTTCATATGCCATTAATAAAAAGCGAGCGCTTTTATCTTGGCTGTTTTTGCAAATGATGTAAAGCACAGCCCACTAAAACAACTAGTCCATTAGGCCAAAATGGAACTTTTCCGTAAGCTCGCAGATTTTTTTAGTAGCAGAAACGTTTCTTGCGTATATCAATTGATTTTCGGGAATGTATAAAAAACTTTAATAGCTGTGGGTTAATGAA
The DNA here is from genome assembly GCA_963169105.1 of Ceriagrion tenellum. Taxonomy (NCBI): domain Eukaryota; kingdom Metazoa; phylum Arthropoda; class Insecta; order Odonata; family Coenagrionidae; genus Ceriagrion; species Ceriagrion tenellum. The sequence continues at coordinate 95,457,182 of OY720643.1, forward strand.
ACTTGCCTTAAATATATCGACATAATTATAAACCTGCAAATTAGCATTCATCTACAAGTCATTTTGCATGGTATGGAAAACACATTAAAAATTTTATTCCATTACACCCAAAAACCGTGTAGGACTTTTAAAATATCTTAAAGCCATGCTATTAACAACAAATACTTACAAACTTGCTTAATTATATCGTGTTAATTACAACATGGCATTTGTAGAGTACAAGTTCAATTTGACCATTTCACGTACAGAAATACGGTATCAATGAACTATATATGTTTATTTCGGGCATGCATTTTAAGGGACATCAAGACAGAGTGAACACATTACCGGTTAATATAGGAAATAATCACTTTCAGTACTATTCCCATTTCCATTTTTGTTAAACAGGAACATAAAGTGAATGATATTATTGCCAACTATTAATGACATTTTACTAGCTTCTATGTCGTCTGCTATTGGAGTGTTGACTCTGCAATGGTATCTTATAATAACCGGCAAAATCCAGGCCTCATGATTGTAAGCAGGGATTAAATGTATTACTCACTTTTCATAGAAATATTTTATTTGAATTTATTATATGAGGACCTATTCTTACAAAAAAATATTGAGATTTTAAATTAAATTATTGCAGCGTCATATTGTGGAGCGACGAGAAGTAATAGCTCAAAATAAAAACGGTTTACTGTTCCACAATGTTATTAATATTTTCTACTGATTTCGAAGTGTATAGCGTCATTTTAAAGACAAATGTCGAAACCGGTGAACATGCAGCATGTATGTCAAAACCAATAGACAGCTTTTATAACATAGAGGAACTGTATATCGTTTTTATGATGAGTTATTTCTACTGATATTTTACCAAATGCATGTGATTTACACAAAGAATAATTAGATTTGATGGAAAGCTTCTGACTGTTTCCCATTACATAAGAGGAAATATAACCATTTTTATTCTCCAATTCCAATTAATAAATTTTAGATGCTTAAATATAAACATAAGTTACGAAATAAAAAATGTTGTCATTTTCATATAGAGACGAAACGAAGAAGTAAGTTAGAAGCAAGAAGTACCATGCAAAGGGAGATGTGAAGGTCATTTAGGAGTCGCTAAATATGCCATTTCATAAGAAGACAACTTCGACCGTATTTTCTGCTTCTTCCACTCCAAGAAACACCACCAGTTCCGTCTGCTTCCTCTATTCCTCACGCTTCCACGAAACTATTTATCTTGTTCATAGATATCCTAGCTTCAAAGCCTCCATAGGTAATGAGCTCTGTAGTTTGAAATACACCAGCTAAAATTGGGAGCACGTTGGTTTTTGCGGTTTAGAGACATTAGCGTGGTAGAGCGTTGCACGCAGGGAAATTACCAGGAGAGCATTCCATTCAGGGGATTACAGCCCACAGCATGACAGGTTTACCTAGCAAAAAATTAGCCCAGGGATATTTGAGTGGCGACCCTAATTCACCTTAAGACATCGGTTACAGATTCAATGCCTTAGACCATATTCTTTTCACCGTTAAAAGTGTTTTTTTATACAGAGATTGACGATATGAATCAGAAAAATGTGTAAATTTGTCTATATCTCCAATTTTCCATTCGTGCATCTCTTGTAACAGTGTTCAAACATATTTAAGAGTAGTAAGGAAAAAATAAAAGACAAATTCTAAAATATGACATAGGTACGCCATTTCTAAATTATGCCAAAGCCTTACAAGCCTTTTTCAAGACAAGGTATTCTCATTAGCCATTGACTATACTATTCTGATATTAGAAAAATATAAACTTTTGCCTTCGCATGAGAGAAAACATCATCACCTAGGTAAGTGACTTTAAAGTAAAACTTAGATTCATAGTTTGTCAACTTCAAATTAAAAGTAAATATTTTAGTACAAAAAAATGGAGGTATGCATAATGGTACCCCTTTGCGAAGCATTACGAATAAGTAGCAGCGTCAGACACATGGATAATAAGGGAAAATGACATTTGTAGCCATCAACTTTCTAATAAAATTCTCATTCATATGGCCGTAATTCCATGAAAGGTAACATTGTAATTTATTTGAGAACATTTATTATAATTTTAAAGTATTTTAAGAAGCTTTATTGCTATAGCTATAGTGTAGTGATTAACTTACACATAACATACTAATTTCATTTCATAATAAATACATGCAAATTTATGCAAACATCACTTCTTTGCGATTATTTCGCATGCATTGCAAATATAATATTCTGGCTTTTTACGCTATGAAAATTTCACATATTGAGAAAATAAAGACTCATATGTATTTTATCCTACGCAGGGCGATTGTTCCGTATTATAGCAATGAATATTTCTTCGATGTGCTGATTGTAAAAACCGCATAAATGAAATTAGTGAAAAGATAATACCGCAGTTATTATTTTCACTCAACATTATGCTCGTTTGCTTAACATTTAACGCTTAATTGCACCAAACTGATACAACTCGTTACTGGTGGTTGCTATGGAGAAAATTAATGTCTATATGAGCTGAAACAAGTAGTTTATGGGATGAAAATTGCGTTAGCATTAAAATTCTAGATGCCCTTGAATCATATGATTATTTGATATCCATGGTCGGAATAAATTTCCTTATTTTAATTTGTGATATGAAAATATGTATTTATATTAAGTAGTCGCTTTCAATAGTACGGATAAATTGTTTTTACTCCAATGCTTGCAATATATATTTATATATACACGTTTTATATATACTATATAAAATGGAGATGGCTTCGCTTTGACTCACTATATAATTGCAAAAAGCGATATGAAGCACTTTTTAATTTTTTATTATAATTCTGTAATCGCACACAACTCATTTTAAATTTACAAAGACGTTAAATTATTTGTTGAGACCTATTGGACCGAGACATGGATGTGAAGTAAATGTTGAGAACAGTAATTTTTGCCATTCTAAATAGCAGGGAATTTTGCTTCATGCTAACAAGGTAAAAAATGTACGCAATAACACATTATTAAGCAACTAGATGCATCGTGAAAATTTCCCCCTTAAGGTATTCATTACGCAAATTCTCGTCTTGGCGATAAGGATTAATGGACTTCGCCATAGATTATCATCAAGGACATCAAGAGGTTTTTAATGATGCTAACATTACTTCATCTTTGTGGAAAAAATAACGAAAAACGCAAAAATGCAGGCTCTGGCTTAAATAAGCAACATCCAGCCAAACAAGGACTGCATGATGTCAAGACCCACACTGGTATGTGACCCCGTATTCAACCAATTACCTAACGAGCCACAGGGCCCAAAATTTCAATTTTCGCAACACGTCCAAATTCGGAAGCCTGAGTTATCTTAATGCATGCTCAAAATGAACGTTCTACCCAGCATATGAGCATAAGGGCACATTGCGGGTGATGTTGAGATACCATCTGCATTTTGGGTAATACACTAGATCAAAATATGGGATTAGATTATTTAAAATATGGACAGTTAACATACACGGTGCTCAGGAGGAATGTTTGCAACTTGTGGGGAAAATAGGATGTCATACATTTTACCTGCAACATGGACTCTCAAGTCAGAACGGAAATGAGTACTTAAATTGGCACAGGAGACTGAACTAAACTCTTTGCTTATATTGAATCTGACAACTTGGAGCCTCTGTTTATACGCTACTAATTTCAGGACGCAGCGGTGATGTGCGGGCAATCTAATTATTTGCGCCATACATTCCCTCCGTCTTTCACTCCAGTTCCCCAGAATATTTTTGATTGCAGACTCCATCTTCTTCACTGATATTTTTTCAAAACACTAGATTAGCCTGCTGGCCGAATATTGTACGTCGGGATTCACGATTGGATAGAAAATAAATGTGACATGATTTCCGTTATTAGTCCTGATTATGTAATTCGATTTTTTTGGAAAACTTTCATCCTTTTCACGTAATTATATGAAACGCACTTAATCCAGTGGACTTCATTTCATAAAAAAATTAATTCAGTTGTTAGAGATGAACTAATAATGTAAAACTGAAGCCTTATTCATGATTATAACTATGAAATACAACTAAACATGTGGCGTTATTGCTACAATGACGACCTAGTGTTAGTAAGGCCAAAATAATAATTAAAATTAACTAACTTACTTCGCCTAAAGCTATGAGGATTCTACCAGAAATCATAACGAACTATATATAAAGTGATATTTTTTACGGTAAAGAGGTATGGATTAGAGAATTAAAGTCTTACATTGACTTGTTCCAAAATACCTCTTAAATTTGATGCTATGAGTGTTCTAACAAATGATGAAGTGCGCATATGAGTATAAGAGAAATAGACCATACAGAAAAGAAGAACCAGATGAATTGGACACACTAAGAGACAAAATTGGTGTTTGATGAACGTAATTGATGGCAAAATAGAGGAAAAAGTCGCCAGAGGAAGACCCAGGAATAAGTTCATGGACCAAATTAAGAGGAAAGTACATAGGAAGAGATACCATGAGGTAGGAAGGGAAGGTTGGAGGGCTGTAGTCAACCAATCTTAGGATTGCAAAGCTAATTAATGAATGGGTATTCTTAAGTTTGCATTATCATTAGTATTCTAATGCTGACGGTGCCATATGCGAATCATGGATATTTTCACCTCACACCATATGCAGCCTGAAGGAATAGCACTTAAGGCAACTTATACTATTTACCGAAATATTAATGCATGGGTATTCGTATTTTTTCTCGAAAGCGGCCATTACGATACTAAAAAAAATGTTGAAAATTATTAATTTCAGATGAGAATATAAGATTGAGAAATGTATCGTAATGGAATATTTCATTTTTTATTTATAATATTACTCAAAAAAGTCAAACTACTTTTATTGACGGCCCTAGTGGTAAAAAAGACGGCTGAGCATCAAACAATGGAGGTAAAAAAAATTAGGTTTTGCACCAACACATAGCAACATTAGTTATTAATTGCAGATTGGCTACACTGCAAAGAAGCTACTTAGAGTATTATATTTATACAAAGTTTTGTACTTAAGTTTTAAAAGTCCCTTTGGCGTCCTCCGAAAAAAGGGGAATATAAAAATGTTCATGCAGCCTTAGGCACAGTTAGAAAGAGAACGTCATTTATGTTTCATGTTTTTAAATTAACCTTTTGTTCCCGGAAAAAGCTCGGTCACCTGATACTGGCTAATTATGACTTACGAACACATTTGACTTGAGTGGCATCTAGACACCAATGCCTACCCCGATACCTCCTTGTGGAATGGAAGACCGTTTTGTAATACCCACAAGGGCCAATATTTAAACGAAGTACACCCAAAGTATACTAATATGCAGTTGCGATACCAATGTCAGTAAACCTGCAGTCCAGATATAGGTATGTGATGCCATGGGGATTGAAGCAATTGAAAGCGTATTCCTAATAGTTGCTACAAAATCCACCACCAATCTATCCGAGAAAATTAAAGTGTCATTTTACCTAAATTTTTCCAGATATGAAAGTTCGTGGAGATGAATATTGAGATGCTGTATAAAATAATATAATTTACTGAGTACATTTGATGGCAAATACTAATATATTGAATAAATAAAAACAAATTATAGCAGAATATCTCAAAATATAGGTGCCCTATTTTGAAGCGGTGTAGTTTTCGCTCAAATGAAATGAATTACCTCTGAAAGATAACTCATTAAATTCATTGTATTTTCTTAGCATATCCCAATAACCGGGTTAGTTTTACTTGCTGGCGGATAGAGGCACTACAAGTGTCAGCTGCAAATTAGCAAACAGATATTAACAGAGATGCCCTGATAAGCTAAAAGGCAGTCAATGAATTATGTGTTATAGCATGCTAACGTTTTCATCTTCGAGTCTTTAATTCTTCATCTAGTCCATATTTGAAGAGATTATAAGGTTTATTCGATGCCAAGACTCGCAGTGCGGGAAATATAGAATGAAGATTAATCATGAGCGAACACTAGTAATGAAATTCTTTGGGAGAAAGACTTGTTACAGTTATCTAGCTTAGAAAACTGACATCTACTGTGGATACGATGAAACCAAATGTGATATCTGGAAAACCGTTAAAGATAGAGTTTTCTTTGCTTAAGTTATTGGTATACTAAAGGTGGAAATAACAAAATCAACTCTAACTTCAAATTATGTAATTTTGTAAGTTACAATAGCGTATTTTGGCTAAGTCGGGCAGAATGGATGCCATGACCTTAAGTTACCAGACTCAAGTGACTAAAGGACATGCGTGATACTCACTGTTTTCTACATAAAAACATGTTATGATCACCCGTACCGATTCTCTATTTGCTTCAATTGTTACCAGTGCAAACGCATGAAGTGGGTTACAGTAACAACGGACTAACTTCATTTTAATCCAGGCTCGTAAAACTTTACCCACTATTTCTGCCCATCGTCTCACTTGAAGCTTCTCGTTCTTCTCCTCAACATACGTATATTCCTTGTTTAAAAAAATTAACGAATCCCCGTCCATTTCTTCTCAGCTGGTTAACTGCGAATTCGGGCTAATTAGCTCAGGACCCGTCCCCCAAGCCAGGCTCATTTTTCCATCCGCAGTGCTCCCGTCTTTTGTTCCCGAGACTTGATTCTCTGCCCAAAGCCCTCCTGCCACCACTGCGTTCTATTCTCCTTCACTCGGCCTCTTTCCAAACCCTTTTCTCATTCCCTTCTCTCACACCCTTTCGACCCAGTTCTCTCCTCTACATTGCTTTTCCTTCCCGCAAGTAGCCTGATCCCGAAAACCGAATTCAAGGGATCAGATTAGTGTAGAGTTAACGGAGAGTCCCGCATTTATTTGGCAGTGTGGAATCTCATGTGGGATTCATTTTCTACGTAAACCGTCATAATGGGGAAAAGGTTTCACACAGCTAGGAGTCATACTGTCTCCACACCTGGTACTCTCTCTACGCACAAATATTCTTCTCTAATTCAACTCACTTGAATTTAGCAACTTATATATGGTAGCCCAAGTGGTCTAAAGAGACATGAGGGCAAATTTGGCAAAGTGCTCGCGATATGCCACTTTACGTCATTGAACAATGGAAAGATACAAAGGAACTCAGTATAAATTTTTAAAGAGATTCATTTCCGGAGTAGATTTATATGATACCAGGGGTTTAATATCGTCAATGACATAGTAAAAATAATCAAGTTACTGAATATTACCGTAATTCTGTAAATCTGAATCTTCCAATATGCCAGAATACCTAGAATAACTAAATAATATTTAGCGCGTGGTTTTAAATGGGTGCCAAAATTGATTAGATTTCAGAGCATCGAGGGTAAGTTTGACATCAGTGCACTTTATTAGTGTGGTGCTGTCGACTAAATATTACTCGCTCTACTGAGCACTAGCTTCCAATTTCGACGATCTGGGTTTGAATTTCGGGAGTGGCGGATTACTTCGTGGATTAGTGAACCCTACTTTTACCGTAAGATAATTTGAAGAAAAAGTCGTGTTGACACGATCGCATGTTTTAGTCTTACGGTCGAGCTCTCAGTATCCGGGTTTAGCACCCATAATTTCATCTTATAAACAATTGTACCTGATGATGATACTTTGAAAATTTGAAATGTCCACTCTGTTATTTACGTTTTAGCGCTAAAAGTGTCATCATCAGGAACATTTTTACCTGATGATTACGCGTCGAAGCGTCGAAAAGCGTTTAACTGCCGAAACTCGTTATACTAACAAATAAACAACAGAATGGACATTTCAAAGTTTCTTTCTTTGAAATTTAAGATGATGTTTCATAATATCTCGGTGGATATTGTTGAATATATTTACAAATTTTGCTTTGATAATCCCCTTCTTCCTATAAAATAGGCTCCTGTTACCAGTTTATTCTTCAAGCTCCGCCTTCTCTGTTTTACGTTATTTTACTGCCTTTTTCTTGGCTGCCCACAGATTTTTTTATCTTTAACCCCGGGTTTATAACCCCGTTCGCAACAACTAAACATGGCGTAATTTGACTTGACGCAACGCCAGAGAAGAGCATTTGAGAATAGGAACTGTCATTTCATAACGACTTACAGAGGCGTGAATAGACTTGAAATAGGCTGGAGTTGAGCTTTGCTCAACATTTTCTTAACTCCAGCCAATAGCGTGGCCTGTCTCGCGATCGATAATCGGGCAGCAGTCGATTGTTATCCTCGATTTCTCCGCTAGTTTCGATATTGAAAACGAGATTTTGCCGTTAAGTCACCTGCGGGTTTGTTAAAGTGAAAACACTCACGGAGAAGCCGATCGAGGGAATGAACTCATTGCATGCACAGAGTACATTCCATTTTAGTTTTCCTATAGTTCAACACACTATTTATATTTTTCCCTACACTTCAACTGAGCTGTTTTGGGAGAGCTGATGACAACTCATAAAAATCACGCTATCTATAGGTCTCATTAATTGATTTTAAGGTCAACTTTGGCAGTGGTGCGTAGTGATTGATTTGAAATTTGCCCTCTGGCTCGCTTTTGTAGAGAAAGCTACACACCACTGCTGGTATGGCACCAGCAGTGGTGTGTGGCACGGGATATTCCACACCAGGCATGAAGCCCTCATCTCACCTGATTTTCGAACCACGCACGTTCCCCCGAAATACCAGGCGCAGTCCAAAAGCAGTCAGAATGACAATACGCGGTCAGACCAGAAATTTGGAGAGTGCTACATGGACGAACATGCTACCATGCAGTACATTACTTAAGATAAAATTGTTGTATAGACCAGGCTTTTTTGCCGTCAGTCTTGGAGAATCTGGAAAGAATAAGCGACAACACTGAAATAAACCGTGTTGCTACATAACTTAAACTTTCTCTCAGTCTTTTACTCAGTCATTTCAACATCCCCAAGGGAAATATAATCTTTGGTACAACAATGCAAATTCACTAAAACAGTTGTTGCATCTTCAAACTTGGTCGTAAACTGGCTGGCAGCGAACCGAAGTTTAACCGATTAAATTTTCGAGCATCTAATTGCACTGCCTTTTCAACCATCTTGCAGGTGCACAAAGCTCCAGCTCATCAGTATGTTGGAAGTTAGTTAAACCTAATTCAGTTCATGCAAAACGTTCAACTTTCCGTCCTTACGTGACATTTTGCTTAACAAATCTGGCATGATCATGCAAGACTAATGGTGAATCATCACGTGTATACCAGGGCTAAACTAAATACACAACTAAAGAACTATTGTCTATCGTTCACACTCTTCGAATTCCTTATTTCATCTTGCATTCTCTTTCGATCCAGATTTCACTTCTTCTCTTCACCTCTTCCTCTTCTCCTGCACACTCACCCTCAAACCCTGAAACCAATCCGCAACCGCCACCGATGACCCTTCCAGTCCCGCCCTTCAAGGGGCTAATCGAATGACAAAAAGGGTCCAGTTGCATCCTTCACTGGGCAATCCTTGCCCCTAAACCCTTCGCTGTCCCTCCAGTGCTGCCATTTTTCACTCCTCGAATCCCTTTTCCTAACCCTCATACCCTATTTTCAGCTGTTAATTGTATTTTCTCCCACCCAGTAGGATAGCAAATTTGCGACCGTTCCAATAACGAATGAATCTCTGTTGCCTCAGAGGAGCCATTCCGTAAAGCTTGTTTGCTGAATAATATCATTAGTAGTTAAAACTCTTCACGTATTCAATGAATTAAATGAACTTGCGAGTAAGTGTAATGGCTGTCACAATAATTGTGTTCTCGGTTATATATTATTCAATTCCATTTGTTTATATTCACATATATGTAAGGGCTATATATTTACTGAAGATATCTAATGCTTTTAAGAGTGTTAGTGAACTGACACGCTATAACTGCAATACCTAGTACATGACGATTTTCGTAAAATGAAAAATTCAAAACTGTATAATTGTTGTATGTACATTGGTCCCATGACTCACACAGCACTTCATTACAATTTATGGCTGAATATGAACAAGCCCGGTTGCGCATTTAAAAGTTTGGAATAAATGTTTTGCCATAGTAAGTAAAACCGAATATAGTCTAGTTGTTAGTCACTACATTTGCTCTTATTCAACTCCATCCTCAAGTATTCTCGCTATTAACTTTCTCCAGAGTGAAAAAAATAATTACTTGCACTTATTTTAGCTTAGCGTTCATTTCAACGTTTATATATCGTCTCCGTTTGTTAAAAAAGGCTTTTGGCCTTCACTCTAACAAATTTCTCAATCATATAATGCTGACTTCGAAAGTCCCCAACTAACCACCGTGTTCAATCACTATATGTAGTACATCATTGTTTGTTATTACCTATTCTCAGCTTATACTCCCCGTCCATTTGTCTCAATACTTAAACTCGACTTGAAACACGTTAAGGTAGGTAACCTACGTTCGTCCTGGTTCCATATAGATTAGGGCCGCGCCAAAGGGAGCCCATAGCACTATGGCTCACGTGATCGTAATTATTCAATTTAAAACATGAGAGCGAAAAAGTGATACTAATAATTTATTCAGTTACCATAACTCACAAGATACCTTTTTTTAGAATGGATTCTAAGGAAATTTAGGGTGAGCATTGCAGTTTGGAATTTGTACTTGGGATAATTGGGGTAACTTAGGATAATATATACTCTTTCCACCCGATTTTATTCATCAATCACATGTCGTCGGCTATTTTCTCGACTTAAATGGTTGTTTCTTAATTTATTCATACCTCTACGTGTAAGTCTTTGAAAACAGTATGTTCCAAAATTCTGTAACTCTTTATCTCCGCTCTCTTTACAGCTAAACGTTTTCTTTAAACTTTGCTATCAATTTCTCTTTGATAATCCTCAAGATATACTTTATTAAAGCCAAAACGCGTTTATTGATGAGTCCTGGAAATTCCAGGTGAGTCCAGGAGAAGGAGGTCCATTCTTCTAAATAATACTTTTCAGATCAAGAGATACTCGATAAAATATAAATATAAAATCCCGCTATAAATAGTTTGAACTAGCGCAAACCTAGGTAGTAGGTAATTTTAGGATTGATTATCATAAATAGAAAAAATCTAAAAGACTCCAGAGAGTTTGGCGAATATTTAGCAGGGCAAAAACCTTTTTTACTTTAAAAAGAGAAAATCAATACAAGGAGAAATTGGGGAAAAGTCAACTTCAATTTACAGTGGTATCTGATGGAGCTTGATGAAGGCTGACAAGGGAATAGGAGGCAGGTTTCAATGTTGCGATTCTTCACAGAATATATGCATACATACATATACGATGAGCTGATGTCGGGAAAATTTTGAGACTGACCTACGGGGAATGACTTATGCATGTAAAAACGTTTTTGACGAGCGTTATCACAATTTGGTCACACGCTTGTTATGAAAAACCCTGTCATTAGTGGCCGCCTATTTAGTTCACCACACATTGAAGTATATTGTTACTGTTTTTTATGTAAAAAATTGAAGCTGGGTTTTTAAGAAATGTTTAAATCGCGTCCTTTGCCACGTTTTCAGGGACGGACTTGTGAGGCGATTTCATACCAATGTTTCACTGTTATATTGAATTAGGTTGAAATAAATGGAAAATAACAATGGAAAAAAGTGTTTTCTATTTTACAGAGTGAGATGCATATTAATAATTTTCATAATACCTATGCTAGAAATTTAGATACGAAGACAAAAAAAAATTTCTCAATATTTTATATAGTGCTCTCGAAAATTAGAAAATAACGTTTCGTAAATGTGTTCTGTGTCAAGCGTGCCATTGTGATAAAAGAATACATAATGAATGATCCAGAAATTGACATATACCAGACACGAGCTTCGTTAGTTAGGCCGTGTTGAGAGAACAAATTAGTATTTATGAACGAACCAGAAGTTTAATGTAAGTGATTGATGTGCGAGGAAGGGGAAGGCGAATGCAGTATGAATTTATGCGAGAAGAACGATATAAAAATGTTCATTTTTTACGGAATGGTAATGCTTCGTTATTTTGGCCATGTTGAGAGAATAGATGAGAATGAATGAAGTACATTTATTAAAGTCAAGTGAATGGTAGGAGAGTTGGAGGTAGACCACAAAAGGCATACTTGAGTGTGGATAAACGCATTTCCAAGATAAGAGATATTAGGATTTTTTAGAACAGGAGGACTTGCATGAAACAGGGCATGAGCTAAGCATTGTTTAGAAACATTATTAATATCAAATCCTGCATTTAAAGAGCTAACTGAAATTACTAATCTCTTCAATTACAAGCAATCATGAAATGGAATGTCCAGATGGGTATGGATGTGCGACGTTCATTGAGGTTTTAGAATGTTTGTGCAACCTAGTGAGTGGAAAAAGTAATATTTTTTTGACCAGGCGAATACGTAAGAAGACCAAAACTGTAGTAAAGAATCCCAGCCCTTGTAAATTATTTTCTGACTCTAAGAATTAACGTGCAATGCCTTTCCTAACATCAGGCTTTGGCTGCTCATGAATACCTAAAAGAATGTCCAGTTGAATGGCATGTTTTTCGAAGCCAGCCCTCAGTAGACACTTTCTTAAGGGAAATGAATGTTTCTGCTAATATTGTCCTTATTTCACGTTCGAATAATTATTAGCTATGATTGATTCAGGTGACAGAGGATAAAGTTAGAGCGGTAAGTCAAAGGAGAGGCATTGGTTTGGTGTGGTAGCTAGAGTACTGACTAGCCATAAGGACATAATCAAAAAGGCCAGGGTTCAAATCCCTGAAAGGGACGATGTATTTCAGAGGAAACCCGATCCCTAGTTGAGTCTCTTTTGGAGGGCACTTCAAGTACAGTACTCCGTCTGTTGGATGAGACGTTAAATCGTGGAACCCTTGACGCCTATTGTTAAGAGCATGCTAATGTTAACGCCGGGTTTCTATCCATCCTTCCTCCCTTACCTATCCCCTATGGCGCAAATGACCTTGGCTGTCGGTCGCCTCCCCAAATTACAAATCCAATCCAAAGTCAAAGGAGAGAAGGGGAAAGTGGGGGGCAAAACCTGGAGAAGGTAGAATTCTGGTACACGCGGAACCCAGTTAACCGCGTAAATTCTCAACCTCCCTCCTCCTGCTCTATCATCCTCTTTCCACCAATCACATCCAAACCAATCACAAGTCATAATACTTGATTAGGGCATCTATGGTGAGAACATTTATTTCCTCTGAATAAACAATCGCTTAGGGTCACGAAAGTCGAAGATAGGGAAGTACATTGAATAAACCCGAATCTTTTATTTCCCCTTCATTAATTCTTTACAGATTTTATACCTTATTTAGCTTTACGGATAAACAATTTGGACGGAATTAGTTTAGGCCATGAAAGATGAAACTAATCAATTATATCATTTCCCTGAAGGCAGAAAAATTGTGAAAACTGATATCTTCAGTCAATTTTAATTCATTTGAAATGTCAAATAAAGTAAACAATGAATTGTTTCTGGTAAACGGCTTCATAGTAGAAAATACGGACCAAAAATAAAAAAGGCAGAGCATCAATATTTACCTTGCCCAGCTAAATAACAAATTCACTCGCCCCATATTTCCCCCTATTAATTAATTCAGTAATTGCCACTTAAATGAGTTAACACGGCATTTCGGTTGATCCGAGTCGTCCGAGTGAAAATTTCCTTTACGTTTCGTTGGCCACGCCTTAAATGTTGGCTGGTCCTTAAACTAGACCGAGTTTGAGGTTCGAGAGCAAATGAAAATCCTCTCTCTCCCCCTCACACTTCTTAGTACGGCCAATGCAACAATTCCGTCGGTGGAAAAGAAAAGCCCTAAGCGAGCTGGCATTCTTTGAATGGCTCCGTTGATTGTTCTGTGTTTTTTTTCGTATTTTTTCCCCACTCATCCGGACCAAAAAGCCCTCCCCCCATTCTCACTACGACCAACACCAGACTGTCCCCTCGGAATCCCTAATTTGTCGGCGACTTTTCCCTCTTCTTTATCCCCTCCGTATTTTTATATCCTTTAAAACTTGGTCCGTTCGAAAACGGCAGTTGTTGTCCGAGAGGCCCCAACTCGGCACTCGAAGAGTAGAGTTTTCCTGAGGACTCTCTCCTCCTTTTATTCTACCGCTCTCTTGTTTTTTTCACCCAACTGGCTTCACTGGCTTTCTCTTCCCCGCAACCGCCGCCACTGCGTCGTTCCCTGGGCGCTGCAACAAAAGACCCCTGACGACAAGTGTGTGTGTGCCTCGCTGGAGACGTGAAGGGGGAATACGCGGTGCCCTGTCTCTCCTCCGCGCCCTTCCCTTCCCCGTCTTAATACCCTTTCCTTAAGCGGAGACGAGCGGATGGAGAGGGCAACGTATCCGGCACCTGTCCACCGCACGAAACGAACTAATTAAACTGCACGGAGAAGGGAGACCACCTACAGTCACGTGATTTGGGGAAGACGGGTAGACGAGACGAGGCAAATAGGTGTGGTGACATCCACATTTACATCAACATATTACCCCGCAAGCCACCTTAAGGGTGTTCGGCAGGGGATAATTTATCAACAACACGTCCTATAGAGTAACAGTTACTTTCACAACATGAACTTCTCTATACGTATCCTACCAATTACACAGATACTATTGAATTAATGCATGATACAACTAGGTAAAAGGAATAGAGGAGTCGTGCAGGAGCCATCTACAGCCACGTTACTTGTGGAGGATGGGTAGACGACACGAGAAAAATGAGAGTAAAGATATCTTCATCTACATCTACATATTACCCTGCAAGCAACCCTAAGAGTGTTGGGCAGGGGCTGATTTATCACCAACATGCTCTCTGATATGAAAGTAACTTTCGCCATCATGCACTACATTAAATGAACCTGACAAATGTCACAGAGACAACTGAATTAATTTATAATGCAAATACGTGCACAAGATACAAGAGTCAGTTAGGAATCATACAAAACATGATGTCAGTACTATGTGGAATATTAAGAAACAAGCATTGGGGAGCAAATCAACTAATCTGCTACACGGCCTGTTGACTAATCTACTCTAAAGTCTTAAAACGGCATGTTGAACACATATGTTCTGGAGTGTGTTACCCTGAATGTATTCTCATAAACTGATCTACTATAGTATGTAGGAGTTTAAAAGTTTGACCTTGACCCAAAGCCTCGTTTTGACAACTGTCGCACAAGCTAATATAGCTGGCCTATCCTAACAGGATGCTGGGGAAACAAGTCTTGGATGATGATTGAATCGGAATCAGTAATATTTTCTTGCAGCACAGAATATGGCTGAGGAGGTTATAGAGCGTTTCACATAAATGTAACATTAAGGCCATTATTGTGCACATTGCTGCCAATTTTAAGCTCCTAGTATTTACATCTCTGTCTACAAGACATGGTGTTAATTTTAGGCAGACTTTAGCAACATGGCACCTCCAAACCTGTCTAGATGTACGTAAATATAATCTTCCAAAGAGTTTCTACTGCCAAATAGATGTACAAATTTCCAAACTTTTATGTACACGAACATCATATCTCAGCTTACAATGCTATTGTGAGAATCCACCTCTTTGGCCTCATCTCTATTTAGGGTAATAAATCCAATGCAAATCAGAACAAATATTTGCCCATCAGTATGGAGCACCGTGGGTAGAAAAAAACCTTTGGAGATATACTACAAGGTAGGAATTGGCCGGTTCTGATAACAGCATAAGGACATTTTTATCAACTGATTTTCCTGCTTTATCTAATTCGCAAACAAAAGAAGAATACATTACGCAATCATTAGAAGCATTAAGCTTGTGTAAGTGATATATGGCAGAACAAGGTGAAAACAACACAAATGCTCAATTTTACAGAGATTGATTGCTGGAGATGATATGTGGGGATATACAAAGGGAAATGAATTACCAAGGTGATAATAAGAAATATAATGGGAGTCACCCACACAATACTTCTTGGCATAAAAACAGCTTGGGTAGTAACGTCCCATACCACGCATAACAAACGAGAGATTGCCTTACCAAATTTTGGCATGGAATCCGCAAGGTAAAAAAGTCAGAAGTCGGAGAGAAGGAATAGAAAAAACATTCAGAGAAAAGCAGTAACCAAAAGGCCTGTGGATGACCAGAGATCAATCGCGGTTAGCCATCGTATAACGCCGTAGAACGCAAAAACCAGCATAAGACAAACTGTGGGCAAGTATAAATGTATCCATCGGATCCCAACCTACCCAGCAAGCAGCCACAGAGGCGCGTGGGATGAAGAGCACTAGATCCATGTAAAGGGAGAAGAATAGGGAATAGAGGTGGGGAGTGAGGACGGAGATAAATTGAGTTTTGATGACTATTTTTAAGACAGAGCCACGCTATTTTTTTCTAATCGCTGTGGTGCGGGGAAAAAGAATTTTGCACTAATCAGTTTTGCTGTGTAGCTCACTCCTTTTATCAAGCTCATCAGTTCTGGAGATAGAGTATTGAATCGAAAAAAATACCTCTGAGTCAAATCGTAACTCTTCAGGCCGCAGGAAATTTTTGGTAATTATTCTATATCTTGCGTTGAATCTAAGAGACTCCAATGTTTTTCAACTTAATCCATTTGTATATTTGGATATTTTACGCGGTGTTGTAAAAATTAATATAAAATTAATCACGATACACGAAACACGATAGAATACCGTGAAGTTAGCAAAGAGCTTTATTCACTCCTTACACCACCTCTGTGACTGTCTCTCTATTGTCTGGAAGCAGTTTTTAACTAAAAGAGCTAAATTGCGTTTTATTGTATTTCTATAGCGAATCAGACCGCAATTATCTGTGATAAAAAATTCAAACAATGACAAAAAATTGTTCATAGTAATGAAAGGAGTTAGCCAATATCAATTTCAGGTATCAGTTTCATCGTGCTACTGCCACAATAATTGCGAATGGCTTAAATTTTGCTCTGAGATAACTAAACAACAACTTCGTCAACAAAATATAACTCTCTACAAAGAGTATCTAAAAATTAATGACGGAGAGGATGCAAATTATGGTAATAAAATACTCGGTAATTCGTCGGATTTACATTTTCACCAGAGTGAACTGAGACTCATAGGAGGCATATACGTACATGAATGTGTACCATTATGCCTGTCACATTTGATAACTAGATTTTGCGGTGACATGTAGCAACCCCTTCCATTCATGTTGAAAAATTCCTCGTTCGTCGTATTAATCATTTCCAAGTAATTCCAACCACAATGTCCCAACAAAATGCATGCACTTATCCATGAATCTACACACAAGTACGGAAATACGTCAACGTCAAAGATGCGGAAATTCTTTATGATCCGAATGCCGTAACGCATGTGAGTTTCCAACGTAATGACAAAGCTATTTTTTCGTGAATTCCATAATTTTCCTAATGATTCCATGAGGATACCAAACCATTAATATGGCTAACTTATTCAAATATGTCTCAAAAGAGACAGCTGTTTCACAGAAATGGGAAAACACATCATTGATGACATTTTAATCATGAGCGTGCGCACTGACATAGATTTTCACCAGAATTGGATCAATGCCATGGAAAATGCAGCGATGACTCGATGTGCCCAAAAATTAAATATGAATTGAAATAAGCATCTGCCTGTACACATGAGCTAATGAGCCTGTAAAATAATTTTGCTTATAGTTTGTTCTCAATCTCAATTAATTTATAATAGGTCGGGTTTTTCATTTTATTGAAATATTTTCCCAGCGTCATTAGTTTTAGAAGACGCTGTAAAAGGTTTTCATTTTGAATGCTTGAAATGACAGTGCATATAATGTGAGCTTTTTATATTCCAGATAGTTCTGAAAATCACACAGATATATTAAATGAAAATAATATGCCTAATTGGAAATACAGTGTAATATTGTTACATGAGTTTTGCAGTAGCAAAAAGCAATTAAAACCGTAAGAGGTATTAGGAAATTTACTATTAATCAACGGAGAGGTTGTTAATGGAAGTAATTTACAAAAATAGATGAAAGAAAATTGCAAAGCAGTGCTCATCTTAACCAAATAAATATAATATTTTCTATGATAAGGAAACATTTTAGCTGTTTAAATCAATATATAAGAAACAATCACTGATTACCACCAATCGTCTGACGATAAAATCACACAAAAAAAAGTTGCGAGTTTCCAACTTGGGGGAATTTATGATAGTAACTTTCCTCACCAATATTATTACGGAAAGAAAGAAGTGCTTTGATAAATAAGTGAAGATTCGGAGAAAAAGTGGTAATAAAATAAGTGATCTGTATGTGCCCACTTGACGACATCGGCCGCCTTTTCAACGTTTGATTAACTGAGGAACTATTCAATAACTAACATAATTACTTAAGGGTTGGCGGATTAGTGAGGGAAGGCTTTCAAGGGACTGGAGGAGAATAAGAGAGAAACCTGACGTCTGCATTAGCCTACTTTTGACGAAAAGCGCCACGGGGTCTGTAGTTTATAGCTTCATTTTATAGGGGAAGCACTAAATTTGCATTTCTCAGATTACCCAAATTGGATTATGCTAAAAAATCATAGCTACCGTCGGTATTTATTTGATTGATCTCTTATAATTGTTATGCAACACAAATCCCTTATGATTATCCAATTTATACGGAAAGCATAACAAAAAAATTGCCATTTTATCAACTGGGGATAGTATATACATTCCTACATTTCCTCGCGATTATTATTACGGAATGACAGAAGTAATTTGGTGGATAAATGAAAATTCACAGGATAAGCATGAGAACAATAACTCGCGAAGCCCAGAACTTTGGAGAGGAAGCGTATTACTCTATCCAAATAAAGTAACCCAAATACCATTGTAATTAGGAAGATGATTTTACAGACTGTTTCATCAACATACGAGTACGTAGTCAAATGGGATTAATCTTCTCTAGAAAATTCTTACAAATTGTTCAATTTATTCTCTCCTCAAACCCTATGTGATTTAAGTTTCTAGGATTTTGAGGTTTCTAGGATTCAGATTTCCTGGATTGCCAACCTCAAAGTATCAGCTCTTAATTTTCATTCGGCTCTAATGGTCCAATGATACGAAGCCACATCCAACCCAAGAGCGGGGTAATTGAAGTGGTTGGCAGTCGTCTCTGCAGACGGTCTCCCCACAGAACCCCATCTAGCCTTCCCACACCGGCCAGGATAGCTGGGCCGGCTTGGAAAAAAGAAAAACGAGAATGGGAGGGAAGTGATATCGACCAGGGAGGGTTTTTGGAGATGATGAGACGAGTGTATTAGAGGAACGACTTCCGTAGATGGGATGAGCGTAGTCAGAAATTAAAGCGGCGATCGAAGACTCATCGGGGGAGAAAGCTGCCGACGGCTACACGGTTAACTCCTTGATAACTTCCACTCTATCAGCAAAGAAAAGGAAGAAATGAGAAAACGAGCGAAAGAGGTATCTATAGATTATCTGCAAAGAGGGAAGGCCCAGTAATAAATGATTTTTATCCCGGTCTTGAGGTCATCGGTGTAAAAGTTAATTTCGGACACGAGATCTTGAAAACTAAAGTCTAATCACTTTTCACTCTACATCGATTAGGGGAAATTACTCAAAGTACTGGAATAAAACTACGTAATAAGTATCAAAGAAGAAAAAAGTATATAAAAACTATTCTACCTCGGTAGGTAGATCATTTCCTGAAATGGCTATTATAAAATAAATAAAATTCACTTGCACAGTAACAGGAAGTTAAAGTAAAGTTCATTCGCCTCATTGAGACAGAAAATTCCTAATTATTTGTCGAAACAAAGCTTTGATTTTCATTTTAGCACTTTTGTTTATCGGAATTGTCTTTTTTTGTGTTTTAAATCTCTCGTATGTGGTACACTTACAAAGAAGCCTAAGGGGTTAAAGAAAATTGAGGTAAATTATATTTAAAAAGCCCTATGAAAGTTATAGTTAGGAATTTATTCAATAAGTCTACAGATATCTGTTTTCTATAAGGAACAATGGAGTGAAAAATGAGTGTTTTATATTATCAAGAAAGATTGGAGTTTCCAAGGAAATTGTCAGCTATTATTACGATTTATTGAGAAATTAAGCATTTTGTTAACAGTTATAAAACCAAAGATTTGTTTGGGGCAGAATAAATCGTAGCAATGGGGAAAAGACTAACGCCTATATTCTTGGAGGAAGGAGATACCATAGAAAGCCCATTTTCACTAAACTTACCCCTCCCAACACCTCTTCCCTTAAAATAGTAATACGGGAGGGAGGGTTAATGGGAGATATGTATACTAAAACTGCCAATCCGTTCGGCGAAATTTCTGCTATACCACTCCATACATTTAGACGCCATCAGGAAGGCAATAGATACTGTCGTTAATTTAGACACATTTATAAGCGAATAAAAGAATGTATCCAACATCAGAAGATATAGAATCCCAGAGAAAACATGAGATTAAAAACTTATGCTCAAATTTCCATAAAAAATTCATCTCTATCACTACAAAATGCCTCAGAAAAAATCTATCATCGCTACAAAGAGATTGCATCTCTTGATTATCAAAAATGCTGCAATTCAGGCTCACAAACAAAGGCAAATTCAACGCTTCCCGAGAAAGAGATGATTATCATAAAATAAGTTGCCTTAATTTCGAATAAGTGTGCAAAAAACTCGTTCCATGCTTACCCTACGTCAAAAACACTTCGATAAAAATTCAATAGGAAGGCGCGAGAAAGATATTATTTTATCCCTTTTTCGCCGATTAATACATTAAATATTCGTAAAGGAAGAGATGACGCAAGGCATTTTCGGCGTCCAACCTTTCGAACTTTCACCGGCACGCAAAAATAAAAAATAACAAAAACTGATGGTTAACGCTTAGTTGATATTCACGGACTCACTTCCACGCTCCGACGTTCCCATGGTGCGCTCGGCTGTCATGAGTTGTCAATTTTGCACCTTTGAATCGGGATCCGCTCAATAATTTAACGACCGAAAAGTGATCGTCGTTCCGCCCTCTTCCGCGCTTTAAACTTATTGGTAGCGATGAACCAAGTTGAGTCTACTTCCGTCGGGAAAGAATAAAAGTGTCGAGAGCATAGCTAACTTGAGTGTGAAATATTTAAATGCATTTGTTTTCCTGCGTAAGGGAATACACTCCATGTAACTGAGGAATTTTAAAAACCAAACAGTGTAAACTAGGAGTTCATCATGAGTTAAGCCTCTCATAGCCAGTCGCAGAAACGACACTTATGTATTCTATAAAGCTATGGGACACATAAACCAAGGCAGCTATTCAATAATATTAACTTATGGGTTTCATAAGGAGCCAAGATGGCGGATGCGCAACGAACCGCTTAAAGACTTGATAAATTATAAAAGAGTTGTCTTGAGAGAAATGAGGAGTTCATTTACTCTAACTGACCAATTACTATCCGTATTTGCAATATTTCATACGCTAAACTTTCGTTAATTTTATCCGGCGGTGGAAAATTAGATCAAATATTCAAAACGATGAAGTTTTGGTGAATGAGTAGCAAGTAGATGTCCTGCAACTGGAATCTATTTATAAGATCCATAATTTTATGGATCTTATAACTATGTATTTTATCCTATTACTAAATGTTCTTGCAACTGACCATTAGTAATTTAGAGGCAACTAATACATGAATATATGCTAATATTCCTCCTCTACCCAACTCTACCCTCACCACTCTCCCCGACGATGGTCTACGACTATTAATGTCATCAAGATTTTACTGATACGCGGGAACTATCAATTATTTGGACCAATATTTCAATTTATTCATCTCTATAGCGCAGCTTAAAAAATATGATTCTTAATTTAAGGTAGAAACAGAGGGTAATGCGATAAGGTAATACGTTACACTGATATCTAAACAGGAAGCCAGGGAATCAGTCATAGCACCTAATTGCCAAAACTTGTTTCAAGAAAGATGGAGGTGATTAGTTATTTACAAAGAATGATATAACTTTTCAATTAACATTTGAAAAAAACTACGAGAGAGTATAGCGTTTTAAAAGTGATTGCACTACAGTGGACTACACCTTTAGGGTAAATAGGATACGAAATATTTTAACTCTATCACGCACTCAAAAACTGTTATTAAGTAGAATAAGATGCAAATAATATCACAGAAAAGTTGATAATTTAATTATTTTCCCGGAAAATATTTTGCCGTTTTCACTCTAATTTTAACTGAAATCCAATTTATTGAAAATACTTTAGATAGGAGAACCATTATCTCTACAATTCAAAAGAGAATTCACTATTTATTACAGAATAACGATAACCTGGCACAATTATTCCCGATTTCGATAAAATGTATCAGTTTACTAGAGCTTTTATAGGAATAAAAAATAATATCATTGCGGCGATGACGTGTGATTAACGTACAATTTTATATTTCAAGTATCATATTGGGTACTGCAAAATTAAATACTCGAGAAAAAAGAGGCAGAACCTCATTTGGGCTTTCAAAAACTAGACCAGAGACAAAACAAATCGTTTCGTATATTTTTGTCAAACAAATGTAACCAAATAATCTCATTAAGCGAAGCAGTCAGTTGAGAATATAATTCATTTCAGCGCAAGCGCAATTAACTCACAGGATGCGGAAGAATAAATACGAAAGTCTTTCAATACCTAGCACAACGGAAAAATCATTTATTGATTACGCCCCATTGAGCAATTTGAAATGAAAATTTCTGAAAGAGTACACATTCTTTTTGAAATTTGGAAGATTCTTCATTAAACCTTACTGGAAACTTTCATCGCGGCGAAAAATCATTCATTCCCAAATTGAACTCTTCACCTTTTGGACTAAAATAAGGCTGTAAGTTTTCCAAAATATCCCATATCCGAATAGATTATTAAGATGAATGATAAGAACACAATGTCAAATATTCCAAAATATAAAAATGCTTTCACAGATGATGGATAATCAGCCACAGGTAATAATTATGAACATGACATAGCACAATTATTAGGTAACATTAATATATTGAGCCACGTGGACTGTGTTCAGATACCTGTCGACCTTAAGATGAGTTCAGTTATTTGGAATTGATCCCAAAGCAAATGTGTGTACAGTTGCTCGTATATTGAGAAACTCTAGAAAAACGTTTATATCTTGAAAAATACTCAGAAAAAACTCATTAGTATTACGCTTATCATTTGCTCATGGATTTTACATTTTGATTTTTGAAAAAAAATTCTCAAGAACAAAATACCCGAAATATCTACCTTTGCTCCAATATCAGCTTAAAATAGATTAAGAATCACAGTAAGTAAGTCATGGTGACCCAAAGGTGGGGGTAGAGATTTACGTAACCTCCAAAACCCAGTGTAGTTATTATTTTTCTCAAGAACCAAAACTAAAAGACTAAACTATTTTTTTTCTGGAAGAACATTGGTGGATATGTGTATTAAATTTAAAAACAGTTTCTAAATAACTTTTATACGATTTTATGTTAAAATAATTTTGAAATTAATTGAATCTTAGAGATAACTGAACAAAAATAAATTATTCAATAAAAGTGATTCTGATTTAAAGGTCAAAATTCTTATTCCAAAAACATTTAAAGTACACCATTTTGCACTAAGGATGTTACAAATTTGCCCGACAAAACCCCCGATCCCTCCTTTTCCTGAAAGTATTCTGAGGGGTAATGCCTCTCCTGAACATCTGGGCTGGAGCCGCCCCTGATATAAGTAGCAAGATTTGCTGTCTTTCTTCATTTGTACTATAGTGTTGTGGTCCAAATCTCACACCACCCTTGATAGGTCATACAATTACTGTCGTAAGATTACAAACAAATCAATTAAAAATGATGATTTAGAAAAACTGCAAGCATAGAGCTACTCTTGGAAGATATATTAATCAAGAGGAACTTTTAAAAAGTAGGTACCTTTCCGGAGCATCAAAATAAAATTTTCACGGGAAAACTCATAAGGAAGTCATTCCTTTGCAATTACTAAACACTAATATTTTGCTCATTATTATGGAATATGTATAGTGTGATGAAGTATAGAAATATTATATTAGAGAGAGATATTTATTACATTATTGGCATAAAAATTCAGTCACCTTAGCAGTGAAATTTATAAATAGGCTTAATTAAGGGACACAACCCAAAAACAACTAAAAATTCTGGTGTGAATTTTAGCGTTCAGTTTTGAAACTTGGACAATTTGATAGGATTATATGAAGAGAGTACCAATTCTTCCAGTACATAGGAGAATGTAAGCAAAAAATCTGATTTCTCTGCAAAAACCATTCCGTTCAAAATTCCAATCTTCTAATATTCAAACTGCACAGGAAAAGGTAGGAAATTCCCCGAAATATCACGCCAGCAACCTAAAGTCACAGATATCTTTTTAGCAATTTTCCACCGGATCCAGTCTGGGAGTAAAATTTCCAAAAAAAAGAGCATTCAAGATTAGCGAAGCCGAACTAGGTTCAGATGAACCGACGCTTATCACCGAAAAAGCATTTATAAAAAATAAAACTGGAATCGAACATTTTCCCTTTACTTTTTCGTCGTTTTTTTCATTATTATTATTCCCTCTCCCTTCCTTTTCCTCTCCAAACCTTTTTCTGAAGGATATTTCACGAGTAGTCCCGACGAAAAGGAGCCTGGAGATGAGTTTTTAGCGTGGTGGGCGGTCTCAAAGCGAGATGAGCAAACGGAAGATTTGAGCAGGGAGTGGAGACTGAAGGGGGCGTGGTCTTGGGAGGAGAAGATAAGGTGGGGGTGGAGGGTATAAGAGCTCGGACGAGAATAGCCCTGAGAGTAGGGGGGGACCAAAGGAGGGAGTAAGGGAGAGAAAGACTGTGAAGAGGGCTCAAAGAGTGTCTTAAGAATTTGAAGAGGCCCAGTGGAAGTAGGAATGTAGCAGGAGGAAATGAGGGGGAGGGATGAAAGTAGGGATAAATCGAAAATATCTTTATGCTTTTCGAAAAATCGATGGTGCGATTTTACGGATGTGCTACAACTCAAGGTGGATTTACCCATGGAAGTCACTTCCATGAGAGTAGCCTTGGAAGTCGCTTACAGGTGACACTTCGATGTGTAAGCACACACTTTCATGGCAGTTGTGGTCAATAGCGGTGGTAATCGACCGCGGTTGCTTTTTGCAAGGAAAATAGACTGATTTCTATTTTATCTGCTAGTAGTATGTCAATTTTATAAAATAATAGCGTTGTATCCGGCGGAATCTTGTTCACATGACAGCAAACGGAGATTAAAAATGTAAACAACGAATGACTTTGTAGGAGGACTCATTTTTTCACGTATGAATGCTTATTTTTACTTGAAAATATTTTTAATGTTATAGAATCCCTTAGGTAATCTTTATGACTTATCTCTTACTTGAAAATTGAAATCACTGTCTTAGTTCTCATACGTGATACGATGTAAAAATGCACAGTTAATGCAATTTGTATACATTTATTAAATCCACGAATGCCAATGGGACTCAAGCAAATGTATTCAAACGTCACTATTTCCAAATTAAGGAGATTTTCGTCGTTATCATATTCATTGTTCACTTCCGTCACATCACTTGTTTTGGAATAACCGTAAGTTATGTGTAAGCAGAACGATGCCCTGCTAGTGGCGATACGATTTGAGATATCCAACCACCGACAAGGGACTGATAACTGCAGAGAAATCGTATTGAGTTTTCCGAAATATTTCGCTAAATGTAAGATATAGTTTTAAGAAGTAGAAATAAGCGGTTTATCCATATTTTCGTACTTATCTCCACACTACACTCATATATCATTTTACTTCCAAACTAAAAAGTTTATTTTCAAACTTATTGCGCAAATTCAACATTAATTTTATAAATTATTTTACTAATTCAGTTCTCCAACATCTTATGTCCTATACTGATGCTCAAATTATCAATAGCTTTACTTCATATCCGTTTTCTCAGTGCTGTGGAATTTAGAAATTATTTTACCAATCCGGTGCTCCAACAACTTTTGTCCTGTACTGGTACTCAAATTTTCAGCTATCTCTGCATTGCTTTTCTGAGTGTTGACCATACTTCATATTTTATTTATAAACGAAGTAAAATATATTTCGATTTCGGAAGTATTTGAATTTTCTTTTACATTTAATTCCACAATCCCCTATATCTTCGAGATTAGTCTATGACTTAAATGGTACAGTCAGATACAGGTTCTGACAAGTAACCTGGTAAAGAGACTCAAGTTATGATAAAAATGACGTCCCCTGACCGCCAGCCGTTAGGAAATATGACGGTAGTTCTAAAAGAGTACTACCAATCTGTCAATTCAAGAACGTAGTTACGAAAACACAAACTCCACATGAGAGGTAGCGGTGAAATATGTGAAAAAGAGGATTAATTCTGTAATTACTTCGATTTAATTTTCACTGCCTGCGACTGATCATATTCCCACTTTCTGACAGATGGCAGAAGTATCATACATGACAACATACACCACATCTTGAAATATTGGTCAGCGGAGTGGAATATTTCGTAAAGATGGACACTATCTAATGATAAATCTCAAACAAATTCTATTATAAGATATGGCACGTGAACTGGTAGGGGCTATGTATAACAACGAAAATATCAAATTGAACTTCACTCTACAACAAAGCATAGAATTTTACGAAATACATTCCCGTATTCGCTGCAAAACTAGCCCATTCTCCTCTAATCTGTCTCAGTGCTGTACATATATTTTGATATTAAAAATATCAACCTGTAAATTTCAAGCATTTTAGGGTATTGTAGAGATTAAAAATAGAGGTATCAACAATAGCAAAGTATTTTTTTAAGATTTAAAACTGGTCTCCAAAGGATATTTTATTGAAAGCTTTCGGAAATACCCTCGGAAAAATTGAAGCCTGAACGATTTTACCAGATCCTGCTGAAAAATCGCGTGAAATATAAAACTTCGGAAAGTGGCCATAAAAAATCCAATAGCAAGCATGGGGTTTGCGACGGTGAGAGCGCAAATGTCGAAATCCTCTACGCTATCGACAGACAGGCATATCAGGCCAATTCGTACCCTAAAAAGCAGGGAGGGAGCAATTCATTCGCCAGTCACCGTTCTCGAGCGTCCATTGCCGTTTTCTCTCCGGAAGGCATAATTATACGGCGCAAACGGCTTTCCCAGCCGACTCGTCACTTGATCTTTTACGTCTGCCAAACAATTTGATTCATCGGGCCAATAAAACGTCAATCGGCGAGCTCATTACTGCGGAAATTCGCGTCATTACACGGCGAGTAGATGATTTAGTACGCCATTTGTTGGCGAAAATTTAGCATCAAAATGGTTTCCTGCTTCACGCGTGCCGCGGTAAATTCACCCCGTGAAAAGTACCCGGGAACAACTCTTAGGAATTAATTCATTACAAGCTTATAATGCAAACAGCAGAATTCATATACAGCACCTTATACATTTTGATTTGAACGATGTTTAACGAAACCCAGCACAATGTGGTAGGTTTAACTTGGAATGTAAAATTAAGGAGATATGTCACCGGAATAACAGGTTAAAAGTTCATTCCACTATCGAAGAATAACATACCAAATAGCTGGAATTGAGACTTTACATGGGATTTTTTGATAATTAGTTGATCATATTCGTGGATTTGAACTGAAATACTATATAGTGTCTACCTTCTAAAAAATTCACTATGGTAGCCAAGGATTTATTTTCATTTTTTAAAGAAATTCATAAGATAGTAATCACCATATTTCTCTATAATCTTGGTAATGATTTGAAACAAAAATATTGGTCTATAACTTACCAAATCTTTATAGGTTCCCGTGTATAAATTAGCTTCAAAACTGCAAATTTCACCCTCCCTATCACTTTTTCTTGTACACAAAATATTGTTTCACAAAATATACATAATTACATATTACCTTCCCTCGGAAGTGGCTTCATGGCAGAATGCCGATAAACTCATTATATGCATATTCAGTCGTAGTCTTACATTTCATTTCAAAGGTGAGGTTAGGAAATTTATCTTAGTCAGGGATCAGTGTGTTGTAGAGCGGATCTAAGCTTGGTATTCCTAACTCGAGTCATGCGAGAGGAATATTAGGCAGGCCAAGTCCAGCCTACTACGCGAAAATTCGCCAGGACTAAGTAACAGGGGAGTCGATCGGAAATTTTAAACTAGACTACGTCTAAACGTGAAGGGTTTTATGCAGTTAAACCTCCTTGCCCCCTCAATTCTTGAATCGAGGAAATTTACACTGCTGCTTGCATAATAAACTTGCCCAAAATGTCACCAGACAGCGGGAAACTCTTCCTTTAATGACTAAAGACATTCATTGAGGGATTTTGTTTCCACATTACCCAACCTATCAAAATTCCTCCAAACTCGCACGTTTTTTTTGAGAGAAAAACTAAATATGTGATCACTGTACAAGTAGAAACCAAGCGTAAATCTCTATAATAAAGCTGCCAAATTTTTTATGCTTTTAAAACTCAAGAGGTTTTTGATGAGTTATGATCGAGTATCGTATAGGATGCAGTACTTTAGTCACTTCATTCATCTCAAAGGTGAGATGGAATTAACATTTTATTCTAGCATCAATACTGCATATTCTTCACAAGAGTTTCGCCAAATAAATTGGCAATAAGCAAATTTTTCCTAAAATTCGATGCTTTGTATTTTTAGAGATTTCTCCATATTTTAAAGATTTTTTCGTAAATATCAATAATAAAACAGCCTGATTTTTTATGTTTTTTAACTTAGGAGTTAATTGAGAGCTTATAATCTAGTATTGTAAAGAACGCAGTGCTTTCGTCACTTCATTTATACCAAAGGTGAGGTGGAATTTACAAATTATTCTAGCATCAATATTGCATAATTCACCACAAGAGTTTTACCAAATATTTTGCCAATAACAAAATTTTTTCTAAAACTCAATGCTTAGTATTTTTAGAGATTTCAAAATACCGCTTTAAACATGATTCATTTAAAATATATTTTAGCCCAAGTGTACCAATATCACACTCAAGCATATGATGTAATAAATAAAGAAGAATGTGGCACGCTCTAGAAAGGATTATATTTTGACGCTCCATTGAAAAGGCTGGAAATATAATGACATTTTTCGTAATGAATGTTAATAGTGAATGCTGTAATAATTCTCCTCTTTACAGATTGTGTATCACATAATATTAACTTAATAAAAAAATATTGTAACTATCTTAAATTGCTGAAGGGAGGAAACCAATTTTCAAAAGAGTAATTTTAAAAATAGCAAAATAATATTCTCGATTTATAGAGCAAAAAATGTATACATGTATTTAACAATTTGATAGTATGTGACCAGCTATGGCCAATAATAATAGTATCTATGTCTTTTATTCCATTATTCTTTGTTTGCTCTGTGATTATATTTATATGCTGGGTAAGCATTAGAAACAATAAATAAAAAAATAAGCATAAGTTCTACAATTTTATACCGTAACCCTTTCTGTCCATTTCATTGGATAAAATGTGACTGAAGCACAATAATTGAAGTGAGGTCCCATAGTGTAGTGTAATAACATTAAGGTTTATGCTCCTCGTATAAAAGTTAGCTGATGAGCAAACGACAAGATAAACAAAGACGAACATAGTAAAGAGAGTGATGAAGATGCTGCGACCGAGCTGATGAGTCTACAGACGCGTTGCTGATGGCGAGAAGGTAGCCCTTTGCGAAGAAGGGAATTATGGGTGAAGGGGGAAATGGAGACGAGAAAGTGAAGGGATATGTCGCACAGGAGTTCGAGCGTTCAACGGCGAGGAGATTGGAGTGTTCCGAACGGCGGAAGGCTTTGAGATGAGTTTTGGTCCGCGGCGCTGCGACGAACGGATATTGATCGACACAGGTACACCAATTGCCCGCATGAGGGCGCCCTCCTATAGACACACGTAACAACGACAGAATCCCGCTCTCTTCCTCTCTCTCTCTCTCCGCCCCTAATTTTTTTCATTATTCCCCGTTTCTACAATTTACCATTTTTTAGCTTCCATCGACCGAATCACCTGTGGGAATGAGTTTCCAACGACTGAAAAGGAAAAGGGAGAGAGAGAGAGAGAGAGAGAGATATCCATGCAGCCAGCACAGACCAGCGCAATCGACAGCAACGGGGCAAGAATGTGCCACCAGGATTTTAAATGAGATTTTCAAACGGCCCATCCATGTGTGCTGATTGCTTTTGAAGATTACAGAAAAGAATTACGTGCATGCACATATATTACGTCTTATTTTAGCGTCTGACTGATGTGCTCCACACAATTCACCTCTTAAGATCGTGTTTTACTAGGCATCAGGTTGCTTAGTTTTCTGCACAGAAAAATATCGAGAACATGAGAATGTAATTAAAACTAAGGCCACTTTCCTGTTTTTTGTTTATTTGTTGATTTATTGCATGTGCAGTCATTTCAATGCTAATATTACTATTCAATTATTACAATTCAATACTAATACTAAAATGTGCAGTCATTTCAATGCGTGTACATTTTAGAATGCAATTAACACTGCGCATCCACCGTTACATCAGACGGGGAAAAAAAAACTCGCTATTAACCACAGGTCGTATTCGCGGTCCTCCATAACACGTTCACCTGTGTTATAGTTATTTTTCAGTTGCACTTGTTAGAGTAGAAACGCCGCGATCAGTTCAAAATTTTATGCCATCTTTTAAATCACGTTTCAAATGGTTCAGTCCTTACTTGCGAGAGTACCTAAAACCATTGCCTTTTCTAGTGCCGTTTTAAATGACGATGACTGTAACATGACAGAAGAATCTACGACCCCACCAGATATATAAATAATCAGAATCCTTCATTATTTGCTAGGTACATTCCATCCCTGACCTTCCTCCGTGACTAATCCCATTTATATTCTTTTTAGGAGGTTGGAGTACGAATCTTGAGTCATTGAGTGTAAAACTTTTCAAATAAGGCGAAAAAAATTCATGGACCAAACATCAATTGAATGCATTTATTTATGATTTGAAAATAACCATACTTGCTACAATAGCAACTGTGCAAAAAATAATTACAAATTTTCGTTCCAATGAATTCATTGTTGTCTTGGGTTGATATTTATTGTAGAGCATTATAATCATATGACACGTATGTTTTTGCGTTGAAAAAAAAAATACATATTCCATCAAATTTTTTCGTATTATACGTTAGGTGCCGTAAGACTACAAGTTAATATGGCACTAAATGGCCAGGAAACCAAAGCGGTAACATGTAATTATTGTCACTTTTCTCAATGAGCATTATTGGTAAATACACGCATTTATAGGCTCCGAAAAATTTGTACCAAAAATAAATCGGACCAAAAACTTAAAAAACTATTTTAAATAGTAAAAGCAGAAGGTCAGGAATGAGTGAGTGTCGAAAGGATGTAGAATTCCCCGATAAAAATGAGCACTTGTGAAAAAAGTGTATTCATTGGTTAGGGTGTAGTCAGAATACAGGAGAATTGAGCAACGAAGCATGTGGCGGATAGAAGAGTGCTCTGTGGCAGACGAAACGAATAGGAGAAGATCCTAGCTAAAAGTGACGGAAAATACTAAAACAGGGCAAATATTAAAGATCATGAAAAGAGGAGGTCGTGCACAATAACCATGAAAACTAACGGAGAATAGACCGATGTTCAACTTGGATCTTGAGACTGTAGCTCAGAGTGCCACCAAGCCTTCGTATATTTGTCACATGAAATAATTTATTCATGGAAAATTTCATACATACGGTGTATGCTTTTAACTTCTTAACCTACAAAGAACCTCGCTTCTTGTATACTGCACAACATTTAGCCTATGAGGTTATTATTCAACTCCAGAAATCCTGCCATATTTTTAACTAATTTAATGTTGGATAAAAATGAGCAACTATAATTGGATAATTAGTGCACAACTGCTTTACATCTTATCTATTTGTTCACCTGCTGGTTTAAAAAAATTGTTTCTTAATATTAACACGTATAAATGGTGAAATGGTTTGCAAATTAATGCCGGACATTTTTTTCTCAATAAATATTTACGATTCAAAATAAAGTCTACCGACAAGAAATAATTATGATTGATCTACTTAGTCTATTGTTCGACAAAATCTCCTTCAAGTTCTATTGCCGTCTTCCAGAGATTCACTAGGGCTTGTATGCCCTGTCAGTACCAGTCGTAGCTCATGTTATGGAGCCAAGTTTTGGCTACGCTAATGACCTCTTCGTCGTCCAAGGTAGTAACGTGGAAAACTAATTTGTGTATCATTCAAAATGGACTAAAAAGATAAAAATTTGCGAATAAATTTACATTCGTTCACGTCTTCTGTTTGTACCATACTGATATTTGCGAATATT
Source organism: Ceriagrion tenellum (assembly GCA_963169105.1). Lineage (NCBI taxonomy): Eukaryota > Metazoa > Arthropoda > Insecta > Odonata > Coenagrionidae > Ceriagrion > Ceriagrion tenellum. The sequence continues at coordinate 95,489,494 of OY720643.1, forward strand.
TGGCTTTTTCTTCCAATCTTGCAGTATCTTCAGAGTCTACACACTTGATCAGAGCACTGAGTTGCAAGATACGTTAGAGTCAAGATAACCTGATAATCCTTCGTGACCAATGGACATGCGTCTCTCGATGACCGTTTCAACGCACTGATTTCCATTAACCGGAATTAAAAAAAATGCGTTGGGCATTACTTGATGGGTAATCTTCTTACCTTAAGTTAACTTTTGTAAGACTCGTACATAAATACTAATCGTTATCTTTGAACTTACTTGAATTCTTCAGGATTTTGTTTTTGAATTCGACAAAGCCATGCTACATGTTTCCCTTGCAAGCGCAGAGTCGATGGGAAAGAAACTCTTGTCTATTTCTATTTCATAGCGTTTGTATTAAGTGAATTGAACACTTCAAAAATATTTTTGCCATCAATTTTATTTTCTATGCGTTTTACTGGAGTTTACCAAATAATACTGTTTGCAGTATGATGGCCCATCATCCAAAAGTTGTCAAATCCAAGCATATGGCTGAGATTTAAACTTTTCAGGTGACTAATAATAATTGATTTCTTGTCCAGTTAGGAGCGTCATAACCCTTTGAAAAACCATAGCCTAAAAATTTAATTAAAAAAACAACCGGCTTTTTATATGGTTCAAATACATACGGCTTTTGCGCGGATTCAAAAATATGCAACTGAGAACGCTTCAATTGGAATAACCTCCGGTTTTGAGTTTTCCACGAGATAGAATGAAAGACATTCCAATCAGAAACAAAATGAAATCAAAATTTGCCACACTAGAATATTTTGCCACCAAGATTTTTTGTATTACTTCTTTTACTCGGGACACCGAAATACTTCAATTGCTCTAAAAAGTTTTAGAAGATTCCAGCAGTTTTTATTTTGCGTTTCTAACTGGTATACTTTTGATATCTTTTTATTTAAAAAGTGCCACCGTTCGATTTTCCAGCACACCCAAAAGCCGCTGGCTCTCGATCTTTACGCAATTGGAATCGGCTGATTACGAAAATTAACGCATGATCGCATGCCTCAAAAAAGAACTGGGAATTTCGAGATGCGATACTTACTGCGAGAACCTTCCCTAGTGGAGGACACTTCGATTCTGTTCAATTTAAAATAAAAAAATGAATGGATTCTGTAGTGGACCAATTTCCACATCAGATGCTACAGCTACCCAGGATACTTCGAAAGGAGAAAAAGCGTGTTTTGCATTCCTTTTTAATTTTATTTTTGAATCACGAGAAATTTCGAGTAAACTTGTTTCACCATCTGTCATCTTGTTCACGCTTCGAAACATTTGAGATTCATTAGTTGCAATAAATGGCAGGGCAAGAATTCATTTTAAACGAAAATGGAACGTTTACAAAAAATTCTCGAAAAAATTCACACAAGAACTGCTTTGAATATTACTCATTCCAAATTGTAACTGAACTTGGAGATGCCTGGAGAAATACTGGGACTAAATGATAGCAAAATTGTAGAAAAAGGCTAGAATAAAAAGTAAGTTTAGCGCTAGTTTTTGAAAACAATTAAGTAAAATGACTAGGGATTGTTTTAATTCACATATAACTGATTTGCCTCCCAAGTTTATTGTAGTTGCCATATAAGTTTCTTATCTAGGACTAAACGAAAACTTCAGCACTGAAACGTAGACCAGATATATTCATGATGAAAAACGGACAATATTAGAGTTCCTACATCAGTACGATGCCAAACTGACTGCAATATTCCGCACCTGATTTTCACCACAAACGTAAATGTTCGTTTAACTCAAGAGTAACCACGACAGTTTGCTACGACTAAACTGTAAGAAAATGTGTTGAATTTCATGCACGGCGAAATACAAATTATACATTTAATTAACAGAAAAAACAGGGTAGAAAAACAAATTTATACGACAAAAATGACACAATTTAGACTTCATATAGCAAATAAGATGGAATGAATGAATGGGAAATTAAGCTGAGGGATATTGAGAATTGGATACTGATGAGGGACATTGAAGCAAAGACTTATTAAGTAGAATGATGATGAGAATAAGACGCACTCATAATCTGGTTCTGGACATGTTGAACTGCATATTCAACGCGTTCTCGGCGGCTGGGTGCTTCGTTTTTACTAGAGTGTGGCGTGTTTTCGTTCTGTGGATGTTTTGATCATGTCATGATATATTTTCAATAGTTTTTTGATGTATTTCAAATACATTAGATAGGGTGCATATTCAGTATATTAAATAGGGCGCATTCCTCCATGTTTGTTGGTGCGAGCTGGGAAATTCCGACCGCGTATACACCCGCGCGATTTATTAATTCATGTTATGTAAGTTGAACAATACGTAGAAATGTTGAACACACAAGAAATTTCCAGAAGGATAACAATAGGTCGCAGCGAGTACCTTTAAAAGGAGGAGGCGGACGAACCGATGGGTTTTTCATTGTTTAAATGACTTGGATTGAATGATTTAGATTTCGAGTAGCCACGCTGAGCTAGGAATTATACGGAGGGCATTTTATCGACCTCCTGCCACGATTAACCACGCTAATCAGAATATTGGAGGACGATTATCATCGGAAGGTGTTTTACTGAGTGTTTTGTGGGAGTGATTAGAAAGGGGGGAACCGCATTGACAGGTCCATGGTCGCGAAATTAAGGAGGGACCACGGGGTGTCGCCACGACGCACAAGTTGTCGTGTAGTACAGCAGAGAAGGTCCGGACGCGTCATAAGAGACGAGGTGCATGCACGGAGCATTGTACTTTATTTTCACCACCAGCAGGTTTGCTGGTTGTAAAGATGTTTGGTAGACTGATCGTTTTAACGTGAAAGACTGGGGTTGGTGGTTGTGCATGTGAATTTCTGTATTGCGTGGAGGTGATGGGCATAGTCTTTGGCAGGGTAGTTTATAAATGTTGATATCTGATGCACAGGGTGGATATTTATGTTCTATTTGATTAATTTATAATGTTGTTTTTGTGGTGTGTGGTAAAATTATGAGAAGTGAAACAGGGAGCATGTTTCATTGTTAATTGTACTATATTATGAGCCATGTAATGCAATAAATTGATATCTATGAGATAGTGTCCAGCAAATGACTACGTGTCACTCCATTTATATTTCATTAAATGAGTTAAGCTAAAATGCCAGTGAATAATATACCAGCAGTAAAACAGGATTTTGAGAGATCACGGGTGGTAGTGGTCTGTAATACTTCATAAAACCCAAGCATATTGATCATTCTCTTTGTCCACCTAATTGCATCATTCAAGGACCATCGAATTTAAAGACCAAATTTTGTTTAAGCACATCGGTTTACGCAGTGTAACTCGCCAAATATGAAATAAATGAATATGATGCATAAAGTACTTATAAATCTCATTTTAGCCGAAAGTAACCATCATATAACTTGAGATTATTCTCAGTTTTGGCACGATACTCTTAATTTAAGCAATAAAAATTCTAAAATACTTATTTTTAAACCATTGACAAGGTGCGGCATATTGATCTGTGTTATCAAACATGAGAAAACGAAAAAAAATAGTATTCAGCATTGGAAATAGAATTCGTATAGTTGATATCAAATTATTAAGAATGATACGTAAAGACTATATTGGAAAAGTTGTAACGTTCCTCCCGGGAGGGCTCAGCAAAGGTCGGACACAATGGGCGCCAGTACGGGAAATGGATTCCGCCCGCACTCGGAAAAGGGAAAGGTTGTGGGATGAAATAGATTAAATTAAAGAAAATTTGGAATTCTCTCAGTATAGGCAGTGTCGGTCAACCACTCGTTGACTCGAGCACCTGTTCATCATCGAGAATGGGGTTAGGAAGGAATAAGGGGTAAGGCAAAGAAAAGGAAAAGGAACAACTTCTACAAAACAGAAAACCCTGTCTACTCATCCGAAGGGGAGTCCAAAACCTAACGAAAGCCAAGAGGAGAACGAGACTCACCGCGAAACTGCTCACGACGGAGCTCTCGGACGAAAACTGCCCCCTTTCAACCCGAGCCGTAGCTCATACCCCCCCCTCTCTGCCAACAGCGATCTCCGCGGCTGTCTAGGCAAATGCAAAAGACAAAAGAAAAGCAGTGGGCGCACCGGAGCGCCAGCATTTAAACGTTACATCACCCCCCTCCCCAAAACAAACGTGCCTTGTTTTAAACGAAAGAAAACAAAAAATAACCAAACTCGCCCACTGCAATGGCTCAATACACTGGCTTCAAATCCCGAACGTGCCATTGCCCGGAGGCCTTCCCCCCTATCGTAACCAAATCATAAATTGAGTCAGCGACCTTACGCTTAACTAAAAAAGGGCCAATGAACTTGGGTTCCAGCTTTGCCGCAGAGAACTCGCCGGCGGCGGACTATGGAAAATTTTTCCGCCATACTAGTGTATCATCTGGATATTCAACTTTTCTGCGTCTCAAATTATAATAGTGGGCCTGCTTCTCCGACGCTTTCCGTTGCGCTTCCGCCGCATCGGAAATCATTCTTTTAATCGATTTTTGTAAACGCTCCACATAAGTGTGGGGCTCGAACTCCGTAACTTCCCCGGAAGCGGACTCGCGATACAAATCGTTTGGTTTTCTCAATTTCCTTCCCAAATTTAGTTCGGCAGGAGAAAAACCGGTTGTCTCGGAAACCGCCGTCCTCAAGGCAAACATCAAATCGGATATAGATTCGTCCCATTTTCGGTGACTATCCTCACAAAACATAGCTATCATAGTTTTAAGCGATCTGTTGGTTCGTTCACAGGGATTGGCCTGAGGCAAATAAGGCGCGGTGTGACAAAGTTTTATCTCGAACATTTGGCACACCTTCTTCAACACCCTACTAACGTACTGGGGTCCATTGTCGGTTAACAACATCTCCGGGCAACCCCAGTGGTTTATTACTCCCGTGCGCAAAAGGTTAGCAACGTGTACCGTTTTGACGGAACGCAAGGGAATGGCGATTGGCCAACGGATAGCCGTATCCAAAAACACCAGTAAATATCGATTACCCTTCAAAGACTTTGGTAAAGGACCGATTATGTCCGAGGCGACTATCGTCCACGGACGGACCATTTCATGTGGATGCATTAGTCCGGCAGGTTTTGTCTGTTCTACTTTATACCGCTGGCAGACCCGACAGCGGCGTACAAAGTCATTGACATCCTTTCGCAGGTTGGGCCACGAATAAAAGTCACGGATTTTACGGAAGGTTTTATAAAAGCCCATATGTCCGGCCAAAGTTGAAGCGTGATTCTCTTCTAAAATACGAGGACGTAAGGACTTTGGAACTAACAGTTTCCACGAACCATCCCGATCTTTGCGATACAATCGATCATTCGAAAGTCGGAGACCAGAATGGTCAGACCGACCCTCCTTTGCTTTTTGCAAGAGTTCCGTGTACCAAGCATCACCTAAACGTTGTTGGGTGTCTAATCCCTCGTCACCATGAACCGCCCCAAGCCTAGACAAAGCATCGGGAACGACATGGAAGCTGCCCTTGCGGTGAATAATTTCGCAGTCGTATTGTTGTAGTTGAGCGACCCACCTAGCTAGTCGTCCTTGAGGATTCGCAAAATTCGCTAACCATCTGAGTGACGCGTGATCTGTGACGACTGAAAAACGATAGCCTTCTATATATTGCTTAAATTTGCTAATGGCAAACAATACCGCCAAGCACTCGCGTTCTGTAGCGCTGTAATTCCTTTCAGAGGCGGACAAGGTGCGGGAGCAGTAGGCGATGACGCGCTCTTTCCCGTCAATTTTCTGAGTTAGCACTCCTCCAATTCCTACGCCTGATGCATCACACTCCACCGTGAACGGCAGGTCGAAGTGCGGGCAGGCCAATATAGGCGCAGACAAAAGATATTCTTTTAACCTAGTGAAAGCAACTTCCTGTTCCTTTCCCCACTGGAATTTCTTATTCTTATGTCTCAACGAATCAGTCAATGGTGCGGCTACGGAAGAAAAACTTGGCACGAACTTCCTATACCATCCCACAAATCCCAAAAATCTCCGAAGTTCCGTGATATTCGTGGGGGAAGGATAATTCACCACAGCAGCCACCTTCTCAGGATCCATTTCTAACTCCCCATTCCCGACAACATAACCCAGAAATTTCAATCTCGGCTTTACGAATTGACATTTCTCGACGTTTATTTTCAATCCTGCCTTTCGTAGTCTGGCGAAGACTTCCTCTAAATGTTTTAAATGTTCCTCAAATGTCGAACTTACTACGACGATGTCATCTAGATAGGCAAACGTATTAGGTTCCAACTCTGCGCTTATAACTTTGTCCATTAGCCTTTGAAAGGTAGCGCCTGCACTGTGTAAGCCAAAAGGCATCACTTTAAAATGAAAAAGCCCGCGTCCGGGAATCGTAAAAGCCGTAATTTCCCTACTGCTTTCATCTAATTCAACCTGCCAATATCCTTTTTCAAGATCAATGGTAGAAATATACTTTCCCGCCCTAAGCTTGTCCAAAATACTCGAGATGTATGGCAGCGGGTATGCGTCTTTCTTACTCAGGCTGTTGACCTTTCGAAAATCCACTACGAACCGTTTGGACCCGTCCTTCTTAGGTACCAATAAAACGGGTGAGGACCAAGAGCTATTGGAAGGTTCAATAATGTCGTTCGCGAGCATCTCGTTGACTTGTTCGTTGATCGCTTCCTGAATGACTGGGGAGACGGGATAGTAACGCTGCTTTATAGGCGGGGTATCATCTAATACTATTCTATGCTTAACTACATTTGTACGTCCAATGACAGTATCAAATAATTTCAACTCCGCGTCCAGAAAGCGCATGAGGGCGAGATCTTGAGCGGGAGTGCACTCGCTCTCCGAACTTATCGCTTTTAGTTCCGCGGGGTCCTTCCAAGAGAAATCTCGCGGCGTTATTAGAGGAATGTCGACTCCATGGCGTGTTTTAAAAGAGCCTTCGCGGAAATTGATTTTCGCCCCTACGTATTTCAAAAAATCCATTCCTAAGACCAAACAATACGGCATTTGCGGTAAAATATCGAAATGGACGATTACGACTTCCCCCCCAACTACCACCGGGAGTGTCGCCGCCTTAGAAGTAGATGCTCGACGTCCGTCCGCCATCTCGAGATTCACTATTCGATCGCGTATGGTAATATTGTTATACCGCAACCACGCTTCGACCGACCTATTTATAATTGAACTAGTAGCCCCGCTGTCAATCAAAGCGGGCCAATGTCTACCGTAAATTTCTACCTCTATGAAGAATCTCCCAGAGACTGAGCTTACCGAGGACGACTTGGGGCACATGAATTTTCGGACGGTGTCTAACCAGGTATTCCAATCCTCTTCCCGACCTACCGGCGGTGGCCTTGGGGTGCGACGCCCTCGGCCGGGAATGAAGGTGTCGCGATAGCGTTTCCCGAGCAGTCACACGTCCGTACAACCTGCCCTTTTCGACCGCAACGGTGACAAAACCGTGAGAGAGGTTTATTACAATCGCGAAAGAAATGATCCCCAGCGTCACAATTCCAACACTTAGTCTCAGGATGCTTCTTTTCATTCACTGAAGTGATTGCCGACACGGACGAGGTCGGATGTGATGGACTTTTTTTTCTCTGGAATCCGAATTCGGAGTCTACCATACCTAGCGGATTAGGGGGAGGTTTATATGATTCGATTCTGGCTTTCTGTGCTTCAATCGCTCGTCCGTGTAGTAACAACTCCCTCATCGTGTGAAAGGAGCCCGATGAAATTTGAGCCAAATATTCAGGGTGTAAGTTGCCGTAGGCTAGACCAACCAATTCGTTCTCAGTTAACGGGAGAGTCAACCGCCGATTCATTGCTGTCATACATGTAAGGAACTCGTTAATCGTTTCACCTGCGCCTTGACTGCGTGCATACATATCTTTTCTCAATCTCAGATCATAATTGGCGGGTTGGTACGCTTCTCGTAGTCGCTCTTTCAAAGCATCGAACGTGTCTATTGAGTCTCTATTAACCCTGAACCATTGTAACGCTTTTCCCTTTAATATTTCGGGAGCGAGGCGACACATGACGGCCTCGGGAACTTGGTTAAAAACTTGAAATTCATCGCAGTGCTCTATAAAAGAAACGACACTCTCCGTCTCTTCACCCGAGAAAGAGAGCCCCTTCCGCAAGGCCAATTTTACCCATTCCACTGAATCTGTGCGCGGATTTTCTTTGGCCGTCATGGCTTCTACGAAACGACTAAGTAAAGTTTCAAACCCACTTTGCTCGGGAGAAGGGGCAGAGGCTCCCCCGGTCTGTAAATTCCGGCAATATTCGCGTAACCTAGCCCTTAACTCATCTAAGGTGCCCTCAGAAGAGAGGCCAAAGCGTTCGCAATATGAGACGGCGTCTATTTTCGACAGCTCATTGATCCACGAGGTACCTGTCTTACCCTCCATCTCTATACTCAAATCAAATTGGGAAAGGAAGTAGGGGAACTAGTCTTCTCTTCCCGGGGTCCGTCGGGAATTATCTACAGGAACAGGGGGACCACTGAAAGGTTTTACGACTGGGAGAGGACAAACAACGTTGTTCCTACACTGCCTAATTTCTTTTTGGTTTCTTACCTCGTGGCCGAAATGCCGCCGAAACCGCCTGTCTACGAACTCAAAATGTTGAGAGCTGCCAATCGATGGCCCCACGTTGGGCGCCAGAAATGTAACGTTCCTCCCGGGAGGGCTCAGCAAAGGTCGGACACAATGGGCGCCAGTACGGGAAATGGATTCCGCCCGCACTCGGAAAAGGGAAAGGTTGTGGGATGAAATAGATTAAATTAAAGAAAATTTGGAATTCTCTCAGTATAGGCAGTGTCGGTCAACCACTCGTTGACTCGAGCACCTGTTCATCATCGAGAATGGGGTTAGGAAGGAATAAGGGGTAAGGCAAAGAAAAGGAAAAGGAACAACTTCTACAAAACAGAAAACCCTGTCTACTCATCCGAAGGGGAGTCCAAAACCTAACGAAAGCCAAGAGGAGAACGAGACTCACCGCGAAACTGCTCACGACGGAGCTCTCGGACGAAAACTGCCCCCTTTCAACCCGAGCCGTAGCTCATACCCCCCCCTCTCTGCCAACAGCGATCTCCGCGGCTGTCTAGGCAAATGCAAAAGACAAAAGAAAAGCAGTGGGCGCACCGGAGCGCCAGCATTTAAACGTTACAAAGTGATATGAGCTAGAATAGGACTGAACAAATTTTCAACTTCAACCCTCAATGGACTAGCGAGTCTAATTTGTTAATTTCAAAATCATTGAAACTTGTGATTTCTAAGAAGATTTTCCATTTATTTGCTGCAATAGACAGAATTGGTAACGCTTTGGGTTAAGTGTGTGGAAAGTTGCGTCTATTTTGGCGGTTTGTCAATCTATTTGAATAGATGAACGTATGACGCTATTCACTGACGATGGCGGGCCTGGTAAAAATCTGAAATAAATAGTTTCAGCTGACATATGAAGAAAAAATTAGGAAAGATTAAGAAAGGTACGTTATGAAGGTAATGTTGAAGTGTCCCTTGTGTAAATATAATTATGTAAAGTATTTTTTTCATAAAATGTATAAAATACAAATACGTCACATTTCTAAATAAATGTTATTATCAAATAAATATAATTCTTATTTGAAAATGTTTAAATAGCACCCTTAAAAAACTAACATAATAGCAATATTCTTTCATGATGATTTTTCATAATTCTTTCTATAGAGGGTCAATCAATACCGACATATCCTAATGAGAACACGTGCATCAAGTTTCACTAAAATCTGTGCGAAAAATCACTTAAAATATTTTTAAATGTACCTTTCACACACGAGCAATGTGGATGTAGTAGGTATTTGTGCCTCTTCTGGTAAGCGATCCTTATAGAATTAAACTCGACGCCGAATGTTCGTGACGGACGGTGAGAGCAGACTTCAATTTCACGCTGAGAGACGCAAGCAGGTAGGTACGCGGCAGACTGTGATGAACACGGCGCCGGCACTAATGGAAAAGAAGATGATGAACCCTTCGGAACGAACGGAATGAGTCTGGAATCCGTGAGATCCGGAGAGCGTGAATGAGGCATCGACTTCATCATGGAGCCTGTTCGGGGTTATTTGGAAGCCGTACATTGCCAAGATCCCAATAGGAGTGCCGCACGGGATATGCGTTCCCCAATCCGCACTGTGACAAGGGAGATTATGAGGGGGATGTTTATGAGAATCCGCTCTAAATACTGAACAAGCCGAAAAATATGCTAGCATAATATTGTCTCTCGTATTGAGAGCGCGTAAATAAACTGAATGATTCCGCAACCCTCCATATTAATTTATCGTTGAATAAAGTGAAGTAATACAAACTAGGATTTAACAAGCGAATAGGAGGATGGATTTTAATAGAAAATTGAATTAGGATGATACTTTGGTCTGATTTGGTCTAACGTAGAAATATCTACAAAATATAGTATCCAGCTCATAAATATATCCTGAGCCAGAGAAGAGATATAGGTACAAAACAGATAAAATCTAGCCAATAACTGCTAACATGCATGCCACAGACTACTAGAGAAAATGATCCTTTGAAAATTAAAATGAGAAATTGGACTATGGATTCACAGGGGAACATTTAAAATGCGTTAGGTAAGATCTCCTGCCATCCCGTGAAAGACTTAAAGATAACAATAGGTGGATTCGACTCATTCTTTGCCACAAAGACTGGTTTAAATATTTAGCCCTTGCAGGACCGATCTAATTTTGATAGCACCCTGGACCAAGGAAGAGCCAAAGCAGTCCATTTAGATCTTCATTGATTAACCCTCCTATTCTCCTCAGGTTATTATGACCCGAAACGAAAATTAAATCGACAAAACTTTTTTATGCCTGAATTTTATGACTTTGTTTCTGTTGGTATTTTACATTTCAGAAATTATATTAATTCATAAAAATTTCTTTTCTTAGTTCTTAAAACAAAACGGTTACACTTGTGTCTCTTGGGTCAATATGATCCAATGATTTTGGCAACCAATTTTTTCATTTTTTTGGGAAATTTCATTTGGAGAAATGCGTTGTCTGCCAGTTGCTTATGTTAAGCAGGCAGCATGTGTGACTGGAGATGGCTTTTGCTCGCCAAACCACTCATCTGATTGCAGGCTACGGTTAGAGGGACCACCCTTGGTGAGGTTGGTGAGATTAGCTAGACGATGAGATAGTATCTATAGAGGGACGGCCAGCAAAGAAGGCGAGGGAGTGATCGCCATATAATAGTTAGAGATCGGAAACTTTCCTCTCCACCTCATTTAGTCCCATAGGGAAATTCTTACTTGGATAGTTCAAAGTTTTATTCGAATCTGCCTCAGAATTTCCCTTCCTACTCGACACATGGTCCTACCGACAGTGGGGAGGATGTGAATGCTATCCACAGAGGTGAAGTGATTGGTAGAGTTTAGTGGCCAATGGAATAATGCGAACGTTGTCAACAAGTGTAGTAGTAACAACCAACGTATAAGATGATGGAGTATTTGTGAAATATTTTAATCACTAACATGCGGACGTAGTAACTTCTCCGTATTTCAATAGGACGGAACATTTTCGCCTAAAATAAGGAAAAAAATGCCTTAGTCGTAGGACACCCTTAATTGGTAAACAATGACGTTACACTTAATTTTCATGAAGATAGTTCCATTGAAATGTTATTAACCTTGTAATTTGTGCTTTTGTAAGTTATATGCGTGAATCAGATATTAATTTGATTACCGTTTCTTGACCGTTTCATAGTTATCACAGAATACGAGTTCTCTTATCTTCTTAGCGACACTTAGTCACGTCACGGCTGAATGGAAAGAAGTAAAAAAAATAAAGTGGAACCAGTTTTATCAACTACAAAAGCCATTAGTGATATTGTAAACATACAAAGTTATTGTATATTGTTTATTTTGCCTTCTAAGCCTATATATTGGTGGCTGCTATGAGTTTAGTTACGTGTACCATGTCTTTAAATCCAAGTTTAGCTAGAAGAGGATCGGATTGTATCATTTTTGTTAACTCATTGAATTAGTTAATAGCCCTAAAAATTATTTATATATTTAAAAAGTCGGCGATACACAAAACGCGATCTCTTAAGTTCCAAATACCTATCTTCCCTGAAGAAATAATGTTGCTAATACATAACAGCGGAACATCTCTTATTACGAGGGTTCCATAATTAGTTCAACGTCAAGTGCCGAGTTATGGCCGGTAGAATGGGAAATGAACAAGTGCTCCAACCTTCCCACGTCTCTCTCAACCATTTCAAACTTAACTATATTGAGTCCCCATATAAAGAGCCTTTCATTCCCTCAAGATGACCAATTTATTTTTAGTAGAAAGACCACGAGATTCTGAGCAACGTTTCGCCGACAAACTATGAAGTCGAGCAACCTTTTAAAGGCTATCCAGAGCCCTCTGCGGCGGCTCCACGCTTTGGGGGTAATATACGGAAGATGGGAAAGAATTTCTATCACCGACTGACTACCTTCCGTCCCTTCCACTTGTCCGCAGACCCTTCGCCAAAAACCCGCACGGTCTGTATCCGTAACTATCACCGAAGATCGCACATATGTCCTCCCACGGGTGCACATATTTCGGGGCAACTAGCTCCTCCCTTTTTCTTCTCTCTCTCTTTCTCTCTCCCTCTCTCTCTCCGTCTCTCCCTCTTAAGAACGCAGAAGGGGTTGGGTAGAGGGTGGGGAGGAAGGGGAAAGGAGGGGAATAAGGACCGATGAAGACCCAAGGGAAGCGATAAAAGTTGTACCTCTCCAAAAAAGAACAAGAGCCGGGGACCAATATTCTCCTACACTCATACCCCGAGCGACCCCTTCTCATCGGTTCATCGATTGGCCCCTCGACTGTATGTATTAAGTATGCGGCACGATATTCGCGATGCATTTAAAGCGGCGTGCGATACTCATTCTAGATATTACATTTGTAAGCATTGTAGGAGGTTTGCGATAGTTTTCAAATGAATGAATGCGATGAATTGATGGCAGTAATTATTTTTGTTAGAGAGATCGTATTTCAGTTTAGTGGCAGTTTTACGGTATAGGATTTCTCTTAACACATTGTAATGCGCTGTAGTCGCATGAAATGCGATATACAACTTATGATATCGAATTGAAATATTTTAGGATCAGTATACAATTCTCTGTAGTACATTCCGTTACGATAAATTTGGAACAGCATATGAAGCAATTTAAAATTCTCTTTGCAATATTTCAGTGATAGCATGCGATATTTTCATGATTTTGGGTGGTGATGAATTTTTGGCGGAATTATATACTCCTAAACTATTGAGTCACCGTATAAAATCAATTAAAAATCAGCTCACATGCTGAAAATATTCGATATAAGCTTAACGACTTAAACTAAATATTTACATAACCGATGGGTAATGGCTCGCAAAATTCATTTTCTTATTTCTAACCGAGCAATATGGAACATCATAGGGTTTACGATCAAAACGGGTGCCAATTATCATGTGCCAGCAACCAACCAGCTACCAAATAGCAAAATATAAACAGATGAATTTTACGTTCAATGACTTAGAGACACCAATAGCTTGAATTTGGATAAAAGATGATATGCCATATGAATGGGATATCAATAAATACTATTCTGATATATACTTGACGATTGAAAATGACTTATAATATGATATTAAGCTGTATGATTAATCATTTGACGCGGAATATCCATGAATATTCAATGAAAGATGATTTGCGATACAATACGACGTGTGACATTATCAAGAGGATTAAATGGCTGTCGCAACAGCAAAGCCACCGTCACAGGATAAACCCAATATTTAAGCTTTAATACGAATACATTTTGATGCATTAGAAATATTCTGAGTTGCCCCGATAATATGGTAGGCAATCATACTCTCAAGTGCGAAGATGTACACCGAAGAAATAAAATCTGTAAAAATATACATATGATAATACTTGAGATAGAGTTGTCAAAAATACTTTGATTCTATCGTATAAAACGTTAAAGAGAGCGAATTTTGGTATAACATGCTGTAACTCATTCTTGATATGATGTCTGATATTGATGATACAGTATGCAGACATGCTCTCGATTGTAAATATGCACACCGGAGGGATAAAATCCGACATAAAAAATATAATTATGATAATACTTGAGATAGAGTTATCAAGAATATTTTCTATCGTATACAATAATAAAGATAGCAAATTTCGGTATTACAATATATAACTCTATTAAGTAAATATTTTCCCAAGGCACCGAAACAGCAAATTTGATCTTTCATATCGGATTGATTTACTTGTATCAGTAGATCGGTTCACACAGCCGCGCCCTGTAAGGTAAAAAAATCAACCTTGGCGATATTAGAACTAACGTACATAGAGTGCAGGGTTTTGCTTCTCTGCCACTGGTTTCGGCAGTTTCTTGTTTTGCGATACTAAATTCAGATTGAAATGTAATATTGGCATTTTAACATAACGTGTGCAGTCGATGGGATATTAATATCCGATATTCGGGTTCCCCTAAAGACAAGTGGGAAAGCTCAGCTTGGCTTCAGTCCTCCTTTCTACCCCTCACACTTTCTTCCTCTAATAGCTTCGGAGAGGAGTCTTCTCTTTCCTACCTTGAAACTCCCTTTTTTCGCTCCTTCTCCATCTCTCGACCACTTGGATGAGTCGAGATCAGACCTACACCGGTTCGGAAGTGTTTGGTGTTGGGCTCAAGTCTCTCCCAATAACCGAGACCTTGCATCCGGCGCTGTTCTGCCAAGGGAGGGGGAACTCCCCCATCTCTGGCGCCCGAGGTCATTTCATGGTGTCGCAATATCACGAGCTACACTCACTCTCCATCGAGCCGATCTGAATGCCGGGCTCACCGTGCAGGCAGAATCCCAAACACCAAACTCCGCAGCAATGATTATCAAAATATATACACAAAATGGTTAAGTACCTAATTTCTACAGGTTCGTCGATTCCTTGTGCTTGAATTAAAAATAAGGGTAAAATAACTTAACGATTCCCTTATTTTTTTATTACAACGCATCGCAGGCTCAGATGGCCCCGTAGGGAGGGCAATTTACCCTCTCACCCCAATAACTTGCAGCAGTTTGTAAACTATTTTCATAAACCTGAGAGCTTAAACTTTCTTTTGCTAGGAGAAACAACTGTGGGCATAATTTTTAAGCTAATTTAGAGTTTTTATGTATATTATATGTGAATTTAAATGAAAATAATTCTGGAATTTGTCCAAACTAGGTGGTGGCTAACTGTGAAAGATGTATTCAGCAAAAATATGTCCTATTTAAAGGACAACGTTTTGTTTCCAAACCACTTAAGATTCAACATTGTTCATATAGTTTCTTAATAATTTCCCGGAAGACCTGGGGGGGTTCAATATAATCCAAGTCGCTGGTTTCCCCGTCCCCGAACCTCAGATCTAGAGTCACCTCTGTCTGCAGATGTTAATGTAAGCGTCATATTCAGGTGAAGGCAAATTAAAATGCAAAGCGACAGTAAAAGAAAAGAAAAAATACTCTTACAGATGAAAGCCTCATTTCGATCATTCTGATGAATATCGACTGGGAGAACAGTTGTATAATCTAGTGAATAAGTGTGTGGTGCCTGAGATAAACTCACGGTTTGTGAGGATAAAACATTAGAAACTGTTCAGCGAAAGAGTTACAATAGTATGCTCTAGCAAAGCATAGAAAAAATTAATCTGACAGAGAAATAAAACATAATTAACGTGTTTTGGCTGGCGCTCAAAGCGCAGAGCCTAAAGAGACGCTGACGTAACGAAATTAAATGACTATATTTAGTAATATGATATCATCTTATGCACTACAAAGGGTAATTAAGACCGTGTTAGCACCAAAACGCTCAAAATCAGTGACTAACAAACTTCGTAAATGCAGTGCGTTAAGCCGCACCAACTATCTGAGAAGGAAAGACTTACTTTTTATGGGACCAGGGAAGGCTGTTTGATGCATATATGGTTAAAGACAAAGTGATAGGTCTGCGCTTGGTCATCAGAAATCGCTCAATCTTTTAGAGATGGGGAGGCAGTTTTGCTAGAGGAATTATTAAGACAGAAGTACGATTGACGAGGTTGTGGTTCATCTTCTTTCCGTAGGATACTGGCTTGGGCGTCCTCCGCCACCGCGTTCAAGAACTACCTGTAACAGCTCGTTGCCGGAAAACGTTTTTTCTGCTCGTTGGAGGAATTTAAACCTATTCTTCTGCCGCTAGTAAATGATTTAACTTGTCACCACGACGAAGTTTACTATTACAGTTTACGATTTAAATTTTCTCACCTTATTCTTAGGAGTGGGGGAGGAGGCAGGGATTTCCACCTTCACATCAACCATTGGTTTTAGGCGATGGAAAACTGAGATTTAGACGTTGATACTCGTCCTCCTGACCCGACTGGGAAATCAGGTGTGAATTAAATCAATCAACAGTAAATTTCTGACTCAAAGTTCTCCTCAACTAAATCAACTAACGCATAGTGAGAGCGCACTTTAAGGAGCTTCATTCCTTAAAATCTGAAACGAGCAAACGTGTAGATTTTCTCAGCCTTTAATGGTGTTGGGTTGGGAGCTGCGAGAGACTGGGAGGCTGCACGATAGGTTTAATTTGGTTGAAAAATTCAGAACAGGTTTCTTTCAAAGCGACACAGAGAATATCAGTTTAACATCACACTACATGTGTTGGTCCGACGGAAGTCATACAATGAGAGAGATACCTTGCCAAGCAGATGGGTGTAAAAATTTGTACTTTTCTCGCACAATAAGTGACCATAATATAAGTGAGCTCCACTTAAAATAAATTTCCCCATTTCCCCTCAAAAAGCATTATCCTTTACATGGCTGGTGCCCTAAAACACCCTGTAATACGCTAATGCTGTGGCTCGCAAGGCAGTACGTAGATATAAATCTCTAGGAGTTTCGACGACACAAGTCTATTCTGAAGTCTTCGCATGTCGTTTATTTGTGTCCATGTATCAACAAAAGTTAACTCAAATCTACATAATAAATGACAGCTTCTAGCATATTGAGTTTAGACAAGACATCAAAATAATACACCAAACTAATGAAAAATGTCAATTTTATTTGTAGCAACAATGAAAGCCAAAAGGTTTAGCGGTACTATAAACATATATAAATATGAGGAAGACTGGAAAAAATATCAATGGGCGCGTTCGGGATGAGGTAAATTATATCAAAATGAATAATGATTCGCGATTTTCTTAGCTTATTGACTGGCAAATTGAAAGACAAGGCAAACTGATTTGATTTTTCACTCACTTTAATATTTTTCAACACGTTTCTTATCTTAAGTGCAGTGGGAAGTGACGACAAAATGTCATTCCGAGGGTATTTTTTCGGGGTACAGTACGTAAGCACATGTAAATAATGACTAGCACTGTTATCCCGATTCTACAGGTAATAGAAGCATGTTTCAGCGCGGATATAATGAAAGACGCGGCTACTAGTATTGCGATATAAAAAAAACCCTTCAAGGATTCAAGGCATAGAGAACGCCATTTCACAATCACTAGATCAGACAGACAAAATCAGGGTCACCTTAAGTACAGCACAGCTGGTGCCGCAGTAAGGGCTACATTTAAGTAGAGTGAACACGGCACAAAACTTCGCTCTCGTGAGGTTTATTTACACAGAAAATGAAATTTTCCTCGGAAAACAAACTATGTGATATCACGGTAAAATATTGCGGGCATCTGTTTCACTGGTGACAAAGTTCAGAGAATATATTCCAACCATTAATCCAGAGGCTGCATCAAGGAAGGCACTAATCATGGTCACACTTCACTTAAATAATTGGTTCAACAAATATGACCTAGTCAACACATATAAACCAAATAGGCCCTGGCGACCAGTGTTGCTTTCAATAATGGTCCCACATATGAAAGTTTCTAAATTCTTTATTAACATTCTCGAATATATACCAGCTGGTAAAAACAATATCAGAGACCATTTCAAGGAGAATATCCTATCATACTAGAATTTTTTAGTGCTTAAAAAAAAGAAAACACCGATTAATATGTTATCACCAGTCCATTTACTCCTCGTACCCAACTTTTCCCCAGTGTTGCAATCTCAAATAGCCCTAATATAACCCTAATACATAATTAAATATAGGTGAAAATATCCTTTACCCTTTTTTCCTGCCTCCTTCAAATATATGCGCAGACTTGCACCAATTCCCAAGCATACATATATAAGAGAATACCTCAATGTTTGTGCACACTAAATCCATCTCGCTTTTTCAAATTCTAAGGGCCAAAAGTAGGAAATCTTCATAGTTTAACTACTGCCCATCTTCAAGCTCCGAAAATCAAAGTTCGATACAACATTTTACTGTTGCATAAACTAAATAAAATGTGCAACGTCACTATTTATTAAGCTTTTCATAGCTCATTAAGTAGATTTTGACTGGATACATTGACTACGCTGAAGCCATAATAAGTACCATTGATTTTTCCCTCATCCTATTTCTGAATTGTTTGGCTCTACGTCTTCTTAGCAGTAGTCACGGAAATATATAACCTTTCTCGATTCGCAAGAATATGAGTTACGCCATTTACTTAATTCATGAACTGTAATCAATAGCCACTCACAGAGTCGGACAAACGATTTGGAGAGAGATTAGCTATGCTTGTTAATATTCGGATTCAGAAATAAACCTGATTTGACACTCGTAAGTGGAGCCTTAAAGCAAGAGAGCAATAATAGCTATATCATGAGAATATGTTTATATTAAAATTCATCATATGCAGACCAAGATAACAAAAGTTTGATTCTGACGCCCAACCATTTACTCAAAAGTCAAGGATCGATACAGTTTTGTATTGCAGAATTGGCTGAATAAAATATATAGGGCTATGAGAAAAACCAGGGATAGTTTCCAACACATAGAACAGGTTGATATAAATTTAGAGCGCGGGCCAAAAGGCAGGATTATTTTTTCAAAACATAGGGCAGGCTGCCAGCACTCAGGGCATAATGCCACAGATTGAGGGTTAGCTGCAAAACCCCAGGGGCTGGCGTATAGAATGCAGATCTGGTCGCCAAAAATTCTGAAATAATCATACATGGAAGGAGTTTAAAATTTAGGGGGTTTACTTATTAAACCTATTTCATTTTGAAAAAGGAAGACTCCATCATATATAAAAAACACCAACGGTTACATAAAATCATCCAGAATGATACAGATTAAATGTTTTAAGAATACAATTCGCTGGGATGGCAATGAACATGATAACACAAGTTTATACAATTCCAAAAATATCGACTCGGGGTTTCACATCTGTCGAGAAATCCGTATGTTTGACGGCCTTGGATCTTTTAGAATATTTTATAACGAGCTGGAGTACAACGGGAAATGCTAAGAGTTCAATGAAACAGGAAATCGAGCATTCATAAATTACTTATGGGTAGATATTTTAGCGGTTGCTCTTCTCATCTGTACAGAAGAAGGTAATTTGACATAAATAGGGAACCGATAGGAAATGAAGGGAAAAAATGGGGAGAGGATTCGAGAAAACACCAAGGAATAAATACAAACCACAAATAAATGGTATATTACTTAAGAAGAGCTAACAGAGAGAAAGAGCTATAGACAGAGTAGGATGAGGGTCTGCAGTTAACCAATCATTATGTGACGACAAACTACCGCAAAAGGACATTGCAAATGTAACACTAACTTTGCCGATAAGTTTCTTAAGAAATGATAAAAAATGTATAAAATACTTCTAATGAATTAGTGATTCAATCAAATCCAAAACTAACGGTTATCAATACCAACAGATCTTCATATTTATTCATTCATTGGAACAAAGGCTTATAAAATTGGATGACCAACCAACAAACAAATTATTAGCATTAACAAAATATATTATTAATAACAGAAAATGGAAAACATAAAAAATAACAGAAGAACGTGGACGGAGACCACTTATCGGTGACTTATCGATAAGAGAACAAAGGTAGATGGGGCTAATTTACTCACATGGTTGATAAGGAAGGGTTTTAAAGCGGAGAGTGGCAAGAGGAGGTCAAGGGATCTAAATCTACATGTACATACTACCTCGCGAGCCGCCGCATGGGCGTGTGGCTGGGGGTAGTAGGTCACCAGCCGTGTAAAGATGTAAGTTTTTGGAAGGTGAAATGGTAAAATGCATTATGGGAGTGTATTTGGAGGAGCTCAGTTTTTGAATGATGAATGTATAGGAAGCTAGAGAGTTAAACATTGTGGAATACGGTGGAATAGGGAACGCTGGGATATTGAAAGAGGAAATTTAAGGATGTTAACGAAGCAACTATTGCGTGTAGTACGAGAAAGAACATGATGTAAAAAGAAAGAAAGTATGGTGTATCGTTACATATGGAGTTATATTTGTGTCACATATTTAATGAATTAATAAATATATAAGGTCTTCAAACCACGCCTGTCTAAAACATATCACTGTTCCCGCAATTTTTACAGCGAGTCGTACGCACGATGGCTGCTAACATTTCGCAAAAATGGACGTTTCCGTATCAGATACCGATAGACACGAATTGCAGGAAATATCCATAGCCGTCAAAATGTTACTATTCCTCGCCAATTACCTACAAATACCCCATGAGGGTGAGGTATTGATTCCACTGAATCTACCCGGATGGGCGCGTTACGCGCCGAGACAAAAGATTGATCGAAATAGGGATGAAGGAGCGGTGGAAAATATGACTGGAGGGAATGGATGGCAGTCAATAAAAAGTGTGAAGTAGAGGGGAGGGGTTGGTTGGTTTCTTTTGAGGTCATGAGAGAGGGGGTGGGCGTTTGCTCGAGTGATGGGTGGCTGTAAAAAAGGGAAAGGACATCGGCAGAATGGATATGGAAGAGGGGGGTTGGGTGGTTGAGTAAGGGTGGAAGAGTTCCGCGGAGACATATAGCAATCGGAAATTGGCGAAAAGAGACTGAAAGGCTATTGGGAGGCGTTAACTTTGGACGCAGAAGGGAGTGGGAGGGTAAAAAAGGGACTGAGCTCCCTTTACACTTTCCGGAATTTCCTCTTTCTTTTAAAATGAGGGAAGGAAGCGGAATGAGGAGAGGAGAGAAAGGGCATATTGAGCCTTGAAGACATGTAATATTCCTTTGGGCGGAGAGAAAAGTGGTAAAATCTCTGAGACCATCGCAAAAAATTGCGAATTTCACCCTAAGAATCGCAAGAAATTGCATACGCCGCATCGCGCCGGCCTCCCACGGAGGTGGGGTAAAGACCTCGCCTGCAAATTCTTAAGACCAGCGTTTCGAATTCCTCCTAAGTCTGAATTTCATCATTCTGGGCAAAGAAGTTGATAAATTTCAAATTGACTCATAGCAAGAAAGTAATCGGCAGTCCTTAACTAGTTAAGATGAAAACAAAATCTATTGTCTAAAACTATTGGTGACACATTCCACCACAGCTCAGACAAGTATCAAGTTTTGTTGCCCTCATCAAGTCAGGAAACTCGGGAGGAGTATGGCATTTTACTACACCACACCTATACCCATCAGATGAGTAACTACGCTGCATGCATACGGTGTAGACGAGAGCATAATGATGATAGGATGGATGTGGAAAGGCGTTTGAAGGAGCAAGGAATGAGTTATGAGGATAAAAAGACATCAAGATGAACGAAGATTGAATGACTCGTGAAAAGTGGAGAAGATAGGAAAGGGAGGGGCATTCATATTAAATACCAAAAATCTCTAAATTTTTCTAGCGACTTAATCCTCCCATGGCAAGTGGAATGGAGAGTCCACAGAAAATTTCCCTCACACATGCCGACCAATTACAGCAATTACTCAGCAAATATTGAAAAAAGTTGAAGGTATTGTTTTGGCCGATAGGCAATTGAAGGTATCCTTTGTTGCAGCCAATTTTGGCTTTTCAGCGGGTAAGTTTTGAGCATTATTCATGAGGATTTAGACATAACTTATGTCAGTGCAAGATGGGCTCCGCAAATTTGGACTCTGTTTCAGAAAGATGTCTAATATCAGATGTGTCAAGAGAACTTGGAGATGCTTGGTGAGAACCTGGCAACTTTTTTTCACTGACTGGTGATTTTCGATAAAACGTGGGTCTGGGACTGTTTCGATAATCGTGATCAAGTATATGATGAATTCTATGTATTGAAGGTGCATTACATCTCCCAAGCCCTGGATGTTCAAGGCCACCAAATTTATGGGGAAAGACATGGTAAAAATTTTTTTGGAAGAGGGGGGACTTTTATTCCTGGAATTCATGCCACGCACGAGAGCCATTACAGAAGAATGCTACGCCAACATTTTGATTACTTTACACGAGTAAATCTAGGAGAAGAGGCAAGGAAAGCTATCTTCAAGTGTACTGCTCCTGTACTGCAATGCGCCGGTGCACATATCAGGAAAAGCAGAGGCTGCCATCTAAGACTCTGGGATCCAACAGCCTAGCCATTCACTCTACAACCCAGCCATGGCTTCCTCTGATTATTTTCTGATCCGAAATTCGAAGAAATTTCTCGAGTGCAGCATCTTTTATGTGATGAAGACGTCAAAGCAGAATTGAAGACATGTTTTAATGACCAATCGAAAGAATTTCTTTTCAACGTCTCTATAGTCTAAGCAGTTTTGAACTTTAAAAGAACTAAGGAGAAAAATAATAAATGACTTCATGAACCTCTGCCATCCTTTTCTTTCCCATATATTATCGAACACCCTTCGTATTTAAGCAGGAAACTCATTCAAAGCTCAGCCAAGACAGACCTGTTTGTTAATACACGTACTAAAATCCAATTTAAATTTCCTTATTGTCCCAAGCTCTTGAGTGCTAAATATTCAATTTAATATACTTGATCGACTGCCGTTATCTACTACGGAAACTTCTATTGTCGAGCGTTGCCCTATTAGTCTAGCTCCAGATGCCTACCTTCTCTCCACGTTCTCACCCTTTTTTCTCAACGCGGAGTCCGTTGACGGTTGTGGATTCTTAATTACTCTATTAATTATTTGCTACATAGGCCAGTTAGGTCAGCATGCGGGTTAATGTGATGTTCTTTTTTAATTATTACTCTGACTCCTTATCAAATTAAAAAAAAAATTAATTATTTATTTCACTGCAAATGAATGCATAAGAATTATAAATTTGGTGCCCAATTTACAAATCTCAAACATGAATAACTTATGTACATATATAAATTGACATAAGTTTTGAAATATTGAGTCCAGCCACAGCACAAAATAAAGACACCTAATTATGAATGGTAGTGAAAACAATTAGATTTTACCAATTTGACGGGGTGTCCCCCAAATACCTGGCATTAAATTCTAAACCAGATCAAATTATAAATAATGAGTAGACAGCACAAAATTTGAAAACTGGAAGTCAAAGATTAAAAATAAAAGGTGGATATCTACGATCCTTCGATGATGTTTCCCCAGCGACTTTCAATTTGTCTTCCCTTTCTGGGCTGATGGTCCAAGTAGTCACGGTCGACTCTTGGATACCACGATGCTACGGTGTACCATAGGATGACTGCCAGACACTAATATTCACTAATCAAACAAGACTTTCGAATATACCATGGAGAAGCTTAACACAGCGTCTTTCCTCGTCAAAAAATCCATTAGCTCTCCCCCAATATGTCTCTCCTTCTCTAAGCGTGAATTCTACTATTTTACCCGTGTCAGAGCCTTATTGCACGTGATTGATTATATTCAGGTTTGTTTATTTAATGGTATTTAAACTATTGTTGCCTGCCTCCCGTTGAAGGTAATTTCCAACTTATACAACTTTGCCCATCAAAATTACAGGTATCAACTATGACATATAAAAACTGGGAACAAGTACCAGCAGTGAATACATGACAATACACAATATTGGAGTAAAATTTTGATTGGCAAGCCATAGTATGATAAGCAAGTCATAAAGGAGAAACAAATAAATTTCTTCATGAAAAATAACAAATTTATCTTGTTTTTAAAATGAATATCCAGTAAATATGTTGTCTGTCTCATGTGTCAAACATTTGTTTTTATCAACAAGGTGGGTACTGCAATATTTGAGAATCTTTAAATGGAGAAAAGAGGTATGATTTATCTAATAGCGACATTAAACACGCTAAAACGGCATTAATAAAGCTAAATATAAAATATTCGGAGGCATATTTTTTGCTTCTTTACAACTTTACCAACAGAAGAAACTTTAGTCCATTTAGTCGATTCAAGCCAATGCTAACCCCAGCAAGTTTTTTGGCGTAGTTGTCTCTATCAAATCTTAGCGAGCGAAAAATGGCACTATTTTCTAGATTTAAACGCTGTCGATGCTAATGGCTTATTATTACGCCCAGTGGCCGGCAGCTTCAACTCTTAGTGATTGTGCTCCTAGAGAATTGCTATCTTTTTCCCAGAGCTGCCGGATTTATCGCCTCCACGGCTTCCTTTACCATCATCTGTTACTCGATGCTTCTTTATATCCAATTTTTCAAGTCTTTTGCTCTCCTTGCCACTATGGATTTGATTTCCACCCTTTCCTTATACTCAATTTTGACCCATTAGATTCTGTTGTGCTACTCAATAGCCATCGAAATTAGCCAGAGCGTATTTTAATGATTATGTCTTTGGGCTTCCCTGGACAGTTTTTTACATTAGCCGCTGCTTGATTTTGATTATCTCTGGGCTTTTAGTCAACCTGTGCTTAAGATTAGTTGTTAGATTACCCCAAGAGTGTTTTTTTAATTTTACTGACCACGGCTTCGTATAGAGCATTTCTCGCGGCGTTTTGGTATACTTTCATTGTCCTTACATCGATCTGCTCGTGTTTTACTTTATACTGTAATTGTCGTGTTTTTGTATCTCAGGCTTTTTTTACTCACTTTGATTCTAATGATGACTGTCTGCCATCGTTTTTTAGGTATATTGCAACCGTTTTTGCACTATAACAAATCATTCAAGGACAAAATTTCAACGGAATTAGCAATAAGGGGTAATGGAGTAAAATGAATGAGGGGAAGATTTTCAGATCATTTTTTTCCGAAAGCAATTCAGAGGAGGATGGTAATTCTAAAGCTGAATGTCCCCATCCATCTCTGGCGGGTATAAAAGTATCCGGTAGTGAAAAATTATTTCGTAGCTCATCATCGGAATCTGAAGATAGCTCAGATAATGACGAATTACGGCCACTTTTAAAAAATACATTCCTGGAATTTGTGTGACACGAAATAGATCTGCCTTCAGGATATTCTACATTTCACAGCGGAAACAGGGACATCAAGCGACATTAAAATAGCTCAATATCAGAAAATCGGAGGTATTTGTTTTGCTTCTTTTCAATTTTATTAACAGAAATATAAATCGCAAGTATTCGGCACCAGAGGAACCGGTTCCGGGAAAATTCAGCACTTAAGGGACGAATCTGCTGGCAAGCTCTATGCAGCGTAAGGTTCATTCTTTATTTTGTCAGAATTATCACTTCCTATGCAGTTTTCTTACAGATATGGCACTTAAATTGGATTGCAAAGTGTTGTGAAACATCAATGGGCGTATTTCACATTATGAATTTATAATTTTTATATAAGTATAATTTTTAATGGATCAACCAGCATGGAAATGTATGGTTATTTTCCTATCAAAGGAAATGTACTTGTTTCGGTGGTTAGCATATGATTTCCATAATATTAGAGGAAAATATGGATGATGAAAACTTAAAAAAATGCTTCCATCAGCAAATGAGAATTTGTAAATGAAGCAAGTAAACAATGCCAATAATTAATTTTAAATTTGTGGCTTTACTTACTTTAGCTGTTGACTGCGAGGGTTGTAATTTATTGTTCCAAGAAATTCTTTATTACCAAAACAAAATAGAGGAACATTAATGAAGACTTTTACACCATTTTTGCATTAGGTACCGTCAAACAAACCCTAACGTAATAACTACTTTTTTATTTCATTTGTGCACTCATTCAAAACGTACATAATTTGGATTCTGCAGCTAAGCACTAAGAAGACAACAAAATAACAATTATATTTATACTATAGAATTATCTTTTAGATCAACGATTTAGTTTGTAAGAGTTTATCCTAAGATAAATTCGTGTTTTTTTCATGATCAATAAATTGAAATGCCCTAAATAAGTGGACTGCCTTTTTTCATGAGCGCATGAATACATATTAAGAGCATAAGAAAAGAGTAACTCAAAAGCATTAAAAGTAATCAAGAGCGTTCATTAGATTTTATTGCCCCCACTCTTTACCAAAATCATATTTTATCAGAGTATCTGCAGAAAATTAATTAATAAAACCCCTTTCTCTCTGTCAGTGAAAAACTTCCTTTGAGAAGAATAGAATGTGATGAGATGGCCGAAACTTTTTTAATTGCTCGGGTCCATGTGATACCACGGTCATTAGCAATATCATATTCATTATAACCTCGAACCGCAAGAGGAAATAGATTTCTATCAATCCAAGAAAAAGGAGCTTATGGCGAAACAGAAGCCAAATATTTGACCCAACTTCCAAGAGCCGCTAAAAGTTTCCAATTCTCATTTAGTTTCGAAAGACCTTTTGGAAAAACCAACTTTTCCCGGCAACAATCAAATTGAGTCCAAAGAAAGCAGAACCTATTCCTTTTTATTATGATGGGTACGACAGAATTCAGTACTGCAGAGTTTGAAAGTAATTTTGATATCCCTGAAGAAGACTACATGAAACATTTTCTCGACTTTTTATAAATGAATTATTGAATATATTAATTATACCGATTGTCTGGACGTGCTCATTTTATCATTTACCTTGGAAGCAAATATCATTTAAGAACTTAGTTTAAGCAATTAGATCAAGAAAACTGGCTCTCGTTCAACAATTTCCTTCAGATCACCTGGCCATTGGTGCTTTTTTGCTTCCTTTACATCCATTTACAGCTCAGTAAACGTGAAAATTTTTTTAAAGAAATAGTAAGCAACGCTAAACAACAAGCAACCTACAATTGAAAGATGTAACACAAAATAAAATTTTGAATGTTCATAATGCTACTCCGCTCTGGTTAGATTACAACCTCAAATACGCCTCGAGCATTTGGGACATTGGACATAAATATTCAACCAAAAATTAAATAAAATACAAATAATTGCTGCTAGCTTCATAAAAACTTGCTACGAGCAAACATATACCGTTTTAAAACTTTTTGAAGGACTAAGTTGGAAGCCCTTAGAGACTCGGAGGCTACACTCTAGGCCAAACTTGCTTGAGAAATTCAGAACTGGTGCGTTTTAGAGTGGCAAAGAGAATATTATCATGACGCCTCACTACATCTTTACACCTGACAGAAGCGATAAAGTAAAATAGATACATTGCAAAACAGACATTTGCAAAAACTCGTTCTTTCCGCGCACAATAAGTGACCACAATAAAAACTGAGTTCCACTAAATATACTCCCATAATACAGGTCACCATTTCAACTCTATAAACCTTATCTATTACATCTTTAGACGGCTGGTGTCCAAACATCCATTTCCACATGCCAATTCGGTTTCTCGCAGGGTAGTATGCAAATGGAAATGTGATGTTACTTACATGTTTTATATCTGCCTGAAATTTTGGCTATATAAGCATTTTAGTGAAGAATTAAAATACAAGATAATCAAAACAAATTATTAGAGGAATTACTTATAATCAGTTTGCTATTCTACCTCTTTTCCATGGAAGTCTGTTACAAAAATTAGAATTAGTAATGCGATCACCCGTTTTTTTGCAGACCAAGATGGCCTTTTCTAACCGGGTTCCCAAGGTTATCAATCTCCATGAGCTATCTACAGCCATCCGATTGCATTGACTCTCAAGGACATGAAAGCAATTGTCATCATTGATTCGGTGTCGGGAAGTAGTGAGAAAATGAAAATATTTTGAGGAAGAAAATATCAATTATACAAGTGTAAAGGTGACATACGAATGCGTATTATTTCCTTTATTATAAAACAGTAAAATGTTGACAAAATTCAAGAAAAATGGGACAAAAAAATGTATTTCCGCTCAGTTTTAGAAAATGCCCTCGTTTAAGATTCATATTTTCCGACCGTTTACAATGCAATTATTATATCTTATATTTTAAATCTAGGCATAATTAAGAAAAGTAAAAAAACTGTAAAACATTGAAGATACCATGCGAAATAATAATGTAGTTAAGTTCTATTTACATTGTAAGTGGAAGTATACTGTAAGCATGCAAAACTAAACATATATTCTCAAAGGTTCTATCTTTTGTTCATGACAAACATCATGGAAAGAAAAAAAATTTAATGAGCATAGCAAAGCATGCACTTCCATGTTAAGAAGATATAAAATGATTACACACTTTACTGGTTGGGTAAACATAAACGGCCATGATAAGGGTCTGAAAATTAACTGTGACGACATATTTGACTCGCTTTATCTTTCTAACGTCTAAAAGGCTTTTATCTTGACGAAATTCATTACTCCACTAAGTCTTCCGTAGTTGACTGTTGGCGAAGTTGCCGCACCTTGATGGAACTTTGCAATTAGGAACCAAAAGGAAATTAAACGACCCCTTTAATTAGTTTCACTAGGATTGCGGGAAATGAAAATAGCTTTTGGGAGAAACTACGGAGCTGGACACTGAAGAACCTTTCCATAGCAAACACGTGGGGAAGACGCTCGACATGGAAAGAGGAGCACAAACAGTTTATACTAAAACGTCTCCTTAATGAGACCAATCTCGTGAAAAATAGGAAACCAATACAGAAGATATCGCAACTAAGAAGAATAGACCGTGAAGAAATGTAAGTTGAGTCTGAAAAGTACATATAAAGTTAATTTTTAGAAATTGCGTGATGTAAAGGAAAACCTTAACCTAAATGGAAAAAAAACTGAATCAATATTTCATATATTTTTAATAAAAAAGTGTAAAACGTAGGAGAAAGAGCAGTTATATAGAATGAAATGTCTTCTTATAATTTTGCCGAATATAACTTCACCAAACCATTGCAGTTTTCATCTCCTTGGAGATGACTAGAATTAGCTATAACAACCACTGGTATTTAATTATAGTATGGCTAAGCGTTTAGCAATAGATTTATTAATAACCCTTTGCCTCCACTCAGTAAGATCTAATTCAATCTTTAACAAGGTCTATATTGTGAATGTTTAACTCAGGATAAACACTGAAACAAACTCCTCTTGATAATTACAATTTAGTCGCACTAGGCATGAATTTTATACGTACGTACTACACCTTTTCTTTTCAATCGCTCTGGGTTGTTAGCAAAAGAGTAATCGGAACAAATTTTCCTTTGGATACAATATGAAAGTTTCCACATCACCTCTGAATATTTAAAAAATATGGTTTATTCGTTGCTATACCTGTCTAGTGGGTATTTTTAGGGGAGTTTCATTAACATTATTTAAAAATGTAACTGGAAACTCCTTAAGTGCCCACTAAGATATTTTTGAGCCATACATACAAACGTTATGAACTAGCCAATGGCTAACACTCACAGTAAAGAAATTTGACTCCTCAACCTATACGTTATATCATTTCATGTGCAAATATTCACTATGTCGCGGAATAAGAAATTTCAGAAAGGTTTCAGCAGGGGATTCAAGTAGACTATTGTAATTGACTGGGTATGAAAATACTTATAACAGCCAAATTTGATGATTTTGGCACGCTAACGGGATTTATAATCTGTGAACTTCATTCTAATGGAATAATTACTTTAGATGTAAGTGAAGGTCATTTGGAACACCCATTCATTCATGGTTCCGTCCTAAATCACATAAACCTTTGGTTCATGAAAAATTCATTAAATATCATTTGACTGAAAATGAATCGAATAATTCCTGTTCACAGCCTCAGGCTAAATGGGAATCCAAATCTAACGGTAAAGAAAGAAAACGCTTATTTTCGGGTTCATGATTCAAATATTACTTCGGCTTTGATAATGTCTCAAGACTTTGCTGGGATTACTCTACGAGTCAAAAATCTCCGTGGAAGGTTGGAAAGGCCCAATTCGTGACTCCAGACCATTTACAGAAGAGTCAAGGAGTTTCCTCTTAAAAGGATAATGCCACACGCAAGTGAGAAAGGTACGAAACCCATTTTAGAGAGGTTCTCCCGCGGGAGATAGAAAGGTGAATGCCAAGCAAGGGCCCTCAGCTTTAATCTCGTGCGATACAGGACACTTGGGGGTAAAAATTTAAGGCAAAAAAATAGTCTAATATTAAAAACATGGAAAGCGCATTGGTCTACTCTTCGGTGAAGGTGAAAAAGAGTGCAAAGCACGAGATAAGTCAGACACCAGTAGAAAATCGGAGAAATATCAATGGCTTCAGTTATATTTAATGAAGTAGCTTCCGACATAGTACTTCACCTGCAGCAGACGTAATAATAATACGTCCACCAAATCTCATTACACGGTCTTGTCACACTACTCATATTTGATGACAGAAATGAAAATATTTCACTAAGAATATTTTATAACTAGTAATCTTAAGGTGGTTTGAGCGCGATAATTAATTTTAATACCAACAGTTGTAGTAATCATAAATTCAAATTGCATTATTAATGGTGACAGGAAAACTTTTATTTGACCGTAATTCTAATTAATTGAACAAAAAATCTCTTTAAAATAACAGTGTATAATTTGGCACAATTGTTTCGCGCGGTGGGTTTAAAACTTCACTACGGAAGTCTTCTTGCGGTAGTAAAATAAATACTCCGGTGACAATACTTTTTAATAATTACATTTTTTCAAAAATAGTTGAAAAAAACACCAATATACACTGTTTATTTTTGACGAGATCTAGTAGTTAGAAATTCCTCAATTTTAAATAATGTCTCTCTGAACGCGTACACTTACCAAATTTCATATACATAGGCCTGCATTTATTTTCATTCTCGGAAAGTAGTTCACCAAGGGGGTGTCATTTTTGGGACTTTTTTATAGTAAGATGATTTCTTTAAAATGAAACTAAATTCATTCTTTTATTTCATGTGAAATGATATTTCGCTTAAGCTACCTTAAACTTGGTAAATAGGAGTGCAGCGTAGCTTGAATTTCCAAGGGAACCATTAAAGTTTGATAGTTAGTTGTAAAAATGTGACATATATTTACTTCTTTAACAACCTTCAACGGTTTCTAAATTTTAATGCACAAAGACATTCCACAACTACATCTACATACTACCCCGCGATCAGCCACTTCGGCGTGTGGCAGGGGGTGGTAGATCATCAACCGTGTAAAGATGTAAAAGTTATGGAGGTGAATCGGTGACATGTCCTATGAGAGTGTGCTTGGAGGAGCTCAGTTTCTATTGTGGTCGCTTATTGTGCGCGGAAAGAACGAGTTTTTGTACCTTTATGTTCGTCAGTGTATCTTTCTTGTTTTATCTCAT
This sequence comes from Ceriagrion tenellum, assembly GCA_963169105.1. Taxonomy (NCBI): domain Eukaryota; kingdom Metazoa; phylum Arthropoda; class Insecta; order Odonata; family Coenagrionidae; genus Ceriagrion; species Ceriagrion tenellum. Next base: position 95,520,931 of record OY720643.1, read on the forward strand.
TTTTCAGACCTAGAAATGTAGTGAGGCGTCATGATAATATTCTCTGTGTCGCTCTGAAAATATCAGTTCTGAATTTATCAAGCAGCCTAAGCTTACCGTGCAGCCTCCGAGTGTCTAGGGGCTTCCACCTTAATCCCTCTAACAGTTGTGTAACACTATGTTCGTTCGTCGCAGTTTTTAACGAAGCGTGCTGCTTTTCTTGTATTTTGTTAATTTTTTTGGTTAAATCTTTATAACCAGGGTCCCAAATGCTCGCGGCGTATTCGAGGTGTGCCATAACCAGCGCAAAGCAGCATCTCTCTTTGGCTTTTTCATCCAAGGACCTTCCTATTATACGCTTAACAAAACCTGGTTTTATTAATGCTGTGCCGCATATGTTTTGTATGTGTGTTCCCCGCGATATATCTGAAGTTATGGTAATTCCGAGAATTACCTAAACAATCAGTAAGAAGGCGTTCTCGAGAAAAAAATTTGACAACATTTACCTTTAGATGAGTTTTTTCTCTTTTCACAATAGAAAAAATAAAAGCTTTTTTGCATTATTTTCACTCAACAACAACTTATTACAGCTACCACCGCTTATTGGAATTCTCGTTATCAACACAGCTTCCACGGATGTGTTCAACTAACAGCTAGAATCAAGTTGGTGGTTTCCGGCACTACTTTGCGGAATATGCTAAACATTTTGAATTCTGTAGGGAAACAAAGTTTACCCAATTCATTCAAAATGGCTAGAATCAATTTTGTCTACAATAAGGTACGAAACAATTCTCTTCACGTTATTTCATTCATAGTGGCGTTCGGGGAGCAATTTTAATAAATTCTGACCTGATTATTCGTAATATCATAAATAATATCCGTATTAGAGAGAATGATTTGCTATTTTCTACATTATAATTTTTGTAATTTCTACGACAGGTTTCATAGATTTAATGCATCGTCAAATAATGCCACACATTAAATGTGTAATAGGCATGTATTCATAATATTTGAAGTAAATATTGTACAAAAATGTACCTGATGATACAGAAAAGCTGTGAAACGCGTCACACGAACTACATTAAGAAAAGTACTAAGCATTCTTGCCAATATGGATACTAATATAGGCATAGAAAGGCGAGAAGATAGGGAAAGTCCGTGAAGTCTGAGTGAAAAGAACAGAGATGGACACCAGGAGAGAAAGAGGAATGTTGTGAGTACTACTTCGAACGCTCTCTTCATCCCCTGTCCTACCTTTCTTCCCTTTCCTAAAGAAAGCTAACCAGCCGAACTATTTCTCTCCAGAGGACTCCTGGGAAATCAGACCCATTCCACTCACCAAAGTCCTAGACCCAGAACTCCTTCCCTTTCTCATTTCCTCCTCGATCGCTCCTTTCCCTCGACCTCTGAATCCGACATGTCTCCCACACAGCAGCTCAACAGCCTCGTACAAATGGTGTCCGTGCCTCTGGAGGACTCGCTCACAAACCGCAAGGTCGCCATTTCACATCTGACGGCATCATCTTAAAACCTGGTACACTACTTTTTTCCGACTCCAAAGGTATATCTTGAACCCTAATTTGACCACATACATTCGCCTGTAAATACTACAAGCCATTTGTTGGTGAGATAAGCAATTTTTCTATAAAAATAATTATTTGCGTACATATTTGCATACATGTTCTTATTAGTGATAGTTGTTTGATTTGTATCACGCATTTTATAGCTTTACTGTATCGTCAATGCTATAGTTTGTGTAATATGCATTAATTCATAAAAGTTTTTATAAATACTATACAAGAAATTGTACCTGATTATACAGTGAAGCTGTGAAAAGTGTCGTATGAATTAAATAAAGAGACGTACTAAGCATTCTTGTCAGTATGGATAGTAATATTGGCATAGTTAGGCGAGAAGACAGACACAAGTGTAAAATGACTTGATTTGTTCCAAGTTGATGATATTATAACTCGATGCTTTATGGCACCTGAGATATCCATGATGGTAGGAATAAAATAACAATAGCAATTTTAACAGTTTTTAATGAAAACTGACCATGGTTTCGATCATTATGTCATTATTAAGGTAGGTATTACCAAGACATAATTATATGAAGGTAAAAAATGTGGTCGTTTTTATTTAAAATATTGTGGAAATTACCATTTTTATTTTATTCCTACAATTTTAGGTATAGAATATGCCTAAAAAACGACCCATTAAACTCTATAATATCCGAGATAATTTTTTTAATGACTAGATTATACATTAGTAGATACTCTAATCTATGAGGAATACTAAATTTCACAAAGTTATAATAGCCAATAGGAAATATCACGATGCACTATTTAAGTAATAACTGCATCATATGATATAAAATATCAATAATCTACATTGAGTTCGACGTATGATGTTTTAACATTTACATTAGGTAAGAATTTTCACGCAAAGGAATTACCCGAGACGTAATGTTTAAGCGGTATTAAAATCACTCATGAGACCTTGATAGAGCAATGCATTTCGATATGCTGTGTACTGATAATTTGTCGGTGTTAGCTTCTATAACTATGCTTGGTTGTACTCCTAAATTGTGGCATTTTAAACAAGACTCGGCAGTCATTTTTAATAAATTTATAATGAAATGAAACGCAGAGACTCGAAGCATATAAAAATAAAATATTTCTGATAAAATAATTGCAAACAATATGACTTGTAAAGTTATTAATTAATATATATATAAAGCTACAAAACTGACTGACTGACTTACTGACTGACTGGCTCATCAAAATTCCTGGGCATTTCCAAATAAGCTAGGTGGGTGAAATTTTCAGGATACAGCTAGAAAAATGTGTCAAGTTGGGAAAAAATCGAAAAAGTTAGAAAAGTCCATTAGGCTTTGATTTATTGCAATCGATAGCTTTACATGGGATTATATGGGAAAAATGAAAACTTTTAGTATGGATTCGTTCATTAAATTATGAAATAATTGAGCTACAAGATTGATTCTTTCACATATGAGGCTAAATATTTGAAAAATCTTATTCTTGCAACCAATTCTTTCCTACTTACCGTAAAACTGAAATTTTTAGACTTTTATCTGGGATTTTAGAAATTTTTTCCCTTTCGTTGCTATGGATATATTTCTCCATTGTCGCCGGGCCGAGTGTCAATTCGAGGTTTGGAACTCAGCGAGGCGGGCCAGTTTCAGGGGAGGGTTAGATTTATGTGTCGATATTGTGTAAAAGTTAAAAAAATCGTTTAGGCTTCGAGATATTGCAATCAATAGCTTTACATATGTGAGTTAGGTATCCTAAGTGCATGTTATTTAGTCTTCTTTATACCACTTTACGCACTGATAATTACCTACTGAATATAATTTCTTCAACTTTTCCCTGACCTCTACCGTAGCTTTGATGACCAATTTCAACCAACCAAGCTTCACGATATTGTAGTTTTCATTAAAAAAACATGCAGTCCATGTAGAAGATTGGAAGAGAAAAATTGAATATGAAAATTAATTTATTGAAAATCTCGATTCCGATCAAATTTATATAGTAACATTCTTCATGTGAGCTCTTATTTAGTATGCTGTACTGAAATGAAATATCTAACGTAGAAGAGCGTCTTATATTCCGTCACATGAGGTTATGATGATCTTCCAGTGGTTCCACGTTCGTTTTGGTATACTGGTTACAATATTTTGAAAAGTCGTTAATAACCGGATGACATACTATATAAGTTTGTACTATAACTGTCTGGTATCCATACCTCATGGGGCGCGTATTTCATTTTCGAGAATTATACTTTTCTTTGCTTGCATGTAGCATGCAGACTGGAGAGTTTTCATTGTTTGTTTTCCTTATTTAAAGAGTATCATCAAATAACACTTTCCCCCCGCCCCCCGCTTGCAAACTGCTAGCACCCATTTACTTGTTTCTAACATATACCTGCAACCAAATAGAGGTATTTTCCATGATTGGTACGGTATGATCAAGACAAGTTGTAAAACTAAATATTTTTAGGACTACTTGTCCCTAACCTAATTTCCATTCTTGAAATAATGCTGGATAATAGGGCGAAAAGTAGTTTGAAGTGATGAAATATCCGACGCTAATGTAGTCAAGCATGACGTGACCTTAAGCAAACTTAAGCAAATTAGTATAAAAAAAGTTAACATAAAATATCTTGTTTCACAGTGTACCGCACGCTTTTTCCTTAATACAAACATTCATTTGGTGAAATTTCCTCCTTCTGATAAGTGGCGATATAAATGCACAAATGAGCTTAATAAAATATGGGACTGTGCCGTAAATCGGCCATTTATTTATAATTAGCTCGTAGGCTTCATCGGATGCAGTGTTGGCTGTTCCTTTTTTTCGGGATTCATTCCGCGATGTATGTTTTAAGAAAACAATATTTCGCTGTTCCTCCTGCCAGCTTCATCAGGTTTACTGAACTGACTTCTTATTCTCGCTCGTCTTTATATATGAGTCTAGACTCCCATTGTTACCGGAATTTAAATTTGAAAAAATTTGTTTTAGACTGCTGCTCAACTGCTGGAAGTCCAGACTCATATGTATAAAGACGATCGAGAATAATAATAATTTATTTACTCCTAAAGCATTTTTGTTACACAAACTGGTAACAGCAAAGAAGAGGGAGCTTTAGGTGGTCTCCAAGGTCATAAGACTAGAATTGAGCCACCAGCAAAGTACAAAAAATGTATGTAATAAAAATAAACGCATTAGCTGTTACATAAGTATTGTTACAATGAATACCATCAAAATAAATGTTCAATTTTTTCTTGAGAAAGAAGCCAGTCTTTGGCAAGTTTTGACATTTTTTTGAGAACTTAATTTTTTTAATTTCAGCGGGCAATACATTAAATACCTTTGGCCCCATATAGAGAAAGCAACGTTTATATAAAGTTAATCTTGGTCTGTTTGTAACAATGTTTAACTCGTTCCTTAGATTATATTTACAATTATCTGATACACTCGGCATATTGCCACTTCTGGCAAGAAACAATTTTAAGACTTTAAATAAATACAAATGCCTTAGTGGCAACAATACGAGGGCCACGAACAACGGAAATGAGTTTTCATAAGAATTTTGGACAATATTACACGAATTATTTTTTTTGCTAGACGAGTGCACATTTAAATATGTTCATGTGTGCACTGCCCCAGCAGATTATACCATAAGATATTTTGGAATGAACAATAGCATGATGAATGGTTTTATTGACCGGAAGTGGGCATTTGTTTCGTAAGAAGTAAAATTTGGACAAGGCACTTCTAAGGCAATTGTTTATAGTAAGTTAATGTTTATCCCAGCGTAGATTACTGTCCAAAATTACTCCCAAATATTTCGTTTCATTCACTCTCTCAATATCTGGACAGTTACTAGCATAGTTAAAACAATTTGTAGTGTGAAATACAAACTTACAATTAAAAATACTTGTATTACAGATATCATAACACATAAAATTCGTCTTTTCACTTAACTATAACCTATTGAAATCAAACAATTCTTTTTAGAAACATAGATCCTCTTTGACATATGTTTCAGCACAATTCCAATTAGGTGCTGAGTAGCTCAGCGCTATGTCATCAGCAAAAGCTGTTAGTTTACCAGTGAATTTATTTTCACACAAATCGTTTACGTAAATCAAAAACAGAATAGGTCCTAGCATAGAGCCCTGTGGAACTCCCGTCTCAATAGTTACATATTCACTAAAACAATTATTTACTTTCACACATTGTGCTCTCGTTGACAAATAACTTTCGAACCACTTTAGTGATAATCCACGTATTCCGGCTTGCTCAAGTTTCATTAATAATACTTTGTGCGAGAGTGTATCACATGCCTTAGCTATATCTAGATATAATCCAATAGTCCGCACACTTGAATTGACTGATTTGTATACTTCGGTCATATGCTTCTCTAGAGCATCTTCAGTTCCTAATCCGTGTCTAAATCCAAACTGGTTTTCGCTTTAGACGTCAGAATTTATAAGAAGTCAGTTCAGTTAACCTGATGAAGCTGGCAGGAGGTCCAGCGAAATATTGTTTTCTTAAAACATACATCGCGGAATGGATCCCGAAAAAAAGGAACAGTCATTTATTTATAATGATTGGGTCATTTTGAAGATGGCTACATCACCTAGGCTTCTCATTTCCTGTAACTATGAAGGATAAACCTAAAATTATCACAGGCTATACGAAACCTCTGAAGGGTGATATTGTAACCATTGGCTCGGCTAACCATTGAATTTTCGCTCGAACTCGAACCATGAATGATTTTCTCTTAAATCTATTTTTTTAAATATTCCATGTCCTTGAATTTATACAATCTTGTTGCCAATGCCATTGTTATCGATTATTAATATACAGTGAAGTTATAATTCAAATTTCATAAATGTTATATCATTCACATAGAAATATGCGCTCTCCAACAACAGCAGTTATAACTGCGAACATTAGACGATGCCAAAAAGTTAGCGAAATTTTTTAAGCAATATCAAAGTAATTATTATGAAGGTGTACTAAATCTGACTCCTTTCATTTTGTAGGAAAAGTTTTTATGGGACCAATCATGGTTTTCGAGTACTTTCTTTCATGGAGAAAATTACAAGAAGGGAAGAAAGTTCCGAAGATACATTTGAGTCCAGAGAATTCACTGCTTTAAGTACTCAGGCAAGTTAAGCATCGATATCAGGAGAATTAAACCCTGTGAGCTCTCCAAAAATTTAAAACGGACTAGTGCCGTTGCAGGCTACATAAAGGTAGATAACGGCAAAATAGAAATATAACTAAACGCTTGTCATTGAATGCCATTAGTGATGTATGTTTAGAGATGAATTAATGAAACACACGCCTAATAACCTGAAAAATTTGTCATCTACTAAGGGCAGCTTATTACTTACAAATATTAGATAGAATTCCAAGAGAATGGTTTTATTTACAGCAGTAGTGAAGCATGACTTCAGTTGGACATGCCGAATTCTATTTATATGCAACTCCTACATACTCTAAAAGATAAAACTTTCTTTGAAATTTGGGAAACGTTGGTAAGTAAGAACTTGAGTATGAGTGAACACCAGAGGCTAATTCTAATATTTAATCTACGATGCGAGATCCATTCCAGACTCCTTCAGTTGCATTGAAACACTGCTGGACTTTATGTAGCATCTCTTTTTAAACCAAACTGTTGTCGAAGTCCGTTTCTAACTGTGATAAAATATATGTCTCATATGTAATCAAAATACTAGACAAGTTTGCAAGCGTAGCCTAGCTAGAGAAAATTATCAGTGCTCTCTTTCCTTCACATCAAACTTTCTAAGGATTTTTACCAATCTTTTTGTTGATTTGACTACATATTTTCCAATTATATATTTATTCTTAAAATAGGTTCGAGGTAGTTGTGACACCAAATTATTGAAATAAGAAATTTAAGCTGCATAATTTTTACAAAAGTAGTTATTCTAATAAAAGGGGAATATCAAAAACTACTATTTAGAAAAATCAAGGCATTAGCAGCACCTGCATCTTACAGTTGAATGCTTTGGTAAACAACACTGCAATGCAATAGCACGCTAAAATGCTAACAGAAAAAAAGAAAACTTTTACACTCGCCGGTTGAAAAATGGCACATGAAGAATTGAAGGAAATGCTGAATAGGCTACGTTTTTTTCTTTCTTGGAAATAGAAGTCCATTTCCCCGTCTGTAATAATTGAAATAATTAGGAATTCGACCTCATGAGATGTAACCCTTAAGGAAACTAAGAAAACAGAGTCATTGTCTGAACACGCTGACGATTCACTTCTCATTTCCAATGGCAGAAGATGTTTTTCATCCGCATGCATTTGGGAAGACGAATTCTTCTGGGACACGTAAAAAAACGACTAATAAAAAGAGGAGGCAAAAAATCGCACGCCATCCATTAAACTACGAGACCCACAAGGGATTTGTTTGCTCAACTCGATTCATAAAAAACCAAATCTATTATCCCGTACGAATAAATGCGAAAGAAAATAACATTTTTGGTTAGAAATGCTGACTCCGGTGAGTTCTGGACGCATTAAGGAGGGCGAAAAGGAGACAGGATTTGAAATTAGGGTTTTATTCAAAGAGATGAAAAAATGAATAAATAAATACGTAAATTGATTTTCACTGTCACAGATAGCTGTTTACTCCGAAGTAATTAGTTATTCACGCTACTCGTTCTGCCAAAGGCGAATTAATTACTCCATTTAAACTAATATCCACATTCTGAAGAGTGGCTTGTAAAAGCCACAACAAAGTCAAACACGCGTAAGAAACACTCAGTTTCGATAATCCCCATAATTAAGTCATTTGAGTCCAAATTATAGTACTCACCGTACAAATGTTTGCACGATGAATGTATAATTCCCAAGAATAAAGTTACTTCGATAATTAATGGGCTACGCTTTCTCATTTTCGTCATATATATGCTGTATAAAATCTCGTTTAATTTTGACATGAATTATTTTACGAGGAGTTTTTTTACAGATGGTAAAAATTTTGGGCACATTTCAATGGTTTTTAAAAAAAATTATTTATAAAACATTCAAGAAAAATAAGATAAATCATAAAAGTCTGTTCAGATTCTATAGGCTTATAAATGCAATTTCTTTATCATTTGGAATAAAACGTTCAAACAGTTAACGGTGCTCAGAATTTTCCAAAAAAAATTCAGCCCAGCTTCCCTTCTTAGATGTGACACTCAAAATTACTTTGAACTAAAATAAATGACTTGAATGTTAATCTTACAAATATTGATATGACGCGCAGGAAAAAGAATAAATATTCAACAGTCTTGAGGACTATTTCGTATTTCCCGAATCCCAGAAATTAAAGCCTTCCTCTCGTACACACTCCACAAAAAATTAAAGTCCAAGTATTTTACGGCACCAAAAATCTCACAGGGCAGAAGTTTTAGGAGTTTACTGTAGAGAACTCTATCAATAAAAAGAAAATAATAGCAGTTACATCTAGGGAAACGGAAAAGTAATTAAGGAAATAAGATGGGGCGGAAAGGACCCAGAAACTCGAGTGGTTCAAGAAATAATTTAGGAGAATGGGAGAATGTCTGTTTTCGAGCGATTAGGGGAAGGACCTCTCATGAGGAAGTCAATGAGACGAGGGGAATGGAATAAGGAGAATCATGGTGAAAGGTATATTTTGAAAAAATTGTCGCAAAAATAAAAAAAAGGAATTGAAAAAAGGATTAATGTTCAGAAGGTCGCCCTGAGGCTAAGAGTGGGAACACTGAGGTTAAATGTGGATTTTTCAGAGAAGGTAATTCTTTTATTTTGGCTACTATTGATGACTTTAGGAGAAAAGAGAAAATTGAGATATGGGCTCGAAGAGATGAATATTGATTCAAGAATGTGAGTCTGCACGAAGATCTTCCACGCATGTTTCGGAACGAGTGCCCCTAAGACATTGAAGGTCGACGGTCGTTGTGGGAGGATCATACTTTATATATGTAAGGAGGGAAGATTAAGTGGCAGGCACAAGAGCGGGGGGAAGAAATTACGTATTCAGTTTGCAGAATCTCCAGAAGAAGACCTTTTGGACAGATATGCAAAGCGTGGCTTCCTTTGCCAGACAAATTTCGATTAGAACTTTCGTCGTGGTCGTCTTCAACTAAATGAATTTTGGCTCTACACTATGACCCCTACTACTCCTCCCTTCCTTTTCACGTGTACGAGCCAGCGAGCAAATTATCATTTCTGCGTAGAGCAAGAGAGATATCATCTGCATGGAGGAAACAATCCGCAGATGTATGCATTGCGGATTTTATCCCTTATTCCGTCAATTTGCGTGAGGAAAAGTTTCGAGAGTCAATTTCTGGAATGCAATTATTTGTGAGGCCACATTTAGAAATTGAATCAATAATAGAATATAGGTTTCTTCAATTCTGCTACAAATACTGCAGTGAATTTCATCCAGAAGTTATCAAACCACAGAAATTACTTTTGATTACTTACCGACAGTCCTTCATTTTTCATAGTATTTATTACTAGTCAATAGAAATAGGAATCATTACACATCATTTTGAGGTTCTTGCAGCTAAGTAAATTTCCGTTGGATGAAAAACTTCACTACTGAATAAGCTTATACCATCATTTATAGCATTAAAATATAATGCTATATGTTGCTAGAATTATTAAGTAAAAATTGAATGCATTGAGAACAAATTGTAAGAAACAGTGACCTTTCCTATATTAAAAAACGCGGAATTAATTGAAGACCTTTCAGCAAGCGATAAAAATTGATTGTTTACATAAATAAGAATATATAACTGGTTACTGTGATATACATATCGTTCACCAAAATAACAGTCCAGCCTATAAATATGAATTACGACTCAGTCTCAAAAATTGGCACTTAGAAATGGAAAACCTCGGTACGTATAATTCAGGCATAATACGTGCGGCATTTAATAGTAGTGACAATTAAATAGTAATTTAAGTGACATTTAATTTACCCCAGGAAGTCCAAAGCGTCTGAGGGAGAGCTGTGAAAAGATACTTCTCATGTAGTGAGCGGGAAAAAAATTGAATTCCACAACAATTCATTGATAGTTCTGGCGAAAAAATGCATGCAGCAAAAGTACACGATTGATAGAAATAAATGAGAAAGTAATCATAAATCTAAAGGCTTCCTGAGAAGAATTAGAAAATGAATTAACGTTTTCACGGAAATTGGAGGCATGTATCGAATGAAATAAACGAAAAACTAAAATTTCTTTGGCCAATGGCGTAGGGGAATATGACCGCATTTAAAAATCCAGCAATTTGGTTATAAACATGAAATGAATATGAAATCCGGCAATTTGGTTATAGTTATGAAAAGAAAAGTGAACTTAGGAAGTAAATAGTTGTGTGAGTTGTCTTCTACATACGGAAATTAATTTCCACTTCTTCAACTACTGAAGTAATTGCCTCATTGGAGAAACATTTTGGGCATTTATTATAAAAACTGTATCAATGAAAGCATGAGATGAATACCGAAAAAATTAGGTTAAATACATTAAAGCTCTGGTTTCGAGGATAAATAGAGCGTTTATTTAGGTAGGCATACAAGCTGCAGCATTTACAAAGAAATTTAATTGAATGAGTATCAAATGTCATCCTATTTGAAATGTACTCAAGGAAAAACTTAAATAAATAGGTCATAGCCTCCAGCACAAATATAAATTTTCCTTCCTATGCATTAAGATACAATGCCAGATCCTCCGAAATAAGGACAAATAATGTCTACATTAAGTTTTAATTTGAATTTATGAGGCAAGTAGGACCAGAAAACTCTTCTAAAATGATTAAATTATCAATTGAGTGGAATACGGGTTTGCCATTTTCCCAGGGGACTTTGAGACTGTATTCCTCATGAGCACAAACTTAAAGAATAAATATACTATATGTATAACAAATGATTGGATATCCATCTTCTATCAACACCTGCAGGAGTAGTACGATATTAAGTATATACGTATTTCTCTTTATAAATTAAGATATCTCATGAGCAGTGAAAATTGCATGTGATTGCAAAAGACAGAGTTTACGTGGTAATAAATACAAACAAATTTCAAAAGTTAAATAAGGATTCACACCACAGAAAAGACACAAATGTCATATATGTTAGGAACCAGTTTCAATTATGCTATGACCTTTAATGAATATGAGGAGTACGACGACCTGAAATCTGATGGCAGTGTAATAATTTGGAGTGTAATATCTGTAATAAAGTATTGATTTCCAGTATGAATGACAATATCATCTCCGGCACTGACATAGAAGCACAAACTGAAGGAAATTAAGTTCTATAAACCATTGTGATCGGTAGTCGGGACGGATAGTACATGATACAAAACAATGTTAATTCAAAATTTTCATTAGAGGAGAATTAATGGACCCACAATGTTACCAAAAATATTTGGCCGACATAATGAACTGTCATTATTTTCATACAGACGCCATATCTATTTCCTATAGCCTTAAAGCATTGTTTAATGAAAAAATTCCTTAACATCACCTCCCTTATAAGGTTTTCACACTTTAAAAATTACGAATAATCCAAGTTACTGCCCATGCCAGTCGCCTATTTTACCATGGGTTATTAATATACTCTGGCAATGTAGAACTAGAAAATGATCATGAGGAGGGTTCTAGAATTAAGTGGTGGACTTTTAGGATTGACCCTGGCTTCTTTTTGCAACTAATCCTCTAAATCTCGAAAACCATTTCATAAAACCCCATGAACATACAGCGGCTGTATATAAAGTTTTATAATGAAGATACTTTATCCATGATGAATTTGAGACCATTTTTAGTGTCTAAATCTCCAACTGAAAATAAGGCAGTGCTTGAAATGCTTAGCCAATTGAAAAGCGTTAGCTACCTTGCCAGCAGAAGTTGATGGCTCTCCAATTCAACAGAAGTTTACCAGAACGAAGATTGACAGGGACTTACCTGAAATAAAATAAGAACAAGGTCAGTAAAATAGTAAAAAACCAGATGAGCGCATACTATTGTTAGGAAATTGAAAAAAATTGTACTGATTATCAATAATAATCACTATACCTTTTTGTACCTTATGCTGACAACGGCAGACTTATTTATAAAGATATATCGTTCATTTAACAACAGAAGAATGACTAGGTCATAGGAATCAATTTAAATAGCACACACATACGAGTGAAATATGGAGGATATGTTTATAACTATGGAGTTCAAATAAATCACATTTTGAGAAGAGAAAATCTGTTATTAGTTACCTTTGATATCCAGCAAAATAATTCCATACGTATTACCTAAGTGAGGTTTATGGCTTTCACAACTTCAACTTCCGCAAATTGGATTCCATGAAAAACACCACCATTACCTTTTAAAAAATTGCACAAAGACAAGCAGAAAAGACACGAACGGTGCCTGTGAGGTCATGAACGGAAACGAATCAAATGTCATTCCAATTTTGTACAAAAGAGGGACCGGTGCAATTTTTCTGTGCTTTCTTACGGGTTCAAAGGCAAATGAGTCGTGTTTGAAAGTCGAAAAGGTCCCTTTGAGCGTGGAAAAATCATCAAAAGAGACTAGCGTTTGAACTGAACACGGGTCCGTTCCATTTCACGAGATAGAGATGGTAATGCACGTGTTCCTATTTCATTGACATACTTGTTTTTCTAAGCATAAATAATGTGAATCATTTGAGTAGAAATATTAAGAGTTCCTTTCCACATCTTTTTCAGATTTAAAGAGGCTCAAAATTGACATTAGATGCGCTAAAAGCTATATATGTAGCTATGTGGAATATTCTCTACAGAAGGCCGGGTACTTGAGAGTGAAGAAATCTTTAAGTTCTCTGAAAAATCGTTGCTAACACGTTACAAGGAGGAAGATTATAAAATAGAGTAAGGCGGTTGTCATATCTACCTATTAAATCATAACATATGCAGCATTTAAGCAAGCGTATAAAAAATAATTCTCTCTCCTCAACATCCTGCTTTAACTATTAATATTGCTCTTTTCAGGTATTTCCGTCGCGTGCTTGGTTTTTTTGACCTCAGTTTCTCCCCAGTTGTCAAAAAAACCAAACACGCGACGGAAATACCTGAAAAGAGCAATATTAATAATTATAAGAGTCGCGGAAGCCTTCAAAGAAATCCTGCTTTAACATTTAGATATAGATAAATGAACGCTACAAATATAAAGAGCCAATTGTAGCTATTATTTATAGTCCGAGGCATGCCTGATGACCTGTAATAAGGAAAGCCATCACAAAGATGGGGTGAGCTTCTTACGGCTAGACAATTAAAATAAAACAGAGAAAGTCTCCAAAAGCCGTAAACAATTCTTGGTTGAGAGGCTGTGGTTGGTCGCTGCTGCGGTTTCCAAGCATACCAACGCAGTAAGTTTGGTGTTTGTTGACGAAGGGTGCCAATTGTTTACGGCTTTTGGAGACTTTTTCTGTTTTATTTTAATTGACCTGTAATAAGTTATACCCCGTAATAAATAGTGTACAAGAGAATGGGACAACAGAAATGTAGTGCAATGTAACGGTATGGTAATACGTATTCTACTATGTTTATATCCAAATCAGGCGTTAGCAATACTTTAGCATGGATGAAGTTCTTCTCGCAGTTCCAATTTACTTTAATCCAATGCTACATTATACCTGTTTTGCTTGATATACCACATCCTGAACCTTCTTCGTTCTCTTTTTATATCAGAATTGATCAGATTAGAATCGTAGTTTTGTAAAAGCATGTTCAGTTCCTAAGTATTAACGGTCCACGTGATTACTATTTAAAGAAAAATGTACTAATACACCATTGTACTGTGTAAGACCATGTAAAGACACTGATGCATGTATTTGTAACTTCGTAGGCCAAGTTTAGTGATTGCAGGTTGTCGTTATCCATGAGAAAACATAGGCATAACGATAAAAAAATGGTGATCTCAGTGACTGCAATTCACATGAGGTTAGTTGAATATGACATCATTCATAGCGATTGAAACATTACTGAATATGCCATCGGTTATTCCATCATAAAATGTTTCAAATGCAATAAAATTTATATTTTTGACTACGAAATGTACCAATATTCCCTTTGATGTAAACAATAAAATCTGATCTATATCGCTATTTACTTCCGTAATAAACTTGAAATGACATGAATCAAAATATTAAAAGAGGATCGAAAATGGATGGTACTTTTATATAATTATCTAGTATAAATGCTAGTTGCGCGAAAAAACTCTTACTAAGAAGCAATTCTTCAATAGAATAGACAAATAAAGGAGTATAGCCCTCTATACATTTAATTTTTTTCAGTTCATAGGAAATGACTACAGAAACTATGGCACTGCTGAATTATTAGAATGGCGCTGAGATCGACTGACAGGGTTGATCAAAATGACAATTTAAAATATATTCACCGGATTCAGTTTACGTATTTTATAAAAGCTGAGGACCGGCATCAGCAAAGGAATTTCCTCAAATGATCCAGGCAAATATGTGGCTCCCAGTGATGATTTTTACTCCCACAGTGATAAATTAACGAACTTAACTAGTAATTATTAGACCAGACCATGGTATATTATGTAGAGTGAATAAAATTTGCAAAAACTCTCGGCGATTTCCATTATCAAGGTTGAAATTTAAATAAATAGTTAATGTTAACAAGAGCCGGAAATGGCATGGATAAACATCCTGCTTAATCCTTTAAGAATAACAGCGTGAAGCAGAGATAGAAAGAGATTGTTAAAGGAGCACTTTAATTACTAGAATCAAAACCTCAATACTTAATGCTATTCGCTTTGACAAATAATGTAGAAGTCCGTTACTAGCAGAATGATGCCGTCTCCTTGGAACAAATTATTTGCTTAGGGCATAAAGTCACCACTAGTGCATTCTGGTGCAACTAAAAAATGATTTTGCGTCGTAGTGGCCAGAAAGTATACACTGAAATTCTGATGCAAATATTGATGCCTGCGAGCGTGCATGACAAAGGCGTATGCAATAGATTTACCACTTCATCTTTTCGCTGTCACAAGCCCAGAGTTTGAATATTATATCCTTTTAGATAATAACTTGATATATCAAGGAGGAAAAATGAGTTTTGCAATAGATTCAACTTTACTATGACCAAAACAAGGCAAAACATAATGATAGCGATTGATATTGAATAAAGAAACCAATAAAAGCTGTCTAATAACTCTATAGCTTATTTTATATCAAAGAAAGACTGCTTGAAAATATTGAGCTGCATAGAAAACAATATGAAGAAGCATATATGCATAGTAATTTATACAATAACCAAAATAGTTTCAAATCCAAAAGAAGCAATCACTTTTCCATGAAATTTTACACGGTATATTTTTTATGTTATTTAAATATACAATTATGCTTCTATAATCTTAATATTTTAATTTAATATTTTACTAGGTTTATCTGAACCAATCTTTTTCTATATTTCTACAGAAAATATTGTGTCTTTGAAAGGTACCGCTCGTATATTTTCTCAAGTTTGCATCTTAAAGTTTTAACTGAAATTGATTGCTTGTGGTGGCAATAAAGCGTATACGACATCATATTTATTATTAAAGACTTGTGGAACAATGCTGTAGTCTTGTAAGAAATATCATGAAATATGCATTACCTCAAGAGACATACAAGTCCTAGCAGCGCAAGAAAGAATGAAGTAGTACTATTAATTGATTCGGATGACAGCTAGTAACACAAACACACTATGGATCTTCCGATCTATAGAGTGTTTGCCATTCAACATCATTACTTGTTTAATCGTCTAAAATAACTTCTTTGAGTTGGTTTATAGTTAAAAGTTCTATGGGGTAATATGCTGCTTCATATTCTTATATTATGGTTACATTATTTTCTACAGTATTTTCCAATAAGTTCAATCATGGTCGAGATTTTTAGCCCTGAGTTTTTTTAGCCCTTAGTCTTTATTTCATTTATGATCATAAAGAATGTAGGAACCAGCGAGGGTGTCAGTAATTTTATTTTAGCCGTTTTTCTTTCTCTATTTTGGCTTGATGTAAAATCTAATTAGAGAAGTTGGAGCTGCTTTTGCTAAGATCAAGTTGAAAATCACCCAATAAGAAACCTTTGTAGGTAGCTAATGCTTTATAGGCCCTACTATTTGAGATAAACCAAGCCAACTTTTATGCATACATCCCTTAAATCGAGAAAATAAATATTTAATCTACATTCATTATATGATAAACCTGTTCTTTTCTTTGATCGTCAATTACAAGGTTTTATATTGGACGGGTTAGCTAGTTTATATAAAAGTTCTTGCATTTGTTCTATCCATTAATGTTTTAAATAATAATCTTCTCCAAAGATTCATAATAGGTAAGGTCACTGAGTAATGATAAAGATGCATTGGACGGAGAAAATCACCGGTTAAATAATAACCCATAGTCAACGGATGAAATTAAGTAGTCAATTCACACAAAAAGTTACCAGTAAACGACCATGGCTTGATTTATACTATCATTCCAAAGGTGAATTCTGCTTATAAATGACACTGCACCCAATCTACGCATTGATAGAAGGTTCAAAAAAAGCGTGAAAATATAATAATGTGATTTTCTCACAATTATGAGGATTAAACATTTCTAAAAATTATAATTAAATATCCTAGAGATTTCTCCTGAATAGACAAAAGATTCCCACGGAAATGTGCGGATAGAGAGACTATTGATGTGAGTTCTTCAAAGAAGGAGGAAATTTCTGAGATATAACACACTCGTAAATAAATTACTTATGAGTGATGACCGGAAAAAATTACACCCGTAAGATCGAGGATGAGGCATATTTAGTGGATTACAGAGCTGCTAAAAATGAGAAATAATGCTGGAAGACAGTGAGTAGCTGAAGATCACATTGAATTGAGAGCAGCTGTAAGCTAATCTTTGGATAATAAAGCGCGGTAATTTATTGTAGTATGGGTTTCACTAAAGGCAGCATTGTTTTCAACGCCTTCCGCAAAGTAATCCGCAGAATATAAGAATACATCGCCATTGTGCGACTTGGACGTAAATTCTACTTATAAAATCAATCTCTCTCATGCCATCTACATAAATTTACGGGGAGCCAATAATAATACATTATAGATACAAACGTATAGCTCAATTTACTTTCATAGTCAGCTCGATTGCAATAGTTTTATTCCCTCCTGCTCTCAAGACTTGTGTACCAGTATACCTCCGGCCGAAAACACCAGTGGTGGCTCACAATTTAATTCGTGGGTGTACAAAAATATTCACCGATTAGCAAAATATCACTGAATAATATATCAAGCAACATGCATGAAGTATATCATATGACACGTGTGCTGCGACAAAGCTGAAAAAAGAAAATGCATCCTTTAAGAAATATGGTGCGATTAATTTTATTGACGTGACTTTAGAAGAAAGTTTAATTAGAAATGGGATCATTTTCTGAGGCAGTAACGAAAACTATTTTACAAATATGCTCAGGGAAAATAAATGTCGGTTAGTAAGAATAATGAAAATAATTCAGAAAAAGTATCGAAAGCCAATGAACCTAGGTGTGGGATGAAAAACAGTCTTATTATGAAATTTACGTTATACTGGATAGTGAAACACTTTTACTCTAATTCTCGTTCAATAGCCACAATTATCAACACTATATACAATACCTCGAATCCTTGGATATTGAATTCTGAGACACAATTTAATGGGTTTGTGGAGAAAATAATTGCAGGTGAAAAAGAAGAAAACGTCCCAAGAGTAAGTTCCAGGATAAGTACACGAACCAAATAACAACACAACTTCATAGGAAGAACTACCGGGAGCAATCATAGGGAAGGATGAAGGGTTGCACTCAATCAGTATATGGATTGAACGATCGATACAGCACAGCATTAAAGAAACTAAATTTTGGTAAGCGTATAATAGGAAGGTCCTCGGATGAAATAGTCTAAAATAGATGCTACTTTGCTCTTTTTAGGCCACACCTCGAATACCCTGAGAGCATTTGGGACCTGGTCATAAGGATTTAACCAAAAAACTTCACAAAATACAAAAAAAGCTGCACGCTTCATTGAAGACTGCTACGAGTGAACATATAGTGTCTCACATCTTTTAGAGGGATTAATATGGGAGCCCCTAAGATTCGGAGGCTACATACTAGGCATAGGTTGCCTGAGATATTCAGAACTTTAATGTTTCAGAACGACACGGAGAATATTATCGCCTTAATACATCTCTTAATCCGACAGAAGCGATAAAATAAGAGAGATACACTGCCGAACAGATGGGTACAAAAAATCATTCTTTCCTCGCACCGTAAGGGACCGCAATAAAATGTGAGCTCCACCAAATACACTCCCGTAATACACGTCACTATTTCACCTCCAAATTACATCTTTACACGGATCGTGTCCTAACACCCCCTTTACACACGGCCATGCGGCGGCTCGCAGGGTAGTATGTAGGGGTAAGTGTAGATGATGATGGCATACTGTATATCACTTTCATATCCCTTTTTAAATTGTAAAAGTTTTCTTGTTTGCATTGAATTATTAGTATAAAAATTAGAGAAGTTAGGTTGCCGGCCCACGTGCATACACTGAACATGGAGCTGCGGAAGGAAGACACGAGACGAAAATGCGAGGGTTTACCTTTCAATTTTGGTATCGCCGTGTGAGTTAATGGACTTCATCAAGTATTCAGACTGTGGCCTCAATTTCAACGCTCCGGTTTTAATGCAGAGATGAGACGGTTAGGGTTGGTTCCTAAAAGGTCTGCAAGAACAATTTTAATTTATTTTTCCTTCCCCCCTCTCCTCCACAATTCCGATCCTCTCCAACCGAACATTCGATATACATTAATTTCCACCCGTATGATTTTACTCACTTTGTGTTAGCCGAGTTATTCCGTGGAAATTTTACGGTCTCGCACATCGGAATTGTTCCCCATCCCGTGAGCAGTAGGTTAGAACCAGGGAGGGAGGGATTTTAGTGGGGTAATTATTGGGAGTGATAATTAAACAGCCTCCTGAGTTAACCATAGTATTCATCAAGCCGAGAAAACAATAGACCCCAAAACAAGGGGGGAAACATGTCCCATAAAACAAAATGTGAGTTATTAAATTAGAGGGATTCATGTGGGCATCAAAACGAACGCATCGCGCGTTTTATTTTTAATTTAATCATCGTACCCGTCGCTAATAAATGCGATGGATTCACAACACCTCACGCGCCAATTTCACGAGTTCCTGCACATTCAATGTCCGAAGTGGGGCAGCAGGAGTGCGTGTATGTTTTCGAGGAATCACCATTCGTGGTTAGGTTTAATCTGTTATTCAATCAAAAATGAGCGGAATCCGAATTAATGTTTCCGATAGTTTAACGATTCACGCCCAATGCTTTGGGGTGAAATCCAAAATGAAATAATATTATGCAATTGCGACAGTTGCGTCTTGTTAGACAACTATACCACTACTGAATTTCTGTTCAATCAATAAATAAAAACATGAAATACTCCAAAAATAAAATCAATAATTGAAACGCCTGTAGTGTAAAAAATTTAACAATCAGATAAGTCTTGTAAATTAAACGAGAAATATTTTCACATTTTCATCAATGGAAGACTATTGTCTTAATCGTGTTTTGTTGTAGCAATGACTTGAGCCTTAAACTTGTAACCTTCCACAACGCATTTACAAGTTACATAATGTCACTACCAACGGCAAAAAATCTGGCCACCAATTTCTATAAATGTTTCAGTATCATCTGCCTCATAATAAAGAAGAACGATGCCATGGTATCATGTCTGCAAGGATTTCATTAACCAGTGCCGTGTAAAATCAATTTTATAAATAATTGAATTTAGGATCTTTCAATCAAGAAGAATCAATAGAAAAATAAGTAGCCTCAAAGCAAAACACAAGGATCATAACAAAGTGTTCAAGGTTTTATACGTGATAGCAGACATTCTATCTCTGAGCCTATTTCACATTAGAGTCGTCTGTAATTAGCTCACAACAGCCAACCTTAAAATTCAGTGAGACAGGCACCTAATATTAAGGTAATACAGATCATGTGGCACATGTAAATTAAGCTTGAGGGTGAGAACTACAATATAACTACATAAATGTATCCTGCCTTAAGTTTCTAATCAATATTAAAATGTACCAATCTTATCGCCTTTTGTTTTTATGCGCGTTTTTGAGAAATTAATTATGGTCCTGGTTATGGTTATGGCTCCTGGGAAACGGTAACCACCCTGATGTTCATCTATCAAAACTGAATTGCATTAATCCAATACATGAATCCATTGCATATTTAAATATTGAGCTGGTACCAAATACTGAGAGTGCACAAAAAGGAAAATTCTTATCAAAGGTGTTGGTGTGCCAAAAAATGACACCCCAACTTTATGATTAGGCAAATGAATACAATTATTGTACATTGGCCGTATACTCATCAATTTAAATTTAAATCCAACCAGAAATAAAATTAAAATATAGAAGTAGAAATTATATTCGCCGTGCTTTTCCGTATATTTAGAAAACTTTGGACGAAATAAATAAAATACCAACGTTAATAGAAAAAATCACCTTGGCACTTTTTAAAACAGAAATACTTATCAATGCAAAATTGCAGTGAACAGGAAATAACGTGGCATTGATTCCGACAGGTTATAATTTCACGTTGATTTATAGTGACTGAATAAATTTGAATATCTATAAAAACTGGAGTCGAGGACGAAATTTTAATTGCCATCCCTCAGAAAAGAGGCTGACGGTGTTACATCAAAATGATGATCTGGGGATGACCCTAGAATGTTTGATCTGGGCTCATTCTGAATTCAGCTCTCAAAGCGTGGATTAATTATTGTCGTTTCCGCCAAATACTTCAAAGCCTACCGGACCGAATGAAATTCTGTCGTCGTTCATATAGAGCTCAGATAAAAAGGAGTGGAATTCAGAGGTGAAATGGTTCCATCGTTATTTCCCCGGGTTATTGAAATGGGGTCACTGCTTCTATGGTAGTTTTTCTTTAAAATGGTTAACTTTATTTCCAAACAAATACCTGTAACGGTATTATCAAAGGTCCTTCAAACGGTAAAAATAAAGAAAACTGGGGTACTCACCTAAAAAAGGTAAACGGGCCCATTGAATAAAGAATGCAAATTTCTGCTCCTACAGGTCACTGTTTAGAGTTGAATGAATAATTTAAGCTCTTTGAGGTCACCCTCACAAAAAATGATAGAATTTTTTGGATAGTAAAACCAAAGCATATGAGTGGGAAAAAATTCTACAATGAAACAATATGCATTAATTGGCTAATTTATATTGAATCATGGCTAAATATTAACTAACTCCAAACTAATATGAAATGAATTAGCTAAAGGGTTGATCTTTATGAGATTTCCGACGGTTTGAGATGATTGATTGGTAAATATTCTTATTGTATTCACATAAAAGAAGAATTGAATTTGAAGGTTATCCTTTAATTTCCAGAATTAAAAAAAAATATATATGTGTGTCTGTGTATATATATAAATATATGTGTATATTACATGTTGTAGTGGGACAATGTGTCGGGAGTAGGGGAGAATACCATTTTCAGTGAAAAAGTCTATTATCACCAAACGTGCTCTTCATGGGCAAAAATACCTCCACGTTTGACTACCAAGGATTTAAAAGACCTACTTATCAAACTGCAACTAACCTTTCTAACCTAACAGCGAAAATTTCAATCCTTCGTTCAAATTAACTAGTTACCCCAAATGATACACTCTTTCATATAGCCCATCTTTTATTATAAATGGACACTAATCTTTGCTTTGAACGTAAGTATTACGCATAATGCACTGCTTGCTACTTCTTTCTCTCTAAAGTTAATGGCCACTATTTTTAAAGCTCTACCTACAACGTGCTTTCTTTTTCACAACAAATCTTTTTCCGTTCGGTTTACCAGTTTCACCTCAAGTTTCGTAAAAAATGAACATTGATCATATCAGATCAATTGTTGCTCGATCTAAACAATGGGAAATTCTTAGCGGTATGTGCAGTGATTTAAGTTAGAAATTAGCGTATCGCAATTCTAATTCGAAGAGAATTGGAGCATCAACATCAAAAACTGCCTGCTACCTAGAGTTTTCATGTGGCAGAGTGGCGTGATTTGGTACACTGTATGTGGAATCGAAGGGGAGGGAATTGGTAAAGGGAAGGGGTAGATGACTGGGGTGAATTGTACGTGAACGATGTATCTTACTATTTGACTGATTTTTTTTTAATTTATCAAATGGTGCGGGGAAAGAAGGATTATCAGTACAAACACCTGTACTTCATTTTTCTCTCCTTTCATTTAAAATATTCTCTTCCGTAGTAAGGCTCCACATGCCTCAAATTTTGCCCCTCCATTTACTTAGAGAGATATAGCTCGGCTGATATTATCAAACAATCTGAGCCTAACGTGAAGCCTTCGAATTTATAATCGCTCCAAATGCTGTCCTTTTAGAAGCAGTGCCACATTATCAATTCTTTTGTTAAAGTCTTTAACTAGCAAACAAGTGCAGAAGTAGAGTGTCACCTTGACTAATCCTGAAAAATTCAAAACGGAAAGAAACTCCGGATATGCATATCACAATTCATAAACTTCAAGAGAAAAGTGATATACAACTATGGAGTACCAGTCACAAGAAAAATTCCAAGTGTCAAAACGCCAACTCTTCAGTGCATAAATGTATGTCCTTTATCATAACCTAAATTGGCTAACAATTGAAACCATCTTACCCGATGTGAGAAAACCTGGAAACCGCAAATGGAGAAGATTCACCCTCCTTAATTCCCCCTTGTGGTTACAACAGAGGGAAGGGAGGATTAGGGGTGGTGATTGGAGCAATAAAACCCAAGAGGTGAGAGTGGGGAAAGGTAGAAGGGGCGGATCTCGGAAGTAGTTGGCGGGACGCGGTTTGCCGAATACCTAAAGTCGAAATACGGTGGAACGCCTTGGTCGTGGGAAGACGCCACGATTATACGACTCAATAATCTGTGGCATCTCCCCTCTTGAGTTCACCACTTAAACGCAACGTTATCCCAATTTTGATGGCAATGAATCCTCCCCCCCCTTCCGCACACTCTACGCATTAAGATGACTGCCTTCATAAAAGACCCAATATCGGGGATGATTATTCCGACGAAACAAGGTGAGAAAAGGATCAATCACTTGATGTGCTTGTTATGATGAATAAAAGAGCTACATATATGGTGTTATGGAAAGGGCGCTCTCTCTACAGATTGCAGAAAAGAAAGGATTTTACGATGTATTCTGCCGTTTCTCTCATCCTGATATTCATTCCTACAAAACGTTTTCTATACCTTGCGGTTTTGATGGTGGTAAGAGTTAATATGAAGAAAGTGGTTTCGAATACCAGGACAAAATTCACATGTACAGAGTATGTGTGTCAATTTAATATAAAAATAATAAAAAGTAAGAGAGCAGTAGATGATTTCGTTATAAAATGAAAGATCTCTCTATTATTTTAAACTTCTACACTCAACCCTCTTTCCTGAACATACTGTTGGGTGACATTCTTCCATTGTTTAATCTTCTCTTTTTCCTCTTCATTTAAAAAGTTGAATTCTCCTGGTCTTTATTTTTTACTTCCCCTTTACAGTAATATTCCAGCTTTTCTACCATAATGTATATTTCTCGTAGTATCTCTTCGTAAATATCTTTCTATTGATTGTACTTATCATATACTCTTCATTTATCATTTTACCGGGCATAGTAAATTGTGCTTATTATTCAGTATTCCATTTAATCTGCTTTCTAGTTATGTTCAGTAATTCTATTAATGGCATGTGTATCCACTCCATATGTTAAAATGCTTTTAAAAATTACCTTATATTTTTTTTCTCTCCTTTGTACAAATTAGTCTCCGCGGCTATGTATATAGTCTTCTTTTATTCTTTTTCTCCGTATTACTTTGTTTAAAGTTGCTTCAAAATTCTCCCGTAAACATTCATTAACTTTCTTTATAAGACTTATTCTGAAGTCACGTCTTGACCTGAGTCACGCGTAACCATTTATTCTATCTGTTCCACGTAATAAGGTCTGGTTCCCTCTAAGCCATTCCTATTTTTATTTTCTTATCATATCGTTCATATCTCCTCCTAATTCTTGCTGATCCTATAATCAGCTTTAAATTTATTTCTACATGTTTCTCCACTTCAAAATCAGAAGGACTAAAGATGAGAAGTAAAATCATAACTGAAAATGGAGGCTTGTATTGTTGTAATGACAAGTAGAAATAGAAAATTAGCCAGACACGTAGATCCTAGGAATTATAAAGCGCATTTCTCAGAAACCTGCATTGACAATTTCCTGGAATTGCGCAAAATTGTTTGTTTAAACAGTTTACGGATTCTGGTAAGGTCCTGTGGTATTTTATCCAAATATTAAACTTGACATTGTTAGAACTGCTACATACAATGACTTAAACCAGCGAGTTCCAAGCATATTTATTTTTAAGCAGAATTCCGGGAATTAATTGCATGCGGCATTAATCTGGAATCCACTGTCCATTTTCCACCAATGGCTCTGTTACTTAAATATTTTCCTTGAGCATAAAATACTAGAATCTGCTATACCATCCTTGATACAACAGATTTGTAAGTTGTAAGGTATATTAATAAATAATTTAAAATTATGAGAAAATACTTTAATTATTCAAAATAAAAATTAATATATATTTTTATGCTTCACCATTTAGTTTCGAAATCATTACCTACACATCTAATTAACTGCTAAGGTCTTATTGGTATAAATATATAATTATCAAAGTAAGAAGATAAATTTTATACAGTCAAGCAATAGACCGCCAAATTAAAGCCGATGTTATCGAATTGAAAACACCTCTAAGAGTACCTACATAATCTGAAACATCGACAGTATGCCATTGATCAGTGGCTTAGATTATGGTATATCGGGAGTTGAGATAAACGGTGCCTAGCTAAGTGTTCGGATTGGACTAGATAAGAATAGCTTCACTCCCAAAACGACCCACGGGGAAAACACTTAAGATTCTTGGCCGGGGCTTTCTTCCTAGAATGATACCGGCCCTCCAATGACGCAGGCAATCCAAGCGGACACCTGTCTCTCTTGCAAAGGTCTGGTGGTGTAACAGCGGAAAACAGTTCCGGCCAATAAGATGACTTCTCCTGCCAAGGGAGGAGAAGCATTGAATATGATGTGGACCTGGTAAATTGGAGAAGACAGGTATGCTTGAGCAGAGCTGAGCAGGACCCAGTCGTCACGTGGGAACGCCAGGTTTTGGTTAAGGAGTGAATAACATTTGGCTCTCCATGGGATGAAATGGCCCAGGCTGGATGACAATGTCCTCGAGTAACATTAGCTCTCTCGAAAACGTGTGCTCGAGACCAAATGTTGCCTCTCACACGGCGCGAAGGGTATTTTCATCTCTACCCGCCACACTCGGAAGTGAAGGGAAGGGAAACCCGACGCCTAGAGTGCCAAAGGCGAGTTGAGTGATGGGATGGGAAGGATAGTTACGCCAACGTGAGAATGAAGAGGATGAATGAGGTGGTATAAAAGGCCTTCCCCGACGACTAAAGTTTCTCACAGTCCTCCTTAATTGCCGATGCTCTCCCATTTGCAGTCGGAAAAATTCCAACAATTGTGTGAAATTCACATTGGAAAAATTGTTTGCCTGGTCTAGAAATCAAACCCAGATTCCTCGATTCCACACCCAGTGCTCTAACCAATTAAGCAACCCAGGCAACGCTTTCCACTATGAATCTCATTGGAGATTTAAGGAGCAAGTTGTCGTCACAGGCACCGTGTGTCTTATGCCATAGGTACCCGTGTTGTTTTATTTGTATTTGTTATTCCACTGTGAATTTCACACAATTGTGTGATCACTAGCGGGAGACTCCGTTTGAGTTACTGCGCGGCTTGTTCCGTAGTTATTTGTGAAAAGGAAAAATTCCCATTTGACGCCAATGATCCAATGCAAAATTACATTAATCAGTCCTAGTTTTCATTATCAAGTATAGCATAGCAACAAGTTTATTTTATAACTGCTCAATAACAGGTGTAAAAATTCCTCAAAATTTCAGAGCACAGTTTTTAAATATTTTTTTCCCGCTGATAGCCTGATATAGATTAATATATAATTAGCAGGATTATTTTGACTGAACTTAAGAAATTACCTAACAATAAAATGAACAAAACACAATTATTGCAAGCAAATAGCCAAATTTCGCTATACTGATACCAAAGAGATGGCTTTCATTGTTGGATTGGATTGTTAATTATCATAATGCCATCCAATGAGACACCACTTTCCCAATTATCTCTCTCTCCTCACAGACAGAAATTCCCACTTATTTATTATTGACCAGTTGTTCAACCTTCTTCCAATTCAACGTGTTCTCCTTTCCTCCTCATTTACTCTTCTCTCTTAACCACTCTACACATAAATACCCTCACTTTGTGGAGTTAAACACTAAGAAAATATAACAGGCAGTACGATTTCACAATTTTTGTGTAGACATGATCGAATTCGAGAACCACGGGGAACAAACAGATCAAAGCCGACGTCCACTGATTCACATTTACTTCAAAAATGACTCGGGAACGTACTTATATTTTCCTCAAGTTGATAAAAATCATAGTTTTAAACTATTAAAATATTAAATAATTATTATTTTCTGCAAACCTGGCGAAAATAAATTATAATAATAATATGATTTTTATTTTACTTAATCCTCTGCATTCTCACGTCTTATTTTTTATACTCAATTGTATAATCATAACAATAATAATTTATTTATATATTGATTGAATCTTCCATGCACACCTTACATTACGAATAAAAAAAGATAAATTAGGAATCTCTGTTATGTATTTCTTGTATTTTGGATACCTCAAAAACAAATTAAATTTCGTATAGTTTAGAAATTAATAAACTGAGACCAGATATGAACAGAACAGAAATATATACATGGTAGGAGGTAGTTTTTTGTTTAATCTCAACCGGTCATATATACAGTTTATAGTTTGTGATAACCATACTATTGACAAAAAACACATAAATATTCTCCATCAAATCTTATTAATCTGTTCAAAATTGATATTAAAGTAGGTAATTGTACCTCCTACGTCATCTGACAATATAAAAAATAATATTGACCCTGTTGAGATAAATGATCGTTTAAATAAAGAAAAAATGGGCTTGGGCAAAATATATATTGTTGTAGATCCTAGCTCCCGAAATATTCTCCGACACCTTCCTCCGTTTTCAAATTTCTATAAATGTAGCACACCGCACTGAAAAATGTTAACCCAGAGAAAAAATACAAAGGTCTTTGAAACCAATGAGGTCGGTCATCAAGAACTTAATTAGTGTAATACTTAAAATTTTTAATGAATCATTTATGCCTGCGGAGAACTAAATTTACAACATCGTCATTTTGAAGTACATGTTAAATGCAACTATAAAGTGAGGTTGGGTTTTCTAATTTCTTTCTGCCAGATAACAGCAACCGGCAGGGAGGAGCTGTTCACCATTTATTCTGCTTTTACTTGCAAGCCCCCTGTGGTAAGTCCCTGCTCCCGTTTTAAGTGCGGTTTCGCGTCCTGAACTTGTACACACCACTTTCTCTACTGATGCAACTTCCTCATAGGTCCCATGTTAGTCTTCCTGCCGTCCGAAAATTCTCCAAATCATATCCTTTTCCGTTTGCCTCACTTTCGCGTCCAGCAAAAATTTGTGCACCGTGAAAGAGGGTAAGTCCGCGTTATTTAGACCAGAAGGATATTCCGACCGATAGTTTTACTTTTTATTCACAAAAAATAGCAAAACATTTCAAACAAAGTCGTTTTCGGCGTTCTTTTTGAACGTCTTGCCTCTAAATTTCAACTGTAATTCTCGAGTACATGACCCTAATTGTGGAATGAGCGGAACCTTTCATGAACGAACGAATGAACATTTTTCTCCTGGGATAATTGTGGACAAGAATATTATTTCCTTTGATTAAAATGCGGGAATTGCTGCTCGCTAGTCTTAAATCAAGGTATATATGAAGAAATTGTCATCATTGTACTGAATAATGCTACAGTGAAATGCCCTACCTAAAGTACCCTGGCAAATAGTAACGGTAAAAATGAAAATAAGAGTTACAAGAAAATCGGAGGGTATATAGAGAAAATTTAATGTAAGTAATTTGAGCGACGCCTTAAAAGCAGAACAACCTGGAGTGGGACCAGCAAAAGAGATAAATATAAGAGAATGTTTTTAAATCATATTATCACTATCACCATCATAAAAACACTAAAGAAGAGATAAACATGCAGCGGAACAGTCTGATTTGCTTGCACTCTCATTGCATTGCGAAATTTTACGCTCAAGTTATTGTTATTTATCAACATACTTGCTTGTATCCATAACTACGTTTTCCCAATCGATCATCAAATTTTCATGGACAAATGGAAAATGAACGATTATGTTCTGAATCTGAAATTTGAATCTCACCATGACGTGCAATTATTGGCAAAAATAACAAAATTTTATTATAGTTTGAAATATTCCTAATTACCAAAGCATAAAAAATCAAATTATTAAGCATGAATTTAAAAATTTAAACATAAGGTGAAATATTTTTGAAGAATCGATGGATAAATATTTTCGAAACGATAATTTTTTAAAATGGGATTAGATGCCCCTTCAGAATGGAATGTGTTATCACATTGTCCTCGTTTCACCTTCACTCTACCTCATCACTTAAGAGAGATCAGCAATAACATATTATCTGCCAAAATTTCAGCTACGATTATAATCGCAGGCCCCGGATTCAAATACCACGCTATCGTAAAACACTCAAAATCACCAGTCGGACGAACAAAACTCATGTTCTCCGGGCGCGGATGAATCGTCACAGCAGGAAATATTGACGATATCTCCCCAGAAGGACCGGGTATGCGTTATCCCATTTCGGACAGGACGGAATAGTGACACTAATTCAGATTAGGCTCTCACCAATGAGGAGGAATAATAATTTTCCCCATCCCATTGCGAACGTCACTTGAGATGGTATCTGACGTTTGAGTGCTCGGCGCCCAGCGATTCAAAAATGAGCGAGAGAGAAGCAATTCCGCGATAACGGTTACATTCCACTTCCCCGAATTTGTAGCGATTGCAAAATGTCAACTCCTAATCAGTAATTTTCATCAGAAAGTAGACCCGTTTCCTTGAGCTGATGTTGAATTAGACTTCTTTTGCAATTATGACCGAACATAACGATATGTTGATTAAAGAGATCATTATAATTAATGTCTACAGGTTGTAAAAAGAGACAGGAATTAGTTACTTGGAATAAATGAATACGAATTTTAACGTAGAAAACCCGTTAAAAAGTATCAACTGTACTGGGTGTTTGCTAATTCATACATGTAAAGAACTGAAAGTGTGGAAAGGTATAAATACGAGTAAAAAAGTAGATACCAACATTTTCTGGATGTATGAAGAAGACTACAGGTATATTTATTTAGTTTTACACTGGAATGAAAATGGCCAGCAGGAATACAGCATCCTGCGGAAAATAAGACGAGGTTATAGGGTAGAATTAAGGTGTCGCTCAAGTCCTCAGATCAAACAAGTACCTAATTAATTAATGATAAAAATACTCTCATAATTTTTAGAAAGTCGTTTTGTCGATCGATTGTGTGGAAGTGTGGACGATGGCAGAGGATGTGAAAGGAAGACTGACACGGTAGAAACTGCGTTTAGTAGGTGTTGCAAAGATGCAACACTAATAGATCATGTTCCAAATAGTGGAATGAAGTTAAGAAAGTGATGGCAAAAGAGTGATAAAAGTAAAGAAAAAAATATTATTTTGGTATGTATGCTTATAATTTTTAGTACAAACTGCCATAATGGTGGTTTAACTTGATAATAAATAAAAAAGAGCAAAGTGGAGCTAATAGATTATAAATAGATGGAATGAGGGCGAGAAGAGAAAAATGCAAGTTATGGGTATTGAAGTCGACAAGCAGAATAGAAAGGCTGGGAAGAAGAAATGTAAAAACGACCGCTGAAGCTGTTAACAGAATCGCCCTAATGATTAAAAAACATTAGCCTATAACAGTGAAATTTCATGTGTCCAATGTTGAACAGCATAATCTAGAGCTCTTATAATGAACAAATTCCACTGGATGAACTCTGAAGAAGAAAGTTGTAAATAACTATCAATACAAAATTTTTCAAAATGAGACCAATTCTACGATAACGGTGTAGTTTAGATACGAAAATATCAACGGCTATGAACAAATTTAAGACATTTAGAGGCAAATGAAAGAGCATGAATGTCAGTGATACAATTTAATACTGCTCTTTGCGGGTCTTGAATTACACGTTCGAAACTATACTCACATAGGACGAAATTGTTCGATCACTACTAGGATTTGTTCTAAACTTAAGATAGCATATACCGTACAATTATTTTGTGTCTATACTCTAAAAAAAATGTATTTACTATAAAAGAAGCAATTTTTCTTGAGGGTTAGCATTCAAATACCTAATTTTTAAGTATATTTTACTCAGTCTACCCTATCCATGAGTTCATGTTATTGGTTTAAACTCAATGAAAAAACAGTGGTTGTAATAGCTTACTAGTTTATAAATGTTTCATAATTGACAATGTAGGATATTATAGCCCTGACGATTGAAAAATAAAATTTCAAAACTTTAGCTAGAGGTAATCTAATCGGTTATTTGAAAACCAACCGTCCATTAGAATTGTGTTTGAAATAAGTGGTAAAAATATTTTCTAATTTCAATATAGTTTTTACATGAATTCTGAACATTGCGCTGCACCGAAAAAAAATAATTCATCAATTCATTAGATGTTACCGAAAATAACAGAAAAATATTAATATTACATTATTTTAATTGCCGTATAAAAGGTGGGTGCCATCACGTAAACTAATACACATAAATGAAGTTGGGACCAACTATTTATTCAGCGTAATCTTAAAATGTTATTAAATTGGGATCTTAATGACCCAGGGAAATGATTCAGCCTCATATATATAAAAGAAAATGGAAAATTCAAAATGCTTTGGTAATTTTTTCACAGAATTTAATTTTGGAGTATTGGTTATATCATATAATCGACATCTTCAGCTACATAACTCTTGTCCGGTGCAGAATACATACCACTTGGGAAGGGGAGAGGAAGAAGTTAACCTCCCCATGCACCATTAAGTTATTCCCTACTTACTTCCCTCACACCCCAGGCTTTTACCCCTCTCTCTCCTTTCCAAGGTGTATATATTACGTAACAAACAAGAAATGTATACCTTAAGATGTCGCCTATGCAATGTAACTGAACTTGCGTAATAAAGATCTTGGAAAAAATTGCCCAGATATTTTGGATTTTCGTAATAGATTTTCGCAAAGTAAAGCCTGGAACCTTCGAATTTAAAACAAATAGTAATCAGAGTGACACCTTTCCTTAATTATCCATTACTGGTGAGGCTACATGAAATTCGGGGACACTATTTATTGTGACATTATCTAAAACTTATTAAAATGTGCTGTCAACAACCCAGGAATATTACCTTAGTCATTTTATTGTAAAGCAAGTCGGTAATTGAGTGAAAGTTTTACACGCAATAACTCATTATTCTAAATTTCTTCCGTGCCTAATGTCAGTAGAGTATGCAGGAATGTTAAAAATGATCTGACGAAGTGATAAGGATATGGCAGGTATGAAAAGGTTGGGAAAACACATTGCATGAAAGATCCTAACACGTTTGCTTCGCTTAACCGCGAACATATTATGTATGACTTGATAACACTTCTCGGTGAATCCCCGGTCGTTCTTGGCAATAAACCCGATAGGTATCCACGCTGCACGTGGTGCATACATTTCAACCCCTTCATCTTGCGTGCTAAATTTTTCGGAAAGATAAGGAAATAGCTTATGCACCTTACTAATGAGATCCGAAAGCGGAAAAGTCGATAAACATTTATGATCAAAAGTGTATTTAATAAAATCAATAAATTTAATTAAAAATTATAAAAACTATTCTAGAGGATAATCATCAACTAATACGTTTTTTATTGAAGCGTGAAAATTAATTATTTTTTATAATTTGAATACAATTCTTTAATTTTATTCAAAATTAATAAACCAAGAGAATTATCGTGAACTGATATTTTAATTTTTATAGAAGCGTGAATGTTATATGCAATTTAAGAAACAGTTTCTTCTAATAGAAGGAAGATTTAAATTAAATTGCGGAAATTGTGGAGTGAATAGTTTAGACCAGCTCACAATAAGAGCGATGAACTGTATATTAATTCTGTCTACAGGTTTTCACAACGAAAGCGTCATTTTCAAGATAAACAGACAAGAAAATGATATCAAAGATGTCAATATCAGTAGAAAGCATTACAGTATAGTGGAACTGTACATCGTCTTTATTATTATTTAGTTAGTGAGTTATGCCTTCTCGTCGTTCACAATGTAACGCCAAAATCAATTCATTTTGACATTTCAAACTCTTTTATTTTCAAGCATTGTTTGGGCAATCATTATTTTGGTGATAATCTCAAGATGAAAATCAATTCGTACCTTAAAAATTCACTCTAGTGAAAATGCAAAAACTAAATATTTCTACGCCACGCTAAATATGAATAGCTATAAAATAAATAGAAAATCTTTCCTTAAGAATCAGTTCAATCTCATCATCCAAAAAATAGAGAACCTTTTACCGCAGGACCAAACCATTTAATTAAAATTTGTACTGATTCCTTGTCCTGATGGAAAATATTTCTTTAAAATTAATTCCAAAGGAATTTATTGGTGTGAAGCATTCATTTACCGGGATTCCAAGAAATATCTTCTTTTAACCAAATAGCATTCGCCTCTTCGCATAGGATCAAAGTGATCACAGGTTCAATAAACGGGTATAGAAAAGGTGGAGCCAGTTTTCATTTGAATATTCTCTTTTATATTTGAATATTGAATATTCTACATAGTTTTCGCCCAGGAAATCAGAGGAAATGAAATTCGGAACAGAAAGTGACTTTACACAGAAAACAAAAATAAACTAGGTTCTGGTTGGTTTTGGATGCAATGTAATCAATTGAGAAAATTATTTCCTGCGTGATCAAGACGGATATTGAGCTTTGCATATCACGTTAAAAAGGGCATAATAAACTTGAAATTTGTATAAATTTATCCAATGACTAGCATGATCCTTTTTCTATACTTCAAGTTTGAATTTTGCAGTTCAAAAATTAATATAACGCCACTAAAATTTCAAGGGAGAAGTCATATGTAATTTGCAAAGACTACTATTGCAAAAGAGATTCAGTTAACCAAACGAAAATAATAACACTCCATTGTCCTCAAAACTTTTAGTATTACCGACGGGTACAAGTTCAGAAATTACACCATTTGAAAGAATAATCACGCTAGGCTGGCATATGAAATTAAAAGTGACCGTATATTTTCAATATGTATCTCGGTAACTTTGTTGTCAAACTTTTTTTTAGCAACGACACTGTTATTATGTGGGTGAACTAATGTAAGTCTATTTACTAAAGAAGTTAGAGTAACCATTTTGATTGTGAAAAAATAATTCAGAGTTACTTTAATATAATGCAAATTAGAGGTCATGCCATGGCATTATTCGTCATTTATTTTTATGCAGAATCATCCACGGTATTATTCGTAAACCTCATCCTAGTCTTAATAGTTTAAATTGCTCTAAAGTCAACACAATTCTATCTGGGTTACGATCCTTGATGTACAATCATAAAGTGCCGACATCAAAAGAGATTATAATCATTTAAATATTAAGAGTTTTATCTAGTGTTTTTTCTTCAATCCTCAGTCGAAATACACAATTTATATCGTTCACCATTGCATGAAGAATTAAGGATCCAAAAAATATTAGTTGGTTGCATGACCCTGTTTTGAAAGAAAAACGCATTTTTTGCACAAGTAAACCAACATGCATAAGCTGTTGAACGCGATAATTTTAAAATAATATTCCTTCTCATTTTCTTGCGGCAGCCATTTATCAAAGATGGTGCATGAGAATTTTTGTTGATGGTGATGCTTACTCTATTCGTGACATTTCAAGAACTAACAAAGACAGTATAGTTGCACTTAAAATACCATTTTTCAACAAAATGGAAAACATTTTATATGATTTTCCTTTTTCAAATTTTTTTAATTATTAAAATAGAGCTAGGATTCAATACTATTTCAATAATCTATTACAAACACACTGGTTCTTGAATCGAGAGAACTAAGCCAAAATAAGAGTGTCAGTTCTGAGCCTTTTTTTATTTTGAGTTTTATTTAGGTAGAAGAATAATTTAAGTTATTGCTATCTGTAAGTATATAATCCTTCCATTTTCAGAAGCTAACAAAAGTATTTTCGCTTACAAAATCAATCATCTTTAGGCGTCATTTTCTCCATTGTGGAAGGTTAAAATATATTCAGCTAGGACAATAAAAAGATAACTAAATGCATAAGTAGGGTAAAAAGTTACGGATCATTTCTACTCGTTAGAGAAATATGATTCTTGTTAACTAGGTTGGCAATCAAAATCAGCCATCTGTTTTTTCCATTGGGGACCTGTTAAATATGTGTGGCCTTCAGAACAGGAAGATATAGAGAGGTGCAACACTTATTCTGAATTGGTCTACAGGAAAAACGGCGATACGCAACATTTGTAGGTTCCTTCTTTCAGGTTAACGAGGAGACTTCTCTTTCTTCAACACAGTTAAGTCGCCTTTTTACTCCCCCTACCGCCCACACACGATCGAAACCTTATGCTTCCCACGCACGCTACGATTCGTCGAAACAAACTCCGTAAATACTTCCCTCTTCCGCCGCCCCGCATCCACTCACCCTCCTAGCCAGACCTTTTATAGGGCTCCAATTGGTCCCAATAAATCCAATCAGTCTCAGAAACATACCTCAGAGAAGATCCCTTTTTGAAGTGTACACGTGGGAGCCGTATCTCTTTATTCGAAAATCTGAGACCGAGAATCCTCAAGCCTTCTCCCGACTCCCTTTTGACAAAGTTAATGAAACCTATGAAATATGTATGCTGTTCGAGAGATGGGTGTTGAGGTGTACCGGAACGGAATAAAATCCAATTTTTGGAAAAGAAACCAACCGTATGGGAATGAACAGCTTAAATTTTATGATGATGGAGATGCGTGACGATTTCTTATTTTTTGCAGTCGATAACTTATAATGGGTATAAAATACTGCTGGCATACATTATTAGTCTCAGAAATCTCTGTGGCACATTTAAAATGGTACAGTTGGGCAGATTTGAGACAATTGCTTGACCTGTAGTTTTGCGTAGTCCTTGTAGCTGTAGTTTTTCTCGATAAAAATTACTAAAAAAAGGAGGATAATCATCTCTAGTGTTTTTGAAAATCACGTTATCACAACTTTACCAATTACTCATATCCGACCGTCTGAGGAAAATTTATTAAGACTCGAGTTTATACATTGTTCAATAACGAACCGTATTACCAAAATCAGTGATAATTACTTCAAATTTTATCAAAATTACTTTTTTTGTGTTCAATGGCTTTTTATTAATTTAAAGCTCAAACTAAACTTGGTGAGAACGAAAAACGTCCCGGGTTTGTTGGCATTTTCGAAGGGAAGGCGCTTTTTACATTTGATAATGAAGAAACTTACAGTACAATTGTGACATAACTTTAATACTTTGTAGGAAACACACATTTAAATGTATCTGTAATCTTTCAACTCTCTTTTTTTACTGTAAAATGTTGTTATGCTTCTTACGAAACAACGTTTTATGATATTGGATTGTACTAGAAGAATTACCTTGGCTTTGTTTTGAACCACTTTATTGAAGTATAAAAAAAGATTTACCGCAATTCACTCACTTGAAGTTGAATTTTAACAAGTTAGTTAACGGCTGAGCATTTAAGCCGGATAAAAATGACACTTAATCGACAGTATTCGCGAAATAGGTGGTAAAAGTTTGTACCTTTAAGGAATGTGACGTTGGTATGCAAGTTCATGACGTAAAAGAGGTGATATTCATTCAGACAAATAATTACTGTAATTGTGAGGTAATGAAAACTTCATTACGCACTCCTAATGGTAGAAGGTAATAAGTAAATTAGTAAATGTAATTAAAGGTAGAGAAAACCGTCCAAACCATGAACGGGTTAAAAAACTCGGTAATTTGAAAAGTTAACGCGTAACCACGGCTACAGAGTGACACCAGCTTAATTCACTTGGACCCTCATTAGTCTCCGCAGTTAATTTGAAGAGTTTGGAAAGTTATCTTTCGTCTAGTAGATTGAAAACCTTTAAATCGGGAATCAGTTTCCAAGTGGACAATTTTCAATACGGTTGGTTGAGTAGTTTATCATTGAGAGAGATCAGCAAACTTTATCATGGGACAACAAGAAAAAAATGTTTCTCGATCAGGTAATTAGAAATAATCTAGAATATATATTGATTAATATTCTCGCTGATTAACATAGTTGTGAATTTTTTAAAACAGTTCGACATAAAAAGCGATATGTACTCTGTGCTGAGTTTAGTACATTTCATAATGCTGATAATAATAATAAAATTATTAGGAGAGATTCAGGAAAATTCTAAACTTTGGTTAAATAAGTACGATGAATCATGAATTTGGGGAAAATCGTCTGATTTTAACGGAAACCAATGAAAGGAGTTGACTCAATCAGCTATGGTAAATCTGTAAGTATTACAGCCTCCGTCACCTCCTACGGACGATACCTGATTCCAAATACTAATTCGGACAGGCGATTCGGCTCACGCCGCAGGATTACAACTTCCGCCCCCGGTTTGCAAGCTCTCGCTTATTACCGAGGACATGGAAGAGGTGGGAGGAAAGGATGGGTAGGGAAGGTTAGCGAAACCACTGCCCCTTCGAGACCGACACCAATGAGGCGGATTGAGGTCAAAAGGACCTCAAGGGCCTCCGCCTCCCCGAAGTGCTCGTTTTAGTTTGGTTCCCCCAAACAACTGAGACGAGTAACCGTCGGCTCCGCTTTCGCTAGAGCCTACCGCACATCTCTGCGTACCGAGAGAGCCTGTTGCCCAAATAATTGGGATAAGGTATCCCTCTGATTCGCTTTTTGGGTTGCCGCCGTGCGGTCTGCCGACTTACGTCATTGGAGTGTGGATCACCGGACCCAATGGAGGGTCAAAACGGACCAATTTTGGTCAAATGTGTGAGTACAACCCACTCCTCAATAGGTCCCGGCAACCCATTCGGACAATTGACTCTAACAATAAAAGTATAAAGAATTCAGTGGCAAAAAGCTCAGGTGACAACTAATTTAAATTGTCATAGCTTCATCACCGCAGCACATAGGCACCGGTTGCATCTATGGAAGCAAACTTCGTAGTCGTGAATTAATTTGAAGCGCGTTCAAACAAGTTACGGCAAGAAATTAATCCAGGGAAGAATTACAGCTTCCATAAGGAGCATTGAAATTCTGAGCAAGTAAACCTATGATTAAAATAGTAGAAAGCGTAAATAGTCATTTAATTGATTAGTTAAATAAGAGTGAGAAGTATGTAGTGTATAAAGTTTCAATCGATCTTTCATTCTATCAAGCCGAGATTCATAAAATTGTAGTTTCCCATTTGGGAACAGATATTCAGTATACTAAAGCAATATTGTGACAACGTCTCCTGATTTCTTGATCGTCTTCCTTCTTTGTTTTAGAATGTAGATAAAGAGAACATATGTGGGAATCGTAGTATACGGCGACCCTAGTGGAGGGTTATGGAGAACCACAACTCATGCTTACACATGAAGCTATGAAACACAGCCTTTGTGAGTCTATGTGTGGCGCAAAATCACTGAGAGAGGTCTCTCAATACGATTAATACAATCTTAATTATGGTACAAACACATTAGATTTGTTAAACCAGCATTTTGGTTTCGTCGTATATTTTTGTAATAACCAAAAGTGTGAAACTGGCACACGTTTTACCTCATTTTGGGTCAAGACAGGCCGAGATGACTTAAAAAAGTACTGGATAGATGTGTAGGGGGTATTGTTTTTAAATTATGAAATAAAACTACCTAGATTCGAATCTCTGCCAATGTAGTGTTTTCCAAAGATGATAACTAGCGTTTTTTACTGGGACATGGAAAATTTCTCCACAAGGACACCGAAGGCATTGAGTATTTTTCGTTTTCATAAACGAGGGTATTTGCGACGGTAGGGATGGAGGAGGTATGAGAATGAAAATGTGGGTTTTTAAAGTGGGTGAAAAGTAGGGGAAGAATTTGGAATTTTATTGGTTTGAGAACTAAGCGAATGAGAGAGAGGGAGAGGGTACGGGTACGAAGTCAAAGAGCTGAGGAATGAAATGGATGAATTTTCAAGGTTTTTCTCGCGGCGGTCATGAAAGGATGGGGAGAAAAAAAAAATAAAAAAAGTTGTGAGAAGTGGTTTTTGGAGGGGCGGGGAGAGGTATGGAACGAAGTGGTGTGTGGGGAGGGGAAGGTTTGAGAAACTTTTTCGACCACGATTCAGATCTGCATTAAATGAAGCCTTCTCCGGGGAAAGTTGTCGGTGGAACAAGCGAGCCCTCACTGATTCCACATTTCTTCCCTTTCATATTCTTTTTATACCATTCCCTCGCCCTCTTTTGGTGATGAAGCGAAAAAAGACTATTTTGTCCTCTCGGTGCTCTCATCATTTCAGCATTTTTAATCTCGGCCTGATGCATTGTAATGCCCTTGGAAGTTTCCTCTCGAAGAGATCTTCCACGCTTTCCTGTTCTGACCCAGTGAACGGACACAAAGCGATCATTTGTCTCTGCGGTAAACCGAACCTTTCTAATAATTAGTACCACCACGTATTACCCAGTGAGATGCCGGAGAGGCGAGTGAAGTTAAGACACCAGCCTTGTTAAATGGAGAAAAAACGA
Organism: Ceriagrion tenellum; assembly: GCA_963169105.1. NCBI lineage: Eukaryota > Metazoa > Arthropoda > Insecta > Odonata > Coenagrionidae > Ceriagrion > Ceriagrion tenellum. The sequence goes on from OY720643.1 coordinate 95,560,472, forward strand.
AGAAAGAATTGGAAGAGAGAGGGCTGAAATTAACATTGGTAACGTAATATTTTAGAGTCCCACAATATGTTAAAATAGCTATAAGGTGTGGAAATAAGAAAGTTTATTCCCATTAGGTCGGTAATGTAGGCAGTTTCACAATCTGCCTTCTATGTGCTGGTATTATATTTTGATGCATATTTCACAACCAAGATACACCAACACAAATTTCATGATACAATGCACTATGTTATTGGCATTCAATCCAGTAACCCTTTTTAATGATTCCTTAGAGTAATATCCAAAGCCACAAAATCCGCTGTCTGTTTTGGACTCACTGATCTCAAGATCATCTGATCTCTCTTTCCCGTTATTAACCTCTCGTTTGGTATTCCCAAATTTTCTTTTATTATTCTCCATCAGTAGCTTTCCTTTTAGCAGCTGTGGTGGCCATGTTTTCAGGTGACATTAAAACCTTAGCTTTTTGCGCAAGCGGCATTTCATCCTCTTCTTAGCCCTCTTCGGTGTAGGAATTAAGCTCGCAAAAATTGATTCGTGAGCTCTCTCATAAGGCTCTAATAATGTTATGCGTTGGAATAATGACCCGAGCTATGATCGAAATAGCCCCTCATGTGATCAGAAAAGCCCCTTAGATTGCAGTAGACACAAATAATTTTCCCAGGTCATTTTAGGCACGCCTAGGATACTTTAAAAATATAAGTAACGGACATGCTTTAAGCTGAGATATCTAAACGTTTTTCAGTAGGAAAGAAAGTAACATGCACATCTAAGAATTGATTTGTTTACCTAACTTAACTGTTTCAGAGGAATATCTCACTGTTAATACCTATGATTTCTGCTGCGCGATTTGGCTGCCACTCACTAAGGTATCACTCTTATAACTAACTTTGACTGCAACACTTGCAGCAGTGCCGGATTTATGTAGCGGGAGTTTTTCTTTAGTTTTATCAAAATAGCTTCGTGGTCGAAAGAGACCCGGTCTACCCTATATCTCATTAAGTCGCTTCCATTGACTCAACATATTGAATGCAGAGTTAACACAACATCCTCTGTGCTACCCTGAGACCAACATAACCTGAATCATTCAAGTATTTGTAGCAACTCTTGTATCTTCAGCGTAACTAGTGGCTTTTGGTCCAATCATCTCCTGAATCACGTGCAATGTGTGCCTTGAACAGGTTTTAGTTAAGTGTGGCTTTGTTTGGCTTTTTACAAAACGTGTTCAGTTTTCTGTGCCAATTCCGAAAACCTTTGAGTGTAATAGATACGTGTTCTAAATAAAGCAAGGTCATAAACACGCTGAATCGGTGTTGCAAGTTAATAACACGAAAGCAAGAGATAAAGTTGAACGAGAGTCGCAACTTCTTCTCACTTTATCATATGAGACATAATAGCTTAAACTCTGGCTCATATAACGTCTGTTCGAATAAAAGTTGAATTTTGCTGGAAAAAATTGACATTTACAGTCCTAAAAAAACTGTACATATCTTTTATCAAGAAATTAGTTATATTAGATGATAAAGAATTCAGGGAATTTATTGCTAAAATGGGAATTAGTTTTGCCATTCTTGAAATTGATATAGTAAACTTAAGTTATAATAAAATGTAATCCATAGAAAGCTAAATATTTAAAAGCGAAATTTATTAAGAAATTTTTCTAGGATTAAACCTGAAATAAATATCATCTACTCCTAGACAACTTTACTATTTTTTGTTTACTTCGTTAAATATGTAAATGTTCACAATACTGAATTATTCATAGTCCAATAAAATTCATGATAGGTACTTCCACTACAGACTTATCATTTGATTTTGTGACAGGGTTTACCGAGTTTTGGTATCATCAGGTATATATTCACAGTGTTTTCATGTACACCCGTTACTAACATTCGTAAATACGGGAGGAGGTAGATTATGAAGTTACAGGAAAGGTTGAGAGAGACAGTAGTAACCCAGTCACAATGCCAATAGGAGCATGGATAAAGGACTGGTGTTAAAGGAGAGTATGTTGTATTTTTAGATTAATTGGTCGGAAAGGGGTTGGAAAAAATGCAGAAATGATTGCTCGTTATGTAGCTTTGTGAATCTTTTACAGTTGGCTTTGCTCGAGAGCATCAATTTTTAGGCTTTTGGGAGGGACATATAAAATTTGTGAAGCAATATCGCTTACCTTATTGTTTTCAATACCAATCTACTGCTTTCAAAGGGATTGATATGATTAAACTGTAGAAATGTGCTAATTAATTCCAAGCATCACTTATACTAGCTTATGTTACTAAATTACTCCATTTGGGTGAATTCTTCACCGCATAACCCTAACTTACAGATTTCATACCCGGATTTCTTACCAACCGTAGAACTAATGCTTCCTGACCTCCTCCGTCGAAAACATATTCTGGATATTTTCATTTATATATATACGAAAAGTATCCACTCTCCTTAGTACTTCCCTCATTCACTATTTCACCCTCCCTTAAACCCGTGGAAACCTTCATACTTGACCAACCGCTCCAATCTCCACTCACGTTAATGCTTTGGCCATTACCATTTCCCCGCCCTACAGCCATCACACCCTCAAAATCCTAGGCCGACCACTTACTTAACCTCACAAAAACTCGTCCCATAAACCCATTTACCCTCAAAACCCTACAACTCATCGTCACGGTGGACCCTGGAAAAGAAAGAAATTAACGCCACCCCCAGAAAACCTTTCTACCTCCTCTCCAGGAAGAAAAAACACTGTGGAAGAGGAAGTGATAATACAGTTCTGATTGCGAAAAAAATCTGCGGGAGGAGGAAGAGGAATAGCCGGAGGTGAGGTTGGTTTTAGGACGGAAAGGGACAGACAGACGGGAATGGGGGTGGAAGGGGTAAGAGAACCAAAGGAGTGGAAGTGGACGAAGAATAAAAAAAACATTCTTAGAATTGAGATCCGTTCCCTTCTTCTTATCATTATTTTTAATTTTTTCCTCGAAAAAAATGGTCGGATAAGGCATAATGTCGGGCTGAAAATGAGAGTTTAAAAGAGAGGAAGTGGGGTAGAGGCGGAGTGAGGGTATGGTAATGAATGAGGGTTGGAAATAAGAGGTGAGATGGGATACGATGGCGGGTTTCTCTGTTGGGTGTATGCGAGGAGAGAACTTGGGAAGTTCCTTGGGAACAAAAAAAGGCAAGCCAGAAGATCCAAAAGGGAAACACAGAGAAAAGTGGAATAAAAAGTGACGTTCATGTTTTAAAAGAACGAGGACGAGATTTTATGTGTTTGGGGAAGAGTGGGCTTTTAATGCAGCTTCAATGAAATATTTAGAGTCCCTTATGGTATAGCAGCACGAAGCCCTCTTCAAAAAGTTGCCGTATTACTTATGCAGCGTCTTATTAAAATTCCAGCTTAGATTTCAAAAACAGGTTTATACATTCATAAATAAAATATCAACTACATTGTTCTGTTTTTTTTCAAAGAACCACGAAACTAGCCGCGCCGTTACTTCAACGGAGTTATGAAACAATGTGATCACACAATTGTGTGACAGGCAGACGGGAATGGCATGGGCAATCGTGTGACAATTGTGTGATCACATTGTTTTTTTTTCGTCGCCCTATTCAAGAGTAACTCCATGGTTATAGCCTTATTGCTTGGTTTCTGCTTTGCTATAATTTGCAGAAAAGGATTACACATACTGTGGAAGGAGAACTGAGCAATGGGCAGACTTTTGGCATGCTTTCTAGAACGTTTCAAACAAAATGTTTGTTAAGCTAGTCTGATTACTTTAAGAAATTGGAAGTGGAAAATTTACAATCTGAGATCAGAACGGCCTTAAATTTCACATTTCAATATATTTAAAACGTCGTTTCAGCAATACAGAGATAATAAATAGGAGCTTAATGATAAAAGAGAACATGATAAGGGTACGAGAACTAGTTTCAAAGCGGAACGAGTGTAACGTTATCCAGCATAAATATGAAGAGACTTGATCAGCAGGGAGAGAAAAACCTATAGCAAACAATTTGTATGGAGTTGCTGAGGCATAAAAAGATTCAAAATGGAAAGTTTTTCGAGAAAAGTAGGATGAAAATGTAAATAATAAGTGGTCTATAAAAGAACGTATTGAATATTCTAGTAATGATCACCACTACAAGAAGAGACGGCCAATGGTCCACACGATATACTAAAGGAAGGGTAACAATGCGAATATCACTATACATATTGCATAGCAAGAGTATGTAAGATAGGAATAAAAATTGACAATAAATCATTAAAAGCCAATAATTTAAATGGTAATGCTGTTATTAAAATTAATTATTCGATAAAAATTTTGCAATAATTTTTGAATTTTTGTCGACATCTTTCTAATTTATAGAGAAAATAAGAATATAATCTTAAATTTTAAGTGCTCTCCTCTTCAGTTTATACACTGAACTACTCTGGTTTTCTTTGAACATTGTTATTTATAATAATAAATTTAAGTACTCGTACTTCGGTGTTCTTCAACTCTTGAATTAATTAAAATACGGTCTCATTTCCATGAGACTCCTAATATTTCTCCTTTTAAGTCTCTCTTCCACCACATTCCCCATGAGTTTGGTTACCCTTTTTGATCATGCTATTCAATCAACCATCATATATCTGTTTGGTAATTTGACTACCAACAGTTTTTGTCTACATGTATCAACCAAAAAATACACACTTTTCATATATCTTCGATACTAATGCGTTTGACCAACATTCAACGATGACCAATTCATTATAAACCCTATCCATCCCACATTTTCGGCATGAACAATGTCCACAGCATTTAGCATTCTCATGTGCTTGTCATTAATCTGGAATAACCCACCGTAAAGCATAATGGAACGGGAATTTTTTTGTTTATAAAGATCCCTATTGATTTTTATGAATGTAATTTACAGTACGTAAAATTTGTGTTTCGTGATTTGTGATTCATTGACTGCAATGATTTACTATTGAAAAGTAAAAAACCCCTCCATAAGAAAATGTTCTGATGTTATTCAAATCTCCTCTTTGGACGTAATCCTTTAAAACAAATGCTGCAACTCTTAGATAACTCATGTAATATTCTTGTATGATAAAATTAAGTGAAATCTTTGATAATTTCAACTTTACAATGTACAATCCACGGTCGTCTATAATCTCAAGTAGAAAAATCCAAACCAAAAACTATCGTCTTCCAGCTGCTTGTTTTAAAATATTTTATCCTACTAAATTCCATATTCTATTCAATTAAACATTATGCTATTCTCACAAATAATCATGTATGATAAAAGCTCCTCACCATTCAATTGGTTTTATTATGGGCTTTTTTCCCCTGTACTTTCATATGACACTCTTCTTCAACAGTACAGTCATTCGTCAAAGATAGTTCACCAAAATTGCGTAATTTTGAGCATTTATGCCAATGCTTTTTTCCAAAATTTCACGAATTAGAAGCGAAAACAAAACGCATATGAAAGGAATAGAGTTTTTATTATATTTCCTTACTCTTGGCGTTCCTCTCGACTTCATACGAAAAATATTTCAAAATTAAATATGCAAATATAACTGCATGCAAATAAAATTGAACTCTTTTCATCCATTTTCTTGTGACGCAGGATTTTGAGGATAGGCACAGAGAAACTTTGCTTTTTGTATTAATTCAAAATCAAAGTTTTCCTTTACGTTTTTAGTTTTCACGTAGTAACGTTGGAAGGAAAAAAAAAGAAAAGGAAAGTTGGAAGGACTATTCATTTACTAGCTGAATTTTGCATTCCGAGACACATTCATTCCTAGATATGCTTAACATACTACCTATGGCATTCGAACGACTAGTAATTGCAAAATTTATGCTTTGTGATAATTCGGCCAAAATAATCAACATTTTCCCTGATTCCGTTTTATCTTCACATTTATGCCTATCTCTTTACATGTTGAAAGCAACTGCATAGTTCATTGACGCATTTACCCTAAAAATTATTCTCCTTGTTGCAGCAGACTTGTCATCCGTTCGTAAATCGCGGATTCAGCATCCATTCTTTTGATTTATAAAGAACGTGGGGACTCCAATACATGGTTTCATAAATGTTTTTCCGATGTCTTTACTCAAATGAATTTATGAGATCACTTCAACGGCATCTTGGATATCACATGATGTTGTCATCTTTATGATGAGACCAACCGTGCCATAAATTATTCTTTAAGAATGTGATTACACCCTTACTCTGTGAGCATACATTTTCACAAAATCGTGCTAAAAATAACAAAATTCGCAGACAATTTTTCCCGTTAATTCAAGTAAGAGTGATAATTCTCATTTAAGGAAATTTTTCAGCCACATCTAACATCTATGAGATCCAACAACGATCCTGTTAGATTCCCAAGCGACATACGAGGCATCCGAGAAATCCGCATGAAAATGAAATTTCTCAGCACCCAGCAAGGAAAACTCAACTTTTCCCTAGTAGCGGGGGAAAAAGCGAGCCATAGAGTGGGCACTATCGATCTCAACTACCGAAAAAAACAGCCTTCAACTTTCCTTTCTCCTCTATATTCCCCCGGAAAAAAAATCCTTTGCGCCGCGGGAGGCTATTTGGATTCCCGTCACGATTTTTGCTTACCTCAAGGCAGCATTCCGGGACCGCCTCTGTTCCTTAAAGCATTGGTTTCAAGAGGTCTCCCCCTCTTCCCCACTCAACGAGATCAATGCCTCTTTCCCGGTGGAGATCCCGGCATCAATGGCTCAGTAGCCCGAGAAAGGGCCCCGGCTTACTGACTGACTAGTTAGTGCCAAGGGGTCAGAGCACCAAGAGGCGACCGCGGTTCCCTTCCTCGCACAGCGGATGCCATACTTCCCTTTTCCGAAGCACGAGCAGAGAGCGATATTAAAAGCTACCCTTCCCCCCTACTCCCCCACTCAAACCACGAGACTGCGTTCTCTCAAAAGGATTTGCTTTCCGCTTGGACGTAAAATTCGTAGCGCTGGAATAAAGCGAAACGAATATATATTTCGTGGGAATAATTTAAGAGGGGAACAGGCGATGGAAACGATAGCATTCGGGGCGTAGGATGTAATAGAGAAATTCCTGAGCATCAGAACAACCAGTGCGGTCGATCGGATTGAAAAATAGATTATACGCGCCCGGCAGCAATGAAAAATAATGGAGCTATACGGAGCATACCAGGAAAATACGGTATTGAACATTCCAGCAGCAGAGGAGGCGTTTCAATGACAAAAATTATCTACTGAAAGGAAATACGTTAGCCATAAAAGATATAATGTTCCGTCAATGATATTTTTGTTGTAACGTGCAACTGGACAAATATGTCTAGCAACTGGCCACGTGTTTTGAAGGACTAAGTTCTTTTCATGTTCAGCATTCTTGCTCTCTGCAATCTATCGGTATATGCATTAAATGCGTGGTCTCTCTCTCCCATTGTAGAAGTATTGCTTTTTTCAGGGGGACATTTTGAATAGTACGGTTATTATTACCACCAATTCATACAGAACTGGTCATTTGACAAGTTTCACTTTAGGAGAGAAGCTTTACCATCTTAATACCTTCTTAGGTCATCCGCTATCACTCTCTTTGTGGTTCGGGCTTGACTTTGTGAGTCAAGGAAATACTAATTATTTCATTATTATTTATTCAGTAAAAAAATTATATTTTTTCTGATGATATGGGTTACCTATTGAAAACCATTATAATGGAAAAAAATATACAGATTATTATATTTTATTGACCTCATTTGTGAGCCGTAGGAGCACATTTCTGCGCCATTTGGATGAAATTACCGTATTTTGACTTCAATCTCGAAAGTAATTTACAATTTATTCCAATAAATAGAATGAAAGACATCTATAACTTATAGCTATTGAGTATTTCAGGACATTTTGCTTCTCACTCACAGTCATAAATGAAAGCTAAATATGCTTTATCATTCAAATTAACGTTTTTTCGCTCTAATATGAGAAATCTCCTCGTGAGAACCTATGTTAAAATCTCCACTTTCAAGAATTTAGTGGGTCTAGAAAGTAAGACTAGCATGGGGACCCCACTATATTTTAATCCCACATCGTAAAACGCACTTCAAAGATGCATATATATGTTTTCAGACAATCTGGAATAAGTGACCCTGAGGCCAGGGGCGCCTCGATTAGTTGAGATACGAGAGGAAGTACAAGTTATCCTCGTCTAACTTGTACTTCCCTTCTTCATCTGTTGTTGGCTACAGTCCTAGGATTAGTTTGCAGCAGCAATTTTCCTCCAATCATCTCTGTACTGAGCCAACTCCTTCATTAGGTGGTATGAGGTACATCCCAGCTCATCCAAAGTCTGTCCACTGTATTCCAGTCTAAGCCTGCCCCTATAGTTCCTCCCTTCCACTGTGCCCTCCAGTATATTAGCGACATACCCTGCATGTCGAGTGACCTATGTTACTTTCCTTCTTTTAATTGTCTCGAGCAAATATGGCACCTCCCCAATCCATCTTATCACTTCACTGTTGGTGGACTCTGTCGACCCAGGGAATCTTCAGCATTCTACGGTAGCACCTCATTTCTAACGCATCCAAACATTTCCTCTCCGATTCCCCGAACGTCCACTGAAACCCTTACTTAATCTTCCCTATTAACCCTTAAACCGGTGATGATGTAATTCCAAGAGTAAGCTTTGGTTAGCATACTATCTATCATCATATTCTCCTAGTTTGGCTCTGTCTTCAGTTTGCTAATGGTCGCAGAGAGTAAGCTCTCTCAGCAAGGGTTTCCATGTTTCTAGTTTTTTCTAGCTGTTTCCTCCCCTCCAATTTGGCTTGCTCTTGATGCCTAAAGCCATGCAGTATTGTTATGTTGGCCATTGTTTTGAGAACTTTTAAACTGCCTCCAGAGATACTTTCTTAGCAATGAATTCATTATTACTCCGACCAGTTGCTACAGTTTGGCTGTTTTTATATCTATCTGGCTATTCGATGTTTTGCAATTACCATACCCGGTAGGCGCTTCCCACTTTCTTTTTTATCCAGAGTTTAATATTCCAGTATAAACATAATTTTTCCAGAATCATATTTCACCCTATCCCTCTGAATCAAAATTTCCTCCTTTTACTCTATACAACAGAAATGGCCTCCTAACCATCATTTCGTCCTTAATAAAATCCGTATTTTCCTTTCAGTCCAGATTTTTCCCTCTTCTTCTTCTGATCCTTTATCTTGATGGCTTCCAATTTTCTCTCATTCAATTTCCATTTAGCAATGGGTTTGAGATTATAAAGTGCCGCGTCTCTTTTAAAACATCTCCAATAAGTTTTTCGACGCTTATGGCCACACCAATTAGTTGACTTCAATACGCGTATTCTCATTACCTCAACAATTGCCACCTCGTTATATCCTTTTATAAATCCACTTTCTCTCTACCAATACACCAAAAGATAGGCCACAGTGGCCAAAAATGCTATGACCAGAACAGCATAAAAGTAAACTTTTATATAATTTATGCTATAATTAAAATGCAATGCCACGCTAAGGTTATATACGAAAATAACGAGACTCTTCGCCATTTATACTACAGTTATAACCAATCTAAAAAGCCTATTAGCAAGTTGAAAGGATTAGATTTAACAGGTCAGGGAGTTGACATATATATATATATATATATATATATATATATATATATATATATATATATATATATATATTTTCATAAAGTTATCATTTTATAACTACATACTACCCTACGAGCCCCCACACCGGCGTGTGGCAGGGGGTCTTAGGACATCAGCCGTGTAAATATGTAAGGGGTAAATTTTGGGAGGTAAAATGGTGGCGTTCATTGTGGGAGTGTATTTAGTGGAAGTCGGTTTCAAAGGTGACCTCTAACTATGTGCGGAAAGAGCGAGTTTTTGTACCTATCTGTTCGGCAATACATCTCGCTTATTTTATCGCTTCTATTATCCTAGAGATGTAGTGAGGCTTCATGATTATATTCTCTCTCTAAAACGCACAATTCATTCGCCATATTGGATAAAAAGGCCTTAATTGATATTTTTACGGATGTTTAATTATAAGCTCGTCTTAATAGCACAATAAAGTTGTTTCTATATTTGGAGATTGATAATCACGGCTTGAGTGAGAGTAACAGGGATCCTCTAAAATACATGATCCATTGTATGTAGATTTTATTTGAGGACTATTAAGAATGTCTTTCATTTACATGTCATCAGTGTCCCAGATTTACTGAAAACAAACAGAAAGATTCTGCTAATAGGCTTTTTTCTCGCAAATTACTGCTCGTGAAGCCATTAAATCGTAACAAAGATAATAAGAATGTGATAAAACATATTAAAATAAGAAATGATTGAACTTTTGAGTTTTAAAGTTGGTTGTTTCCGGTGATACTTAATAGAATTTGCTAAACATTTTGAATGAATATAGTAAACTTTGTTTTTCCACAATGAATTCATGGTGGAAAAACAAAGTTTACTCTATTCATTTAAAATATTTCTAGTTTTATCAAAAAACGCGACTACTAACTTATGATATTTGCAGGGTTGTTAGGCTATTCCGCTATCATTGACGTATTAATTATTCCGTTATCAGAAACTTATATGAATATTCCGAACAACGTAAGACACCGAAGATGAAAGAGTCTATTTACGGCAAATCCCGATGCATGCGAGACATAAGTAGGGAATTCCTAGTGTTTTTAATGCCTAATTCATATATAAGAGGGCTTTGTAGCTTTCTTTGGCCGAGGAGATTTTAAAGTTGCACGCTCAAATAAGCACTCTTAGGCACATCAAATTTTCCTAGAAATGTATTGAAGCCTATTAAGGCACTTTCCAGAAGCAGTCAAGCGATTATGAACGATGATCAAGGGAAGAACATCAATCAGTCAATGAAGAAGATAAGTTTAAAAAAATAAAAGATAAGCAAATTTCAAAGAACATTAAAAAAAGGAGCCTAATCAACCATTGGACCCAATCAAAGCAGTCGCTCTAGGAATTCGTATCAAAAAGTAGGTCTCCTTCAACTCCGAGGAATAGCATTTGAATGATATTAAAAGAACTTCTTAAAAAACTGATGGAAAGCACAAAGGTACTCGGGCCACTAAAGGATATTAGATTTACTCGGAATGTCCCCAATTGAAATCTATGTACACGTTGTATGCCTTCATGCAGCCCGAAAAATAGTATCCCCGAGAACTAATCAGGTCAGCTCACATCAACAATTAGTAACTTGTTACTGCTTGCAGACAAATACATGGGGATGATTTTGATGAACGATGAATTTCGGCTAAATGACGAATTAATTAGTTGATGAAGAATCTACTACTACGTCTAGAATACGACTACGTCTAGAATATCCTCCTATGTTAGGCTGTTCTGGGAAATGATTTAAAGATCATGGAACGGGAATATGTTTTTATAAAGCAGTGCCATGTGTCAATCATCACAACTTACTTGTGGAAAAGAGACTAACACGAGACTATATAGGACCAAATTCTTTCCGCTGATGCTGAAGTTAAATTCTTCAACGGCTAAAATTAGGGGTTTGGTCCTCCATCTCCGACGACCATTTCAGCATATAGCTCTTGGATGAAAAAGTCGTAAATAGAAACGTAGGCGAAAATGAAAGCCCTTACCCAGTGTTTGATCTGAGAGGAATTGATATATCATATATGGAGGTCAAAGTTTGTTCTTCTATTTACTAAACAACTATTTCGTTGGATGGCATAAGAGATATATATGTGGTAATATTAGCTAAAGAATATTTTCCATTATATGACAGTATTTCTGGAGAGCACTGAGAACTTCTGGTTCAGAGTAATTTTTATCATGTTTGCTTTACAAATATACAGAATTTATATTTGCCTTTTCCTCAAAACACACTTTAATGGTCCTGGCTTACTCTCATTCTGAGCTATATTAGTATTATCGCGGTTACAAGCGGGTAGTAAGGGTAATTACTTTATGGAACTTGGCCAACTCCAATTGCAAAAACAAAAGAATTATGATTTATTTTACATTGGTTTGATTTTGGGATTTTTTTATGAGAGTTGAAAAAAGAATAGGTCATATGCATTCATCACAATTTTCTGTCATAATTAATGAAATAATTTTAAACCATCAGCATTGCGGACAATTTATATCAAATATTAAACTGAATAATATTCTACCAAATGTTATCAGAAAGCCCCGTAGATTTTTCTGCCAAAAGACGCTTCTTTAACTTGCAAAAAGCACAACTGAATGGTTAAACACCGCCAAAATATTTTTATTTTATTATCTAAGGAATATCTGATTTGACTGAGGGTAAAATATATCACATGCAACCACTAACCAAAACTTCCGTACCAACCTCTATCAATGTATTTAAAAATACTTAAAACAACGTTATATTATCTTTCTGGACTATGGTATTAAAAAGTTTTCATGGAAGTTTTTGATCGAATAACAAAAATTTGAAATAATGTTTGCCGATGCTTTAGATAATTTTTATAACCCTCAAGGCGTTCACTGTTATTTGGTATACCATGGCTCTCTTAGTTGATTGATTTTGGCATTGGTTCGGTTTTGGTAATTTTCACGTTTTTATGAGCGTCAGCAGTAGAAAATATCACCTATACATAAATATATAAAAAATAAGTGCTTTCAATAAGGATTAAAAATAATTCAAAACGTCTCGGCAAACATTAATACATAGTCTTATTATACCCAAAACCCTCCATAAACGAACCCTAGGAAAACAACAAATACCTCCCATTACAACCATGCAGCTAAATGATTGATTTTCCAATGACAAGTGAATCCTAAAACAAATAAAAAGATGATATAGCGCTAAGGAACCCGGTACTCCTCTGCTATTCTTCTACGCAGTGAAATTATTACCCGAATTCATTTCTTGGAGGCAAAGCCAAAAACTCCTCTCTTTCTGAAGCCTCCTCCCCGCACCACCATCAATCTATTTCCGGGGCTTGCATCTCTATTCCGTGCACCGAAGGCACAAAGGAATCTCCATCTCAAGGGCAGAATATAAATTACAGAGCGCGGTTTTCCGAGGTAGGCTATGGCTCCGGGGCGCGGCAAAAGGTGCTTCCTCGCTGCGGCAGATACTTCCCAGCACTTCCTACCCCCGGAGCCACACGAAAGAATGGAATTCAAATGAAAGGCCTCGTGTGTGTGTGTGCACGAGAGAGCACCGGCGTTTTTCCGTCCCTCTCTTTCTCCACCTCATCGCAGAAAGATATAGAAAGGACCGGAAAATTGATCCCTTTCAAATGCTTCGTCCTTCCGAAAGCCCCGACGGCAACCGCAGGAACTCTTGTGATGCCTTGCAGTTCTGCCTACTCTTTTTCCAGCGGCCACCTCAGATACCAATCTCTTTATCAAATGATGTTTTAATCAAGGTAATAGAAGGATTTCTTGGAATGGGAAGAGGAATAAGGCATTCCCGTAATATTTCGCTATTGTGCTTGCCAAAACACAAAGGGGAATTTAAGCTTAGATTCCAATTGAGCTTAAAACGCATCCCTCTCCAGCAAGAAATTCCATTTCTAGAATATTTCCATGCTCAAGCCACACGAAGTAAACTATTTCTTCTGACTGTTTTGAACAACAAAAGCGGTATGCAGGAATTTATAATCTACTAGCCTGAGTATTAAGGACTGAAGGACTGGAATTAGGAAATAAGCAGGAATGAGGAAGTTTTCGAGAGTTATGAACCATGTAGAAAATATTCTCGCTAATTCCTAAGCTGGTCAATTAATAACTCTTGCCAAACCAAGCTTCAAAGTTTCATCACGTGAGGTTTTATCAATTTGAGACATAGAATCTGAAATAAGATCCGGATGCGCACCCCATTCATCCTGCTTTGCCATACAATGAAGACTTCATGGTTCTAAAATTCTTTCTCGTACATTTCAGTATAAATTTGGTATGGAGTTTGACATACGTTTCCTAGATGATGCAACAAAAGATTGTTTCTTCGTTAATCGCTATGAAATATGAGTACTGACCTCAGTGATGAACGAAAACCACAATGATGTTTTCAATAAAATCATGTAGCTGAGGTTTGTGAAAAGTTTTGTCACAACTTCCAGTGTGTCAATAAATCCAAGAAAAGTACCAAAGAGTAAAAATATTAATATGACTGTATTTTTATCCAGTAATTACTATGCATCATTCTGAAAGTAAGAAGTAATAAGATATCACATTTATTCAACTCTCCTCCATTTCAACAGACTGTGAATCTTCTTCAACTCAAAACACGTGGATTTCTTCCTATATAGGCCTAAAAATGATAATGGAAACGAATACCACGTGTCACTAAAAGTAAAAATTACTCGTTTGAACGATATTGGGAATAAAGCAAGAAGCTAGGAATAGGGAAGTTCTACCAACCCTATTCACAAAATTTAGGACGTTTGGTTCAGTGAATGATGACTCTGAGGACACCCATTCTTACAATCCAATGATTAACTTATACATATTTTTTGACATTTTATATTTTAGAAATTGTCAGTGCTTGGCTACCAATTTATATGATGCACAGTTTGAAGAATATATTTTGTCTCGAACTAAACGAAGTCGATTAGTCATTTTCAAATGTATTACCCAAATGAATTTCCTATTCATCGTCTATATTTCATCAATAAATGCTTACAAAATTAAAAAAAAAACTTGGCATATATACCTGTTTTCTTCCGATGGTAGAGGTAACTTGGGCTGAAGATCATAATTAAATTAAAGGGAAAATGTTATTCATAGCGCTACGATAGTTTGGTGCTAGACTCTGCATCGAGAAATGGTGACCAAAAATAGAGGCGGAGGTGCGACGAAGAGAGTTCACTTCAACGTGTGCGGAAGAAGTATACACTTTAAAAATATGTACGATTTTGTAATAATGAACTGAAAAAGTAAAGGATATAGTCAGACGGAGGAGAAAGAAAGTCGTCGAAATGTGAGGCGGTGGAATTTCCCGCAGAGAATCCAACCACGAGAGAGAGAAAGAATGAAGAAAAATAACGAATAGAAAATTATGAAGAGGTTTTGCGTTGCCGGTCGATTGCAGCGGCGGAAACACACCTCAAGAGTGCCGGCGTGTTTAGTCGTTTGAGTGGGAAATAACTGAATTTCGTGCGAAAAGTTCCTCTCCAAGAGCGAGTGAGAGGAAAAGCATTAAAGTTATTGAAAAAAAAAGAGTCCCCTACATGAATACATATAAAAAAGCTACCCAAATATAAAAACACTCCACCTGGATACACATATAAGGTGGAGAAGATTATAAAACTCACTCGTAAAACACTGAAATGTCAAAATAATATAATCACTATCCCACGATAAAGCAATATATCTAGTCAATTTTTGAATCCTCATTGGTCTTTCAAAAATTATTCCGTTATGGTGCTCTGAGCTGGACTTTTCATTATACGTACTAGAGACTTCGAATCTTATTATCCATTTTAAGCAGCTATAACAATCATAGCAAGTTAGCATATTTATTGCGTAAAATAATGTTTTATGTGACTGAAATTCTCAGCCATTAGATATGATTTTATTTTACTCTTGACTCAGTTTTTCACGACGCTCAGTGAAAGCACTTTACGGACCAAAGGTTTCCTCTCGATTAATAAAAAAGTATTCGGTAAGTAATAAATATTATTCTTAACTTAAGAAAAAAACTAACTCGTCTCCGTTGTGTTGCTTATGTGATCAATGTCATAGCACTTTATAACTTTCAATAAAAGGCTGTTTGTAGCTCATTGAAGTACTTGACACGGAAAACGGCTGGTATTTTTGGCACTATCTCACAAAGAAGCGCCTCTCCAATCAAACCACAGTTATGTGGCTAATATTTTTGTGTGATTGGAGAATTGTGATATTTCTTCGTGGGATGAAGGATTTATCATTTTAAAAATGATTAATTGAACATGATATTTACTCTTGGGTCAATGTGCATCCTATGAAGTAATCAAATTCTTACTGTTAATATTGAAAACAGAATTAAGCATAGCACTTATTTTCCATAGGTTTTTTAGATTATACGATCGATTACAGGAAACAGAGAGTTGAGAATGCTTTAACAGCAATTTTGGTGGTGGAAATGGAATTTATGAGAATAGCCTTCGGAGGCATTGAAAGCTGTGATCGTGAAAAACATGCCCGTGAATTAGTAGTAGCAGTTTACTGAAGTTTATTAAGCATGCTTTACTTTGCACTAAAAGTACTATATAATAAATATAACAGTTATTTCGTTAGTTAGGAGAGTATATCAAATAGCAAGGCTGAGATTAGCATCGTATAAACAGGTTCCGATGTATCGAATTCGACATTCAGCTGCAAATTTGACGTCGAGTTTCCGGCGCTGATATCAGAGGTGACCAATGTGCGGCACAAAATATCCATTAGTATTATGTTACTCATACTGTAAATTAATACAATTAAAAAATTTAGGAAGCTTTTATTTAGAAACTGTAATTTCGAATGGTTGACTGGAATAGAATTTATACTTTCTCTAGTAATGCAATTCAGTCATGATAAGGATTTACTATATGTGACTTCAGTGAGGCCTTAGCCCATGAAACCTGAAGTTACTTAATATTACATTAGATATTATACAATGGACTGGAAGTAAAAGTGTTAAGAAGTTGACTATATTTCTTTCATGCAAACAAAGCACAGGAATGAAGCCGTTTTAATGGTAGTGGAACAGAAAAATTCAGAGTGTGAATCATACTAGGATTTCTGCTGGGGAAGATGATTTTTAAACACTGAAATTAACACTCAGCATGGAAAATTATGATGGAAAATTAAAGAATCTATGTATATTTCGAAGTAATATGTATAGTTTATTTAGAGAACCATGCTTTGTTCACCTTAGAGAATGAGTAAATAAGTACAGCCAATCATGTGAGTAAGTTTCATTACCAGTTACAAAATCTATCGCAATTTTATAAATCCGTAAATCTAGAACAAATGTTGACTTAAAAATCTGCCGTTTTTCCTTGTTCATCGCCAATAGCTGGACTTTGTTGCTATCTGATGACGTTGATTAGTAAAGAAATAACCATATAGAAGAAGAAATTGTTAAAATTGTGGATTATTTAGCTTAGTTATTATCAGAGCTATGGATGTCTTGGAAATAAACAATCATGTCACTCCGAAACGAAACCGTGTTTTGAGCTAAAAACGAGGCGGCGAAAGTTGTAGTCTTTTCACTCGACTCTCGTTCTAATGCTGCAATGTTAGCCTGGCGTCGACCTGAGCTTGCCATAACGGGGATATTACCCTTGAATTGATATTGAGTTGAGAATACATTTTTCATTAGCCGCCAGGGTCAGTACTCAAAAATACTCTTCCGACCGTCGTGAATCATACGGCTGGACGAGAAGGTCTCCGAGGAGGTTGAGGACGAGGCTGGCGGCCAAGTGGGTGGGAGTGAAAGTCCATGAAAGGGGAGAAATGAGGAGGAATGCGACTCAATTGCGGACAAAAGCATGTAGTGCAGCCCAGAGGAGATGAGGAGCAGTCTCTCTCACTCGACCCAGACTGGCCGAGAGAGTTCCCCTCCAGCCGTACTGCACCGCAACGAGATCTTTGAGTCTCCAATTCCCTCGACCCCTCTCTTAACCCTCAGAGTGGTTCTTCACTCATTCCCCGCCCTTCACTTTACCCTTTCTTAGCAGCCTTTCTCTCTCCCTTCTCTTCAACCCCTGAAGGATTACACGGTGTTTGGATTCCAACCTCGCATACCGATGCATTTTATAATCTTCCTCATATTCTTGACTTCATGGGCTGCATACCCTGGTTCCAGGGGTAGTCTAAGGCGTAATACAAACCCATATGCTGCTCTTCACTGGGATTTCCTGAGTGTATGTAATTAATGAACTTAAATGAAGGGGGCATGTTCAATCAATAAAGTCAAACATGACCATTTTCAAGCAATCCTTTGTTTATACGGGTCGAAAAGTTTATATGTCGCATGATACAATAAAAATACGAAAATTTGTAAAGTATTTATACAATTGACCAAGTTTTGGACATTGGCTGAGGAAGATATTGTTAGATTTTTCTGAAATAATATTTACTATTCTTTTCTTAAACTCAGCTCTACTTTATAAAGTGAACGGTGAAAGAGTATTATAATTTCAATTAACCTTTTATGATGTACAAGATAATTATGTTAAGTTTTATGTTGGCAATGTATATGATTTCGATGAGGGTTCCTTCAGTACAAGTATTCCTTAGAGGCAACCTAGCTTCCATATGGATGAAATGTGAATTTAACGTTTAAAGTTTTTGTTTTTGAAATCAAAATGCTAACTTTACTTTTACTTTAAATAATGGGAAGTTTGTGTAAAATTTGAAAATCTTACCTATTATCAAGATGTTTTTCACCCAAACAAACCTTTTACGTATATCGTGCAAGTGACTAACAGTCAAAAGGATCTTTAACAGAGAGCTAAATGATAATTACGGACCCGCAATTTCCTTCATCAGCATTTGATTTCTAAATGACTGAAAAGAACTGCGTCTGACATTGTACTTCAATGTTTGGCTCCTTTTCTTTCCATTTAAAAGAAGTTTGTAGGTATAGCGTAAAAATGTCTATCCTATTCCTCGTAAAACTTGAAGCGCGGAGACAGCTAATGAATGGAATAATTTGTCCGCAGAGGCAACTAAGTTTCAAGAAAGTCGTTCAAAAATCCAAGAATACATTTTCTATAAACGCGCCGTTTAAATTATCACGATTGGCATTTGATTTAGCTCGTCCTTGAACAAAATCTTGGGCTGCCTTTTCCAGCACTGCCTTTTCCAACATGCCTTTGCTTTTTCGACTAGATCTGTGTTGACCACAAAACTAAAGTTTTCAAAGGTAGTTCTGGAGAGATTACATGGTTGTATTCTTCCAAAGTAGCCGTATCGCTTGGTTTTGTAATATTATTTTCTTCTTATAAAACAATCTGGATTTTTCCATCATATTCCCATAAATAATGCTAGCAAAAGAAGAATAATACATTGCTCTATCACATTGCAGAAGGAATTGTCCTCAACCATGAGGAAGTACGGAAAAAGACAGGAAAATACTCGAAAGTTTGGATAGGTAAAATTCAACATTGTAAAGCCTTAAGTAATCCACAAAGAGAAGTTGGCCGACGGTGTCAGGTGGAATGGACATTGATTTCTCACCGATAGTGTGTATCTAGAATCAGATTCTTTCAAAGTCCGCGATAGAAAAATAAATAAATCATCATGAAACAGCTTAGTCGAGCTACCAGATCAACCAACTACCTCTCTCCTATCCAACTCTTTCTCAAAGCAAAATTTCTCAACGATCAATAGAAATAGATATCCATAAAAAATCCAACAAAATTATAAACCAACAATTTAATCTTTTTTGGAGTTTCACTCCAGCCGTGATGATAAAACTCTCCTTGCTTAGACTTCTGTATAAATAATGGGAACATCTGGTGAGGCTAGCAGCTAAAAGCACGACCAAAAATACTGAAGGCGTGGCAAGAGACCTTGACAGTAGGGAGTCGTAATTTTAGGTCATAGACATTGTAAGCTTCACAGGCACACAAAGTCCTTCAGCTAAGCCTCTAAGATAGTCCACATAGGCAAAACATGTTCATAAAGTGGAATGTAGTTAAATGAAATTTGGTGGGAGTGCATAAAAAATCCCAATGAGCGTCAGATAAAACAAGATATGAAATATTACGCATACAAGGGTTTTAAAGTGCTAGCAGGGGGCAGAGTAGAATATAAGGCTAGATTCAGCCAATTCTAGGAGTGAAGAACCAATGACCTCAAGAGCTTATCATTACACTTTCAATGCTTAGCGATATCACAAATGCCAAAAAACCACTCATTCACCCATCTAGCCCCCCTGACTGCATTCACATAGAGCAGTCAGTGTCTCGCCGAGAGCATTTCCCAAGCGTAGCGGCCGTCACCCCGCCCCTACGCGGTACCTCCGAGACTCCGAACCCGCCCCCTTGAGAAATATACAGCATCTCATTCCCCATAGCCCATAAATCCCCGGCGTCTTAATTTTTACGTCGCGCCGAGGGAGCGTCATCATCAACTTGGGCATTCATTCGCCGCTTCTTTTATTTTTAATCCACGCCGGCTTGCCAGCCACGTTCCGAATCCGCTCATCATTCTTCCATTTAATGGCACGGACAGTGAGCATATGGGAATACGAAATTTGTGCCACTGATAAAAAAAATACAATTAGGAATTACCGCAGAGGGGTTCTGGAGAAAAAAGACGAAATTTTTTCATCGCATTCCGCCATTATGAGCGGATAGGGGAATTTTTAAAGAATCATACTGTGTTTTGGACTCTAAAAGGAGTAAGAGGCCGAAAGATTAAAAAAAAAAAATTATTTTGATTTCAAGCAGACATTATTGATTGGGTGATTCTTATATGATTACATCAGAAGTAAAACATGGACATAGGGGGGTATAAATATTCAGTTTCTCAGCTTCTGTATTTATGCTGTGACTTTTATTATGAAATCAAAAGACAATGTGTAAATAATATATTCGTTTTCCTCGGTAAAGACAATCTATAGAGTAGGCAGAATGGGCTAGAATATACTGGATAATATTCCTGACGAGGTATTGACCATTGAATCATGGTAATAAATATCATGATATTGATTTTCTGGGGCATAAAATGAAAAGGGACACGTCTTAATAGTATTCCAGCAATGCTAATGTACGGACTAGGTTTCAAATGTTTTCACTGAGGAATTTTTTTCCCATCAAATACATTCAGTAACATTAAATTCAACCAGATTTTTAGTGATCCAAAACTTTAGGTTGTCTCTCGTAATGACTTAAAGTTGCTATCAAGTGAAAAAGTACGTACAAACCGTAAAATGTGATTATGACTACCGCGCATTGAACAAAACGAAAATGTCCGACAACAATTCTCACAACGCGTAGTCCAGGGAGAAATAATAAAAATCAATTTATAAACGCTTTCCCATCACTTCCTAGATCACGAACTCTCCCCAGATAAAATGAAGAGAAATGGAACGGAATCCCGTTCCGACCAATGTAAGATGGAGACCCAATGTATGCTTCGCGTGGTGAGATGCCGTTCCGTTCCATTTTATTCCTCCTCTTCAATTCTCCCGATTTTGCAGCACTCAGAAAACGAGTTTTGGGGCGGTCTGGTCCCGTATTTGTACCTTTTTCCTTCCATACCTCACCAGTTCTGGGAATAAAAATCGAAAAAAAATTCTTTCTTCTGCGGCACTCCTTAATCTTCCACGCCCTTGTGGAAATGCAACGCTCGCTTTAATCCCCGAACAAGACTACTTCCAAGTTTCCCCCCCACAACCGTCTCAGATCTTATATATATCTCGGCGAAACAGGACTCCTCCCACCTCTCAGGGGCTGGCAACGAGATACAATTTCCAAGCAGATTATATCTCTTGAAATGTCTCCACCCCTCTCTCCCTACTTTCACTCTCGTCTTCCAACCTCAACACCGTCGCTCGCTCAAGCAGAAACTTCTTACTTACTTCCTGCTAACGTACGTCACGAGTAGAGTGACCGACTTATGTGAATACTCCAGGTGACTTCTGAAATGCGAATTTACATATTTTAAATCATTAACCTCTGGTGTAGCAGCATTTTCTCCTATAAAAGATGATCATTTAATCTCAGGGAGAGACAAAAATTTCAATATTCCTCAATAATAAAGATAGAGATGTTATGTCATTACTGAAGATTTACATTAAAATGTTATTATTAAGTTGTTTTATTTAAATTATGGCATAACATCAGGTCAGGACTGACCTGGCGATGTTGTACTAACTTTCAAACCAGGGTCGGCAGTAAATGTTATTTTTGCAAAAAATGCACGTTTTATTTCTCCATTTTATACAATTTTCACTCAATTTTTCGACAATCTTCTACTTCAGTGTTCAACCCTGAGATTGGTTTGCAGCAGTACGCCATTCCTACCTTCTGTCTGCCTTTGTCTTCATTTCTGTGTAAGTGGTGCAACCCATATCATATATCCTTCCCTCTATAGCTCCTTCTGCTATTGTTCTAACGACACTATCGTGTCTTAGAATGCGCCCTACGAGTTTGTCTCTTCTCGTTTGGATATGCCTCCACAGGGATCTTGTTTCCAGAACTCTTCTCAGTATTACTTCATTCGTGACTCTATCTCTCCAGCTGAGCTTCAACATCCTTCTGTAGAGCCACATCTCCAGGGCTTCAAGCAGCCTTCTCCCTTGTTTTCTTACTACCCATGTTTCGCTCCCGTCTCTCCCGTATAGGGCCATATTCCAAACAAATGCTTTCATCATCCGTTTCCTCATTTCCAAACTAATGTTCTTGCTGGTGAGTAGATTCTTTCTTAGACAGAATGCAATTTTGGCCTGATGTATTCTCCTCACAATTTCTTTCTGGCTTCTACCATCTCTTGTTATTCTGCTTCCCAAGTAGGCAAATTCCTCTACTACTTCTAGCTTCTCTCCTCCAATTCTTATTATTGGAGGTTCATATTGTTCTTCATTACTGCAAACCATCACTTTGGTTTTGCAGAAAATCCTACCCATTGCGTTGAGCATCCTTTCTAGATCTTCTTTCGTCTCCGTGATCACAGCAATATCATCTGCGTAATGCAGCATATCTATTTTCTGTCGATTAATTTTAATCCTCACCCCAGTAGTTTAGTGAACTTGGACTATAGCCTCCTGGATGTGAGCATTGAATATAAGAGGAGAGAGAGCACATCCTTGTCTCACGCCTTTTCTAACTTTTGCTTCTTGTTTTTGATAAAAATTCCTTATCACAGTCATTTCGTTCTTATATAAGCTGAGTATCACTCGCATGTCTTTATATTTTAGGCCTGCTTTCTTCAGCACTCTGAACATCTTTTTCCAGATAACATTGTCAAATGCCTTTTCCAGGTCAATGAATGCTATGTAAGCAGTTTTTTTCTCTGCATTTGTATTTTCATTTGCAACAATATTCGGGTAAAATTCATCTACATCTAAATGCTACCCTAAAAGATGCCGCATGATCGTGTGGAAGGGGGTGTTAGGATACTAGCCATATAAAGTTTTGGGAGGTGAAGCGGTGAGGAATTTAAAGAGCGTTTCAAGTGGATCTCGGTTTTTATTATGGTTACTTATCTTGCATTGAAATGAATTTTTGCACTTACTTGTTTGACAATGTATATCCCTTATTATATCGCTTCTGTCGGACCTGGAAATGTAGTGTTGCGTCAAAATTATATTAAATGTTTCGCTTTCAATCACACCTGTTCTGATTTTTTCTTATGAATGAAACGCCATATTAAATCATTATTACGAAGCAATGAAAGGAACCGTATAACATTTCTGCTTCAGTCATCTCAGCGTTCAACTTTAATGTAAAATAAAAAACATTATCTAATTATACATTGCCGAGCTGCAATTGCAGAGTTTGTTTAGTATGAAACACCTAAGTCTTTCCCCTCTACGTGGAAGTTTATTTAAAGTAATAAAAGCTCCAAATGTTTTAACTACGCAAGAGTAAATAGCAAGCACTGAATTAATTAACATCCAATAATGCCAATAAATTGATGAGGAGTGTTTCCCACGCATTTTGATGAATAATAGTGGTAATAATACTATAATTTAAAACTGTTAAATAATGAATCATCCTTCGTGCAGTAACAACACAATTTATCCCGCAAAAGAAATATAATACTTTCACAGAAAGCGCTCAGATATTTCAACCGTAGAATTCATATTTATTTAGCAATATTCCATTTACGCAAGTACTTTGCATCAGCGCTTCAAAACGAGCGAACTAAATGGTACCGAAAAAAATGCTTTAGCAAAAAATATCGCCCTCTATGGAGATTTATTGCATATAAGGTCTAATTTAAAGAGGAGTGAAATTAAATGCGTGCTTTTAAGATTATTCTTTCACTGAAAAAACTGTGCGTGCTGCAGGCACTGGTGTAAGCGCGGAATCGTGGTAATTCTTTAATGCCCTCTTCATATTTATGAGTCTTCGCGGATAGGTGTGAGAGCTTTGGGAGCCATTGAGAGGGGGTATGAATAAGCAAAGCAGTCGCTTCCTCTGGAGATGACTTGAGTCTCAAACCACAGGGTTAGGAATGGATGCTGGAGAGGAAAGTGTGGAGGTTAGGAGGAGCTGAGGGGAAAAGAGATTTCTTTCTGGAAGTAAAGGTCTCAATTCCTCACAACTTTTTTCGGAGGGGAGTTGAAAAGATGGGGACCTGAATGCTAATGCCTCTAAAATTCAAATAAATTTTTCGGAAAGAAAAATTTGAATCATTAATTCCAATAAAACAGATGAGGGCATGAGATAGACACCTGGGCAGGTAGCAAATCGACAGTGAACGATCTCCTTCTCTCCATGGATGCCGGTAAAAAATTCACCGCATCAATTCCAATTGTGAAAAGATATGGGAAAATATTGTCCCTGACAGAATGAACTTCAATGAAAACCCCTTTTCCATAATACCATTTCTCTTGCAACAAAGTCTAATGGGTAGCATGATATAAAAGTTGACTAACACTGAGCCAGTATGAAAGATATGGAAGTAAGTGACGGGTTTTCGTAAAGAGCTTAACAATTCAGATTTGATCCCCACCTGTTTCAGAATTTGGCCTATTATGTTCATAAAACATGAATATTAAGTAAAAAAAATTCGTTAACTTTTTTTGGACAACTATTATCGCCTTATAGTTGAGTCGAGTATTGAAACGAATAATATATAACATTTTGAGAAAAATTATTAAAAGATATATATTAAAACTGCACCAACACACCACCGATAAAAGAGAACTCAGAATTACACTACGTACGTTGTGTAGTGCAGTAGTAATGAGTGCAGAAGTACATACCCCTGCAATTTGAAAAAGATTTTTAAAAACTTCATTGGTGTACTTATTTTTACTCTTGGAAAAGGCTTGATAGATAAAAAAACTAGTTATAGATACCATTAAGTCAACTTATGCTTCATTAAGGTAAACTTATGAAAACATTCACACATTTAATGTCACTATTTACAAATTTAAATAAACCCTCGATAGGGTTTTATGTTACAACTTAATTGAAAGTCACCTGCTTGATAATCATATGGCTACTCAATACCGTTGAGTGCCGCTTCAAGTGGATATTAAAAATCCAGATATATTGAAAGTTGTGAACTTTAAAAGTTTCCTGCTGAAAAAGCACACCTCACTTCTCTTGAGACAGTGCTAGAACTTAAAATTTATCGTCATCATATTTTATTAATTTATACCTCTAACATGGCCCGATATAGCTCCTCTTGGTAACGCTAGTGTCAAATAATGACAACTCGAATTGAAATGAGTTTCAATCATTTCGAAGTAAATACTTAATCATAAAGCTATTTAGATAAATCAGAGTTTGTGAAACATGAAATGAGACAAATAAATCTGGCTGTGTATCAGCTAATGCATGCAAAGTTGGTAGTGGATGCTGACGACCTAATGATCGGATTAAATAAGTACTTGGTTCGCGCTAGAGAGTTCAATAATTAGCAGATTTACACCACCGTAAAAAACACACGAATAAAAAATTGGACCACTGAAAAACTGAAGCGAAAGAAACTAAGAGATGTGGTTGAAAACTGGTTCCGGAGGTGATAAGAAAACGAGACCATTTCCAGTAATATCCTTGAGTGTGCGGTAACTGATAGATAAACCGAAACGTGCAAAGCCGGTTGCGCTCCGGAATTACGTTATTTATATTGTTTAGATCACTTTTGTTTTAGTGGTCATTATGGCTGGTAAAGCTGTTGTAAGTCATCTGCTGGGATCGATTTGATTGAAGGGGTAGTTAAAAATGGTATGCAAAAAACAAGCATTTTTACTGTCATAATTGTTCAGCATACGAAACATTTATACCATCACCAGAAAATACCAGATACCCGAATAGCATGATATTCGTTGGATTATCTTCCCTTGGCTGGATCCCATGGGGCTGACTTAAACAGCCAAACAATTCTTTACGGTGTTTTTGTTATCACGTTAACTAACTGACAAGAGCAGCAACAGGCGTTGCCCATGTTGTATAAAGAAATGAGGCTTGCACAGTTCTTGAAAACTTTCTGTAACTAATATACTTCCGATGTTTAGATTTCCGGACTATAGATCTTCTACTGAATTCAAAAAGATGTTATGTGTTCGGAAAAAGCTTATTTTTAATATTTAGTTTATTTGTAAAATTAAATAATCATTTCCGAGCATTTCGCTGAGAGTCATTATACGGTTAAAGATCTATACTCAAACTTTTGAAATAATCTATAATATCTAATGGGCGATTTACTATCTAATGGTAGAACATTTAGATATGAAGTCAATAGTTATGAGATAAATAACTAAGAAGTTGTAGATCTCCTAAGAATATTTGGGCTTCGGGAACACGTCGACTAGTCATATAGCTTACTTACCAATTGCTTATATCTTCGAATATTTCATCTTACCTTCTACCGCCGGATAAAATTTGTGAAAGTTAAGCCAACGAATAATTGCTAATGGACATAATAATTAATCTGTGAGACTAAATCAATGGGACATTTGTCAAAAATTCTCCTTTATCCAGTAATTAAGTCTCCAAGCGGCTCATTGGGCATCCGCTATCTTGGCTACTTATCCAAGTCATAACGGCATACCATATGTTATGAACCCAATAAATTTATCGAATATTTCTGCAAACACATATCAAGTGGTTGCCATGGCTAATTGGTCCTATAACTTTAGATAATTCATGTGTACCTGCAACTCACCAATAGTCAATTGATTTAGTGGAACAGCTTTTATCGGATAACATTTTGCAGCTTATAGTCACTAAAAAAAATTATATTATAAAACATTTTATGTAGGAGGCTTTGACAGAAAACAAGTAGCGCTATTATGATGGACTCTTACAGTGACTGCAGTGAGAAAAATAAATTGGTAACACAAACCAACAAGGGTATGCTTTATTGATGGTTTGGACCATTATCGACGTAACTTTGTGCGCTAATCCAATTATACTCATAAACCGGCACGTCATCTATTCGTTCTATCACGTCAGGATTTTGAGATATTCTAATCTTAAAGTGTCAAAATGCAATTTAAGGCCTTTCTTTAGGCCTGAAATATCTCAGAAACCAAAGGTGAAAGAGTAATTCTGCAAACGGATGTGAAGTCTGCGTTTAAAAATGCATATAACACAAATATGACGCCTTGATAAGATATTGTAACTGTAACCTGTATCTTGTGTTTCTTAATTTGTACATTCAAAATTATAGTATTGTTGAATTATAATTAAGTTCCTGATAATAGTAAAGTTAACCCTTCAGTTTGCGTGTAAAATTTTGTTACACGATTAGGCGCGGGGGTCAAAAATATTTTGACAAACAATAAATTTAGACTAATATCTATTGGTTAGTTAGGTTTTTTTTACTATGGAACATATTTACAGTCATTAGTGGAAGAAAACCCCGAGTCATTGAAAAATCGTTAAATACCTCGAGGATCGAACATCCATCGTGACAAAATTTACATTAAAATATACAAAAATTTAAATATTACTGATTTTAATAAAATATTGTATAAATACTATATAAATAATGTATAATATAACAATGCCGACAGAAAAAGGCTATACAGTTAACCGCGTGGCCCACATTTGTGGCCCTGTTTTTGTAGGCCTGTGTAATGGTTGCCATGATCTCACAATAAAAGTTGTTCACTTTCCACTAAATTTTATTCATCGACCAAGGTTTCGACATACGCTATGTCATTTTCAAGGAACCATGAATATGACATAGTGTAAGTCGAACTTTTATTGTTGAAGAAAAACCTTTATTGTGAGATCATGGCTTTGGTACTCCAATTCCAATAATATCACCTGATACGCTAAACTTAATTAATTGGTTATGTTGACGCGGATATATTGGACGCTTAATCGTTAATTATGAATTAAGAATTGCGCTCAGCATGTCCGATCTCCGCAGTATAGTCTTGTTGTCCAGATCGGAATCATAAATGCGGGAGCTTTGTACTTCTTGTCACTGCAAAAACCTCGTTGCATCCTCCGCACCGAAGACTAAGACCGTGGTCGATGTAGCTCGAATTTCATGACTTTGTTCAAATCTACCGCTTCGCCTCCTTTGTATCCTCAAATCCTAGTGGTAACGCTTCTCCCTTTGGCTTGAGTCTAATCGCCTGGAACCCTTTAAAGGGAACCCGCTCCAATATCCTGGCCTAACCGTCGTGGAACTGAAACCCTTGTCTCACCCTCCCAAAGCGTCCAGGGGTGTTGCGAATACGGGTCGTAACCCCGCATTATTTTCTTTTTCGGCCTCCTTCACCGCTGCGTCCCAGTGCATCGTGGTCCAGATTCTTTGTCGATGACCAACTGGGGTTTGTGGTCTTCAAACTCCATCTTCCTCTTCCCTTGGGCATCTCCACGGGTACCCTCTGAAGCCTATTCGCCTCCGTTGGCGATCCTTGAGCCTCGACACAAGCTTGAGCTCAAACGCATTAAAGGTAGTTCATGCGAGATCTTTCTACAGACGAACTCGCGTACAAACCCATCACGATATTCCCTTTCCGTGGAGGGAAAAATTAACAACTCAGTTTCGTCTCTTCGACCTAGAAACCTGGTTCACTTCAAATAATATCCTCCATGTTTGCCACATATATCTCTGAATCTCTCTTTCTCTTACATCGCGTATATGAATTTCTTCATGCACTCTCTCCTATTACTTAGGTTATTTATATTTCTCATTATTAGAGTTTCATATCACTATCACTCATGAGGTTTGCGGTATATCTCTTTCTCTCACACACACATTCATTATCTTATCTTATATCTGTTTTGTCATTCAATTTTCTTTGTGCAGGAAGGATGGAAAGCCACACCCTGTGTACACACTGTAGTAATTGGACACACCCTGAGAGACAATGTTTTTTTTAAGGACATAATTAAAGGTAAAATAGAGGAAATAGCTCCCAGAGAAAGACCCAGGAATAAGTTCATATACCAAAAAAGAGGAAAGTATACAGGCAGGGAGACCAGGATGTAAGGAGACTAGCATAAGGAAGGGTGGAGGACTGAAGTCAACCAATCTTAAGATTAATCGACCAATGATGATGATAATGTATTATTTCCTTTCCAAATTTTCCGAAGACGATATGACTGCACACTAAGAAACAGCATGTGGAAACATTCGCGTGGAGCGTGGCACTTAATGGATCGGAAGCATGGAGTATTGGAAAAGCTGACCAGAGAAGACTAGAAGCCTTAGAAACTTGGTGTTGGAGGATGATGGTGAAGATAAAATGGACGGACAAAATATGAAATGATAAAGCTTACAGAAGAGTAGATGAGGAAAGCACTATATGGTACACCATAAAGAAAAGAAGAACCAGATAGATTGGACACACCATGATAGACAATGGGATGATGAAAAACATTGTTGCGGCAAAATAGAGGGAAAAGTCCCCAATGGAAGACTCAGAAATAAGTCAACAATAAATCAATCAAATATAGAGGAAATTGCATAGGAATGTAAGGAGACTAGCATAAGGAAGGGTGGAGGACTGATGTCAACCAATCTTAAGATTAAACGACCAATGATGATGATAAAGTATTATTCCCTTTCCAAATTTTCCGAAGACGATATGACTGCACACTACGAAACAGCATGTGGACCAGAAAGTAAGAGAACTAGTATTTAATAGGGAATAAGGGCTGCAGTCATCCAATCTTAGAATTAAACGGCCAAATAAAATGAATGTCATAGCAACAAATTTAACTTATCAATGGACAGTTTTAGATCTATCATGAGTGGCTGAACAAGTCCCTTAGCGTCATTTGGAAATTTCCCTACTCTGAGATTATGATATACTCCTCAATGCGTAGCCTCCGAGATTATTCTTGAGTCCCAAACTATCCCTTTGCCCCATCAGCTGCTCACAACGTCTTCGCCAGCAGATGTTTTAAACGTAGTGTGCGGCCATATTTAGTCTTTTGCTTACTTTTTGTCTTACATGATCTTTTTTGTTGAAGGTGAGGCAATTCGATGCAACTAGCAAATTATCTCGCTTTTATTGATACAGTGTTTTCGTAATGGCATTGAAATGTTTCATGTCGCTCAATCCTTGCTTCTGAAACCCGCATCACCTGCATCTCTTCCCCTGTTGCCCGATATCCCCTACTATATTCCTGATTCGCTTCGCAGTCTGGACCAATCTCTCTCCGAGTGGGAGGGAAAAAAAGGAGGAAACATGGAATAACCCACTGGTGCTCCGTTCCCCTGGCTACATCCCCGAGAGCAAGAGCATCCA
This sequence comes from Ceriagrion tenellum, assembly GCA_963169105.1. Classification (NCBI taxonomy): domain Eukaryota; kingdom Metazoa; phylum Arthropoda; class Insecta; order Odonata; family Coenagrionidae; genus Ceriagrion; species Ceriagrion tenellum. Next base: position 95,590,815 of record OY720643.1, read on the forward strand.
TTCCAGGCCAGAGAGGCTGAAGGTGGCATTTTCTCCTGAAAGTGTATGTGACCTGAATAATGCATTCGGATGGTGGAAAGCATTCGTGAGTGAGAAAGAGGGAGAGGGGGAAAGAGTGTGAGAGAGGAATAGGGCTTTACAGATATGGCTCATGTATCCACAAAAACATTAGCGAGTTGGAGTTTTACGGCATGGGTGGTTGGCAGAGGGTGAGGAGGTGGGGATGAAATGATTTATATACATCCCTCTTTTATGTCTGCCTGTGTGTGTGTGTGCCCGTTTCAACAAGGCCCTCACACTGTGTCTGTGTGCCTGCGAAATACGTTTTCTCGTTTCAACGAACGTTATAATGTGTGCACATATATTTTTCTCGCTTGTGTGTACGAAAGCATTCACGTGTGCAAATATATATTACGTTCATATATATATATATATATATGTATATATATATATTTTATATATTTATATATTTATATGTATATATATATATATATATTCTCTGTGTGACTGAAGAAGGGATAACACCCGAAACGTCTCTAAGTAAGACTCTCTCTTTACTTTCGTCTTTTTACCCCCTGTAAGTTTCCTCTTTAATTGTGTTTGTGGCCATTTGGCGAAGTTTTCCATTGTGTATATATATATATATATATATATATATATATATATATATATATATATATATCTGCACATATATAAGTATTTTTATCATGCATGCATGCATTAGTTCCCCCTTTTACCTCCATCTCGCGGTCATTTCTTCATTTACCCTCTTTCGTCGCCGAGTTGTCCCTTGCGCTGAGATTTTTTTAATGCGGGCAAAGGGATTGAAGCGATGATGATACTGTAATAAAAAGGGGAAATGTGAGGGCGTAAAATCATCCGGATTCTGTGGAAAATGTGCAAAATTTTCATTCTCATGCTTCCCTTGCATTGAGATGAATCGGTGTCATTTTTACACTCCCCATATCGTGAATTCTCTTCCACTTACGTTCTTACGAAGGCATAAGGCATTGTGATGGTGACCCTGTGAAAAATCATTATGCAAACGGAATATGAGAGGGTTATTTCTGACTGCCGTTTTCAGAGTCATAGTCGCTGACTTTTTTCGCTTCAAAATTGTTTCTTTCATAGCCTGTGGATCCTTTTTATGGTTCTAAAATTTTGGAGTTTCTCTCGAAACCAATCGATATCCTCGAACCCTTTGAAACCCATCGAAATCTGAGCACATATTTTTATCTATTAACACTAGTGTTAATAACCTCAATAATATATTTTCAAGTGATCACAAAGTTCTAGAATAGACTGCCGACTTATAACCGTCATAACTAATAGATAGGTATGAATTATTTGCCTAAGAAGTCCACGTAAGTCATGAATAAATTAAGATACAGATAGCCATGCCAATGATTGTATCATTTTTAACCCGTAGTGTTCTTTTTCCTGTTTAAAAGGTCTACGTTTCAATTTACAGCCATGAATGCAGCATTGAATTAATGAAAGTAAATTCTGTACTTTTTGTGTCTCAGTGCAAGTACATTCAAGCCTCAACGGCGTGGACGGCATTCACTTAAATAGATCCAATGGTAATTAACGAAATTGTTAATGAAATTTTAAGCAGATATTCCTCGTCATATTTCTGAAGCAACTCGATTTTCAATTTTTTGAGGATAGTGTTTTTTAATTCCTAGTTGATGAAATCTCATCTGGAATTTTTTGATAAATTGAAGCGACAATGAAATCATAGAGATGCTTGTAGGCTTTAATATTGGGTTTAAGTATAGTATAATGATGCACACTTCCTAATTTAATACCCTAAGGACATGGTTTACAATTTTTACCTCCTCGGTTACAAATGATTCGTAACACTTTATAAAAATAGAGATGTTTTAGTTTTTTATATAAAGAGAATGGCGGTTTTCTGATGCTGGTTCCCAGAATGACCCGCAGCATTTTAATTCGTACAATACGAACTAGTTGAATACTGAAGTAATACTAAGGCTCAGTTTAGTACGAACACAGATATTCTAGAAAAAATCAACTCATTTGATGATACCCTAGTGATGATTATCCTGTGATATTATTTGAAAATTGATATGGAATTTACCATAAATATGACATATCCTTCTAGATAAGGTGCTCCTTCGCACAGGCTTGCTACTCAAACCGATGCTTCTTTCAGGGCAAGGTTGATACAAGAGATTCGAGTGGAAGTAACCGAGACGAGAAGGTTACCGGATCCCCGGGCCGGGCTACCCCGGGAATATGTTGGATAGTGCAGCGGAAGAATTTTTCGCCGGCAGTTTATCAGGACGCGGTGGTGTACGCGGCGCGGAAGCTGAAACCTTTAGTCGGCTCAGCGTGAAATATGGCGGGAACGAGAGGAATGAGAATTCAACACGACTCCAGGATCTGTGAGGGGAAGTTGACTCGGCCAATGTGCGGGAGAGGATGAGAAATACGGAGATGGAGATGGAATAGGAACTATGGAGTTACGAGGGTGAAATGCATATGATGAAAAACAAACGGATGGAGAAATTGAGACGAGACATCGATGTGACCTAGGAGATACTGGAGTATGTCGTAATATCAGTATTGCCGACTCATAGTCGGATTCAGTCGCCAACTGCAGGAAAATGGTTGTAAAATGAAAAAAATTATACCAGCCAGTAGTTCAAGCCCCATTAGCTAGAGATTAATGTACTAACTGTGTACTCTAGACCTAAATTATTTTAAAAAAATGCCGTAATTTTTGCATTTAGTTGAGTTTTCACCTATTTTTATCCAAACTTCCCTAGTTTTTTCCTGAAAAATGTTATGAAAAACTTCTAAATCTGTGCTTTACGACTCTATTTACAATATTTTGCGTATGAAAATGTTTAAATTAAAATATTTGAACTAAATTGTTGGAAATGAAGTTCCTCTCCTACTTATTTCTCTGTAACTGACAAAAATTGGGATCCGTTCGTTGTGTTCTCGCAGCATGATCACACTTGATGATAGACAAATTTGTTTAGTGATAAACCTGATTATATTGCTGGGCAATCAAATTTGAAAATAGGAGGGAATAAAGTCGCAATATTTTTGTCAAACAAATATTATTCGTTTAAAGTAATTAGACTTATATCTAGTGGCTAAATTAAATATTTTTGCGAGTTATAAAACTCGCAGGATCCAGTCACAGAACGAAGTTGCTTTCAAGAGAAAATCTCGTACGATTTTTAATTCTAGAAAGCCTTTCTCTAGAAAACCTTTCTCGAGACTTTCTAAAACGACCAACCAACGACTCATACAAGAAGTCAGAACGCAAATAATTGAAAGAGGCAACATTGCTATGTTTCATTGCAAACGCCACTCTCAGATCAGGATATGGGAAGAAAGTCTTTAAAGCTTTAAAGCAATTTGTTAATAAAAATGCAAATAAACGCTAGCATTGCTTCAAATTTTGGTATTTTATGCTATCTGACTACAATACATCGTTCGAACTGGAAATTTACGAATTTCCAATTATGTCACATGTTTCTGCGTGGCTTTAATCCTTAAACACGATTACAAATTCGCATTTGTTTTTATGTAATGTATCAGTTATTATTGGGAAAATATATTACAAATGTTCTCTAACTGCTTGAAATAAGAGATTTTATTTTGAAACCCATCCAATTCAAATTCATTAATGTAAGTAAACGGATAAATGTTAAATATCAAGCAGATTTGTCGGCAGAAAACAGACCGCGTAGCTAGTTGAAGCAGCAGTGGTTCAAATATATCAGATTTTTAATGAGTATAGCATGTCAGAGATAATTGTGTATCGAGGCTACCTTTTCCAATATTTTCTTTCTCATTTCTACAACTCCCGAAGTAATTTAAAATGGAACCAAAAATTCATGTTAATGACCATTTTTATCGGAGGGTCACTGGTTCATGGCCAAGCAATAAAAATCGTACCCTACTAAATGGATGTTTATGTTATTTTTGGGATCTAGTTAATTTCTCTGCCTTGCTATAAAACATCATTTTGACCTAATAAATCAAATGGGTTGTAACTTAAGCTCCTCAAGCTTATTGGCAAGCAAAAAGAAGCCGTATTCCCATCAAACTTCATGTTGAATTGTAAAACGATTGAGACATCTATAATCTAGGTTGCCCTGACGTTAAAAGATCATCACTTGAAATTGATATGCGGGTAACTTTTTTACTTTGGCATCAGACTGGTCTACATATATCTATAAATATATTTTATCAATTATTATGCTAGAAAATTCAATGTTAGGATAAAATAGTTCTAGTTACTGCACAAGACCTCTCATTTATTTGTACTTTAGTTGGATATTATTACGAAATGGTCCTTCTTTTTAGGCTGCTACACCCTGTCTCATAATTAAGGACCTCATCATAGCGTTGAGGATTGCGCATTTTTTACAACGGGTCAGATTTGCCTTTTCCAGCCAATAAGTAGGCTTGCTCTGCGATGGCAGAACTCTTCTCATTTAAGGGGGGGGGGGGCGTCTTGTTTGATCTATTGGAAAATGTAAAGATATCACCAGAAAAGCTACGGAGATTCTATCTTCTGACGTCAACGTAATACGGCACAAGTTAATTCGATGATTTCTCTAATGCGACAGGCTTTTTTTAAAACTTTTAGGCACAAAAATCCCACGACTTCTTGCGCGCGATTCTCTGCATTTGATCTTTTCCATTTATATTAATATAGTATTAATTTATATTTATGGCTATTTCGGAAGCAGCAATGTGTCTTTACAAAAATTTATTCCCCATTTATTTCTAATATACTCATTCATATCTTAGAAGTGATTTGGGGCGATAGATAACACTAAATACTTGTACAAATACCCGATTTGACATTCGCATATGGAGTAGACAAAGTCAAGGGATATATTATTACCATTAGCTTTAGAGAAATGATTCCCTTTAAAAAGTTTCCTTCATTATGACCAGTCCTGACTGCCACTTTTCCTTCTCTGAAACTCATACATACTTCATTACGCTCTCCTAATCTTAAAACCATTATTTTTCCGCATTAAAGTTTCATGTACCATAACCATACATGACTCTTGAGGTCAACTCTTCTTCTTACACTCTCCTCCTCTCATGCCTCGACTACCATGTATCTCTGTTCAATAAATGTTGGTCTATCATTCGTGAGACGATATATATGCAGTGGGCGATTATTCATTCATTACCTACAATTACATTAATACTCCGAATACATCAAAAAATTATGGCCTGATTGGTACGCAAATACATTCAAACGGTCGTTTCATATGCCACGGTAAAAGGCTTTTTTTATGCAAATGACTACATATTAACACACAAGAAGAAAAACAATTGAACTTTAGATAATCTTTTTGGAGAAAAGAGTAATATAACAATAGTATTATAAAGAGAACCACGCTGGAAAACGACGCATTCTAAAATTCCAGGGATTTGATGACGAATGGGAAGTGTAAAAATGAATCAAATTAGAGAGGAATGCAATATGGGGGAAGTGAGGAGGAGTCAATTATGACTCACAAACCTAGAGAAAGGAAGACAAGAAGAGACAAGCGTAACATGATCTGGAGGTGGTTGATAATAAAGGAAGTATTGTGCTCGCGGTGGACGGATAGAGAGGCGAACGAAGGAGTATCTGGCATGATGGGTCAGGCGACAGAACTTCAGAATGTTATTAGGAGGAGGCAGAGTAGGCGGAAGTACTATAATGAAAGGAAAAGGCTTGCTCTTGACCATTGATAGACGGGTGGATGTTGGGTAAGGGGGGAGGGTGAAGATAGGAATTAATTTATTTGAAGGGTAAAAGAGCTGCGATGTTTGTTGAGGTTGAGAAAAAATCGTTTATGTGAGGATTTTTGCTCGATTTCCCAGAAGCCTGTCTTAGCCTTCAAATTATTCTGATAATTAAAATTAATAAGGGTTCGAGAGTTTGTTATCATATAAAAGATGAGATCCTTTAATTTGTTATGAGTTTAAATACAATGAATGAAATTTGCTGAGAGTTCTCACTGATACTATGTGCATTTGGACCGTAGTCCTGTTTTGGAAAGAAGGTGATTTTTGGCTGCCGTATTGCCGTTATTTGTATTTATTGCCAGGTCTTGCCATGTAGTATACGGATACCCCCGGGAGAAGCAGACTGGAGACGTCGAGAAAACGGTACCTTTGGATGAGACACTGCAGTCGTGCTTAGAATATATACATATTCCTTCCTAGTGCCTCAAGATCTCACAAAATTGCTGGAGAATTGAAGTGGGCTCAAGGAAAATTTTACCCGCTCTTAGTTAATATAATTAGTGTATCCTTACTGAAGTCTTTGACGAGACTGGCATGATCGTGGATTGCGTTTGAGAACTTCCACAAAAAAATACATTGAGGAAGAGAAAAAATAAGTAAATTAAGAAGTGAAACTGTTAAATGTGAGTCATGAGCGTAAACTAGGTTTCCATTTAAGCCTTAATATGAACTCATAGACGTATGTAACCGCAGAGAGTACCTTATTTATGAACAATTGAGTATTATCAGAAATATTTTGGTACGTTAGTTATAGAAATGAAATTGATTTGAAAAATCAGTGCACATGACCTGAGCAGATACTGCAGATAATTTTCTACATGACCGTTATTAATATTACGGTTTGCTCTATTTTTTTGTTCTAAAATCTCCATAAACTGTATTGCAGCCGGAAATTTTAGTTGGAATTGAAAAATGAATTATTTTATTTCGCAAATCCGAAATAATGTGTCAATATATGAACATAAATTAAAATAAAACCAGAATGGTTGATTAAAATTTAACAACATAGGTGGAAACTGCGAGGTTACATCAATTTTGAAATGTATCGTTTTCACTCCGTAAAAATTTACAATAAAACTATATATATTCCTGGTATTTCATTTATTATTTTTAAATATTTCATTTAAGTACTAACGGTATGATTTAAGTAATTTCCTCTTGTCTTTGAGAAACTATACCAAATCATGCTTTTTTCTTTCAATTGAACTAAAGATTTATAAATTTTACAGCTGAAAATCGAATCCTGAATATTTACGTAAATGCAACATATCGTGGCTCACCTTCTGACCATCTTTAGGAGGGACTTTACCAAAGAAACGAACGTGACCAGCGAAAAGAAAGGAAGTCTCATCAAATCGGAGTCACATCCCGCTTAAATTCCCTGTAGAAGGGTCCATTATCACACCGGCCACGAAATTTGAAATTGGTGGAAAAGCAATACGGCCAGTACCCTGGCCAAGTATACCTCTCTAAAAGGGCTCTGCGCGTGGATAACATTAAGCGCATGGATGTCTTGATTAATGATTGGAGTAAGGGTGGGGATAATTCAAATCGTAAGCCAGACGAAGTAATATCATCTGAATTACAGGATTTGAATAGAGTAAACTTGATAAGTTCCAGGTTTGAAACATATCCGATGTATTAACCCGTGAGCACATTCACCCATTTTCCTAACACATATATGTACTTAGTCTCTTAGCATGTCATTATTTCCTAATATTTGGTAAAATTTTGTTTACTTACCTCACATTTTCATGCCAATTAAGCTTACATTTGCCACGTCTCAGAATTTGATTGATATATGACATGAAATAACGATACAATAGTATTTCCAATAACTTGGTGAGGCTTACTGAACGTGAACTCACAAATATGAATTTCAAAGAAATTTTACCGTTTCAGATTATATGCATTTCTTATATTAATAATAAAACAATTAAAAGGTCTTTTAAAGAGATGCGAGCGGAAATATTTTATTCGATTTATAATAGTTTTATACATCAGACAAAAATACTTACGCAAGAACCGAAATGGGGTTTGTCAGACCGCGAAGAAACTATAAATGTATTTTACTCGAGAATCAGTCGAAATAAAAATAAGTTTCAGTGTTTGATTTGTCATATTTGAAGATATTTGACAATTTGAAGATAATAAATATTGAAAAAATTACAGATTAAGGAATAATGTGAGGCAGTGATATGAAATGTGGGAAAAACCAAAACATGTCCTTGTTTAGGGGTTAATGTAAATAGATATGCATATCTAAACTCAAAAATGGGTTTATGAGGGACGAATGACCGTTTTTGACTCCCGTGACTATCCATCTAGCGAACGGGATTGCGATTTGTACATACATCAAAGTCCCAAAAGTAGATGGCGATGGTAGTAATTTTATGCCAAACGATATATTGTCAGAGTTTTATGAGCAAGGTTACTCTAATAGTCGCTATCAATAACCCTCACTTAAAAGTTTTAATTATTATAAAGAGAAAAAAATACAGAACTTACGAATTAAATCTTATGTGAGGTGGTGCCAATTCTTCAAATAAAAGGTCACCATCATTTTTATGCTGGATCATTTTAGATATATATATAAGCCCAAATCTCGAAATTGAAATGTATTATATTACGTTGACGATTCACTGCGCTGCAAAATGAGTTATGGGTGGACACTCAGGGAAAGCACAAACTATTACACTAAGCTTTTTGTCATTGCCGAAGACTGAAATGCATTAAGAAATACAAAGTTACCTTGTGGAGCAATGTATATATATTTTTGCCTTGTATATTTTAAGTTGTTTACCGTAATAACATAGGTGTACCCTATTACCAACCTACGAAATGTCCCAAATATGTCTATTAGTTATTTTTTGGCGTTCCCTAATTAAAATTGTGATATTTTGGAGATTGTGTAGACATATTGTAAAGATTTTGTGCTATATAGGATTCCCTCAGCACAATATATTAAGTTATAATCCACCGCATGTCCTCAACATCAACACTATCCTAAGTATTTACGAACAGAACAGAATATATGTTATCAAGTCATGAGAGTTAAGCATTTACTATTCCTTTGGATGACGTTTCATTTTTTCACTGGAATTGAAGCCTATTGTAACAATATAGACATATTATGCCATGCCTCAGAGTAAGCGTAATTACTTCCTTTTCATTGCATATACAATTTTTACCATACAGGAAGTACACTAGAATCTCCAAACTATTGAAAACGGCGAAAAAAATTCATATAGATAACTAATTTTGGATAAGCTAAACAATGTGATATTAGGAACCCACTCTACATATTTCGACCGAGGGCCCTACAAAAGCTATTAAGATATTCCCATGTACTCCAGAGAATACGAGTGGTTCTAACACTACACAAAACCAGCAGGTAACGCCCACTTTATCAAGGAAGACGGATGTTTCACAGAACCCCAAATAAAACAAAAACGGATTTTCGTGTGCAAGAAACCAAGCCGCCTAGCCTAAAGTGATGCAATTTATGGTTCTAGCTGGACGTGAGTTTTAATTAATTAAAATGTAAATCTGAGATTAAACTATACGTACCCACCAAAATTCAAAGATGGAGCTTTCCTGCATCAGCCGTAGGCAAAATCCTCTACCAACAAATGTAAATCCAAGCCAATGAATTTCACCACACAAGAGTCTCATGGGAACCGACCACAGATGGCCTACCGAAAGGTACAGTCTCAAAGGCCTACATAGGGTGAATTTTATCCATAGGGGATTCTGTCATGCGATAACCACCCTGAGGACTCGCATAATGCAACTAGCAAGCAAACTGTCATGCATCTATTAAAGTTGAAGTGATAGGCAAATACCTCAAACTAAGATGCATAACTTCTTATTTAATATAGAAAAAGAAAGGACAGATGAGGATGGGCAAAGGTTGCCTCACCGAAACCATATTTTCGGTCAATAATATAGTGATAAGATTATAAGTGAAACTGGTGGGGTAATTCAGCTGATGATTTCAATAAAGAAATTACAATAAATTCTCGGGAAATGGAGTGAGTTAGGCTTTTCGAGATCGGCGTTTCGGCAAGCCTATTTTTTTCTATTTCTCTGGGCAGAAACGTAGTAAGGTGAGTGAGAGGGTTGTCAAAACTTTGGTAATGGAAAGTCTAACCTGGAACGGAGTTAGGGCGTGTAATTGAAGAATGTTTAGTTCAAAGATGTCATCAAAGGGGAAGGGTAGGTACTCAACTTTTTGTTTTTCTTCCATGCATATTTACTACAGACATAAATGACATGTAAATAAAAGTTGTTCCAAACGATTCATCACGTACAACAATTCCAATTGGACAAAAATGTTGCGAAACCAATAGTTCTGTCAATAATACGCCATAAAAAAACTTCTATTGCTTATTTATAGCAAACTATATTTGAGATGAATTACAAACGCCACACTGTTATGACTTGTGAAGCTTATTTTTAGTTGGAAAGTGGATAGCTTTGGACACTTCTCCAATGATGAATGTGAGTTCCAGGACCTCGAAATTTGTTATCTCAGAGACTTTCGCCATTGTTTACTTGCTGAAAACGCCCATGCTGGTGTTATATAAGAATATATCTATTTTCTATGTCATCAATGTCGATGACTCTCCATCACTCTGTCAACCTATAAAGTTTTGCCGGAAGATTTACCACCAGGCACCCACCTTCCTTTGGGTGACACTTTCAGAAGTTGTGGAGATGGATATCTTGCAAGTCCGACAAAAGGGACAGTCTTTGTCTACTCAAAAACAAGTGCCCCATCGGTCTTCGTATTTCATCAATGTCTTAGCAGTAAATTGAATAGAGAATATTCGCAAATCGTCCAGTCTTTCACAGGTGAAGCTTTTATATTTCTAATGTCACATTTTCTACACCCACATATTTTCGTCGCAGCTTAATGTTTTGATTACTTTTCGAGTTTTCTTATTGTTAAAATATTTCACTCGTGAAACTAAACTACTATGATAATGAAAATAGGAAAATTAGGGGAATGTATTACAAATTTCCAAACAAAGCATTTCAACAAATGATGTGGTACGAAATCACTCGCACGGGTGCATATACACCATTTTTTCATAGCGAATTTCAACCCTAATGTATTACAACCTCTCATCCATTAAAATTAAAAACAAGGGTCACACTCTCATTATATTAAGCGTCTTATTTAAGTACAGCGCTCGCTAAAAGAAATGGTATATTCCATGTTACCTGGGGCTACAAAATCACTGTTTTTTAACTAATATATTCCTTAGTTTGTTTTTATCACACCTGTTGAAAAATTTAATAATATAATAGTCACATAAATAAATATATATAGGAATTTATCATCCCGACAGTAGGTTAAATGCTTGAGTTAAAGTTAAAGACGTTAAAGGCAATCATTCTTGAGACAAATATTAAACCATTCTTTTAAGACAAATATTAAACCATTATTAGAAGTAATTAAACTACACAATAAATGCAGAAGAAATGACAGCTCTTCAATAACAGAATCAATCAATGATCATATCTATTGAGGAGGGTATAACGGTGATCGTGAGTCTCTGATTGGACGTTTTTGATAATTTTAAGATCAATAAAATCTTGGGCCTAATGTCATAAGAGTTCATGCGTTGTAATTAAGTATCATTTTGAGTCGTTGAATTTCACTCTTCGTATTAATTGAAGTCATCGATCTTCGAATTAATCGAAGAATCGAGTCATAATTTGTTATTTTTGCCTTCATCAAAGCAAGCTGTGACTTTAGTTTTCGGCAAGATGTTCTTAATTTAGACGAATTTATGCATCAATATGTTGAATTTTCAAACATTTTGCTTAATAAGACACCTTAATGCATATATCATCAATGTGAGCACAAATGTAAAGTTTCAAGTAAGTATACATGAGCAAGATCCGCTTCCACAATAGTAAATGGTGCAGTAAAAAGCCTCGTGAAATAAATGTCCTAACTGTCATATTGGAAGCAAGGGAACACTTACAAAATGCTCGCGACAAAAAGTATGAACTCTGGGGAAGGGAGGGAGGAAGATATAGGATCCGGATTGCCTAAAATATTTTTAACTCAAAATATACTTGCACTTGGAGATTAATTTAGGCAATTGCGTGCCGGTTTCTTAGTAATATTCTGATGGGGAATGGAGAGAGAGCAGAACAAGTTACAACGGCAGGAAATACATTCATGAATATGTTACGTCGTATCTTTCAGATGATGATTTGATGAAGAAATTTAGCTCTTGGTGATAGGGCTGAATGTCTTAATATAAGTTAATATTATAGTCTACACTACTCTACCCGCCGATTTTTCTGGTACAGATTTTTCTCAGACATTCATATTTACTATCAAAATTGCTCAAAATAACTCATTCTAATAATTAAAACATACTTTCAAAGTTATTTTTCGTTCTTGCCAAACTAACGCCTCTATTGTCACTATGACAGCAGTAGTTTTTTGTTGATTTTCCATAAAACGGACGCGCATGGATATTGTATTTTATTCAACTTCCTAGCAAACAGCTTACGAAAAACTTGTTTTAAGCTGTAATATTCAACGTCTTCCATCAATTATAACTATCAGCTGTAAATATTGCAAAGCTACAGAGTACTGCTTACCAGAAATTAGCCAAACAGCAAGACATAATAGTTTTATGTAACGTTGAAGGTGTGCGCTCAATTGAGGTAACGTATTCCTATATTGCCGTAGCTCAAAAACTTACATGGAAGGCTCCCTTTAATTCCTTGATATATCCGTATGCTACCAATGGCTCTGGGTAATAAATAGATAAACATGAATGCATTTGAAAAGGAAATTAGGGTAGAGAAGCGTATGTCAAGAGCTAAAAGAGAAGTATGGGTGGAGAGCATAGAAGTACGTTGAGGAGGTATGAGCGAGGGGGATAGTCCTAGAGCAAGTGAGCAGGCGCGAGGGGCAGGCCATATATGTGAGGCCCGGGAGTGTACTGGTGTGGGATAGGGAGAGAGACGGCCCCGCAAATTGATGGTCGTATGGGAATAAAGATTGCTGGAGGTGGAGGGTTTTATGGGCTCAGCCAGGGAGCCATGCATCTCCTCGCAGAGATGGCACTGCAATCTTCTCCTACACACAGTCCAAAGATTTTACGAAAATTAAAAGTTTCAAATACGATATATGTTAAACATATTAATGAATAAAGCCACATAGATATGGGATAAGTAGCTTCACAATGCCAGGAGATGCGGAGTGATATCGATCATTGAGGATAATAAGAAATATGACAACATCTAACGGAAATACGAGGAGAAAAAGCAATTACAAAAGGTGCCGTGCACACTGATTATAAGAGAAATAAATAAAAAAATAAATTTATGTATGCTCTCTACTCTGGTGGAAAGTTATTTCACCAATTGCTGTGCGACTATTATCGAGATTACAAATTTGGAGATGATGCTGAGGCATAATCCTTATGGCTCAGCCTTTAAAGTGGTAAACTAAGGGAATGATTGCAAAGATGGGAGTGAATAAACATTTATAAGATTTGGTTTTTTCTCAGCGTATGATACTGTTGAAGTTTTCTCGGGTTTCCCACCAGGTCAGGTACACGTTGGGCCAACAACTGACCTGGGGTAAACCCGAAAAAAAAATTAATTTGCAAAATATATTAGATGAAATAGAGGAATGAAAACTACTATGGTGAAGAGATTGATGAGAATGCTTGAGTACAGATTCGTAAGAATAGTTAATGATTGGGTGCGAGAGAGAAGAAAAAAAATCAGATAGCTAATCGGATGAACATAGAGTATGACGAGCACAACTAAAGTGATAGCGAGGGGAAAACTCCGAGAAAAAGATACAGGCGTGAAGGATTGGTTGCAATAAACAGCCACAAAATATCGGTGAATTGACTGATTATTAATTGAAAATCTTTTTCAGTGAAAATATAAAAAATATAGTTTTGATTATTTGCTGTCGAAAACCAGCAGCAGTCGAACACTATCTGAAGTGAAGTGTGATTAAAAATGCAATGAGGTCTATAGAGAGGTTCACAGAGAAATAAATAGTGGAGAGTCTCGCATTGAAGCATGAAAGGAAGAGGCGACTATAGTCTGAGGAATGGGCTGAGAAATGTACAAAAATATCGTTTCTGTATCCCCTGTGAGAAATTTCCAAATGTTTTCCGATGCTTTTTATATTTCCACGAAGCGAAGCCCATCCGGAGTGACTAAGAGCTCACAGCCGGCCATAAAAAACACCCATAAATACGTTGATATAGATCTCACGTCCTTCGCATAGTTCTCTAAAAGTGGAAAATTGCAATTCATCGACCCAAGGCCCTTCCTTCTTGACGTTGTCTTCTATCCCACTGAGCCGGAAACGCCGAAATGGGATAAATAATTTCCATTTCTTATCATTCCAAGAAATAAGCTCTCAAGTACATAGGACTGTTCATTGCAGGAGTTTTATCCAATAGAGCATCCAATATAGATATCCAAATAGGATTACTGACTCGCAGATCTCTCTTAGGCTCAAAACCATGCATGAAATATTACGAGTGACATTGCGAGCACATCCTTAAGTTAAACATTCCTTTCCAAAGCTCTAACTGATCGCAAAACTGATCGCAAAAACATAGGTTAAACTTATTTTCCTAATATGAGAAAAGTAGAATGATTCAATAATGAAGTACGAAGCAAAATTTAAACTTTCAGTTAAGTATTTTTTCAGTTTACAATAATATTAACGTCATAAATGATCCGAAGCCTGCTAAATGTTACTCTATATTACATTTCAAACAAATTTGAATGAAATCCAGGAGGAATGAAGTCTTAAATATATATTTACAAATTTTGGACATTTTGCTTCTAAGTGACGATGACATCCTCAGTTACATTTATCTTAAGGCGTTATCAGTTGCTCAAACATATATGTAAAACTCTCATTAACTTTTTGGGTATTTTTTTTCAATAAATTACAGATAGCTATGTATTGTAATCTATTCTGTAGTGCCTGGGAGAAGACAATGAAGGATAAATTTGAAGAAATATACGTGTCTATGAATATATTTACCTGTATTTTAAAGTTACGCTTAGTAACCTCTCATTAAAAACATTAGTTTGCAAAGTAATATAGCAATAATGATAAAATTAATATAAAATTATAATAAAATTAACCATGTAATTAACATAAACAATCCAATAAACAGCTTGAAAAATTGCAGTTGACTACTGTTAAATTTTTATATCAAGTAAATTTCTCCCATCCTTGTACTGCTGAAACAGTAAGCAGAGGTACTATCAATTCCAGAATGAGGCGTCTTGTGATGATAAAATTTTTCATATTTCATGGATATCCTTTTACTGTATTTCAATTCAGAAAAGTAGAGTCGTCAAAATCAACACTTTGTATGATTTTGAGCATCCCTTTTGCACGCATCATCTCTTATGAGTAAAATGAAGTTAGTTCGTAGATTAATCCAAGCATCAGCGACATAATCGTAACCGTGGCAAACGTATCCCTTTGAATAAACAAAGACAAGTACATATTGCAAAGAGGATAAATGCACAAAGTAAATAGCAATGAGTTGACAAGAAGGGAGAACGGGAGTTCTCGGGCTTATTAGGAGCCAGAACAGGCAAAAATAAGAGAAACAAAGGCACGAATCGATTGACAAACATGGCCCAGGATGGCCAGGTACAAATGAGGCCAATAAACGTGTGGTCCTGTGTGGTTATTCCCTGCCTTCAGGGGCTCCGGGTCCCTGGGCAAGAGATCGAAGCCGTCCTAATGAGTTAGATCAACCACCAGAGCAGATACCGTACCCAATTCGTTTCCGACATCATTTGGCCACACACAAACTCACACATAAACATGCGACTCCGATATCAGATCACCAAAAGGGAAGTTTTGATTCAACCGATAACATTGTGAGGGGGTTAACTCCATTTCAAAAGGCACGATAACCCGACTCATCGCCATTGATTCCCCGGCTTGCTTTCATTCCGTCACGCTCTGAGTGTAACGACGTTGTTCTGGTGTGGTCCGGGATACACGCATTTGGTGCACAGTGTCGAAGCTCGACTAAACCACTACACACGGCCTTCTCCGTTACGAGCTTATTCGAGCGTAAAATTGCGTGGATCTCCGACTCAAAGGTTTCGCAGCGCGGCGAGTCACGTAGATACGCAATTTAAAGTTTCGGTGCGTGATGTTTTGTTGGGTGTAAAGTATTGTCATAACGTATTTCAAGCAACAATTTTTACATATCCTACCATTATGATACAATATTCTCATTTAACTCTTGGCATGGTTTTAAAATAAAAAAATTTTTGCTGAAACGGGGTGGTGGAATAATGGCTGTACGATGAGGCCCAATAACGAAATAATAGAATGATCGATTTTGTGTATCTCGGCCAAATGGTTGGAAAGATAAAATGAAATAAATTATAAGGAGAGCAAGTGCCAGTAGAAAAGTCGCTAGTAGTATGTGGAGCATATTTTGTATGTGGAGCAGCAAAGGTACTAAAAAATAACTTTTTCAACCCAAATGTACTACTGAGTGCGTGTCTAAGAATAGAAGTCGGAACAGAAATAAATAAGTCACATACTTAATAGATAATTATTTTTTTCGTTCACTTTCAAGTTTAAATAAAAATGTTTTTCTGTGTCGTACCATAATGATAAAATTCTCTTTTTTACCTCTTGGTATGGTTTGAGGACCAACATTTTTGTTGCTGACGCGAAATGGAGGAATAATGATTGTACTACTTGATGCAATTATGAAATAATCAAACGAATGACCGAAGCTGATGACGTTCTCGCCTTTCCTGAAAAATATTATGGAATTGAGAAACAGGGGAGGTAAAGAGGAGTAAAATGTAGGAGCGGAATCTGGGATATTGCTGCAAAATTATGATAGATAGGGTTAAAACGTGATAAAATTTAAAAATAAATTTGCGATAAATACAAAAAACTAAGTCAGTGGGTAATTAATAATTGCGGTCTTGATGCTTCACGAATAAAAAAAATGAATGGAATATGTTCTGTTGATTTTATCTAGCCGAGAAAGTATATGATTAATACATAGATATCTGTATAATAGTACAGTGAATGGTGTCATAGAGGTGTAGACAAAATATGGATGAATGTGACAAACTCTTAAGAGGAGTAAAATTTTGAGACATGAACGAGATAGCTTCTAAGAGCTGAATCATTAATATCTGGAAGTATTATGAAAGACAGAGGGAATTACTGAGGAAATTATTGAAAGAGAGACAGTTTTATAGGCCTAAAGCTCATTTTACACGTGGCAAAAAATAAGAACCACTTGAAATGGCACGAAAATATCTATCTGGCATGTAATAATTGATAAATAGAGCAGAAGTTACTTCACCATCTCGCGTCCTTGCATTGGTGCAAGAGTTCTTTCAATTCACCGGTTTGCACGATGCAATTTTAAATGAACTTTCTTATATATATCCGATCCTGTAATTACTTGCCCCTTGTAATATGGTTTCAACAGCGCCTAGTTCTTTGACTTTTCATAACCCGAAAGACTATTTACATCTAAGTTTCATAAAATAACATCGATAAAGTAATGATTTGTTGTTTGAGATTTCATTTTTTCTATAAATAAAAGAGAGAAATCATCTTCTAACAATAAATAGCGCATCAACTCAAAAAAGCGAATGAAAAAACACAGAAAGAGAACAGGATTGGAATTTCTACTACCATGAGAAGAAAGGGAAACTGGAGAAAGTGTGAATTCCAAGGGAAAGGAGCGATTGAGGAGTCCCAGAGAGGGAGAGACAGGGAGGAAAAGAGACAGAGAAGAGGAAATGGCGAGGGAGTGGAAAGAAGAGGTCGGGTATTCTGAAAGAGGAAGCGGATAAACATTATCCGACTCCTGGAGGAGAGGAAGGCGAGCTCTCGTAGGGAGATAGCGGGGGAGATCCATTCCACAGAAACAGGTCACGTAGGCCGGGCATCAAGGAGACTTGAGAAAGGGACAGCAGGAGGAGGACTCGGAAGAAAGGAAGCTTGGGTATCTTGGACGAGACTGAAAGGAAGTGGGATCCTTAGGGAAGATAGAGGAGTGACAAGGCCGTCCGGCGTGGGTGGGTACTGTGACAGAGGAGCCTAAAAGAGGCCGGGCCGTGACTGTGTGGGTCATAACAAATACTGAATTCCGCATTTTTACTTTATCTTAAAAAATTGACTCCTTTACTAATAATAGCCTAAAGCTAATCGACAACAACATAAACAAAACCTCAGCAGTTGACAAAAATACAGCCTTTCGCTTTTAGATAGCATAAATGACACACCAAGTAGGTATGAACATTTTTCGCAATTTACTTTTACTATAACCAATTGTTAACAGCAATTTGAAAACATAACAACTCCAATACGACTGAATATAGCCTTTTGGCTAAATTTTCAGCAGAAGCTTTTGGATGCTTTCCATACACATAATTTTTCTCAACTGTTTGACTCATTTTTACATGTAGGGTTTCTCTACTACATTTTTATTGCCATCTGCACTAAGCATATTGGATCACTTATACACACCTCTTTATCTGTGCTAGAAACTGCGCAGCCAGAGAAAGCTTACGATGGTTGGGAAATGGCGAAGCAAAGCAAAAGAAACAAAATATCTCAATATCAATCTTAATGTGATGATTACTTGAGAAAAATTAACTTAAACTTCCTCTTTCAGGAGTTTCATAAGTTTATCCACCTATTTTTCAAGAGTTGATTATCGATCTGCTATTTTGCTACACTCTAGTGTAGGTATTCTCAAATACCAGTACGAACGTGATACAGCTTATTACGCATAATAAAGATAATATACATTTCCACTAAGTTTTTATTGCTATCAACCAGTTTCGGCAACTAAAGTGTCACTAGAATAACAGCAAGATAGCCTTTAGAATGACGCTATAGCCATCGAAACTGATTGACAGAAGTATAAACTCAGTGGAATTGTACATTTTTTTCATTATTAGTTATACCTTCTCGTTCCGCAACGTAACCTCACAGTCAATTTATGTGATACAGCGTGTTCCCATCTCGTATGACTTGCGTGAGGGGATAGAAAAGGACCCAGTAACTTAAAAAATAAGGTTTACTAGTGATTGTAAATGTTAGAAACATTCAATTCATTTAGGGAAGTTGCTTCCGTAGATCAGGTTTTTGCGTGAATGGAGAATTACGGTTCGAAGGTAAATAATATTTTTGATAATATTATATTCACTCTCGTTTTTAGCCGCATGATATATAAATTCCTATTTGCAAAATACTATTATGGAGAGGTGGGGTTTATTTACTGTTATCGCATATGTGATAGGTTTTTTTTTACAAAAAAGTAGGATATGAATATATTTAGATCCACTTTA
The DNA here is from genome assembly GCA_963169105.1 of Ceriagrion tenellum. NCBI lineage: Eukaryota > Metazoa > Arthropoda > Insecta > Odonata > Coenagrionidae > Ceriagrion > Ceriagrion tenellum. Next base: position 95,610,006 of record OY720643.1, read on the forward strand.
CGACGAAACAGCTCTATGGGTTCGTACACACTTGGCATAGGACTACACGGAAGATAGCTCTTGAATGATGACACCTTGCCTTGGGAACTTAACTCAGAGTCGTACATGGCTCTTGTTTGCGTCGTAAAATATCTGAATGATAACCTCGCACACGTTGAATAACTGGTGTTCACAGCGAAATTAAAATTTGTCGTCCTTACAGGCGCTTGTTAGCCTACGTAGCTAGCCTCTAGCTGGTATAATTTCGAAATAATCACTCTGTGAGAATGTATTAAAATTCAAATAATTTTAAAATCTACAGAAAACTGGATTTAAAAAAATCATGCTATTCGAAAACCACATGAAAGATCAATTTCAACAATTGACCTCTGGGCCGGAAAAAGCTATGAATTTCATATGAATATTTGATAGACCATTTTTAAAGTGGAAGTTAATTCTACATTATAGGGCACGTTGGTGATAAGTCACCCTTTATCAAACACCTCTTGAGGTGGCTTGCAGGGCAAAAAGTAGATGTAGTTATAAATTGGCACCAAGTATGTAGAGCTACATTGTACGAAATGAACTCTCCCACTGAGGAGGCCCGTTTGTGCTTTATTCACAGTCCTCTGGACCTCTATAAATACCAAATGTAACATGAATAAAATTATTTTAGCATACGAAAGCTGGGAAAACGCTGGAGAAATGTGAAAGAGGAAGGAAGAGAATGGGAATTCTGGAAGAAATGAGAGGAGGAATAAAATATGAGGTTTTTAAGATGGATCCAGGTGATTACGCATGAAAGGAAACGCAGAATGATATTCCAGAAATTAGGACGTTAGAATAAGTACTGTTCAAAAACCCACCGTTCTGGAGGTAGAATTCTGAAATGAAACATATCTAGCAGGCTACAGGTTTGATGAGTTGCGGAGTACGAAATAGGGTTGGGAGCCGTGACTGAAATGCTGAGGAAAGGGCTAGATCTTGGGAAGAGCTTCTATGTCCAGACACTTTACCACACATCGAAATAGGCGTTGGCTGGTATCTTTGTGTGAGCAGCTGCTCCGCTGGGAGAGGGAAGGCCAACTCATGCCCAGGGTCTTCCCATTAGGGCTTGGGAAGCGCTCTCATACGCAAACCACGCGGGTAAATAATTCCCGAAGTGGGCCACCACGAATACGACCCGTCACTTTCCCCACTTCGGCACGCTAATTAATTACTCCGCTGCCAGGTATGACGGGTATAGTTTGCGTCAAAGACGAGATGGGGGTGGCCAGATGAGAAACGATGGGTGCCATTAAACCATGCCGCGGCAAAACGTACAGTGTTCGTTCGTCTCCTTCTCGCATGGATTATGAGTCATGTGTGACGTAATTCTACAGTTACTATAATTATCCAGCTCATTTTGGAAAATAGGTTTTCGCTCCCATTTTCCACAGATTAAACTAATTACGACAAAGTCCAATACTTCACCGATTAAAAATGGACAAGGGCGCAAAGTAGGATTAGGTAGGTACCAATGTGTAGAAAATACTACTCAAAAACCTCCAAAAAAAACTTAGAAGATAAACATATTTTTAGCATAGTTTTTTATGTATCAGGGCCAATTTTATGTACAAGGATCCGTATGTTTCGCAAATTTGAAACGCAAGAACTATATGCAAAAGAAATTAAGAGGAGATAACTAAGTAACCCAACTTCTTTTGCATTAGATAATAGTGAATGGCGCTATAAGTCAGTTCCTGAATCTAAAAAAAGGCATATACTCGATTCAGTGTTGATTACACTTTTGAGAGAAGAAATAATGCATAAATCTTTGGTGCTCATCCACGTAAGGTTAATGGCATATACTATCGCAAATTACAAGGAAAAAAGGAAAATTTCCCAACTCAACCGCGTGTAATGTCTTAAAACTTCTACCACCGGCTATTTTTTACCTATCAGTGAATAATGAAGATCTAATTATGAAGTAAATTACTTCAGTTGTCGGTCATCTATGTAAATAACTAACGTACCGACGGAGCATCAAGGCGTTGCACCCCAGAGTTCAGTTCTGTGAATCAATTCGTACACATGCAATTCAGTACTCAATGCCGAAAGCGAATACCGGAGGAGTAGCACCAAGATCACGGGGCTGAATCAACAGAGGTTCTCCAGGGAAATGGAATCCCACGGGGTGGCGTGAGGGAGAGAGGACGGAGTTGCTTGGGGGGGGGGGGGGGCAAAACGACCACCTCGAGGCGTTGCCGACCCCATTCACGAATCGGGTGAAGAGGGAGAGGAATTCCTTTGATATGCCCCAAGGGCGGAAAGGGACTGCGAGTGGGGATTCGGAAGGGATCCACGCTTCCTCAGTTGAGTGATCCCCTTCCTCTGAATCTCCACCACCGCCTGAGGCGAGCCTCGAATGGGGCGTTTCCTTTAGCTGGTAGGAGCGGTAATCATGAATCGTTGAGTGCACATCTTAATAACTTTTCAAGTAGTCCGAAAATAATTCTTGGTCCATATATCTCCTGTGGACATCAGGGTATGTGGTAGAAACAACTCAACATATGATACTACAAATTATAATAATAAAAAGGTATCTTTATTGGGGTGATGGGGCGAGATCAAGGCAGTCCCTTCTTCCATCTAGCCCCTCATCAGATAAATACATAAGTGTGTTAATATTAAGCATAAGAAATAAGTGTGAAGAAATATATATAAATTTGTGGGAATAACGTAAGAAAGTAAGGGAGAGATATCATTGACGAAAAAACAAAGAAAACTCAAGAAAATTAAATGAATATGAATGCATAAAAACGATGAGTCATAAACAGTAAATCGACAATTAAATTGTGAGTCTTAATAAACGATATAAAAGAAAAAGAAGTTACATTCATTTAACAAAAAAAGTTTAATCAACATTAAAACTATATTTAAAAATAAATTAATATCATAAATTGAGTTAATGAAAATACATTATGCAATGATGCAAGAAATGTACTTTAAATTTTCACCTTACTCTAAGCATTAACTCATTAATGGTAATTATTTTGTGACTTCGGCTTGCGCGGCGAAAATCGAAATTTGAGAAAAACTTATGCCTAGATAAGAGAATTATAATTGATGGGACTCCTTGATATTTGTCATAAGATATTAAAAATACATAAGCATATTATTTCGCGTTTATATGAGAATTTTATTCGAATTATTTCGGAGCATCAGTCGAGTCTCCTAAGGCTACGTGATTAAATAGCAATAACTTACCAAAAAAAAATCACATCAGCAGCGTGCAAATTTTTCACCCTTATTCTTATATATTATTTATATGCACACGAATGTAAAGTTTCATTCAATTCTATACATAAACGAGTATCAATACAATCTCCTCAATTTGTCTCCTAACTGTTAGAGACCGACGAGTGATAAAAGTATAAAACTTGGCTCAGAATTGAGGTACTTGTTGACATGAAGTCGGATTCATTGCATTGCTAAACTCTACGTCTTGAACATGAAATGAAGCCAAAACACCATGCATAGGAAGATCTAGGAGAGTATCTTAGATTAATATATAACTGCTCTGTGAAATATGTTTAATTGAAGTTCAACGGAGAGGCTTGTGAAAACATCCAATTCACTAGTATCACACACATCGTGAGATTTCAATGTACCAATGATGAGATGAACTTATTTATATATACGTGATACCTCTAAAACACAAATCAATTATGTGTGGCAGGGGTGACTTCATACCGTACCATCAATGAACTAACCGTAAAATAGATAGCTGTTATAATACATCCGCATATAAGAATATTATTATAAATCCTCGAAAATTCAAAAAGATGACGCAAATTACAGGCATATAATCGAAAATATTAATCATCATTCAAGAAATAACTAATAAGTGAATAAACAAACATAAACCATCGTTTAAATTTACCCTTCATGTAGCTACAAGAAGCAAAGCTAGATCAAATCAATGATATGAAGCTTTAGTTAGTAATTACAACGCCTATGGTATTAGTCTCTCCATCAGCTGCGATAGTTTTTCTTGTGTGTTTTGCTAGCGTCAGTTTTCAGAAAATCGATCGTTTTACTTATATTTGATTATGGTGGGAATGAAATTATTTTTAATGGGTCCTACTAAAGTACTAACACTGTCTCCTGAGCACAGACAAGTTAAATGTATCTGTCGCTTTTTCACCTGTGAAATGTTCCCTATTTATTTTCCTCACATTGTATAAGAAGTTAAAGAAATGTATTTTCCTTCACATGATACATTAATTTTTGCTTCCCCATGTTTAGCATAGTGTTGTTTTAACTGTCACCTAATCAGAGCCAAGTTACATGTATCTTTCACTTTTTCACCTGTGAAGAAGTTAAGGAAATGTATTTTCCTTCCCATGATACATTAATTTTTGCTCCCCAATGTTTAGCATAGTGTTGTTTTAACTGTCACCTAATCAGATCCAAGTTACATGTATCTTTCACTTTTTCACCTGTGAAATGTTCCCAATTTATTTTTCTCATATTACATAAGAAGTTAAGGAAATATATTTTCCTTTACATGACACATTAATTTTGCTACCCTATGTTAAATATACAATGTTGTTATAGCAAGTTTCTTAAAAAGAGTACCGCAGTTCACTTAAAACGATGAAATTTGGGCATCCGCTAAAGTTATTACTAAAGTGTTAAGTGTTTAGGTTAAATCCGCTAAAGTGTTAAGGGAGTTAAGATCCGATGACAAAGAGCAAATTCTGTCCAAGGTACCTTAAATATCCTAAGGCTTCCTTGACAATGGTTAAAGACTACTATAATAAAGAATAAAACGAAAAACTATTAAAAAGTGAAATAAAAAATTGCTTCATACTTTCCACAATGGTTAATTAATACCAACCATGGTTTTGCTATATAATGACATTAACAAGGCGTAATTAATAATTACTTAATGTATGATAAAATATGACAAAAACATAATTTTGTCGAAATCATCGATTATGAAGCAGTATTTTATCTCATGAACAAATTTTCGTCAAAGTAAAGCCTAAAAATCTTACTTTAAAAATAATTAAATATGCACAGGCGTAAGGGTATATAGAAATACTTCATACAACATGGAGAGAAGTGGCACAAAACCTGGTCTGATTTACCTCTAAATAATTTACTTTGTCTCATATTTTCTTCGTAGGTTAATGGTTTAATATATAGTAATTCCAATGATAAAGGCTTAAGCTTGAATTATGTACTCTTGTAGCATAGATTGATAGGAAAGGAATGGAAAACTTTTTGATATCACTTTTAAAGATCATTATCGCATGGGGACATCAGTAATGCATGCATATCACAGGTGTCAGCTGCTCTAAGTTAGCTCAATGTGCGCCTTCAAAGCTCAAACACGAGGAACCACTATTTAGGAAAAGCTCAGAGCACGTGTCAACTGTTTTCTTTTGTGCCATTTGCTAAGCTCTCAGAATGTCTTACGAAAATTTTTCTCAGTAATTTCCAATGAGCAAAGTGAAGGTATACTCTGAGCGTATTATTATTTCTTTATTTTACTTATTGCTGTTGGAAATGACAACAGGAGAGACTATAGAGAGAGAAATAGAAATAATAGTAATGATTAAAGCTGATTCTAACAAAATTAAAACCGTGTTACTATTCAGATGGAGATGAATTCTCACGAGAGAGGAAATAAAATGATGTTAGAGGAATAACACAGAGGAACGGTAGGAATCAATACTACTCCCATTTTCGCAAAAATACACTGGAGTCAAGAAAACAGTTACCGAATTGAGGTGTTGCCAAACAGTGATGTAAAAACAACGTTTTTTCGCCGGACTAATGATACGTCTGTACAATGCTATCTCAAGCTAGAAAACGGTCTTGATGAATGAGTAGTCACTGGCATGCTCGAGAAAAATCCTGAGAGTTCAGAAAGTAGTAATTGAAAATCCACTCAAGTATCGAGACCGTTTCTGAATTGCCAACTGCACCCTAAAGGAATTGATTCGGGCAGAAATGATGCTTTCTTTCTTCTTCTTGTATGAAGGAAGCAAGCTGAAAATGAAATGGGCAGATAGAATTAGAAGAGACCAAATTAAGAGATCTGCATTATCAAAAGAAGTAAGAGAAAACAAAAATGAGGATGATTTTGGTTGACGGAGGTCACGTATGAATGAAAACATAATAAACTCCGTCATGTGAGGAATAAATCCAGATAAAACTATTGCAAGTGTGAATATATTCTTGATCATGATGCTCCCACTATGCTACAAGGGTAATCAATTTTATCCAAGATATCGCATGTATTTTAGCACCTCTTTTATGGCACTTCGTTGCCTCACTAGCTCAACACTTACGGTGCCACAAAGCATAGATAACGGTCATTTGAAAAACAGGCATGCTCTATGAATATGCCAATTTACGAGAAATAATCTAGGAGCATTTCGATTTTATTAAGCTACAAAAATGTGTAAGGCTTCAGTTGAGCAGATTTAGGGTGAAAGCTCGGGAGTTAATCAAGGGTAACATGCGATATCCAGCGTATTGAAAATGAAAATAAGTCACTAGTTCCTCAAGTTTTGTATTTATCTTTTCATTACTACAATACATATTTTTCTTGAATAATATCTCGTAAATTTAACCATTTTTTCATTATAAAAGATTTAAGTTTCTCCTGGTGAATGACATTTATAAACTCTTCTCGGGCTCTGCACCAGGTGATTGGCTTCATGTTTGCCGACGTTTCGGAAAACGACTTGCTTTCCATCTTCAAGGCGTGTTACTCTGTCCGTGTCAGATTGTAAACAGAATGGAGTTGACCGTTGGTGGGGCCCAACAATTGAGCTCAGGTGCCATCTGATTGGCTGAGGTTTGACTTTTGTTCTTGAATTATTTTCTGGTTTTTTCTTATGTTTTAATGCAATTTAATACAGGTGTCCATGTATTGCTCAGATGAAAGCCAGAGTCACGATTGAAATTTACTGGATTAAGGCGTATTTCAATGGCTTCCTTAATTATGCGGTCCCAGTAGCGCGCTGAGCGGCACAGAATTTTTGCATCTCCCCATTGAATGGCATGATCTTCATCGATGCTGTGTTCCACCACTGCCGACTTCTGTGGTTGCGCTAGTCTAAAGTGCCTTCGGTGTTCTTTCAGCCTCATCTCAATCGTTCGACCTGTCTCCCCCACATATATTTTTTCCGCACTCGCATGGAATCTGGTAAACCCCTGGTGTCTTCAGGCCGATGGAATCCTTCGCCATTACCAGTCGGTTCCTTAATTTGGGTGGTGGTAGGTGGATAGTTTTGATGTTATACTTCCGTAGAATGCGGTTTTTTCATTAGTTTCGTTGATATAAACCGTATTTGCTGATAGACATATTTCGAGTTACTAGGACTTGAGTGAATAGCGCATGTAATTTAGTACTCGGCGGTTTTGTTGACTAAACATTGACAGTCGTTCTAACCTGATTTGTTCAGTAGAAACTAGGTTACATTTACCGTATATTAGAAAGGTACATGGATGAAGGAGTAAAAGAGAGGTGCTACTTTGCTCTGGTAAGACAACGCGGTAAATATACCACGAGAATTTGGGACTTTAATCAGAGAGTTTTTCCAAATGATATACGGAGAAAAGCTGCGCACTTTGTTAAATACTGCTACAAGCAAGCATACTGTAAGTATCCACGCTGATTTGCATTCCCACATTCGACACCCAACGCCTTTTCTGTCTCCCACCCACCCCCTACATCCGGTGAGGACGAGCTGAGAACTGCAAGCTAAGAGAGACGTCGGCATGAGACACGCAGATGGCCGAAGGGGATGTATTTGAACTAGAATAAACGAGAGATATGAAAGTACGCGGGTTTTGTTAAGATTTATTGAAGTTTCCTTCCTCGCGTTCCATCTGCGCTCTCCGGCGAACTCGAGAGATTTACAATACAGTGTTTCCAAGCTTTTATAGGTATTACTTTGGATGCCGATAGTGATTATAAGGCTAAATTCACTTAAGAAATTCAGAACAAGTATGTTTTTAAGCGATACTGAGATTATCATTTTAACGCCATTCTACATTTCTATGTTCAAAAGTACTGAAAAATATAAGATAGATACATTACTGAACAGACAGGTCCATAAATTCGTTCTTTACTCGCTCATCAAGAGACCATAATAAAAATTCAGCTCTACTCAAAACTCTCCCATACTATAATTCTCTATTTTACCTCTCAAAATCTAAGATGTAAGGTTTTGCAGGTAAATTAGGGATTAGGTTGGGAACTACTAGAGACTCGGAGGATTCATGCAAGGCTCAGTTTGCTAGAGGAACTCAAAATAGGCGAGTTTCAGGGCAAAACAGACAATATCAGTTTGATGCCACACTACATCTATTTGTCTGACATAAGCAATTTAAATGAAAGAAATATATATTGCCAAAAAGATTGGTTCAAAATCTTGCTATTTTCACAAACAATAAGTGAAATTAATAAGAACTGAGCTCCATGCAAAACACTCCCATAAAACATCTCCATTTAACCTTCAAAAATCTTAACCTTCACACGGCTGGAATCCTCGCACCCTCTGCCTCACGTCCATAAGGCAGTTCATAAGGTAGTATGTAGATATAGATATTCATGACGATCATTGCCTAAATCAAAGGCGAAATCACCTCTAACGAATGGAAACTTCTGTGCGAATATTGGCGTTCAGGGCCATCAAAGAAGATGGAACGTAAGAAAAGAGTGCCGTCCGAGGCTAAATTTTTTCTTCTCGACTGCGACGGAGGATATTGCGAGGTCACCGGCTGAATGCGTATGAAATGTCCAGAAGCACTCCAAGGGGCGCACTTCGTCTCCGAGAATAAAAGGGGCAAAAAAGGTAAGAGGGAGGATGGAAAAACGCCCGCATTTCATGCCCCATATCCTCAGCCCCACATCGTACGCCGGCAATTTCGCCCCCGTGTCACGGCGAACCTCACTTATGGGCGGGCCTGCAGTCCGGCCCTTCTCTTCCCGTTCGCCTACTCTCCCCTCCCCCTGCCCTACCCGATTTAATCCTCCCTCCTCCACTTTCTCCTCTGGCGCCCTACTTCCTGCCCTAATCCCTTTCCGCAGTCTCGAGGTCGTCCTCCCAGACCCTTAATCCTTCCCTGCACCGATTCACGTGTCCCCGCAAACCCCCGCCTTAGACACTCTACCCTACTCATCCCAATCCCAAGGGCGCATCAAGGGAGGTTTGTTCCCCTGAGCATGTCTCCCTCAATACGCTGAATCCTCCACCATATACTGTTGGCGAGGAAATTATGTGCAATCGCGTTTGGAAACAGATCAAATAATTACGTTAAAACTTACTGAAAAATAATCACATCATGATTTTTCTTATTTTATTCTGCGTTATTTAATGGTAAAGTTAAAATTTTATCATGCATTTTAATATTTTTTTCTCCCATTATTCATCTTAAGGTCAACATGCAAAAGGGAAAATGAAATGGGTAAGGAATGCGATTACATTGTTACCTGGGGCAGCCGTACAGTGGTCTAAGAACCCACTTCAGAATAAATATTTTCAAAACGTTGGATTTATGTCGCATATGTTCTTATAGTAAATTTTAGTGATCAATTCATTATTAACAAAATGAAATTTGATCCTATGATGACCAATGCCCGACTAGTACAGACGGACGTCTGGGGGATCAGCGCTACCGCTTATAAAACCTTTTTTTCGCGCTTGAAAAGGAAACCAAATATAACTCGACTTAGCCATTTTTCCAGCATAAAATTACATAATCCACTCATTTTGATACATATACTTCATTTTTAATCAGCTAAATCGTCTCTTCTTGTCTAATTTAAGTGACAACGTCCAGGTATTAAATGGTGCTACTCCACGCAGTTTACCGGCATAAATTAGGTGTTTAAAAAATTATACATCATCTTGTGATGAGACAATATACTTGGGCTATCGAAAGCCTTTTTACAAAGGAAGGAACAAGAGCTTTGGGCTTTTAAGTGCCATTTGTTAACCAATTTACACTTTTACCCCAAAGGAAGGAAGGAACAATCCCAAAGAGGTTAAGTGGCTCAAAAAGAAGTTAATCAGCCAAATCGTCTCTTTTTTTATTCATCACTATACACTCTATTTATTTAATTCATATTTATTTAATTCATCACTAAACACTCTAAATGAAATAATAAATAGCAATTGAGATATCATTAGATAAGTATAAATACCAATCTATTCAAATAAAACGCGCTTATTGATATATAACGTTAGATAGAAATAATAAGGTCAAAAACCAAATGACTGGATGCCTATCTAAACCTCAATTAGGGACAAATTTTAAGCTATCCGGGACTAGCCACGGAGTTTCACTTTTACGGAGTCACCCGCAATGCACAAATGTGCGAATTTCCACAGAGAAAAAATCATCCGCCTTGACCGGGATTCGAACCCGGATCCCTCGATTCAAGGCGGATGATTTTTTCTCTGTGGAAATTCGCACTCAATTAGGGAATGCACAAAACCTTGCTCCGCAGTGGGCTTATCTTTCTTCGCATCTGAGACGTAATAGAATTACGGCCTATACACATCTGAAACACGTTACTGCTGCTAACAATATATTCATCTAAAATTTTAATTAAAGAGCTATGAGATCAAATTCAGTATGAAGAAAGTAATCTCTCATCTCCCAACCGATATTGCATCTTTCATTTTCAGTACTTAATGAATTAAATACCAATTCCATATTTATGTTTGCGCTTAAACTCCTACAAAAGGCATGATATCACTTGTTATACTATTTATGAATGAAACACGGGAATACGTTTAAATATGTGCGTAACAAACCAAATTTGCTGATATTATTGATATCATTTCGAAATAGTTATTCACTGCATACAATTACTAGCGCCACAGTTATCAGGGAATGGAATAATATATATTGAAAATCGTTGCATTCTTGCTTTGTATATCTTATGAAATGTTTGAATTATATTTTATAAAGCTGTACGGCTACTTTGTAAGTGCTTTTAATCCCCCTTTTATACAGAAGCTACACTTATCGAACTTTGAGACAACTGCATTCGATTCACAAAGTTTCTTAGAGTGAGCGATGGCGTTGCCACCTATGCAAAAGGCGTCACCTTTGGGCCAATAACCCTGGCTATCTTTAAATGATTTCCTTCTTTATGATTAAACCTCTTATATTTCAAGTCCAGTCATTTGCACATAAAAAATTGCAATTATAGTGAAGAAGATGTACTTTGAATATTTTATGCTCGTTTAAGGAGTATATTTATGAAAAATTAATTAATATTTAAAAGGATCAACCAAATACACTACGAAAAAGTAATAAATATTTAATTAGGAAATAAACCAAGCAATTTTTCAAAAGATAAAATTTACTACTACCCGGGCTTCAACGCCTATACATCATCTTCAGGTACTGAAGATACTCAATGCATATTTACGCATTATGCTCAAATTACCATCAAATTCGCAAAAACCTTCAGATCTTACAATAAAGATTTAATTGATAATTATAGTAGAAATATAAAATCTACTCATTTATTTATTTAATGCGTCACACCTCATTCAATCAATATGGTGCAGTAACTTCCGTTTTTATATCAACGACTTCCAATATTGAGGTTCGATGAGAATTTGGAAGTATTTTTCAACGCTTTATCTTCAGTTTACAAATGGATCTATTTTACATGCATTCATAGTTATAAAGCTATTCAAATTTAGCAAAATAAAACACTGCAGTAATTCCAAATTCTGTTTTCTCTCTACTTTCATTACCATAATCTAAGACGAAATAGCATATCTCTGCATTCAGAAGATTTGAGAAATGATGATTTCCTTGGAATCTTATCAGACCCGCTGAGTTTTCACACTTCAGCGTATTTCGGAAATTGGACGGTATTAATCTCAATTTGATCTCTTTGTCATTCATTGCGTCTCCATTGATTTCCTATTCGCCATTCCATGCAAGAATGGTATGAAACCATCCCTTTTTACTTTACATAGAGACTAAATCACTTTGCTTTGAGAGAAACAAAACAATTTCATGAATACAGAGCAAAATACATGAATAATAGGTTTAAAGTAATTCAAAGATTCTAATATTTATATATTCTCTTAATTTTAAAGTAACATAGGTAGTTTTTATCATGTTGAGTCAATATAAAATGCTATAAATACTCTCAGGGTCATATTTTACCATATTCTGAATAAACAGACCTCAAATCACTAGAATGTTTATACATTTAACGTATGATACATTTACCTATTAAATTAAACTAACAATGTCAAATATATAATTTGACTTAGGCAGCACTTCTTATCACCACAAAATTAATGCCCACTGATTTGGCTTATGCTCTTTAGTAAGTTTTTGCTATAAAAGGTAATGTCACAAGTTCTATTATTTTATTTACCAAGAACGTTACATAAAAACTTACATCCAGACGAAAACTTCCCAGTTAAAAAAAAGAGGCACTCCGGGAGTGCCGACAGAAGTGAAAACTTGAAATAACGTGAGCATTTTTGAATCTAGGGAATAATTTCTAATGAAGTGTTTTATTAATCAGTAGAAAGTAGTTTCATGTATATAATAAATTAAATATTCATTTATTGCGGTATTGTACACCATTATTTTACATAAAAATTGTACACTTCAGAATAATCAACTTTCATCCATTATTTCAACAACTCTTTCATCATCACCGCCATCACCATCGGCAATATCTAAAACTGATACAATAGGCTTATGGTAACTAAAGTAAGAAACGAATAATTTTGATTCGAATTTGCTTAAATGTCTTGTAAATGCTGCATCAATAGTAGTTTTATATTTCGTTGTGCCAAGATTGCGATCATTAGACATCGTTAAACCAAACTCACTATTTAAAAATTCAATCAATGGTAGATTTTTATCGTCTGCAAAGTTTATGTTGAAATCTCCACTCAAAATCATTGGCAAATCCTCAAATCTTCTCCCAATTTTTTGTTCAAGCAATGCAGATGCATCATGAGAATAAATAAATAAATTTTCATACAAGAAGTCTCCTATCGCCCTCAATGACTTAACCGGAGAAATATAAATGGCAACCATAATAATGACCTATTATTCTCAGAGTGGCAACGACATAAACGTATTAAAAGAAATTGAGTTATATTGTACTAACCTTCACTATTCTTGTATAGAGTACACTCTCCTGCACGATTATAGACTATTATATTATCCGGCACAATATTTGTAGCAACCCAAATTGAATGAACTAAACCGAATATTAGATATATATAATGTAATATGAATAAAATAATAATATAGTTTATTTGACGGTGATGGTGACGCGAGTCCAATGGTTTTTACCCATCCACAAGTACTGTGTATATAGCGAGTATACTGTGTATATACAGAATATACAATTATACATATATTTAGAAGCAGTGACGGTGACGGTGACGCGAGTCCAATGGCTTTTACCCATCCACAAAAGTGTATACACAGAATATACAATTACACATATATTTAGTAGCGGTGATGGTGACGGTGACGGTGATGCGAGTCCAATGGTTTGTACCCATCCACAAGTACTGAGTATATAGCGAGTATACTGTGTATATACAGAATATACATAATTATACATATATGTAGTAGCGGTGACGGTGACGGTAACGGTGACGGTGACGCGAGTCCAATGTCTTTTACCCATCTACAAAAGTGCTCAACGCGACATAAGAAGTTTTCACTTCAAAAAATGATAAAAAATCAATGCAATTCAGATTTATCCTGAATAAACATAAATTTTAAATATTTAAAACGTAAACGTTATGACGTAAAAACTGCTAAAAGTCATGCCTTAGTGACAAGAAAAGATTATATTTTTTGAAAAAATTGGCCTCCTTATGTTAACCTCCTTGATGATTCATCTTCAGTTTTCTTTGCCCTAGTCACCCAAAATCTTCTAAAGTTTCCCCACATTTTTCGAATATATGACATAAATACGAGCCTGTAGAAGAACAGGATAGCGCTATTCTCTTGATTATGTAACCTTAGTGGTGATAATGGCCAGATGTTGATGTAATTAAACCAGTATATAGGTTACAACGTATATTGACTTCATACATAAACTCCAAATTTCTCTGCTGTAGCTTATTCATTTAGGATTTAATTTCACTTAGGATTAAAAAATTAAAACACTAGATATGATAAGAAACGAGGGATGAATATAAAAAGGATGTTCTACTCAACAAATTCCATGATGTTGGTTTTGTTAATTTTAGCAACTTCCATTGAGATGTAATACTTATTCAATCATTTAGTTCCAGGGAAGTGAATAATATCCCCGTCATCGACACGCAATATATTTCCAAAGCACGATCTTAATACGAACCAGAAACAGAACATAATAGCACTCTCTTCTTAATTATGGCACATAAGTACTGAAACTGCTCAGAGGTTGATGTAATTAAACCAGTGCCTAAGTTGTAAAGCTGATTAAATTCATTAAAAAGCTCGAAATTCCTCAAATTTAGCTTGTGGAAGATTGAAAATATACAAGTAAAAAAAATAATTATGATAAAAACCGACAGATAAATATCAAAGAGAATATTCTACTCAACACGTACCATGATGTCATTGTTGTTTATTTTCTCTCTTTCCATTGAAGTCTTATACTTTTTCCAGTATTTAGTTCCAGGGGAGTAAATACTTTCCTCGTTGCCGAAGCGACGTTTTTCCGAAACATGATCTCAATACGAACAAGGAAAAAAACAGAAAAGCACTGTCTCTCCATTGTCATACAGAAGTACTGACAAGGCTTGGAGATTGATGTAATTAAACCAAGGTGTAAGTTACAAAGTTTATGCCTATGCTTCTTGTGTCTCCCTAATATATGGTTCACGTTGGATACTTTATTTCAATCTTTCCGTCAATTTTGGTCACGTTTTAAAACGTCCCTTATTTCGACAAACGCCGTATATAACTCCGTCCGTTTCTTCTCCTTTTTCCAGCAGGTGGAAGGCGGAGAGAGACACAATGGCATAAGCCCCAGCAGGAGTTGGTCCCGCCGTAGCGCCCGCTTTAATAAGCAAAACGATCAATCAACATCTACTTCAGCGCTGCCACGCTTACCGTTCGCGTCATTCCAAAGCTCAACCCGCTGTCACTCGCGTTCTCTCACGCACGCGCACATTTCTCAGACTTGCCGCCCATCCTTCCATCTAAAGGTGTCCCTTTTCTCTCATCCATGTGGAGGTGGAATTTCAACCCTTCAGCCTCGTGATCGTTCCCCACTCTGTAATTTGGGAGACGGGATAAGGTGTTTACCGTGGACCCTTTGGAGCAGTCCGGTTATCTCAGTTGCGGAATTCAAAAGCTCTGGATAATGCATCATCCTTAGTCATAACTTAAACCCGTGAGCTTTCCATCGCGTTCATTAATATATCTTTGTGATTTACTTTCTTTAGCATATTTCCGAAAAACGTCATGGAATTGAGTAAATAACTTGGTAAGGCTTAGAACTTTTGTTTTTTTATTTTTAAGTAAAAAAATTTGGTTTCTATCTCAGAAAATGTAAAGGTAATATGTTATTTCTACTAAACGATTAAATCCCTGCAGAGGCGGATGTTTTTCAGAGGAAACCCGATCCCTACTTTAGTGTCTTGCGGAGGGCACTTTAAGTAGAGTACTCCGTCTGTCGGATGAGACGTTAAGACGTGGTCCCCTTGGCGCCTTTCGTTAAGAGCAGGCAAATGCCGACGCCGGGTTTCTATCCACCCTTCCTCTCTTACCTATCCCCTATGGCGCAAACCTTAGCCGTCGGTCGCCTCCTCAAATATCTAATCTAATCTCTAAACGATTAAAAATATGTTTTACACTCAGACCACTCAGGCTGTTTTAAAAGCATCCAGTATGCACATATTTATTTTGAAAGCCTGTAAAGCATATTATTTCTTATCCACACCATACGTCGTAATTTTTAGACCATAGCAACCAAAAATAAGAAAATAAAAAAGAAAGTGTTTTATAGTGACTTATAATCCGAAAAAAGGTCACATATTTCTTATATTTAGAAGTTGCAAAATAAATTACTACCTGAATTTTCACTGTATCAGACTCCTTCCAGGAGTAGGGCGAAATGATATTTTCTAAACTCAAGCTCGAACCTTCGATCTGACACTTTTAATTTTTCAAAATAGTTGCAGGGATTAAAGCCAAAAATATGTTCCCCAATGTCCGCTAGTAATGTTACCATGAGGGGGTGACGGTCTTCCAAGTCATTTATTCATCACTCACCAAAATTTTATCATGTAGTTTCTAATGGATTATTAAAAATAAAACTCTTTCAATGAATAAAATTAAACATATTCAAACTATTTCAAAATCCCAGAGTATCATTTCATAAATTTATACAGTGAAAAATATAACTAGCTCAATTCAACCATAAAAGTCTACTTCTGATATTTAAAATTCTGGTTTATAAAAATATGGTTTTCTCTCCCTTCTCCAAATATATTCAAAATGAGCTTCCTATAAAAATCCTTTGCTATTTCACAGCATCAATGAGAAAATGAGCGATGGTTAAGCCATATTATACCACTCTATCACTGAAGTACCAGTTGTCTGGAGCTACATATCTAAAACTCTAGGGATAGTGGGCACAAAAACCAATACAGAGCTCAAGAAATAAATAAAAATGATATCGAATAACACTGCTTACATTATTTCTTCCGGCCAGTTTGAATATTCTCTTCATCTTTCAATACAAATCAGACAAGTCTTTTTCGCTAACGGCAATGTTGTCTTTCAGACGTTATACCACGTGTAGAAGTTTGTTTCCATCAATATTTTTGTCAAATTGTTATGTATTCTACCTCTATGATCATTTTGATGGTCACGTCAATCAACGAATATTATTAATTTGTTAGCGTCAATTATGCAACCTTTAAGAGCATTTAGGAGGTAGGATGAACATGATGAAATGATTGAAAACAGTGGAAGGCCAGGAAATTAGGAAAAAATCAACACTAATGCCAGAGATGATTTTTGAAAAGATTGCAAAATCACTGACTAAGCTTGAAAAATAAAGTAGTTGTGTAAGTAGAGGAGGATAGAATAACACCATAGGATGATTGATGATAAGAGTATAATAGATTATGTTGGGCAAGATTAATGACTCATGCTCTAATGAAAGCAGGTACGTGTGGAAAAAGTGGAAAGGAAGTCTTAGCTCAAGTCAGCACAAAAACAATTCCCCAGTCTTGGCTTCAACTTACCAGTCAAACTTAAGCTCTGCTTACCGCAAGAGTGAATAATTAGTCAACTTTCGCTTTGGAAGACGATTTTTTTCTGTAAAGACTGAACTGAGGTAGGACTCAAATATTGGTGAAAAAATTACGTCATATACAAAACATTTACGGAACGTGATAACGTAGAACAATAGAAGGACATCATTTTATCCCAAAGGAATACAATTTACTTGCACCATCATGATAAGGACTAATTTTTAAGGTCTAGTAACTGAAGTTATCTGTGAGAGTAGTCATCCACCCTGGATTTCATGAGTTAGGTGATGCTATTATAGCCATGTCAAAAATATGTCCTTATCATCACCGACTAGTGTGAAGGACATTTCATTAAAGAGACTGAAGGCTGGAAAACAATTATTCACAGAAAGAACATTCAACGTGTAGATTATCGTATTCTCTATATTAGACTCTTATGAAAAATCTACAGAAGGTGGGTAATCTAAAACTAGAAAACAGCTTCCTAGGGAAAAACGCTACCGTCAAACAGCCTACCTTAAGGGAGAATTTCCGCCGAAGGTGCAAAGATTCGAATAATAAGAATAAGACGAGAAGTATTGCATCTGAAAATCTTCAATTCCCAAATTTAACCACCCATATCATTCCTCTCCACTCAAGTTATTTCTTCGTTCATCTGATTCCAAAAAACACTTCTACCACGACAACAAAAAAGCCACGTCTTATTCCAAGCTCACAAGTTCCTTCGAAAGAAGGAGTATTGGAGGTGGCAAACCAAAAGTAATATCAGTCAATGCGCCTTCCGACTGACAAATCGAATGAACTCCAGTAAATTCTATTATAAGTAGTTAGACCCTCCGAGGTCGCTGTTATTTGGTAAGAGAGAAATACAAAACTGATAGAGAAGGTGAAGATTTAGCAGCAGATAAGAAAACTAGTGGATGAAACAGTATGCAGCTATTGATAGTAAAATTATTTGAACTTCTCGAAATGGCAGACAAAGAAGACGGAAAGCAACAAAGGTCTAAGATGGCAATGGAAAAGACAAAAGACGTTTCGGTCAAGGTTTATGGCATGCAGTTTTATGTTACCTTACATGCATCTGTAGATTGAAAATTCCCTAGTCGCTGCAGGACTTTACCACTCGATAATTTACAAGAGTAAGAATTGAAGATGATGTTTATTGTAGCACTAATAGGTCCTATAGCTTACATGCATGAAAAATATTGGGTGACGTTGCGCAAAAAACTCAAAAGTCAAAAGCACACAAAAGTGTACCAGAGGCAATACAACAAAATTTAGTTTGAAACAAAGGTTAACTTTATGGAAATCGCTGCACCGCGCGACTTTTTCTGCTTGAGTTTAGGAGAATTTTTTCAACATACTTCATAAATAATTCAATTGAGAATTTTCGCTCAAATTTTTAATATGTTAATAACATATTTACTATTATCTGTCAAACGTTATTCCAAATAAAACTTTATGAGTGTAAAATAATTTCCTATAGATGAGCCTTTAGATTCATCATTCTAAGAAAATTACTGCTAGAAATTGATTTTTGTACAAGTTAGAAACTTTATTTCTACACATGACATGCAAATGATCAGCAAAATGACGTGATTTCATAAAAATATTTGAAATCCCGTAGTACATAATTCCATTAGAGTAAAATGTCATTTATAAAGTTAACAATCGGTTCGAAAGTAATTAGAGGATAATACATGAAAGAAAAAGAAAAGTGAATATTTTAACAAAAACTATGGAGAATATTACAGATCCAAAAATTAGGGAAGGATTGAAGATTAATTGGTGTGTTATTGTAGAATCTTAAAAAAACTCCTCAGTTATATCACCAAATTACAGGCGATGGCAATAACGGCTGTGCGAGCAAAAAGGCATGAAGTAAGTTGGCATCAGCGTTGATCATATCAGGAGATATTTTGTGGAAAGGTTGATCGACTTTCGAGAAAAATCCCAAAGTAAATTTGAAGCCCAAAAACACTTTTACAAAGGTAAGAATGTAAAATAACAGCGAATGACCAGAAGTTTTGGGAGGAAAACGAGAGGCTAATAAGAAAACTAACTGCTTCCCGCAGTCCACGGTAAACCATACATGAATATGAAAAATGGGAATTGAACTTAACCATAAAATGTAACTGTTCAGTCCTACCTTTGAGTAACTGGAGAGTTAAAATGGATTCTGGGAGATGGCCGAATTATCAAAAACACTCAATACAGAGACGTACTTCCGACGCAAACCAGAAAGAAAGAAAAGGCGCCACCAGTTTTGTGGCGTCGAGGAGACGAAAGGGAAAAGGCAAAGGGAGTGGAAAACAAAAGGAACTGAGAAGGGAGTGGAGCAGAGGTGAAGGTCAAAGAGAACGAAGAACTGGAGGGTGAAGAAAGAGCAGAAAGGAAGGAGGAGGGAACACTTTTGGGAAAAATGGAAAGGGATGACAATGGGAAGAAAAATAACTCAAGAGCCCCCGTAAAAAAGAGAGTGCTTTCGCCAGGTTATTTTAATTTGAGATGGGACAGTGGGGTGAAAATTTGAGGATGGGTCGATTCGATTCAAGGCATTAATCGATACGATATACACATTCATATCGGTTGATGAATCGCTTATCAAAACTTTCGAGATTT
This sequence comes from Ceriagrion tenellum, assembly GCA_963169105.1. NCBI lineage: Eukaryota > Metazoa > Arthropoda > Insecta > Odonata > Coenagrionidae > Ceriagrion > Ceriagrion tenellum. The sequence goes on from OY720643.1 coordinate 95,629,889, forward strand.
AGATTAATGAATTTCTACCCTTCAGGGAAAATACACAGACCATGATGCTACTCAGGTGTCAAGTGGTATTCGAGTCCCACGTCGCAGTTACTTTTAAGGTGAACCCTTTCACCGTTGCTAAGATTCCTTTCCTAACGCTGTCAATAAGTCTGATGAGTTCTTAACCAACCGAAGTAATTTAATATTGTCTTTTGGTGTGGTGAGATATTTCGGACCCTGCAGATAAAGGTTTATTCGTGAATGAAACAAAAGAGCGCCAAGTATGAGTGTCCCTTTGCCACACTACCCATCGGCGCGTTTACAGAGAAGGTTCTTTTGCATAAAACATGTTCCGTCGAACGAGTGAGGAAAATTATTCGCCTAAAAAATAATTCAATGAAATCATTCGCATTATTATCTCCTTTTTTCTAGGAAAAAGGAAAATTATCGGGAAGAAACAAGGACACTGAACGTGAATTAGCAAAAATAGAAAAATGGAAGTGACATGAATTCATCGCTCCCTTTCCGTCAATCAATTTGAGCCGAGCTTTCGAAATTCAATGGCTTCATTTTTATACACATCTCGATGAATGACGCATCATCTGTCCACAGTGGATATGCCAAAAATGCCTTTCTGTCGCATAGCGGACGCATTGCTGATCTAGATATGCTTCCTCGGCGAATATGACACGGTTTAAAGCCAAAGCCTATCTAGTACAATTACTAGTACCAGAGCGAAGCAGTCGTTATAGTACTCAAGCTACCTCAAATCATTGATCTCCCATCTTGTCACCTAATCTGTGTTAGTTCGGTGAATTTTTTAATTTTGGTTTTTCATAAAATGCCCATTTACCTATGAATTTTAATATTTTAGTGAAAAACTTATGCCAGGATCTCCATCTGTAGTTTCTGAATGTTATCTACTCCCCCCTTCTTGTCTATATGTTTACCTGAAGTGGTTTTTTCAAAATTAAGCAAAATTGTTTATTTTTTCTCACCATTGTATTCATTTCTATAATTTGGTATGTATTTTGTTTACTGACTTGTTGATTTATTAAGCGTAAATTCTAAAAACTAGAGGCATATGGGTTATGCTTATTCAGGTATTTCCGGATTATAAATATTTCAGCCCACATTTCCTCCTCCGTTTTCCTTCTCCGTGGACCTCGCACCTCGAAGGGGCACCTATTGCAAGCGTATTCATTTCTATGATTTGGTTTGCATTTCTTTTAATGTCTAGTTGATTTGTTAAGCGTTGACTCTAAAAACTAGAGGAATATTGGTTATGCTTACTCAGGCATTTCTTGATTATAAATATTTATTAAGACAGATTATGCTGGTACATTTATTTTTTGCGTAATTTTAGTCACATCTCTTTTGTATGCGTAATATCAGTAGTTTAACTGCATGTCTATATCTTTTTCTACCATGTGACAATCGTTTCGGTAGATGAGGGTAGTGTATCGTGCGAACATCACACCCCAAATTATAGAGCCATGTACGAAATGGCATCATTTAACGACATAAAAGGGTAATCATGCAACTATTACTCGTTCTTTTACACCATATTGATACATGTGTACTAAGCTAGACTACAGTAGATTCAGAGTCCTTTACATTCAAAGGCAATGTGACTTTTACTGTGCGACAGTTAATTAGCAAAACTTCACACCCATATTGAGTATTATGTGGCTTCGTATGAAGTAGCCCTTATGTTTTACAAACACGTAAACTTTCATTAGAATGTATTTCCTTCGATTTAGGTCGGCAAAATGATCAACATCTAGATTGTATATGGTCATTTTATCATTAAAAGAAATAAATTTTCGGTTTTTCCAAAGTTTTAGAGCTATTTTTGCCACTGCGACTTGTATAAGAAACTGATTTGGCTTATAGATAATGTCGCAGCTGAGTCATAATGTTTCAATTTGAATAATTTTATACTACCTTATGCTGAAACCTATTACACTAAATTGCATTAAAGAAAGCCTACCTCAGAAGACGAATCGGTTTCAAATAGTACTCACATTAGTTCATCATGTCAGTTTTAACGGAGGATGTATCGTGGGAATATTTAAAATTTCTGCTAAGCGGATGTAGCGTAGTTAAGCAACAACATTTCGATGGCTCATTCTGCAATGGCTTGTATGGTGAGGAAATATGGAATTTTCTATTGTTGTAGCCATAATTATAATGGCCGTGTTAGCTTTCTAAAGGTACTCTGCTACACGGTCGGAATACGACGATATCTTCATCCAAGCAACATTATTTTAACCTAATATTTAATTGCAAAAATTTTATTTATCCACGGCAGAACATGAAATATATCTGTACCGAAGAGGAGTCTAACTGGGGTGGGGATTTTTTGACGAAGGAACTGTGATGGCGTCATTTCTTCATCTAAATCAACGTTCATATCAATACCAAATCCCAAAGTTCATATCAACTTTCCGTCTTAAATTGCAAGCGATCCACGATAAGGATGAAGCCCATCGTTATTTAACTTTAGCTTAACTCAGAAAAAGGGTTTAAGTGACTATGTGGGGACCACTTTTCTTCCCGAATTTACATCTTAACATAACTGGTCTTTTTCCGGAATCCTTATTTATGAGTCGCGCCGCTTACATTGAGAAATGGCATCTACTTCCGAGGTTAAAACGTGAAGGGTCAAGGATCATATGAGTAACAAGGGAACGTCTGTTTTGACGGGCAGAGGGCAGATGTTTCTGAATTATAACTATAGTACATTACTGGATTTAAATTACGGAGTTTCGCTCAGTCATTCTGATGATATGTAAAATGTTAACTCTCCGTTTCTATCATTCTACTATTTTCATATAATAATTAATTATTGCTGAAATCTTATTATATATTGTCGAACGTGCATAACGTATTCTGCTACAGCCAAACTATTATGGTAAAAGCGTTGACAGGCGTAACTATAAGAAAATAGAGTGCTGAACCGTGTACCATAGTAGTTGCAATGGATCAGTTCAAGGATACTTTGACCCTGGCTATGTAAAATATGTTTTTACATATGTGCTAAATATCTTAACATCATTATAACAACATAAAAATACTACCTTTTAATCTAATAAACCAAATTAGGTATCATTCAAAATGAAATTCATGTAAAAATTAACACTCAGAGTTTATTCTCCTACATTATGTATGCTTTTAAATCCATGCATTTCAATTTACGTGATCTAATTGGTACCTAAGATTCAAATTTTGTAATTCATATTTTTTTGCATTACGTCTTGGTGTAAAAGTTTTGCTTGTTTGGCAAAAATCTTAACATTTTTGTTCAAATACATGCGGACGCTTGTGCATGCGTAAAAAACTATCAATGCCTCATATTAAAATCCTCTTTTACCCTTAAAAAATCATATTTTATCCCAGCTGGATGATGAAAAAGCACAGAATATCATAAAAAGTATCTAGTAAGTTTTAGCACTCTGAAAGCCAATATCAGTCAAAGACACTGTCAAACATTTGCAGGTAGAGATAAGAGCTTAAGGAATTGAAAAATAAGATAATTTTCCAAGCTCAAGCCGGGACTTACGACGCTCCAGTTTTCAATATGCCTTTTTAAAGCAAAAAATATACTGGTTTCCACCTTTTTGCTTGTTTGTTAAATAGTTCATCCTTCAACTATGCATGCTTTAGCTTAGCAAAAAAATTGTGGAAATATGAGCAGGCTGGTCTGGTCAAGATTTTCTTCCAGGGAATATTCGCGCTTAAGTCCACTTGCGGGTGACTCTGGAAAAATAATCCGTGGTTAATACCAGTGTCCTAAAATTTTGAAAAAATTATTTTAATGAGAATAAACCAAGGACACTGCACCTAATTGGCAAATTGATTAAACGATTGTTGTTTGAATACGAATATGTACGCAAGTCAACGGAAAAAGCAATATTTTTTACATTGGTTAGTTATGAACCTCTTACATCATGTTGTATTCCGAAGGCCAAAGTATTTTTAAAAATGGAAATTTTCTAGATAAACTAGATAATGTCTTTTCAAAAGTACGCGTAATGCGTAGAAAAAATATAAATAGGATATTTTTTTATTTTATCTTTACTACTCCGAACATAGCGCAATTGGCCAATTTTTATCGGGGAATACTTACAACAACCGACGAACTCAAACATAGGAGGTACTCGAAGCCGCGACCCTCGGAACAGCATGCGAGGACTTTTCCCCGTTGCCACCGGGTCCGACAACAAGATTGTTAAATGATGCGACATGACCCCTTAATTATAGCACCTAAGCAAAGAAACTAGTCAGCTAATGAAGAACAAAATGTGAAAATTACGCGGTCTATAACTTAAGCGGTATCCTTGTTTGTTCATTCAGTCATTTCACCAGTCAGCAAACAACGGAAATCATAATTTAATCAGTAGACTATAATTAACAATTGCGTATAACGATTTCCTTGACAAGGATCTGTAGACAAAGGCGAATCAAGTTGTACAGAACTTTCCCGGGCAAAATAACCGGGGATCAAGTCACGAATCAGCTTGGAGATAACGTCCCGGGGACAATGGGGAGAGGTCAGTCGGATTTGATGATAAATTTGCCGACGCATACGTCACGCGTAGCCACGGGCCGAGATAGAGATAGGGCGGAAAGTGAAAAAGAAAAACAGAGGGACGGCTCTACGAGGGGGATGAAAGGGTGAGGGGCAGGGGGTGATGGCAGAGATTTGGAATGGAAGGAGCGAGCAATAATGCCAACCGGGATGAGGACGGGACATGAGAGAGGGGTGGGTGGAGGAAGAGTGATAGGTGGTCCAGGGCGGGGACGCGGTGTAATACGTTATCCCGTGGCATCGTCGAGATTGGACGGGAAACAAAAGGCAGGGGACTGGCTGGTTGGTCCAAGGAGAAAGGGTTATGGGGGAAAGAGGGTTTTCAAGGCTTGAGATAAGAGAGAAAGAGAGAGTTGAACCCTGAAACGCCATCATTTCGGTTGCGAGGCAGTTTTGAGAAACTCAATCCACGGGCTTCCAGAGATGTGGAAACGGGGAAAGATGAACAATTGAACAGGGTGCGGTGAGGATACGGATAGGCCAGGGAATAGGGAGAGATATGACATGGCTCAGTAATAACAAGACTTGAACGTAATTTATACGCGGGCGAGCAGCATAATTTTCTAGATCCAAAGTATCACGATGGAAACAATCGCAAGAATAAGATAAGCCTACATGGGAATGGGACATTTCGGCGCGGCCATTTAAATGCAAGCCATTTTGATGCAGGAATATATATGCCCGAGCCGTTTTAACATTTAATAATATTAGCAAAAGTCATTTATCATATAAGCATTTTTACTATCTTAGTGGTAACTGAAGCGTTCCTGCGCCCAAACGTCCCTGCGTCCAAATGTCCCTGCGCCGAAATGGCCGCGTCGACATATTTTATACTCCACATTCATAATACCAATTTACCTCAAGAGTGTGTCGGGGGGCGATTTACGACCAGAATTCATTACACAATCTACATTAATGTCTCAACCTACATATTACCCTGAAAGTCACCTCAGGGGTGAAAGATGAAGGAATTATATATTAGAACTGGTGGATTGTTAATGAGTCTTTACTGATGACAAAAACATCTCCTATCAACCACGTTAAAAACACAATTAAATTCCCACTTCGAGACGTAAATCATACTTCAAGTGTGAATGTTTACTATGGTAGCTACCATGGTTCAACATCAGAGAAAAAAATTACCTTGCCCGTTTTATAGCCGATTTTCCTAATTCTTACGCACATGGTCTATGCTACCATATCATATCACGCTCTTAAAACGCAATATATCTCCTCAAAACTCCTGCACTAGATTGGTGTTTACCTGAAAGATTAACTGCATTTAGCACCTAACGGCCATTATCATTTTAATATACAGTACTTCTGAAACGAGAAAACATATTGTGTTCCACAGGTATTAGGTAGGGAGCCGCTATAATCTTGGAGGCTATACGCTAGGCTTAGTTTACCTGAAAATTCAGTTCCTGTACATCTCAGATCGACTCAGAGAAAATAATTTTGGCCCAAAAATGCATCCATAGCTCTGACAGAAGCGATAAAGTAAGATAAATACATTGCCAAATAGAGAGATTAAAAATATTGTTCTTCCTGCGAAAGTTGAGTGGCCAAAATAATAACTAAGCTCAACTTCAAACACTTCCATTATATACTTAATCATTTCACTTCTCAAAGCCTTATCCTCTAAACCTTTACACGGCTAGTGTCAAAACAACCCCAGTGACACACCTATGTGGTGGATCGTATGGTATTAGTAGATTTAGTTGAATTTTCCCTTAAAGCACTTCGACGGCAGAGGTAATTTCGTGCATACAGTCAGCCACAGGGGCAGCAGCAATCCGGTGAATAGGAGAATAACCTCTCCAAATTCAAACCGGACCCAGCGATGCTTCAGTAACTATAGTTTCTATAATTTTTTAGTGCTACCATGAAATTATCTTAACGATTTACATATGTACATATACTTTTTACCCTGAAAGCCACCACAAGGGTGTTTGGCAGGAAAAGACTTATCACCAACATGAGCTAGAGTGAAGAAATCAACATTAACTACACTATGGGTATACTACAAATGCCACAGAAACGTAATCAACAATCTGTACTGTAACTATGTAAACGTGACACAAGACTCATACAAGGAACATGCGAGGCTTAGTGTTAGCACTATTCGACAGATAAAGAAACATGCATTAGGAAGCATTGGAATCAGTCAGCTACACTGCCTGTCTAACTAAGCTATCTAACTAACCTAAACTAACCTATCGATCGCGGGAAAAACGACATTTTAAGCCTTTTTGTTAAACAATCTATTTCCCATATTATATTCTCATGATCTGATCAACAGAATTATGCTAGTTTTGAATTCAAACAAAGATTTGAGTCTCACTTTCAATTGATGGTCTGATATTAATTCCCGTCCAAGCTCTTGCTATAGGCCAGTGACAGTAATGAGACTATCATAACAGTCTTACACTTATCTTGCTGGTCTTCTCTGAACGCGTTCTAACTCTGTGTTTAAGCCTATCTCGTGAGAATTCCAAACTCAGGCAGTATATTCTAAGAGGGTTCTAACAACGGAGCACTAGCCATCTACATATCATACACATTTTACTGATCTTCACAGCACGCGTTCCAACTCGGAATTTCAGCCCACCAAGGAGCTTAAGACAGGGAGATGGTGAAACAAATGGGAGGTCCAGGAAGGCACCTGGGAGTTTGGGAAGCGTTCTCAGTACTACAGGGTACTTAAAAACCAGGGTACTTAATCCCGAGATACCTTTCAAATTTTGGGGAATCTAGATAACATGACCCTTTGTGTAGGATATTTGACTTCTCGGCAGAACTAGGGATGGGTCAAAGGTATCCATTTGGGTACTCAATAACCAGTAAATGAATATATTTGGCCCATCCCTAGTTTTTATGTAATATTCATATGTATTTGTATTCATATGAGTCCTAATAACTATAACTTTACCGCGGTACCAGGTTTTCATTTGAGTACTCATATAAAAACATGAAAACTTGGTCGAAAATCATGGGCGAGTACCTATGTGCCGCAATGAAGACTCTAGTACCTGGATGAATACCACTGAATACTAGTATCTAATTCATTATGCAGGCGAGCACCATGCCATTAACCACGACATTCGACCACCTCGACCAAATAAGTATTCATATGAGTCCTCAATTAAATACCGAGTACTCATGTAACCATCCGGTATTCATTCGGATACTCGATTACCAGTGAATAAATTCCTTTGTCTCATCCCTCATCCCTCGGCAGAACCAAGTGCCTGAGCTCAAAACGCATGGTGACTTCAGAAAGGCTACTACATTATCACCCGGCACTTTGAATTTGCGTAATTCATACAGGTGGACCTATGTTGTTTCATCCAGACTTATGACGGGTCATGTTTTCGCGGACGTATTCTCATATCTAAGTAAAGGAGTGAGCGTTTTTTTGAGTTTTTTACGTGCTTTCATTCGTGTGTTGTGCGTGATTGGCGTGTTTATGGCGAAGGAGAAGTCCTCCGTAGTCCTGATGTCGTGCGTGGATGAGAATCACGACAGACTAACTGAAAGCGCATACCTAAGTCATGGAGCGCATGTAAGATATGAATTTTCATTGTGGTTAATTGTATGGATAATGGAGGTCTCCTAAATTTTTCCTCTTTTTAATCTGCGAAATCTTTTCTTTTTTTCTATTTCTTGCTCCATATTAAGAAAACGGCCGAGGAGATACATTACCTAATACAATACACGCACACATACCCATAGCTTGATTCCTTGGATTTTTTATTTTGTCCTCATAGAAACTGGTACTCCGTTAACAATATCCTCCATAGTACCGTATTGTTCAATTCCTCTTTTGCTTTTTTATTTCATTTCCATTAAATTTATGTATTGCTTCATTTAAGCTCTTCCATCCTAATGGACCTCATTGTTTCATTCAATGACTCCAAAATACTACGGTATATCAGACCATGAGGATAAAATAAGGGAAAAAGATTGTAGAACCGAAAGGCTAAAACGCCGTTTTTCCTGCAATCGATAGGAGATGCATTTAGACTTTGAAGTAGGTAAGTTGACAGGTAGTGCAGCTGATTTATTCATATGCCCCTGATGCATGTTTTTAAATGGTCCGAGTTGTACTAACACCATCATTTGCATGTTCCCTCCATAACTCTTGTGTCACGTTAACTTAGTTACATTTTGGACTTTTTAGTAGTTTTTGTAGCATTAGTTATTGTTTTTTAGCATACCGATAGTGTATTTCTGGTTGGTGGAAGTAAATTTTGTCACTGTAGTTCATGTTGGCAATAAGTCATCCCCTGCCAATCACCCTTGTGGTGGCTTGTAGGTTAATGTATATTAAAACATATAGGTATTTGTAAACCGTATTTATGTTTTCGCGACTCGGTTCAAGCATCTTTGTGACTTCACATAGCATAAACAGCCGTTACATTGGACGTGTAAAATTTATACACGCCATTTCCTTGCAGGGTAAGCGAATTTGAAGAGCACCGTTTTTACTGTGAGGTCTAGAAAACTGGATTTTCTATCATGATTTCTTCCATATGGCCCGATCGTTTCATAAATTTTTTGCATATATCACATTTATACACGCTTTCATCTTTTCTCGTTACCCTTTCCATCGTTCATTAACGCTCGTGTCGTGAATTCTTTTCTCGCTTTCTCATTTCATATCATATCCTTAGAGTTAAAGGACCCTGCTACATTTTGGACGATAATCTACCCGACTATTTTAGCAGCATAACCTTTGATTAGGAAAGAATAAAGAGTATATAAAGCCTTGCCTCGTGGATTTGGGGACGATTAGGAAAAAATCCTATGAACAACAATAAGACTAAGATAACATTCCAATGCTTTTAGCATCGTTTATCCGTATCTAACGGCTAAATGGTTCAAAAGATAAATAAAGACGCCAAATGTATTATACAACACGGAAATAGACAGTAAATATGTAAGAGTGAAGTAAGTGACTTCAAAGTTAGCTTCGAAGAGACTGGGTTATACTGAGCTATTGCGCTTTGTCAGATTTTGGGCAAAATTAGCTTAGTTTTCAATAATAAGTCAAATTTCATCAGTATTATCTTTGAATACAAACAAAGAGAGCGTTCAAAATGTCTTGCTTTGGAGTTATGGGGACGATAAGGAAAATACCCTATGAACAACTCTAAGACTCGAGCAACATGCCTATGCTTTTAGCATCATTTATCCATATCAAACGATTGCATGGTTCAAAAGGTAAATGAAGACGCCAAATGTATTGAAAAATACGTAAATAGACAGTAAATATGTAAGAGTGAAGTAAATGCGTGCGAAGTTTGCTTCGGAGAGACCGGGTTTCGAGAGGGGAGGTCAAAAGAGCATTGTTGTAGGAGGAAGAGGCAAGAAGTGGGGGGCCCATAACTGTGAAGTGGGCGTGGATATGAAGCAAGAAAAGGGTAAGATGGAGACTGCAAAGAGAGATTGAGAGAGAGAGAGAGGGAAAAAGAGAAAACTTCTGGGAATGACGTAGAGGGATGAAAGTTTGAGGTGACTCGGGATAAGGAAGACCAACACCCAAAGACCAGAATGGGAGAGCGTTTCTGCACGTTCCCGTATTCCTTTTGACCTACACTGGAACTATGGCGCTACAATACGGCTACGCTGAAATACGTAGGTTATATCCGTTGCCTCTGGCTTAACTTAGTGATACTTACTACTCTAAATTAAATGCTAGAGAATTTCAGAACTGATATTTTTCAGAGTGACACAGAGAATATTATCATGACTCCACACTACATCTCTAGGCCTGGCAGATGCGATAAAATGAGAGATACACTGCCGAACAGATAGGTACAAAACTCGTTCTTTCCGTGAAAAATAATCGACCGCAATAAAAACTGAGCTCCACTAAATACACTCATATAATACATGTCACCATTTCATCTCCCAAAAACTTACACCTTTATACGACTGGTGACCTAACACCCCCTGCCACACGCCCACGTGGTGGCTCGCAGGGTATTATGTATATATAGATGAAATTAAATAGACAAAAGTATATTTGTAATTCATGGGATATTTATTTGATACGCGACGTAGGATTTAACGTCTGACTCCATTATCAGGTACATATATCAGAAGGCATGAAGCTGTAAAATCGGTAGAACTTCGCCGGCTCAGCGTATATGGTAAGCCATTGCGTAAGACTATCAATCAAGAATCGGAACGAGAGGCATCAATTCCAGTCATTCTTTTCCGCCCCCTTCTGCACGGCTGACTAAACACACCTAGAGATTATTTATGAAAAAATGTACCTCTTGCCATCTTTCAGCAGCATAACTTGTATATCATATCGTAAATTTCATATCTGTATGGAAATACAAAGCTATTTATCTCATATCTTGATGGAGTTTTGTTCCTCTGGCCTCGCCGAAATGCGATCTAATGTAGACATTGTACCACACATGAGTCATGAACATAAATTTTGGTGCTAAGAAAGGAATTAATAATAGCTTTTCTTAAAATCATATAAAAAACGAATAACGTCATGCAAGGAAAGACTATTATTATTTTCTTCAATTTTTGCGAAATAACATCTCCAGGAACTCAAATTGAAGCCCAAAATCAATTTGATTCCTTCAACTATTCAGGCTATCTCTATGAAACAAAACATGGTAAGGATAAATAAGGAGGTGAAATGGAGGAGTATTTTTGAGTGTGATTGAAGTGAAGCTCAGTTTCTGTTTTGTACACTTATCGTGCGGGGATATAATCGAAGTTACGTACCTATTTGTCCGGGAATGTATCTCTATAATTTTATCGACAGCAAAGATCAATTAAAGAGAGTAGATAGAAATAAATTACAGAAACTTAGAGAGCACAAGTGAAAGTGATTCCCTAGCTAAATCGTAAATGTTGCTGTGAAAATAAAAATCGTTGATAAGTAATTCTAGGCAGGGCAGCTTTCTTCAAATCAGGATGGCATTCCGAGGCTCATCGCAAGATTCCCTATCTATGAAGAGAAATTGTTGTAGCAATTTAAAGGCAGGGAAAATTTTCACTATCCCTGAAAATATTATAATTATCACCTGGTTGACTACAGCCCTCCATTCTTCACTATATAAAGCTAGTTCATTTATTTTCCCGGAGTATTCAATGTAAACTTTCCGAGATATTTATTTTGGTACTGTCTGTACCAAAATAAATAAACCGGCACGGTATTTATCGATCCTGTACGGGACCAAGATTCCAAAGGATTCCAAAGGAGGGTGGATTCCAATATTGGTAACTCAAAGTCTCATTATATGATTTTTATTATAGGACAGCTTTCATGATCGCTACTGTTCGGGCCAACGTTTTACTGCTGACTGACTAGGAAATAAGGCACCAGGAATCTTGACTATCAAGCAGACAAATTTTACTTCTATAGTCACAATAAACACAATAATCATGGAATACACTTTCTAGGCAGAAATATTAATTGAAACGAGTCTTTCTAAACAAGTACTTATATGGAGAAAATATCGTGTCAAAAATAGGGCGGATTTAAGCTTCTAAAAAATAAAAGCTGAATATTGTTGGCGTGGAATATATATTTTTGGAACTGTAGGGTGAACTCCATGCAGCAATGTCTGATGCATTCAATTATCTCCGGCGAAAGCGACACAGTTCGTGCGAGATAGAATATTACGCAGCGTAAGTAATGGGAGGAAGAACTTGGGAGGGCTTGAAAGGTCGCCGAGATATAATTTCTGAGAGCGAGGACCGCGGAGGAACGGGGAGGTTGAGGAAAGGGTGGATTAAGGAGAGGAGGAAAGAGGCCACGGTGGGTTGAGACAGGTTAAAGGGACGGGCGAAGTGGGGAAAAGGAGAGAGACGAAGGGTCGACGGAGAGAGAGGCGAGGAATTTCCCGGGACTCAAGACGTGTGACAGCGGGGGGTTTTAAGGCCCGGGTGCTTCGAGGAGGCGTTGGAAAGGCGGCGGTGGATGCTTAAGGGAAAGAGATCCGGGGAGAGGGTTGGCGGATGGTTGGGTTAGTTGGGGGGTGTGGAAAGACGGATGAAAGGACACATAATGAACAAGATTCAAGGACGCGTGGGGTGGAGTAATTGGAGAAAATGACGCTCAAGATTTTCCATAGAATACATTCATCGTGATTCAAGATACAGAGCGACCTGCCGTCTTACAGACGGAGAGGAATTTTTTGTTTCCACTCTCAAGCTCTTTGAACCTAACGTTTTACGTGTTCCTGTAAGAAGAGCGAGCAAGGATTCTACTCGTGATTAGCGTTCCCAGTAAATCGCACTAAAACGTCATAATAGCTGTGATGGATTCACGTGATACATGAAAGTAGACGGAGCAAGATGATGCGTAGTTGAAAATAATCTCTAAACGTGCAGAGCATTAAACTGTGGATGTATAACTGAGCGTCAATTATTTTGACTCTTTACTGTCGAAATTTATTCAGCTTGATTGCAGGATTGTTCTCTTCTTTCTGAATGTCTGAAGACAAGTGGTACTTACGCCTGAAAAAATTTGAACTCCGGATTCAATGAAAGCATAACCTACCAGTCATGTATTTATTTAAGACAGAATTAAGGCCTTTTACACGATCCATGCATAAAAAATCGAGCTTTAAGTCCTTATTACTCGATTCTTACTTTAGTGCTGAAATTTGAGATGAGTTCAGAACTGTATATGAAAATATTGATTTAGTTCTTCAACAAATACCGCTGAAGACGAAGAATATATTGTAACAAAAGCACTTGGAGAGGAAGTATCTTTGTGACTATACATTCTTCGCCTCCTGTGATGTTAATACCTGATGATGTCATATCACGTCGTAACCCGGGTCATGTTTGAATGAATGTATGTGTAATTGCATAATCAATATTATCATTTACAATGTTAGGTAAATTCCACCAAGTCGTGCCTGATACAACGTGAAGAATTCAGAATAATTGTAATTGTATCTTTCCAAGACAATCATCGGATCCAATGGAAGAACTAAATAATCAGAAATTAAATAAGACATTAGTACGATGCTTATTTTTCTATCCGAATGTATGATTCAACTATCATTCACTTACTGACATGAAAGACGATAGAGTGCTGCGACAGAATTCAGGTGATGGAGCTGTAATACATCACAACAATCCTCGGAGGAACTGTGGGATATGTAATTTATAAAAGGTGCTGTTGAGACTTGCTGAACTAGATTCCACAATATAGTTCATCACTTATTGTAAATATTCAATAATATATTCCAGAAGAATATAGCGCAGTTTATTGAGGAAATTAGTTCATCAAGTGCTCGGTGCTAGTGACAAGATGTACTCGGATTCAAGTCTCGATTTTGGTTCAGAGTTTATCGCCGATTTAAGTGGTTAATTAATAAATGACAATAAATTTCCATTCAAAACCTATCCATTCTGCAATCGATTTCCCTCAAACTCAAATGTCACCCATGCGTATATATTTAGGATCGCTAATGGGAAACACGTGTTGAGAAAGTTCAATTAGGGCAATTCGACAAAACAACTATTGAAACCCGGATAGAAAATAAAATAACAAGAGATTTCAGGAGAAATCAACGCTTCATTCGGAGAGATGTGATAAGGGTGCCCACATAAAGTGTATCCGTGAAGTAATTCCCGGAAAAAGGACGAAATCATCCGGAAAGGGATATGAATCATCCCAAATGAGAGACGACCTATTAGACCTTTCCGGGAAATGAGGATGAATAACGAACCATTATGCTGGTAGTACTGCAAACGAGCTTATAATTCAGAGACCTTCCATTAAAATCCTTGCAACGAATTGATTTATAAAGAAAATTTCCTTCGCCTTCAACGTCTACTTTCTTTAAATCAGTAGAATACTTCGTTTTCTTTGCAGAATGAGTATTTTGGGGCTTTAAAAGTCATTTTTTCACGGTATGAGAATAACAGCTACCTCTAAGACTTCATAATTAGATTTTTTGATCGGTATTGTTGCCAATTTGTCATTTTTCTCCAACACGCTTACCCAAGACTATGCAACGTAGTACTAAAAGCATGTCTTGAATCTCTCCTGCGCCAATCTTGCCCACTTTGTTTTTTGTTCCGTTAGGTTTAATTTCATATCAATAGGTTATTACCACTTTTATGTACGAATAATTACTCTAGATGAATAGTATTTGGACAATGAATTGTATTACCTCTTTCTATCGCTTTTGTTTTATTTCTGAATAATTGGGGCTTGAGAATAACGATTCACATGAGTTTATGGTATAAGCCGGCTCTCATCTCGAAATAGGGTAGGACTGCAATGGTTTAACGGAGACCATAAAAGATAACCAAATTATAAATTAAAGTTCGAAGTAGGCGTAAATTATATAATTGTCGAACTTTAATTTATAATTTGGTTATCTTTTATGGTATATATATAAAACATTGAATTTGCCAAATATTGCCTAGCAATACATCCATATGAGCAGATGACACACGCTGAGTTCCGCGAACGCTCAGAATTAGGAATATGCTCACTATTTACTATATTGGACATCACGCTTTTCATGTTGAACATGTTTACTCAAGAGAGAGCTTTAATATTGATATCTTAAATTTTGTGATTATTTTAAAGACTAGAATGAAAAACAAGCAACCAAAATGTCAGTAATCTGCCTAAAATACATCCGAAATTTAAACTTACCAAAATCCCAATACTATATAAAGAAGAAAATCGCTTATTACCCAAATACATGCAAAGGGTAGCATGTTATGGTGAAAAATATTCCAAAATCCTCACATTTGAGGAAAATATACCTCCACTTAACTTCATGCAACATGACATCCTGTCGAATTTTTGGGCTTAATTTTTTGCATACTTTACCTAGAGACTTCAAAATCTGACGCTGGAGGAGGATGCTTAAGATAAAATGGACGGACAAAATAAGAAATGATAAAGTGTACAAAGAGTAGAGGAAGAAGAAAAGGGCCATATGGAACACCATATAGGAAAGAAGAACTAGATGGATTGGATATCCTGAGACACTATGGATTTGTGAAGAACATAACTGAAGGTAAAAAGGAGGGCAAAGTCCCCAGAGGAAGACCCAGGATTAAGTTCATGGACAAAATTAAAAAAAGTACATAGGAAGAGATAGCAGGAAGTAAGGAAACAAGCATTAGATAGGGAAGGGTGGAGGGCTGCAGTCAACCAATCTTTGGATTGAACAACCAATGATGATTGAGATGGATGAGTGACTGTACCTTGAAGATTAGCTGAGAATAAAATACGCAGTTCAAATTTCCGAGGATGCTTAATATCAATATAATTATACACCTGTGGATAATAATTGATATTTATCTAGATGCTGTACCTCGACGAGGACCTATTCCCACATATTGCTTACTCATAGATACCCATCCATTTTGTTCTCAAAATGACCGGATAATTATGTCAAAAAACCAAATTTCCCTTTTGTTTTGTTTTATTAGAGTTAACGTCATCCATAGGATACTTTCATCTGTAAATTATTATGGACATAAATGGATTGCCGATAACCGAACGATATTTTATGAGTGGCTGCACATTTAAATCGATGCATTGCAATAATATTCCGAAGCTATCAGGATGGAGGCTGGGCGAGGAAAACTGCGCAAGTGACCCAACCCGTCCGCCCCCTTGCGCCGCCGCCCGTCGTCAATTGTATTATCTTTATTATCCCTCTTCCCCTATCGCGAGCATTTCCATTCGATTTGCTCCAGAGAGGGCAGAGAGAAAGAGGCGAGATAAGGGAAAAGTGGACACGTACCAGCAGCCGGTACACGGGCGGGCGGTATACGTGACAACGCTGAGGGGCATGTCAGGGGATGCGAGAGGGAGAATGAGAGAGGAGGAGGAGGCGATATGGCATAGGGAAAATACGGAATCATGGAAGCCAAAAAAAGGGATGGGACTAAGGGAGTGAGGGAGGAAAAGGGATTGGGAATGTATATTCGGAGGGAAATCGTACCCCTGGACCCGGAGGATGTGATTAGGTGAAAGTATGGATGGCAAAATCGGGGCGGTGCGGAATCAGAATAAACATGCAATAGTAGGTAGGCATAACACCATACGTTGCCGGAGGAAAAAACTCATAAAATTAATCTTTACCAATTTCCTAAGTGATATAGATCGTGCGTTATTTGTAGGCATAAACCGTTCACCGATAAAGGTATGACGATTTCGGGAATTCCACATAAAGTTAAAATACCCGGCTGCTCACTGAAACGGCTTTCAAGCAATGCGAGAGTAGGTTGGTGTGTAAAGAACTGAAGCAGATATACTAAATAAAAAAGCCTACATTTAAAACATATGTTTGCAAATAAAAAGATTCTTAAGCGGGATTTTATGGATAAAAAATCCGAATGACTTATGTTCACTCCGTAAGGAATATCCATTATAAAATGAGTTGAATTTCTTTTGATTCATATTCTGTAAACTTATTAAAAATATATACTCTTCATGAGAAGAAGTAGTGAGAGACATAAAACTAGAATATTGAATGATTTTAATGAATGAGTTTAATACCATAACTCTTCTTAATTATTGATAAATTGGCACTGTGAAGTGAAGTGGAGCCACAAGTGAATAGAAGCCAGTTCACAAGTGAAGCCAGCATGCTTTAGTCTATGGAAGTAGCACTGTAGTTGAATCAAATTGCTGGAATATTTGATCATAAGTGTTATAATTTGCATATTTTGTGTATTAATCTATTCGCCAACTAACTGAATACGCTCTTTAAAGAAAAATTATTTTAAAAAATAGAGCAAAATAAACTGTGGAACGCAGTAATTGTATTGATTCACACGGCCGCAGTGAAACATTCCTAATTAACTATGGTATAATCGAGCATAATTCGATATAAAACCCAAAAAAATGGATTCTCCTTACTAGGAAATAAATCTTAGTTTGACAATAATGATAAAATTGCAGCCTGTGACCGCCGTACTTTAACAGGTATTTGTCAAAATATACAATCTATAATTCGTAGAACAAGAATAAAACATGAAAATAAACTAGACGACGGATAAAATTCTAGTATGCAGATGAGAAAATCTGAAAGCAGAAGTAACACTGAGAGGAGAGATAATAAACAAGATAAGAATATGTGACTTCCACAATTTATTTAACACTAGCGACCGGTTTCGGCTGTCACGCCATCATCAGGTAATGATGGCGTCACCTGATGACGCCTTTACAGCCGAATCCTGTCATTAGTGTTCAATAAATTGTGGAAATCACAAATTTTTATCTTGCTTATTATGACGTCCTTCCAACACGTGAAAGCTTCAAGATTCCATTTTATTGTGAGAGGGGAGATATTAGAGAAAGTGAATTTCTTCCCCTACCTCGGAAGTACCAATACGTGGGACAGAAGTAAAACGGATCTCAAGCGGAGAAAAACCCAAGCTAAGAAGGTGTTCATGGGAAAAAGACAAGTGTGTTTATCACAGAAGATAGGACTAGGAGTGCAGATTATTTTATGCATTGTAAACTTCATGATGGGAAAAACTCAATAACTTTTCTCTTTATTACAAAACTTTTCTCAATATTAATTTATCCCGTCCTCTACCAGCACGTTTTGGTCCAGCAATATATATCTATGACACGAAATGAAGAACCTAGCTCATGATTACGCCACATACTGGTAAAAAACTTCGAGCAGTTGAAATAAATCTGTGAAATATTGTATACATACATACATACATACCAATCACGCCGTTCCCTTCCAAGGTAGGCGTAGTCACTAAGTCTCACTCACAAACACACATAGTACACCTAAATCTGCTTCAATAATTTCCTTCATACTGACCTATCCTTGCATACCTCCTTTGCTTCATTTACCTCTACACACTGCTTCATACACGACCTTATGTTTTAAGAATCCGAATATTCCTCCTAAGAAATTCCTCAGCCACATTTAACCACAGCTTTCACGGCCTACCTCTACCTCTCGCACCATTCTTTTCACTCTTATATATCTGTTTCATTATTCGGCTCTCATCCATTCTCTCAACATGACCAAACCAACGACGCACACTCCTTTCATATATGTCCATTACTGGACATGTCACCCACATTTATTTATTACCCACTCATTTCTGACCCTATCCATCCTTCTTTTGCCGCAAACACTCCTCAGATAACACATATCCACAGCGTTTAGTCTACTCTTATGTCTATCCTGATATACCCATGTTTCACTGCCATACAACACCGTGGGAAGAAGTACACTTTATTACACGGCAATTTTTGCTTCCTTAGACAAGCACCTATTCCTTTATATGCTCCACATGCTGCCTACCACTTTCCTTCCAGCATTCGCACGTCTCTTTATCTCCTCACCTATCCGTCTATCTTTTGCAAACATCTTACCTTAGTACACAAAATGATTCACTAGTTCAATTAATTCACCATTCACCAGCATAATACAGTTATTCTCTCCATTCTCCTTATCAAAAACTACTACTTTAGTCTTGCACGTATTTTCCCTCATTCCATTCTCTCCGTTGATTCACAAAACTTATCTAGGAGCTTCTGTAATCCCTACTGGCTCTCGTGATCAAAACAGCATCATCCGCATATAACAGAACTTGTACAGTGTTTATATGAATATCATACTTATGGGCATATTAAACTAAATCCAGCCTGAAACAGTTATCATTGTTCCGCAATGATTTTGTAAAACATCCCTCTATTTAAATAAATCACAAAATCTTCCCCATTCACACCACTTTCTGCGCAGATTGATAACTTACTGACTGGTCCTCAATTCTATATTTAAAATTCTTTTTTTTTATGAAACAGGTATCCAAGTATTAACTCTCACAGAGCAGAATGAATCGTAACTGAACTATTCGAAGCCTTTAAAGTGCATAACTAATAACAGAAGAAAAAAATTCAATGAAAATCCGATAAAAAAAAGATTGGTAACCTTACCGGCCAGACTTGGTTGGCCGCTTGACTGCCGAGACTTTATTCTAAGCATCCAAATGTATGCATTCACTTCTGGTAGCTAGGGTGATACATCACTTATCATGAAATTATATAAATTATGGCCAATTATAAACAAATTTCTCTCCAATTTTTAAAGACAGCAAAAATCATCCGTACACTGTAATACGTTTTGGGATTATTTCCGAAAAATGCAGTCGTTTTCCATGATATATAGACTGAGAGCCGCAAAGATACGTCGCAAAATAATGAGGAGTTGGTGATACACCGATTGCAATGTACATGGTACGGTTTACAGTTTTATAAGGGGTTTCACAGTACCAAAAATAACTTCGGTTTGGAGCACTTCTGAAAAGAGCGAAATGATGGAGTTACTAGGTGAAGATTAAATACGAGCGTACAAAAAAGTTCTGAGGAATACAGAATCAATGCAAATGTTTATACTAATAATACAGCTTTACTTATATGTGTATGCTTTTCCAAATAGTCAAGGACAATAGCTGAATAAAGTCCGGTTATACACGTGTGGTTTGAATGCAGTTAACGTAAATATTGTTTGAGTAATCAAGAAAAAGTATTATGGCTCACCAAAAAATATCTCTGAAGAACTTTGTGAATGGATAAAATCTTCCATAACCTCAGGTGTATGTGTGGCTACAGCCATAATATCAGAGGAAGAGGATATGGGCACAGGCTATAAAAGCCTTCAGGCGAGCATAACAAGGAATAGAGGTCATGGGAAGGAAAGAGTCGAAGAACGTAAAAAGAGGAGTAAAACGGAGCAGGAGCGTGATGAGAAAAGCATATGGGTATACGCTGCGCTGGACATCAAATCTTCGTCCGACTACCTTCGCAAATTGATTTCTTCCCTGCTCTCTGCGAACGCTGCCAACAGCTTCGACCACATGGCCAAGCAAGGATTCTACCTCCCACGGGGCCATTTCCATCTTGTATATCCATAAGGGCACACGTTCGTATGCATTATGTTTACCTATTAGACTTCCGTGCCTCCTGAACTGTCCCAAATCCACAGAGAAGCTACTATACACGGTTTTCTCTTCGCTCAACGGACACAAACCCAAAGGAATTTCTCTTCGCTCAACGGACACAAACCCAAAGGACTGAGGTACTGCTTCGCTGACCAAATGACCTCCTTGAGAATTCGGGCATCGCTATTTTTTAATATTATTTCAGTGACGTACATTTTATGGTATCCTCTAGACCAAATGGGGAATAGTGTATGTAGCCTTTTAATATGCATTTTTCTCCGGGAAAAAAAAATATTTCCACTGCCATGTGACCTGCTGGGATATTAGTTTCTTGCTATTCATACGGTGTTGTACATATTACTGCCAAGATAAGGATAAGGAGAAATGGTACTTTGGATGAGATAAAGAAAAGTAGCAGCGTTTATTACTAAAGATGATACTATTTCTAAAGATGGAGACAAGCGAACAAAAATACCCGGAAGAGTTGAAAAAATTGACTATTACCCTCAAGAGTAAAATAGCGGCAATAGAAATTAAAGTAGGCTTCAATTATAACAAAGAGCAATGAATTAAATGTATATCCCTTCCTATGAGGCTTCCTATGAGGCTTCCTATCAGGCAAAAACACTGTACGCTTGTTGAAGATAGTTAAACTATTCGCTACACCTTCTCCGAACGCATGAACCAAATGTAGCGAAACAACTCATCAGATGAGAGTCAGACGAGGTAATAAAACTATCCAACGCCTCTCGAGTCTCCAGAGATTATGAAGGCTGAGAAAACCCGATGCTTATCGGTGACTCAAAAGGGCATGTTAACCATGCGGTGGTTGCGTCGTAATAAAACCCATAATAGGTCGCGTGGATTAAAACTGTAGTCCCATTTAAAATAATAATTATGAAGTGATATTTAAATTCATTCTTTTATGAATTGCTTTAATTGTGACAACACAACTATTATTTATTATAACTATTGCGCTAAAGCCTTAACGTATTACCTAAATTCCTCTGAATTAACATTTTACAGAACTTCTACGAGTTCGTAGATAAACACGGCAAATTGGTTTCATACGAGATCACAAGTCAAGTTCACATTGAATCTCAAATCTAATCATAATTCTAAACAAAGGAAACGTATGCTCACCCAAATTTTTTTAAATATTTCATCAAAGACAACAATGGTAAATGATATTAAGAAATTGGTCGACAAACATACACACATAGTAAGTCGCGCGGATTAAAACAGTGACCCGCGGACTTCATTGTTCTCTCCTGACAACTCCTGGCACTTGCTCTGGGCTGTGCACACCCGAAAACTATTCAAATTTAAGTACTTTGAGTTTCAAAATATTCGTGCAAGTGGTTTTTTTTGGGAATTTCCATTGCTCCAACATTGGATTACTTTTATAATCCACGCGACCTCTCCAAGACGTAATACTGTAACTAATACAAAATATTTAAAAAATGTATCCATTGTTTAGAAAATGAAAGTATTCTCAGTTATTGTAAACTCAACAAACAAGGAAAATTTCATCATTTTATTTATTATTTAAGATAAGTTGCCTTAGTTTTAATCACAAAAGCATGGTTTTTCCCATGCGCTTCATTTAATTTTCCCAGAAATCCGATTAATTGCAATCCAGAAAATGATTAATTAAAACTTATGGAACAAATTAAACCATGCACCTCGAGAAGATTTGTTGGAAAATGCATACTTATGAAAGGTAATCATATAAATCGTATCATATAAAAGAGCCCATCTCGTGTACATTAAAAATGAAAGTGTTCAAAATTAAGCTTACTAATTTAGGATCCGTATAAGTTAATACGGTAAATTAGTTGTTAACTTCAATATTATAACAGTATAGGAGTTTTTGAGAGTAAAATTATAAAAATATACTTCAGAATAGATACGTAAAAATATATCATTTTGTAACGTAATGGTTGGTAATGAGACGTTAAAGTAGGTCAGTCGACAGGTAGTATAGTTGATTGATTGATTTACTCCCTATTGCTTGTTTATTCATCTGTCACGTGGCAATAGCATCTTGAGTTGCATGACCCCTGGGTGACTTTTGTACTGCACTTACGTAGTTGCAACATATATTAATGTAAATAGTTTCTGTTGCGTGTGAAGCATACCTATAAAATAGTGCATTTTGCGTTTGACTCACCCCCTGCCTAGTGTCCTCAAGGTGCTTACAGGGCAATATTTAGATGTATAAGTATGCTAAGCGTGATTTTACAAAAATAAATGCATTTTTATGAACACTAATTATCTATTTAGTGGGATTACATGCACAGTTGCGCCATTTATCTGGTTTAATTGAACGACCTCCGAAGTTGAAAGTCCTTGCCATAAGTTTTAACCTATTTAGTAAGAAATTTGATATCCATATGTTATATGATGACAGATACATCAATTGCACTTTTCAACAGGTTATTTTAATAAGTACTACACGTTTCAGCTCACAGAGTCATCATACGGTACAAGACAGACGACACGGTCTAGACGTACTCATTCAAATATCCTGTAGAAAGTTGCGATTGTCATTTCTGTTATAATATGACAAACTTTCACGATATTTCACTTCAATTCTTTGAAATCATTTATATGTTATATTTAGAAAAGTATTAATGATGGAAAGCAGCTCCAAGTTTAACTCTACAGCGAATGATAGGAGTCGACATGAATATATATTGCGTAAATAACCAACAGGTCGTGCATTTCACAGGCCATATGCAAACTTTTTAGCAATATAAGATATCTACATCTACGAAATATCGTGCAAGCCACCACTAGAATGCGTGGCACGGGGTGATTCCACACCCGGCATGCGGCACTCATCCCAATTTACGTCAGAATCGCGCACGTTCCCCCGGATTGCCAGGCGCAGGCTAAAAGCAGTCAGGGCAACGGTACGCAGTAAGACCAGAAATTAGGAGAGTGATACGTAGAATCACATGATACCATGCAGTACACTACTCAAGATACAAGTACTGGTTTGTATTATTAATGCGAAAGATAAATAGCACTATAAGGCACTAAATCATGCAAGAGTAAATCATGCCGGAGATTGCATGCGATTTTAGTAGCTAATGATCATGTTAAGATATTAAGCACTACTGAAAAAATCTATTTAACCTATTCAGTATCCTAGAACTAATATATCACAACTTTTATGTTCCTTTATTGTATGTGGAAAAATGAAATTTTCAATCTATAGGTTCTGCAGTCTATTTCCTTAATCTTATCCCTGTGCTCGTTTCTACCATAGCAGTTTGTCTCTAGCAAAATAAGGTGAACGTCCGGAAAAAAAATAGTCTACTTCAAACTTTCGTAAAGGATTTAATCTATACTTTTTCCTTAGATCGAATAGAATTTCTCACCCTAATTCTCTCAACAATTAAGTTACACTGATGTGTTTATCGTAAATTCTTTTTAACAAACATCGACTACAGCTCCTAGTTCTCATCATGCTATCACTAGCCGCCGCCGGAGATGTAAAAATTACAAAGCACAGTGAACCAACTAGTGAGGACTTCACCTCTACTGCTCGTCTGCGCCAACGAATCTCATTCCAGCTCTGCCAGGCTCCGACATTGGTTCGAACTACGGCTTCCAAGTTAAAGTCTCGACCGTGCGGAAGCCGAGCGTGGTTCCGAGAGGAACTGGGAATTATGCCGCCCGCAATTCCATTTAAGGTCAGGTCCACGTGTTTGCGGACCTTCGGGCCGACGTCGTTTCGTGTTGGAGGAGCTGGAGTCCTCGCCACGACAAACAAAAGGCCGAGAAGGGCAGAGGGAAGTTGGCTATGCATGCAGTGAGAGTTCAAGGGATTAGGCCGAAGGCAAGGGCCTGAGCCCCTGCTCGGGGTCTTTAACGACTTCCGAGATGTTTTATTTTAAGGTCACCGCTTACAGGAACCCGGAGGGAGAAGGAGAGAATCTCAACTCAAGCTTGTTCAGAGCACCACTACCTCCCTGCGACTTACAAACTGAAGCTCACGGTAAGATTGAAGAAAGATTGATTAATCAATAACGGAATATTGTCAGATTACTTTGCTTTGGAGCTGTCACTTTCCAATATCATCAAGGAGACTATTTTCAATTAGTTAATTCCGCAGAATGTATTTTACATGTTAGTCTCCTACAACTTGCATAGATTTATTAGATTTATTTTCTCTCCAACTCTTTGTTGGGCATGTAAAAGGTAAATATCTCAATTGATTTTATATTTGCTTTTCTCTGGTGACTTCCATTTCCATTGCTACCATCTTATTCGCTCAACAGCTTTTATTATTTCTTCTAAAATGCAAATTAAACTTTGTAAAAGTGCTAAACATTTAGAATGGGAGGATTTATTGATTACGGGAAGTCTAATAAGGATAATTGGTAGGGTATTACTCCACAACCTTGACGTTAACACGTCGAAGGAGCCGTAATAGCTTCTTCACGATTTTTACCACTATGAAAGCTCTATGGAGTATTGAGAGTTACACCAGACGTCGCGGAAACCTGCAGTATAACTCAATGGAGTTATTGACTATTTTGTATTACCAGTATGTAACCATTATCGTTGACTTAATTCCAATGGAACAGTAAAGAAATTGCAAATAGGCCGTAAAAAATCCTCCCCACTTATATATTCTCACGATAAAAGTACAAAACCTGCATTATTGAGAAATGGCAGAAGTTGACTGCAAAGGACAAGTACACTCCGGTGAGTTTAGATTCAATCCTCTTTACCGAGTTTAACCTCGCTAAAAATGGAGATTATTTAGCAATAATGGTGTGTAATTTGAGGGAAAAATAGGTCTGTAGATATAATAGATTTTTTATAGATTTTAGCTAACGATCAACGTAGATACGCATATAACTCCATTCCAGAAAAATAGAGGTAAAAATATTATAAGAAATACAGTAAAACTTAACATGCTAAATAAGTTTAATAAAATTATTAAGACTCATTTTCCAGGGTAAATTTAGTACATCTCGTATATTTCCATAAAATAGCCGTTGAAAATTTGAATAATAGTTTCTCTTTTAAATTCTAAGTACTCAAATTTTTTATAATATGCATTTCCTCACAATGTATTAATGCTGAGTCTAAAACAGCTTTTCCTCCCTTAATCCACCATACCATCAATTTCCGCGAAATTTTCGTGACGGTTACTGCGAAACGTTCATTGCGTTTAAGAATGAGCATAGCGGCTAATGTTTTGGCTATAACAGAAGGAATAAATCTTTTCTTAACCATGAGATCAATCAAAATTTTTCATATGAAAAGAGGCTGTTGAAATATATTTTTCTCGAGAAAATCCCTTCCATTCGTCACGCGTTTACGAGGAGTGCATGATAGAAGTTTATATTCTAACGACCTATAGTTACCTCAAGTGGGTTGGAGTATGAACCTCGAAGGAATTTATGGGAGAATGTGAACTTTTTAAAGGAAAGCATTGATATCGAATCGTATAAAAGAATCATGCATCTTTAAAATGAGTTTTCCCCAAATTAAGTATTATCAATAATAGATCTGGGAAAATTTAGTCTGCAAAGCGCGATATACCAAATTTATTAGCATTCTAATGGTTATTAATGGCTACTAAAAGGCTTTAGATTCATAGTTTCACCAAATATCTGATTATAATCAAACGGCCCTCTTACGGTTGAAAATCTACACATTTGGTGCGTGATTCCTTAAGTCAAAAATCTACACATATAGAGGAGCATCCAATTACTTTAAAAATCTGCGTTCCTTGTACTTTTAGACATTTTTTACGTAGAAAAATTATGTGAACATTAACAATGTCTTTTCTTCCGAGAATAGTTAAAGTCAATTATAGAGAATAACTCGTTAGGTTAGCTAATAGGCAATGTGTCCAATTGGTTGGTTATCTCAACAAAGCCGGTTTCTTAACCTGATATGTAGTACCAAGTCTGTCTGGCGTGCTTCCAGTACTACTCTTCTCCTCTTCTATCCGTTTCATTAACTTACTAAAGAGGTTGATTATATTGAGAAGCATGTTGGTGAAAACACACCCCATGCTATACACTCTCAAGGTGACTTTGAGGGTTATATAATTGTTTAAACATATACGAACTCCTTGTTCGAAGATTATATGAAAGAAAACAAAAAAAATAACTAGTATAAAACGAGTAATTAATAAAATATTTTTACGATAGTTGTTTTCACATTTAATAATATTGTTTACAGCATGGAATAGGCCGTATATTTTTAATGTTTATCCATACCTCAAACCGATGAAAAACAGTAACATTGAGACTACGGAATTTTCGAAGATGCAAATGCTGAACCTTTCCTATGACATGTAAAATATTTGTGCTACTGTAATAACAGCAACAAAAACAGCAACAGTGCTACTGTAATAACAGCAAGAAAATATATACCAATGATTTTACCCATATTTATAAGAAGAGGATAAAAATTCTACAGTGAAAATGCTAGATATATATATCCAAACTGGCTATATTATCCAGAATGATTCTTATCATATTGAACCACAAATAAAAAAATTAAAGATTGCTGCAACTAGTCTTTGGTAAGGTACAGAAAAAATCAAACAAATAGCTACTCTACGACAGAGTATATTGTGCGACTGAAGTCAAGAAATCTGAATTGCAAATTAAATTTGGAAAATTGGAATCGCAAAACCTATCAACCTGCCTACTGAACAGATAGTTCAATTTTAGTCTCTTTATACTCGCAAAAATCTACACAAATGGCTTTTGTATTTAAATTTCAGAGAACCGAATTGATTATGCATTGGTATTCACGACTGAATGCTCGGTTATCAGTGAAATAAATAATCCAGGAATCATATTACAAATAAACGGAACGCAAAATAACTGACATATGATTTGAATCAAATATGTATGTAATATAAAATGGATCAAAAATCGTTGCAACGCACAGAAATTTCTTACAATTTTTATCCATAGGTATATAGTAATAGTGTGCAAGAAATTTAAGGTCTAATATTTCAAATAAAATTCCAATGTTCGTACACTAAAATCATAAAAATTTCATCGTTAAAAAAAACAAATTAATAAGTAACACCAAAAAGAGTAAATTAGTTAAATTCCGGAAGCAATTGTGTCTTATTAGTGATTACTCTAAATATTATCACGCAAAATATTTTGGGTGGAAAGAAAACTGCTATCATATCGCAATTTGATGTCAACGATAGAGAAGTATTACCATCATGAATATTCGCAGTAATAAATGAGTCCAGCATATTCATAAATCTTCCGCGTGAAGCGAACAATGGCCACAAATAGATTCTTTGCGGAAGAATGGGATTTGCTCATAAATTTACACGGCCCGGGCTATATGATCCCCGGGACAGCAATTTATGCACAGACTCCGGCGCAGTTTTTCCGCTAATGGCGCCTTCCACGCCTTCAGTTGTCTTCCATTCCGTGCCTGAGCAAACAGCGGAGGAGAAAATCCCTTCGGAAAGAGCAAGGGGAAGGGAGAGGAGGGAAAAGGAAAAAAAAACTTCAAAAATGAGCGAAATCCACTCCCTTTCAGTCCCGAAAACCCGGCCCTGGGTTATCCCTAACGCGAGAAGTATGCACGACCCTAAAAATGAATGTCGTTTCTTAAATTTTTCCTCCGCTCAATATCTCTGATATATCCAACTTTTTTCTCCAGCCCGGCGCTATATCCACAGCAGATATCTATGGAAGCCCATTTACGCTACTCTTTTGTTCTTGTCCTCTCTCCCCCTCCGCTCGCTACCGCACCCTCTCCTTCTCGCCTGTTGTCCGTAAAGGGGTGGCAAGGTCGGGGTACGAGTTGAAGAAAAAATAATATTTGGAGTGTTGAGAGGAAGTGGGGAGGAGGCGTATTGGCATGAGCTGTCGGGATCCAAATTGGCATGCATTATGCAGCCCGTTTCCTCAGATACGCCCCGCAGCCGCGTAGATGGCCTGGCGCGGCCCGACATCCACACAAACCCACGGCTAACTTCCCCAACCCACCAAGGCAATCGAAGTCGCCGAAACCCTCTCTCCCTCAGGTTTCCACTCCCAGAGAGTTGCACGGGAGGAGATAAAGAAAGCGCCGTTTGGAGAAAAAAATAGCAACCACGGAGGAGAAAATAGCGCCTTCGGAGAAAAAAATGGCGCTTCCGGTGCAAAAAATCTCTCCCTCTCCATCGCGAATATTATCCCTTCTTTGCCATTCCGGCGCACGCAGGACTCATATATTCGCCTTCCTTCATTTTTCATTCCGCCTCCCGCACCCTCACCCCCTGTCCCACCATCTAACCCATTCTTTCGCCTCCTCTCGAAAAATTTCATATGAATGACGAATTCCGGAGCGTAGAATGTGGCCGTTTGGTGCGCTTGTGTGTGCGCGCGTTCGTTCTTCAATTTTTTTTCAACCCTTTCACGATATATATCTCTCATCTCTCCTCCCATTTTCCCTCTAAGCCCTTTTTGAGGATTCCGTGCGTACATTTCCCACGTCGCTTCGCCTAGGCAACCTTTGCAGGATTGAAAAACGGAAGGGAGCTTTGATTCCGACACCGAAAGGATTAGAATTTGATTCATCCGCAGGAAGAATTCGCGGAAATGGCATTTCCGTCCAGCTCGTGATGTAAGGTTCGTGTCATTATCTTCATTTGTTTCTTGTCTTTTTTACAAGTAGATTCATCAAGCACTCTATCGAATTTATTATTCACCGTTATCAATTTCACCAGGTTTCTCATTCCAGATAATATGACTTTCAATGTCGACTTGTCAAGTAGCTTGAGCAAGATATCATTTCACACAGAAATCAATGAATATGGTCTTGATTGATAGAAATATTTATCAAACTTCCAAAGATAACAGAATATATGATTTAAGATCTTAGATTTTCCCAGCGTATCTGCTCGATAAATTTCTCTCGAGTATTCCACCGGATAAGCAGGACCATGTCTTCCGACGTTTCGGAGAAGAACTTGCTCTCCACCTTTAGGGGTTCAAATGCCTGCTTCTGCATTTTGGCCTGTATAAATACTTACTTCTTGTGGTCAGGTGTCATATGATTTGCTTACTGCTGTGTCACCCCCCTTAGAAGCCATCGTACAGCTTTAAGCACTGGATATTGTATAATTATGCAATGTTGGAGTACCACATTCATAAACGTTCAGAGCGAAAAAGTACCACAGCTAATGAAGTTGTGAACAATCACAGGATATTTAGAAAAAACAGAGGATATTTGTTAACAATTCAATGCTTCAAGACGAGCAAATATCTTACGTAAATTGGTTCCAGACCCTCTGCCCCTCCACTTACTAAGGCAGAGTAAGATGACCCCAACCCTCCTCCGCTCTTTCCCAGAAACGTCTTACGTAATACTTGATTAAAGTTTGTGACGTATGCTCGTTTCCTAACTATTTACGGTTATCAGATGAAGTATATTAAAGCTTATAAATTGAAATTTCCCATCGTCAACACCCCTAAATACGTTGGGGAAGGTGGGAAAATGCGCATACGCCAAAATCAATCGGATAACACCTGACCCCAAGGATTGAGTACCTATATATACAGGCTAAATTGGAGAAGAAGGCATACAAAACTCCTGAGGATGGAGAACATGTCATTTTCCCAAACTTTGAGAGACATGAACCTACTTATACAGTGAAATTCCCTAGAGACAATTATCCAAAAGAAACTGCTGTTCTGCTCCTAATTGTACTAAATTTTGAAATATTGGCTTATAAATACCAGCGATTATACCAGGGATATGGTACGTATATGCCCTCCAGAGAGACATAATTCAGAAAAAGAGGAATATCTAACGCCTTGATCATGGAAAATAAACAGTATGTTGTCTTAACTACTAGTAAAAATTAATCATACAGTCACCGTAGTCATTTTTTCAGAATAACGGAAAAAATCTTCCATAATGAATGAGTTTTAAACGTACCGCGTTAAAAAAATTAGTCAAGTTGAAGACTTGTACAGATAATTTTTTAACTAATTAGAATTACAGTCATATACAAGAATATTAACACTGCACCGTTTATATTAAAATATAAACTTCATTCTTCCTACAGCTGCAGAACTTAAAACGCACAATATGTATCCGATCTCCACGATCACTGGGCAAACATCACGCTCAAACTATTATAAATGTCCTTTAAAGATTAGTACGTAATTGGAAATATTTTTATGACTTGCCTAATCCCTGTTATATACTCAAGAAGCTATGGTAATAAATGTGCGAGTAAATAACTTTTCTGTTTTCATTGGAAAAGCATTATTAAATTCAGCTATGGAATATTTAGAAGTTTATGATTCTGATTTCACTATGCTCTTCTGATTTAACCATACTGACGGCAAATTTCGTTCAAAATAATCTTAACCTGCCTAAATAAACCCTTTCTTTGTCTTTAGAAATAATAAAGAAATAGTTTTCCCAACTTGTACTTTTCATTCCACAGACTTCATTTATAAACACTAAAAATATTACAAGTACTAAGGCACAATAAACGCTGAAATATTCTGGAATATAATCAAATTTGGCTATTTAACTACCCAACTAAAGGCCAGGTAGAATTACGTATATTCGCTGCGAGGATGGAAATAGAGAATTATCGTTTCTTCGAAGAGAAGCGCAATTTACTGGCTATAATAAGATTAAGAGCTATAAGGTGACCATTCCATTCTCCAGGTTCCCAGAAAACTACTGTCTGTAAACTAATACCTATTCTCTCAAATAGCATTCTCATTTGAAAAGCAATTCTCTAGAAAGTAACGATCGATATTCAGGAACCCAGTCTTCCTGGCAGCGGAGTGATAAAAGGTTTTTGGTTCCCATTATGAACTACCTATCTTAAACGTTACACTGGAGTTGCATCGTAACTCATAGCCACCGTGATCCCAATTAAGATATCAGACGCGATCCAAAACACTGGTCAAAACTTCCACGGAAAGAGGGTTGGTGGCGAAAGTTTGAAGTAATTACGAGCTGGCCTTATCGAGCTGGTTTTGAGATAGCCAGGAGAAGTATTTGATACACATGGAACAGGAAGGAGGGACTTTCTATTGTTTGCCGATACAATAGTTACATCCAGTGCCTCTCTCTCCCGTGGGACGATTCCTTAGAACGGGAATACCGCCCCGCTTCTTTTCGCCTCTCACGGAAACTCATCTCAAGTTCCCTCAAACAGCCACGGGCAACTTCTCCTCAAAGACCGATTTTTACGGCAGTCCGCACTCCGGAACCATGCCCTAAACCACTTCTCGCCTGCTAACTCTGGCTACAATCTTTGCGGCCACTTCAGCCGGGTCGGGAAGTTTAAAGTGGGTCCTGTTGCTGCCTCAAGGACCAAGCAGGACACGTCTCGTGCGTGCAAAGGCTACATCAACGACTGCGCGAGTATGCAGGAGCAGCCCCCAAACGAGAACAGTTGATTTTTCCTCGCCAGATGTAACAAGAACTACCATGCAACGTCTAGATGATTCTAAAAAACCTTAAAGCGGAAGCACATGTTTAACTGGTTGAACTACCCGATAATCTGTTCAGGAAAGCTTTCTGCCTTGACAGTGATAAAACTTTGAAAAGAACGACCTCAGAAAATCCGAAACCTTTTCTTGGAGGTTTGCTCAATTCAAGACCTTTTCTTTGCTTGGAGGAAGAAACGTTATATATGCATCAATTTTGTAGTAACTTTTCCGCTAAAAATGCTGACGTCTACATCTACATACTACCCTTCAAGTCACCCGAAGGGTGTTTGACGGGGGGTGAGTTATCACCAAGATGCACACTGATGTACAACTAGCTTTTAACTAACGTGCACTACAGTACTATTGTGCAATCGCTTCTTCAGAAATTATTTGTATAAATATAAATTGCAACTACGTCAACGAAATACTAGAATTATAGACGGTTCATACGAAACTAGAAATTAGTTCTACTTTGGAGAGTAAGAAATAGGAATCAATGTAAAATTAAATAATCAGCTCTATAACCTCTCAACTAATCTACTTTAAACTCTCAATAGCAGTCAAAATGGTCTCTCAATGTGCACGAGCAAAGCAGCACCTATAACCTGTTTTTTCTGCAGTGTATTTACTTGTCCTTACTAATGGCCTATCTAACCCACTACAAATCATGATTAAAGTA
This sequence comes from Ceriagrion tenellum, assembly GCA_963169105.1. Taxonomy (NCBI): domain Eukaryota; kingdom Metazoa; phylum Arthropoda; class Insecta; order Odonata; family Coenagrionidae; genus Ceriagrion; species Ceriagrion tenellum. The sequence continues at coordinate 95,662,548 of OY720643.1, forward strand.
CGAATTATTCATTTATTCGACGAATGTACCATTAATATAAATTTTTGACATAACATCCGGCTGAACCGCCATTTCAGTGAAGTAACACATTTTGACGAATGTTCAGGTAGAGATTTGTTTATGACTAAAGCAGAAAAATATCATTAGTTTTGGGTTAGTACCAGGAATTTATTTCCACTAAAGTTCCTTCAACTTCTCTTTCTCAAAAGCGTAAGGATGAATTATCCAATCCGACTGACATCCATTTATTGTTTTTAATTAATGGACTCACCTATTGCTATTACTGAACGAAAGCACACATATTAAAATCTCAATTTTACTATGTTCTGATATACATCACTTCCGTTGTGATGATACCTATGGCTCTACTTGTTTCATCGTTTGAAACATGAAGATTCTGTAGTACAGCAGTGATAGGAACCTCAAATCAACATCTCATGCCATAAACGACACAAATTGCTTAACTTTTAGGAAAATAACGGGAGATAGCGGACGCAGAAATGTGCAATATGCATAGGGTATAGTCCTTGACGATGGGTTCGACTCCTCGCCAAGTCAGTTGATTTTTTTCATGGAGAATATCACCCCTTTAGGTTGCACTTTGAAGCTTCATCGGTGTATGTCGTAGCTTAATTTAAGAACCAGCATAAATCCGAAGATTCAAGTTCCTATCCTGGAAAATAATTTTTTTACTGAGAATTTCCCTTATCGATTGGCGTGTGAAAATTACAGTACAAATATCTTAATTTTGCTTCAATTGTGCGCGAACTCTGAGGTGAATAAAGAAAAAGTACATTTCGTTAGACTGGTTACAATAGGAATTTTCTCTGAAATAATTCAAGCAGAAATCGGACCGCTGAATTAAAATTGTGCTCTACGGTTTAATAGCAATAAATAATTTATTTAAATAATACCAGCTAATAAAATGTTACGAGTAAGTTGAAGAATACCTACTTGTTTTCTCTTATGAGACCTCTCTATGAGTAATAATCACAGGCAAATAGAGAACGAAGCAGATTTGCGTACAATAGTTAACAATTATAGATTTAATTCATCAACTCTATGAAACATCTACCCTCAATAAGATTAGATTAGTCTTTGTGCTAAATTTCATTTTATGGTTGCTAAAACCTTATCCCGTTTGAAATCCAGGCTTGTTTTGTTTTCTAAAACAAATGGTATCTCTCAAGTAGTCATAAATGAAAAGCATTATTAATATTAGTCAGTAACTGAATCTTTACCAGTGTACTATGTGCTACAATGAACGTCTACATACCACTCTCCCAGGCTATGGTTTGACAACGATTTGTTCTCCTGACTACTTTTCGGTCAGCGACTTTCGCCCGAGGGAACAGGCGAGTTTATAATTCTAACTATAGTGAGCGGCGGATGTCTCGACTGAAATATCTGCGCCACATACGGCAGTGGTGGTTTACACAGTGCTACGTAAATATTGAATTGAAATAATGAAGAAATGTGGGCATACCGTAATGAGTATTTATGAAATTACCATGTGAGGTACTTTGCGGAAACATATCTGAATCCAGGATCACCACCAGTTTCGAAACTTTTAAGACTCTCTGCCGTTCATTAGTTCAAGGAACAAAAATTTATTCCACGGATTTATCAACCACAAAAAATTTTATTTCAACTCTCTGCCTCATATGTATGATCGGAGAAAGTTTATTCCTAAAGCTTGTGCCACCTGAAAGCCTAGATAACTCTTCCCAGGGTTCAAAGATATCCGAAAATGGACTCCCTTTCCACTGAAATCATCCGAAAGCTTACTTAAATCAAACATTCATTGGATGATGAATTAAAAATGATCTCTCAGTGAGAGTCAAACCACATCTCCTTCCGACACACGATCTCAAACTTTTGAATCAAGATGAAATGAAATGAAGATGGTTTCCTCTAGCCCACATATATCCTTCTTAAGAACTAATTACTGGGAAGGAAAGTCAGTAGCAAGATCCCGACGGGCAGATCCATCTTACATAGTCCATGAGTCGGGATAAATGCCTACATAAAAAATGAAGAGAGAGGCTAATCCGTGATTCAGTACTTAACTCTAGGGTCAGAGCTATGTAACTCTGAGGTTAAATCTCGATCGGCATAAATCATCCTTATTAAGGCGGCTTCAACCTCAGGATCACTTACAGATTTTCTGAAAACTTAAATATTAGCATATTTGAACATAAGTAATTGTCTCCGGCTTAACTTCGTGGAAGTACGTACAATCCATGATTAAAACAACTTTGTTTCAATCCACACAAATTTTATTATGCATGCAACGCGGGTTTCAGCAGCTTCGTGCCATCATCAGGACCTGTAGAAACCTGATGATGCCACGAAGCTGCTGAAACCCGGGTCGCATGTATAATAAAATTTGTGTGGATTGAAACAAATTTGTTTTAATCATGGATAGCATATTTTAAGTTGCCTTTACAAAATTAGATGATGATAAAATATGAACTCTGGGAAAATTTTACTTGGGTTGAGCCTTGAAAGTGGAGATTTTAATGGCTCTAGTGGAGATTGCTCAAATTGTAGCAGAAAATTCCAATTTGAACGAGAAAACGCATTTAAGCTTTTAATTAAATCTGTACGAGTACATAAGAAACGGAAAATCCTGGGATATTGAATTAAAATATAATCAATAAATAATGAAACTGAAATAAAATAAATCATGCACCTTACCAACTATTTTTACTTTGATTACTAGCGAAATACTTCCGCAATTGAAGTAAAAATTCGGCATAACTATGCAAATGGCGCTGCAGTCGGCTCCTAAGGCTGGACAAATATGGTCATTAAAAGTATTTTTGTGGAATAATCTTCCTATTTTAGACCATGGTTTTAGTTTTGAATAATAAATCCAATCCGACAGCGAGAGCGGCATTCTATTTAACCGAATAAATGATAATGGGTATGTTAATAAATGTATCGATTCACAAGCACAAGCCAGAGCTACCTAAAGACGTTTAAGTTAATATATACGTGCTATAATGCTTTATGAGAGCAATATGAGAGCAAAATTCTCGGTTGAACTGATAGAGAAGTTTAGAATTCAGAGCGAAAATAAAACGTTGTAAAATATTGATGCAGAATCTTATTCCAATTAGGTGTGCTACAATATATTTCCTGTGAGGTCTACATAGAATTAAACTCACTATAGTTCTTTTAAATTTACTTTGAACAAACATCAGAAACCTCTTGATCACATGCATGGAATGCATAAAATATTTTTACTGGCATGACTCGCGAAGTTCAAAACTAATAACCCGTGTAAAATAAAGCCAGTAGGATCTAAAACCTATGTTTTTACAGGCTATAACAGTGCGTATATCACTTACTTCAAGTATCAAGGCGTCAAGAAGTCATTTAAATAATAGCCACAATTTAAAAATACTCATTAAATATGCCCTCTTTCCTGTAATCCGGCGACGAGATAAACTAGCACTGAATTTGCAAAGAACCAAATCTAAATCATGTATTTTTTCCTCTATCCTATGATATCAATAATAAAAACAAGCTAAGTTTAACGCTCATCTGTGCTTAAAGAAAAGTCGCTTCAATAAACTTTACACTTTTTACACATAAAACAGAGAATTAGTCAACAACCTCCATTGAAAATAATAAAAGCCTCCTCATGGAAGTAGGATCATTGGAAATATTTAAAAAGCAAGTTTTCTGTTAAGGGTAACATGAGATGGGGCCATAGGAAAAGTCGCTCACGCGCATCTTAGCGCTGATATGAAGCAACAGCAGGGCGGGTCTTTTCTTCCTCATACACCCCCAAATCCGGTGCTCTACAGGCTTTGAGGGCCGATGGTTCGTGATGGGGAGAAAAAGGACGGGAGAGGGTTGTGAGTGCCTAGGTGCATAAAAAGGAGACCCCCAACTGAGAGGGTGAAAGGGTTTAAATGGTGAAAAAGAAGGGCTGAAGGGCTCGAGTGGAGTGAAAAGAAAGATCACGGGTGGGAAAGGAAGAGAAATGCATCATAGTCTTGAAAGCTCTCTGTCAAATCCTTGTCTCTCATAGATATCACAAACTTTCCCAGCCAACAAATCCCGAAAAAATACGTTTAAATGATTTGGAGACAAAATAAGAACACTTCACCATTATGCGAGTAAATTGGCATTGAATATTAATGTGACGTCACCTGAATATGGTGATGAATGTTGGAACCCGGGTCGTTCCAAATAAAAATATGTTGAATCACGAGTATAATATATGAAGTTACGAGTTATCATTATAATAATGAAAATAGTTACTAAGCAATAGTAAATAGCCCAATCTACCCAGTAAAAGTAGTTAGAACTAATATATGGCAAGTATTAAAATCCCTTTTTTATTTTGGAAAAATTATATTCAAAATCCATCGACTGGACAGTCTATTACTTTAATCTTATGTCTGTGATTATTTTACCGTAGTGTGTCTTTAGTAAAACATTTGGTTCATCCAAAAAAATAAAATAAAACAGATTTTGAATAACTATTTCCATCTCTTCAAAGCAATGAAGACAGAATGAGAACGGTTTGAAACGGAGGAATAAGACATCAAGGATAGATTTTTCTGCGGTTGATTTGTCAGCCTTTTCTCTACACTACTGGACAATAATTGGACACTACTGGATAATAACGTTTGAAGGACTGCGGAAGAGAGAAAGGACGGCTCAAATTTAGCAAAAGAAGAAAGCGAATTGTAGGTGGAAAACATTGCGCGGTAAGGTATTGGGGATGTGGGCCCTGGAAAGGGTTAGAAAGGAAGAGATCAAACTGGCAGATTCCTGTGACATGGGGGATGGACGGTAAGAGAGGTTAGAGACAGGCTTCGGAAATTCTTTGGGATCGTCTGTTGGGGGTAGGTTGATAAACGGAGCCTTCAGAGAGAGAGAGAGAGAAAAAGAGGCTAAGGAAGGTGAACCAAAAGAGAGGTAAATGAAAAGAGGACAATGGAAAGTGCAATTGATGAGGGACAAACCTTCAAAATTTAGTTTATAGGCACGCGTGTGTCTAAGCGCGTCTCACCAGTGTGCTGCACACTTTGAAACACGAAACCTTCTTTCTAATCGTTTCATAGGTGTAGCAATTCAAAACAGATCGGACACATGGTACATGTGAATCACTAAAACTTCTAAAATCGCGTCTGCAGCCCTTGTTTATTTGTATTCAGGTTCTACAATATAGCAAGTGAGCTACGCCATAGGTAAGGGATCGCATATGTATAGTATCAGATAGTGAAAAATCCGCTTCGTGCAAAGAAGATCACACAGGCCGTTATGATAATCTCGTTAATATTACTGACCCTTGCAACAACTGGAATGGAAATCACTTTCAGACTGTCATTAAAAATCAGACTTAATATTTTACCGTCTGATGATTGAGATAAAAAAATAAGTAAAATTTAACATAATTTGATATTCTTTGACAGCACTTCATTTTATTTCGATTTTATTACTCCTAAATTTATAGCAGTTGACCAACAAATAATAAATAGCAACGAAGGTATTCACAAAAAATAATTCAAAAGGAACTCTCTCTGAGGTAATAACAAAAACATATTTTTAAAAACATCTAAATATCTAAATTGTAAACTGTACTCGTTTGATGTTCAATACAAGTATCAATTTTCAATGTAGCCCTGATGAAGCATAAATTAACATGCAAAACAGTGGCAAAAGAGTAACAGTTTAAACGTGAATTAATGCCCTTCTATCTCCAGGAAAATAACTCAATATTAATGAAAAAAGTGGCCACGAAGAAGAATCCTCTAGATATTTAATATTTTATGCAAATTCTTAAATATGTTGTTTCTGTCGAAGTAATTTATATCTCAATAGATATAAATCTATTGGTAGGTAGCTGTAAGGGGAGTATTTTGGTTCTAATTAAAGTTAAAAATTTTCAAACTACAAAAGAAGAACCAAAGAGAGAAATGGAAGAAAAGAAGGTAGAGACATGTACCAGCGTCATGCAAGGAAGGCTACTAAAACCATATCATTTAATATAAATTACTTCCTCTACTTATTATCCAAAACTGCACGTGACCCAAAGGCTAACGTCCACGTAATACTTACTGTTGCAAATTTCATTTTTGCTGCCTTTTTTCCATTTTTCTAAACCATATTACCTTGATTTTGATATAACATTACGATCATAATGTCTTACTTAGGCAGGTGACTACATTTCCATAGACATTAGACATATCTACAACAGATCCCTTCATTAATTATAACCTTGATTATGTGACTTTTTTTCTCTTGGAAAAGCGCAAATGCTCCTTTTAAAATAGAAATCTAGTCGCGATCCTGTGTCAAAATTAAAAGAGCCATTAACTAAATTTTATTTCGAGAAACTTCTTCAAGAAACCATGGCATTGGCTCAGAGAGCACCTAGCATTTAAAATTGAGAAGACAAGAAAAAAGATGGGACCCCAAATGAGACAACCTTTCTTCTAAGAGCCTTGATTTGGCCATGGGCACATATTTTAATTTAATGTGGTCTGTGTGCACCCAAGTATTCTAATGAGCTGAGAATATGACATTATGAATGGACAGTCCCCGTAAATACACATATTTGGTTATGTAATTTTAAGTCGCAAGTAATTTGCAATCAACATGCTATCAATGGATGTATGACTACGTCTCAGAAGAGTGTAAATATGTCGAGCATTTTTTTTCTGCTAAACCGTAACCATAGACACGCGGTCTCACAGACCGCTTTGACTTTTAACAAAACTGTTTTCCATCTCTACTAAACTTGCATCTTAACAGATTTTTTTCTTTTAAAATCGATATCATTTGAGTAATCTATCGCCAAGAATCAAATTCACGGCGACTGAGAAGTTTTTCTGCGGTCAGACCGCATTCATTTTTGATCCCATTCCATAAACATAAAAATATATCATAAAAATTTCCGCTTATATCTATTTAATAAAACATTTATATTTGCTTAAACATATTATGATAAAAAGATATTTTATGAGTATTTCCTGTTATCATAATATTTATTTCAAATTCATATGTATGCAAGTCTACGTTCGATAAGCTGGAAAATATACTTGCATCGCTGTTTATATCATAATTCATATGTATTTCCCAATATGGATAAATTGAGCTAAATTTAAACGAAATTGTAAACCAAATTTAAAAATTGTAATTATCCCGACGATACGCAACTTTGGGAATCTAATGAGAATCAGGGTGTCCATCGTAAACTGCTTGTTGCCAATAGTAATTTGGTATATTTATAAAGCGTTTCACGACAGAATGTAGAATTTACAATCCTACAAGTTTATTTTGTTGGTTGGATTTACTGAGCAGGATTTAATTTTTTAGTTCCTTCCACCATTATATAAGTAACTCATGGCACTGAAATATTTGCGCAAATTCATTATATCTCTGTAATTCAAGCTTTTTATCAAGCAACAAATACAGCTGAAATATCAACTGTATTACCACTCCATTAATGAAAATGTGAACCAAGTGGCAACCAAATATACATGTCATGAACTTAAAATTTAGGTTATCTCTTATCATTTATCAAGTGGTTACCACTTCTTACCAAATAATACATGCTTAATGAGTAAAAACTCCAAGAAATAAAGTTCATATTGACTTAGAGGTATGTATATTTCTGATGGTAGGATGAAATCAGGTAATATGAGACTTCTTTCCTCAGGTGTCAAGCTAACAAAATCACGTCCAGCGTTAATATTGGAAGTTCGTTTTGGCAACGGGTAACGGGTACGCTTTGGTGCTGTAAATCTCAAAACTTCTCATTTAATCTCGGATCGCTGAAATTTCGGGGTCTTTCTTCCGCACCAACATCTTTACATGCCTCGCCGTTACTCTTCCTCACTTTCCATACCTCTTTCTCTCCGCGGAATCTTTCCACTCCGTCAAAACGATGCAGTCGTTTCTCAACCCCCCTCCACCTCACATCTCTCATTAATAAGGAGTTTTGAATTCGTTACCGTCCCTTCTCCACCCCACACCCTCCACTTCCTTATATAAGGATTAATTTTTTTCACCCGGTGTCCAAGCTAAGGAATTTTAAAGCGAATCTTGACGGCAAAATGTTCCCGCGGAATTTATGGCAGGAGGAGCAGTGGGCGTGAGGAAGGAGTTTGAAGCGGAAATTATTTCTTATGGGAGGAGAGATTTCTCTTCCTCCCAACATTCAGCCTTCTTTTTTTCCATGTACCTCCTCCTCCTACCTCTTCCAAGTCTCAGACCTCCAAACTCCTCCTTTCCAACATCCTCTCCCAACTCCTTTTCTTGTAAGACGGTTCAACTTCTAATCCTTTGCTTGCGCTTTCGTTCCCCCCTCGCGGCCCTGATCCCTCCTTCACTCCCCCCCCGCTTTGTACATTCACCTCCCTTTCTCCCAACAAGACGTCCTCAACTTCTGTGTTCCCTTTCTCTTATCTCCATTCCTTCGTCGTGGGTGGTGAGATTACATAATATATCGACGCCAATATGCGGTGTACCGATGCATCGCTATGAAAATACGGTCTACAGGGGTAGAATAAAACCAAAGAATGTGATATAATAGGCGCTTTTAGACTCCCTAATGCTGATCTTTGTTGAGATCACCTTAAATTATTGAAGGCAGTATAAAATATATCGAATAATAAGCCTTGCTCATTGTATTTAAAGCAAGGAAAAGGGAATTGAACGATTTTGTTGGGAAAAAATGCTACAATTTTGTAGTTTAATAAATGAATTGCTTTAAAAATGAGAATTCCACGGATACAACGTCAAATTTTTCAATAAAATGATATAATATATGATGTGAGAGGCCCTAAACCTGATCTGTGACGGGACTGATTTTAATCATTGAAGGCAAAATCAAATATTTCTGATACATAAAACAGGGAATTTTAAAGTTAAACTTTGTGCAAATAAACAATTAAAGTCATTTAATACATTTTTCTATAGTAAATTATAGAGGTCTAAACATATAAAAATTAAAACACTGTTTATATATGCATACACACATATATAAACATATCCTTTATTTGCTTATGTATTTTACATATATCATATGAGTAGCCTAGATTTCAATATATTGTACCTCAATGATGAAGGTACGATTGTGATCTGCGAATAACTACCCTCTCGTTTGGTGAAAAATGGCATGGAAATAGTGGTAATGCAATGCGACACGTCAGACTCTAAACGGGGGTAAAAATATCGTCCCCTAGATGGCGAAGACTACATTTTTGGGGAGCAAATAATTCATGGGATTACGATCAGGTTTCCACCAACTATGTAAACTAGGGTTACTTTAAAAAGTAGTGATTAAGTTATTATATCAAATGCTCCAGTGGAAAAAAATCAAACCTAACAATGAACTAAAAACCTTCATGTACCTGTAACTCCTTAATTTGAGAGAATAAACAGTAAACATTTCTGGTTCAAAATTGCATTACATATTTTAAAACATTTCACAGAGATAACGAAGTAATGACAATGGTAAATTTCAATTTAAAAATAATGTTAATATTTCATAGAGGTATTTATCTGTATTTCCGTGATGGGTAAATCCAAAGTCGAGCCTAAGGCTGTCTTTTTATTGGAAAAATGATTGTTTGATTATCCTTTTGAAAGGTAAAATGAAGGTTAAAAAAATTCCCTACTAAAGGTGATGTAATTAGGATGGTAGGTAAATGCATTGCGTATTTGGAATTCAATAAATATACCGTCGGATGGTATAGTGATACGAATAGTCCTTTACCCATATACCCATATATATATATATATATATATATATATATATATATAGGTATATACCTATATATTTAGGTATATATATAGGTATACGGATATCATCCTTTACCCAGAATTCCGTACTCTCGCTTTAGCCCTTTCATCTGCTCCTCTATTTCGCTCATCTCACATCACGCCCTCTTTTCTTATCTCATCCTTTATCTCTAACTGCTCTTCTCGACGTATACTCCACGAGCAGAATTTTTTTCGCGGAAACAAGAGGAAAAGAAAAATCCACCAGCTTTCTTTGTTCCCTCAAACGACTGAAATTTCGTAAACTTTTCGATTGAGGTTTAATTTGGTAAAGCATTTCTGAGAAACTCCTGAAAAGAAATATAAATGTAATTATTTTTCCTAGCTCTTGCTCGAGCGTTCTTGTTTTCACGCCATTCCCATCCTCTTGTATTTTTAGCAATTGGGTATTTAAACTTGAGATTAGATTGGCAAATAGCGATTCATTTCTCCTTGACTGCTTCCAAAATTTTATTCCGTTGGTTTTTTTTGGGATATTACTTCGCAGCGAGCGCGAATTATTTCGAGGTAAACTTATATTTAAGTGAAGTTTTCCATTTTCTCCCATTTTCATTGCTGATTATTTTATATTTCTTACTGAAACTTAATCATATATTTAATTTTTTAAAGGTGTTTTTTTGTCGCAACGTCATTACTCCAATAATTCTTCATCAAAATTAATGATTCAAATATCGTTTTAAAGGTTATATTCCCCGCTATGGACGAAAAATAGACAATTGGTTTAAAAATTAAAGTTTTTGTAAAAATGTTTTTAAAAATTATCAAAAATTAACAGTTCCATCTGTGGACAATATAATTAACTAATCTTTTGGCTATAGTTACGTGCTTAAAAGACTGTAGGAGTCGCCATCTATTAACGCATCGTTTAGTTAGATTGTTTACAGTCTACATGCAATCAGTGTGACTGTTTACCGGTTATGTCATGTATCTTTAACACAAACATAAATAACATGTAATTGTCCATGGGAAGAAACAGGTAGAAGAACAAGAAGAAAAAAGGAAGAAGCTGCATACTGTGCGAAATATTCGCACGGGTCAGCTAGTTTTATATTAGTTAAAAAAATTAACTGGACTTTAAGTTCTAAAGAGTAATTTTCTGGGTATGTGTTTCTGGATGTGTTAGCCCGAGAAGCGTTTTGATCTGAAAAAATCTTGAAAGAATTTCTTCTTTTAACTCGTTTATTATAACTTTTAATGGCAGCATTTGGCCGTTTGAGTATTTAAGGAAAATAATTAAGGCATTTTAGATTGAGCGAAGAATGAAGTCCATAATAATTCATAGTAGGAATTTTAAATCCGTATGACAAATATGATGTCCCAATTGGAAGAAACAAACAATACTCATATAATTTGAAGTGATATTCTTTTCGGATACGGGAAGTATATTAGAAAACAGACTAAAAGTTATGAATACAGTATTACAAAGATGGACAAAAACTGTAATAATCTGATGAAGATGTTCATTTTACATCAAATACAGCTAAATTCCATCAAGTTTAATTTTTTACGATAACTTTCAAGGACAGCATCTTGTATGCCTGCAAAAAACGGTGATTTAAAACTCCTCACCGAGTTTCAACAAGTCTATTCATTATGATGATATGATATGATATTGTTTATTCTTCCATCAAATAATGTACACAACTACATTAACATCGAATATGAAAGATTTAGGTAGTCTTTAAGGTTATTCCTGAGGTAAGACTACCTTCAAAAACAAAAACATGCGTTGCCCAGACAAAAAATTGAACAAAACACTATGCGTACATGACATTATATAATACAGTCTCTAATGGACAGCAACATAAGACAAAAATACCACTATGCGTTTAGCAGATTATATATACTAGTCTCTAATAAACAAAAGCAGGCAATTTTTAATTCTTAGAATAGAGTATCAATGTTTTTTTGTGTAAACAGCCAAGTTTTAACTAAACGAAGAAACTTTGTGAAAACATTTTCTCTTTTTATAATTTCAATTTTTATAATTATCTTGAAATGATAAACAATGTACGGTATAAATCAGTACTAAGTTGTTATATTTTAGCTACTAAAGTGGTATTGCCACCAAAATATGGTGTTCACTGTATGAAATATACTTATTGCGTCTTAAAACTACAAAATGTGAGACTTTTGTTACCAAGCGACCAGGTAAATTTCTTAACGTACTTGTGTGGCAACATATCATTAATTGGTTCGGTAGTTTTCTTAATCACCAAGGGGTTGTTGGAGGTAGAAATAAACCACCTAGCACATTAATAGTATTCTATAGTTTATGTATGTTTCGACGAAAACTGGATATTTGATTGTGCCTAGTCACTAATAAGGATGAACTTAAATTATAAAATTATAGTGAGATATAAACCTCTATCTCAATTTCCATGGCGATTTTGTGCATAGTACACAAAAAATATGAGAAAAATGAGCGATAATTACCATAAAGACCGCTTTACATGGTACATTTTATCATCATAACGAATGTATCATAGAATGTACAAGATAATGAATGGAATTAGAGCAGGGACTATTTTCTGTTCAGTTATTCAGAGAATCATACAATTTGCCGCCTTTCACGGTTCAATTTTCCTCATGCAACAGTTCATACACTCGTTTGCACATTAAAATGTACCGAGTAAAGTGGTCCTTTACCGAGTAGACCTGTACCGAGTAAAGTGGCCGAGTAAAAAGGACCGAGTAAAGGGCACGTAATCCAATTTTATATAGTGGATTGTAGCATCAGTCATTTTAGTATTAATTCATTTAAAATATAAATACCGTCTAGGTTGGTATTATCTTCAAGAATTTATTTCAATGGAATACCTCTAAATTATAGAGCTACTGAAAGTCATCTGCCTCAACAGTTCTCAAATCAAAGATTGATTTTCTGAAAGTGTTCAATCCAATCTCCTAATCTTTATATACATATTTTAGTTTAGATGAACCAAAGAGAAAGCTCGCAACCCGAACCCTGCGAGCACCCTCTGCAATTTTATCTCTCCTACAGGCTTCACTCTACGTAATTTCCTTCACCAACGAGAGAAATTAATTTTTGCATCCCTACACAATACCCTGTACCGTATTAAATTTTAATATGTTAATTGTTTTTCAATTATCTCGGCATCTGTTGGCAATCAATGCATAATATTTATAAATAAATAATGTAGAGAAGTTTCTCTTTGTAACGAGACCAAAATACATAAAATATAATGAGATGACTGCCTTTCTGAGCATACATTAACCCGTCATTGATTATAAAAACCTTATAAATATACAAAAATAAACAATAAGAAATAGTGCAATTCTGATTCTTGAATCCTCAACCTCGAGAAATAATTCTACACAATTTCGATATACGCTCAGTTGCGTATATCGCGCGTTTGCTCTATCTGAAACACGCTCAAAGAAAATCTGCCCTAGTGCTTTGTGTTTCCATTGAGAAGGGAATTCACTTCCGCATCCGATTAATTGACGACATAATAATCCATCGCCGGCTACACGGGAAGGCGCTCTCATCATGTCCCTCTTGAGCATGAAATGATGTGTTGGGAAGCCACACGCAGGCGCCCCCGGGCCTGGAGCCCATATTGATATCTCTTTATGAGACTATACGGGAAACGATGGCCCGGAATCTACCCGGAACTTATCGCTCACATCGCGAGTATTCCTACAGGGCAAAAACAAATAGGAAGGATAGGGGACTGGCAAAAAAAGAGAAGGCTGAAGAGTAGACCCGAACGCCATGCAGGGGGGGATGGTGTCGGGGACTTGTGTGTCCGCTCGCGGGCTGAGAGTGGGAGGAAGGGTGGGGGGAAGGATGCATACGCGCGTTGACCCAGATTTCCCGCGGTCTGCCTTCCGTAACTCTTTGGCGGGCACCGAAAAGCCGATGTCGGACTCGGAAACCAGTCCTACACAACACCGACTAGGATAAAATGAAACAAAATCCGTCCCCACTTCAGGGGTGGGTTAGATTGCAACAGATCCTGAGTGACAGGATTTAAAATTGAGGTTTATTATGGCATTAATTAGTTTCCAAACATTGCATGTAACAAATGATTGGTTACGAAGTCACTCGCACGGGTGAATATACACCAGGGTTGAAATTCGCTATGAAAAAATCATTTGACTTGACCGGGATTCGAACCCGAATCTCCCAATTGCCCACACCGTCAGGTGTGTCATTCGTAGTTTTAATAACGACAATGTTGGGTTTATCCACCGCGACAGTGGCTTTGTAAGCACGACTGCGTCTCATGTGCTACAATGTAGACTTGAGACCTGAACATCTAGTTCGCATAAACCCCCCTCGAAATTCACCTTGAAGAAAGATGGCTTGGTGGTGTAAGTGGCTAACACACCTGACCGGCAATTGGGAGATCCGGGTTCGAATCTCGGTCAAGTAAAATGATTTTTTCATAGCGAATTTCAACCCTGGTGCATTAATTAGTGTTAACTAATGTCCAAATTGTAACATCGATACCCTGGTTTTCTTTAAATCCCCCACCTCTCTCTCCCTCATGTGTTCCCTGACATGAAGTTCCTTCATAGCATCTGGGAAGGTGCTCTACGCACCAATAACCTTCTTTCTATCTTTCCACTTCATTTGCCTCTTTGTAGCGCACGTAATAGTTGTCTCGTTCACATCCCCAAATTTTGTCTTTCGATAATCTTCCGCATTCCAAATTTTTTCTACTCCATGACATTCACCCTCCGATGACCTCTTCTTGCCCCTCTTTGATTTCAAAGCCTTCCCTGCAAACCGTGTAAGCAAGTTAGCTCCATCTACCCCGTTTACTTATCACTCAAGTCTTATACTCACAGCTTTACCTATCGCTTAGTCCCCGTCCGCTGTCCTCTGCTCTTTTGAATGATTTCCGTTTTCTGTTATTAATTTTATTTTTCCTTTATGCTTTTCACTTATTTGGTTGTAATTAATCCAATGCAGTAAGCCTTTGTGCCATTATTTGAACTTTTTCAAATAAGTAAAATATAAATAAATAAATAGAAAGTAAGATTTTATGTATAGCATAAGTAGTTATGTCACACTGCGTGGCCGGGATATGTTGGTCGTTAATTTACTGGGCACTCACTCAACTCACACTAACGTCGTAGTCTCCAAATTCATCTCTTCTGTCGGGTTAGTATTATTTTTAGGATTGATGTTTTGTGCTGTCCCTGGCAGCTCAAACGTCCTAGATCCGTGTGCAATATAACAATCCTACCTGAGCTACGTACCCCCTAGGTTTCTTAATTGGGACACGACTGTATTAGATTCGACGGTGAGTAATTTAATTGAAAAACTATTCTTTCTCTACGATCTTTACAACGGTTGCAAATACATCTAAATAAGGGCTAATTATTTGAAAGAAGGGTTTCATGAGGCAGTCAAATTGCTATTCCTAATGTAAATAATAAAACATGTCACTATTGAAGGAGAGGAGACTTTGGCTCTTTATTTTTTCTTACGTCGACGTTACGGCGGAGTTTATTTGATAATGATTTTAGTCATTTGAGTTACCGTATTGGTATAACTACAAGACTTAGACTTACAAGACAAGACAAGTTTGGTAAAATTCTTCGTTTAATTAATTTTGGTTTAATCAATTAATTATGAAATTTACGAGCATA
The DNA here is from genome assembly GCA_963169105.1 of Ceriagrion tenellum. Classification (NCBI taxonomy): domain Eukaryota; kingdom Metazoa; phylum Arthropoda; class Insecta; order Odonata; family Coenagrionidae; genus Ceriagrion; species Ceriagrion tenellum. Next base: position 95,677,989 of record OY720643.1, read on the forward strand.
ATGTAATTGAGTTAGTATTTTAAGTCGAGGAAATTCACCAAAGTGACGTGTGGAGACCATATTGGATGTAGGGTCATGGTTATACGTCATGCGAATAATTCTTTTTTCACCTTCAGTCTCTAGAAAAGTAATGATTGGAGCAATGGGTAAATGATCCAAGCAAGTTTATACCAATCACCGTCTTATCTGAACTAAATCTTGCAAATGACTAAATAATGGACAATTTTGATTGGAAGGAATTCTTGATACTGTGAATGATACGGAGAGTTATCAGAGGCTTTAGTACTGTGGTGATCCTTTTACCTTGTTTAATTAGGTGATTTCTTTAGCATATTATTTATAGTATTTTTTTTATAAAGATAACCTTCGTACCCGGATAACAGCTTAGGGGCTATTTTCGTGCCCACGCCACTGGCAGTCCTCCTTAAATTACTCCTCAACTAATTCCATCTTCACTTAGCAAAACTCTTGCATTATCGCAAATTACACAATTGCATTTTTGGAATTCTTCAAATATATTCAATGCTCTGTTTCTGATTCAATTCTATATCCAGTAAATCTTGTTTGATTAAAACTGTGGTTCTCGGCACTGATTCTGTGTTAAAGACCTAATAACTATGTGGATCGTTGTAAAAGCACCGCCAGATCACTTGAAATCTAAAAAAATACATAGAAAAAGCAAAGAAGCGGTCCTTTTGGAAAGGTTTTCCATTTTTCCTCCACCGCCACTATGCTCCGAGGCGGTCATTTGAAAGATAAAGAAGGGGTCACAGTGTCTATCCCTTGAAACTCTCCTCCAGCGGAGAGCTTGCCCTAGCCCCGACTCTTATGGAACTCTCCCTGCCCCTCCCGCTCCGTACCAATTAGAACCCTCCTCTGCTCCGCCCCCCTCGCCCTCGTTCCGTTAACACTCCCAACCTTCCCCCCGACACAGTCTCCCAGCCGCTTGGACGCAGAGACCACCCTACGGCTCACGGCTAAGTTCTACATTTCCCAGTCTCCTGCGTCTCTCTCTCCCTCACTCGCTCATTCACCGTGTTCATTGTTATCAACCATTGTTCTCATCTCACCCCGGGAAGGATGTCACATACACATATATATGTACGTTGTTACAGGCATGAATGCACGCTTCCGAGACGGTCCTGCAGGAAAAAAAAACGCCTGATACTTTGAATACTTCGGACGCCTCGGGACATTGAGACTCCGGTCCATTCTCTCTCTAACGCCACGTCCTACATATAAAACGTAGGACGCACAACGGGTTTTGACCCATTACAACACCCCGTCGGAGGAATAGCAAACAAAAAAACTATGGTGTAAACTACCGATACCTTTGTCTCATATTCCAGTTGACCACGATATCTGTTTTTCTCACCCTATTCCCCGCGAACAATCGCGCTTCTGTAATCTTCAACACAAGCGAGGGCCAATGATCAATAGAGAATGAAAGAGTCTTAATTGTTGTATTTTTTCCTTAACAAAGAACATTGGTGACACAGGAGATAGTCATTCGCCCGGTGGATGTAGACACCAGTCTACTGACCAGAGGTTACCGGTTCAGATCAGAGTCATTCTTAACTTGAGAGAACTAGCAGTTTGCGGATGTCGTTACTCATACTGGCTTTTTTTTAAACTCCGATGATAATTCAATTCATATGGTAGAAAAGTATCAATAATTTTAACATCTATTGGAATAGAAACAGGTATGTAGATTGTAATATATATTGGAATAGAAACTGGAACAGTTTTAGCGGTCAATGGAACTAAAGCAGAAGTTTAGCTGAACTGGAAAAATTCGTCGTAGTAGGTTTTAGGGGTAAAATGGAGAGGGATAAGCTAGCTATTATTAGCTAGCATTTAAGGCTTTATCCCTGATGCTTACCTCATAACATAAAATACCACAATGGTAACAGTATAATAAAATTATATATTTCGTCAATATATGGAAACAATAGTCTTGTTGACACTCACCTTCCCATGAGAACACGAGAATGCTAAGAGTTACTGGTTTTGAGCTAATTAAGTCTCGGATTTTGATTAAAAACGCATCTAATAATGCAAAAATCAATTTTTCATGTGCTCGATGACTTAAAGCAGAAACTTATGCATCTCGAAGGATTAAAAAATGTTAATCTTGGCAAAAATACGTCTCGATAAACCTTTTGCTGCTGTTTATCCCCAGCAGACAATTACGGGTTATTTAGGATCATTTAAGTAATATCCTAGAAACAACAGAAGGTAGGAGATGATGGGGATGGCTTATCTGGTATTTTTTTGATGAATTCTTATTGGGCGTTCCTCAGCTTAAAAGCATTTGTGATATCTGATGTTTTATAGGAGACTTATCATACTCGGGGCTGAAGGCCAACACCCCATAAGATAATTGGAAAGTCTCCAGTTGGAAATATTAGCATGCGTGAAGAAATAAATCTTTATACTAAAATTTTGATAGCATTTTTCATGACTAAATTTCCATAAACCCTAGTTTCAACCCCTTGCAGAGGTGCACCGAGTAATTTCCATCCATTTATCTATAAAAATTACAATCGCCTTAGCTGCGGTGCCTATCTCGTTTATGGGATGGTATGTCGGCCATCCAAAAAGACGTTATGTAGATTTTATGTTATGTTTTCCCTGGCTGTCGCGTCCACGCTGCGGCTTAACACTCCGTGGACCCTAAACTTTTCTGTAATCTCGATGCTGTGAGGCAAGAGGTTTACGAGAGGACTGAAATATCACCTTTAAGCGTCAAAAAATAAGCAGTTTTGCCTCTCTACAACAGCTGAACTTTCATCGCCAATGCCTAACCACAAGACTTAGTATTTCCAAGCCGAAGAAAGTGCAAAAACCACTACTTTCGAATACGTTCATAAGACTCAGGCGTGATATCGTGGAAGTTTGTCAAAGCAAGCGTAAAAATCACACCTTTCCATAAATTCTCAATAAGAACTAAAACTCTCTTCACTGTATTCAATTGTAATATTCAATGGACACAGTTATCGAAGACAATCAACGTAGGCAAAAGCAACACATTTACTACACTTGTAGACGCAACCGCAAAGAAGAGCCACATACCCAGCAAACGGCCTATACCCACAGTCATCCGTATATGGTTTCGAAAGGTTTCTCAAAAAGTCTCAATTTTCGAGATCACCGAAATTATTGCAGGCGTAAGGCCCATGTCACCCGCAAGGCGCTCCTCCATCTATGACATACCCACTCCTCGCTCTCTCGCAGGGCACGTGTTCGACTCTACTCCTCAATTGTTTGACTAATTCTACTTTATTTGGGTTGGGAAGGTATTACCTGCAGCAATTCTATAAATGACCATTTTGAAATATTTTAAAATAAGTTCATTCACCAACAACTAAACATCTGCAAACTTGTCAAAGTAAATGAAGAACGGTAATACCACCGACTTCCGTCCAGCCAAAATTTTATCCGGTCCTTTCTTAAAGAGTTCCGAACAAGGTTATCAGACCCCCAGAACCTATTCTCACTAGCCTGTGTCATTATCCTATTTCCCAAAATACTAATTCTACTGCCACAACATCAAACTCATCTACGAGTCTTTCCTGTCTTTCAACGCTCTTACTAGCCATAGCTATCCGTTATCTTAGTAAAAAAGTAAGAAAAATGAAATAAATGATTATTGGATTAAGACTTAATATTAATTACAAAAGCTGTTAAAGGGTTTAAACTACGAAATTTATGAAATTTTCAAAAACTTTTGCACTTTTTCTTACTACATTGTGTTACTCCCGTCAACTTGTCATTTGAATAGCAAATAAATTGAATATTTAATTTTTTTCAAATAAAAATCACCTCATACACAAATGTTTTCTCCCTTAACGCACTATTTGTGAACTGACCGGTTAACTCATCGAGATGGCTCAACATTCGCGCTTCCGTTCCGCACATCTTTCATCTTCGACAGCTGTATTATATACGTATACAAGTATATGAATATGTATAGATTTTTAAATGCAAATGAAAATAAACTTATACTGACTAACACCAGGGTTTTCACTCGAACTCAGTGGAAACCACAGGTATTCATCGTCGATACAAAAAAACACAGTTAATACTTTAATACCTTAATTGACCATGGACCAACATTTCGGCAAATTAGATGTTCCGTATAACGTATCGAAACCTTATTCGGTGGTTAATTAGCAGTGTAAACTTAACCAGTGTCTCTTCGTCTAGAAGAATGACATTATTGACTTAATTGACTGGGGAATTGTGTGTTGATTTGAAGATGTCTAAGGGGTACACGTCCAAAAACGCAGCCACGTGACGAGTATTCCGGAAGAACGTGGAACCGTCCATTTTTATGTGTAAAACGCTTTCGCATTTCATACCAGGTTAAATATTTGTACCGCCAACGTATTGACAGAATACTTCTCCGTAATAACGAAAATAACTGGACAACAATGGCCATTCAGACGTAACGGACCACAACGCTACAAAAGGGAGGCCCGGACACGATTGCCCTGATGATGGCAGGAGAGTAATCTGTCGAAACGGTGACTTCAGCCAAATATTAAACCGAGTGTGGAACCTGAGAAAATTTCACTCAAATAATTCGCCGAGTAAGAACCGAATTCTCCATTGCCATGTTTCGGCAAGCACGTGGGTAAAGTAGGCATCCATGTGTACTGCACGCAAGGACCCCAGGCCGCTTAAGAACTCGACTGCACTAACACTATCTCCCGCGCACAAAGAGTGTCTCCATGAGGTTCGCTCACGTTTTTTATTTTTCACTTCTTCGCACCGAACCCGCGAAAAAAAAGGGGGATGGCCAGGGTTGTGACACACTTCCCATTGTTCCCGATGCGCGCGCCGCCGCCGCTACCGCTTGCAGTGCGCACACACGGGAGTAGAGCGGGGGGTGAGGGGGGAAAGAAGGGAAAGTGCATGTTTTTTTGTCATTAATTTCGCCGCTGCTGCTGGTTTCATCGCCTCTCCTACCCCCTCTATCTCTCTCTCACTCTGTAGCAATTCTTTCGTTTTTCCAGCAGTACGGTGGGCACGAGGGGTTAGAGGGGGGCGGCCGCGGGAGGCATGAATAGGGGAGTCGGTGGCAGAAATGAGAAGCACGAGCGGTGGGGGGTGTGGTACGAGGAGAAACTGGGGTGAGTTGTGACGAGTAATGAGCGAGGAAAGAGATGGATCGAAGCGAGCCGACTGCTCAGCCGTGGAAAAATGTCGAGCTGGTGGACAAGGTGGTGGTGTGGAAGTACGGGTAAAAAAAAATTTGTGATGAAATAAAACAAGTGAAGCGCGGGCGTGCGAACAGCTCTCGCGCGCCGCCTGGCCGCTCGTAAGTAATTAATCACCGAGTATACACATACACGTATGTATAAATGGATGCGAAAGTCGAACATGGCCGAGATGCGCATCGCAAAGGGGGAGAAGGAGGAGGAAGGAAAAATAACGCTATTGCAATCTTCGTAGTACTTACTTCCGCGTAGATGAGGGAACGTGTGGAAACATCCACCTTTTTTGCTCTTAAAAACTTAAATGACCGCTTCTCCGTCTTCTAGAAGGAAGTAAGGTAACAAAACGAGGATTTCTCATTTCCTCAGTGGAAAAAGATAGATACGTTTCCTCAGGCTCACAACGCTTGCTAAAAACGCATCGCTATAAAGAAAACTCTCAAGTGCCAAAGTGCTTCCTTCTCTTTTAGAGTACCTTTCGGTTCAGACAGGTACAGCAGAATGACTCGAGGAGGAGAAAAAAGAGTTGTCTTGCGTGACAATGGAAGCATTTGGTAAAACCATTATGACAAATGGTTCTGTAGCACTTCCAGTCAGATAATATTGACTTTAATTCCTACCAGCTGCATTAAGACGGAGTACAGTGGCAGAAGTTCTAAAAACTCACCCAAAGTTTCGAATCGTAACATGTTCGGGAAAACGTGGTTAAACCTTAGCAACCGATGACTTTTGTTGCTCGTTAACAATGAATTTTTAGAAACGAATAGTTATTTATAGTAGAGATAGAACTTGATTTCCTTCGCTGCGCCGCACCATTATCGATATTTTCTGGTGAAAGAAAGTTCATTTATCTCTATGTTTGACATTCCTGGCGATTAGAAGAAATGATTTAACCAATCCATACGCTTGTCATGAAATGTAATAGTCGTCGAATTCGCCTAACATGATGAGAAAGGAGAAAGTAGCGATTTGAAGACTCGCTATTTTTGACTACTGCTGCGAGAGAACAAGTTATAGTTTGTCGCTTGTTGACAGAATTTGAAGGATCGCCTCCAATAGCTCCAGAGAGATGGAATTTTAATATGGATTACCAAGTATTTATTTATTTCCTTTCGGTGAAAAATATTCGAAATTTTAGTTCTTATCTCACCTTCACAATAAAGATTATGATTCATTTAATAAATTTCATTTCAGTGAGATGGAGAGTCAAGTGGAGACGTTATGCTTTAACTTTTAAAACGATTAAAATAGAAAAAGGGGATAAAAATTAATATTGAAAATAATTTACTCACTTTTCTTAACATTAAATTGTTCTCAGTCAAATATAGAATAACTTCAGGCTTCAATGTTGAGTTATATTAATATAAGTTACACATCATACTGCCGTATGGATCTTATTTCTGCCCATGGTTTACAAAATTATACACTTCGATACGAAAAGAATTTCTGGAAATGTTAAGTGATATCGTTACCCAGTTATTCTCCGTGTCTAACACGCAGAAAAATTCGAGCCTCACTTATTATTTTTATTTAGAATATCAGAGATCACGACTCTCTAGAATATTGAGACCAACGGCTCAAAATTCTCTAGAACTATAAAAATTGATGTCAGCAAAGCATAAAACCCGTGAATCCAGATCCTGTGACGTATTCTAATTATTTCCTAAATCCCATCCCAATGGCTGTAGCACGTAAAGAATGTCATGCCAAACCGTGACGCCAGGTCACATACAGGAAACAGTGCTTACGTACGTACATACATACCCACCACACCGTTCCCTTCCGGGGTAGGCACAGTCAAAATGTTTCACTCATTAATACATAATTGTACACCTAACTCTGCTTCAATAGTTTTCTCCATGCTGACCTATCCTAGCAAACCTCTTTTGCCTCATTTACCCCCATACACTGTTTCATACATGTCCTCCTGTTTTAAGACTCCTAATATTCCTCCTCCTAAGAATTTCCTCAACCACATTCAACCACAACCTTCTGGACCTACCTCTACCTCTCACACCATCCATTCTACCCTCATATATCTGTTTCGTTATTCAACTCTCATCCATTCTCTCAACATGGCCAAACCAACGAAGCACACTCCTTTCATACACGTCCATTACTGGAGCATTTAACCCACATTCATTCATGACCCACTCATCCCTGACCCTATCCATCCTACTTTTGCCGCAAATACTCCTCATATAACTCATACCGATGACGTTTAGTCTACTCTTATTTCTATCCTGACATACCCATGTTTCACTACCATATAGGAAAGTGGGAAGAAGTACACTTTTGTACACGGCAGTTTTCGCTTCCTTAGACAAACACTCAATCTTTGATATGCTCCACATGCTATCTACCATAAAATTGATGGTTTCCGGCGTAACTTTGTGGAATTTACTAGACATATTGAAAAAATTTACTAGAACTTTGTATTTCCACAGAATATTTTATTCGAACACGACCATGGTTTCGACGGTTAGAAAAGAGCTCAATATCATTAAACATATAGCTGTCAACAACGGCTACAAAACAGATATGATCGATAAACTATATCGGAAAAAACTACAGAAGATGGCTATCCAAACCATATACGGAACCCCTCCGCTAAGTGAAAATGATAAATGGAGGAAATTCTTATACTTGGGGAATTTGTCCCTCCTAGCTACCAAGACCTTCCTAAAAAATAATCACATGAGAGCTGCCTATTATAATAACTCTAATTTAAGGAATTTTTTCTCCAAGTCCAAGGACGCTATCCCTACATCTACATCTACGTCATACCCTGCAAGCCACCCAAAGGGTGTGTGGCAGGGGGTGCTTTCGCACCAGGCATGCATGAATGATATGGTAGAACACCGACATTACATTAAAAACCCGCGTACCACACATGCAAAGCGCCAATTACAAATCTAATACCCAAGAAACATTGTATCTCCAATCGTTCTAACATGCAAGGGATACAAAGACTACTACTACAGATTCAAAATATCATGCATAAATAAGAACATCATTATTTACATCATGCATAAATAAGAAAGAGGAGAATATAATGAGAAAGATTAACTGCCTGCCTATTGTCAATACTCGAACTATTCATGACGACGATCACAGCTGTTATGGTCCCGAATGGTACGCGGAAAAAATGACATTTTATACCTATCGGTTCTACAATCTAGCTCTCTAATTTTATTGGCGCGATCTAATCTGCCGTAGTACGAAGGGGTTAATAGTATGTTTTTTACGTCGTCAGTAAAATGATTTTCCTGAAATTTATTTAGGAGGTTAAGCCTATAATTTAATCTACGCTGTGATAGCGATTCCCATCCTAATTCTTCTAACAGTCCAGACACACTAGCCAACTTATCGTAGCATCGTTTCACAAACCTAGCTCCTCTTCGCTGTACGCGATCTAACTCTGATATCAACCCCGTTTCGTATGGATCCCATACACTAACAGCATATTCCAGATGAGGCCTAACGATTGAAAAATAACAACGTTCTTTCACTTTCTCATCACATTTTCCGAGTACTCTCTTGATAAAGCCTAGCTTCCTATATGCTTGACCGCATATTTCCCTAATATGTTTTCCCCAAGATAGGTCGTGACTAATTGTGACTCCTAAGTACTTAACAGACTCGGCGTGAATAATTTCTGTATTTTCAATTCTGTATGCCCTAAATGGCCAAATTTTCTTTTTCCAAAAGCTGACTGCTACGCACTTTTTTATGTTTAGTTCCATCTGCCACTTTTCGCACCAAGCATGAATAGCAAGTAGGTCGATTGTTAACGAGTCGCTATCTTCGGAATTGTTAATATCCCTATACACAACCGCGTCGTCTGCGAAGAGTCTAAGCTTACTTTTAACGACGTTACTAATATCATTAATGTACAAGAGAAATAAAAGTGGACCAATTACACTTCCCTGAGGAACACCCGATGTAACGCTAACTGTGTTTGACATGATACCGTCTATGACAACCCTTTGTTCCCGCCCATGTAAGAATTGATTAATCCAACTAATAATGTTTTTATCTATTCCATATGCTTCTAGTTTTGAGAGCAACTTAACGTGAGGTACCTTATCAAAAGCTTTCCTAAAATCGAGGAATATCGCGTCAACTTGGACATTATTTTCACCCGAGAGCAAGATGTCATGAACGAAGAGGGCCAATTGGGTTTCGCAAGATCTACCCTTTCGAAATCCGTGTTGGTTATTTATTAACAATTCCTCCCTATCTAAATGACTCATAATGGAGCTTACGATTATGTGTTCAAATACCTTACAGGAAATGGATGTGAGAGAAATAGGCCTATAGTTACTAGGGTCTTCCCTGTCGCCGCTTTTGAATATAGGTGTGACATTTGCTACTCTCCAGTCCTTAGGCACTACATGATCTACTAAAGATTTGGTAAATATTAATTCTAAGTAAGGCGCTATGTCTGATGCCATTGTTTTATATACGCGAGCAGGTATTTGATCTGGACCGGGGGATTTGTTGGGGTTAATATTTTTTAGCTGCTGTTCTATGCCGCGACAATTTATAATAATTTCAGGCATACATGTTTGGGAACGAACTGGCTGCGGATCGAAAAGATGTGGTGTATAAGTACTGAAAATGCTTTTGAAGAATGAGTTTAACGAATTGGCTTTTTGTAGACTGTTGGTTATCTTTTCCCCTTTGATATTCTTAAGCGTGTGTACTGTTGATTTATTTCCTTGAGTGTCCCTAACATACGACCAAAATGCCTTGGGATTATCGTTCAATTGTTCTCCCAGTAATTTACTTTTGAAATCAGCTAACGCCCTTCGGCACGCTTTTTTTGCTAAGAGTTTAGATATTTTGTAATTTTCGGTGACTGTGTATAGTTCTTCAGAGGATTTGTTAATTTTTGCCCTTTTTAACCTAGCATGACATGTTCTTTGGTGCTTTAATGTTTTTCTAACCTCCGCGTTATACCACCTAGGCTCTGCATTGGCTCTTTTCCATTTACTTGGTATGTATTTGCTAACTACTGATCGTGTAACGTTGAGGAAAGTATTCCACAAAACCTCAGTATTACTGTTGATACTTATTTTTTGAAAATTAGTAAATGACTTTTGTAACTCTCGTTTCATACCTTCGTAGTCAGCCTTATTATATAAGTAGATTTTTCTTTGTGGATTATGTTTCTTGATCATGCTCACGGAAAAATTAGCTTTAACTATCTTGTGGTCGCTTATTCCCTTATCCGTACCTATGTTTACAACCATGTGTGGAATATTTGTCGCTAAAAGATCAAGTGTATTTTTCCCTCTAGTTGGAGCAGTGACTAATTGATGTAGTGAGTGAGATGTGAATGTATACAGGAGTGACTCACAAAGGTCTTTGTCTTTCCCCCCAGTGATAAAACTGTACGTGTCCCAGTCTATGGACGGAAGATTGAAATCCCCACCGATTATAATATGACAGTCGTTTTTTTGAGTGGTTAATTTACTGAGTTGACTTTCTAGTTCTAATATTGAGGTTATATGGGTATCTGGTGGTCTGTAATATGCGCACACATAGATTGTTTTTGCTTTAGGATTTTGAATGGAGCACCATACGCTTTCTACCTGGTCGTCGGAAAATGACTCCCTCCTACTAATATAACAATCCTTCACTGCAATAAAAACTCCTCCCCCGGTCCTTTCCACTCTATCTTTTCTATAAACTGTGAAATTTTTTGGGAATACTTCATTATCTGCGATTTCGTTACACAACCAACTTTCCGTCCCTATAATTAAGTCTGCGTCAGTAGTTTCAATTAGATGGTAGAAGTCAGCTACTTTATTCCTTAAGCTACGGCAATTTACTACCACGACAGAAAAGGATTTATCAGTGAGCGTATTCCCGGAATGTGTATTCTCATTACAACTCGCTTTCTTAGGTATATTCAAAGTTACATTACTGCTATTTTTTGAAACTGGCCTCTTACTGTTCTCTTTAGACTTAACACTTTCTTGGATATTTTTTCTATTAAATATTGTTCGCGATGGTACCTGATTCGACCCATTAGCTGACCTACTCTCTGCCCTACCCTCTATCCTAAAAAAGGTCTACAGTGATCGAGTATGCTACTCGCTACACAGCTAGCTGCCTCGGCCGTGTAATGGACACCAGAACGGTTCAGAGGGGTCCGACACGATCGGATTGCCGGCCGAAGGTCGACGAAGGAGGCTCCAATGTCCGTGCAGAAGCGACGCAACCTCTGGTTTATGCCCTCCACTCGGCTCCAAACCAGGGGTCCACGATCGATCCTCGGGACAAGAGTACAAATTGCAAGCGTCATGTCAACCCCTTCGTCGCGACTTACCCGCTTCACTTCGGAGTCCAGTTCCCTGAAGGAACGCAGGATCTCCTCGGATCCTCGGTCCATGGCGTCGTTAACGCCGACATGGGCCACAATCTGCAGACTTGAGCACTTCGTGCCCCGGACCGCCGCACCAACCGCCTGCGTCACCTGCGGAACACCGCCACTTGGAATGCACCATGACGTTACACGGTGGCTTATACCCTCATGGCCTGCCCTTTCCCGCAAAGGGACCATAACACGGCGGACGTTACTACTACCTATCACTACAATCCCCCCCTTCCCACTCTGACGACTCTTCCTAGGTGCCGGTCTCGGAGTAGGAGTAGGCACGTCAGGCACCTCGGAATTTCCATCCGAAAGCAACTGGTACCTGTTCGAAACGGGAATGGGAGGTGCCAAAGCATCTCCTGAACCACGCTTCAGAGTGACCTTACCTCCACTCCTCCGAGACACGACCCTCCAGACCTCCTGTTTACGGAGTTGTACTGCCCCTTCATCGGAAGACGGACCTTCAGGCAAACTCTCGATCGTCCAGCCACTGTTAGCGATCGAGCGAACTCGTGCAGCCTGTAGGGCGCGGCGAACTTTCGAAGAGCGACCCAAATTTCCATCCACCTTCGGGACGCATACCACTCTTTCAACCTTAGACTGGAGTTCCCGCAGGATTCTCTCCAACTCGGCGATGCGGGCTCGGAGAACCGCACACTCGCCGGCGTTTTTGATCATCCCAACAGGTGACCTATTCGAAGACATCCTAGCACTACTCGCAATGAACTCCCAAGGAAAAAAGCTTAACTACAAAAAGATGGCTATACTCAAAAGAACTGAGCGATCCTAAGCTCGGTCACAATGGGCAAAGTAACAACAATACTTCTACGAAATAACTTTAACACAGACCTCACACCTGGCAAAGAGCTAACTAAAATACGAGATAAATAAGAACACAAACTCTCTAGCACAAAAGGTAACTGACTTTCACTTTTAGGACGCTAAAGATAGGGGAGGAAGGACAGGTGATGTCACGCAAGTGAGCTATGAGGGGTTGAAGCACTGACGAAGCACGCGAGAAAGATCTGTGTTTTTGGATTCAACCTAACTAAATGATATTATATTAAATAAGTGCAAAAGTAGTAATTAAAGAGGCTTTAACTGGCTATATGTATAAATTAGAATATCAGTCGATGGTTTTACAAACGGTCTTAGGTAAAGGTTTTTTAATAACGTTATATATACTATATAAAAAAGGGAGATGGAGAGTAAACTATTTAACGACTAGAAAAAAAAAAAAACTATCAATCAACAAGAAAAGAAATGTAGTTAACTATTCAGTATCAGTAGACTAGACGTAAAACTAAAAGTTCAAAACAAAAGTTCTAAACTACTAAAGTTAAAACAACTTCACAACTAAAATAAACAAAGAGTTTTCAATAACGATGATAAAAAGAATATTATAGACTCAGTAATAAAATATATTCCCTAATTTGGAAAGAAGTGGTGTATACAGACTCAAGTGCGAATGTTCGGCAACCTATATTGGGCAGACTGGACGCAAATTCAAAGAGAGACAAAAAGAACACATTGCTTGTTTCAAACATCAAAATGCCAATTCTAACTTCGCAAAACACCTGCTGGACAATGATCACACAAGTGACTTCTCATTGGAAATTTTACATTTCGAGAAGAAAGGCCTCAGGCTTGACGCTCTTGAGCAAGTGGAAATTTTAAAATCGTTGAATGCAAATTGTGAAATTGTAAATGATATGTTGTATACTTCCCGCTCTCCACTCCTCAACCTCCCCCTCTTCCATTAACCCCTTACCTTCGCACACTTCGGTTTTTCCCCTTTCCTCCCCTTCTCCCTAATCCTTAACCGTCACCCGCCTTCACCCCCGCTGACGCACTTGAGCACGCTAGTATTCTATTATTGCCTTTCTCTCCTTCCCCAACCCCTTCCTACACCCTCGGTTCACCCTAATCCTTGCCCAACCGTCACTGCAGTTAGTCAGCTTGAGATGCGTCAGCCCTACCTACCACCCCACATTCCTCGACTCCTACACCCTGGGGAAGACCCAACCTCCCAACTCCCACTCTCCTCTACCGCTTCCCCCTCCACTTTCTCAGATTTGATTTTATGTCTATGTCACGTGTCTTCCGAGTATTTAAGAAGGTGTATCAATGTATTCCTCACCAGAAGATGACGTTAACCGTCGAAACCATGGTCGTGTTCGAATAAAATATTCTGTGGAAATACAAAGTTCTAGTAAATTTTTTCAATATGCTATCTACCACTTAATCGAATAATCTGTGCTAAATTCTTATGATAAATTTTGCTTGACCGATACTTATCACAAATTCCAATATGTTTTAAATTCCAGGAGGAGAAATGATCCGCCTTGAACGGGATTCGAACCCAGATTCCTCTGTTTCCGGCTGAGCGCTTTAATTCACAGGGAAAGAGGACGTATCGGTAGCCTAACTGTAGAAGTCACTGCCGGAAATTGATCTGGTTCAAATTCCGATCGAGATGGATAATTTATTCCTTTGTGGGATTTCACTATTCACATATTTTTGTCATTCAATTGAAAAATTAATGTTGACCTGTCTGTCTCATAAATCATTCGAATTGAAATGCATGGCACCAAGTAATCATCACAGTGCGACCATCTAAAATTTCCTAAGAGGCTCTTAAATACGTAAAGTCATGCTTTTACCGATTTTCTGGCATGTCTCTCCAAATTCTGCTGTAGTTATGCAAAATACCATTAAAAGAATAGACTTAAGATCTCTAGTTAAATAGAACCTCATAGGCTCAGCTAGATAAAGGACCTAAAGAGCAGAAATTCGTCCCGAATTTCCAAGCCATCTACCAAACAAGCGCAAAGAGCGAGGTACAAGTTCCCCCAATTCAGGAAATAGCATATGAGGGCCCAAGAAGCTCTTAATATTGAGGATGTCATGAATATTAAATATATGAAATACCAGGCAGAAGATCTTTGGATGAAAGTCCCACCCGGTAGTGTTTGCATTCATGAATTTGGAAGTCATGAGGACGCTACTAGGCCAACCGTGCCCGAGACTTTATATGAAGATCAGTCAGCTAACTTAGCAATGCCTGGATAAAATATAAATCACATTTCCTACATTTCCCATTTACTACAAGCAGTAAAATTAATGAAAAATATTTTCGTTTCATAAAATCGTTTTTAGAGGCATACATTGTAACAAGCTAGATCAATCGATTTCAAGCGTGACTTTTGGATACGTTTCAGCAAATTATACGAAGATATAAGACATAGGTACTTATAATCATTAAGTAACAAGTACGTGTATTTAATTTTTTAGTTGCGCTCAGTAATGAAAACATACCATCACTGAACGCACCACATATTTTCAAAAATCATTTATAATTTCAACATTATTCCTCAATATATTTTGACACGCAGTGTCAGTTGAAATTCTCAAAGTTGAACTATATATCGTCATACAAATTTGGAAAAAAGATTCGTACGCACTGGTGTGAGATCATTATTTGCTTGAAATGACCACCCTGGCCACAGTAAATTTTTCTTTAGTGTTGTTATCTGAGCACAGGTAATTCTGCTTTGATAGAATTTACATGTTTACATTTGGCAACATTTTGATTGGAACTTGACTTTTAATTTTGCCGATGACCGCGAAAATTAAGCTACTTTTCACCTGATGCGGAACATCCTGGGATGAAGACGAAACAATAGTACTCATAACCCGGAAAATGAGGAGATCTGAATTCGTCTCCCGGTCAAGATAAATTATATTTCCATAGTAGACATTAAAAAAATCGGTGTTTTTTCTTAGGCTCACCTCCAGATAAAAGTCAATCCCTAGCTAATGCTGAAGTGAGGTCAGTCACGACGCTCATAGCACATGATAGTAAAACAATTGTGATCAATTGGCACTGAAAGTAAATGTGCGGGTACTTACCCAATATTCCGAGGCGGAAGTTGATGGTGACGACGATGACGTGTCCGTATGACGCAAGGGCACTCCCATCGTAAGGGTTACCGGCATTCCACTCGAAAGATTCCCCGTGAACGTAAACTATAACGGCGTAAGGTGGACCGCGTCCCTCTGAAATTAAAAACAAATGCAATGCATCAGTAAACATCATCCAATACGGATACACCTAACGGTAAACTTCGATGAGAAATTTTTACGCTAAAACAGGAGAAAATATTTTCGACATAACCATCCTTCATAATTTGCACTTGCAGTATTATTGCAACGGCCCATGTGAATAGGGACCCAAACAAATGTAACCAAGAATTAGGTATTTCACGGACATGCAGTATATAAGATTAGTTAGTCGATTATAAACAAGATTACCTTTTGATTATGAGGAACATTAAGTATTTCTACCAGGTTACCCTGGAATAATTATCGTAATATCCTAGATAAAAAACAAACCATAGGAATAAATTAGGGAATGATAACATTGAATTCACCTTTTGTCATCCATAAATGGTATACTTTTACGACAAACGTCTATAAATGACCCGTAAATGATAATTATTGAGCTTTCGCCATGTATATATTTATTTTCATCACAATTTGTCACATTTTTAAAGTCAAGTTGCTCTATATTAATATGTTCGGTTTCTTTTTAATAGGAAGTTCTTTGTACTTGTGTATAAGTGCTTGAACCTGCAGCAAGACTCCAGCTTTGCATTTGGAAACCATGGATGGTTGACAAAAGAGTGGAATACAGTATATCTTTAGAAATTTAAACTGAAATTGTTTAATGGATTGTTTTCTCATAGACTCATTATGATAAATAATATGGCAGTTTTTTAATAATAAGGTTGAAACTCCAATAGCCGTGAACAAAAACATAACGCTTTTGTTTACGGCTATAGGATTTTCACCCTTATTATTGTATATGAGCCATACAAGCCATAGGACTTGACTTCCTTAGTAATATGACAGTTTTTCATGCATTTCCATTGTTATTTTTTAGCCCCAAAGTGAGCCTATACATAAATAAAAGCCCTGGTGATATAAATATATTCCATGTTATCATCAATTAGCTTAATCGTCAAAAAATGAAACTACTGGAGAATTGAATGTAGGTGATAAAAATAAAGGATAAGTAGCTTACGAACGACAATAACACCATATACCCATACATTCAATATAATGTACGTCTAAAAATATTAAAATTCTTATAATACCAGCCTATAGACACCAATGCTGGTTGGCAAATCGTTATGTCCCAAAACGGGCTATTTAATTTGCACTGGACGGTGTTTCAGGCGGAACAAAAGAGAAAACTATAAATAACGTAATTTCATCCAGATGGAGAGATAGCTCTCGAAACGAAGAAATATGACGGCATAATTAGGTTACCAGGCAGAAATGCTGAGTACAGTGCAGCATGATGCCAATCCCATTATCGACAACGAGCGATAATAATAGCAGCAATTAGTTCAATGGCTCTCCGCGCTTAAGTAATTACGTATGGTGAGCTTTCTGGCGAGTGTATCGTAAGTCAATCTGCAATAAGGTCAGCAAGAGTACAATCAACTCGATGAAAATATTTCAGAAAAAAATTAAGTTTACATAGGCTAATATGAATTAAATATTTATTTTAGATGCGCAAAGACTGATCTTGTCCTCAGAAGGTCAAATTGGGAAAAACAAATATTATCGTAAAAAATTAGAGAGCTAAATCTTAATGATTGTTTTAAAATGCATTAAATGAGCTATTCTGATGCCTAAAATATAATTGGTGATAGTTAAAATTACAAGTTTTCCAAAAAATCGAAAGGTTCCGTATATATTTAGTTTAAAGGTTCCGTAAATATTTAGTTTATTAAAAATAATTTATTTATGTTATTCAATCAACCAATATTTAAATCATAACAACTAAAATCTCATCTGTTATTGAGTAAAATTCTCTAAAAATTTAGTTATGCTTACAATCCACAAGGTAATTAATTTTGACTTGTTAGCCTCGTGGAATGAATTTATAAAATTTAATCGATAGTCTCGTAATACAAGTTGTTTGAAAAAATAAAAAAATAATTGGTAGTCTCATTTATTAGATAGAATTAAGTAATAGGTAGTTTTCATCTCTAACCACAATCCATTGGATCGAGTCCCCCCTATATTGAGTTTTCACCACCTATGGTATAGCTGTAGGTTTGCGTATTATTATTCAAATGCTACGAAAACCCTTAGACAGTAGACCATCAGTAATATAATTAGTGGCAGTTAAAAATAAT
The DNA here is from genome assembly GCA_963169105.1 of Ceriagrion tenellum. Lineage (NCBI taxonomy): Eukaryota > Metazoa > Arthropoda > Insecta > Odonata > Coenagrionidae > Ceriagrion > Ceriagrion tenellum. Next base: position 95,695,811 of record OY720643.1, read on the forward strand.
GTGTTAGAGCATATAATGGAGATTTTTCATAAAATTTATTACATTATTGAGAAATTTCAATAGTTATCAAATCGCCTTCCAAATATCCCAAATATCTTTCCTTATCTTAGCACAGCATACACACATTCCTTCATAAACGGAATGGACCACTGATAGATATAGCATTGATGTATACGTTTCCATGACTTGCATTCCATACTTTCCATGACATGATGAAATGAATATAGCTAAGTTAAGCTTAGCTAAGAAAGTCGAGCATTTGTGGCCAAGATATTTGTTCTCTGCCTTTAAAATTTTCATACAATGATTATATTCTGAAATACTAACGGCTGAAACGCGGGTATTTTGCACAATAATAAATCAGCCTTTCTAAATAATACCATTATTCATGATGTTTTGCCTTGTATATCTATCAAATCATGCCTTAACCCTCATTCTGCGTTGAATTTGTAAAAATAGGAACCTCCATGGGACGACCAAGTTGTAATAAAAATGAATACAGAGGAATGAATATCATTGTTAAGTGCACGAACAATGGATTAGTAATAAAACTTTAACCAAGGAAAAATAAATATTATTTAATCTATAAAATAATACGCTTGATATGAATTAAAGATAATTTTAAAAGAATGACTGATGAATTTCATTTAATAGGAGATTTGTCATCTCTTAAAATTTTCCCTTAACTTTCGGAAAAAATTTTCCTAGATTCATGCATGGCCAGGAAAATAGTTTTAACCAGTTATCCCAGAACAAAAGCGATGCATTATCATTTCAATAAATTCCCGCACTCCCCGAAATCCTTAAAAATTCCTGCGCTCTTGACGCCATCCACGAATCTATGAGAAGGGGTCTCCCCATTGGAATAGAGGAGAGAATGGAATTCGCGGGGAGTGTGGGGCCGCCTTCCATGGTTTCGCCATATGCATTACTCCGATGAAGCAAAGTATCCACACTCGCTGAAGAAAAGGCAGCAGCTGTTGGATCAATAGTTTTAGACAAACAGTCCTCCTCACAAAGAGAAACTCGCAGTAAGAGTAGACTAGATGCACTTTTTTTCTTTCTTGAAGCGAGCATAAGGGCTTTACTCCACCTCATTCCAAAGACTCTCTCATATATAGACAAGAAAAGTTTTCCAATTATTTCCCTCTGAGAATGTAAAAAATCACGGAGAAAGAACGCGAAGTAAGAGAGCTTCGCTCAACTGGGGTAGGGGGACTCGGCCGTCTTAGTTTCTCCACACTTGGGCCTTCTTTTATTCATCGATCACGACGGGCATCGATCGTCAACTTTTTCCATGTCGCTCCCAACACACCACCCCATCACCCCCAGAGGCATTGTTGCACGTGGTCTGATTCGTCGAGTGGATGTGGGAAGGGAGGTGATATAAGGGGGTTGGGAAGCTTCCTTATTTTGGCGCCCTCTTAAAAATCCACGCCTGCCAACCCAACAGACTCTACTCCCTGGCATAAAGAAACGGATATAATCGAATATGATGATATAGTCGTTACTTCCTACCGGACTATCGGCGATTAAGTGCCAACATCTTTCATTTTTTTCATATACCAATGCATTGAAAAATGGCTACAACAGCCATTATAAAACCTGGTGAGAGACCTAGGAAATATGTTTTGTAAACACTAAAGAAAACACTTCCAAAATCCAAAAATACAAATACAAAAACACAAAATCCAAAATACGATATATATCCAGCGGAAATTTTCGTCCAAACTCATTTCAAATACTTAGGTTCTGGTTTCACGAGTAAGTATAAAATATGGGGTACAGCCATGCAAAGTATGTCTTTTAAATTTCATGTAAATATCCGATACCTTGATGTTTTTCATCCCCAGGCACATGATTTTCGGTGAAGAATGACCTAAATCATACTTTTTTATGCACTGCCAAGAGGTTTAAAAGGTATTATTCATCTCAAAAGAATCAACGTAAGCCAATTTGTTTAGCACCTATATGCGGCGTGCTTTTATATAAGTCGCGAAGCATGGTGGACAAATATTCACACTCGCTCCAGACGCCTCGAAGACCCTCCAGTGTCTAACGTGGACGTTATACCAGCTCAAATTCATGGCTTATTTTACAAACATTAAAAACATTACTGTAACACAACAAATAGTACTATGTATTATCACTCTAATGACCGCACAACAGACGAAGAGCAGTTCTTTGAAACGTCTTTTGGCGGAATTTCTTTGGCGGAATGTTGAATCAGATCAGATCAATTTTGCCTGTATTCAAGAAAATATTTCTCGATATTGAAATCGGTCGTGCATTTTTTGATTTAATTATTCCCTAAAGATAGCGTTTCATATTTTTGCATATATTTTCCTCCGTGATAAAAGCAGTCACCATGTCAATCTGATCCCTCCATTGCCAGACGTCGTGCCCTCTGTGGTAAACATTTTTCAGGAAGATGTTTCCTTGAAATCACTAATGTGTATACCCTCAAAACATTACAATTTGAAAAAAATACAGTGGACAGATAATCTGTGATATCACATACCACAGTGATATTAGATAGAGTCCAAAACTATTAATCCTATTAGACGATGACAATTACCATTACAGTTACAATTAGATATAATGCAATTACAAAAAGGTATGCTGAATTGTGCAATCAGGGGAAAATTACTTAAACTACATGCCATATTACAGATGAATATACATAATTTATTTATTCTCAATATGTTTTTTAGCCATTACTTTATTTCTTGTATATTAAGTTTTAGATCCCTAAGTAAGGCCGATAGAGTAGATAATGTTTATTTAAGAGTCCTAAACAAGCTTTGTAGTCAATGGGTACTTAATTTGTTGTTGAAAACGTATTTACTATTACTAACACTGACATTGTTTATTATCAGTTTCCTACCATCGTTGGTCGGGCCTAAAACCATTAGATATCATATGTCTTCATACGATTTAGATATTGTCAAATTTTGATACGGATAATCTAAGCAGGCAGAAGCGTAAAACGGAGACCTGGGTTTTTAAAAATTCTTTATTTGTCTTTAGGACTGATACTATTTTTCACTACCATCCTTGGGGTTATGACTAACTTTGATAAAATAAACTCCAAAGTAAGTAAAAAGAGTCAGCTTCATCCTCTGAGTCTTGATGGATTCTACGCCTCAGCTTCGAATCGGGAACGATAGAGGTGAGTAAGATCACAGATAGGTGAATGAAGGGGAAGGAGGTACTAATTCAACCAATCAGGGGACAGCAAAGGCCCTCCAAATACGGTGTGAGAGGCATTTTTTGGCGAAAAAAAGGCAGGATTGAAAGGAACAATTGAAGTCGGAGACAGGAGAACTGAAATTCAAGGAGTGTTGGACTCAAAAGTGGATCGCACGCTTTCAGAGGTCATTAGCATTTTGGGGCATTGGGACGATTTTGCATTGAATCCCTTGGAGCTGAAGCACTGACGCCAGTTTTGCCGTAAACTGGGACCGCACTAAGTTATCATGATTCCCAAATCAAGGGTAATGACTCAAGCGTCTCAATGAAGAGGGCTGTATATTAAAGAGTGGGACAGGCAGAGACAAAAAGGAAAGAAAAAGCCATACGAGGAAATACATAATCCATAATTAATTGGTAATTATCGATAGAACTATGCCTCGAAACTATTAAATAAAATATCAAGAAAGGTTCATGAGCAAGCTTACAAGAAAGCATAACTCTGCAAACCAAAAACAAATTGAATAATGATTACTCGTACCTTTGTGATTCCACATATCTTCATTTGGAACTACCCGGGATTTGATGTTCAAAGTCAATTTCACGTCTCAATCGCAAAGCCATGAAGTCATGAGTTATCAATAAACCACAAGGTATCACAAAGTTACGTGTTGAAAATTCCAACAAGTTACGCTTGAAGCTACAAATAAAATAAAATAAAATCATTGAGCTGAAAAAAGAACGAGAAAAGGCTTTAAGACTTCATGCCAATCAAGTAGAACATAGAATCAAAATAAATTACATACATACGTTATCTCCATTTTTACAAATCTGCGAGATAAGCAATAGCTCCTACGTAAGGAAATGATACTCAGGAAACATTTTTGTAGCATTGTACTCTCTATATTAATCAAAATTATTGAGAACTTAAAAAAAAAAATTATGAAAACCATCCGGATATTTGAAAGCAACTTGAAGGTTATCTACCGAACTTTTACTGAATTTACCTAAAAATAGTACCTAAAAACTACTACATAAAATATTGGCTTGATCCTACTTCACTGAAACAATATGGAAGTTAATGGAAATAAACCCATTTTTATAGCAGTAAGTCGGTTTCCGAAGTTCAGTCAGAAAAATATTTTTAAGGAATTCTTAACTTTCCAAAGAGGACAATTAGGAATAATAGAAATAGTAACAAAAAGGATCCAAATTATAAAATAGACCAAACCAAAAGGGGAGGTTATGAGCGTAAAGATTCATGGTAAATTTGTGACTAGCCTATGGTGGTTAATTTTAGATAACTGATTTCAGTTACTAATGCCAAATAAAGAATTTTTATCTATATGGACAAAATGATTAAAATTTCAATTATTGTAGAGATAATGAATTAATTCCATTTCTTAACAAAAGTTAGTGCTTAAGTTCCTGAAAATGGTTGCTTGGTTGTACTAATCCTACTATTTAAAAATTACCATAAACTACTTTTGAATTGTACGAGAGTATATCATAAATTTATAAAGTTATTTTTGTACCGTTTTCATCAACAGAAACGCAACAATCTCTTACATTTGCCAAAGTAAAATGTGCCTCAAGAGAAAAACGAGGGAGAATATGTCGGCAAGGATAACTTTCACGAATACTTTTAGCGGTGCTAGTTTTATTGGCGAGTCTTGGAAAACGGTGATATTTCCAGGTCTAATTTTCACTCTGAAATCGTCAAAAGTTTGCCAGATAAGATAGAGCAAAAAAGGCGACTTGTGATAGATCAGCCAAATATGTCACGAGGGAAATAGAAGACGCGTCACAGGAGAGAGTTTGAGCAGTTTGACGATGAGGAAATGAGGCACTAAAAGCTTCCTATTTGCGAAAAATGTGAACGTTTGAGAGCAAATGAGGGAAAGTTGGGCGAGTGGGAAACGCATGTGCGGCCGGTGGGTGGGTTGGCTGTCGGGATTCTGGGGTGGAGAGAGTCCCAGGAAGGAGAAGATATCAAGAAAGGAAGCACTGAAGCGCACCCTCGCGGAAATGGTCGGAGCGTTATTTGGATCTGTTGGAAATGCTGCTGATCGGACTCCTTTTAGACCAAAGGAGAAAGGATATAAAAAGTAAATTCATTTGTCATCCAACTTTATGAGAACAAAGACAAAGGAGAATTCATGTTGACTCAAAATCTGAATTAAATTTGAAAGCATGTAAAACGGAAGGAAAGTTCAAAAGTGGTGACACGTCTACGTAGAAACTCTACTAGAAGAGCACGAAAAAAACATGAATAGTTTGTTTCAATCAAGAAAACTGGTGGTCTGAAAAGGAAAATAAAAATGCAGTTTTATGCAATAAAAAGGTATTTTCAAAATTATGATTGATGCGATTATTACTCTAAGAACCCGAGAATATTTGGTTGCGGAAATAAATTATTTCAAAGAAACCCTTGATCAGTTTTAAGCTTATTTGATCGTAAATTTCAATAAAGGTATTCATTTAATGTTAAAAAATCCTCATGAAAATTTAAGTGAAGTGTCTCAGTCAGGCTCAAGTATATGCCTACTTTAATATTTTTCAGCAATATGTGGTATTGATACAAAATGGATCAGAAAGAAATATAGAGTCAAGATAAGGTCATTTTAGTAATTCACTGTTGATGCTTGATGTAGAATGAGGATTATAAAGCGTTGATAAAGCGCATAGAAATTTTTGAAGGTGACATAAAAAATGCTTTTTATTAAGTTAACGTTTAACTAATTTATTCCAGGGGTAATGAATAAAATATTTCCTCCCTTCATTTTACCATGTACCATCAATCATAATTGGCAAATTAAATAGGAGGAGGAATAGAGAGGAGGGTAATATTACCGCGATATCACCGCTCATCCATCTATTATTGTCAGTTGAGAATTATTGTCTGTAATATTTTTCTCTGAAAACTTGCGATTATCGCAAGAACCATAACCGTTTCGTGGTGGAAAGGCTCGTGTACTTCTTATACCCCAAGAGTTGAACTGGTGCGAGTAATGCTCCTGCTTCTCCTATGGGAGAGAATGGGTTGAGAGGAAATGACACAAGAAGTATTTTCTAAAAGGAGGGAATTGATGCAGGGGGAGTCTGAGAAGAAACGCAAAGAATAGGATGGTAAAAGCTCTTCAATGGAGCGTGTTGCTGTATGGGTCGGATGCCTAGTCATTGCGATGAATACGTAGGCTCGAGGTATGGAGAAAGGTGGAGAGGTTGAGCTGGGTGGCAAGAAGGACGAACGAGGACGTATTGAATATGGATAGAGATGAAAAAGGAAGGAGGATCGGAGGAGGCAAAAAAGATGACCGGAGGACGTTTTAAAAAGGAAGGGAATACTGAAGTGAATAAATGGGAGAAAACCAGAGAAGCGCGGTTGTAGAAGGAAGAGAACAGGAATCATGAATAAAAAAAGAGGAGAGATGATATAAGGAATTAGGGTGGAATCTAATGGCGCGCTATCTACAATAGTGAAAATTAACTAGGATGAGTACTTCCAACAACCTAGAATCAGATGGTGTCATACTTATATGAATGAATATGGGGTTTTATAAGCAGAAATTCTCTTGCCGTTGCTGATGAAATCAGGACTTAAAGGAATTTACCTGCGTGATAGTAATCCCAATCTATAGATAATCTATAATACCAAAAGTTGAAGATTTCACCTGATGGAAGGTTGGCATCGTAGTCAGCCAAAATTTGTGTCTCCCACATATTTATTATTATGAGTACCACCGGTTTCATCAGTTACGCCATCATCAGGTACATTATCAAGAGTATACGTGATGATGGCGTAACTGCCATCATCAGGTACATCATCAAGAGTATACGTGATGATGGCATAACTGCCGCCACTGGTTGTACTCATAATAATACATCATAAGACACAAAGTTTGGTTAACCATCAAGTCCCAATCCATCCCGATCATAAAGGAAGAGAATTTTCTGCCAAGTAAATGAATGTAACTTTCAAGGCAAAGGCGATGCAAATGAAACCCAAAACATTTACTTCGTGAATCGGGTCGGGGGTGACGAGACTTGTGAGTTCCGGTCGCTCCCATGAAGCTCTGAGAGCCAACCGCCGCTCTCTCCCGAGCAGTCGAATGCATGGCATGCGCGGGATTTCGCGGCGACGCAGGTCGGGATTAGAGCGGGAGTGGATCGGAATTTGCACGACTCAAGTAATTTTGTAGACTTGAACAAGACCGCTGGCTGCGAGAACGAACCGAGTGGTAGCAGTTGAGGGGGAAGAGGGGACGGAAAGGAATAGTCGTGGAAAGAGCTTTTTAAGGACAGATTGACGGATAACGCGAGAGTTGGTTAATCTTGTGTAGGATAATTGGCACTCTACTATACATATTTTACAAATTTTTAGGATTTATGTCAAACATTTTCTGGCAAGATTTCGAAATATGCGATTGACGACAATGGGACGAAGTTTCGAGTCTTCGAATCTCGAATCTTCGAATTACCCAATATTCGAGGAATACGAGGATTCAAAAGTCGGATATGTAGTTTTTAGTAATCAATTTTTCATGAGGTACTAGGATGGATTATTTCTCATGCCATTTACAACTTAGGATCGAAGTTCATTATCTATTCTGACTCACCAAGAATTGGCACATGCCGAATTTACAGCTAATTAGTTCAAATATGCACCTTAAGTCATACCTTAAAAAAAAAGTATTAGCATTACTTTTGTTGCATTTTAAATTTTTGTTAATATTATATCTATGCCCAATTTCAAGTGAAAATTTAGAAATTTTAGTAGGGAAATATTTGATATGTAAACCTTAGACTGACGGATGAATTATGTACTTATCATGAACACAACTGTCAAATATACCACGATCCCATCAAATGGCAAGAATATGTATACCAATATGTCTATCAGAAACAGAAATACAGTCAGAAAGGCAAACTTTATATCACACTGGAACTTCTGTATAATAGTCCCTTACAGAGATATTTCGAATTATATCTCTAGTCCTAGCAATATTTACTCGAATGCAATATACCGAATCTCTCACCTACAATAGGCTTGACACATGACCGTTACATAGGAAAATGAACTGAAGGATCATGAGAAAGCAACGCAAGCAACATTGGGTTTATTTTGTAAAAGAATAAATGACAATAGACCCTTGTACTGGGATAATATATTTGAGGACAATTCCATCTCCTACTCTGGATTTTTGATTGCTCTCCCTTATATCCCTTAAATCTGTATAATCCAAAATAAAACCCTATATATCATGCAATATATGCAGGAAAAGGTTTATTACAATCAGAATCCTACATAGTATTGTGCAATTATGCGTCTGGTTTGTGTCCATAGGTGACGCTCTTAGTTGATAACTAAGCTGATATGGGGAAAAATCTACATAAATACGCATGGTTAGTAATGATTACTACAGAACTGCTACTGCCTTGAAAATGAACCAATGCACTTTTTTATTCAGCAGCAGAATTTTCACTACTTCCATGGAAAATTATGCAGAACAAGGATAATGATCCATTTAATATTCTAATTGAAGTGTAGGAAATATATTGTTCCCTCAATTTCCATGATGTTTCCGGAATGCGGACATGTTTTCATGAGCTCAGAATGCATTTTCATGAGTGCTTCATGAGCTTCAACTGGCATTATTACTCTGAATTATGCGTAACTTGGGTAAAAACGGAGAAAATATACTGACTAAAAACGTATCTTAGATTACAGTCATTTGAGTTTACTTTAGGCACATTTAAATGTTGGATACATAAAAAGAATAAATAACTATGCGGAAGAATTTTATATGATTCCTTTGTCAAATAAGTATAGCAATTTTCCAAAGTTTACATATTTTTCCTTACAATTCTAGTGCCTTTTTAGTTTACTCTTTGTATATTTTCGATAATTAAATAAATTATTACAACGAGTAATAAATTAGTCAGAAATTCTGTCATTTCCACCAAATTTATCCATTTTTTATACACCTAACTTGAAAAATATTATTTAATTTCGCGGATTAATGTAATCTTTTTCCATTTTTTACTCGTTAATACGTAATGAAACAGGATTACCTGCAATAAATACCTGCAACTGATATCGTTACTCATCCTTAAATTAGGTGAGTGCGTTAGTCAGCTTTCATGATACGAATCAACCTTCACGCTCGAGTATTAGTTTTCACTCCAGGGAGTGTGAGTTCCTGATGGGATTGATTGGCGTTCTACAATATGACCATATATATTTTGTGTAAGTCCAAAAGCAATCTGTTTGCTGAAGACATAAAACATATCTTATCAACTCCAAAAAACAACAGTATATTATAGAGTGAGCATAAAATGGAGACAGAGAGGCTTAAAATGTCAGTCAAGTAACGTCATAGTTGCAAATCTGACTAGGACTTCTAAGATGAATCTAAAATATGATCTTAGACTTCTAAATAGGTTTGTAAATACATGTATTAGCTAATTTACAGGTTGATTTGCTCCCTAGTGATTTTATTCTTATATGTATACTACTAATTACTTAAAGCTCGTCTCGCTATTTTCCTGCATTACTATTTCTTATTATTGTATTCTGCGAGAAAAGCATGATTATAAGCAGTCTATCTAATATAGGTTGCATTCCTTCAATGAAATGAAAGTTTGGTAGGTGTTTGCTTAGCCATCAATAGTCGAAATGACAATGATGTAAATAGTTTGTAGCCTAATGCATGCTGTTGATAACACACTCCCTGCTGCGCACCCTTGAGGTGGCCAGCAGGGCATTGTGCAGAAGCAGATGCAATGCTAGAAATCATTTAATTTTACAACAGAGAGTTAATAACCTCCACGAAGTGCAACCGCAAACTTTCGCTCACATCACCATATATTGCGCGAGTAAACTGGCAAATTTCTCAACACCACTGGCGTATAAACTAGTTTGAAAAATCGAGGCCGGGGAGCTGGGAAAAATGCAATGGTGATGTAGTGTGAGAATAGAGGAAAAAATGAAAAAAACAAAGCCTACTGCGGAGCTGAGACCATAGGAAGGGGATAAGTCTCCTTTTATTTTTTGGGCGTAGTTGGGAAAGAAGGGGAGGCAGCGGTATGGGAGTAAGAGAGTGAGGATGGGGTGGTAGAGGGGAGGGGGGGTGGATGAATTGTGGGGAGAATGGAGTGGGTGAGTAGGAGAGGGGAGGGGAATGGAAAGAAGGGATGGGAACAGAGAGTTTTGAGTCCGCTCCTGCAATGCGGAGTGGAATTGTACGTGGGATTTTCTTTTACTTTTTTAAAGGTGGCGACGGCTTAGACTCTGAGACTCCCGGATGTGTTCAGATGTACAGGGGTGGGTTAGGGAGTCTCCGATGGAAGACTAAGAGCAATCTACTCCTTACGGGAAGTGGACACTTGCCCGTAATACCGCTGGTCACATTTCCCACAAAGTAAACACCAGTTCTTGTGGATCGCATCAGATGATATCATAAGGGCGCAACTTAAGAACTCAAGCCATTTTACCAATCGACCGGAAGGGAAAAACAAATAAAAATCGTTGGCTGCAGGATATACACGAGAAAAGGTTTTACAGCAGCCTGAGGAGAATACCCGGTATATATACTCACGTGCTTTCAAACTTGTCACTTAAATCTAAGATTAAGTTGTATCATGTAGTGGGTGACCTGTTTTCAAAGTTTTTTTCCCCAAAAATACAGCCCTTAGCTGTCTACATCTAGTCTACATTTAGTCTACATCAAATATGAGAGAAAAAACAAAGTTTTAATTCATATTTTACTTAGATTACAGGTTATCAACTTAAAGAATATCCCCCTCTGGGATAATTCAGGGGGAGAAAAGAGAATTACAACCAATCAGCCCCATTAGAAGAGAAAGTTCGGTGCACATGTGTTTTGTCTGCATTTTTATAAATATTGCTTTGCAAGATAGAGTCTTAAAATCAATTACATATCTCCCACGAAGTAAACATCAGTTCTTGTGGATTGCGTCAGATGCGAGAAAACTCAAGAACTTTACCCATTACAACAATTGACTCGAAAGTAAAACAAATAAACTGCATTGGTTGCAAGACATACGCGAGAAGGACTTAAGCAGCCTGAGGAAAATGCTCCATAGATATATTCGCGGCCTTTCAAACTAATAACTCAAACCTGAGATAAAGTGGCACCATGTAGAGATTGAGCATCTTTTAAAGGTGTTCCCTAAAATTGCAGCCCTTAGCATAGTTTGAATTCAAATTATAATTTAATGAAAGGTTGTCAAATGGAGGAATATTCCCCTCCGGGATAGTTTAGAGGAAAGAAGGGAATTTTAACCTATTAGTCCCGTAATAAATGAATCGTTGGTGCATGCTCGTCTTGCCTACTTTTTATAAACATTGCTTTACAAGATTGAGTTCCGATGGATTTAATACCGCTGGTCACATTTCCCACAAAGCAAACACCAGTTCTTATTTACAGGTCATTTAAATTACTATTACATAGATACCTTAAAGATTGGAGAGCTATCCTAAAACAGAGAAGTTAGAAAAGGTTAAAAAATAAAAACAACATGTTTCTACTCTATTGCATCAACAAAATCCTTATAAAAACATTGACCTTATTCACACATTGGATGCTTAGGTATATTTTTTCAGCTTTTTTACATTTTAAACTCTCTAGGTATAGGGTTGAAAATTTTATCGTAGGTTAGCAAGAATTAAGCTGGTAGTTATTCATGCAATCGATTTTTCTAAAACTGCAGTGTTGGCTATGAGTAGAGACTTATGCCTTGGGTTCTTATGGCATAGATTATATGATCAATATGTAAATTACTGCAGGACTCACTTGCAGTGAAGTTTTGTACTACATTCTCTCCAAAGGTTTTCAATAGAAAATATATCTAATATATAAAAATGAAAGTTTTTTGTTCGTCTTTTATGCGTTCCAATACCATTCATCAGGTTACGATAAAACGCCGCTGAGCTCTTGTGCGCGCGCCCAAAAGGGTTTCTGAATTATAAATTCTATTGCACAATATGTGGAGTGCGAATCATTTTAACAAATGAGTAGTGGCACTCGAGCTTCTCAAACAATCGAGGAACGACAAGCAGGCAACGAAGCAGATCGTTTACGAGTTACTAAATCACGTACATCAGAATCATATCGGTGAGACATAATATCGTGTGCATCAGATTTTTATCAGTGAGACATAATGTGTGTTAAATGGTGCAAAATTTATATGTACGTACAATAATATTTGGTGCAGTGGTCTCATGGTTATCTTAATTTCTAATTTTTACAATCGATTTTCGTATACGCTTTGCTATTTCTTATAATTGTATTTTTTAAGATCGAAAATCTAAACTTTTTGCACTACTTCAACAATAAAATATTTAAATTACTTGGAAACCGCAGCATTAGGCATTTTAATACATGCTGGGCACATACAGTATGTTTATAAAAGTGTTTTTCTTCCTTCATCATTAATTAGCCTCCACAGCATGAAAAGTTTTTACACGAATCTGTTCATGGGCAAACATCGTTTGGGCAACCTTTATAATGTAGATATAATATAATATATTTAATAATTCACAAAAAAAGATATTTGAATATACAACTAAATAATACAAAAAAATTGTGAAATTAGGCACCCCAAAAGAATCCTTGTGTTGGGGTTGCCATCAAATGAATAGTTTGTGCTCGGCAGAATCATATTTATGCATACAAAAAGTTTAATTATAGATAAAAATTCACAAATTTAGTGTTCAGTGTAGCAAATCACATGGTAAGAACAAACAAGTAAAGAAAATATGAAATTTAATATTTAAATATAAAAAAGTGAGAAGAAACTCATAACTGGGTGGATGAAACATAATTGTACAAGATATTTTCTACATGCTTCTGAGCAAACTACCATTTTCTTAACAAAGCTAGAAATTTAACTTCACTCCTAACAGAATAAATTTCTCAAGGTAACTGGGCAAAATAAAGATATGAATTTCTAAATGCTTCAAAATAAGGCCTTGGAATTCTAATATTAGCGCTATTTCTGAGCATTTATTTGTACTCGCAGGGTTTATTACATTGGCCTCCTAGATTATAAAAGACACGGAGAACCTTTTAGACAAATAAGTGTCTTAGTGGTAAAATTTTTAATTGCAGGTATAGTGGAAAGGAGGAAGCCGTGTTCGCTGCGCTGAAAATAGAGCGTATACTTTGAATTACACGAATATTCAAATCATGTGTGCCACCCCAACAAGCAATACCATATTGTAACCTTCAGTTGATAAAAGAAAAATAAACAGTTCTCAAAACAGATATTGGGCACTTAAACCTTAATAAATAAGTTTTTCTTTAGACAGGAATTAATTCAGATTTTAGTTTGGAAATATGCGCTTTCCAGTTTAAGTTTTTATATAATATTAGTCAGAAATATTCAATTTCATAAACACATTAGATTTTCATAAAATTATTATAGTTTTTACCAATTAAAGATATACAACTTGAACACCTGAAAAAGATATTGATATCTGGAACTGTTAAGTTTTTTAGATAGAAAATAATGATTTTCGTTTTAGAACTTAGAGACATATTACTAGCTAAAAACCAACATTTAAGTTTATCCATGTCACTTTGAATTTGCAGCGTAAGATCACAGAGATTTGGAGTTGAATATAAAAAAGCAGTGTCAACAGCAAATGAAGTTAATTCACCATTGAATGAACCAGTACATAAATTGTTAACATAAATTAAATATAAAGTTGGTCCCAGAACCGAACCCTAAGGTGCCCCACAAGTAATGAGTTTCTCTTGGCTAATGCAACCATTGATTGATTTTTACACACACATTAATTTTTACACACAGACAATCATTGATTTTTCCTGCCACTTAAATAACTTCTAAACCAGTTGAGAGAAACACCTCTGATACCAGCATCTGCTAGTCTACGTAATAATATTACATGATCTACCAGGTCAAAAGCTTTGGTAATGTCGATAAAGAGGACAGCATTTTAATAATTGGCATTAAAACCCCTTATAAAGACCTGAACAAAATTTTAGGAGAGCATCTTCAGTACTTTTACTCATGCAAAAACAAAATTGTTTGTCACTAAAGAATTTTATATTATTTAGGAAACTAACAAGCTTAGTTTTAACTATTTTCTCTAGAATTTTTGAAAAAATCAGCAGAAGAGAAATAGGTCGGTAATTGTTAATATCAGTTCTATCCCCTTCTTTAACAATTGGAAAAGTCAATGTCGATTCCGGGAATATACCTGATTCCATGCTTAAATTTGTAACAAATGCAAAAACAGGAGCAATATTACTGTTCACTGATTTAAAAACGGTTGATGAAATTTTATCAACTCCTTTAAAAGAATTTGATAGAGGGCAGAGAGCTACGAGATAACCCCTGGAAAATAAAAATAAAATGTTTCTATGGGTTTGTGTGATTTCGCTCGCATGGTATAGTTTTGTTCACGGTTTATTCAGGCAATTCTTGTGGTGCAATGAAGCTATACCATCTCGTAGAACTTCAACGGGACCCCACTTTTAGTTACATATTAGCCATTTTTACCGTAGGGCCAACTTAAAAACGTTTCCCGTTCACCACCACGCCACCCCCTTCATCATCATTTTCTCCAGGTTCCAGCCCAATCCTTCCCAAGAGATTGATTTATCGCATGACGAGATCCCCCAAGGGTGATGCTGACGAGGTGGTTTCTCACACCCGCTCCCGCTCCTTGTCCTCAGCTTATTCCCCTCTTGAGACTTTTCAATTCCCCTCATATCAGGCAGCCTCTTCGGAGATATGTGCATTTTTCCCCCCACGGAATAGAGCTAAGGCTTTGGCTGCTTGTATGAGTTCTGCGGGGTGGGGGAAACAGGGGAAGGCAAAGACCGAGTAGATGAAAGGGCGAGAGAGAGAGAATATCTTCTGCGGCAGCCAGACGTGACACCATTAAAAAATAAACGGATTAGACGCTGGCGTCACCCAGGGTTATTACCCGGCCCGGAGGAAATTGAATTATTTTGAGGGAACGGCGATGGCTGGGTGCATTTCGGGACTTTCTCAAGGGACTCGGGTCGTGCATTAGAATTCTCGGGAAAGAAATGGGTACGAATTTCTCGCAAACGAACGCAATGGTGGAGCTGGAGGGAACGAAGTGCCTGAAAATGGTGGCGCCCGGAGCTTAATATTCTAATAAGTTCCATCTCTCATGATGATTTCATCATTTTTGTTCAATTTATGTGTCTAAAGATCTATTTGTTTCAGTCTATTCGTCTCTCTCTCTCTTTCGCGATAGACGTCGATTAGACCAAGAATTTTTTTTTCTTCTTCAAGCAGCTAATGTCAAAGAATGATTCAAAGAATTTAAATTGAAACTCAATCCCTCGAACAAGCGTAGTTATACGTAAGCGGATCCCTATCACATCGTGTATGCATCATCATCAGAAGTAATTAATCGACATATTAGCATATAGTAGTTCTCCACCTTCCTTCACTCTTATCTTCCTTATTACTGTACCAGGGTTACCATGACGCCCCGCATAATTTGCCTGATGTACCCTTCTAAGCCTCGCTTGGAAACTGTCATCAACTCGAAAAATAATTTAACCGGAAAACCAAATTCTTTTTTACACTTCTTTAGGCAAAATTAGTAACGATTAGATGATTAATTAATGATCTTTTCTCTAAGAATCGGTAGTCTCACATACTTATACCGTGCATTAAGTATATGGTTTCTTTTCCAAAATTATCATGATATAATTTGAGATTATTAAAAATGTATATTTATAATCAAGTGATTTAGTAATGCCACGCGGGTACTTTCTGGATGAATCAAAAGTCAATGGCTGGAAATAATAAGTTTAAGTTTCTTCAAATGCTGTTGTGGACACAGCTTAACAGTTTCTATCATTACTTAACACCCTCAGAAAAATTCAAACAAAATGAATTATTATAGTTTGTGCTCTAAAAAACTGAAATCTCATTCATCAATCAGTATTTATACTTAAAACATATTACTCTATAATAGTTTTTCTCAATTTACTGCCACTAAATTTTGACATCTGATACCAATGAATAGTGAGGAATATAGCCTAATATGCTAAAAAAGATGGTTTCTGAGAATGAAAAGGTTCGAAACCTGAGCTAAACCCATATAATGCAGTGGAGCAATCTTTTTGAGAATAAAATACTTTGCTAGTGCTCCTGGATATAGAGAGATATTGATTGTTAAATTTATGTGCAGTTAACTTACAAGAATTTGATGTCATAGGATGCATGGTAAATGTGTGTAATGGATAAATAAAATTAAAAATAGTTTTTTCACGCTTAACGAACGACCATGATAAAATCGGAGCTCCAATTAAAACTGCCAATAAACACTTCCTCATCAAACCTCATCTATTATATTCTTTACACGGTTAGTGTCCCCTGCCAGAAGCCCATGCGATGTCTCGTAGGTGGACAATATGTGAACGTAGATGTAAAATGACACGGCATCGGTTATGGCCTAAAAATAATACTCATTTGTGTTAAAACTATTTATTCATGAACATTCATTCTCAATACGTTCAACCAAACGAGAAGTTTTTTGGAGGAAGTTTGTCATAATTGGAAAATAACGATCATTTTTTACACAGATTTTTACAATATTATGCTGCGCGCAACAAAACCTTCACATATTGATAACTCCGTGAGTCTACACTCGTAGCACATTATAATTAAAATCTCTGGGAAAGTGCGATCTTTATTTATTTTCATTCATTCTCAACTTTTGATTATACTTTTATAGTTAAGTTGGATTAATGGAATAATTAATATTCCTTCAGTTTATATCGTCAGTCCATTTTTTTCTGCTCGAAACATCAGTTACACAGAAACTAGAAATGACTAAAATTTCGAACTTGCAACATAAATCCGATTATAAATGAGTGGATGAACAAATGCTCCTTTTATCTAATATAGCGTTATTGGAACATAATAATCCCAAGAGCTACGAATCAAACATTACTATTTCCACTTTAGTCTGTAAGGGGGGGATATAAATGACCCTGACAGTATTCAAGTTATATCTAGAGTTTCCTTAAAAAGTTTACCTGTTGAAAATAAATCAATACTGTTAATGCCTAAAACGAGCGCAAAGTTCATATTCGCATCAAAGTGCCTTTAGATAGCCACTAAAGATGTTCATTCTTTCTTAGCTCCACTGATTTGCACAAAAGACAATCAGAGTCACATTACATACCTTAAGGCAACATGATTGTCCATACAGAACAGCAAATCCATAGGGTTTTGATGAAGAAAAATCTCAAAATAAGTTACATAACATAAGATACTAAATAAGATGCAGTTTGAACAGTGCATCCTGATTAGTAGCCATTACTAGGTAAGAAAAGGTAGAAATGAAGAATTTGAACTAAAATTATAAAAATAAAATAAAACATGCCAAACTTCAGCTCTACATCGTGGAGGAACATAAGGATATAAACTAAACTTCTTAAAAATGAGTAACCATGGCAAACTTCAGCAATAAATCGTGGTTTTTTCTCAAATATTATCGACACCTACATTAATATTGCAATTAAAATACCACCGTATATAATAGGCATGTTTGCATAGTGCTCAAGGAGATAGTAAATTGGAGTCTCTAACCTCATTTTTAAATGTTTTAGTACTGTTTTGTGGTTTAAATTCTATTTCAAAGTTTTTTTCAACTCATGTTGTTTTTAAATAAAAATATAAGTTTTGGAAACTAGTACGCCGTTGACTTAACTTGGATCAAACCCTCGATAAATAAAAATGTATTTAATGAGTATGGTCCACAATAGAATTTACTAAACCAATAAGAGCAGTATATAACAAGACCATATAATGACCATAAACTGCCCAGGAGATTTATTTTTTCAAAATTAAAGGAGATAAATCGATAAGCATGACGTGGAAAAATAGAAGAGTAACATTTGATAACTTCATGAATTTTTAATATGTAATGTATCCGCAGGCACGTTTTTATTGAATTAGTTTCGCAACAGTATAGAAATAATGAAAAATAATACACTATTGATTATACAGCAAAACATTACCCTGAGGTGATTATACTTCTCCCAACAGAATATACAAACACACTGATCGCTATTAATGTGCGCCATTAGCTACGGAGAAGGGAAGTGCTTGAAAACCAAATAAAACACGATTAGCATGTGAGAATCTTTTTGACTTGGTCGATCGAGATAGGTCTCAGCTTTACATCGCGTATCCCACTCATTACACTTAATTACATAAGATAGACCAAGCATTCAATATAAAGCTTACATCCAGGTACTTGGAGTGTTTCAAAAAGTTAGCGCTATGCCAAAGTAGTGAAAGAATATTTGACTCCAACTTGAATAAGAAATTATTTAAAAATAAGTATAACTCAAGATGATTATAAACCAAATGTGACCAGAATATATCAGAATGTATCACAAGCGCATACAAGAAAATAGTGGATAAGCACAAGTGTCGAAAATATTTAAATAAGTCCATATATAGATTTATAAGTTCTTAAGATGTAGCTGTGTAGCAAAATAAGTGACCTTGCATATAGTATTGGGGAACTAAAACCTTTTCAGTGGTTGCTGAAGCTATATTAAAAATATGTACATAGGCAAAAGGAACGCCATATTTTTAGTCCCTCTAATTGAATAAAGTACAGTATTTCTCTTCGGTAGCCAAAAGTTTCTCCTCCAATAAAAAAAATAAAATAAAGCTTTCATTCCGAGACGCGACGGGTGCATAAAAAAGAAAGGCTAAGTTGCATATCGAAAATCACGAGCATTGAAAAAGTAAATAAAAACAATCCAAACGTATAGAGGCGATGCAGAAAAAAGAGAGAGATTCGGGAAGATTGGTATGCATTGGTACACGGAAGAGCCATTTCCCGATGACGCCTCATGTCCGTGGGGAAGACATGGTATCACGGGGTGACAGAAAAAAAAACGGGGGCGCCCAGAGAAATCATTGTCGAGGATCGGATCCAAGTAGAGCGGCTGAAGAGGTATATGGAGATGAGAGAAAATGGGAAAATGAAGCCTGATGCGCAAGCCTTGACATAAACCATGGCTAGGTAATCATATTTTGCTACGTATGTGTAGGAAGTATTTTTGATAACCTTTAGAAAGTACTGGAAAGTTCATAGATTATCACGTTGATTGCTGTTTGATAAGCATTTGCGAGTTTCAATCAGTTATATTCTGAAAACAAATCACACAATTACGTTCGAGCAACTTATTTAAAAAACAATGCCGATAACGCTATGCTAAAGTAAAATTTTTTTTTCGCCTATTTTCTAGGCAAGTCTAGTTTCTTACGGAATGAATACGTATAAGCACGAATGTATTAAATTGATAAATTATGTCGCCATTTCACAAATTGAATACTTTTCAATTTTTCTAGCACTTTCACTAAGCTCTTTATACTAATTTAATTTTCTATTGTCATATAACGTCATGGTGGGCAACATAAATTAGCTCATCGTTTGGTGTACAGATTTTCAACTCATTTTAAAAACGGACCATCCTATTTATTCAATGCTGGTAAACACAGAACAAAAAAAATCATGTCAACTTAGAAAAAGAGAGACACACGACTACTACGTCATATTCTTTCATTACACGCGCTCAACACAGCTTTCCATAAGAGGTTACAGGAACGGAGTTGAAGTCATTCGCTTCCTAGGTAAACAGAAAATATTGAGTCGAATTACGCCACGAAATATTCGCATGAGTACATCACGGACGCCTTTGTGTATTAGGGAATATTATTACACCATCACCAGATAACTAGGGTAGCCTTCAAAAAGGCTCTTCTACGTAATCAGTTAAAACTTTACAATGGAGATAATTGACACCAGATGAAAATCATGTGTGAGGCTGTAAGAATAACAGATTACTGCTAAAAAACGTGCGTCATAAGCTAGCCACTGCTATTTAGACTTGTTGCATGCTTGTTTTCATTATAGGGTTAGGTATACTCTGTTTTTTCACAATGATTTTAATATCTAATGAGCATGGTTTCAACAGTTTACATCATATTTACGTTATCATAAGGGTCCTAAAGATGACATAAACCGTCGATATCGATGGCCGCAAGATATTTAAATTTATATGAAAAAAAAAGTATAACGCTTTTGTTAAAAATGTTTAACAAAGTCACGCCGGAAATCTCCAACTTTAGTTGCATGCTTGTATCATGCATATATAGTCTAATATCTCTATACACGACCGTATGTGCTTAAAAAATCTGCACTTACTGACTATATTCTTCCTTATTCGAGTGTGTTACCACACTCACTGTATTTTGGTCCCTAAAATAGTAAACGCTGATCTTCTCCAGTCCATGAAAGCTCCTTTCAGTTACTGACATTCGTTCTTTTCAAACCTCCCATTACATCGTGTCTTCAACCGTTCCTAGGTCTTATCACTTTTATTTTGGCCAACTTTATCCGGTATCTGTTACTAAATTTTCTTTGCCGAACTATTATCTACAATATTTGTAATGTGACGTTACCATTAGGCTCATTGTGACATTATTAACCCTCATATGGATTTAAGAATTTAGTTACGTCGTTGGATTTACGGTGCTTCGTTATTTTTTGTCATTATCTTTCAAACTTGTCCTTTCTTAGCATATTTTATGATTAATAATGCTAGTCTTCTATTTACTTTATTTTTAACCGTGCTTTGCAAGATTTAAACCATTATTACAGGAGTTATAGCTAAAAATCTTTAACACTGCATTCTTTTCCGTTTGTTGTTGTAATACTCTCTTTTTTTTGGTCCCATAGACGGTTATTTTCAAATGAAGGTTTTCATTTCGTGCGTAATGGTTGTTTTAAATAATTTTTCTGATATGCAAGGTAGGATAAACTCCGATTTATCATGTGCACATTGTATCCAAATACTAAAAATCAGTACCGAATAAAATTCGGATGGGTACATGTAAAATAATTTGGCTTCACTACGTCCACTCACATGTTATATCTTTGTAGTGTGCGTAGAAGCCTGAGTTCTTAAGCTTTAATAACTAAAAAAGGGTAGGTGGAGTGAGAAGAGACGAGTGATACCGTCGGGATTTTTAAGGGCTATATTCTGACGATCAAGGCAAATGTAACGGACATTCTGGGAGCTTATATCCTGCAATTTCTAAGAAAAGATAGGACTAAAGTCAGATGAGCTGTGAAATATAAGGAATGTGGGACAATCAGCGACGCGTCAAAGAGTCCAGCGCCGCATTGGAGGGGGGGGCTGGAAGAACTGGTATTTTAGGCCTACAGTGAAGGCCATTCCCTCACTGAGGATGTCTCCATAGAGATGGGCAAGTAAAGTGATGCGGAGGAGTGCGGCAGATGAGGTTTTGCTTCTGGATTGGTAGGAAAGGCCAAAATAATTATTTATAAGAAGTATGGGATGTAGGTGTTTAGAAAGAAGGAGCAGGAAATGGAAAAAACCATGAAATACGATGGCGTCTATTTTCTTCGGTCCGGCGCTACGTGAGGGACCGATGGCAGAGGAGCTAGTGTTCTGGGGTGACCAAAATACCCTCATGCTGGGAGGACCCCCCTCACCTTTTCTTTCCGTAGCATTGCACTGATCCAAACATTGAGACCATCTGTACTTTCCCACTAAGCTTCCATATTCGTCATCCCCCGCCTACTTTCTTCCCCCAGAAAAAGTGAGTGAACATCCCCTCACCTCCAACGACCCACCCGAGCTAGACCTTTACGGAATGAAGGGAGGGCCACCCCGGGGCGCTTTGCGATAAGGCGCGGGTTCCCTGTCCCTCAAACAGCGATGGAAGGATGAAGAAAGAGCAGCCTATTGTGTCTAATTGCCCCCTTGCACTCTCAACCTTTCTGCACAATACGGATTTTCTACGCTTACCTGGCCTAACGCTATCTCGGTATTCCCTGATCCTTGGCAGTCGACCCACCACCATGTATCTCCACCCCTTCACCTCAAAACAACTTCCATGAAATTACCCACCTTTCTCCTCCTCACTCACTCGTTCACGTTAATAAACATTGGACGACTAAAACCTCTGTGTATTTGAGTACACAAAGAACCGAGAAATGTATTTACAACTTTTCACTATGTGGTAAATCGTCTATGTATTTGTTCATCATGAAAAGATTTTTACCATGTAAATACTGTCAATGTCAATCCATAGGTAAACAGTAACGCCCTGGGAAATAATATTATTGCTAGCAATTTTGTGAAGACTATCGCAGCCGCAAAGGAATATTTTCGAATAAGAGGTACAAAACATAAAACACCAACCGTGCTATGTGTTCTTCACGGTGGTCAGTCAAACTTCCGAATCGTCTTCCGAGCTTCAGCTACTCATTCACAGGGAAATTTCCACACGGAGGTAGAAAGGCATTATTGCTTGAAATCGGAGAATACACTGTGGTTAAATTTTCTTGGGATAGCTCCTTGGTATAGTTCTATATATAGTAACCCTGGGATGTCCCCAAAGGTGACCATCACCACAGCAGGTACGCGAACGTGGAGGAGGGACGCGGAGCGGAGAAGGTACCCAAACAAAATAATGCTGGAGGCCATGGAAAAATCACCCTTAGGCTAGCCATGAGTTTCTAAGACTTATTCTTCTAAAGAGATGAAGTTTTGTCAAGTAACATTATAAACAGGCAAAAATTATGATTATTAGATTAAAAACGAAGCAAAATTGGCTGAGAAATATTTTCCCTTTGTTAAACAATTTAAATTTGTGTATAAAGTTTAAAAATGTAAATATTATAATTATAAATAAAAGATACCATTTCATACGAAACGAGATAACTTAAAAATTAGTATTAAGAGTGCAGTCCCCGACGTTGCGACGAGGAATCTCTCGGCGCCGTAAATCCAACGACGTAACTTTTTTCATTAGAGGCCAATAAAATGAAAACTATCCACGCTATACATACAAAAATATATTTTTTGCCTAAGAAAGCAGAAAAAATAGACTACTGAAAGTTTAAGAAAGATCCATGGGAATGGAAAATTTTAAAATCATTTTTAAAACCACGAGCGCCGCTAAGGCCCAGAGAACCCATATGAGGGTTTAGTACACTATAGGTAATTCATCAGGTCATTCAGTTACAGATCCAAAAAATTCAATTATAAGTTACTCATAATATATTTTAGCTGGAAGTAGGCTACAGTACTCCCATTCCGAGGGTATGAGTTTGAATTCCAGCAGAGGCGAAAAAATTTCGGTGGTCTCTGAATTCCACAATAGAGCTCTTTGGAGAGCAATTAATGACCCGCTTTGGTGCCATCTGGTTAACATGGACCATGATGTAACTTTTCCGTTTCCCTAACCTGAAGTTAACCGCGGAATAGGGTTTAGAATTGTTCTTCGGTTAGTTGATAGAGGGGTTTTATGTGTAAGGAAGGGTCAGCATCAATATCAAGGAAATATTTTACTTGCTTAAAGAGTACAAATTGTACTCTTTCTCAGATTTATCTAAAAATTCTAGGTCATATATATGGACCTAAACGGAGTGAAGTCTGAAGCTGCGTAAATTAAGAAAATATTTTACTAGGAAATGTAAAACCCAGCCTTATTTAAGCAATTTGTACTTTTATTGACACTCTACAGTGTAGATTGTCATTATTTCAGAGAAATGCTGAAGGATTCAATTCCCATTATACTTTTTCTCTAGTTCTCCACAATCTCTTTTTCTTACTATCATTACAGAAGCAACAATTACACTTTTTCACAAGATATATATCTCTTGATCAGACGAATATCACACCATGATAGACTATGCATAGGCGCAAATATTTCAGTTAAACTTCTGAGGATGACTAATATCTGTTCTGATACGCAATAATGTTTTGATAAATGGTTATTTTTAATGGAATAAGGTACACTTTTCCTTGATATTTGTCAAAGGAGTTAAAGAGACATTGACTTGCAATGCTCGGAGGCTACACGCTAGGCTTAAGTTTCTGTAGAAATACAGAACTGGCGTGTTTTGAAGCGACGCAGAGAATACTACTTTGATTCCCCGCTACATATCTGGGTCCGACAGAAGCGATAAAATAAGAAAGGTTGCATGGAGAGCGGGCGTGCGCATAGCAGGGCATTATGTTCGTCCCATTACAAGATATATACATCTTGTGGAAGAGTGCAATTGTTGTTTCTGTTATAATATAACGAACTTCCGTGATATCTTTCCTGAATTTGTTGAAAGTTTTCTTACTAACCGATCACCTTAATCATGTATCTTAATCTTAAGCATGTAACTTTAGCTGTCGGTCAACACCAAAAAAGCAACCTATTTCACCACATAAATTAATTCGTATTTTATTGTATTATTGTTTTCAAAATGTAACGAGTTATTTTTTCTATTAGAGATAGTTCGGAGTGAATGAAATATGGATCTACACATCGCTTGGGAATATCCGTGCGAAACATGCATGCATTTCTATTTTCGATAATTGTCATATAAGAAGGTATTCTTACATGCTTCCTTACAAGAGCCGAAATAATTTCAATATTATATCAATGATTCGGTATAACTAGGCGATCACTTTAATTGTAAAGAATATTAGTAGCCATTATGATTGAAAATATTGCTTTTTAATGTTCAGGGAATTTAATTGTTAACAATTCCATTTGAGTTGAGTAAAACGCTCATCTAAATAAATTATAATTTTGCTGAACTTGTGATGAAGTCAATATTTTACAGTTATCTCGACCTTTACATCTGATTACTGGTAACGGGAGTTTCCCTTGAGTCGGACATTGAATAAAAATTAATTGGAACAAAGATACAAAAGGTCTCTGTCGTTCTGTGATGGTTCAAAGTTCTCTTAATTGGAACGCATTTGGATCCCCGCTGCCAAGTTTCCTGTTAAAACAGAATCCAAGAATTCAACCCTCCGGGCAGTGTGGAACACGCCGTCATGACCTTTGCCATTCACTACAGGAATTACATTCAACGGAGCCATTGTTTCCAGCTAGGATTGAAATTAAATGGAATGGAACTCTGAAAAGGCCAAAAGACGAAGGACACTCGAAACAACCACAAGGACAAGGGCAGAGGGACGCAGGGGTCAAAATCCCAGGCCATCACTTGACGCTATTGAACTATAATCCGACCATGAATTAATCGTTTTCCGAGTAGGAAAAGTGAAACCTTTGCTAAACGAGTTTTCGATATTCAAATTATGAAAACCAATTTGAATAAAATGCCAAAAACCACATTTTTTTATCACTTTGGTAGTAGTCTTGAAAAATATTTTACTCGACATAAATTTCAGAATTTCTAATCAAGCGAGGTTCAGATTGCTAATAGCCTTTTCGTGCTGAAGGCCTTGCCGTATTCAAGGAATTCGTAAAATTTGATTTAAGTACATATAAAATAAATAACTTATTTGACTGTTTTTATTCAAATCTTGCAATTTACGTAGTAGTGGAGCATTTCAAGGAAATACCTGGATTCTAAAACATCATTTTTGTCAAGATGCAATGTAATAATATGTGTGGTAAGGTTTAGCCAGTACTCGTAAAATGTGCTCCTGAAACCGAGAATATTGGAACCAGAGGGTCTTGTGAACAAGAAAACTTGATTATATTGCTATTTTCAGGTATTCTCGTCGCGTGTTTAGTTTTTTTGACTACAGTTTCTCCCCTCTTCCTGGGGGCGTCTTCAGGTTTGTTGGACATTTTGCAATCACAAAATAATTTCAAAATGTCAAACGGACCTGAAGACGCCCCCAGGAAGAGTGAAGAAACTGTAGTCAAAAAAACTAAACACGCGACGAGAATATCCTGAAAACAGCAATATTAACAAGCATCTGAGTCGCGGGAGCCTTCAAAGAAATTTCAGAAAACTTGATGTTTATCGAAATGTTAAAGGCCATGTTTATCAAAATATCGAAATGGCAAAGGTCATGTTGAATAGTAGAGATTCTGTACACAGATACAAACAACATGAAGTGGCACATTGGCTTCTGTACATGCACCGGTCAGAAATTGAAACGGAAAGTCGAACCGTATGAATGGGTAAATGCGAGACTCCTATTTTACGTCGGCTTCATAAAGCCTAGTTTAGGACACATAAGTAATATCCGTGTACTCCGGCCTTTAAAGGAAGCATAAGACTCATTCCAGTTTAACAAAAAATGTGATTGTCAAAACATTTTAAGGCACCTATCCTTCTGTGTGAGGCTTTTCATATAGCATTAACAAGTATTCTCAAGACTACTAAGACAATTTTCACACATTGTAGAAACGTAGTTAGGGATGTAATAAAATCTTTTATGATTGATGACTTGATTATCTAGATGTAAATAGGGCAAATAATGAAAGCACTGCTTTCTATCCAGGAAAGAGTTTCTCTTTGTCAACACCGCTGAGCAAAATTAAACATCTCATACCTAACATATTTTCAATATAAAAACTCATCACTTTTCTATTAAAATAACAATGTTGCAAATAAATAATGTGGCATGAGCATTTAAATTTTATTATAAACTTCATTTGATGAGACGTGGCCAAATACAACCCCTCCCGGACCTATCAATAATTTCAATCAACAATCTTCGACAATGACAAATGCTGCTAGAACCAAGTGCATCGATACAAAGTAGAATGATCCGACCAGCTTGCAAAAAAAGACTAGCAAAATACTATTGGTTTCCTTTCCAAGCCGTTGTGTTCCCAGAGCTGAAACTTTTAACTGAGTACAGAAGAGTTATGAAGCGTTTCTTCGTCCATTTCCGATTCGTCCGCCTCCTCAGCAAAGTTTCGCCTCACGTCAAAACTAAACTTTCGTTTATGTTTCCTCTCCCAATGGGAAACCAGTGACAATTTTTGACCATATTACATTTCCTACACTTCCAAAACTTCAATTCGTAAAAACTTTAGCTAACACTCCCTGAGAAAGAAAAATGCTCTCGTCTAAAAGATCAACGTCTCGGCACAACGCCTTTCCTCACGGCTCTCAACAGAGTGTTGAAAATATGGGGAGTTGTATGTAGACCATCATCTAGCTCCTCAACCCCTCAGTAAAGTGTGTTGTTATTTCCGAAAACTTTAGGAGAGAGTTACGCTGGGCTATTTATACCCCCACATGCGAGAGATGAAACAACTTTTCCCTCTGTTGATGAATTCGTTGGTCTCACTCAGAAGTTTTTCTACAAGCGTACAGCAGGCTTAATATTTGGTAAAGTTAACCCTTATTTCAAACTCTATTTACTGAAAGGAGACAATAGTATTTTCTTGTTTAATCAAGACTTCACTCCCTCACAAGATAAAACATGAGAAAATGTCTACAGACAACATCTTTTCCCAGAAATTATTCAAAAAATATACATGCATACCAATCACGCCGTTCCCTTCCAGGTTAGGCACAATCACAAAGTTTCACTCATAAATACATATTTGTACACCTAACTGTGCTTTAATAACATCCTCCGCTCTGACCTATCCTTGCAAACCTCTTTTGCCTCATGTGCCCCCATGCACTGCTTCATACACGCCCTCCTGTTTTCAAGACTCCCAATATTCCTCCTCCTAAGAATTTTCTCAACCACAAATTTCTCGGCCTACACTGGATCATTATACTAAAATATAATTCTAAGAGTATAGGCATATTTTATAATTAACTTTCTTATTGCGTTAAATACACCAATACATGCGGTATTTTTAATTTTCAATGTTTATCACGATAAAATTCATAAACTATGACAATTCATATAGGAACTATATTTTACCCATCGATTTCAACGTTTGACGTGCGATTCTGAAGACAGCATTAACTATCAATTTTCTTCCCATGTTTCCATGCCAGCATATAGAATATCAAAAATAAGGCTTAAGAGGAGGAGGGATTTTTTCCAGGGTAACTTTAGGAAAAACAGGATCCAAGAATTCAACCCTCCTTGACTTGCACTTCTTGACTCATCTTTTATAACCTTAACAGGGTGGGGCCCTGAACCAATAATGTGGGCGTAGCGTTCAAGCAGCCTTACCATTTCAGCCTTACCATCAGGCCGATGATATTTTCTGTATTTATCAAGGTAAATTATTTAAATTAGGGGCTAAGACGGGAGGGAGGGAAGGGTAAGAATGTACAATTTCATGGTCAAGCCTCATTCAAGGAGTATAACACATTCAAATTAGCGTTTATTTTTCATTGCAAATAGCTCAATTAGCGTTGAAATCGATAGTTGAAAATAAGAACCTATGCGCAATTGTACCAAGCAATGTTTGTCAACGTGTTTCATTAGCAGAGTTAATCACGTCTCAATTCATTTGCGCAATGAGGAAAAGCGACTCGGTTGCAATACGCACGAATATTTGCCCGCGTTTCACGAGCGTTTTGAATAAACTCCGCGTGAAATTTCCGGCATGATGTAGCTGTAGCATGGTTTCGTGCATTTCAGTACTATTTATCAGTCGCATCAATAATACTAACCAGTAAAACTATCTTTCATAACGTACTTTATGATAATATGTTCTTACAAAGGTTTCTGTGGTGCTCAGATGAAATAGGTGGCATAATTGAAACTGTAGTTACCAAAGAAACAACGCGATGAAACTCCCAAAAATCAAGCCTACATGATAACATCCTCTCCATCTCCTAGTTTCCGGTCTAACCGCACATTGTTGTCCTGACTGCTCTTGGCCTGCGCCAAGTGGCCGGGGGAAGGTTCATGGTTCTGATTTAAGCTGGGATGAGTACTGCATGATTGGTGTGGAATCATCCCGTGCAATACACCTGTATGGCAGCTTCCACGGTATTTCGTAGATGTAGATGGATTCATGAAAGAGGGAGAGGTGCTAATGTGAAAAATGACGAGGACCCGATTCCAGTCAAAAGCCATCGAGGAGTCAATTTTCGTCCTACTCGACCGATAGTGATGTTGCATCGGAAACACCCACAACAAGTCATACGAGTTGATCTGAACATAGTGTCAGGAATGAATCAGCGGCTCTTGGGATGATATTCGACTTCTCTCATCAAAACCCAGTCCGACCCCTATGTGACTTCTCTTTGGTCTTTAACTGTGGATAAAAGGAAATAAGTTGCCGTCAAATGTCATCGGCCGCCACTTTCTATTTCTTGTCCCTTGAAAAACTTCAATATGAGGATCACTGGGGAGTATTGGGAAAGTGTGCGAGAAAAATTCTGGCTTCTTTGGGATCGAAAAGCTTCAAAGACTTATTCTACGGTGAAAAATCTCGACGAAGGAATAACAGCCGTCTCACTTCTAAAAATTTATGGCACTAAAAGTGTTCGAGAAAAAAGGCCAGGGAGACACTGATATGGGAATAACTTTCTCTAGGTGACTTTCCCTGGTATACTTATTTTATTGCAGTATTTCACTTTTTGCGCAAGTGGGAAGAAATGAAACTTGGTTTCCATGGCTCTATCTAATGAGCGTAGAAAGCTACATGAGGAAGACGGATGCGAATTTTCTCTTGTCATAAAAGATCCTCCGGTCGTAGAACACAAGATCAAACCCAGGACACAAACGTTGGCCAAATAATGTGTTCCAATTATACGAGATAACTTCCATCACGTCTCAGAAATACAAAATTGTGCTGTAACTTAGGTGAATTTGTCCTCCAACTGTGCTCTCACTAGCCGGAAAGTCTAATCGATATTTTACAAAAAGTGAAAAAACCAGTACAGTTTGCCACATTAAGCACCTTATTTACAGTTCAAATATTGCAACAGTACACTTTCACGACTGTATTACAGCTAGGTTTCAGTACATTTTCAACCACAGTACAGCTCCTGTACTGTGATGCAGCAAATTGTCAATACAGCACTCTCCGTAGTACAATCCCTACTGTATACTTCCAGTGCAAATAATCCTAAACAGTTCATCTACACCTTTTCTTCGAATATTTTTAAATTTTTTTGTTGAATCTTTTTGACCAGGGCCCCAAATGCTCGCGCCGTATTCGAGGAGTGAGTTCAATAGCAGTACTGTCCAGTAGAGTCAAGAGAACTGGAATAGCGCTAACTACTGAGTTTAGAATAGTCTTAACTTATGCACAGTGTACTCACAATGAAGCTTTTTCTCAATGGGGTAACTTAGTCTTTTGATGCAACAATTAACAGTTTGGAATTATGGCGCGTTTGATCCGTGGGAAGGATAATTGAACTGTCTTATGCGCCAATTGCTTCGTATCTCATTGCTATATTCTACTCCATCATATCATATTTTCGAACTCATCGGCATCCCAGCCCACTTGATTCTTTAATTGCGTGGTCCGTTTCAAATCGAACAGTTTTTAGAAAACCCATTTAATGCACTATAATTACATCTATAAATATCATAAACCAAATAAAGAGGATAGTACAAAGGAAGAGATACTAGGAGGTAAGGGAACTAGCATTAGATAGGGAAGGATGGAGGGCTGCAGTCAACCAATCTTAGAATTGAAAAAACAAAGATGATGAATCTTATTTACTATCAGCACAAAACAAATTTTTTTCTAAAGTAGTCACTGAGATCAGTTAAAGTGGTAGCGTTTGCACAGAAGACCCCAATCTGTAGAAGATTACATTGCCTAAGTAATGGATTACAATGGAATAAGGTTAATGATGTATCATAGTCTCAGTGTTTGATATATAATGTTTACTTCACCGCGAAACTTCATTGCCAACTTTTAAACCCTTATCACGTCTCAAATTAACTGAATATATTAATGGGTGAGTATAAGATACCGAATGAAAATATTGAGTAAAATCAATTTCATTATATGGGCATACGAAAAGAGTTCCAAGGTACAGACTTAGCAAGATAGTTTTAATTGAACAACAGAAAAAAGAATGACCTCCAAAGAATTAGATGAAAGTAGAAGAAGACGACTTGCAGAACATTTAGGCGTAAAGGACAAGTTTAGACAAATGGCAGTTGAGGCTATATGTTTTGCTGTATAAAATGGTGCCTGAAGTAATACACAGGGGAAAAGAAAAACAGTAGAGCAAAAGAGTATTAGGAGCGGTAAGGGGCAAAATAGAACCAGATGAATTGTATTTTTTTTAGACACAATGCAATGGGTAAGAACGCAATGGAGAGTAAAATAAATGGAAAAAAACTTCACGAGTTATGCCAATGGTTACCTATACTGTAGGTGGAGTTAACAAAATCTTAAGATACAGTAAAAAATGTTGAAATTACCTTGACTTCTCATATATTTCTGGGAATATCATACATAACATATGCGGCACAGTATTAAAGAAACGAGGCTTTGTTAAGCGTATATTAGTAAGGTCTTTGGAAGAAAAAGTAAAGGAGAGGTACTACTTCGCTCTGGTTAGGCCACATCTCGAATACGCCACGAGAATTTGGGACCATCTTCATAAAGAGCCAACCAAAAAAATCAATAAAATACAAGGAAAAGCAGGACGCTTTGTTAAAAGCCGCCACGAGGGAACATATAGTGTTTCTCAACTATTAGAGGGATTAACGTGGGAGATCCTAGTGACTTAGAGACAGCACGCTAGGCTTAGTTTGCTTGAGAAATTCAGAACTGGCGTGTTTCAGAGCGACATAAAGAATATTATCATGAATCCTCACTATATGCCTTAGTCTAACAGAAGCAATAAATTGAGAGCAAATACATTGCCAAAACAGGTACAAAAAATCGTTCTTTCCGCGCACAATAAGGGACTACAATAAAAACTGAGCTCCACTAAATACACACCATAATAAACATCACCATTTCACCTCCCATAACCTTGCATCTTCACACGACTGATGCCCTAACACCCCCTGTAACTCACCCATCCGCGGCTCACAGGGTAGTAAGATGATATTGATATGTTTGTGTGCGAAATACGGATAGGGAAAAGAGGAAGTACCATAATTTTACTGATGGAAAAGTTAACTTAAGATGTAAATATCACTAAAGAATAAAGACGCCTGTTAAAAAAATAGCTCACCTGATTGACTCTAACAGAATCACATATTTATCAGTAATGTAGAACGCAACGGAACATTACCGCAAGCAACTATCAACTGTGAACGATGGCTAAACTTACCTACTTTCTCGTCGCTCCGTGTTCCAAGCAGCGATTTCAACCAAGGAGCGAGCACTTTCGGGAGTGATTCAGTAATGCACTCAGGTTTCTCCCACAAATCGCGACGAAATCGCCTGAGTCCGGCGTCGTAAATCCCGCGCGCTGCGTGCTACATTCCGTGGCTACTGGTCTAAAGGGATGAGGCTCCCCTCACATCGATCGCTTATTCATGTCCCACGTCAACTCCCAGGAGAACTGCTCGGCACCGTTTTGTTGGTGTCGGCGTAGCCTTCACGAGCAGCAATGACAAGAGGTGTACGTCTTATGGTCTTCCTTCGCGTTGTAGCATATTACTGTAGGAGACCAGTGGTGACGAGATAAAAAAAATAATTTTCCCATTTGAAACGTTTTTTTCTTTTGGAAAACTTTGAACAGGTCTAACAGCAGTATTTTCTGACAAATTTAGCATTGATTCACAGTCAGTTAGTACCCTGTTGCCAGCGCAAGACTAAATATTTCATCTATTTCAGATTTTATAATGTACATTATTAATAAATTATATGTGCTACTTAGAATTACCTATTACAATACTAAGCAAGTTCCACGACGTTCAACACAAGCCAGCGGAAACTTTTTTTTGTCTTTCGGGTGAATAGTAATGCTGACAAATATTTCAATTTTTACATTGATTATATAATCAGGATAACGAAAGGAAATTTACTTTTTACGTGAAATTTAATTCATATGGAAAATACAGAAGATACAAAGCACTAGTAATTTCGATCCAATATGAGTCCAATATTTTACTTAAGAACGTTTTAGCATTGCTAGTCCAATACTATCAAACTGGGAAGAGACTCACCGATTTTTATTGGATAATAACAAAATATATCAAAAAAGTTTAAAATTTTCAATTGACGTCAAAATTGGCTTTTTATAGAAGTATAGTATTCGTGAACTTGGGCTTTGCCGATGCACTTCTTGAGTCTTTTATATTCAAACCAGCTAGGTATGAGAAAAAACCGTGAGCTGAGGTATCACAAGGGGCTGTGATAGCTAGGACTGAAAAACAGGTGCCACATTCCAAATTTTAAGCGTATTCATTGAAGCAATTGCCAAGCAAATTTCATAAGGGGTGGAACACCGAAGCGCATCACTCTTGGGTAAGCGGTGACATGAGTAATTCCATAATTATGATTAAAATGCCGACCAATTCGTCACGAATTAGCAAATAAACCGGCAAATGTTTTTGTATTCTCGTAATGATTAACTCCTGAAGGTTGCTCTACGATTCATGTAATCTCTGAGTGCTAAGGAAATATTATGGCAGATGCATGAATAAATCCGCACCGCGAGTAGGAGTATTAGAGGGAGCCTTCTCCTTTGAGTACCAGAGCTCTCAGGGTTGAAAACCTGATAACACCAAAATGCTCATCTGGCGATTGGCACAAACTTTTTAGCTCTCTATAGCTCTAAAAACAACCGATTTGAAGTGCTTATTTGATGAGTTGAAAATATATCAGCGCAAATTGTATATTTTTCCAGCATTTTTTTTCAAGAACTGTGGTGAAACGCAGAGCAGTCAATTTGCCGCCCTTTCATGCACAATTGTATCGGCAGTGCTGTATTTCCTGTGCTGCCCTTACCTCCTCCACTTCTTTACCGACCCCATCCACTGGTACCTGACCCACTTTGACACCTTTCTCAGCGCAAGCGAGTAACACCAAATTTCGATATCTCTATAAATAGGCATTTTAAAAGTGATGAAGCAGATGTAGTGGCTCAAGTACATGCTTCCTACCCCGAAGGCCTAGGATAGAATTCCGGCCATGGCGGAGTTTTTATTGGAATCCCCACTAAGATGCCATTTGGAGAATATTCCCAATGCAGAGCTCCGTTCCTCGAATGGGTGGTGATTCCGTCATTACCTGAGCTCTTTCTATATCAGAGAATGTACACGCCGGGTTCCTCTCCATCATTTCCCCAGTATCCAGCAATCCACCTCCTGACCTATAAAACGCACGTATTTAAACTAAAACTTTATTAATCCGGCGTATTACGAATCGAGGGCAAGATCGGGGGCGTTTTCTCGCATTCGACTATGCGTTGCCATTATAAATGTCGGTCTCTTAACTTTCACTGCAGAATTCACTTGAGGGCTCGAAATCACATGCGAATAAAAATATATATCTTACTTCTTTTCTACGAGTGCCATCTTTATTTCTCTCGGCAGCAATCTTAAGTTTACTTGCAGCTCTCCTTTATTGAATTTTTCCTTGAGTTATTCAGCAAGTAACTTATATACCGCTGAAATTTCTAATTAAAACTCCCATTTTCTTCTTAAAGTTATTAACACTAGCTATTTTAGCAAGATTGCTATTGATTTATTATAAAATCTAACCCGAAAAGTTACATTGCGTCTTATTATCCGCTGCCCCTGGTTATCAGGGTATTAGTTTCCTTACCAGATTACCTATTGAAGAAGTATTGAAGAATCTCTAAAAACCTGTACGTTTTTTCAACTCCAATCAACATACAAAACATATACAAGCCCACATCTTTCGTGTTCTCAGTTGGATATTTAAAGAAGTTATCTATGATGAGTAGAGGAATATGGGGTAAAGCTGTACGTATTAGGCGATACCCTGAAGAACTGAAGCATGAATAACAAAGTTAGTAAAATATCATAATTAAAATATCACAAAATGAAAGACACTTTGTACATTTCTGCGAATTTGAGTTTTATTACGCTGACCTAGGTTTTTACGAACTAATCACACCATTTTTTGACAGAAATATGCCTTGGTCACCTTTATAGGTGCACAGTCATTTTGAAAATAGCATAAGTTTGTCGAAAGGTAATGTCGTAATTTTGACGAAACCTAGAATAGCAAACAAAAATGCGAGGACATTTCTCAAGTATATTTCATTTAGTGATATTTTTATCGAGTGATGTGGTAGTTTACATCTCATGACTATAGACTTAGGGGCTTGGGTAAGAGTATAATATCACCAGGGAGTGTACGGCATGGGGAGACGGGAGTGTGAATTCACCAGAGGAAAAGAGAAAAAATAAGAAGCAGATAAAAAATTTTGGCTTCAGACGAAGCACCACGAGTATCCAGGGATTCACCGCACATGCATCGCATGCTACGAGCGGTGATCGAGGAGTACATCACCGGATCTCCTGAGCATCGACCGACACTTTTGCTGGCGACAATTTATCTTGGCACTCCGCCAGGTTTAGTGGTGGCCATGATGACTCATGGGACCAAAAATAGAACCCCAAGAGCAAAGAAATCAATGCGAAGATGGCATTTTGAAACCTTTCTCCGCAAGGATCGGTCAACTTTAAAGCTTTAAGTAATCCGTCACCGTTGACTAACGCATTCGCCGGTGTCAACACACCCCTCTCCCCCCAGCGGAGTATGCTACGCTATCTTGATTTATTTAGGAGCTTTGCGCCACCACTTTTAGGCCCGGTTTCCTAAATATGCATGAAACTGAAAAGCTTTTAAAGGCTCTTACCTTATAATGTATATGGCAATGCTTAACAAAAGGTTTCTACTCCTGGCCGAAGGATCCAAACTTGGTGCTACCTAACTCTCGGGATATATAACGCCAGCAAAATAAGGAAGCTTCTGAAAGATATAAAGACACAGTTTTAGGACCATTTGAAAAATATGTATTGGATTTAAATATAATGTCCGTACGATATATTACTAACGCTCTCACTAACTAAATAATAGCCTGTAAGTAAAGATACCTAATCCTTATGTTAACTGCAAGATAATGTAAATGCTTTGTCAGCTTGCTGTTAGTAATAATATGACTGCATAAAATTTGGCATAAAACGTAGAATTTTCTACTCCAATAAGCGCTATTAAAGTACAAATTTGACGTAAATCCACATAGTTTCCAGAATGCCTTGGTATAAGGCATTTTTTTCCACATGGAATATTTCCTTTCAGTTTTTTACTTTGATGCGATAAAAATAAGCATGAAAATACATAAACAACCATTCAATGTATTATATTATGAAAGTGGAAGAACAATTGACTGAGTTCATTTTATTATGTCGTTAACTGACCTGGATCTGGAAGCGGATCATGATCTTTTTCCTGTTTGGTGAATATCACCGCCGCATACATTCTTTACGATTTTCAAGACGATAATTAGCGGTTCTAAGGACCTAGACGAAAATCGGTGAATTGAAGCTTCACACACTTGCAAGACCGGACATAAGTTTGTCGTCCCTAATTAGGAGCGAACTGTTTTTTTTTTAATTCTTCGGCTATATAAAGAGTTGTGCTACCACACAGGTGTATGATTTTCCATGAATGAAATGCAAGTCGATTCTGTTCCCAAAACTGAACTCGACTCTAAGTTCAACAACGCCATTACGGCCAGGCCACCCAAAAAATATCATGATAGAAAAAGGAATTTCATTGGAGAAATATAGACAAACCCCTGGGTACGAACGTTAGGTGACGATTGAGTACCCCAAAATCTACTCTTATTTAATTTCTCTCTAAACACGTTGCTCGTATCAGACTCCACGTACTAGAGAGCGCACTTCAAATATTATGATCGTCATCACTGATATGTGACAGACTGTACTAAACTAAAAGACTGAACTTCAAATATTGCATCAGCTGCTGATTATATAGAGAAAAATTTTCTCTCCCGGAACCGGTATTGAACCTAAATTCCTTGATATCATGACAAGTACCTACTTTGCCAGTCATGTCATCGTCGATTCTTTTCATCAACTGTTAATTTTGGTGGGTTCTTGAAATTTGAAGTTTTACATTCGGCGCAAAATTGAAGGTACTGGGTCAGAGCCCAAGTCAAAGTGAATGATTATTCTTCTTTCGCAGATGTTATGGCATTAATTTGGATATGCTAGTATTACTATGAACGTAATGCCGCGGAGGGCAGAAGTTTCCTCCAAATTTAATATCAGCAATCGTTCCTGATGGGATTTTAACTCCAGTTGGTATGACGGGTATGAAATTTTGTTGCAACCGTTGTCAAAAGTTTCCCTAACTCTACGCGTCTTTTTAACGAATTCACGATAAATAAAAATTCAACCGTTGCCATTGCGGTTCCAAAGCATACTAACTGCGGGTTGACAACCTACTGTTTCACTAGCACACATTGCTTCATTCATCCTTGTTTGTGGGTGCATAACTAAGATTATGAGGACCAATCTGCATTTACTTCAAGTCTACATATACGTCTACATACTACCCTGCGATCCACCGTATGGGAGAGTGGCAAGGGGTGTTGGGACCTCGTCCGCGTAAATATTTAAGGAATAAGGTTTGGGAAAGTGAAAAAGTGACGATTATTATAGGAGTGTATTTAGTGGAGCTCAGCATTAATCGTGTTCTTTTATTGTGCGCGGAAAGAACGAGATTTTGTACCTTTACATTCGGCAGTGTATCTCTCTTATTTTATTGTCTCTGTCAGACCTAGATATGTACTGAGACGTCATGATAATATTCTCTGTGTCACTCTGAAACACACCAGTTTCAAATTTCTTAAGCAAACTAAGCCTAGAGAGGAGCCTCCGAGTCTCTAGAGGCTCCCACTTTAATCCCTCTAAAAGTAGTGAGACACTACGTGTTTGCTGGTAGCAGTTCTAATGAAGCGTGCAGCTTTTCTTTGTATAATTATTTTTTTGGTTAAATATTTATGATCAGGATCCAAAATACTCACTACGTATTTAAGATGTGGCCAAACTAAGCAAGCTTCAATGGATCCAAACCGCTGCAGAGCAAATTTTACACAAGTCAGTGCATTAAATGCTCTCATTAACTACTTAAAGCTTCTTCATTAGCATTTTGCCTCAGCTTAAGTTACAAATTACCAGGGTCTTTGAGCGGTGCATCACAATGGCGTGCATATTAATTGTTCACACAAACTTCTTATAACCCTGTTCTACTTCACGGAGGAAACTGACTGCTTCAAAGGACTTCAACAATGGATTTACCGGAGGAAACCTCAGCAGTTCACGCCAAACGGTAAAAAAAAATTCTGAACACGGATGTGTTATATGCAAAGGAATAAATAAGGAAAAGGAATAATATAAAAAGAACTAGTTGGTGTGAAGTTATGTACAGCTTTTAGAGGAGTGCAGAATAGGGAACAGAGAGCAACACGGAATTTATGAAAGAAAGAGTACTAATATCTATCACCGGCCACCACACGGGCAAGTGGCAAGTGATACTAGGACCTTAAACGGAAGAGGAAATGGGTAACACAAAAAGTTAGTACACGAGAGTTACTTTATTTAATGGAGTGATTCGATTGCTAATAGTTTACCTTATTTGGTTTCAAATATTGTGTGGAAATTTATATATTTTTATGAGCTTAAAAATGCGAGAGCATACCTCTAAATTTGTCACTTTTATCAGCGGTAATCTGGCCATATAGCGGGTATTTAATATTATTTTCTGTCACTTAGTTTAGTTCAATTAACCTAGTTTGAGATTTCAAGTGTTCTCATTCATGGAAGTAGCTGCCGTTTCTCTTGAGACTACCAATATTGTGCTAACATCAGGGGTTTGACATACATTATTCACATATAACAATATTTGATGAGGTGAGCAGCTATTCTTGCGAAATTTTCATATATCACTATTTTCGCGCGATTGCTTGCGTGATTGATTTTCAGTTACAGAGAGATTTAATACCAATATATTAAGACTTAATAATAAGAATCAAAGGTAAATGGAACTGTTCTTAATCTTTCAGAGACCTAATGAGCATTTTATACTTCCACACTTTACAAAAATTACATACACATACAGGAATTGCGTGCTCGGATAATATGATATATATACTACCTGACAAACTGGCTAAATAACTTGTCAGTAAGCATTTATTACTTTGTCAACAGCATCATACCTAAGGAATTTCTTTTAGCTATGTGTAAAAGTGCACAATTAATGCACAAGAATAAAGGGCCGTAATTAAGTTATCTTTTGGGGCGTCAAAAATGGCTGTGACGTGATTAAAAAAATCAGACGGCTTCCGTAAAACGTTGAGAAGAAAATCACTGACTCTGTCGATACAATTTTTTTTAGTAGCGTTGGGAAAGAGATCGACGAGGCTGAAATTATGACCGTGTTTTAATGGAACGTGGGAGCGGGCCGCAGGTCGAACAGTAATTGAGAGACACCAATACAGAGGGGAGAGAAAGGAGATGAAAGAATAAAAAAATTGAAACGAACATTAATTTCGAAAAGTTTGAACCGAGCTGGGTGGTGGGAAAAAGGCTCAGGAGTCGAAGAGACCGTTCGCCTCACGCTGCATCAGTTTTCGGTTGACCCGGATTTTTGCCTCTCAGAAGTTCCACCATGGATAACGCTCTTCATTTTTTTCTCATGTCTCCTCACTCCTTTCTCCATCCTTCTCTCCCTCCCTTTAATGCATTTCCCGTTTTGTTCGAACTGCGTGTCCGTCATTTCGTTGCACCCTACTTACTCGCCAAGTTGCACGGGTAGTTAGTCGACAGGAAGGACATCGTGGGCGTAGCAGTAGGTTCCACCCAGCGGCAGGTAAAGTTGGGTTAGAGTTGGAAAATAAAGCAAAATTAACCTCAATCCTCGGCTTAATGTGGGATACTTGTGTGTTGCAAGGCATGATAGAGCTCATAATTGCCGGAATTTAGGAAATATTGACGCCAAATTATCGTTAACTACTACTGAAACCAATCATTATTTAATGTAAAGTTGTAAGAATTGTCAGAGACAAGTGACCAGTACCAAAGAGACCACGAGATAGACCTCCAAAAAGGTGGTGAGAATCATTCTAACACTTTGGAATAAATAGGCAGCAAACCTAAAAGTAATGCAAGAAACCATGGCATTAGTGATCAAGGTTTGGCTCTGGTTGAAGTGGCAAGGAATTAATAGAAGCCTGAGCTTATCAGCGATAGCAGTGCCCATTAAGACAAGCTTATCGATAATTTGGGTGCCACACTGACCGCAAGCTACTTTTATGAAGAAGTTAGAAAGATATTTTTCCGCTTGTTTATAACAATAAATCCTTCGATAATAGATTCTTACGATCCAACGCATCTGAGACTACAAAAAATATCTTCAATTCATTTAAATTATTATTACTATAAACTATAAATCCATTATTACATTACATTTGACTGACGTACATGGTCAAATCATTGTCTTTGAACAACAGTGTATTATGTGATGTACTGCGGAGGGTCATTTCAAATAAAAAAGAGTAGTTACGTTATTTAAGTTGGATGAAGGAAAAGGTAGTTTATGTTGGAATATAGCTTCGAAATTATGACTAAGTTTGAATAAATCACCAGTACCTTTACATTCCCATAAACCTGGGCAAATTTCAAAATTGTGCAACTGGGAACTGTAGACAAATGAAGGCCTATAAACACACACACTATGGACACCATGTTAACATTTGCGCGTGTTTAAACTGGAATTAACTGAAATGGGTAATTATCATGGGTGGCGTTGACTCCTCTTTTTTGTGAATATGTAACAGAAAAAAGCACAAGTTATGATAGAAGTAAATGTTGAATAGAGCAATATAGAGGATGTCACAACGGTATTTCACACTTCTTTGTTGTCACACGTTAAAAAATCATACATTTAAACTCCAATGAAATTACAATGATGCCGGGTGAATAAAGAAAACAGAGCCGATGGCATTATAGCATAATTACTTTCAGCGTGACGTATTCAAATCAGGAGACTAAAGCGCAATGTGCGCATCGAAATCAACGTTAAATCACTTTAGCCCTAGGCTTAGCACATAGGCTTAATATGAGATTTCGATGCATTACCGATATTTGCAACTCTAAATGTGGCCGGTGCAACGAAATCAATAACGCCTAAAATTAACCGAATTTCGGTGGAGTTTGAAACTTATTACCATCATATCCCTACAGCCTCTATATTTATGCTTGGGACAGGCAAAAAAAGTAATTTGATTATATATTGACTTTTAAATGAGGATTAACTATATTGATTGCTACAAAGCAGGGATGAAATATTTATTACTTTTCCGCAGTATCTCGACGCTTGTGAATTATGATAAAAACGCTATTATCTGCTTGATTGAAACTAAGTAAAAGCCAGATGTGTAGTAATTTCTGCTCATTTAGTACCTTTAATGAAGATATTTTAACAAAAACCGGTTACAGCCCCCTTAGTTTAAGGTTATTATTTCAATTTTTATACCCTACACCTTTACGTGGAGAGGGAGTATTGATTTTGTCACTGCAGAAATGTAATGCATTGAAGGAGGCGTGGCAGGTATGGAAAATAGTATAAATGGAAATGATCGGCATCACCTTACGAGTCAATCTAGCTATGTCCGTCTGTCTGTCTGTCCGTCTGTTTGTCCGTCTGGCTGTCTCTTTGCACCAAAACTGCCGTGAAAATTGAGATATCGTGGTGAAAGTCGGGTTATAAGCCTCTAGTAGTCCACATCTGGCTCAGTTCTCAAATGGGTTGGATCGGAAAAAAACCACACTCAACTCCGATGCAAAGTGGTTTATTTGGAAGTGGAAGTAATTTCCTTCATAACGTGTAAAGTTTTCAAATAATCGATCTTAAATTATGAATTTGATATTTCGTTAAGGTAAACATATATATCACAAAAAAAACAAACAACGTATATCCCGGCCTATAAAACGCACCGGCGCATGAGACGCACTGTAACTTATCAGGTTGGAATTGACGAAAAACACTTCGATCAAACAAAAGAGGATCATATTATTTTAATGATAATTCTTTATACAAATAAAACGGAACTGTAACATTAAAAATTGAAAATATACCTAATACCGTTTATTCATCATTGAATCCCAGAAAATCATCATCACTATTGCTAAAATCACATACGCAGTTATTTTCGCTGGAGCTGCCACTTTACACATACAATACGTCATCTTCACTTCAATCTTGCGCATTGCTAATTCCACGATTTTCAAAAGACGTTATGATAGTCTCCCTTTTAACTTTCTGCCTACAACTGTACGATTTACTTAGGAATTTTGTAGGATGTACTGCCAAGGATTCTATCAAAATCTAATGCATGAGTTTGGCTCAGTACACTGTTTTTGTCAACGGTTTAAATGTAGGTAATCATTTTCTATGCCTGATGAGAGAAAAAAATAATTAGCAGTATCTTTCCCGGCGAATCAGCTCGCGTCTTAGAGGACGAAGTTATACTCTCGGCCCATAAGGCGCAGGCTGATTTAACGGTAAATTTTGGGAGTAAAACAGTGCGTCGCATGGGCCGGGGAAGTACCTTTTTTAGTAAGTCTGGCCGCACAGCCAGACATACTTAAAATTGAAAGTGGAGTAGGGTATTTAAGCTTCGGAAAGGCCGAAGATAATTTCTTTACTAGTTTAAATTGATTTATCAGATGGGCTGTACAGTTTTACATTTAAAAAGTCAGCATAAGTAGCATTTTCAATTTTATGTAAATGGTCTCTTATGAAGATCACACCTCTATTTATATCGGACGCCCCAAAAAATTAGGGTGTCCGGTACTAACTATTCAGGCCGAAAAATTACACGAAGTCCAGAGACTCAGGCGAAACTTTCAGAATTTGGCGAAAATATCGTTCGCATGTACATCATTTTGTGGACTGGAATACGGAATCAAAGGGAGAATATTATTTTAACCCCACACTATATCTCCAAAATTTATTGATAATAAAATAGTAAGATACTGCCGAATTGATAGTTCCACATATACACTAATAAATACGTCTAAAAAATGGGGATCTAATATGTCAAGGAATATAACACCCTGCCTTGCTTTCCTTACCTATTCCTTTTTCTGGTTTACTCTTATTACCATGGCTATTTTCGTAACACACCCTGCAACACGCACTTACGGCGGTTGATTTAGTGGTACATTGCGAAAAAGCTGCTCAAGCTCTATGCATACAGCAACTACAGTTAGTATAAAGTTACTTTTTTTAGTATACAGTTAGTATAAAGTTTTTTGATCCGCGAAGGCTATAACGGTCGCGGAGATGAGAGCTGTATTGAAACATACCTTTAACATAAGCGCTTCTATTCCCACGTTTGTGTGGACCCCACCGTTTGGCATGGTATGTTGCGACAGGCACTGCTCCATTAAATATTTACCCTCAGGGTGTAAAGTTGGGGATTGGGGGGAAAAGCGTTGAGGCTCGGATGACATGCAAAGACCTCCAGGCATACGAGAGCGAGCGGAGTACGATCTGTGTCAACGCGTTGAAAGCTCTTACGCAAGCCTTTCGTTGGGTTCGATGCGAGTGGGCGACGGTGAAAAGGGCGACATCTTTCGAGAAAAAAGAGAAACGGTAAACAAAAGAGACTTTCTCCCACACGGAATGACCGTGTTTGAAAAAAATATATATAAATGATTGCTAATCACTGACTTAGTGCCCCGTAATCTTGGTGACATTTTCAGCACCAGAGATGGAGAGAGAATTACCAAATGCTAAATTTATTCGTAGGAATACCCTAATCTCATGCCCTCTCATAGCATACAGTAGCATCTTTAGGTATTATATCGCTCGGATAAAGATTAGAACACGTTTGATTAAAATGGCGTCCTTGGGGGTAAATGTTTGGACTCTTTCACTTTATTTCGTTGAGAAATGAAGAAATGAAATTTCAAGAAGGGGAAAATTTCCCTTTGAATGGATTCAGTATTGACCCAATTGGTCATAATTTTTATTTTATGAGTATTTTTTTATAATTATAAGCAGTGATACCCAAATACATCCTCAGCAAGAACATCTACCGCTATTTAGCGTGGTAGTATCTGTTACGCTTATATTTATTATTTGGATCAAATATATGACCATAGTTATATCATAACCATTTATAATTGCCAATACGAATTGAAATCTCTTCATTTCATAAGCAAAGAATTTAACTACGTAAATTTTTCCACGACAAGATCACTACCTGTGCACTCCAGTGTACACAACAGTGAACTCCTCCTGAACATTGTTTGCCGAGATTCCTTCAAAAACTGCGGGCCAATTCCGGCAGGGTAAATGTTTACAGGTCCCAAAAAAACAGGGCTGGACAATATCTTCCTCAGTTGCTGGATAACATATCATGTGTCCTAAACGGTCTCAGTCACAAAATCTAACTATGATGATTATAATGTTAAACCTAGGTCTTTGGTAATTTTTGTTGTATCGTCTCTCTCGAACTGCTGGTAATTATATTTAAATTTATGTCATACATTACGTATTAGGATTGATGAAAAAAATCATCCGCACACTCTTATAATTCTGGTTATTTTTTGAACTAAGAAGTTATGGTGAACCAACCTGAAATAGGGAACAGTTCACGCATTTAATTAAAACTATACACTAATGAAATAACTATACATTATACATGAATTCTGCAATACCCTATAATAATAATTCTTAAAAAGTGGATTGCAGAATATTGGTTAAATATTAGCAAGTTTTTTT
Source organism: Ceriagrion tenellum (assembly GCA_963169105.1). NCBI lineage: Eukaryota > Metazoa > Arthropoda > Insecta > Odonata > Coenagrionidae > Ceriagrion > Ceriagrion tenellum. The sequence continues at coordinate 95,740,517 of OY720643.1, forward strand.
ATTATTCATCACGAATGGATTACTGTAGTTACAGACCAATAACTTCATTTACAAAATAATGTGCTTAAAAAAAGTCTCACACTGAAAGAATGAAGTAGGTAGTTACCGTGCATATCTAATCGCGCATTTTTGCCACTCTTAGTAGCCAGAAGTTTTATGACACTTTCCTACGAAAATTCTATTTATCCGCCAAGCATATTTACTCCTCAGGATTAGCACTCGTCTCTGCGGCAGGTAATGCTAATCTCTGGGCTACAAACTCACTCCGGCTGAGAAATTACGGCTGATTATAACTTTGCCGTGAGCTCTCTGCAATTTTCCGGCTTCAGTTTGCCAAGTGCACCCACCTGAGCACTCGACGCTGCAATTAAACTCAACGCTACGTAATTATATATTTTTTCGAGAGCCGTGACGCATCTAAATGCGGAAGTTCCTCTTTACTTGTTTCCCCCTGACCAAGGACAGGAAATGTTCCAGAATCTGCAAGTACTGGGTCATTTAGCACTGGTCTCAGTAGAATCCTCATAAAATGGCAATAAGTTATAATTTAGGTGTGTTACATAAGGTGTTGTGATCAAAGTAACGATTTAACTTTATTTCTAAACGACTAAACACTTTCATGCATAAGCCGATATTTTACTAAAAAATTTTAAATTTAAAACACGTACTGTCGATGATGAGAGCAATTGCAATTCATTTATGGTTTATTGATAAGAGTATTAATTTGAGAAACACCAACATTACGGCATTCGGTGGACAAAGCATTTTAATTCAAAATTTGAGCCTCAAATTTCATTGTAACACTTCAGGAACTAAAAAATATTTCCCTAAATGTTAGGTTATATAGCAGATGCCATTGTTTTTGCAACTGTACCTATGCTGTACGACACGGTACCTCACAGAAAACTATTATACAAATTACAGTCATGCGGGTTAAACGAACAAGTAGTAAACTGGATACGTGACTTTCTGAGTGATCGTAAGCAAAAAGTAGTTCTTGACGGAATTAGCTCTGATATAGTTAAAGTGACATCAGGTGTCCCGCAAGGAAGCGTTATTGGCCCACTTTTGTTCATTATATATATAAACAACCTCTGCACCCGAATTAACAGTAAAATACGTTTATTTGCCGACGACGCTGTCATATACCGCGAAATTAGTGATCACTCTGACTTTGAAATTCTGTCATCGGACTTAAACAACGTTCATGCGTGGAGCAAAGAGTGGGGACTAGAACTTAATCTGAGCAAATGCACGGCGGTGCATTTCTTGCGTAGGTCGTCCAACTATCCCCATGTATATGTTGTGGATGGCGTTAGCATAAATGCGACAGATGAAGTGAAATACCTGGGAGTTACGATAACTTCGAACCTATCGTGGGGGACACATATAAGAAATATTTGTGGCAGAGCCCTGAAGAAGCTAGGATTTGTCAAGCGTGTTGTGGGAAGATTTTCGGATGATAGAGTGGAAGAGAGGTGCTATTTCGTACTCGTCCGGCCACACCTTGAATATGCAGCGAGCATATGGGATCCGGCGGAGAAAGACCTAGTCCATGAACTTAATAAAATACAAAGGAAAGCTGCGCGATTCGTCAAAAACTGCTACGGCCGTACAGAAAGCGTTACACAGATTTTGAACGATTTAGGGTGGGAGCCGCTAGAGACTCGGAGGCTACGCGCTAGGCTTAGATTGCTTGAGCAATTGAGAATGGATATCTTTCAGAGCGACACAGAGAACATCATATTAGAACCACATTATATTTCCAGGTCCGACAGAATCGATAAATTAAGAGAGATATTTTACGGATAGGTTTGGGAATTCGTTTTTCCTCCGAACAATTAAGGACTTTAATAAATGATAGGCGGAAATTTTATTTGATTTTTTTTGTTGACAGCTGGTATCCTAACACCCCCCGCCACACGCCTTTTGAGGCGGTTAGCGGGATATTATGTAGATGTAGATGATGCTGTTACGACCATTACCTCCTAATTTCAGAGTAAGCCTAAATTAAGATTAAGAAAAAGGCAAGGAATTTTGAGAGCTTGTTTTAGGCACAAATTTCAGTGATCATACAGTTGGAATATAAAGGTAATAAATCAAATTTAATTTATATTTGGTAAAATTTTCGGAACTATGAGGAAACAAACCTCCAGCATTAATTTTTTTTAAATGTGCGGTACCAGGTATAAGTTAATTCCTTTTGCGTAATGTGATGCGCTTTAGAAATTCAATGCAGAAAGAGGACCATATGATGATTGATTGGACGTATTAATTGAAAATTATACACGAGAGTAGAAGACGAAAGGTCCCTATGAAACATGATACAGGAAAGACGAGCCACATGGAAAGGACACACCCTGAGGCACGATTGGATTTTTGAAGAACTAAATGGAAGTAAAAATAGACGAAAATGTCCCGAGAGGAATTTAATGAGATAAATAAAGAAGGAGTCACATAGGAAGAATATTTAGTAGTAAGCAAACAGGCATCAGGCTGGAAAGGATAGAAATCTGCAGTCTTGCGTGTTCAATCTTGCGATTGAACAATGAATGAAGGAATTGGAACTTATTATGATACAATTAAAGTCCCGATGTTGTAAAAATAAAATAGTTTAAAAATGAATAAATAGCATTTTTTAACCAAGTCCTAACTTATCCTGAAAACAATACATGCATTATTCTGAAATGCAATTTTAACTCTCTCCCTGTTGCTCCCTGGATTTCAGTAGTTAATCTCTTTGAAAAGCACTTAATGAATACTGCATGACTTAACCAAAAATTATAACTAAGATACCAACCTAAAATCTGATAGTACATAAAATAAACCACTCCTATACTATTATAAATATTAAGCCCTTCCTTTTACATTGAAAACTCATAAATAAGATTATTTTATTATAGTGAAAAGATAACTCATTTTGCTCTTTACACACTGTTGTATTTTTTCCAACCATGGTTTCGATAAAGTTTTCTTGATGATGACAAAACTTTGTCGAAACCAATGGTCGGAAACATTAAAACAGTGTGAAAGGTAGGTACAAAGTGAGTTATCTTTTCATGTCGTATTTCCACAAAGCCAAGCCTGAAGCTTTACCTTGTAAGTTATGATAAATTAAGATGATATAACAGGTACCTACATCTTATTTTCTTATAAAAACAATAATGCTCCCGTAAATTGTGGACGTTTTGTGACTCTTAACGCCAGCGGCATTTCTGAGGAGATAAAAGTTTTGACAAAAACCGGTGAGTCAATTGACCGAATTCAGCGCCCGAGTTTCTAACGACTCGACTGGGAGTATGGAAACACATAAAAACGCGCAGTCTGATTTAAACGTACCGAGAGTCACAGAACAATCAAGAATATTCAAGAAAGCAAGAAAAAGTAGTGGAGAAGAGGGACTAGGAACTAAGGGGTAGGCAAACAAGCGTGTACAAGGAGCCGTAAAGAGACCTCAGAATCGACATCCGTAGTCAAGAGGTTTTGTTCGCAGTGCGGCTGAGCTGGGCTCAGCTGCCCGGGAGGTTGAAATATGCAGTCAAATGAAATGAGCAGTGCATTAGCCCGCGGCGCGGGAAATTCCGCGAAAAATGTTTTGAACCTTGGTGCGCCTTCAACCGTCTATAATATCGTCCGAAAAGAAAACAAGCGTTGCCGCACTCTGCATTGCATTACCTTCCCCTGGCCGTGACGTTTAGACTGAAGTAAGAAACTTGGGAGGTGAATGTAATGGATAAAAATATTCCCAATTCTAGGGCGTGAGGCCTATTGCATTATGGAATTGAGGAATTGCGTAAACTAATGCAATTACGCTGAATTTAGTATACAGGCAATATGGTAAAAGAGTGGAAATAATTTCACAAAAATAGTATATGGCCTTGTGTGTTATACTTGAATCAGGGTATCTTGCTACAGTTAAAAAATTTTCAGTACCATTGAACAAGTTAAGGCTTTATACCTATTGAAAGCAGAGAAAATATTCCACATGGATTTCAAATGCTCAATAAAAACAAAATACATGGCACAGAACTATAAAAAAATACATTTAAGGCAAGTTCTATTGCATGAAGACGTATATTTGGTGCGTGTTATTTCGAAGCTTGGGCTCCTAAAGCTGTGGAGACAAATAAATTTGAATCAAAGGCGCTAGGATGTTATCAAAAAATGTTGAAGAAAAAAATAACATAAAGAATTTCGAACAAGAACCTCCTAAGCACATTCAACGAGAAGAAAATAATTTAAACTATGAGAAAAAGGGAAAACCAGTTTGTTGAGAACATTTAGCAAAAAAATATCCTAATACAAACAACAGTAACAAGTAGAATTTATTGAAAAATCATGCTGCAAAGGAATATATTGACCAACTGTGTACCCAAGAGGAAAGCCAACTGCATAGAAAGTCAGTTATAATGTAAATATATTCGCTGTTAACTTCAGTTGAAAAATCTTAAAAGTCCTTTCGATAAGATCAATACATAAATCAATTATCTCATAAATTTATTTATACTTTAATCTATATCTATCACGCCACTCATTTCTGGGTGAGCAAAATCAAAGAATTAATCTATTGCTGTATGCTGTACAACACTGGCCTTTTAAACGTTTCCTCCTCAATTATCTTTTCAAACAAACCACTTTCCATTCTATTTTACTAATGAATTATTTCAAATTTATCCTCAATTTATATTATTCCTACTATTCCTCCTCTTTGGGGTCTCTTATAACCAAATTTATCCATAGCTTATATGATCCTACCCTTCCTTTAACACCATCCACTCTAATATATTATACCTGTTCCATTATTTTACTTTCTTTCACTATCTCGATACGAACTCACTAACGAATGAACTCCTTTTATAAGTTTCCAAACATTGCATTTAACAAATGATGTGGTACGAAGTCACTCGCACGGGTGCATATACACCAGGGTTGAAATTCGCTATGAAAAAATCATTTGATTTGACCGGGATTCGAACCCGGATCTCCCAATTGCCGGTCAGGTATGTTAGCCAGCTACACCACCAAGCCATCTTCCTCCTTTAATAAGTGTTAATTACTGGAGCATTCAGTCCTCTGTCTTTTACCACTCATACCATACATACATACATACATTCCTAGCCCCAGCCATTCTGCTTTCCCCGCAAACACTATTCAGGTACCAAATTTCCACTATAGTTAGCTTCTCAATCATAAGTAAAATTTATATCATGTGAGGATGCCCAATAAAATACAACTCTAAAATTTTGAACGAAGTAGTAGAAGGAATTTTTTTCAGTCGACTGAATAAACACATTTGATGATGAGCAAAAAAATATATGTATGTAAAGGTTAAAGGGGATTCGTATGACTATTGTCATGAATGAGATATCTATTTCTTTATATTTAGCTTATGATTACTTCAGTAAATGAGACAATTTTTCTTCATACAAGGTAATATAGAGTCAGCTATCCATACCAGCAAGAAATATATCATAATGTTTCACATCGAACATTGATAGTTGCAAGAAAACTACTCTTGTAGTACTCACTATCTTTCTTAAAAAACCTCTCCGAGAACAAAGTTGGATAACCTATTTTGTCTTGACCATGATAAGTTGAATACTCGTATGGGAACATCAACCAATAAAAGAAATTATATACTTTTCCAAGATCACTAAACAACAATTATAAACATAAAAATTATAAAAAACTTTTTTCTAAGTCGCACCAAGGATGGCAGCAATATGTTCTGATAAGGTGATGGAGAATCTGGAATCTTATGACACTAATTAAATCAATAAGATTGGATATTTGGGGAAGCGACCGACGGCTAAGGTCATTTGCGCCACCGGGGTAAATAAGGGAGGATGGGTGGATGGAAACCCGGCGTCGGAATTAGACTGCTCTTAACGAAAGATGCCAAGATAACCTCCGTTTAACATCTCATCCGACAGACGGAGTACTGTACTTGAAGTGCCCTCTACATGACACTCAAGTAGGGATCAGGTATCCTCTGAAAAACATCCGCCTCTGCAGGGATTTGAACCCTGGTCGCCCGTGTGGTAAGCGAGGATTCAATCAATAATAGCATTTAAAACACAATGTTTCCGCTCTCACAAAAACTGCAGCAAATATTTTAGTAGGTCTTTGCAATTTCTCCTGTCGATAAAGAAAAGTTGCTCTAGTAATAAATCGTAACGTTCTAGTTTACCGCATGCAATTTGTTGTCCTGGCATTTCTTTTATTCGGAGACACCATCTAATTAACGACTCAATAAGCGCAACTCATCTACTCGGCCATTGCCTACGAAAAAGGAATGAGTTTTTTCTAGATTATTAAGCTGCGAGTAGAAAAAAACACGATGTCTGGTCCAAGCAATCAAGCCCAGAAGGTCCGCAGCTCTTGCCGGATGAAATAAGGGACGGGGTGTTGTCCCGACGAATAGACATAGGCGGTATGTTATTTCTACGGGTTTGATGAAGCAAAGCCGAAGTTGGTTTCTTTGTTGTCTGCAAAGATAAGAGACGGCGTTTTTTCCAGGTTCGGCACAGAGATAGGGAGAGAAAAATTATGGGAAGAGGGGAGAAAGGAGTTTGTAGGAAGGAAGTGAATGGGAAGAAGAAAATGAAACGAGAATCCGAGGACACTTTCGGCTTTCCCGGGGACAATGGTGAACCCCCTTTGGAGACGCAATGAAGCTGTCATGGGAATAAAAAAGGCCTTTCTCCCTTACTGCAGTGACAGCTATGTATTTCCGGGAATTCCCGACGTGTTAGCAGAAGTTCCGACCAGCTTAACGCTGTTCTTTTTGCCAGCACCGAGAGAAACTAAAAATGGCCGGAGATGAATAAGCCACTGGGCATTTATTCATGGAAGTACAAATGTCAAGAAGTGCATTTACATATTCATCTATGTTCCCGTGCGACACATCGATGATCGGACTACCAAAATATACGCGTTTCGATATGTTGCTAAATGCACTTTAAAGCGGCAGCATACATACGGAAGCTAAACTATTTTATTACACCGAGAAAAAGAAAAATTGGAAAGGAAAAATTTATATCTTGGGAATTCAATCATGAATTTTCCAGCACAGGCATCAATTGGCGCACTTAAAATATAGGCCTATTCCAATTCGATGTGCAAGAGTAAGAACAATGATATCTAATGACCATCTATAATTTGTTTCTTGTGATATAGTGTGATGGCGCGTAATGTGACGGCAACACATGATATGATGCGTTAAATTTACACCCACATAACGCACTGCAGGCCATCTAAGGGCACGAAACAGGAAATGATTTACTTATCTCAATAAATGGGCTATATCCTCAATGACATAGAAACTAAGGTTAATATTCCAGTAATAAAAACCTGAAAATACAAGGCAAAAGGTGAATTTTAACCAAATTTACTGACATTTAAGAATTAATATACCATTAGTGAGGTCCGCTTTTTTGGCTGATTCGTATTTCCATTTAGACTCCCCTTAAAGCTGAGCCAATAAGTTAGAAAATGAAATGTATGTAAGTTTATGGCAATTTGAAAAAGGGAAAAATATGAAATAGCAACTTATATTTTAAAATTTCACCATTTTTCCTGTTTTCCGGCCGTTCCTGACGATTACGAAGCACTCGGGGTTTTAAATTGCTGTTCTGTAATTTTCAACGACTAATCACTTATTTAAAATATTTTTACTCGAATAATTCCAATTTTTGTAGAGTAATTTTTGAGATACGGTCCCAAGAGTAAGCGCATGCCACCCCAGTTGTCGAGCGCAACCTCTCGCGCTGGAATCTACGAATTGTAAGTCCGCCGTCACGTTTTCTTCCCAAAGAGTTATCTGAGTTTTTCAAATATTTTGAAAATATGATAGACACAACTGATCCCATTCGATTTTATGTTAAAAGTTAGGACCACCAGAATGTTACGTATACCAGGTAGGAGGTGAACTTCCGCCAAAATTTACTGCACCACGTGCCTCTACGAGTGTTAATGTATATACAGTGACATACATGAATATTGTTTTCAGTATTGGTTACTAATAATGTGAGACGCACATTTATTTGAGACCATTAAGCTTAAAGTATTCTGGGTGGATTGCTAAAGCCAATTGTTCACGTAGCCCTCCCAATGTTTGCTTCTGGGATAGACATACTGAAGATAAAACTAGTGGAAATGGAGGACCGAAAAACGGGGTCCATTTCCAAAGTATTTCGCGTTTTTTCACGATTTTGTCACCCCTAATACTTCCATTAAATAAAAGTCAAATTCTTTGTTATACGTTTAACTTCGTCCATGAACAGGTTCTTTCAGACCCGTCAAATATACTTCCCAATTGTGAGTCTCCAATCAGTCATAGGCCTAGAGTTTTAAATCGCCCCTTTAATAAAGCCTCAGTAGCACACAAAATTGTATAAACCTTCTTAGGTACATTCTATTAGGAGAAATTGCATTAAAAGCTAAAAGTCTATAGAAGCATTCGCTAGTTTAAGGAATGCAAACAAGATTTTTCCGTTGAGTAAGGCCTTGAGTTTATTAACGGAGCCAAGCGCCAGAAGTACGAGAAAGGAACGTCAAAGACATCATTTTACCGCTCTACAATCTAATTACATTTGCCCCGAAGCCCATTTGGGCTGTAATTCGATTTTCTCTCGGCGATTTTCTCCTCAGCCGGTTGAACTCGATTTTACAAAATAAAAAAAGAGCTGTGACGTCACTGACAAAGTAAAAATACACCCAAAAAGTACGTAGTAGAATTTAAGATAAGGTAGAATGGCATAATCGGATACTAAGGAGTTCTGATATGGGTAGATAGTTTGAGAATACTTTTATTTCCTCCCAGTAGCTTATTACAGGTTAGCCTATTTCCACTAGATTTTTTATAGATTTTTTCTGATTCTTCTAAGGTAAATTTGTTCTTAGACAGGTTTCAATTGAACTGCTCCCTCCATGCTCGTCTATCATGTGCTGCCTCCCTCAGCTCTTCGTAACTCTCTCCATTCATAATATCAGTCAGCATATTATTTATTTGTCTTTTTCTTCCTCTCTTTCCCTCGATCTTTCCTTCTAATATTATTTTCATCAGGCAATGTTTCCTCAGGACGTGTCCAATCCAGTTTGCCTTCCTCTTTCTTACTTATCCTAAAATGTTTCTTTCCTCGTTCATCCTTGCCAGTACTTCCTCGTTTCTCGCTTTATCACTCCACTTTAATCTTCCATTTCTTCATCATAGTCAAATTTCAAACTCCTCTAGATATTTCTCGTCTTTCTTCCGGATTGTCCATGTTTCTGGTCCATGAAGCACATCATTTCAAATAAAACGTCTATCAAATATTTTCCTTAAGCCTATGTTCATTGTTGATATTATATATTATATAATTCCTGATAGAATAATGAATTTTGAACAATATTTAAATGAGTAATTTTATTTTCCTTTTCATATGCCTCCTATATAGCTACCTCAAAATATGGGTGTTTGACACCAAGAGGGGATTTGCAAAAATTATTTTTAACTCTTTCATTTCCCTAGATGAATAAATACGTAATTTCTGAAGTAGGACAGTACAATACTCAGTTTATCTGGTGCTAAGAGTATATGTCTAGTATGTAGGCATATATACCCTTTTCCTCTTTGGGATAAGCTAACACAAAAAACTTTTTCTCATAGCTTCTACGCCAAGGAAACTAGATTTCCAAGTTATATACGCCATAATAAGGCATGTGGAATAGGAAAAGTCTGTGCGATATTTCATAATTTTAATTAGTAACAATAAAAGCTAATTTCGGTATTCTGTATCGCTAGATTATTTGGATATAGTCACACCGCGCAGATTGGAAAGCGAAGAGTTTAAGTAAATATGGTCAAAATTAAGCTGCGTCAACTTGGACATCTGTAAGCCTTCTCTTATTTCCTGTATTTTATTTCAAGCAGTAATGTTCGCGGATTTCTCTAACGATGCACCACCCATAAACTCCTCTTTTGCTTAATACCACTCATGCAGTGCTAAATTATGATGGTGAAGGGAATGGAGTTAGAGGAGGTGATCTCTCGAGAAAGTCACGGAAGAACGTGATGGAAAGTATTCTAAACAGATGGGAATTATAAGTCTAATATTCAGTCAGACACGTTTGATAAATTGCAAGAGGTTGGCTAAAACAATAGCGGTAGGCAAGGATTAGGGATTACCGAGGAACAAAGAGCTTCGTAGGCCTTTCATCGAGACTTACACTTTTTTTACTGAGCCTACCCTGGAAGGGAATATCACGATGGTTTTGTATGTAAGACGCCATATTACCCCAGAACCAAGGGAGATATGAGGTGTGTCGAGATTGGATTCTAAACGTCATAGCCAGGCAAACCCCCAAAAATACCAAGCCTGCTTGGCCTCGACTGATGACAAACCCGTCACGTTGGGCTCCCTCTCAACGATTCAACTCCATCTGCAATGATTGAACTGTTGCCAGCACCTTCCACGCACGGACAAAAACTCACATTTACTTGAGTAAAGATTGTTGTCTCTCAAACAGTTTTGCTCCATTCACTACAGTTCAAATCACTATTCACCTCTTCTTATGTGAATTTAAAGAATTATAAATTGTATACATTTTATTGCCTTATTTTTGTTCTAGTAAATGATAAAAAAATTGACTACCAAACCTTGAAGCTTTTTCGCAGTTTATTATAAACTGCGATAGTGTATCTCCTAAATATGTTAGAAGATGACTCATCAAGGTGAAAATTCTTGCAATTAGCTTATCGTAAAAAAATAATTTTTAGCACCAGGTGATTTAGCTTTGCTCGATGACAAAATGTTAAAAAAAAATGAAACAATCATAAATGATGTATTAGAGCAAAAAATGTACTTTTTGAATGTTTTATTAAGTATAAATAAAGAAATAGAATATGTTTAAAGAAATAACTAACATAAGTAATTGTTCCTTATTATTTCTCATATAATAATACATTCTCGTTGGCCCAAGTGGTGACAGGGTTAAGCCCTCGCATGCGAAACCGAGGTTCGCGGGTTCGAGCCCCTGAGTGGTTTTCCACCTCTCAGGATATGGTTGCTAGTATTTTATCTTCTGCCCATGTTGATGAACCGATGTAAAAGACCTTAATGTGCTATTTTCGGGATCGTGAAAATTAATAAAAAATAAAATAAAAAATAAATAACTTGTGTAGTTTATAAAAGCTAACCTCATAGGCTTAACACGATGAAATTAAAGGACAATGCTTCCATGCCCTTTTGACTTTTCAGTAGTTTTAACAGTTTATAGAAAACTTCTAGTAATCCCGAAAAACTTTTTAATATTTCCAGTTTTGCAACTTAAGCCATTGAGTCAACAGGACGCCGAAGTAGCATGAGTTGATCCCAGAAGAGCTTCGCTAACACTCATCTTAAAGGTATCATGTTTAAGTCTATGATTCTAAATAAATACGTATTTATATGAAAAGTATATAAATTAAGAATAATCTATGATCACTGGACGAAGTATTAAGTACTAATGGGTATTAAATTTTAAATGTTAAAATGCGAAAGTTTCAATGATGATAAAAATCGGAGGAATATAATAATTGTACGTTAATGAAGGCCACAGAATATGCTATCACAAAGTTCAATTTCACTGATTTATATTTTCTACTGAATATTGCATTTGCCGGAATGTGGTCCCAATATCTCACTATAACTTCCTAAATTCCCCGAGGGAGGGATTCTCCACTGGTTGAGAATCCCAGCTCTAGAGGGACATAGGAGAGAGGAAAAGAGGTATGAGTTACCAGCGAGCTGAGAGGACACTGGATAAGGAGTGGGAGGAGGAAATACTTGGCAAGACGGGGGCTCTTAATGGAGTCCAATGACGATGATCCCGCCCAAGGTCCAATGACGGGCCCTCAAACCCTTTCCAAACCAACACCACCACCGCCGCGGCTCCACTCCCATTGTCTCAAATGTCGCCGACGCCGTTCAACCCTTTCTCCCCGAAGACCAGATTGAACGGCCCATCGGACGGATTACAGGAGCAGATTAATCCCGACGGCGATGAGTCAAAACCCCCGTGAAGACTCCGCCCTCTCCCCCGTTCTCCCTCCCATCCTTCCACCCTCCGCCCCCCGCTGCAACCGAGCGAAAGATCGCCTTGTTCTCAAGTTCCCATTGTTCCTCCAACGATGATGGGACAGGATGGGAATGGGAGCGGACCTCGGCCTTGGTATGCCCCTGCGTCTCTCTCGGGAGTTTCAAGGGAAGGCGTGGTTGGTGACGATTTTTAAGCGAGTGCAAGGGTAAGTTACCACCGGCCTTCGCCGAATGAAGTCCATGGTCAGAATTTCCTCCATTATCGCGTTTGAAACCGGTCATCATGGAGTTGACCAGCTCGTTTACCACTTGAATTCAAGAGCAGTGTCATTCGTACTGATGTGGAAATCCTGTAATCTTCAGGCATTTCTAATGTCCTACTCATGATTCCGTTACACTATCCTATTGAAGATAAATTAATTAAGAGCACGCACGTCAATCCTACAATTCCCTTCTAGGCCGGGTCAAGTACAAAAGCTATATCATTTTTGCGAGGTTTTGGGCCACCTTTTTATTTTTTTATTTTTTATATATCTTCATTATCCCGAATACAGCACAATGGGCCAATTTACGTCGGGTGAATAACAGTAACAACGGACGAGACACAAACACCCATGTCCTGGGCAGAAAATGTTCTACCCAGGCGGGACTCGAACCCGCGACCCTCTGGTTAGCAGGCGAGGACTTTTCCCCGCCGAAACCGGGCCGACGTTTTATAGTCACCTCCCTGTTACACTATACTATTATAACTTCTTTTATCTCATTACATTCATATATTACTTCTCTTACGTTGTTCTATCCTTAAATACTGTGATTATTACTTACCCTTTATAGTTGTCTCCTACGACCATGACTATTGTGGTCTACCCTTTATCCTCACAGTATTCACTCCACTATTATAATTTTTTTTTATTATTCGACATTCATTCGAGCTTCCGACATTACCGAATTAACGAAGCATAAGTTTTTCTTATTAGCCCATCACTTGGTAATCCTACCGTTACCAATGAAATGCACAGCTTTTGTAGACATTTATTGCTGGAATATCCTACTCCAAGATTTTATAGATCCCCCTATTTCTCTTTTACCTATCTGTCTTTCTATTGCCAAGAAAACTTTTAAGGTGGCCCATTCCAACAAATTGAACATACTTTTTGCTTCAGACATTCCCAGAGCTATTCTTACATGGCTTGGATCTACTGCTATATAACGATGTCCCATGGACAACATATATATTCAGAGCAATTTCTTTTCCTAGACAACCACACAATATTTATATCGTCTACATTCTACAACTATGATCAAATTTCATCATACAGTCTTTCCTTTCGTCATTAGAACGAATTTAATCTCATCATCTATCCTCCAACTTTTCTCAACTAGTTGATTACACCAATCCGTCCCATATATTTATTTATGTTATTAAATTTTAAAATCCATTTGAGTTATTTCTGGTTTTTTACGTATATAGGCAGACGGCCAGTTTATATTTACAAGTTTGTCCCTGATCAAACAATTCTTTTCCTAAAGAATAAAGGCGTATTATTAGACATCTTTTGGTTCAAAAATAGCTCGATAAGTCAAGAGCAAAGAAATATCTTTGAAAGCATTACACCAGCAAGTATATTACTGTTAATTTACGCATCTAATTTACAATGTTATATACGTATTCAAAGATTGCTCGTAGGTTTTTATTCGCATTTTATTAAAGATATAACAAACCTATGTATACTCCTGGTGAAGAACGCACTCAGGGTTTAATGAAGTACCTATCCCAGTGAAAATAGTGCAGCGTATTATTTGTGCAGTTGAGGAGGATTTTACTGAAAGGGAGGGTGTAAGGATGAGTTACAACTACCCTTTCACTATATAAAGTTCATGGTCAAAACTATCCTTCTTTTTTTCAAGTCTGACCCCGACTTTCACTGAACTGACAAGCATTTGCCATTTGAAGTCAATAGCAATGTAATTCGTAGAAATCTATTTTGTCTGTAAATGTCTAGATCTCTGAATAATCTTGCCAAAGATGAACTCCTCGCCTTAAAATACCAGGAACATCTTTTGAATAACACGTCCATTTGCATAGCCACCTGCGGGTTCATTAAAAATGTTGGTACTTTGGTAAAAAAGATATGAGACCATACATCTTATCCCCGCACTTGAGGAACCTCTTTCCCTTCACCTACTCATTTGACACATTAACTTAAGAGTGTAAAAGCAATTACAGACATCAAAAAGGGCAAAATCAAGACAAACATTGAAAGGGCCTATGTAAACTGGACGTCAACGCCGAAAATATTTTTCATTCCGTGAATGGGCCACATCCAAGAATGTAACTCTCAATTCCCATAGATTTTAAATAAATAAAGAAGGTAAACCTGATTGTAAGGTCCATAGATAACCTTATACTCGCCTTTCATAGTTAAAAGCATGGTTCAGATATCATAAACCGGGATTCTGGAAAAAGTGAAAATAACGATTACGTACAAAATTTGGAAATTTTATTCCATTTAAAAATTCAAGTAAACTCTGCCCTTTTCAAGTCAATCCAAGTTAAAAGGTATTTTTTAAATAAAATATTCTTTCTTATCATAATTTTTAGCGCAAAAGCTGTATTTAGCACTTCATTTGACATGATATAAAAAGGAACACAATTTTAACTAAATGGCATGGTTCTTCACTGCTTTAACTTGCAAGGATGTTCAGTACATAAAAAAGACGGGAACGCCCCTAAAAAATCATGAGTACAGCACATAAAGCCATAGAAATACCTGACAAATAGAGAGACAATTCATAAAATATTAAATCTTCCACGTGTGCTTCCAAAAATATTATTTAATAATAAATCCTTTCCCCTGCTGGTATGGCTAATTATTTTTTAGTAGAGCAGTTCTCTTACAATGGGAAACAAATACAAATATGTATAAAGATTTATTGACTGTGAGTCTGGTAGTTGCAATTATCACCCTTTTTTCTTGCAAAAAACACTCTAAAATTTTTTTTTCTTTTTATGGTCTTTAAAAGCGAAGTTTATTTCTGCTATGTCACTTCTAGTTGGCTAGACAAGACGATATAAAAAATTAAAAAGAAAATTGATAAGGCTCAGGGGACAATTAGGCAATAATGGGTGGACGTATTCCGCAGATTAGGACGCAATGAATATTTCCGGAGAGGAATGTTTAAAAGTTTCATGATCAACTGCTAGAGTAGAGAAAACTAACTCTATTTTTTCCACTAAATATTTCACATGGGAACTCTCAGAATGGAAAGATGTATCTTAGGCAGCAAATTATCACATTAATGAAGCTTAATGCCCCCGGAGAGAAAAATAGGACACTGAAGAGGAGGCGGAAAAGTTTTGAAAGGCCGTGTGGATTAAATTATCAAGGAAAGCAATTAGGACAATTCTCTCTCCCTTTCTCTTTCAAATTACTTCGAATTAAAGTACGGCTCTACAACCCTAAATGAGCAATGATTAACACCATAAAAATCTTGCCAGCCTATTTACCGGCTAAAGATCAAATAATGGGAAAGTGGAACAGCTATAATGCCTTATGAATCGGATGTGGCAACCAGATAACACCATTATAACATACTCTAAAACGTAGACTTAAGATTATCATTGTATCATTTAACGCACTGTCATACATGGACTCGGCGTGAAAACGACTTCTATGAAAAATTAGCAGGAATATTCTAATGCTGAGGAAGAGACAAGGAGGCTAAGGAATGAGAGAACCAGTTTTCCTCGTGTGTTGTTCAGGCTGCAACTGAATGATCAATTAGCTTCTTTACCCTGTTCTTGTGTCTTTGCTTACAAATTTAAATTATTATTACATAAAAATAATAGTATTTTCATCCTAGATGCAAATTAAAACTATTCCTGAAGGAAACTTTGGACTTTAAACAAGGAAATAGCTCGATATTCGGCATAATGCAAGAATAGATTGTCCATCATCATCAATATAAGACCAAAAAAGGGAAATTTGAGGAAAAAAAGGAATTTTGCATATTAAAAATAACAAATCATCGAAGTTACACCAGTCGTGGCAAATATTAAACAAAGTCTATCACGTGGACCAAAACTAATACATATCATTAAAACTCACCGAAAATGTTTGAGTACCGGGACTAGCCACAGTATAGGCTTTTATGAGTCATGGCTTAGAATGAAATAACTTTGAACTTTTCCTCACGGTTTATTATCCCCGACCGATTTCAACGCAAAAGCGTCATTTTCAAGAGGTTAATAAACGCTGAGGCCATCAGTCTCCTATATTTATACCCTGAGCCAAAGGAGGGGGGATTAGGAGAAATGATTGGGGAGGAAAGTAAGGTGAATATGTGCAAGCTTACTGGGAGGAAGTAAGGTCAGTATTTTGAAAAGATAATTAGGTAGAAGAAGGAGGGGGAACTCTTACAGACAAAACAGGTGAGTTCATAGTAATAACTTTGTTTACAATCTTCTCCTTGTACAGCCTCTGATAAGCCCTTATTTCAAAGTTTTCCAAAAAATCAAATTTGGCACCTTTGTTCACAAAATGTTGCACATTTAGTGAAATTAGAAACATGATCATTTTTATTTTTTATTAATTTTATTTAATGAGTCATTCGGAAAAGCGCATTCATTTATTTTGTTTCCTACCAGGTGATTAGTGGTATTTTGTCAGTACTTATCCAAATCCGTTTTCACTTTAATGGTTAGCCTAACATGTGATCTTTGTTCGTTCAGATTTCCTATCCTCATTCTTATTCTTCCACGCCTCCTTAATGTCCTCTCCTCCATTACTCCCCTCGGCATTCCCTCTCTCTTGACAATGTCCTTCATCCATCTCTTCTCCCTCCCTCAAACCTCTGCCACTAGCTTTCTCTCCTCTCCTACCATGCCTAATTCCTGATTGTTCATCCTTCTCGCCACCTAACTCATTCTCTCAATCCTTCTCCGCAATTACGTCTCAAAATCATTTAGTCTACATGCATCCTCCCTTTTCTTCATGACTCTATTCAGACTTCTTCTTGTTAGTTTCCTTTTATTTGTAAATGCTTCTTAATCCGTGGCAATTCTAACTCCTATTTTCCTATCACTAAACCCATCCTGCTCCAAAATGCAATCAGATAAGCTGCTCAACTTTTGCTATTTTGTGCCCTCCCAACCATATTATATTCAACCCCGATTTCCAGCTTCGAGAAAATCTCATCACTTACCGTCTTTTTATGGTTTATCTTTCTCCCATACCTCTCGCACTGCACCTTAAACGCATTCATCATTGACTATGACCCCTTGGCTCACTGAAAGACCAATGCTTGGTCATCTGCAAGTCTCACTGACTTGATGAGATCCCCTGCTACATTATTCATACCTCCATCTCTCTCCATGACTCTGTAATTGTTTCCTCTGAATGAAAGTTAAAAAAGCAACGGCGGCAATAGTGGGCACCTCTGCCACACTCCCAGTCCTATCGCTGATCATTCTGATTCTTCTTCGGTGCCCAAACATGCGTCATGTGGTTCATTTAAAGTTTACGGATGAGACGCCTACACGGAAGTTCACATAAATGTGAAATACCAACATAGATTACAAGGCCTAGCTATGAAATCTGTGTGAATTATTTGGCGTGATAGCAAGGGGACTAGGTATAATTCCAAATGGGTTGAAGTTTCCTCTAAAAAATATTCGCATCGAGGCTAACTTTATTATTAGACAAAAAGTAATGTTTCTGGCATATATTTTGGGAATATTGTCTAAATGGATACGTACGGTATTATTTTTTCGGCGTAGGTAAGTATCAGATCAAAGACAGGACTTGATGACATAGCATGATGTAAATATCGATGTTCTTATTTATGCATGATATTTTGAATATGTAGCAGTAGTCTTTGTATCCCTTGCATGTTGGAACGATTGACGATAGAATTTTTGTTGGTTATTAGATTTTTAATTGGCCCTTTGCATGTGTGGTACCCGTGTTTCAATGTAATTTCGGTGTTCTACCATATCATTCATGCATGACTGGTGTGGAAGCACCCCCTGCCACACACCCTTTGGGTGGCTTGCAGGGTATGACGTAGATGATGTAGATGTATTTACAGCAGACTGGACAAGGTCTGGTTAATATTATTACTAATCCAAACTAATTGAAACTGAAACATTTGCCAGGCTATTCCTTTAAATTAATTTTATGCTGGATTGGCAATTTGCTACGGAATGACCATTAATGTTTAGCTCACCTTAGGTTTTATAATCTCTAAGAGCTTCACTGAGTTTTTCATATCCTGAATGCTCTCCTTAATACCCACTTACGCGCAAATCAGGTATCGAGTCTTATTTCCAAGAAAGTAGAGGCAATATGATCATATTGATTTCAGCAAAATCCAATTTCTCAATCTAAAAGGTACTCATGTCAAACTTTCGAAACGAAATGTTGTAATTAATAGACGGATAAACTAGTTGGCTCTACATTAAATTGTTTGAGGTATTGAGACAGGCACTTCTATATTCAAAACATGCATTTTAATTAAAAAAAAATAAAATTGCAAATTATCAGTAAAAATCAATCCTCTGCTTAAGGGAAAGAGAAGGAGCTAGAAAAGGTTCATGACTTAAAATAGTATTTGAAACGCGCTGACTGAGTTGGCTTAGAAAGTAAAAGAAAAAAGTAATGAAGTAACAAAAATTACAGCTTAAAAATGCTTAGATACAGCCTTTTTAAAGACAATTGGTTTAAACTGAATGAAATTAAATGAATAAAATCATTTCAAATGGATTTTACAGATGTTCAGATGTATGAATCACAAAATACATGAAAAACTATGTTCCTGACCAGACCTACTGTCCTTATACTATTAATTGGTAATAAAGATATTATGAAAAAATCAAATTTAATTTATATTGAGTAGTCATTTATGATGAACGCACTATATTCAATTGAAAAAAAGACAAGTTTGTACATTTAGTGTGAAAAACATTGTATAATGCTGGATATTAGGGTGTCTCGCTTTGCCACTTTTTTCTATGAGCGAATCGTAATAGCCGGCAAAAGTTGCGTACCCTGATAGATATTACTGATATGATTTATTTTTCCAAAATCGGATAATATCTTCTGTTAGCATTTTTGCCTCTAAGTTTCGACATTTTAGACGAAAAACGCTAAAATTGTCAATAATTTAAATTTGGTTTGAGCGGCCACAGTTGTTTGTATTGAGATGTAACTTAGGACTGTATATAAAATTTAGTCCAAATATACCAGTTATATTGCCTTTAATTATAATATATAATAATTATCGAGCAGATTACCTTTTATGGTACCAACGAAATCACGTTTGTACAGTAGGCAACCCACCACTCACCACCGCATTTTACACTATGCCTGCAATAAATGACGCGAAGAAGGCAATTTTTTTTCAGTCAATGACACAGAAATCATGTCTGAAATTGTCAAGGGTAGTCACCATAATAGGTCCTTTAACTATGCCATACATGGTCTCCTCGAGGGCAGCAAAAATAGTCAGTTCAGTATGATGTTTTGTAGCTCATTCCATTCTTATTTTTTCCTTCGCCTGGTGGGTCAAAGAAATAGTGGAACATTTTAAAGTTTTTAGGTTACAACAATAGCGAATTAAAAATTTACCGACCCCTTAATCATCCACCTGTACATTGCAAGTAGCGCCTCTCTCCTCTCTTCATCATTCAGCCTTTCATGGGTATACAAGCCGGACGAGCTGAACAATTGACGTTCTTGATTTACCCATTCCCGTTTATCCTTACTGGTCGCTTGCATTTCATGTTGCTCCTTTTGTTTGTCTATTTTATTGGATGCTCTGGTGTCCCTCTATTCAAGTCACAAGTGATCTTTGATTCACTCACCGATTTTTATTTCCAAATATTTGTCTGCACTTCCGTCCTGTGTGCTCTGGTTTTGCGAAGATTCATTCAGTCTGCATCATGTCTCTTTCGAAGTTTGTTGTTCGTGGTGCAAAGGTTTGCCCAATTTTTTTATAAAAGCCTAGGGATTTTGATAAAACTAAACTCCCAACAAAGAGAGATGTTCCGCTTTGTTATCAAGATGTTCGGCGGCAAATTGGAATAGCGTCACGGAGTAACAAGGAACCACCCTTTTCTTCTATTGCGCGACAAGTTTCCATCAAGGTATGTGCCATTACGATGAAGCGTCTATTGCAGGAATTACACAAAGCAAAGCAGTTCAACTTATCTCACGCTGCCATGATAAATACATTAAGATAAAGAAAATCCTAAATAGTAAAACAGTAGTTCAAAAAACAAAGGATGATCGATTGAAGTTTTTTACTGAGGAGGCAACGAAACTTTTTGACATAGCCTTCTGCAAATGTGCTAACTTTTCCATATGTGCCAATCCCAAGGTAAAAAAGGTTCCTGTTTTTGAACACCAGTTTCTTCTAGATTAGAGTAGTCCGAGAGTTGGCTGCCAAAAGTCCAAATAGTTAGTCCAAATATTTTCTGTAATTTTTGCTTCAAAAGCGAAGCACATCTAGGGTAGCTTATAAACTTCCTATGCGGGGGGCTCAACGAAAGAGTTCTGCTGCTGTTCGTTTTCTTATTATCTTTCTACCTATTGTACTGGAAGTAATCCAGACACTAACTGTTTCACTGCTTTCCGCGTATTATATCACTAGTTTCATCTTGATGATTACAAGGACACGCGTTTCTGAAAATATTTTTGGCATAAAATCCATAACCCGAATTCTTTAGAGCCTATCTTAAAATAAAGGATAAGATAAAGCCATGTACAAATTATTATACAAATGTTTTCTGTAGATTAGTTGGTAGTATCAGGAGTAATTTTAAGGAATCTACATTGTAATGATAATATTTAACTTTGTTACTCCACATATTTTTATTTTCTACCACCCGGGTTTCGATGTCCGACGCCACCATACACATGTCACCACTGTGCATTATATTATTTCACTAATAAGAATGGAATAGATGATGTCGAACGTTGAAACCCGGGTATTAGAAATTAAAATATGTGGAATAACAAAGGTAAGTGTTATTATTACAACTTTACATTAGTTTCGTGAGATCTCCTTTTATGAAAACTAGCAATTGTATTTCTCGGTAATGAGGAATTTACTTAGTCGAACGAAAGTCTATTATAGATCATTGAAGGTGTATGCCAGCGCAAACTCCGGAAAATGGAAGTTAGGAAGGAAAAGAGTGTCTCCTCGTTTTCGCATGCCAACTTATCTTCTATAAAGAGAGACACTTAAGGGGCCACACCTTAATGCCTCCTAAAATGTATGGTGTGCCACCCTTAAATTGTACTCCGCACGTTGCTAGAGACAGAAATGAGGCTGAGAATCCTGCGGCCACGGGAAATGAAATCCTCAGAGTGCTAAAGGCCGTAGAAAAATCCACGCAAACTAGTGCTGAGAGCCCATATTTTATTCAAAATTCATCTGGTGTAAAATGTTTGCTCACAAATGTTTTCTGTACAAACCCATTCCCATAACTTTAATTTAAAAGCACATGGTGTCACTGATCAGTATATTATTTCACTGATAAGACTAAATGGTAAATGAGTAAATACAAAAGTAAAGACTACAAAATAGTACATAGATATGAAGCGATTATTTTTTTAAAAGCCGGACTAAAGGTAGTTCAAGGAGTATGAATAGGCGTCCCTATTTTATTAAAACAACAATTTAAGATTAGAAAGGAAAGGAAAAATTGGACTCGACCCTAGCTTGCTAGGGTAAAATTTGTTTCTGGAAGTTCTTAAAATTTGTGACAATTAATATTTGCTATGGCGGTACTCAATGAGTAAAAAATAAAATTTCCAGTACCCGAATTATAATTGTTTTATGACCAATAATACTCGCTATCCTCTTCATTCGAGTCATTTCATTACTCAAACTTTAGGGATTAGAAACCTGGTTTTCATTGAGGACCCTGATTGGTTGTTTCCTAAATTTGGACAGAAATTTTGAGCACCCTTTATTCAATTGGTGACTATAATTTGAACCCATTACGTTGGCCGGACTTTGACGATGCCGTCAACAAGAAATGAGCACACTATCTACATGTTTTAGCGAGTCTCATATTTTTTTGACGTGACGGAAATGGCTGGTCGCGATAAGTTTTGCTGCATCGATCTGTCAAGGACGAACGAAGTTTAATGAATAACGTGAGTGTACTTGTCAATGTTTGACCGCTTTGCAAGAAAGATTTTCATAAAAAAGGTGACAACAAATTTTATTCATGTAATGAATGTAAAACAACTAGGAAATAGACAAGCGTACAGAATTACATGAGATAACTACGGTAAGGTTAATATATTACAAACTGTCCACAAACCATGGAGTTAAATGGAGTCAACAATTGGCGCCGAAACTTCGGTTAATCGTAAGACACTCCAATTTGACAGGATGATAACGGAAAACTAAAAATTACCACCCGTTTCCGTTACGTCAGGTTACGTCGATCGTAATCCCACCCTAATGCCGTAAATTTCTACTTTCTTCCTTGGCAACAACAATGAATTCAAAACAAAAGTATTAACTCAGACTTCGAGATGGGGCTCCATTAAAATGGGCGTCCAGGAATTTTTATGGCCCCGTTAGGACACGTCGGATTAAGGGTGGGAAAAGATTTAGTGTTAAAAGCGGGCAATAAAAGCGCTAGAGGAGAAGATTAACAGAAGGATGGGGAAGAAGGGGCCACTCTGCCGGATAAGGTAAGAAATCGGCTGCATGACGACGAGAGCGAGGGGAAGTGGAAAAAGATTGAGGGATCCAAATCGATACTCTGAGGGACACTCGCAAAAAAATGGCTAGTAGGGCAAAATAAGCAAGCGGATCGATCAGTTTTTCATAATTTTTTTGGAGAAGGGTATTAGGAGACTTTTACGACTTACCCTCTCGTGCTATGAATGCGAGAGGATTGCTCCTTGAGATTTATAGACTTATAAATCGCTTATGAGCTTTCAGGTCTTGATAGTACGGTAGGGAGAGAGAGGTGGGAATTTATTTTCCTCAGGAGATAAGCATGCTTATGGTAATCAAAATCGATTTCAAGAGGTGGAAAAGACGTTGAAGTAACATTTTTGGAGTAAACTTTGAGGGCTACAGAGACGCAGAACAGTCTTCTGTAATTCCTTGTATGAAGAGCACGGTAATGTAAGGCAAATATGGACACTTTTATGAGAAAAGGGAAATCTCTAAATTGAGAAGTAATATGCAGTTGCAATGGATTCCATCTAAAAAATTGTCACTTTTTTTGGCAAATCTATTTCTATCATTTACTTAGGGACGGAAAGTGGTAAAAAAAACTTAAAGCAGGTACCCTGCTTCGGTGAGCTTCGGGTGAAAAAGTGAATGGGCCATTTGTGTATAGGAATTTTTTCATGTGGTGACGATGCTTCCTCTGGGTCACGAAAAAACAGGAGATATACGTCAATTTTTCAATTTAAGGTGAGTTTGACAAGAAATTTGGACAGGCTTGGATAGAGAAAATGTAACTTTTTACTTCAAATCTGGTAAAACCTGCATCCGAGGCCACATCCTGTAAGCGGTCGTCTTTCTAAGCGGCCGAATAATTCAGGAAAGGGATGAATTTCCCATGCATATACGTAATGTAAATCTTCCCTCCCTTCAGTGGTCACCTTATTAAGCGGCCATTATCTCATGGGTTTGGCGATAGCCGCTTAGGTCAGGTACATGCTTTGGCAGGAAAAACTACATCTACGTAATACCCTGCGAGCCACCACGAGGGTGTATGGCAGAGGATGAAGATCACCAAACATGCACTATTGAAATGCAACTAGGATATTTAAATGAGACATGCTAGAAAATAGGGTCACATGGAGCTAGATGGTTAGTATCTACATAATAAGGAAGGGATTATTGGTTGTTATTACATGCATCATGCACCACAGACTACTCTAACTATATTTCACCTACCTATCCCTTTGCTACGCTGCCTATTGCTCTCTCTTATGGTACGCGGGAAAAATGACATTTTAAATCTATCTGTACGACAATCTATCTCTCTAATCTTGTTAATCTGATCAAACCTAGCATAATACGCAGGGGTACTTAATATATATCTAACGTCATCCGTGAACTTTCTTTCTTTTTACTCTTTTGAATTGCACTACTTTCTTTTTACTCTTTTGAATGCTAATAACTTATGTCTATTTCATTATATCATGCTATATATAACTCATGTAACGTATTAACATTTAACTCCCTCTTGTTTACCTTGCTACCACCCATATAATTCACTCACCATAATGACATTCAATACCCAACTCCCTGTAAATATCTTCCAAATCCCAAAATTCATAGACTTTCAAAAGAAGTTCAAATACTCACCCATATTGCCTTAGCATATTTATTGTTCTTCCTCCAATCGTAATTAATCCACTCTCCTGCCAAATTACAATTAAAAATTTTCTGTACAACTTTGTATTTTATCTCCACTTCCATAGCCTAATCTTAGTAAAATTAGCCACTACGCCGCATTTATTGTGCCCTTATCTCATTCTTTTAATCAAGATCATTAATTTTAATTCGAATTTCCATTTTTAAGCCTTGATCTTTGACCTATACTCCATCACTAACTTGCTGTGTGCTCTCCTCCTTAACTCAATTTAGGACATATAACTAATAAATTCAGGCTTCACTTTGTGGTACCTCTCCATATCGGAAATCAACAACTTCAATCAAATTAAGTGATCATCAGTAGCCATAAACAAAATTCCTAAGTGCTTTCCCCTCCAATTGAAACTCACCCGCATCAATAGCCCGGACTGCTAATCTCAGTGACTTGTGAATGCATTGTATATAATCTTTTACCTCTTCAAGGTTTTCCGAGTAATTAAACCATCATTGAGCATGAACAAAGAGCCATCCACTCCATTTGAACTGTACTCTCATCAATAGCCTGGACTTGCTAATCACCGTCGACCTGTGTATACATTGTATTTTTTAAATTTCCAAGGAAAAAGTATGTTTGTTCTTCCTATTTTTCTCCTCCCCTCTTCCCCCCTCCCGTTTCCGCCACCCAGTATTTTCTCCAATCAGCCCAACGCTTCCCCTCCCTCGCCGACCCCTTCCCACCTGCCCCTTAACCATTACACCATACTCCAACGGTTTTTCCTTCTCCCCCCCTTCCCTTCCCCGCCTTCCTCTGCACCTGATTTTGTATTTATACCCATGTGGGATAATATTTGTACCTGAAGAAGATGTCATTACGTGACGAAACTCGGGTCGTAGACAATAAAAATATTAGTGGACCATCACTTGAAAGTTCTTGATTTCAATTTAGGACAATTGGGTCCTAGTTATTGATCTTATTTTAAGCTCTGGATAACACATTATGATTTTCATCATTTGTAGTAGTACCCTCAAAGTGGTTGACTGTGGCCCTCCATCATTCCCTATCTAATGCTAGGTCGCTTATATCATATATAGTTATTATGTAGGGGTGCATTTTCTAGAGGCACTAATGTGGTGATTGCCTTTCACATTGCATGACCTCGACTGATTCCGTGAACTTCACTCTCACCCGAAGCTGTGACTGTTGATACCGATCCGATCATCTTGATCAGTGCCTGATCTTGCCATCTTGATCAGACCAGAGTTTGCTTAGTAGTGGGGTAAGTTTGGGTAGCGTGCAAAAGTTGGTTAGCGCCAGTAAGGAATAATTTTTCCGTTCCTTGGAACCTGTCTCAAACCAGCAACCCTCGAAGCAGGCGTTGAGCACGCTACTATTGATCCATACACGACCCCTTCTCTGAATTTAATAGCACCTACTGTACTCAAAGGATTCTCTCACTTCTACAAGTTCATACAAGTCTACTGAAACCAGTGCCTATACGATCCAAACACGCCTTTATTTATAAAAATATATAATTTTGAATCCTTTTATTTATTCAGACTATTTCTCGACTGTCCATTCAAACTCTACCTTTGCATACAACTTTTTCACCTCTAAAAGGCAATGCTTATGCATTACCTAGGCATGCTAGGATGCGGGCAAGTCAAGGTAAAAACTAACATACAATTCAAAGGATAATAGTGTAAAAGACCTATTGTTTCAAAATGGGTCTTCAAAGAGAATAAATCGGGTTTTAAGTGAATTTTTGCGAAGGATGGCCTCATGGCTAATGCGGGCCAAAACTATCAAAATGAGTTAAGAGGAGTACAAGAAAAACATTTGTTATGTTCCTCCAGGATTTCAAATGCATCCAGTAGCTACTGCCATTTAATTTAAAACATTAGGTCATAAGATCTTGTTCCCTTTTACACTAAAATACAAACACGCTTTTAGCCATACTATACAATTTTTGGTTAAGATGTGAGAAAAAGGGTTCTGTCCTCTTTAACGCCGAGCCCTCCATATAGGAGTTGGACCCTCCTCCATTGTTCTAGCAATACGGCGAATAAGCGATCAACCTGTCACAGTAGGAATTCAAACGGACGTGAGGCTTAAGAGGGGAGGAAGAAGAAATATGGACGAGAATGGAGAAGGAATAGGCACGCGTCAGACGGGACTGAAGAAGATGTGTGTGCATGTGAAAGGACGCAGAAAGTGGAGTGACAGAAATGGATGCATAGACAGCGGAAAGGATGAAACGGTGCGTACAGGGTGAGAGGGATATCCGCAGAGAGAGAGAGAGGGAGGAAGAGAAAGGATATTCGATGGGGTGTGGATAATGGGAGGAAAGGATGCTGAGGGAGAGTGGAACGGTCTGGATGAACGGTCTGCGGGAAGAACGGCCGAGAGAATGGTTGGACAAGCCGGAGGGGGAAAAGGGCGGCTTAGATTGGCGTGCGGAATGACGAAGAAGGACAATTCGAGGTGAGGTGTTCTGCAGGGTTAGCTGAGGACTAACCGATCATGAACTGCTGTTACTACATGGTAACAATGGGCTGACAGACTTTAAACATACTCATGTCAGCATTAATTTGATATTTTTATTAAATGTAGGTTTATTTTCCTTTCATCATAATATTTTTCCCAAAGATGCAATCAAACTTCATATTTCACGCTTCTCATTAATTTTACAAGGTACCTAATAAATAGAACTAGCGATGCAATAATTGAAACTCACTGAAACGAAAGAGGAATTCATCCACTTAAATTTACCTTCGTAGCCGGGATCTTAATGGATTACAGTCATTTCGTTCAACAACTTGAAAATGACAGAGAACCGTAGAAGCCTTGGTCGGAGAAAATACATTAGCACAGATAATTACCATTAAAATTCATATATTTTTTCTTGAAATCATGAAATACCTCGTGTATTTCTACTTATAATAATTGTATAAAAATTAATGTTTTTTTCCCTAACGACATACTGAAAGAATAGGCAAGTCATTATAATATGAGACCACACTGAGTCACATAACTTGGAGGTGGAGTGTTAGGGATAAAATTAAATTTTTCAGTATTATCCAACCTTTTCTTATTTGTCTCACTGGTTGTGATGCTTCAATATCATTATCAAATATAAATATACCGTCAGTCCCACTTCCTGCCTTCCTCCGATTGGTGCAAAATTAAACATATAAGTCATTAGGAGGAATAAGAATTATGTAGCATATATATTGGATGTACCTATCGAATACCTATTATTGGAGATGTTTTTTAAGAAACGTCGCACATATAAGTAAAAGTAAAACCAAAAACAAGACCAACATTTTGACTTCATCCGTTTATGAATTTTTGAAAAAGTTCCGAAGAGATTGTTGCGCAAATTTATTGCAATACATCATCAGAATAGAAAATTTGCAATTGGAAGCAGGGTGGTATTAATTTTCTTCAAAAATTTAAGTTAAATTGAAAGAGAACTTTGGAAAAGATAGTATGTAATGACGCCAATTAATAAAAATATTCAGTAAAACATTTTTCTTAGATGTAAATGGATTGAAAATAGGTTGCACAGCATCATATAATTAGAA
The DNA here is from genome assembly GCA_963169105.1 of Ceriagrion tenellum. NCBI lineage: Eukaryota > Metazoa > Arthropoda > Insecta > Odonata > Coenagrionidae > Ceriagrion > Ceriagrion tenellum. The sequence goes on from OY720643.1 coordinate 95,768,524, forward strand.
TTGAAAATTACTGAGGGATTTTATGCATGAATTGCTCAAGACTTAGGTATTTAGGGAGTAGAAAAATATTCATGCAATATAGCGGTAGAAAATACTGCTCGTTTTAACTAACATGACTTGTATTTGATAGTCCATCTTCTTTCATTATAATTGTTGTACAGCAAAGAAATATTGAAGAATAATATCATGGGAGATAGAAACTTAATCCTTGAATATGATAATATCTTTCTATAAACTTTCAAATATGTGTAAATAACAGGTAGGGATAATCATTTGTATTTTTAGCGATTCCGTTTTTTCATTGCGAGTAGCACGCATGACCATTTCAAGTGACTATTACTCAAAGTAGACCTTTCGCAAATTTCTCTAATGCTAGGCATGTTAGCATTTTATTAAGAAGGACATGCATAGGCAGAACTGAAGGATTGATAGAGGACGCCCATGAACAAATGGGAAGGCGATTTGTGAATTAGGATTTTCAATTTATGAAAACATTTTTAAATACATTATACACCTATTTTAGTTTACCTAACTCATTCAAACTAAAGCCATCCCATCCTCTCCACCTAACTCCTAGGCAGTGAGACAAGGTACGTCTAGTTGTAAAGAAATGCCTCTTTTACTATTATATAATTCTTCAAAGGATAAGCAATATTTAAATAATCATGTGTCCACTAAGGATAGACTAAAATACAATATTTTTCTGGGCGCATTTACCCATGTACTCAATGAAAAAATTACGGGTGACATATGTAGCAAATAGGCAAAGATTTTATCGACAATTTTAACATTAAGAAAACGATAGAGGCATCGCAACAAATAGTAAATGGAAAATTAAATTATCCTTAAAGGGTCAAAGCTGTCAAATGGTTGAATGTTAATTATTTCTCGATATGTATTTACGGATAACAAACTACACAAGGACTTAGAGATGAAAAGAATGATCTAAGTTTTAAAGTAACGGCATGTAATTTCGTTAAAAGTTTGCCACAGTTTCCTACATTCCGGAAACCTATCAAAGGTAGGGACAAATACATTGCTTCTCTTATTTAAAGACTTCATTTCTACATTTTTTCATCCCCGCAAGTTGTATTTCTGCTACTTTTTAATTTTTAACTCATTAATGCATATCCTTGTACGATAGTTTTCTCCCGCCGTACTAATTTTCCCTATTTTTAAAAGCATCAAAAAATCTGCTGCCTGTAATTATCTCCGGAACACATATATTCTGCGCTTTTCGAAATTTATCTATAAAATTCCTTCGCACCCACAGAAGAGAACCGTACTGGAGTCACCACCAATGCTCAACAGCCACCGCACAAGATAAGGCTCCCACCCTTCCTCAAACATTCGATGTAACTCGGACGATAAAAGGAATTGTAGCGAGAATTTGTCTCCCATTTCTCTGCCACTCTCTCTGTGTTGGGCAGGAAAGGCCATGCCTTCTCTTTGGAGCGCGGGCGTCCCCACGAGCACAGCAGTTACGGGATCCTTCGTCATCCGGTCCTTTTGGGATCCTAGAAATCCCCGGCGCGACCACATCTCTTGCGCGTGTGGTCGTCGCGTGTTTGTGGGGTCGAGAGGGGAAGTGAAAGGAGGACAAAGCGAGGACTTTGGAAAGGGTAGGCGAGGGATAAGAGGGAGGAGAAGGTAAGGAGAAGTGAATAAAGGAGTTATGGAAGAATGGAGAAGAGAAACAGAGAAAGGGAAAAGTACAGAAAAGGTGGAGAGAAATAAGGGAGGAGAGTGAGCTAAGGGTATGGAAATAGAGAATTCTACATCTACATATACGTACAACCCTGCGGGTCACCAAAAACACGTATAGCAGGGGTTGTTAGGACACCCTCCATTCATTCATTAGTTGTATAAGATTGGTTAACTGTAGCCCTCCATCCTTCCCTATCTAATACTAGTTCCTTTACCGTCTGGTATCTCTTCCTATGTACTTTTGTCTTTAGTTGATCCATAAACTTATTCCTGGGTCTTCCTCAGTGGACTTTTTCCTCTATTTTACCTTTTATTATGTTATTCTTAAACCTATTATGTCTCAGGGTGCGTCCAATTCATGTTTCTTCTTTTTTCTATAGTTTTCCTTACGGTCCTCTCTTCTTCTACTCCTCTGTACATTTCATCATTTCTTATTTTGTTCGTCCATTTTATCTTCAGCATCCTCCTTCAGCGCTAGGTTTCGAAGGCTTCTTTCTGGTCAGCTTTTCCAATGGTTCGCACATCCGATCCATAGAGCTCTACGCTTCACACAAGTGTTTTGACAATCAGCCGTTGAAAGGTGTAAAGTAGAGGTTTCGGGCGGTGAAATGGTGAAGTAATTTATGAGCGTGTTTTGGAGCTCCGGTTTTATTTTGGTCACTTATTATGCCAGGAGAGAGCGAACTTTTGTATATATCTATTTGGCAATGAATTTCTCTTATTTATAGAATTTGTTGGACCTAGAGATATCGTGTTGCGTCAAAATGATATTTTCTGTGTCACTCTGAAAATCAGTTCCAACTTTCTACGGCTTCCAAGTTAATCCCTCTAAAAATTTTAAGGATAAGTTATAAGTTGTACGTCTACGTCTACGTAATACCCTACGAGCCACCACGAGGGTGTATGGCAGGGGGTGAAGATCACCAAACATGCAATATTGCCATGCAAGTTGGATATTCAAAGGAGACATGATAGAGAAAACGGTCACATGCAGCTAGATGGTTAGTATCCACATAATAAGAAAGGGATTATTGGTTGTTATTACATGCATCATGCACTACAGACTACTCTAACTATATTTTACCTACCTATCCCTTTGCTAAGCTGCCTATTGTTTTCTCTTATGGTACGCGGGAAAAATGACATTTTGAATCTATTGATACGACAATCTATCTTTCTAAGCTTGTTAATCTGATCAAACCTAGCATAATACGCAGGGGTTTTCATTATATATCTAACTTCATCTGTGAACAAATTGGTTTCGAATTTATCTAAAAGGTTTAACCTAAATTTTAACCTGCGTGCTGATAGTAATTCACATCCTAGTTCTTCTACTAAACTTGTAACGCTTATACAATTATCATAACGATCTTGAACAAATCTAGCGGATCTCCTTTGCACACGCTCTAATTCTTTTATCATACATTCCTCGTACGGATCCCATATACTAGCAGCATATTCTAAATGAGGCCTTACAAGTGTAAATTAGCTTCTTTCTCGTACTCTATCATCGCATTTGCCTAGAACCCTTTTCACGAATCCTAATCTATGGTTTGCTACACTAGTAATTTCCCTGATGTGTTTCCCCCATAATATGTCTTCAGTGATGGTGATGCCTAAATATTTAATAGATTCTACGTTAGATATTTTCTTTTCTTTGTTGCAATAATTATTCCGGGGAAAGCTATTCTTTTTCCAAAAATTTTTTATCGCGCATTTCTTCAAATTTAATTCTAGCTGCCAACTATCACACCAATCATCAATTGCTTTTAAATCCTCAGCTAAAGACTGACTGTCCTCTTCATTTCTAATTTCCTTATTCACTACTACATCATCGGCAAAAAGACGGGGCTTGCTATTTTTTACTACTATATTCAAGTCATTTACGTAGAGAAGAAATTGAATTGGGCCTATCACGCTTCCCTGGGGAACACCCGATGAAACTTTTACTTTGCCTGAGCTGAGACCATCTAATACCACCCTTTGAACGCATTCTTGTAAGAAGTCTCCTATCTAGCCTACTATATTACTGTCTATCCCGTATGATGCTAACTTCGCGAGTAACTTACAGTGGGGAACCTTGTCAAAAGCTTTTCTAAAGTCAAGAAACGCTGGGTCTACCTGTACGTTACCTTCTCTAGAAACTAAAATATTGTAGTTTCTTCTTGAAGTTGTAAGTTGTAGTTTCTTCATTGCCATCATCATTAATGCTTCACTCATAATATAGACTAACTGATGTAGTACGTGCTTCTCAGCACGGAATTACAACAAGGAATTAAACATGTTGTACCAGGACAATGAATCTGTGGAAGGAAAGAAAGTTACTTTTTCATTTGTGAAATTCAACTTCCACATAGTTGAGCCTCAAACTATGGAACGGAATTAAACCTAGACAGGAAAGACGTGTTCAAGGTATTACAAGCATTTGACTGGAAATCAAATACATGGGTGCATAAAATAACAATAAATTTCATTGTCATAAATTCAAGTCGAAAATTTTATGCTGTGTAATTTGTCGCGTATAATGTTAAAATACCACCGCTCTTCAGCTTATCTCCCCAATTATATTCTCATGATCAGTTCCCACCTCTGGGTTTTTGTAAACTTCTGTAATGATCTCTATTACGATATGATTAGAGAAAGTCGTCAAAGTTGAACAGGATGCCCGAGCACTCCTTCTGTGTGATATATTGGCAGTGAATTTACCATTTTCACGGCCAATATTAAAAATTTCAATCCGTTAGCGACCAAGTCGGGGTCGGAGTCAGTTTTTTCGGAGTCCACAGTATGAATAGTAAAGTCTTTAAAGAATTAATTTGAAATTCCCAGAAAAAAACCGTGGATAGTGACCTTTACGACCGCAGAAGTTTAAAACTGCTTGATACTTCCTACAAGGAAGCTATAAAATTTGCTACACTCCCAGTTAGTAGGTGAAATTCGTGGCAAATATACCCAATACTTCTCTACAAATATATATACTAAAATAAAGTTAATACCTAAGTGAAAGTATTACTTAGAAAATCCTCGAGAAAAATAATAGGAAACATTAGCGCCGATGAAGGGAGGAAGGTAGGATTTGACGAGTGACAAGTAAGGAGGGGAATGTGGTTGATGCTGTTTTGATCTCAGACAGTCAACAGCGATTACAGAAGCTCCTAGATAAGTTTTGTGAATCAACGGAGAGAATGGAATTGAAGGTAAATGCGTGCAAGACTAAAGTAGTAGTTTTTGATAAGGAGAATGGGGAGAATAACTGTATGATGAGGGCGAATGGTGAAGTAATTGAACAGGTGGATGATTTTATGTACTAAGGTAAGATGAATGCGAAAAATGGAAGAATAGATGAGGAGATAAAGAGACGTGCGAATGCTGGAGGGAAAGTGGTAGGTAGCATGTGGAGTATATCAAGGAATAAGTGCTTGTCTAAGGAAGCGAAAATTGCCGTGTACAAAAGTGTACTTCTTCCCAGTTTGCTACATGGTAGTGAAACAAGGGTATATCAGGATAGACATAGGAGTAGATTACATGCGGTGGGTATGAGTTATCTGTGGAGTATTTGCGGCAAAAGTAGGATGGACAGGGTCAGGAATGAGTGGGTCATGAATGAATGTGGGTAAAATTCTCCAGTAATGGACGTGGACGAAAGGAGTGTGCTTCGTTGGTTTGGCCATGTTGAGAGAATGGATGAGAGTCAAATAACGAAATAGATATATGAGAGTAGAATGAATGGTGTGAGAGGTGGAGGTAAGCCGAGAAAGTTGTGGTTGAATGTAGTTGAGGAAATTCTTATGAGGAGGAATATTAGGAGTTTTAAAAACAGGAGGGCGTGTATGAAACAGTGTATGGGGTAAATGAGGCAAAAGAGGTTTGCAAGGATAGGTCAGTATGGAGGAAATTATTTAAGCAGAGTTAGTTGTACAATTTTGTATTAATGAGTGAAACATTTTGACTGTGCCTACCTCGGAAGGGAACGGCATGATGGGTATGTATGTATGTATGTAAGGAGGAGTTTGGATGTAAACGCTTACACTACTTTAATCTAGATAGGATAGTCCTCGCGCTTAAGCAATCGTTACTTCTTTTCTGGAAACTTATCTTAACCCAGTAAAATCAAAATTGAACTCTAAAATTATTGATTTTATCCTTTCATGCGATTGAACTCTTCGACTACGTTTTCGAATGGTGCATTTACTGAAGCTCATGTCTTTTTTTAAATATTCATTTTAATGTAGTAATAACTTTGTAAAGTATAGCATGCATAAAATGATTTTGGATTGGTTACTTTTCCAGTGACTCGTATGTGAAAAATTTTAACGAGTACCCAACCTGGTCATAGGATTAGGTACCGAGTTTTTGTATGGCTAACTTTCAAGGTTCATACTTAGACAACGCGGAAAATAGTATTTTTCACCAAAACGTTTCCTCACCACAGATATTTATTAATACTCTGACCCAATTCTTAAGGTGGTCCTTGCGGAACAATTGATGTCCTATGCAACACTGGGTGGCTCCACACTTGGCTCTAAAATGTTCTACCAAACCCTTGATCAGCTGGATTTCTTGGGGTTTTGGTATTTTTTTAAACCCAGTGGCTTTTTTTTGAGTCGAGTAAAACTGAAACAACTACGACTATTATGCGCTTACGTTGATTGAAAAGAAGTAAAAAGCAAAAGCCACCTGAAAAATACTGGATTAAGAGGCATTGAACGATAGAAATTTGATACTAGTAGCAGATTAGAAGCATGAAATTGAGGGTATTTTAGCATTAGAAAAACCGATTGGCTCATTTTGACCCATTTTCATTTTTGAGAATCTATTACTCATGGCTAAATCGTCCCAGCTCATGCATATTACTTGACTTCAACATATTTTTTATATTAAAAAAAATATGTAAAAATAAGAGTCTCGTAGCAGCAATAGTTTTTAATGTGCATTACATTTTACTTATTAGTACCAAGGGTAACATTTGCATCTCGGTCTCTCTTCCTCGCTGTATGCGAGTTTTGTCATCATGTAATGGAGTTTTATAGTCCTTTGTTACAATGCTTTTATAATTAGCTACTAGTTTATTTTGATAAACAGTGATATTAGTCAATTAATTTCCAGATATGAATTCAATTACAATGAACGTATGCATAGAAAAATTACGGGTACAAATCCTCTTGTCCAAATGTATCTTAAAATGGCAACTTATAAGGCGTTGATAAAAGCCGCGATTCTAGCAAAATACAATTTGAAATGATAAATCAAAACTTTTTTATCCACTTGCACGTTATCTCAATGAAAAATGCTTAGTTTTTGCTCAGGAAAAAAAATTATTTGCAAGGGATAAATTTGATCACAGTTGGTACTAATAGATGCAGCAAATTCCGGTATTTCTAGTTTTAAAGCTGGCAAGGAAGATTTACGGCAGAGGTAAACCTGCTAGTCAAATTTAGAGTGGATGTATTTTAGAGAATTGGTGTAAAAAGGATAGATAGAAGGTAGGAGGAGTGAGAAGATATAGGAAGGCGTAGAGATGTTGGGGAGAGAGGGACAGGAAATGGTGGAATGGGAAATATATATATGCGTACGTAGGAGAAGAGGAGAGGAGGGCTGTGGCGGAGAAAGGCAGAGGGCCTCAGAGCGTCCGCATAGCGAAGGACGAATAGAGAGGCACAGGTGGCGCCTAAGTTCCTGCGGTTAGAAAGTATGCGCATTCAAAAGAGGGAGAGGATGGAAGGGCCTCTCCCGGGCGGCTTTAAATTAGCGGGGCGGATGCGAGGGGGAATATGACCAAGGGACCAAGGCCAAAGTCCGCTCTCGCACGTCATGCCTACGCAGAAAAACGTGCATGGCTGACGAGGAAAGAATCAAGTGACGCATTATTATCACCCACATACTTCTCAGCGAGCTGCCACAGGGGACCACGGCAGGGAGTGTCAATAACGCACGCCAACAAGGGTATGGTTTTTCAAACATCATGCACCATTTTTGACGTAATTTTGTGCACTAAATCCGAATCTACTCAGGAATATTAGCTATCACATCAGGATTTTGAGATATGTTAACCTTTAAAGGGTCAAAATGGCAATTTTTAGTCCAATTTGAGCTTGTATATCTCATAAACCAAAGGTGATAGATTAATTCTGCCAACGAATTCGAAATCTGCATTAAAAATATATAGAATACATCAATGAACCTTAGAAAAACTATTGCTACCATAACTTGTTTTAACTTTGCCATTATCAACAACTTTATTATATTTCAGCTATACCATTATTTTGAATGAACAAACTTAAAATATAAGATTTTTTGAGTCTCAAATGTTAAAAAAATGCCAAAAATAGAATCACCTCAGTTTAATCCAATTCTTTGTTTCATTTAATTTTCTCTTTTCTTCAAGGCTCTCCAAATACATAATATCTAGCAGCTGTGTCACGTTCTCTTTGATACCTACTGTGAACGTGTCTCACCGCCTTTCTTTGTATAAAGTAAACAACTGCCTGAACACCTCGGATGATTTTCTGATGCGAAGAGCCCTTTCCAACGTAATATTGTGCGCTGAATCCGAATCTACTCACAAAAATTTCCTATCAAGTCGGTATTTTGAGATATTATAACCTTAAAGGGTAAAAATGGTAATTTTCAGGCCTTTTGAGCTTAAGTATCTCATAAACCAAAGGTGATAGATTAATTCTGCCAACGGATTCGAAATCTGCGTTAAAAATGCATAAAATACGAGGGTGGTTTGATAATTAATGAGCCTACCAATGCAAGCATTGTTTTTATTATTTTTACTGTTTTATTTTTCAACATAGTCCCCTTGTAGTGCAATACACTTTTCCCAACAGGTTTATGACTTCTTCAAGCTCTCAGAAAAATATTATTTCGGGAACTCTGCAAAACACTCATCCGTGGCAGCTATGATCTCCTCATCCGATGTGAAGCGCTTGCCCCTGAGCCAAGTCTTCATGTTTGGGAACAAAAAGAAGTCGCACGGGGCCAGTTCTGGAGAATACGGAGCATACGACAGTAATTCGTAGCCCAATTCAAACAATTTAGCCGTGGTGATTCGGAATGCATGGGCCGGAGCGTTGTCGTGGTGAAAGAGTACTTTTTTGCGGGCCAAACGGGGCCGTTTTTTCTTCAATTCTTCGTCGAATCGGGCCAATAAATCACTGTAACACTGTCCCGTGATTGTTCTTTCCTTCGCCAAATAGTCTATGTGGATCACATCTTGAGAATTCTTAAAAACGGTCGCCATGACCTTTGCAGCCGAAGGGACCGTTTTTGCCTTCTTCGGAGCACTTTCGCCGGGAAGAGTCCACTGCTTCGACTGTTCTTTGGATTCTGGCGTGTAGTGGTGGATCCATATTTCGTCCACGGGTACGTAACATATGAAGAAGTCCCTCGTATTGTGCTTCAACAGGGCCAAACACTCCTTGGAAGTGGTCACACGATTCCGCTTGTTGTCAACAGTTACCAAACGCGGTACCCATCGGCGGTAGCTTTCTCATGCCCAAATGTTCGTGCACGATATTTTGCACACATTCCAATGACGAGCCACATGTCCTAGCTATCTGCCTCAACTTCAATCTGCGGTCGTTCAGCAACATGTAACGGTCTTTGTTGATGGTTTCCTTCGTGATGACCTCATTTGGGCGTCCTGGACGGGCCGCATCAAACACAGATGTTCGGCTATTTCTGAACTAGCTATACCATCGCTTAACGGTGACAATTGAAGGTGAGACATCACCATACTCGGTATTTAACTCGTTTTTAGTTTCCTCACGCGATCTCTCTTTCAAAAACGGAAAGCGAATCACCGACCGATATTATTCTTTTTGATATGAACATAAGTGTTGAAGGCTGTGGTTAAATACTGTTGAATAAACTGGCAAAGGATAGAAGATGAATTATTCATAATGGCAAACAAGAAGTAAAGGATGCGAAATTCTAAATACGAATGCGAAGCCCTGGCAAATGTATTAAAGAGAGGGAGGATATGCAACATGGTCCCCCCGGCGGTGACGAAGCATCACCTGCCAGGAGCACATCAAGGTCAGGCTAACCGAAGTGCTTCTCTGATTATTAGGACGGTAATCCCCACGGCCTAAGCTTCCGAGTCTAATTATTTCGCGCCCTCGCGAAAACCATCTATTTCTGCCGATGAGTGAGGTTGACATATCTCTCATGTGGTTTCACCCTCCATCTCTTCCCTGGTGCTCGTAACTTTCCCTATCTGGCATCAAATGACTCACCAGGGCCGGCTGAGGTTCGTGACAGAAGGATGAAAACTCACACCTAGGAAGACTGCCAACAAAAGACGGGTTAGGCAATTTGAATGTTATGATGTCTGATTTCTGATCCGCAAAACTGAGACTGACACAGATTGTCCCAGATATACACATGCTTCGCAACAAGCCGCCGCAGAGGCCTGTAACAGAGGAAGCCAGGATAAAGGGCGTGAACAAAGAGGTTATTGGAAAAATGAGTAAATATAAGACATTATAACAATGTGTCTTATTCAAATGTTATGCCGATTTAATTAGGAGTACTTAGGGCGAAAGACGAAACTTTCGTATCCACCCATTCGGCTGTTAATCTGTAAATTCTCTCGCACCTATCAGTTCGACTAATACAGCGTGGAGCCTCCATAATATCCTCCGAGCTTTGACTCTCTGACCGGATAAAGCGTTGAAAAACTTATCATTCTTTGATTCATACATGTCTCAACATCTATTACCTTAGATGGTTCAACGTCCATTCGATTTAAATTAAAATTTTGGCGAAAGTTTATTTTTTGAATGAACGGCGTTTAGCAACCATAGACAGGTATTTTATAATTTTATTTTTGTTATTTTTATTGGATTGACTTTTATTGGCGTGTTATAGAATTAAGAACAACTTAAATGCCATGTATTAAACAAGTAAAAAGAGTCACCATCACTTCCGGACCTTGCTTCTAGAAATTCTCCCCTTCATAGTATTCAAGAGAAAAGGTAAATGCAATTGAAAGATTTTATCTCTGCGAAACATTGGTGTACTCTGATGATCTGATCTAAAATACGTGATTTCAAAATGTAATAGATGCATTTGAAATGAAATTCGAGGAAAATAGAAGGATACTAGACCTTTATATCTACTGTTATTTTCATTGGATGCCAACACATATCAAACAATCTCCGTATGAGAGGCCAGGAACGCACGTGAGAGACAATTCCACTGCGAGAAGTATTGAGGATTCAAGGAAAAATTGCAGAACCAAAAAAAGGCCGGAAAGAGACTGGATTATTGCTTTGAATCGGCAGATAAGTTCAATTGGTTTGAATTTGCGGGTCATACAGTTTGAACGACAAAACAGTGGAATAGGCTAATATTAATGATCTTATTGAATCAATGTATAAATCTTAGTAAATGAAAGAATATTTGGTAAACAGAGGAGCATTGAGGAGAATGAATTAGTTTCAGCGAAATATCATTTCAATTATAAATCAATGTGTTTAATCACATCCCAAAGCAACATATCACACCCTTCCAATGATACCAAAATATCAGCCGCTTACCGAGCAACTTTTCGAGATATTTGCTAACATATACCAGCCTCTTAACGAGGAGAATGGTACGTGTATGCACTCCAGAGAGACCAAATGAGAAATACCTATCACTTATATCTCGTCGAAAAATTATTATTATACATTTTGTATGTTTTATCGACAGTTTTTTAACATAAATCATATTTGTACCGCAGAAAATTTTTCAAAATTGCAAAAAAAAACACTTTCCATTGTGAAGGATTTTTACAAGTATCGCGTGAAGATAACGAGTCAAATTGAAGACATGTGAATATTTTAATTTAATTACTTAGAATTTCAGTCATATAGAAGTATGTTATAGCACCATTTATTGTACAATATTTAATTCGTGTATCTTACATATGCTTACATTAAAACGCAGAGTTTGAATATTGCCTCTATTATAACTAGGGAACTATCTCGCTCAAACTACCTTCAGGAGAAACTTATAATCGAAAGAAGCAAACTATAAACGAAAGGCATCTAAAGATCAATAGCTCACCGCTAAATCTAATGGATAAAACTTTGGAAGTTCCCTACGTCAACGTCAACGCAGTACCCGAGGAAGATAAAACTCTCCGTGAAAGTTGCGTATTCACGGACGTTATCCCTTTCTAAAATAAGGAACCACCCAGATTGGACCTCACTTAAGACCAAGGAGACATCCTTACTAGTCGTAAATTTTTGAGGTACTCATTGTTAAACCTCCTACATGAAAACCTATATACCTGCATTTGTATCCTGTTTATTAAGCTATGGGCATAGAAATTAATTCAACCCATCAGGTAACACATCTTATATATTTCAGAGTTCACGAGGAAGACTAAGGTTGGACATGAAGTTACAAAACTTTGAGGAATACCCGGAATCAGAAATGCGCAGATTTTTACTGCAGTTTCAGATGTTCAATTGGACAACTGGATTTTTTCTTGAGAAATTCAGAACTGGAGTGTTTCAGAGCTACACAGAGAAAATTAACATGACGCCTCAGTACATCTTTAAAAAGGGAGAGACATTATCGAACAGATGGGTACATAAACTCGTTATTTCCGTGCATAATAAGCCAGCACAATAAATACTGAGCTCCACTACATACACTCCCATAACACTTGTCACCATTTCACCTCCAAAAACATCAAAACAACAGCAAAATCCCCAACAACAACAAATACCATTACACCTAAATACGGCTGGTGTTCTGAAATCCCTTCCTACACATCGATGCGACGGCTCGCAGGGTAAGGTGTAGATGGAGATTCTTTGGGAAACCCCGACGGGACACCCAACGGCGTATTTCATTAGAGTCATTTTGTATGGTGCGTGATTGAAAGAATATTTGGAGAATGGCTAATTAAAGATATAAAAAAAGTCTAATTAGGTATCAAATAAACGGAAGGCTTTTATTATCAACATCTCATAGTGAACTCCAATTGTAACGATTGAAGTTCTCTTAACATAGCACCCGAGTAAGAATCGGGATTATGCTGAAAAATCTTCACTATAACAGTGATTTTAACCATAATTTCCGGAATCTATTATTTGTTATTAAAAATAATATATTATTTGTTACATCAGTCTAGTACTAAAATATAGTCAAAGTTGTAACATATAACATATATATCGAGGCAATACATATTATATGCACAACACGCATTGCATATTACTACGTTCTGAGATATGTACATTCAATAGTGACCAAACTTTCAATGAGTTAATTTTAAAACTAAAATAACCTGGAATAATAAACTTTAAGTGTTTTAAACTCCTCATTTTAATGGTTAAACCACAACATATTACTTATTTCTATTCCTGAGATCATAGGGACAAGAAAGTCCTAACTGAAACTCTGAAGAATCGTCCAAGAAACTTTTTAGTTCCAAAGACTCCATCTACATCTGCGATGAACTCGAACTTCAATCTTGGAAACTGGAGAAAATTTTATCCTTTAGAAGGTTATAAGAGACCGTTTAATGAGAGACAGTTTTAAATTCTAAGAATGAAAAATTTCCCAACGAAAGACAAGAAAGTTGGTCAAATGCCATAAACCTCGATGTACGGTAAAGTTAATGAATTTAACCTTCAACTAACTATTACTGTGTCAAAATGCGGTTTGGCATCGATAATATACCTCTTTGTAGATTTCATAATGAGACGAATGAAGATTTTCCATTTTTCATTCCACGGCAGAGTAGAATATTATTTGATTACATGATTAACATCTTCTAACTAAGGCAAAATGAAGATAATTTTAAATAACCAGGAACCATCTTTAAATTATTTAAAGGTTCGCTAAATAGCATTGAATTTGCATTATTTTCGTATTTAAAGGACTAACTGTTGTCTTTGATAAGTTTAAAGCGTAAATACATGGATTAAACAGGCAAGCAATATAATAGCATAACTAAAATACAGCACACACTACTGGAAAAAATACCAAAAAGATTGTTAACGGGCAACAACGGATCTATAGACTGCAAATTTAAAAAAAAAAAATTATTTTATATTTTATTTCTTTTTTTAATTTTATCTGAAATGCTCTGATTACAGCATATTTGGCCACTTTAAATAGGAAGAATAAAAAAACAACATACAAGCACAAACAACCATGCCCTGAGTGGTAATAATTCCATCCAGGCGGAGTTCGTACCCGCGATCCTCGGTTTAGCAGGCGAGGACTTTTTCCCAAATTCTCGCGGCATTATCAACATGAGGCCTAGCCAGAGATAATATTACTCTGACATTCAACTGCAGCAGGTCTGACACGTGTCCCTATGTCATAAAAATCCTATCTCTTTTGAAAATTTATGGCTTTTAAGACAAATTTACAAAAATGGTCCATATCGTCTAATAATCTATGTCTTTTGAGACGAATTTAAAGTCCCAATTCATTAATGTTAGCAGGTATAACTTAAAAGTGACATGTTCCATTACTATCTTAAGCCTGAGTTTGAAATAGATCACATTTTGCATAATCGGAAAACTTTAGAGCTAAACGAAGTTTGAATGCCCGCGGAATATGCTATGCATTATAAACCTTCTCAATTCATCTCAGGTGGATCTTCAGGACCATTCCCCCACTTTGCATTCAATGACTCGCACTGAAATGGATCTAAGGTCGTTCGGAAGATGACTCTGGGATATTCCAAGGAAGATGCAGTCAGCACGTGCAAGTACGGCCCCGGCTCAACACGAGCTGCTTGAAATTCAAATCGACACCGCGGACAATCCACGCCACGTGCTCCAGAAAATTGCCAGGATTGCTGTGGTGGCGAAGGATCTGATAACAACCACACCCCAGCCCTGGCTTTAGCATAAGAGTGTTACAGAGTCTTAGGAGAAAATTTTCTCGGCATAATCTCCCCGAAGAAATTATAACACGGTGCCGTTAATGAGGAACTATATGCAAGGGAGGAAGAAGAGAAACTCACATAGAAAACAGACGGAATAAGATAAGCTGAGGACAACGCTTGAGTCGTGAGGACAGAAAGTCTTTTCCCAGGTTTTTAAAGGAGAAAGCTGCGTATTTTGGGACAAAAACAGGAGAGAAAAGGAGGCATCGGTTTACAAGGGAATATTTCGTTACCAAAGCCGTCCCTTTTCATGTAATAACTAACCACCCAACGTAATAACTGTGGCGCAGCATTAAAAGGAAGGCCCTCCGTTCTAGTGAAAGAGAGATGTTACTTTTCTTTGGATAGACCGCATCTCGAATACTTTGCAGGCACTGGGGGCCCTACATATAAATATTAAAGTAGTGGAATAAATACAATACAAAGTAAAGCCCTACGGTTCGCTAAAAAATGGCTAGAAGCGAGCAAGAAGTGTTATGCACCTTATTAAAGGTCCATGTCAGGAGCCATTAGGCACTCGGAGGCCGCACACCACTCATGTATTACTTGAATAACTTAAATGAATAACTTAAAGTCACCAAGGACTGTACTCCAGTAAAAGAGATGCGACTAAAGAATAAAAATGCGCTAAAAAAATGATAGCCACAAAAATTCCCTCCCCTTTCAAGACTGGTATCTTAACACCCTCTGCCACCAACCACTGAAGTGGCTAATAAAGTAGTTCTTAGAGACAGATGAATCCTATATGATAGTTACTGACGAAAGCCGTCCGATACCATAGGCATTAGTGTTTCATACCAGGTGCCACATTGGGACAGGCCTCTGAAGATTCTAGGAACTTTCATTTAAAGTCATTTCACCACCTTCGCGTGGTACGACCAAAATTTCTATTTTTTATGCATACTGAAACCAAAAGAAAAATGAAAACCAAAAATCAAAACAACATTACACGTTTTTGCCCGGTTTCATTGAACAAATGTGTTTATTTTAACGAGATGGGTTTGGAAAGCGGTTCCAATCATAATTCAGTAATATTGATCTCCATTTCAGTGAGAATCGCTGCTGGAGAGGTGTAACTAAGAGAGAGAAATATGAACACATTTAATGTATATGAAAACCAGATATACTAATGAAAAAATAGTGGTGATGTTGAATCCGTCCTAGGCTGTCCTTATAGTTTATTTATAAAGAATTAAGAGATCATTAAAAAAATTCAATATTAAGTATAAATTGCGAGTACTTAACAAAACTGCTTGTGTAACATAGAACGTATTAGAACGAATAGGAGTTTTCTATAACATTTCTCGTTCAGTATAAACTCGTGGTAGCGAAAATTAAGCTCGTCATCGGCGCGCGCTAAAATTATATTCCAAACAAACTGATAATAGATTGAGCTCGCTTAAGCTGGCAGCAAAGATTTTTTGACCTTGATAACCTTGCTAGCCAAGCACAGTTTGGAAGACATTTGGTTCTGGATTTGAGTTCCGATCTCATGGAGAATGATTCTTCCTCAATAAAGACTCGCACTTATGTGCTCAAAATAGTGTCACTGTAAAAGAAGAAGTAGTCAGTAGAATGAAGTTTGCGGAAGTCTTCAGCGGAAAAGTAGAGATAAATGGGAATGGAAAACCTTATATAAGATGGCAGAACTACCGGAGAACTCCTGGAAGGACCTCTGAAGATACCCTCAGCCTCTCTTCAACATCAGCAGAGCCTTTCGAACTTTTTTGCATCCTAATACCTTCCTTGCGCTATCCCCTTCAAAAATGAGTGCCATCGAGTTTCGCCAGTCATTATTATATGTGGCTAGTTCGCGCTGTTCTCACAGATTATACTGGCGAAGTTTTTGCTCCACAACTTAGGTATGCAAAAATCGGTGCGACTTTAGGACGTATTTGTATTAGAGGTTCTTTCTTAACACAGAATACTGGCGAGAGGGGCATGGGCTGGGGTAACGCGCGATAGAGTTGGCAGATGAAAGAAAGGGCAAGCGAGGGAGGGGTACAGGGTACTGTCGACACACAAACACCCTTTATTGATCTTTCCCCTGCTGTCCTTTGCCCTTCCCCACCAAGTAAACCTACACTCCCCTCCAACGCTCTCACATCTCACCCCTCCCCATCTCCGTGTCAACACTGCTTGGACCCCCATCTCTTTCTCCATCCCTAAGATCCTCCCTCCACAACATTCATCTCCGCGGCTCCCTACAGCTTCCGATCCTTCTTGGCTCCATCCTGGACCATTCTTCCTCCTCTTCCACGATTGCTACCCCCTCAACACCTCCCCATGTCCCCGAAATCCCTTCTCACCCACACACATTTATTTCCTCGTACTTTCTCATTTCAAGGAAATCAGGTTGGCTGCAGTATTGGCTGCCCATCCAGAGAGCCAGAGTTTGAACCCAAGTTTTGGCGGAGATATTTCATGCCAATTCGTGATAAATTTTGTTGTTCACACAAATGTGGGAACGTCATTATCTCAAAATGACAGACCTTGTAATACTTACACGCAATATTTATTACAACACACCGACCTGGGTTGTGGCAATACTATGTCAAGGTAACAAGATAACAAGATCAACCTTGAAAATGTCATAGTTTTGTCGACAGCTAGGTAGGTGCGTGTAAATATAATATCAATCACTACGATTATCAATCGAACTCAGATCGATTTGGTCGGTTCGGCTCGGTATGGTAAACGCAACGGGCTAGTGGGATCGATAATAGAAGCAGGCTAACTAGTGCCAGTCTGAGATTTCAAATCGATATGAACCGATTCAAATCGATATGAACCGATTCAAATCGATATTTAATCGATCTCGCATTGGTAAACCAGACGATTTGAGTTGATTGGCTTAGAATGTTCAGATCGGTCCGAGTTCATATGGATCTAAGTTTGATTAGTAAACGTAGTAATGTTTGTGAAAACATATTGGTGTGTTGCATAGCACTCTATGGATAAGAAGCGTGGACCATTGGAAAAGCTGACCAAACAGACGAAATGCCTTCAAAACCTGGTGCTGGAGTAGTATGCTTAAGGTAAAATGGATGGACAAAATTAGAAATAATTAAGGTAGTAGAAGAGAAAAGGATCATATGAAACACTGTACAGAAAAGAGAACCAGATAGACTAGACACCCTGAGACACAAAGGGTTTACGAGGAACATAATTGAAGACAAAATGGAGGGAAAAGTCCCCAGAGGAAGTCTCAGGAATACATTGATGGACCAGATAAAGAGGTAGGTAGAGAGGAAGAGACACCGGGAGGTAAGAGGAACTAGTATTAGATAGGAAAGAGGGGAGGGCTGCATTCGACCAATCGTGGATTGAAAAACCAATGAAAAACAAAGTTCTGTCATTTAGAGATCATGTTACCTTCAACCAATATCCACAAGGTATCGCTAAATTCGTTTAACTATATCAAAATGTGTGGCATTTTTAGTTCCAATGAAATAATTCCCCATGATTGAGACCCCTCGATAACGTGTCCAATGCTCTAGCCCAAGGAGAATAGACTTTAGAAAGCTTTTGCTCAGACTTGTGATGCCACTTCGACGTCTTCTTCTACTTAGAATGCTATTGAGGTTGAATGAAGTGATGTTTCCTCCAAGTTACCGTTTTTAAACTGCTTTAATTAATGTGGTGAAACCAACTTTAAAAAATAGTAATTTCCTATTGTAGTAATAAGCCTGCAATTGTTTTAAAATCTGAGAGTTAGAAATGCCCTGATCATTATCGCAAGAGCAAATTAATATTCACGCATGCATTCGTCGGTTTAGTATTTACTGAGGTCTCACATAGGGTCCAAGTATGATAATTTGGAGATTGCCAAATACTGATGATATTTTCAATGAGTTATACCGACTATCTTGGCAAAAGTACAACTTATAACTATAAAGTAACCTGTATTAAGTGGTCACCATCAGACCCACGAGACAATGGCTGCTTAAAATTGTGACAACTGAAGGGAGGGTGATTTAGATTACATACATGTACGGGAAATTCATTCTGTTAAAAAAACTGCAAATGAATGACATTCGTCATGTACTACCATGTGTATCTGAATTAGCGAGTCCATACAATATTCCATTTCAAGAGCTATAAGAGGTACAGTGAATGGGGAATAAAGGTCAAAGATAACATTTTCACCTATCCACGAATTCTTCCTCCAAGTCGGGGAATATAAGTTCATAAAATACTAGATCAAAATAAAGGGTGGAAGGACAACAAAATAATGAGACTGGTGTTCTGAATTTTTTTTGCCAAAAAAATAAGGGTTAAAACTACGAATAGTCAACAATTATTCATCTTGGACATTTTCATTATATATCTACTTCTACGAAATATCGTGCAAGCTAACACTAGGGGATGCGCGGGGTGATTCCTCACCAGGAATGAAGCCCTCACCCCAGCTGAAATCCGAACCGCGCACGGTCTTCCGGAATGCCAGGCGCATATCAAAAGCAGTCACGATAAGAGTGCGCAGTCAGACCAGAAACCATGAGAGTGCTACATAGACGAACACGCTACTGTAGCGGTGGAGCCAACTGAATCGGAGGGAGCCGAAGTCGTCAAGCGCCCCCGGGAAATCCCTGTTGCCCCCTCGAGGTAGTGGACCTCTGCGGGGGAAATCTTTTTGTAAAGGAAGGACAATAAAGTAGTCTCGCTTGGGTATTGGTGTGAAAAAGTTGCTTTTCTTACCAACTCTTTACTTCTCCCATGAACCGGCGCTACACTGCCATGCAGTTCACTTTAGACAAAAAATTGTCTCATCAAACTTTCGCAAAAGATTTAATCTATATTTTTCCCTTCGATTCGATAGTTTCCCACCCTAATTCCCTCAGCAATTTAATAACACTACTATGTTTATCGTAACAATTTGTAACAAATCTAGCTGCCCTCCTCAGTATACGATCTACATCTGAAACTAGTCATACATCGTATAGGTCCCATATATTAGCGGCGTATGTTCATTATAAGATGCTTCCAGTTAATTTTTACCTCAGGATTATACGATTTCTGTGAAATAGGGACGCTGATAATCGAGAGGACTGTGCCAAACGAATTCTTACGAATATTACAGCGGCACAGTCGGAAAAACGATGGAATAGTTACAAAAGGAGGGGTGAGTGTTGACATCGATCGCTGTGACCACACCACTAATTATTTCATTTCATTCCGAGAAACCCTAAAACGTTCCCAGGAATTCTCCCACGTCGAGACCGAAATCTCGCAAAAGGTATTCACGTTTGAAATAAATACTCCCTATCGACCCTACCCCGTTCCCAGGGGACGCTCCAGTAACTGGAGTTAAACGCTTGCGGGGGGGAACTGGAGTGGGGGAGAGGAGCTGGAATAAAGGGAGTCCGGCCAATAGGTTTCGCCCGTTTACCCTCCAGTGAACGCATATCCGGCGATCCAGCGGACACTTCAGATCCACCCAGCCGTCCACCCCGTCTTTTTTTTTCTCCAGAGGAGAGAATATTTTCCGAGGAATTTTACGAATTTGTTTGGGCAGCAATAATCCACTGTTCTGACATATATAACGGGGCAACCTTTCCGGTCGAGGACTAAGAACCAAACGGCCATGCACTCCATATCTCTCTCTCTCTCCTTCCGCATTCTTCCTTCCGTCCTGCGCTGGCCAGCGGAGCATGGGCCGGCCCCTCCCGCCCCTTAAAAACTCCCCTCTGGGCCCGGAAACCCCAGTCCACCCCTTCACGCAGCCCATCCAAACGCCCGCACAAGTCTTTGTCTCCCTCCCTCGTTAGAGCACGCAAGTTCCGTTCGTTATTTCTCCTTTATAAAGATAATTTTCTACGGCGTAAGCGATTCTTAGATATCCTATTTCCCCTGCGTTGCTAGATCTAAATACTGCTGTGCAAGTCACCTGAGAAGCATAGAGGAGATAATGTAAAGCCAACAGATATATTGGGGAGGGAAGGGAAAAATGGAAAGGGAAAAATGTGAAGCATAGATTAGAATAGAATAAACCTTTATTTTACTCTGGGACAGGTACCTTAGAGCAGCAATACGATACAATAAAATAGCTGCAAGGTAGTTAAAAAATTAACAAATGGTTTTGTTCGAATCAGATAATAAATGTAACTTAGAAAAAGAAAGACGGAGACAACTACTCTCAGTAAAAAACAATGACTGTATATGTGATACAATTGAATTTAAATATAGGTATAGATATGATACAAGATAATCAAAAAACATAAATAGACCATGAATAAAAACTAAATGTCTATAATAAAAATGGCAATGAGAATAAAATACTGAACAGGCTAAACTATTCAGGAAAGCATTCATTACATAAAATTCCATACAATTTAGATTGAAAAACGAACGATTGCCAACGAACAAGATTTCCTCAAATGAATTGGGACAGTATTCCAGAGCAAACGGGAGGGAAGTGAATTGATATTAAATATATATTAACGATATATCTCATGTTAGTGTCATGATGTGACACTCAATCGTCAGTAGTATTTCTTTCCCCTCCCCCTCGAAAATTACATCCGTGCCTAAAAGGGAAAATACCATAAAAAAATTTCCAGAAATATCTAAGTGATATGTAACTTGTTAAATATGCAGGCAGAACATCGAATTAGGCCACGAACTCGATAAATGGTGGGCTGTAAAAAGAATATTGCTATGGAATAAATAAGTTGCTTAAACGCTTTCGAGAAATTATGAAGTAAATATGTTTGGTGGTTTCATAACCACCAATGCTGCCATGAGAGTAGGAGATTTTTCATTCATACAGCTTGGGAACAAAATAATATTCTCCGTGTAGTTCTGAAACTCATCTGATATGAGTTTTTCAAGTGATGTAAGCCTAACTTGCAGCTTCCAAGTCTCCAACTGCTCCCAACCCATCATCTGTACGCTCATTTTTTAACGAAACTTTCGACTTTCCTTTGAATGTTATTCTCTTCGAGAATTAAATCAATCGTAGCAGGTTTTGAAATGCCAATGGCTCTTTCGGGGCTTTTCATCGAAGAGATTTTCTAGTACTAGTTGCTTGATAAATCTTATTATAGTGACAAAGTCGCTAATATTTCGTAAGTTTCTTCCACGTCTGGCCCGCAGTCAAGAGGATTCACAGGTATTTGACTAATCTGCTTCCTTTTTATTGATCACTACTACTTTTTTTGACATTGCGGTGGTGTTATTTCGCTCCCAATGAGAGTACAAAAGTGTGTTTAATGAGATGAAGTTGAGCCCCCGCGAGAACTATCGCACCTTCTGTGCACCCAATTACTCACGTGAGGTGATAGTAAAATCTTAATATAAATTTTGCAAACGTGATGGAAAAAATTTACACAACTTGTATAAATGATCACTGCTATTGAACCATGAGTGCATTCGAGCGATGAAAAATCGGTGGGGTGGAATTTGGCGGGGAGCAAATAAAGACCGCGTATATGCAAATATTGAAAGTATCCTGAACATATTCACTTCATAATTTCTCGAAAGCGTTGAAGAAACTTATTTGTTCTAGAGAAAAATTCTTTTTACGGCCCACAATTTATCGAGTTCGTGGCCTAATTTGATGTTCTGCCAGCATATTTAACAATTAAATATCAGTTAGACATTTCTGGAAATTTTTTCATGGTATTTTCCCTTTTAGGCACGGACGTAATTTTCGATGGGGAGGGGAAAGAAATACTACTGACAATTGAGAATGAGTAATGGTGAAGTGGGTAAACAGAAACAAGGTTGCGGTTAAAAAAAAGTCCTTTTTACGCGTCTAATTATGGAACCTAATAGCTTTAGACAATAGAATTGAGCCACATGCAGTTTTGAATATAGCCAAATGTAAAACTATTTTTAAGTAATCATTTCAATGTTTGGCCATTTGTGCATGGTATACTAATCAATTTAATTATGTAATATGTGCCCATAATTATGTAATATTTTGCACACATTGTATGCTTGCATGACTTAAACTGATGATAGCCAAGACAAATAGGTGTAGTATGTTCTCCCAAAAACTAGAAAGATCGTTAATAGCAGCATTTTATGTTAAATTTCATTCCGCTTAAAATGGCAACGTTTTCCTCCTAAAGTTTGTGGCATAATTTTTGGATTGTAATCGCGGGTTCCTATTCTTTTTACTACATGTGAGCATGTATCATGACGTTACACTACCCAAATTTTACCCTTTGAAAGGTTTTTTGCAGAATTTAAGTCATCACTTAAATATGAGAGGAGCATAGTAGCAGTTTTTATACAGGGATGTATGATATGTGCCTAGCTTGGAAACATCCGTGCTATACACTCTATAGATGGTTTTCGCGGTGTTTCGCATATTTCATTTAAACATACTCACTATGGAAAACGCCAAGGTCAATAATTAGGGAGGAGTAAAGTAATTGATATAGAAGAGGAAAGGACCACATGGAACAGTATATAGGAAATGAAGACAAGATAGATGGAATCTACGACAGAATGGGTTTAGTAAGAATGGAGATAAAATAGATGGACAAAGTAAGAAATGATGAAGTGTCCAGAAGAGTAGAAGAGGAAAGAACCATATGGAAACAACATACAGAAAAGAAGAGCAAGATGGATTTGTCGCACCTTGAGACACAAGGGATTTGCGGAGAAAATATCATTGAAGGTAAAATAGAGGGAAAAGCCCCCAGAGGAAGACCAAGGAATAAGTTAATGGACCAAATAAAGAGAAAAGTGCATAGGAATAGATACCAGGGGGAAAAGGAACTAGCATTAGATAGGGAAGGGTGGAGGGCTGCAGTCAGCCAATCCTAGGATTGAACAACCGATGGTGAATGAGGTCCACCTCTACGCCTTTGCGTTACATGTATTCATTCATTCCATTCTTTAAACTATGGTTGTGACTCGAGGAGCAACGGTGGAGCCCCAGTTAACCCATCTCTCCTCTTAGCCATAACCCTGGCTTCGAGGGAGCCACTTCAAATAACCTCCCCTTCAACCGCATAAAACGGCCCGGCCGACCCCCCACCCCCCGCATGCTCCCCTCTTTGCTTACTCTTTCGCCCGACCCTCAAAACCAGCAAACCCTCCCCTCTGCCCTCCTCAGCCCTGCCCTCCCTCTCCGAACCCACTTCCTCCCCCTCCGTCCCTTTATCCCTTGTCTAACCTCATTCTCGCCAGGGCCGCATTTGCGTGCTGAGGGGTTATCTCATAGGGAATTCCGGTGGAGACTGCTCTTGAGAGCGAAAACGGAGGGTGGGTAGGGGCGGAGAGACGGAGGGTGAAGGTCGTGGCGAACCCTCGGAGAGGCTGAGGTACACGGGCTTCGATTTGGCGCGGTGACTCCGGGAAAGAGGCTGCGCGATATTAAAATTTGTGAGACACGGTTTGAATTTCTTTTCGCATAATGCGATTACAAATGTTTGATGTTCTCAAGCGCACTCCAGTGCACATAATCCTTGATCCAGATCTATTTGAGTTGCGCAGTCTAGTGTTTAATGTCCGAACTGGTGGAGAGGAGGTGAGATATAATGCTGAGGATCAAGCAGAAATTCGAGGAATACACTAATTCTTTGACTAAGCACGGAGAAGAGATACCACTAATTAGGAGAAAATAAATCCTAATGGGTTCTATAAATAAATCATGCCATGAATTTAATAGCAATCTCAGAATTGTTAGGAGAAGAACATTGTTTATTCACTGAACTATTACATGTAGTAATTTGAAGACGCTATATGCCAACTGCATCAAATTTTACTGTTCCAACAGGAATTAAAATATTTAATTTATCAGTTTTCACTTTACATGGGTTCATTATCTGTCCAGGACATGGGTGTTTGTGTCTCGTTCGTTGTTACTGTTATACACCCGACGTAAATTGGCCCGCTGGGCTGTATTCGGGATAGTGAAGATAAAATAAAAAAAAATAAATAAATACATAGAACTCAAATTAATTACCTTTCTCTTTGCAATAACTTGGGTTTGTATTCGTATTCACAATATGGGGTCTGACAAGTGCTAAATTACCAAATTCATCAATTAATATTTCTGTAAAATATACTCATTATGACCAAGTACATATCCATTAAGTACATCATTCAATAAATGTAATTCATAATAAATATGTAAATCAAATTCTCAATAATAAATATAGGGAATAAATTCACTCATTCTCAATGTTTTGGACATAAAAAGAGAGATTAAGAATGGACTTGCTGCTAACTGAAGGATAGCAAGGGATTCGGATTCACATTTAAGCATGAATATTTGCTTCTAGATATCAGGAATCAGTTTATGATCTCAGTAAACGCCAAAGATCTTCAACCCCATTTCAACGGCTACTAGCCATCTGTGTGAATGATGAAATAACTGCAGGATGCTTGTTTATATCATTCATTACAACGTGCCACCCATAAAGGGAGAAGTTTCTCCAAAATGAAATATCTTATTGCATCGATGAAATCCAAAGTAGGTACGCATCGAGATTATTGCCTTGTAATGCAATTCTATTAAGTAAATTTGATATCTATGTTACCAAAATTTTTTAACTACAGCGTACTTTTTAAAAATGAATAAACCTCCATTTTGTATCAATATGGGCATAACGATTACTTTATGTGAAAGTCAGTTACTTTCTCCTACGGAAGAAACAGCATACATGCTGTTCAAAGACCTGAGTAACATTTTCTATTCATACTCGCGTCATATTTTCAGCTTATCGTCCATTTTTGGCGGTAAAATAATTAGCATAGCGTTTTCCAAAATCAAATTCTATGCATAAATGTGTGTAAATAAAATTATTACGCAGAAGCGTGCATTCTCAAAGTTAAACACTTCACAAAATATATTGTCGTAAAACACTGACACGTTCCCGCAGAAATCTGGCTTTAATTCCGCATAATCGTTTTTTAAAATTAATTCACCCTGTTTTCAAAATGTATTTACGATAAACTTTATGAAAAAAAAGAGACTATGCCTGATTTAAGTTCGAAATTAGAGCCAGCTGCTTTTGTTTTTCAGTCTACTCATTAATATTGAATTACTTTAACAAATGGTAAAATTATCGTTAAGCTTTATTCAAAAAGGTAAATAAGTTATATTTGATAGCTCATTTTGCAAATTAATGAATTTTGTGACGCCTTGTGGTAGGAGTGCAGCATACCATCTCAAAATTGACGTATTTAGTCTCTTTCAAACTGCTTTTAAATTTAATATTACGGATATCAGCCACAAAATTTGAAATCAAATATTGATCGTACATAAAGTTAGATGCCTTGGAGTCTGTGGTATTACGTCGATCATTTGAGTGAATTTGCACGATAGCGCAATGGAAGTAAAATGAACCATATTGTCAAGGGAATTAATATTATATTGCTCATTAAATATTATAAACAAACTTCAGCTCCTATGAACTGTTATTTTTAGCCCTAGTTATCATTAGCCTTACTGCCAATAAATTTAAAAGTCATTCAGTCCAGCTCTGCCGCAAGTATTCTCTCGAAACACTGACTTCCTATTCACGCTATAGATTGGCAGTGGGATCAAAGAAACATATAAAATAAAACTACCGTACTTATTATTCTAGCCCTTACTCACAATAGAACTTAATTCTTTCATCAGGTGAAATAATGCCCTCAACCTGATACGATATTAAGAATGCAGGATTTGGTTAGATTTTCAGCATCACGTAAAAGGGATCTCAACAAGTTTTAGCCTCCATGATTAGTAAAACAAAATCTGAAGGTAGAGAAAAAAATCTCAAAAACCCAAAAGCCTTGAATATTTTAATATTAAGAAAGAGAAAGAGTTGTGAAAAATCCAATTTTCATGCACCAAAATCCTTCATTGATATCAAATCCAAATTACATTCTCTAGGCATTCGTCCACGAGAGATGGGGTGAAAAAGGAACAGGAAGGTGAAAAGGCCAAAAGCATTTGGCATTTCGAGGGCGAGCGCTAGATTAGGGTCCAAGGATGAAATTATGGGATCGATGCTAAAAACTCAGCCAGAATCCCACCCACGCCATCGTAGCTCATACCGCCCTCCAACCTCTCACTCCCACTCCGAAATACGCATGTTACGTTTTCTCTTCCTCTCTCTCAATGTGGGACTGTACCTCGGGAGGGCCGCTATTTTGCTTAAAAATCGCCCCGTGGTTTATTGACTCGTATATTTTGGCCAGCTTGCCGCGCCGCCTGCGTTCCGAGGACCGGAGAGTATGGATGGCGAGGCACCCTTTGCGGCTGCGTAAGTGAATTGGAATTGGGGCTTATTTAAAGGCTGGGATCGCATCTAATTCAAAGCAGGAAGGTGAACGGAGAGTCAGGGAAGTGGGGCAGGTATAATCCATTCGTTCAATTGCTCCCTTTGGGAGCATAGAGAGGGAGAGAGAGAGAGAGAGAAAACATTTTGGGCATTGTATATGTTAAGTTTATTTGCTCAAAGGTATTTACCCTTGTGATGACGCATGGCCATTATTTCTGTGAAAGCATTTGTAGAAGATCAACTTTTTCAAAAAAATTAAACGAATGAAAAGGTATTCTACGGGCTCAAACAACATATCTAAATGCCAAAGTGGCTTTCTTAACTCAGTGAGCACATAAAATAAGCACTGAGTATCCAAATAAAAACATAAACTTGAACAAACATAATCATATACCCTTTCAAAAGGCTAAATATAGTGAATACAAAGTGGATAATCTCTACTTTGCCAATGTTATGATACCAATAGTTTTAGGTTTTATTATTTAAAAAGGTACAGTTATTTACTTCAAATAAATTTCCCTTCGTAATGCATATAATAAGCTTAATGATATTCAAAATTTACAATGTATCGTGGAGGAATACATAACTTTGAGATACTGTACCACTCCTGGAAAGGATAGGAAATTGTTTTTTTATTAAGGGGCCTCAGTATAACATGCGGAACAAGGGAAACTATGATTGTGATAACATTATACAGGTATGGAGCATATTTAATGAAAATAATGACATAGCATTTAGATCCCCTTTCACTACAATTTTAACTTCAATGTGAAGTAAGCAACAAATATTGAGATAACTATTACACAACAAGAGTAAAAGAAGAATTATAGGATAAATTTGCGGTTATATATCCTCAAATGTTGCATCGAGATACATATATGAAATGAATAAATGGAAATATTTTTAGGAAAAAATTCTGCACGCTTCTTAATTATAAACAGTCAAAGGATGCCCAAACATTTCGGCCCATCCGTTTGTCATGCAAATCACTTGCTTTCCCCTTGCTTTTTGGTGCCCATTAGAATCCACCTCTTTGAAACATATTCCAATGAGTCGAAAACATTATAAACGTAATTTATCAAAGTTCAGGGGGAAAAGGAAATGTGAACATTCCCCTTCATCAGAAGAATAAAAAAAATGCCCATTAAGGATACCTTAATCAGAACTTTCGAAAGTAAACATTAATTCCCTTGTTAAAACGGTGCCAGGACACACTCCTGGGACTTGAATAAGTAGAAATGACTCCATAAATCACGAGGAAGTACCACTCGGCTGCGGAGAAATTAAGATGTTAGAAATCATGAATAAAATTCTGGTTATCGTAAATTATCCTTTCTAGCAAGGAGATGTTTGAGAACGTGAATGTTGGCTGGGAATTCTTAATGCTCCCGGACTACTCTGCCGCCAAGTAAATCAAAAGCTGGTCGCAATTGGAGCGCCCAGTGCCACAAGATCCCATCGAAGTAATTACCAATAGATTTTAAATTACCATTTTAGAAAGTTACTCGTAGTTCCGGGAAAAGTTCACCCTCAAAGGGCCAGTACCCTGGGTTCAAGATAACTTCGCCTTCTTACTTTGGTATATCTTTACCTTTCAATTTAAATAAATTTGATTAATTATTTGTTCAGGAATAGAGTAATGCAACAACATTCATCTCTAAATGGCAGTTAAGGGTATTATAAAAATTGAGGTTAGAAAAACCTTAGAAAAAAGCAGTATTTGAAAGAGTGCACTAATGTTTAAGGCTTTACCATTAGAGGTTTTCTTATGCCGCGTGATGGCATAACGCGTAACGAAGATTTGCGGTATTGTCTGCTACATAATGTTTAAAGATCGTTGAAAAGATCGTAAATACCGTCAAATTATATAATTAATTATTAACAAGAATAAAGAAATATACATAGTTATGTATGTTCTCTGTTTTCCTTTTAGTTTACCATAGCCGTTAATGTACTCATAAGATTACTGATGCGTATGAGTTCCAGAGCTCTCAGACTTGATCTATATCTACATACTACCCAGCAAGCCGCCACAATGTAGTAAGGCAGGTTGTGAGTTAACACTAATATGAACTTTAATTTACCAGTAACTTCCACCACCCCAATGCACAACACTATAGGCATGCACCCAGTGCTACATCATTTGTATGTATAGCAACTACATGTCATGAGGTATCATGCTGAGCCATGCAGGTGTCATGATATCAGATAACATGATACATGATAAACTTGATATTGATACTATGCGGAGGATTGAAAAACAAGCATCAGGGAGCAGTTCAACTAATTAGCTACACGTCCTTTCTAATATTGTACTTTCAAGTGTCAACTGCAGCCATTATAGAGTCACTATTGACATAGTATTCTATAGTAATAGTGACAGAATAGGACATTATTTTATGCCTATTCATTTTAAACTGTTCGTTTGGCAGCCCATTTTCTCCGGCTCTCAGCACCAATTTCTCCCAGGTAGTTTAATTTACCTCTGTAACTGTCCATGGCGCTGAAATATATTTAAACAAACTACCGTCAATGTTTGGCAATTATTACCACGGCATCCTTTACTGAGTCCCCTATGAGTGTTGCTAAGGACTCCTTTTTTAAGGATGAGTGAATGTGCCCTGAGTTTGGTCACTGGCAAGGGATCCGTTTCTCATTTAATCACCACTTAATAATTAGATGGGAATAATTATAGTTTCCTGTGGGTACCAGGTTTCCTTTCCGCAAAATCTTCAGTGTGTGATGTTTAAAACTTGAAAGGCACATTTTAAATATTTATGTGATGAAAATAAAGTCATATCATTATGACCTAGGTTTTAACTGCCACAACAAAACTACTCTATGGTACAATACGAGACCAGGAAATGCCTGTATTCAAATGGCCTTTGCTGGCTCCAAAAAATTATGTAGTACATACCACTGAAACCTAATTATGGTAAATTTAATATTTAATGTTGATTATTAACTTTCTTTGATTCTGATGACCTTCCAATTCCACCTTATCTAGTCTTAGAGTACACTATTTTTTCATTGCTGAAGAATTAACTTAGTCGATTTACACAAATTCACGCAGGTGTACCAACACCAGAGATAGCTCTAACTAGAAGATCGAATTATTTGGTTTAGCGAAGACCTTTGCCCTAGAGTCACTTCATTGTTTCAATACGTTTTCTCACCGCACCAGTCCCCAAACTCACTCGGCTAAACGAGGTGGCACGTCTGTGTGGTCATAGGTGTAGGGTTAGCGCATTTTTGTGTTTCATTCCCCTTGGTAATGTGACCGCAAGGCAATCAGAATCAATGTCACAACATGGTACGGAACCAGGCTGCGACCTGGTAGGTGAACATTTTTGCTTCTCGGTGAATTGTCCCATGTTAATCCACATGCTTCTTGGACATTTTAGGAAAAGAAGCGTGTGTACAGAAATTGATATTTCTTTATAACTTTAACGGGGTCTGATTGGAAGCGAGACACGTTTTGAGTCGGATGGTTCTTTCAGATGTTTTGAGTGTTACATAATTTCACGAGTTATTAAACGAAGGTAATCCCATCATAAAGCAAAAGACCTTATATTTCTGATCAACTTACCTTACCTATCAATTACTTACTGCATTAAGTTTCAAGATACTTTCTATAAAACACCATTAGCCGTTATTTGCAAATTTCTTACGGTTTCCATGAAACTGGACTCTCAGCACATACATAACGATAATTAGAAAGTTCTGATACAAGGGTAGTGTTAAAAATTTGTCAGAGAAGTAGTTCATATTTTAATAATTATGGAGAAAAATAAATTAAACACACACCACATGACTTTTTCTTAAACTGCAAAAAGTTTTCATTTATAATAGCAATTGCAGCAAACGATGTGGGAAAACTGCTTAAGTTAAAGACTCAATTATTTATAAATAAGTAGTTTCTGAGATTTTGAATCTTATTAAAAAATTACAACCGTAAACATTACTATATTTACTTCGTGCTTGTTATAGAGGCCAGAAATATTTAAATCAAGCTCAAATATACCTCTTCATGAAAATTTTACTGACAACAATACAATGCCTGACCTACAACGGTGACACTCAAAAGTTGGACACTTTTATCAGGATCAAAAATTATATTTGTGAATATTCGAAGCAATGATGCGTTTATAATTCACTGTAAGCCTCATTACCAAAAAATTAAACCATTAATCCTTCAAATATACTTAACAACAAATCTTGACCTAATTATGCATCAGATACCGGATAAAATATTGCATCATACTTGATGTTGAACGGTATCAGTCACTCGTTTCAGATCACATATGCAATCAGCAGCCTAAAATGGCCAATTGTTCTCCAGTTTACACAACATGAATGAAAGAGTACCGATGGTAGCTGCTGTTATAGCTACGCTCTGGAGCCATTTAGGCATGGCATTAATTCTTACGAAATAAGTTCTCCGAGAGAATGTACAGCAGCATATCAATTTGCTGAGTAAATTGATCTGAATAACATCCAAGTGTATCACCCGAAAGGAATACCTATTTCCGTTCCAAATACAACCTGTTTCCTCTCGCATTACTTGTTTCAATGGGGTAACTTATTACACCGAGCAAAAGCAACGTATCATGCGCTTTTGCCAAAGTAGAGGCTTTGTGTTTGCTTTCGATCCTAATGCACGAGTACCAAGATTCTGCATATCAAAGGCGTGTTATAGAGATATATTTTCGTATCACAGATGGTGTGGCATGCATATACGGTCAAAATGTTCTTTACTTTGTCTGCTTACTGTTTCGCATGGCATGAGCAAATTTTCAAATGCGAGCGATCAAAGTCTCACCCAGGGTGAAACAGAACTTACCTCTCTGAGATCAAGACGGACATATTGATTCCATTCAATGTTATCAAGGCACGTATTGGTTGAGCACTTTCATCACGCATTACAAGGAAATAAAGAGAAATGCTACCCAGAAAATGGACCATCAATACAATCCCGACCCTGAGCTCACACAGTAAGGGAAATGGTCACAAAACAAATAACAACCAACCAACAAACGATAGGGAGGAAAGGATTTATTTACAAGGACGTAGGAAAACCAAACAAAACAGCTATTAGGGGCTAATGAAAGAGGTTGGTGAGACTTTCAATGGACGAAAATATCACGTCGATATACAGGGCAGGGAATAAAATAAAACCTAATGGCTAAATATGTTCAAACGCCGGTAGTTGAAGTGGCATGTTAAGCCCAAAGTTTTGTTTCGATTACAAACGGTTTTTAAAAGATGATATAGTGGGCGTTTTTTGGGTTCCTTCATGCTCTTATTGTGGCATGGGAGAGGAATAAGCAGGAGTGCGTGGAGTAGTTAACTTTTCTTTCCGAAAGATCGAGATTTCAAGAGCTTCTCTCCTTGAACTTGGTAAACGTTATTCAGATGGTTGCGTATATGCAATATCATTTCTCATATTTTTGGTATTGAAATAAAGATTTAAACCGAGAGGGACACCTAGAAACACTTTGCTGTCTCTGAATATAGCTGTTAAGATGGCTTGAGGGATATATAATTCCGCCTATAATTCAATGAGTTTTAACTCATTTTATGGAAAAATTCCTACCTTCCAAAGATTTAATTATATCACCCACTAACTGAACTACATTAAGAAATATTTGCCGACTACTACCAGCCATTTTGCTTGGGAATTGGTACGTTTAAGCACTCTAAGAGAGATACTATTCAAGAATGAAGATATCTAACTGCTATATATCGACAGAGAAGTAACAGTGAGTTTTTCTGTTTTATCAACTATTTTCAAAGTTAAAGCATAAGCCATCGCAGTTATTACTCAAAATTGCAAATAAACCTGCTATTGAGAAGTAGTTTTAAACCTTCTGCGAAAAAAATTCAATAAAATTCAAGTTTTTACGCATAATTTCTATTACTCACTGGGCATTTCAGGCATATAAATGTTTATTATTACGCCATTAATACCTTAATGTTTACTTCATGCTTTCTCCGCTGCGGGAATTATAATTTAAAATTTTATATATGGTCTTCATTAAGACTAGGAAATTATCTTACCAAAGCGATCTCAAAAGCACAAATTTGAGCTAATTCGAACGTTTCCACGGTGCTCGGCCTGAAAGGTATCAGCTTTTAAGCATTCATCCTACCGGAGTCTTCAAGACTGAAGTGCTGATTTGATTACACCAGGAGTATGACTGGAGAAATTGTCTCCATCATTAAATACTAGGAAGATACCAGATTTCAGGCGCTCCCACAGCGTGTTCATGGCTCAAGTTCTAACCTGTATACATGAGCAGAATTGCAGGAGAAACGGTCAATAGCAATGGAAATTATGCATAGAAAATCCGGAAGACTGTTGCGCATCATGAAATATATTCGACACGGAGAACCTAATGACCCTGGAGAAAGAAAGATTTTTTTACAAAATCACCTCATCAGGATGTCTATCAAAATACATAATAAATCGAATAAATAATTTTGGGATCTAAGCCAGAAGACCAATGAGACATGGAATTAAGAAGTGCAGCCATTCACATTCCTCTATCTTACCTTCCTCCTTGTATTCATAGCAATATAAAGAATCTCCACTAGACTGAATGATCACATCCGTTGAAGAAGCCTCTGGACTTTGAGGGAAAATGTCAATTGTTAAAAAACCCAGGATGAGGAAGTTATTCCAAAATTACCTAAATGTCTTTTTTAATCACTGATATGTTCATAGAGTTTAAAAATTCTGATACATTTTACTCAATTTTATTCGTAAACGGCGTGTTTCGGTGAATAACATTACCATTAACTGATGTTATATACAGATAAATAATGCTCAATAAATTGGAAAGCACAACATCTGTTAACTTTCATTCTATAAAATAATGAGATCCCTGGCCTCCCAGTTGACTTACATTGAGACTTTCCAGGAAATGGATCCCAAGAGATGGACCACCACCTTAAAATTATTGTTCCCTCGTATATCTTTTTAAGTGTAGGGCAATTCCTGAGAATCAATATTGGTTTGGAATGAATCGAGCAGTGAGTTCAGCCCTTGTGTACATTAATCGTAATGAAAAGGAGTGAATACACGGAATTGAATCTAGTATTGCTTCATTTGTCTTTGGAAGTAAATAAATTTAACTTAGCTGGTAACTTCAAAGTAACGTTATGCTCCCAGACATTAAATTTACACTACTGGACTACCAGCAGCAGTAGTAGCTGATCTAGCAATAAAGACAAACTAAGAGAGTGTCTTTTCTCTCAAATTAAGAGTCTCTTATACTGCCTGCACGTGATATTTCAGACTTAAGCTGTTTAGGAAATGTTTTGGAACTTTATTTGCCAGAAGACAGTGGGGTATATATTAAAACCACTTGGCAGCTAATTACGTACCTTCTTGCGTTTCTCACGTTTCTATTGGCTGAGAAAATAACAGCGAATCCTTATATTTGTGATAAAGCAATAATGTAAGTACATCCTCGTTTTTCAGAAAGTTCATACATTTATTCGTCCCATAACTTAGTATTGCTTTTTTTGCCCCATTTTGCCCCATTTTGCCCCATTTTGCCCCATAATTTAGTAGTATTGCTTACCAAATCTTCAATTTCTATTTACAATTACTTTAAATCTCTGGATACCGTTTTAACAATCCTTGATAAATGTACATAGTGAAAAAATAGCTTTAGTAGAAATTGAAATGCTTGGACATAACCTAGACTAACTAAACATAATTGAAAGCTAAGGATTTTCACAGAATGACACCGTAGATATTCCCAAGTGTGTTAAAAAAATACCGTCTCTAATTCCAGATATCAGAGACTAACCCCATTTCACCGTATTTTACAGATTGATTTGTTAATTTTCAATCACCGTAAACTCGATATCATTTCTTCATGGGGAATTTTATTACTATAATGTGCACTTAATTTTTGCAAGTGCAGTAAAGTTTGAATTTTTGCAACTATTCCAATTATAACTTTAAATGAATAACTTGCCAAGAAGTTTCTTCCCACTTAGAATTTAGAACCGGAAGGAAGTAACTAGAGGCTCTCGCAAATATTGAACATACTATCCTTAAGTTCTTTAATTTGTTTGTAAAGTACTACTGCTTCTTTGACATTTCCATGCAATTTACTTAGAAAATACGCTACCCTGAAAGCCTGAAGCGTAGCAGTCTTCCAAGAAGCTCATGTGGTTTAGGCACTAAGTGAAATCAAAAGGTATATGATATACCTTTCAACAGGCCAGGATATGACAGAAGGGGAATGCGCTACGTGGCACGGCACTGTTGGTACCCAAAAATCATCTCGTACATCTAATCCTCTCTTAAAAACTGCCATTGTAAGGCAAAAGTACCAGAGCTGAAGTTGTGCGTAAAATTAATTACACCTTTACACAATTATGACTTTTCTATCCATAGTTTTTGTCACTACGATTCAAAAGACAATGTGTTATTTGACTATAAATCAAAATGGGCGCTTCTTTGTTGGTATTTCCGGCGAAACAAAAGCCAGGACAGTATACTTAATGTCAATATGGATGATACAAATAAATTAAAAGATTGTTTTTAATCAGAGAGCGTATATTGGAGTCTCACAATTGAATAACACGCAGTTGAATATGGAAGGTGACAATAACCCAGTATGGGGATACAGGTTATCAGGATCAACAGAAAGCAAAGGCCAAACGTTCTAAAAACTTTTATCGAACGTCGTTCGTTCGCTCCAAAACCTTTTATCAAACAGAACCAACCGACTCATTCTGTTTTGCATGAAGCGTGGTCATCAAGTAATCCAGCTTGTTTACGATTCCTTGCATTGAATCGCTGCGACCCTCTTCGGTTTTAATTACAGCGAAAAAAGGCTATATACAACGCATAATTCTACTTCCTCTTTATCATTCCTGTTGCTCGGCTCAACGACCATACGGACGTGCTGTGGATAAATATATGCTTAAATTAGCAAAGAGCGGGAGGAAAGCAGAGGACATTAGGGAGACATTTTGAAATCTCCTTCCCATGGAACAAAAAAATAAATATACGTCCCAGGACTCCAAAAAAAAAGGACTTGTTTGCTATATATAATGGAAACATTAACTGTGTGGTGGTGTGGGGAGAAGGTTGGGATATATGAAGATGGGGATGGAGCTCCCGTGTTTTTTTTTGTCTTGGCCAGTTTAGTTTTTTCATCTATTCGACTAATTTTCCTTTTCCTCGGTCATTATTTTCTTTTCCCTCTCATCCTTTTCTGAAGGGCTCTTCTCAACCTCTACATCTGTGCCTCATCCCAACCCACCCGAACGACGTAAAACTCAAACAGTTTCATCATTGCAATGCTTCACATTTTTTATTTGTATTCCTTTATTTTAAATTCGTTAAATATAATTGGGGTTCATGGTGGCCAAAGTTCATATTCTTAAGATATAAAGGAGTACAAGTAGCTCGGATCCCCCGTATAATGATGACATTTATCAAGGAGAATATTTTCACCGGCAGGATCGATCATAGGCGTTGATTTATTTGCTACCTATTTTTATAGATACTTGGCTTCCTCCATGAAATGTTCTGAAGCAAATGAGACTTGGTTTAATAGTGCATGCTGAAATGATATTTGGAAGTGACAAGCTGGTTGGTTAGCTAAATCCTTGGCTCACTCTGCTCTCGTGACGTAACGGTTAGTCTGATGCACTTCATAAATTTCAAACGTCTTCATAGTCGAAGAAATGGAAATTTTTCCACGTTTAAAGGTAAATGTTAACATTACATATTTTAAAACTATGGAGCAATGGATGTGCTTACACTCAACTGAATTTCAGGAGGAAACTCTTTACAAGAGGAAAGAATAACTAACCATTGTAATACGTTCTTTAAAATTTTGTAATTAGGAAAAATAATAACCTAACCTAGGTAATTGCACATGAGCCTGGGAGATAAGTCAGGGTGTTTTTATGAGCCACTTACGTACAGTATTGTATTTTATCGATGCATATTACACCTATGGACAGTCAACAGATTTCAGATGTGTGAATGCTGAGCAAATATAAGTCATTCAGTCATACCTAATCGGTCTACCAGTAGCATTGTGAGACTAAAAAATGGATGACCAAAGGTTATGGAAGAAAGGTTGATCTAAATCCCAACCGGACCCCAATGCAAATGACTTAGCATAATTATAGTAAGTGTAGGATTAAAAATAGCATAACTAGTGCTTCGATAAATGAATAAATCTGTAGGTACATAGGACTTAATGACGCGGTGCGGACGAATAACATGATCATTATGCGCGACGCAGAAGATTAAAATGACTGTTCAACAGTCGAAAATTTGGCAGGTGCAAGCCAAATATAGAACATAGGCTTGCCTGAGTAGTTTTTTTGTATGCAACTGATTCTATTGGACGCCAAGCCTTTTTTGTTCTCAGCTCATTCCATCACTGAGTCTTTGTATCTTTATTCCTATGTAAAGATGCAATAATTGCATTTCTAATGATTTAATTTAGTTCCGTATCAGCTTTCCATTTGTCAAAACTTACAATTTTAAAATCATCTGAGGCTCTCTTATCTGAAAACCATGGAGACAAGAGCAGAGCAACCCGGGAGTATCGAATAGCTTCGCAAAAACTCAAAACTCCTTTTTCTAAGGGATAATTTTTTTTGGCTCTCAAACCCTTTTTTCTCTGGCCCTTATACCCTCTTCCGCTCTTTAGATGCTTCCTTTATTGGCTGGTAGTAGGTGGAGGGAGAAAATGATTTATGGTCTTTCCGTGAGGAAAATACCATTTTTTCAAAGCCTTTAGATCCACCCTTAACGGCTCTCTTTCACACGAATTTGCAATTGAAGCCGCTTAGCGAAAGCAAAATGTTGAACCCCGTCGTTAGCTCACGGGTGTATTATTAAATGATTTTTTCCACGGCCTCGGTTCTAGAGGGTTTTTATGCGGCAAATGAATAAAATCTGTTTTAATTCAGCCCACAAAAAAGAGCTTAATAGAGTTATCTGAAGAAGTTGAACGAGAACGACGAAAATATTGGCAGAAATAATTGGCTTTCAGTTATCTGCCTTTGACGAAAGTCTTTATACATTATTGTACAATAAATATATTTCCCAACTGTTATACATTTCTATAAAATTTGACGTACCACGTTAAAGGTGCCGCGAAATCGCCCACAAACCTCACATTTAACACGCACTTAATGCAATTCAGCCCACGGGTTATACATGTATTTACCCTCATACGAGGCTTCTAAATAACTTGGTAGGCATAAAATAAAATTTTACTTTCAATGGAAGAATAATTCAGGCAAAAAAGTATCTTAATTCTTAAAAATATATTGGTACAATTATTGAATTGCACCGTTTAAGCTCATTAGCAAGTAATTTTTATACTATCCACCTAAATGCGTTCTCACTACACATAATTTCTGTAACAGCTATCTAACGGAGATATTTGTAGTCCTTTGAGATGCTTTTCTTGGTCATATATGAGGACACCAATGCACTTTTATAAAAAAAGACTATCAGTGATGGTGCTTAACACTCACCTACAAATAGTTAGTCCAATAACACATACACTCAAACAATGTTATTAGAATGACCATAATGAATTTATCAATTAAATATGCAACGTTATTGATTTATATCTCGCCATAAACTTGCAACAATGATTTATTAATGACCTTAACTAGTGTTTTTTAAGTTTATTTTTTAACCTACAAGGAAATTCGAAGTAGAGTACATTCAAGAGGGCCAACTCAGCCATGTATTAGAAATTAAAAAAATTATTTTCGCATCGATTAATTAGCATTCCAAATTTTAAAGCCTTCTTCTCTGGATAAACATGCTTTTCTTGTCATAGATGAAAAAATCAGACTCGAAAAAGAATTACAGAACGAAACTACATTTTTAGTGATATATTTCAGAAGGAGAGAAAAGAAATAAAAACTTACACATATTTGAATAATATGCTTTTACAGCCCCAGAGAAACGAAGATACCTTTACTTCACGCATTGCTCTTCATTGTCAGAACATATAAAGAGATTTAAAATAATTAAATCAAATATAAGATCCCGTTTAGAAATTTATTTTGGACATGATTTTGAATAATCCAGGATTTTTCTCAACTTTTTGGGAGAATAACGCTATCCAAATGAAAAAGGATCGTAAGAGATCTTTATGCTTGAATGTTTTTCTGTGTATACATGACCTTTGAACTTCACGAATTCCATTATCTTTTAAGCATTGCATTAATTAACACTTATTAGGTAATAAAATATTTCTCTTTGATTGAATATCGTCTTTTTCAATTATTGTAAACGGCATAATGAACTCTATGAAATACCCTTCCAATTATTCAGGGTCTAGTTAAAGTCGCACAAAAATTTGCAGTTTCGGGGGGTACACATCCATTGCCTCCGATAAATAGGGTTAGAGGATTACCCAATATTTTCTACATCGCTTCACCTCAATCAAAATGCTAGGATATTTTACTTTAATTGTCCCTTGATCAAATTAATTTCTATTTTTATTCACGGCCATCAACCCGCTCATCATTACCGGAATTAGCTTCCGGTACTCAACTCAAACATTACTGGGCGGGTGGCGCGCAAGTTCTCGCTGAATATGCGAAGGACTCATCGCAATTGAGTCGTCGATACGTTTGCACTGGGAGTGATAAAAATGTCACCAGCCAATGCCAAAGTTTACTAGAAATATCACTTAGCTTATCATCGGTTATTAATTTACGGAAAACAGAAATACTTGCATTCAAAAGGCAAGAAATTAGTCCCAGGATAAAGATTGCTATTAGCACAATATGATAGAATATTAGAATTTTAACAGTGTCCCGTAAAATGTTAAAGAAAATTAAGAGTTTGCCCAATTCCATAAAATGGCCAATTTGATTGACCAAATCCAAGAAATTAATGCCTTAAGCTGTTAAAAATATGTGGCTAAGTTTCCGTTTTACTAGGTACAGTAAACGTTAATAAGTCCTAGATGCGACATCTTCAAACATAACGACTTTAAACTTAACTAAGAGGGTTTCGTTTTTATTCTGGGCTTGCAACTCACATAAATCGGAATTCCTCACTCACCCATGTCACTTATATGAAGGAGGGATATTATACTATATATTATTATATTTTTTAGTCTTTTATTTATTATTTTCAAGAGAAAATGCAAATTTGCATTTTATGCAAAATCAGACTGTTTATTTCATACCAGCTGTTTCTTTCTACTACATCATACTGTTTATTTAATTAACATTAGAATCATTTGTTGTTGAGTAATTTCTCAATGGGAAGCATTGAAACCTCCGATTTTCATGTTTAAAAACTATTTAACCAGATATTACAGATCCAGGACTATGTGTTTTACCGGCATGGCGGCCTCGTTGAAAGCAGGGTATTGCCTACACATATTTGCAGTATTCCAACATACCCGACACAGTTTTATTTAAGTTCATTATTTATATATTTACATAACTTCATTAAAAATAAAAATATGCGTATGAAAAGGTACATGACTTTGACAAGAACAGATCATTTTAGAAACGCTAAAGTTATATGGAAATAAATTTATCAAAAAATAGCTCGTGTGACAGTATATACTACGAAATAGGTAAGCACAATGGGCATATAATCGATGAGAACGGATATTAGTGTTGTCCGAAAGAATTGTCCATGCTCCAGGTATTGTATCCATTTTGAAAATAATATTTCATACTTTCCTAAACTTATTCTATTAGCAAAACGCGTTACTTAGGTGTATTTAATTCGTACGACGCATTTCACTGTTGTACAATGCGTTCTTCAAATTACATAATTGTATAAAATTATGAAGATTTTTTTATTGTGGATTCTATTGCATCTAGAGCATAGACATTTCTCTCGTACAACTGAAATTTCCATTCTAATTGGTCACATGTCCATTACGCTGACGAACGTCGTAGTGTGCGCTGTGAAATGTACCAACTTTAGATATTTTTTTCCATATCACTTTATTTTTCTTGAAAATATCTGCTCGTATCAACGTCATGAACTTTTTCAAAGTATTCTTTCCAATATGGATACAAATGGTGAGTTCTTTCAAGAAGTGACCCCAGATGTCGTAATAGTGTACTCTTGTCCCACTTCAATGCACTTCAGGCGTTGACTGCCGCAACATTTATGTACGTCCGCAAGAGGAACGAGGGGTGGGAGGCATGCCTCTCGCTCCTAGGAGTTGGGAGAGGGTAGCGGAATGTAGGGGTTAGTCGCGGACACAAAGGGGCGGAGCAGGGGTCGCCTGAGGCCCTGACGAACGGGCCTCCGTGTCAGAATCACTCGGGCGACAATCGAGACCTTGACGCGGGACTGCCCTACAACCGCTTCCAACAACACTGCCCCCCGCCACCCTCCTCGTATTTCCCCTGAGATACTACCAACCCCCTTCCGACCTTTTCTGCCTACCTTTTATTTTTTTGTCAACTGAGGCCGCGCTCTCGGCTCGCATTTGCGGCACTGGGGGGCACTAGTTGAGCCGACCGCGGCGCCGCTGCGATTTGACGGCGAAAAAGTAAGCAAAAAATAAAACAATCGAGGGTCGATTATGAAATATGCGAGCGCGTAGAGGGAGGAGTGGGGGGGGGGGCGTCGAGGGAGAGAAAAGGCAGGAAGGGAGGACATAACAGGTGTATTGTGGGGCGGCAGTCAGGTGCGGTCACTGCGGGGAAAAACAGCGCTGCGGTGCGGGAGAAGCCAAAGTCGAGGGATAAATTACCCCAGGGTGGATGTTGTGTGTGGGAGTCGGGAGATTTTTTTATCGAAATTTTGTCCTTTTTTCCGGGAAATAACTCATGTCTGATGAACCAGATACAGAATGGGTAGTTGTAATTGTTCGGGTTTCCTGACATTCATATACTTATTTCCGTTTTGGCTCCGTTTGCTCGGAAATTCGTGGCCAAAACCTCAAATATGCCCATTAACAAAGGGTAGTACGGATTTTTCTATTTTAGAATGTTAGTGAAGACTGCATAAAATAGTAAAATATTGATGAAAGCTTATCAATAGATGTTGGACTTGCAAAGGAATGAAAACACCTACTCTCTCTCATTAGTTATGTGTTGAATTAACACCTGACTTATATTTTTTGATGACCATAGCCTTATACTTGAAGCGTTCAGTGCTATTAGAAATTCCTTGAAACATCATGCGGAAACATCAATCGGGAAGGACACATGGTCAAACTTGTGCCATTTAAATGTAATAAATTTGGGAAACGAGGAACATTTTACATCTACATATTCGAATTTGTTATTAAAATTAATTTTTTGCTCATTCAACCATTTAAAACTACCATAAAAATAAAAAATATGCCTCTATTATGAAAGTGAGAATTATATTTTTTGATAGTAAATGTTTACTTTTTTACAATAACCGTAGCTAAAATACCTGATTCTATACTTGAAACAAATAAAAAAGTCTTATGCTCGATTACATCCAGCCACAAAATCGTAGTTCTGCGTCTAAATCTAAAATAAACTAAGGGATTTGTGGAAAATTAGGGAAAATGTAACAGGGCAACATTTTATAAGTTGCGTTAACATTTTTCAACTAATAATAAAGTAAAAATTAACGAAGTTAAAGTTTTTTACCTAAAATTTAATCAATATTTGACGAAAAGACAACTTTTTTTATAAACTAACTTAAATACAAGAGTTTTCTTCAAAACGGTTGACACGATTACTAACTTTACTTCGGTCTTTTAACATTTGCTTGTCTTTCACATAAGATCAGGTTCAATCAAATAACCCATCGTCATTTAAGTAAAAGAGCACTCATAATTGTGACAATACTGATTTAAGGTATTATTATACGACTAATGCATTCATACACAAATAAATGTCGTTCTTGAAATTTCATGTCATATTCATGGGGCGTTAATAAAAGGTTAGCAAGTGCTGTGATATGATACAAGCCGTTAGTATTTGGGAAATTGATACTGCATATTTAAAATAGTTACTTGCATGCATGTAATCATTGAGAGGTCAACTGTCTATAAGTTTAAGGCGAGTGGAAAAAGTGAAATTTCCTGATGGAGCAGATTATTTATTCTCAATCAAACTAACCAATAAAATTTGAAGCAATTATTAACTCCTAAATTAATAAAACTTCAATCACGGAATTCGCTTTCACGCCGATAGATCAAAGTCTTCAGATACCAAAAATCATTCATTTACAGCTTTGAAGCTATTATTTGAATCAAATGAGGCCTACGAATCAAAGGAGGCCAGCAATTTCGGTTGTAGTAAGTAAAAGTATTATTTAATTCTAAAGAGACTTGCTAAATTTATAATACATACAAATCTAAAATGGATTTTTAATTGCAGCAATAAAAATATAACCATCAGCAGAGGTTGTACGACTAATCCATTAATATGGCAGGCGTACTTGGGAGTCAAATATTTACGAACCGAATGGGCATGATTCGTCAGTAATATCCCAGGCAAAAGCGTGGCTCTTTCCATCTCAAACATATCGGTTCACCGAAAACCTTCAGTAGGTTGTGGGATCTGAAATTGGCATCGACCGCGGGAAAGAGAAAAAAAGATGTCGTAAATATTTGAGTGCACGGGTGGAGTTGAATGCCGAGTGCGACATGGACCCGTTTTCGAAGATTTCATTCCACCCCTCTCCCCGATCGAAATTTCAATTACGGAATCGCATTCACGCTGATAGATTAAGCCGACAGTCGAACGACTCAATTTTAATCAATCAAACTCACTCATTGTTTTTGACCCTTTAGAAATTGGACTCGGGTGCTAATTTCCCAAAGTTCAGTTCACGCGCAAACACCAGACGAAAATAACGCTAGGTCAATTCAGTGAACGCGTTAAGACACTAATTCTGTACATTTCGTACCCAGCACATTGTCTTTTTGGATGACAATACCATAGCTCAATGCCTCAAGAAAATATAACATTCATTAGCGTTTTTATTCGTATGAGCTCTCATGCTGGAGCTATAGAGATGTCATTTCTAGGGAGAAAAACCATGATAAAAAGTTGAAATTGCTTCAATAAAATTTTGAAATGAACAGAATAATAATCATTTAAACAAAAATAAACATGTAATTCATGAAATCAACATAAGTCATGGCAAACTTAATCTGATAGAAAATTTGCACGGTTGCGTAATTTTTTGTTATTCTCTGGTATAATTATTTTTTGGTATATTTTTAATTTTTACAATCTGGTGTAACTAGTTTCTGAGAGCGGTGCTCATGCATCAATCCAGCTGTGTGAAATAAAGTTTTTGCAACTTGCAAATTGGTGAAAGTTATCATTCAGTGATTAATATTATGACCCGAAAGGGAAACCTTGGAGTCTTACATAACATTTTCTTAGGTATCTCTGAAGAAATTAGTACCACTAGTGGGTCTGAAGAGAGTATATGCAGGCAATAAATGTGTGACAATAAGTCTTGATATACAAAATATCATTCACATAATCAAGGAAGTTTCTACTAACAAAGTTTCATTCGTATATTCGTGTTGTTAAGTGTAGAAAAACAAAGGTTCCCCTGTATAATGAAGATGGCGTCCAATAATTACCAAGTTAGCCCAGAAAAGATATAAAGTTGACAAATTACATCTAGGCCCGACTCTTTTCATTAAATTTGCATGTGACATCGCGCACTACAACTAAAAAATAAGGTCAGTAGCAATATTTGTAAATTGGCACCGTTTTATTTCTTTATTTCAAAAAAAGTGGCGAGTAGATAATGAAAAACGTAAAAAAATGTAGAGTTAGAAAACTAAGATGGATAGTGTAGAATTTTTAGCCGTTTATTGCGAAAAAAGCGACAGAAAGAAACAGTAAACGTAAGAAACACTATTGAATAGAAGAAAAGAGGCTTTATGTGGCAGCCATTGGTTTCCAACAGACAAAAACAATCGATATTGAATTAAGAGTTAGTAATGGGAGATGAAAGCAATTTATAACTGAATATTAAGTTTGATTTATACTGGCCAATTACTGATGAGGTATAATTAGTTTACAAGATCCCTAGTCAGGACCAACTACATTTTGATGATAAATTCTTAGAAAATTATATCAA
Source organism: Ceriagrion tenellum (assembly GCA_963169105.1). Taxonomy (NCBI): domain Eukaryota; kingdom Metazoa; phylum Arthropoda; class Insecta; order Odonata; family Coenagrionidae; genus Ceriagrion; species Ceriagrion tenellum. The sequence continues at coordinate 95,813,462 of OY720643.1, forward strand.
CGTGATAGTTTACGAGACTTTCTAAGCAAGGAGCTAGAGAAGGGCTTAAATTAGACTAGTTTTAACTCATAAGCTTGGGAAGTATTTTCGGGGAAAACTTGCCGTGTATTCAGAACATTGAGGAAGAAAGTGCATTGGTGGTATGTAACTTAAGGCTGGGAAATGTCAATAAGTTGCACTGGGATGCCTACTGTATTGTAGAAGAAATGGAATTCTGGATGGTATGAGTGTGATATAAACAGTGAAGACTAGAGGAAGTTGTGTCTGATGAGCGGAGTTTCAAGGAAGATAATACTTTTGAAGCCAAAGATAGTACGCAATTATGTCCCGACAAGGGATATAACAGAAACCAACCATGTAGCTATGACACTAGTATGATCAAAGAGGTATATATTTTGCCTCGAGGAAAATCGTACGGCAGCCAACGGTGGTATAGTTATAGTGGGGATGGCATAAAGAAGAGCAAGCTGTGTGGTTGGATTAACAAGGTTTCCAGTGACGTAGAATGCTAGCATATATCTTTTACTCGCATTTCATAAAGCCTAAAACCGTGAAGAGAGAGCCCTTGAGCAACATTTTCTCCCATTTTCCGCCTAATTGCGACGGCCCTAACTACGTCATTAGAACGACCAGTCTTAGTCTTATTGAGAAGACTCGGGGGTAGCCATGAAAATCGGATCAAAATTTCTATACCTACATATGCAACGGTCATTTTGCACAAAAAACACTGAGGTCCTGGTAAAAATTAAAGTAATTTTGTAATTTCCACAAAACCATTTAGTAACTCTGTACAACCGGTTTCAATCGTTAGGATATCATCAGGTACAATGTTAATTTTTTAACAGGAGCCAATTCACCAAGTAACGACAAACAGTATTCATTTTAATACTTAAGTCTTTTGCATACTTATCGGAACATGGCTTTTATGCTTAAATGTACAAAAAAAAATAAAGACTCCGATGCCATAATTAAATCAATTACATCATTTTGGAATGAACGATGCATGAAAATTAATCCTTGGGTATATAAACTTCTAGAAAATTAAATGCGGAGTGGTTTCATATAGAAGTAAATGCGCGTGAAAACTCAAATTGTAGGTAAAATACTAAAGCCAGCTTTACAAATCAAGACTTCGGCAAAATAATTCATAGAATATCACATAACCGTGCTGAAGGGCATAAATAAATAGCATAAGCGAGGCATCGGCGCGTGCTATTTCGAGATTCAAAGTCATTCCTTCAACATACGTGACATGCATATTGCTTACAGGTACAGGCATAATAATGCAAAAAACGGGTAATAAATCGTGGTGATATTATAAAAAAATATTATCTCTTACGTGTTTTACCCACATAGGGCTAAGAGCGTGAAATTTTCAAAGCTGGATTATTTTATGTTGCGAGCGTCCTCATCATCGTCTTGAGTAACCATTCTCTTATTGAACGTATTTTCAAAAAATCTATCAATAAATAATGTACCCTGCGTGACTATCAAATGGCAATAACAAGGAATTGTTTATTCTTATACTTGTACAAGCACATAGGTTTGTCTTTTCACCACTTTCGGAATCATATATATAGCTACATAGCGACTAATGATTTTCAAATTTAGTGACTTGAGGCCTCACAGACCGCTCATCAAACTCAAAGGTCATTATACAGAAATGCAGAATATGTTCATAAAGTTGTTAGGATGCTACAATCTCATTAGGCAAAGAATGGAGGTAACAAGAATTACAGACGTTTAGAAAACATTCATAATTTTAAATCTGCAGGTTAGGTAACTCCATAGCTTAGAAAATTTACAAGTATCTCATTAATTTTTTTTAATTCAAAGAAGTTCAACACAAATCTACTTCAATCACCACGTGAATGCCACAAGCGCATCACTGGCAAGAAAACACGATTATTTATTTTAACAGTAAAGTTTGGGATGCAAAGTCCCTCAGCTGATCGAGATATGGCTTCAAGCAGTACGCTCAATTGATCAGCGCAAAGACAGGGTGGAAAGAAGAGAAAACGAAACACTACCGCATCTCCCCCGCATGGCGATGAGCAATATTCTCATAATGACGCCGTGGTTTGAAGCATCTAGCGACTGTGTGCGAATATTCCGCTGCCGAGGGAGTCATTCGCCAATTGCAGCGAGAAATGCACAAAAGTAGTCACTCAAGGGATCGCTTAGCTCGGCTGCGTGCGCGCACAGATTTGCCAACTCAAGTGGAATAGATTGATAGTTGCACGCGCGTGGGAAATGCATCAACTGTGAACGCTCCGTTGAGCAGGAAAAGTGCGAATAATTTTCAAGAGAAAACATTGCTCTTCCACTAAATGCCTATAATAATAAAAAATAAACCTCAGAGAGAAGTATTAGTCTGCTTAAGCTTTTTTTCTCAAAACAAACGGCGTCCCAAATTAGATATTTACAATTCATTACCTCTGTCCTAGATAAATAAAGTATTAGAATTATAGAATGCTCGTAGTTTTATTGTAAACAGATAAGACGTTCAAATGAGGTATTTAACATTCTATCGTGACAAGCTTGATCAAATGAAGATAATAGAGTAACAGGTTTCTCGTAGTGTAAGGTTCTCACAAAATGAATTTGATCCAAAATAGAAAGTTAACACACAATTTTTTCTAGCGTTGTGAAATTTGGTTTGTAGAGTAATCAGGTTTTCATAAATCTCCCACAAACAAAATGGTTCTAAGCCCAAAAACGTGCCATAACTAGGAATATGAAATCTGTAGAATATCCGAATGGCGGCAAATATTTTCCATTAGAGTCCAACATATGATACTGAAATATCCAATATTAAAATTAACGAATAGTTGCTATTGTAAGATTTTAGCAAGATTTAAGAAACACCAAATTTGTCAACAGTGACAGAAATGTCGTACTTAGGGATGAAAATAACAAGCAATGGCAAGCGAATACAAGACGTGAAAACACATATACGAGGCTAACCGGTGTCTTGAACAATACGTAATGTAAAATAAAATTTATGGGAAGTTAGCAAAAATCATAACATTTATAAAGCTATAGCCAGCGAAAAAAAATATCTATGGAACTTAATCCATAGGGACGGCAACACACAAGACAACAGAGGACTGGAAGCTACGTCAGTAAAAAATAGAAATATAAATTTGAGAAGAAGAGAAAATGCATTAAACGTCAACAGTTTGATAGAAAAATAGAGGATAGAGGAAACCAAAGAAATACATAGGCCAATAAGTAGGGAAAGATATGGACTGACCATATAAATGGGAATAGAAAACAAAAGATTTATGATGTTATCAAGAAAACTGTACTCAAAAGGAATAGAAAATGCTGGGCGACAAACGGAGAGATTAAAAGAATGGATATGAATATAACAACTAGTAGTAAACAGGTTGAAACCTTACAAAAAGGAGAGGAAGCAGAAAATTACCTGTTCCCTCTTTTGAATGAACATGCAATTAATGAAAACCACTAGACCAGCAGGAAATAAACCTATCAAGAGGTTTCTCTCTACCACCGAATACTTGAAACCAGATAAACACTCAGATGAGACACATCATTCACTTGGTCACATAATAGAGAACGTGCAATGCATGGGGACCGGCATTCTGGCAGAAATTCCCAGTCCATCACCAATGGGGTAAAACAAGCCGGATATGTCCGAAACTGATTTCAATTCCGTGAATTTAACGGGTAATTTGAGGAACATGTGCGAATTAAGTGGAGGCAATTCAATGGATGGCATTGCATTTGCTCTGTATTGTTGGGAGTCGGCATTATTTGCCCCCCCCCCCCCCCTCAGGAGCTTTACCCTCAATATTCCCACACGGAATACATCCCATGGCGAGCTAGCCACCACAGCTCCAAATTCCTCACGTGCCGATATAATGGTCGAATCGCTCTCTTTTCCACAATGCATCGCGAGGCTCAACCATTTGCGCCTTGATGCGAGAATCGGCTGAAATTCCTGCACCATCCCAATCCCCCTTGGGGACATTTGAGGAGGTTTTAGTGCCTCGCGGCTCCGTTAAGGGGGACATTAAATGCCGGTGTGTGCCTGATCACCAGGTTTTCTCGTGCACTTAATTTAGATTTGGAGGTTACACCCTTCTCCTTCGCTCCTGAAAGCTAGATTACGAACTGGCCCACGTTTGATGTTAACCGGAGCTACCTGGCTAGCCTTATTTTATTCTACACCGAAATTCCGCAGATGCCATAAGATAAATGGGAAATTTTTTTCTAATGCTAATACATAACTGGATTACATTTCCATTTTGACATTTGTCTATCAATTAGAGGTGAAAAAGTTTGATTTTACTGATACTTTTTTGGCAATGATAGTGATATTTTCAAAATGATAGTGACAGTGATTTTTAAAAACATGCCCTAGTATTTCTAAATAGCTCAATTGCATGCTAACAGATTAGCCTCATCACGAGTAGTATAACGTATTCAAATACTATAATAATCAGGAACAAATATTTAGGTTCTAGGCCGAGTCAAATAACAAAATACCACACTAGATTTTTCACTTAACTTTCGAGATAGGGGCAGAAAACTATTACTAGCTTCATGCTTTAATCAGAGCAAAAATCTAAAATATAATTATTTTTTCTATTACTGTACTTATAGTATGTTCCTTTCGTAGATATATACGTTATTAAATGAAATAAATTTTAGTATTTTTTTCAACTTACGTTATAAATTATAGCAATTGCGCTCAATTACCCAAGATTATCCCTCCAACAACCAAGCATTAAGACGCGGATGTTGCTCTTCTCCTCCGCTACCGGAAGCTTGATTACGTACTGAACCTCGTTTGGTCGTAACTGTCCTACGCGGAATGCTTTATTTTGTTCCCTTCCTAAGTCCGTAAATACCTTAGCCTAGGCTAACCTCAAAGGTGTGCTCACTAGAGGTCTCATCACATCACTGTAAACCTCACCTCTCTCTTTCTCTAAAAGAGTTATAAGAGAAACAACAGTAAAAGTCGAGGGTCGAGTAGTGGCGGATACATTTAGAGCAAAATATCGCTTCACATTAATTTAAATGAACATGGGCTAATTTTCTACATATCCAAAGATACCAAAATAATCCACATATCCGCAGCCACTTTTAAAGCAAACACTTTCGAGATGTTTATACGTTTTTCATGGGAAATGTTGCGGCAGTGGCCTTCACGTAGACTAAATTTTTTTTAAAAGTAGTAATCGTGACACATATATTTCGGAAGAGATTAAATAGGGTGTAGCAAGCTTAATTTTTATCAATTAAAATACCAATTGGACTCATATAACTACTGCCTGCGAAATTGAAAAAAATACCTTCGGTTATGTGTTTCCAGCAAATGAAGTAAAAGAAATAAGACGAGTTTTGTATATAGATACTTATTATTATTTTATTACTGAGGATTTTAATCACGAGATACAAAAGATTTGTGTAGGTAATATTACGTAAATTACTTCATGTTTGTTAAAACTGGATGGATTGAAAAATAAATATTGAGTACGGTCCTTAATGACTATTAAAAAATTTTCCTTAAACTGTCAACACTGAATGAATGTCTAATCATAGCAAAATATTTCGCTAAGAGTACGGTCATGTTCAACACATAGATTACAAGACAGTGAGGTATTGGTAACCATTCACCTATAGGAATAAACCCTACTAAAAGATCACTTGAGTGGCAGTAGTTTCTCTATTTATGAGGAGAATTATTGAATGATAGACTATTTTTGAACGATATATCCTGTCTTTTCCGTTCAAAATTTTTCTGAGAATAATACCAGTTAGCCACGATATCCTTTAAACATTGGTAGATATCTCTATAATCAAGACTTTAATCTGAATCATGCCTGACAGGAACCAAAGGAGATAAATCTAGCAAGCATAATTGCACTCCCTGTTGAATCTTCGTCGATAATTTTACCTTGAGCGACCCCAGGGTTGTACTCGAGTGTTTTTTATGCAAAATACACCTTACACTTAGCTCCGGTTGACTAATGAGTACTTATATTTTATAGTATCATATCTATGATGAGGAATTTATACCAAGTATTGCAATAACTTCCACTTAACTTCCGTCTAATTCACCACACAAAGCTAAAAACTTTACTAAAATATGCTCGTGCGAATGCTATTAAAAGTAAATGCATGTCACTTTTGGAAGCTGTGTGCATTTTTTTTATTTATCTTACTGAAAATTAAATATTCAAAGTTTTACAATGAACATTTTGCAACGATGTAGTTTTCCAAAACTAACTATAAACGAGTCATGCGTAAAAGATATTCTGTTGGCATTTATAAACATTGACATGTTCAAAACTTTCATACTACGGAGAAATCTTTATATTTCAACTCCTCAATCATCTCTCAGGTTACTTCATCTGTTCAGGAACTCATTTCACCCCTACCTAGTGCAAAATTTACCACAAAAAGTATTGTAGTGTTTGTCGATGAAAAGAGTGTTTAGGTGATTCTAACTTTATCTTGGTCATTTCATCAAATCGCACTTAATTTTTGCTTGAAGTTGAGACTTGGATGAGTAAAACGTATGGTTCTTATTTCTGTTTGCAGCAAAAGAAAACGTTATCAATATGTCCATTAAATACAACACAGATTTTGATTAAAGTGAGTTTTGTTTACATTTTCAGTGCCGACTTTATGTCGTAGAGTGCGGCCTTGAGGGTTCAAATTAGCTGTGTAAAAATAAACTGATTCTAAGAGCAAAGAGTAAAATTTTATTAATTCTTTGCGTTGATATTCCATAAAATGCGATTCCCTGTATACCGTGATATTCACTACATACTGTTTTATCAGCAAGTTGAACATTAAATTATTTCTATTAATCGGCAAGATATCTTCTCATCTTCTTATATGATTCGTTGCAAATTACATTTCCCCTCTTTGATTAGATTGGCTCCCTACATGTAAGTACTTGCTTAACCGTATTCCGTTGCTATCACCCATGATATTCCGCACATCGGTTTCTCATTTTTTCTAGATTCACTGAATTTTATAAAGCGCTACATTAAAACGTGTAATGCACAGTTTTAACAAAATTATAAAGAACTAATCCATGGATTATTATTTTTTTTATTTTCCTCAAAGAAGTACTTTTTTCCCGTTTCGTCAATTTATGGTTTAGTATAGTCGAGATTTCCCTCACAAGTAAGCTACCTGTACCGAAGCGATTTTTTGATAAACCATTTTAAATTTTATCGATATGGAGAGTCTCTATTTCGACACGCCCAGCTAGAAAATCTTTCAATATAGAGAGCTCGTGAATTCCATCAGTGCATGATATAAAATCGGAGCATTTTACAGCTGGTTGGGAGCGTTTTACTTCGTCTGTACACGAGGAGTCTCCCTGGGTGATTGTACGGCGAGACACTCAACAGAACGGCGAGAGCTGTGAGAATCCTCACAGGTCTGCGCCTGGTGAGTGAGCCCATGTTTCTACTGGTACTTTGCCTTTGTATCGCCGCTCCTCCCTCCTTTTCCGAGATAGTTAACGGACGACCTGGCGAGGTAATCCGTTTTTCAACACATATACCAGACCCCGACGGGTATAGGAGTATTCCCAAAGCGCAACGTACGCTGATGGGTACTGATACGTATGGAGAGAGAGAACGACTGTTAAGAGACGAGAGAAAAAGAGTGGAGAGAGAAAGAGAGTGATATGGACCAAAGTACTATCATCTCGTGATAGACGGTGTCATGAAAGCGTATCTATTGCCGGTCCAACAATTCTGCCTGATGGATGCCCTTAATGCTGCCAAATTGATCGAATCTGCAAAACCTTTGAGCGCCAGTAAGGGATTGAGGAGCGCGTTTCTATCAAAAGTGATGGGAAAATAATCACAAAAGATCAATAAATAGGTCGGAAAGAAATAAAAAAGTTCTTCCCTTTTTTAAACTGATGGACAAATCACTACTACTGGACGGTGAATATAAGTGCCTTTGGGCATTGAACTACAATTTGCGAAAGGTTAATATTATAAAAAACTGGTATTTCAGTTTGTCACCATTTATTAACATACACCCTTGTTACATTCTACACAAGTTGGAATGAAAACGGCAAACTGGGAAGAAAATATCACTGTTGTTCAGGAAAAAAATGATAACATTCCCTTCCAAGATATTCATCCCAATAGAAACAAAATGAATTAATTATACCCAGGTATAACTCTATATGGAATCTACATTTGCTTTGCTTTTAAAGTGCTATACTAGTCATAATTTTGACGCAAATACTTGTACCATTGTACTGAAACTTGTACTTTGAGAAACTTTGGCCTGGAGCAAATTTATGACCTGCTTCATTAACCGTTCAGAATTATTATGCATTAGTAATCGAAATGATTTTTTAGATAAATGATGTAGACCTTAAACGATTTATACAGAAATGTGCAAAGACCTTAGGATGTTTAACCACCAACTATAACAGCATAATACCCTCTGAGCCGCCCCTTTGTAGTGTTATGACCTCTGTCGTGTAAACGTTTAAAGGGATAGGTTTTGGGAGAAGAAGTGTGTTTCGGCAGTGTTTTTTGTAGAGCAAGTTAGATTTGTGGTTATTTAACACTCGTGGAAGGTTATTGTTATAATATCCATTCTTTACATTTTCCACGATAGATTTAACTATTTACTTGTTTAATCTCGTTAAAATCGAAATCCAAATGGAAACTTTTAAAAACTATAGCAAAACAGAATTTTATAAATTTTATCTAGTGACTGATTATGTGTACTGAAGTCTAATGCCTAAAACAATGGCAGGATTAAGTCTTACATTGAAAATATGAATATTTAAATAATAATAAAAAATATATATTAATAAATAAAAACCACTTTCTCAATTTCACAAAGCATGAATATGAAAAGGCACTTTTCTACGCGGCTCACGTCTGAGTACGTTCTTGCACTTGGTTAAATAAAAGCGAAATATACATCATAAAACATATGAACGCAATTAAGTTCAGTCATTTGTTTAATGCCTGAAGAAACTTGTGAAAAACATTCGTTTGCAAGCTCACAAACTCATTATGGAAAAGCTTTTCCCAGGAAAGGGTAGGCAGCACCCGCGTCACGAGATTATTGCTGGTGCAACTCACCACTTCTTTCATGAGAGAGCACCAAGGCCATAAATACGACATTTGATGTTTGAAAATAGGATATTGTTTCCAACTGAACCGGTATCAAAATCTAAAGGAGAGGCGAGACGGTAGCTCAGCGACAGAACTCAATGAATTCTCAAAACATTCCGTTCCAAGTGAGAAAAGGGCAGAGAAGAAAAAGATGCTAAAAGCAACAGATGAGGCAAATAAAAATTCTCGCAAAAAATTGAAAACTTAAAAAAACTTGTTTTCCTACGCTTCGGAAGAGCAGTGTGAGAGATTCCTCGGCAAAAGCTAAATAGACTTTATCTTAAATATAAATGCAGGAAAATAAAATTTGAAAGCCGGCTTATGCGGGTGTAAAAAAATAAGGAAAGAATTTCGCCTCAACTGAATATTTTCAGAACGGCAAGGAGAGAGTTTGCGTGACTGGAGATTCAAGTTAAAGAAGCAAAGGAGGCCGTATTTGTGCATGTCCCCCTCTTTCTTTTTCTCAATCGAAAAACATTTTAATCCCCTTTTTTCTTCAAAAAAGACGCTTCCGATGGGAATGATTATTCATACGCCAACTTTGTTCCTAACGTTATAGTGATAAAGTCGGAGAGATCACAGGAACGTTGAGCGTCGGCATTCGACTTTTTCAAAAGGGCCTAAAATCTTCTTTTTTATGCTTTATAAAGTTTGTAAGCTTTGTAAAGTAAATATTTTGAAAGTTCAAATTTTGTCTCACTCAAAATGCAATCAATCAAAACCAGAATTCTATAGTGAAGTGCAATTTTATAATGAATTTTAGGTTATACTCCATACACAAGCCAAGTTCCTCATTAAATGAATCTGTATTAAATACCAATCGAGCTTTGATCGCTGAAAGAAGTCATTGGTAACCAGGGTTTATTTATTTTATTTCATTTATCTTCACTACCCCGAATACAGCGCTTTGGCTAATTTACGTCGGCTGAACAACAATAAAAACATGTGAACACAATCATCCAGGCCCTGAGTGGTGATAATATTTCCACCCAGGCGGGATTCGAACCAGCAACCCTCGGTGTAGCAGGCAAGGACTCTACCCTGTCGCCACCGTCAGGCTGCCCAACCCGATTTATATGAACTAATCCGGTTTAAATTTTAAAATTTTCCGATAGAATAAAAATATAAACAAACAACACTAAACAATAACTCCTATTTATAGAATAATTGTCGTCGTACAATTGACTAAATACTCTTACCGAGCCTTATTTCATATTTTAGCATTGGTAAAGTACGACTACTTATTCAATACCAGTCTAAAAAGACGGTCACATTTGCTCTTTTCTCATTAGATACTTAAAATTATCCTCACACGTTTGAAGTATATATGCGTTTATCGGTCAAAATGTGCAGCATCTAACTCGTAAAAGATAACAATGCGCGAGATAAACAAAAGATGTCACACCAATGCAAGCTTTAGCTAATCCCTAATACTTAATTGAATTTAGTAAAGATCTTTAGCTGATGATCTCAGGGATATACCACTCTCAATATCTAGAACAAATACAGTGAAGGGCAGCTACATTTGTTGAAAATTGTTATGATAAACTTTGAAATATTACAAAACAGTTGCGGGAATTAGGGTGGTAATCTCTATCCGATCGAAGGGAGAGATATAGGTTTAATATTTTACGAAAGTTTGGTATGGGCTATTTTTTGCCGGACGTTCAAAATATTTTGCTAGAGCCAAACTATTATGATAGGAACAATCGCAGGAATAATATTAAGGTAATAGACTGCAGAACCGATAGATTTAAGATGTCATTTTTTCCACGTACATTAAGGGACCTTAATAGTTGTGATAGATCAGTTCTAGGAAACTGACAATGACAAACAGGTTTTTTCAGTAGTGCTAAATATCTTAACATGAATTGTAGATACTAACCTCGCATGCAATCTCCGGCATGATATACTCTTGAATGTTTTAGTACCTTGTAGTGCTATTTAAATATCGCATTAATAATACTGTCTAGTAGTTATACCTTGAGTAATGTTCTGCATGGTAGCATGCTCTTATACGTATCACCCTCCTGGTTTCTGGTCTGACTGCGTACCGTTGCCCTGGCTGCTTTTGGCCTGCGCCTGGCATTCGGAGGAACGTTCGCGGTGATGATTAGAACTGGGATGAGTGCTGCATGCCTGGTGTGGAACCACGCCGTGCCACACACCCTAGTGGTGGCTTACACGGCATTTTGTAGATGTAGATGTATCATATGCCCACGAGAGGAGATATGGAAGAATATTCCCAATATAATTCATTTAACGATTACCGAAATACTGGCATTGATTTTTCTTTACTCTTTGTCTATATGTTTTATTCATTTATTAACGCATTTAAATAAATTCTGGCATTGATATTTGGAGCATTTCTATGTTAATAAAATGTAATAAAAAAACGTATTTTTTCAACCTCTATGAGATACTGTTATGTCTTAAGAGTTATCTAACAGAAAACATGTAACACCCAAACATCAGTAATAATCTGACCTTCAAATGGTTCCGATATTACCAAAATTGATTTTATGCTCTAGAAAAATACTCAAAGCAACAGGAATAGGTATAAATAAATATTCATTAGTTGGTCGTTCAATTCTAGGATTGGTTGACTGCAGCCCTCCACCCTTCCCTATCTAATGCTAGTTCTTTTACTTCCTGGTGTCTCTTCCTATGCACTTTTCTCTTTATTTGGTCCATGAACTTATTCTTTTGTCTTCCTCTGGGGGCCATTCCCTCTATTTTTCCTCACTTGAATAAATACAGGTCACGATATTCCAATAAAATAGGTAAGTTCACCATTTATGAGTAAGTTACACGATTGAATTTCTGTTATTTAGAGAAGTAGTCTTCAGTTGAACCAATAACTCCGTATTATTTTATCACTTTGGCTTTTATTTTTCTAACCTGAAGAGCTCTTTCGTTTTCTAAATTGATCAGTCTTTCTGGAAATTTACAAACTGTATCATTAAATCTTATTATCTCTTTTTGAACCTGCAAACATTTTCCAATTACTAATGATACTACACACTTTAGAGGCTTAACTATGTGTTGCAGAGCCTAATATTATAGGAGAAATATGATTGTAGCCGAAATGCAAACACAAGTTCTTAGAAAACAAGTGACTTATCATGAAAAAACCATTTATATCGCATCATGTTCAAAACTTTCATCATAAAAGGATGTTATTTAGAAAGACCCGCTTCTTTCTACTAGCATTTGCTTGACCAAACGTAAGATACGACCAGAGTCACTAAAATAAGTCCTCAAAGATAGCACTGTAAGGGAGAAGATATTTATTATTAGTTTTCTAAAAAAATCTCTGATGAGCAGCTTCCATCTAACTCTCTCTCACACTTAGTGAAAAAAAAGGAAACGCTTCCAAAATATGTTTCCTCGTGCTCGCTAAAAACAGCAGATCGTTCCACCAGCCATGGAATAACAAAATGAGAAAATGGAAAAATCTGTTTGCCCTCATCGTTTTTCACTTGATCCAGAGGTCCTATTGCTTAACGTTCTATAAAGAAAGGAAAAGCGATGAACGACAGGAGACGTAGAAAAGAATGGAGAGAAAGAACGGAAGGAAAGCAAAGAAATACACGCCTAACTCAAGAAAAGAAAGAAAAATCGCCCTTTGAGGCTCTTCAAATGTTGCTGGGCAAAACCCTGGAGATTTTGATACCCTGTGAGAGGAAGGGTTCTGGTGTAAATAAAGGAATCAGCGGAGAGGTTTCCAACGTAAACACGTCGCGAAGGTTACAAGTGTGTGTTGTTGACCGCGTGAGAATTGGGCGAATCAGATTCACGGAAAAAGAAAAAAAGTAGAAGAGAAAAAAATCTAAATGAATCAGAATCTGTTAGACATTGGTATATACTTATATTAGCTTAAACAGGATTAATTTAGACTCTTTTTCTTATTTAGGGGCCAATAAAACACGCAATAACATTTAAACTATACTTTGATCTTTCATTTTCACGCTAATTGCTACGTCTCAAGATTAACTACCTATAACGCTGCGTAAGTATGGGGCCCGTGCGAAGAAGTGGAATTTAAAAAGTGAAAAGAGGAGGAGGCATAGTAGGAGAGAAAAAAATTGCAAATAAATTCGGCGAGATATGCATTAATCATGGATAAATGAAAAGATAAAGTAACGAAGATACGAGACAGCCTGGACTGAGATGCTCAGGAAGATAGGAAAAAACCAAACAAGACGTGTGAAATGTTCAACAAGGTAGAGAAGAGGAGGTTTTGAGGGATTCATAATGTCAGAACTAACGTTCTTGAGAAAGTGAATATATTCAAGAAAATATGAGAAACGGCAGTTTTTTAAGGATTAGATATATAATGCTCCTAACTTGTAAAAATTTTCTTAAAATATAAATGTTGTGGAATATTAATTCTGATGTAATGTAAGATTCTTCATACGATGTCAAAAGAATACTCACAGATTTTCCTCCCGGCCTTGTCTAAATACACATTGCGAGTCAATAAAAAATTTGAACGGTCCTCCGGAATTATGAATGGCATTAGTTTTATTATTTGAAGATAATGCAGGTTTATGTGTGACCATTACTGCGAAGGAATAAAGGTTTGAAGTCTGCTGACAAAAATGTGCTAATACCGATTTAAGTGGCCGTATATCTCAAAACATAGTCCTCGGAACAGTTATAAAGATAAAAGTATTTATTTCTTTTTAACTGTCGGGGAATGTTAGACACAAATTCCCCATCTGAGTAATATTAACCCAGGATCTTTACACGGGGTTTGAAAGAAGATTGAAAAATTGATAAACATTGAGAAAAAATAGATAAATAATGGGAGGAACTGTTGGACTAAGAAATTAGGATCATAAATTGTAAATTGGCTAAAATATATTTGTGTTTTATGCAGATAAAATTTGCAAAGCACAAAAAGTTTCAAGATACTTTCTCACACATTTTAATTATTTCCAACTGGCATTAGTTAAGCATTTTCAATTAAATTTTAAGAGATTTCATAACTATTTTCCTACGGGCTCCATTATTTTTTATTGGAGCTAATATATTCATGCGTGGAATGTATGACTCAAAGGTCGCGGTGCTCTTTTGGAAATCCCTTAGATGTAGAAGAAAATTCATGAATGTTTTCCAAGCTTTAGGAAATCACCTGTGAAATACACCAGAGAGAGAGAAAGGTAAATGACTTCCAGGAAAATGAAATATGTATTCCATAGATAAAAAGGCATTAAATTGAAAGGCAGAAAAGGGATTGAAAATTAAAACAAGTTCTAGCAATAACCTAAATTGGTATACGCGACACAAAAGCGGCAGCAATATCTCATGAAACAAGAAAGGACATTAATGACAGGTTGGCCACTCGTTCAGTATCTTGTGTAAAATTACATTATTTACCAATTTATCGTCTTTGGTATCTCTTCACCTTAAATGATGATTTATTTAGATATTTAGAGCTCTATTTTTACATAAAAATAGAGTACATAAAATAATGATAATGATGCGAATTTCCACAGAGAAAAAATCATCCGCCTTGACCGGGATTCGAACCCGGATCCCTCGATGATATCTGGATCCCTGTCAATGATAATGATCATAAGATAGGCTTGTTAGAATAAATAAATAATTACGTGGACATACCTTTTTTCATAATTTTTTTATTAAATATCTTCAATTATAAAACGCTATGTTTAAGAAACTTATCTGCAACACTCTGAAAAACACGTTTTTTTAAGTTTATTTGCTAATTTTAGAGGTTGTGACGCATGAAACAATTTGCAGAGAAAGTTTTTTTATGGTAGAATTATGCAATTGCTAATACCTGGATTCTCACAAGGCAGTAATATAGTCTATAAGTTTGACGAACGGGGTTCTCGATTTTGAGACCCTAATTTATTCACATCAAAATAGTGAATCTCTCCCTACATAGATTTCTTCTCCATCTATATGTCTCTAAATGCAATTGCTAACATGATTCACCGTATCATACACACATACACACACTTACTATGCCACATCTCCGTTACGGATCGTATAAATTTTTACAAAATATGTTGGTAATATTTCACTGTCCTTTCAATCCAAAAAACTTGTGTTATAAGTGTCACATACCATTTACTTTAAATTTTTTTATTCCTGCCTACGGGAGGAAAAATGTGGGAAATAAATATGCAAAAATTATGTCTCTAGATCATTCCAACATACTGGTTCAAACGTTACGCATATGGCGTATTTTTCTTCCGTTCAACTCGTGACATAAATGTTTGCGTTTCATCAAAATAAATGGAAATTTGGCACGATACCTTATGATGATTTCTATAATATATCCTTACGCAAAAATTTATATTATGCTATGGTCATCTACTTACTTTACCGTCCACCTTGCTTAGTTAACTTAGCTATCAACATAACAGGATGTAAATGGCTAAGAATAAGTTGAACTACACGAAAGTTGTAGAGCCCATAGTTCATTCGCCTTTTTTGTATCAATTTTGTGATTTGATAGCCATCTTGTGGCTCTCAAGTTAGTCCAGAGGCTTACTCAGTCTCGTCTCTTTCTAATATTGAGAAATATGAAACATGGCCAGTGTATCAGTGGAAAGCGTAAAGATTTCTACCGATGTTTTCGACAAGCAAGTTTTGTTAGCTCTCATTATGAGCAGAAAAAGCAGTTGTCAAACACTCTAGCTTCCGGTTGACTACGTCTAAAAACAACATAGAAACGGCTCGAAAAAATAAACCTTAGAACGGGAATAGCTGAGTGTTTTCATTATCCGCAACTGAGCCGCTGGAATTCGGAATGTTTTACTCAAGGCACTACCGCTCACCATCGAAAACGAATTGAGCAGTTTTCCGCAGCCAAACCCTGGAAAGGAGTCTGTTGAATAAAGGAGAAGCCGGAACCGAGGGAATAATGAATTTTCCAGGTCAGTGACGATTGAGAACTTGGAGGAGTGGGTAATGCGATAAGGAGGAAATGCTTGAAGAGGACCGAGTAAAGACGAAAGGATACCGAAATTCGCAGATATATTGTTCCTCCAGGGTGGCGTGAGTTGTAGGGAAAAGGATTTATAGGAAAATAGGCTGGAAGATAAACAAACTTAGTCACTCTCCCATACTATAATATGAACCGAGCAATAGTTGTACATGCAGTAAAAAATGGATAATCCGGAATTTTAAACAACGTAAATAGCTAAGGAAAAGGTTTTTTTTCTTATTGTGAATTCATTCGCTGGTGGTGACTTAAATAAAGATGGTAAAAATACCCTTTTGCTGTATTTGACATAACCAACCACCTCACCGATCACAGTGTCTTTTACGATGTCTTACAGAGATTTTTCAGCCATACTTCCCACTAAAGCGAAAGTGATCCAGACATTGGTTTTGGAACATATCTGGTATTGCATATTCGGGATAGAGATCTTTAAATGTTTGTATATACTCTGTAATTGTAACCAGCATACAAAATCAACTAGAAGGTTTATATTAAAGGGTTCTGTGGCAAAAGATAAAGTTTATTTGTATATTTCTTAGGTAGATAAATTTGGCAAAAATTCATATTGTAAATACATAAACGGCAACTTTAACAACATCCATTTGGCTCCAAAGCCATGCTATATCTCTTAATTAATATTTCAAATCAATGCAGATTTCTTTTGAAGACCAATGGAAAGGATATTATTTACTACAGCAGACGATCACAGTAAAAAAATGCTCCACTACTTCTTTAATCCACCATTTTTATAATGTTCCCATTGAATTATCTGCTTTTTTTCATAACTGTGCTTCTCAAAACTAAGGAGATAGTACTGTGAATTAGTTTAGTAGTACGATCAATAGAAATACCTGGCAAAGAGATGAAATAACCTCGCAATATAAATAAAAACGAACGTACAGGAGAAAATATACAAACCCTGATGGGACATGGACGTTCATGTCGGAAGCAAACACTTTAAGGAGGCAGAGAATAGGGAGAAGAAAAGGAACTTGCATTAGACGGGGAGGAAAAGAGGATAAAAGTGTGAAGGAGACTAAGGAGCAAATGGGATATAAAGAGAGAGGTTTTTTTATAAGTTTTCCAGAAGTGCTTTGGAAGCCCGCAATGGAGTTTGGAAGTTTTCAGAGACCACTCAGAGCCTATCACCATTCTTTGGAGTAGATGTTTTGAAAAAATGTACGATTCTCTTTCCACTATATCTTGGAACCTCCTCTTGAAGTTGAGGGAGCCTCTATGCTTCCTGCAACTTTAAGTAAAAGGCGCAAGGTGGGCTCGATTTTACTTTCGTATGGGTGAAACGAAAAAAAAAGCGGCATACGATGTTCATGGTATTGCAAACAGGTATCTACAATAGATATATTTTAGATTATGATTACACTTTTATGATTAGAATCCAAAGTTTAAAAAAATATGTAATATGTGAACAGTTCAAGTTGTCTGTATACTGGTCACTTTTCTCTCCAAAATATTACGCACCGATTGAGCCGAAATTTTGCATGATTATAGCGTAATATTTTGCATAATTATAGCGTATACAATGACTTGAAATAAAAGCTACATAAAAGAGACCTAAAAGATACATAGAAAAAAGCTTCATAAAAATGAGGCACAAGGATCCGAAAAACGGGGCTTATTTGAGAATTGGAATCAGTGCAGAGGTTTCTTCATAGCTTCTTTAAATTAGTTAAAATCCAGAGATATGGTTGAAATCTCTGCTGTTGGTTGTCAGAAAATAAGAAGTTTTTAGTTATTTGTATCAGTTTTGTTACATGCTTTGTTTTCCCTAAAACAAGTTTTCAAAGACAAAATAATCCATTTGACACCGATTTTAAATAAGCATATTGCCTTGGCAATGAGTCGTGGCTATGAACGGGAAATTTGACTGCATTTCAGTATGGGTTTCATTTATCCCAATCATTTCATTTGCGCATCGCGTCTTCTAAACACCATTGCTGCATTTAACACGTCACAATTGTTCTTAGGGTCAGAACCTATATGTATGCGTGATATAACGCTTACCGCGTCGAATAACAAGGCATCAAAGTTCCACGGTTGAAATAAGAATGTAGAAATATCATGGAAAAACAGCCTTCAACAAAGTTATACGACCATTTACAGCCTAACCAATTGACATGGGTAAAGAAACAGATTTATAAAATCTTCAATCAGCAGTGTATTACTTTTTGGAGTAGAAACGTGAACATAGTCATGAGAAAAGAAGAGAGGTGTACAGAGGGATTTAAAATAAGGCTGTAATGAAGAATGGAAGGGGTCAAATAATGTGATTAAAACAAAAATGAGGAAATGATGTAATGAATGAACGCTAAAAAAGCATTAAGAAAACAGCAAGAAAGAGGAAGAAAAACCTTATAGGGCCCAATATGAATAAAATGCTTTATAAAAAGAATTTGGAAGAAAAATCGAAGATAAGAAAAAATGCAGAGAAAGATGAATATATTACTAGGTGACGGACAAAATGATGGACAGGTGTTACAAAGAGCCAGAAGAGGCAGCACAAGACTGAACAGTATGGAGGAAATAGTTCGGTTAAACATATTTGAGGACAGTTAAACCAAAGAAAAAGTAGTTTCCAATGGACTCTCAGTCAACAAATCTTTGCTTCCTATCTAGCCTCCAAAAGAATAAAATAATTATGCATTCATCTAGAAATTTTGCTGGTAGGTATGCAATAGCTGTTTCTAAATATATTTTTAAAAATTCTCTAATTGAATTGGAAATCAATCTCGATCGATTCTACTTCAGGGAAAATATGCTTTTAGTTTATTTTAATCTTCTCCACGCCTCCCTACAAAACTACAATACAAATTTTGATTTTTTTTTAGTTTTAAAACTAAACTCTTTTGTGTAAAATTGTTTACTAAGAACATCTTGCAGCAACAAAACGGGCAACTTTCTAACAGGGAATAAGCTGAAATAGGAAAAAGAATGCCATCTAAATGAATAGATTAACCATATTATATCTTAATTTTATCCCTACCATTGAGAATTAATGGGAATACCTGTAAATAACATGCATAAATAGTTTTATGTAATACTCACTAACTCATATCTGAGTCTTACAGACTTCTTACTACCAGTCTATTCTGAAATATAAGCTCGAAATAACCTTATTTATTTAATTGAGTAATGGTCATTAAGCTATATTGAGAATAATGAGATAGAAAATAATATCTTTTGATGCTACTTTAAGGAGTTCAATTCTTCATTAACTATCAAAATGGTCAATGAATTATTTCCAACACACTATTAAAATTAAAGAACAAAACTATCATGAAAATAGTAACAAAGGGTAATAGTTCTTGTAATAATTGTAAGAAATAATAGAATGAATTCCATGCATCTAGGCATATTGGATTTTAATAAATTAAGCCAAAATCTTTTTCAATTAAACACAGACTAAAAACTCATAGGTCACGTACCAAATTAATATCAAATTCAGCATATCACGTATTAAAAGATAACTCAAATTGCGAAATATTGGAGAATGTTATTTTTGTACCATATTCTTTTCAATAAACAAACCTGTGCGCATTATACTAGCTGTCACCAATTTCTTTACCTACATTTCACACAGTGTAAAAATCTCACGCATCACATTTTTTTATATGCTTCATCCCAAATTCCTGATTTTTATGGGCAATTATTAACTACGAAAAACGTATAACGGGATAAAAAGTACTGCTTTCCGATCGCAAAGTGAAACTTTTTACTCAATCAAAGGTTTAATTGCACATCACATTGAAATGACGAACTCTTCTTTATTTTCCATGAAGCAATAATGTACAGAAATCAAAAACCAATAGGTTACGAAATTGGCATGGTATTGTTCTCAGGTATAGAATATACTCCCGAAATATTATGTTAGAGATGGCCAACATTTAAAAAATGCAGATTACACCACAATGGCAAACATCAGGAAAACGTTTCAACACCAGCTCTCCCTACATTCGAGCATATAACTTGGATTAATGTTTGTAGCACAAATTTTAAAATTTCAGACATTAACATAAATTTGGATATTTTTTCGGCCCATTTCCATGTAATGCTATCCCTTTCTGATGTGGATCGTTTTTTGAATGAGAATTTAATATAGATAAACATATATTAATACCCCAGGCGTGTCCAAAAATATAAAACTGCTATTAGTGGTTTCCTAATGAATAGCTAAGCATTATTTATGAAATGGTTTGGAGAATAATTAATGCATAGATAAAATAAATAAAAGAAAAGTATAAATGTGTAAACAGATGGAAAAATAAAAGAAATAAAATCAATAAGCAAAACAATAATAGATGAAAGAAATATAAAAACCTGTTGAAATTCAATATACACACCGCGGCCGTATCTATTCACTCGTCAAACCGAGATGAAATTATAACAATCATACTGAAACCGTGTCAAAATGCAATAGGACAGTCTAAACTGCATACGTCTCAAGCTTTTCCTTGTTTATGACTGAAAAAATACAAAAAAAGTACGTGCAATATGAACTAAATCATGACACTATTTATGCAGACATATATGTAACAACACAATATTATCCACCGTCATTGCTGTTATTGAGACTAAATATAAATTATCCGTTCACATCAAAGGAAATGATAATAAGTAATTAATTCGAAAAGACTCCCTTTACTCTCTATGTATCTTGATAGTGACTGGGGTGCTACTGCAACGTACTGTGACATCTCAATCATATTTCTTTGCACATTACTTGATTTTCTTTATTTATTGAATTTAATTATAGAAGGTAATTCTTTCACATAAGAGAAAAATTACAGCAACAATGAGGTCACTGAGTGGACCAATGGAGTCACGCAATGGGAATTTAAAAAATGGGAACGCTTTAAATGCAATGTTAAAATAAATTTACGCTACAATTTTAACACCAATTAGGTCGTTACGTAACTGTTAGATAGCTGTACTAAATTGTGCTTTCAAATATACCGTTCCGAGCCTTATCTTATGAACATTCCAATCATACTAAGCTATGTGCGACATGCATAAATTATAATGGCGTAGTACTCGAGGAACATTCAATAATATTATTATGTTTAACCAGCCCTACCCATATTTCGACAATAACTAATGCACAAGTTGCCTTCCTATTCCCTTTGCAAACATGGAAGAGGTACTTTCAGGCCGTCGCAGAGTGGTCAGGACTTGCTAGTAATGGTAACAATCTACGAGGTCAAAGAGTTTGGTATAAGAATCTATGAAAGCCAATAATTACTTTGGGAGACTAATCATCGCGTGGAAATATGCACGACCTTACAGAGAAGACAACCTTCTGAAAAGTGGAGGATCCGTCGGCGGTGTTGCCGTACGAACAAAATTTCATATTCTGCTTGAGCGCATTTTCATCGAAAAAGGGAAGATCGCAAATCGGCTCTCCTAGGCCCTTCAAGATTCCTGCAAAGCACGCGGAATATTGCCAAAGTTGAGGTAGGCCAGCCTCCTTGCTCCCTTTCTTTGTCAGCCATCCTAAGGTAACAAAATGACTATTTGAGGTAACGTGACCGTCCCAGTTAATGAAAGCACTGGTCTACAGTGCTGCGTTTTCTCTTCGCTACCATGCTTGTCACCCAACATTTGCATTTCAAGCAGCGATAAATATCTAACAGATATACAGCTATCATGCAAACTATAAAAAAATCGTTACGGCATTACAAATATACTACAGTCTCTGAGATTTTCAATTTTTTTCAGTTAACAAGTGCATGATGTAGTTTGAGACTAAACCATATTTAACTTTATATTAGAAGCAAGAAGGTGGGACCTAACATGAGGGTAGGAGGATACAAAATAGAGCAAGTCGACCAGTTTACATACGTTGGTAGTAGTTTGGAGGATAATGGGTTTAGTGGTAGGGATCTAAAATGTAAAATTTCCATCGCTTAAAAAGCATTTTCAAAGAGGAAGGAATCTATAAGGGGTTATGAGCAGGGACATAAAGAAAAGGCCGGTGAAAAATCTAATATGAAGCGTGGCTCTTTATGGGCCAGAGACTAAGTCATTCCAAAGAGAAGATGTTCGTAGACTTGAGTTGTTAGAGACATGCGTGTGGAGAAATAAGGAGAAGGTCAGCTGGGTGGTGAGAAGGACGACCGAGTACTAAATATGGTTGGAGAGGAGAGGAAGATAGTAGCGGAGGTTCAGAAGAGGATGAAAGAAGGATGAGATAGATGAAGGACGTTTTATAAAGAAAGGGAACTCTGAAAAAGGTAATAGAGGGGAAAATACTGGGAAAGCATGGTAGAAGAAGGTTGAGATTATGAATAAGAAACAGGATACGATAAGAGGAATTCAAGGGGTCTATTTCAAGCTACCCTTGGGAAAGAAAAACTATTTAGGATACTGTTTTTAAACGTACCAATTAACAGCTAAGTACGTACATAAAATTGCTCTAGAACAGGACAAGATTTTTAACCCACAAAGATTAGCAATGGGAGGGAGATAGAGGAGACGCGAGGATTGAGGATCCAACTACAATTTCAACAGCCTTATATTTTGTGGTGCTTACTTAGGTGCGTGAATGTATCCTTTCCTTGGAATCTTTTCAAGGAACATCCTACACTTATGCCCGTATTCATAGTCGTATTTCTGGGGATTACCTGGGTATCCCCTAGCCAGGTGACACCTAGGGATCCCCTACGCTGAGCGATTCATAAACCTTACCTAGGTAACACCTAGCCAGGGGACTCCTGGGTAAGAGATTTGGCAACAATCCCGCAGATAAATACATATGAACGGTTCCGCTGAATGGTTCTCGATGTTTTCGATGGTTATTTTTCACCGTAACCAAGCATGCTATAAACAATAATATAGTATACTGGTACACGATGTTGGTTAAAAATGACCTAAGGAATATGAGAGATTGTTTACAATATTACTTAAATATTTATGTAATATGAATGGTGAGGAATACGAGGGTGGTTCAATAAGTACCCGTGTTTATAAACAGAAGACGTTACTATGGAAAGTTGTTGATATTATCGTGTACTGCCATTAGTACAGTAGTATCAATTCGTCCCACGCGTGGGAAGCAGTACTGCGTCAGGGGAGCTTTGGGTAAGCTTCATGCCTTACCCAGGAAATCGACGGCCTGGGGGAGGGTTAGGGGACAGCAGTCCCCTGGGTAACAACTATGAATTTCATTTCTGAGCCCGACTATAAATACGGCCCTTAGTGGTCTTGGCTTGTTATTTTTATAAACTTTATTTTTTTAAATGCGGGATTTCGTAAAAATTTAGTTTAGGGGGACATAGAAATACCTGATTCGTCCTAGCACAGGTTTGCCATGCACCATATGAGTACCAAGTGTCTTAAACGACAAGGGAAGTGATTTCCTAACAAATTTTAGATCTGGAACAACCATTTTGATTATTTTCGTGCTATGGGCCAGTTTTATTGTTAAAAATCCTATTTTTTCCCTTTATCGACAGCCTTGATGAAGAAAAGTAACATTTTAGGCAAGAGTGGGGAAACCATCGTTAAATACGGCGTAAAAGTGAGCTTTTAAATTTTGCAACCCAGTATGACTACTGTAAATACTCCATTTTAAAAACGCTATGAATAGAAATAATGTATATTTATGTCTTTGTCTTTATGAACCATGTATTTATAATTTATTTTCTATCATATCATGGGGTAGTATTCTTACTCCTATAGCTATCACGGACCAAATGAAAGACTATGAGAGCAAAAATTATCATTCGAGTAAACAGTTAATGTCGGAAAAATCGAGGAAAGTAGAATCAATGACATATTGGACGATTTACACTTTCTAATACACATTCAATTGTGTGACAGATAGTACGAAGCTTACTACTCGCATAGTTTCCTTACACAGCATCCCAACTCTAAATTTCTCATGCTATCCACAACCTTTCTCCTCTTCTTCCTCCTTTACAGTTCTACACGAGTTTCTCAAGTCTTCTTTTCTGTATGCATCCTCATTCGGAAAGTTTATTTTTCAGCTTGGAATGATGAAGGTTTAATTAAGATGAAACACGTGTTAAGACTTGAAAGTTCACATTTTATGGGGCACCGTGCCACAAAATTTTATCACGAAAATTACCGTTTCCACAAAGACAGCGAAAAACGGTACACCTTGAGATCTTCTACGAGGACCTAATCGCCAGACCAACATAGCAAGTAGTATATGACTAAGCTGTTTTTCAATATGAGTAAGCGAAACAGCATTAACACAACTGGGATTTTTAAGCGTATAATAGGAAGATCCTCGGATTACAAAGTAAATGAGATATGCTTCTTTGGTCTACGTTGGCCACCCCTCCAATACGCCGCGAGCATTTTCGTCCCCGGACAGACAGATTGAGCCTAAATAATTAATTAAATATCAAGAAAAGGGGTGCACTTAGTTAATAACTCCTACGAGAGAACACAAGTCCTGTTAGTCAATTTATGATAATTAACCGCTTGATGAGACAACGTAACAAATAGAGGGCTTCGAAAGTCAAAATATTTTGGCGGCAAAAAGATAGTAAAAATTATGCTCTTTAGGAGATAAAGTAAAATAGTCCAAAGCACCATAAGGAAGGAAAAATGAAAGAAGAAATAGAGAACTATAGAGGCGGGAAAATTCTGGGCATTGAAAACCTAATGAAAAGAGTAGGCGAGAGAGAAAGCAAGATGGTGGGAGGAAGTACTACCCTCTATCCGCAGCCTTTGAACTATCGACGACGCAAAAATGGAAAATCATAAGGTGCACTCCAATTACATACCTCTAAAGAATGTTTTTAACCAGGGACTCTATTACAATTTCTCAATACCTTCAACTGACAATGTCAAACGTGTGTTAGTTTACTTTTCAAAAGAAAAAAAAACAAAGAAGGAACGAAGGATTTACCAAAGCATGATAACATTTTTTTCCATTTGGAAGATGAGTGAGTAGCTCATAAAAACGTCGGCCATGAATATCCCCTCCGGGGCCACACCCATGAGGTTATCATAAAAAAGGTCGTTGACCTCACGCTGCGAGCTACCAAAAACCTAGATGAGCATTTTAGGATTCAAATGAGCCATCTAAGACTATTTTATTTTTAAAAATTATATGTTACATGAAAAATATATAAATTTTGCCACCCACCACTGTCGCTAAGTGTGATAACAAAATATTTAAAAATATACTGCTATGAGTTGAAACCGTTTAAAAGCCGAGAAATTGAATTCATTCCACAGAAAGAAAAATCGTTAAAAGAACATATGCAATGGATGAATGCAGTGGTTCCATGAAAAATTGGCTCTCGAGTTTTCACAAGGTTTTCATCAAAAAAGCTAATGGATATGATTATAAAAAATGATTGGTCCTCGAGTTTCCACCTGTGCTGAGAACTTCAACACAAACGTTTCAATAGCTAACTGCTGCATCATCTTAGGGATGAAGTTTTTTATGTGCATTGAGATTGTGGAGTTGGTCACTGAATCATTGATGACCGACAATTCAAGGTGGCTGCGAAATTAAACAAAAAACTCTCCACTTCCGTACCAGTAGAAGTAAATATGGTGAAAATAAAACCCTAGGATTTCGTTTTAAAATTGCTTCAAGTGGTCACAAAGTATCACACAGCTTATGACATGAATATAATGGGAGACGTTTCAGACCTGGATGGTGTACACTAGGTCACATTATTCAAAATAAATTCAATTCAGGCAAGTTATATTACGAAATATGTGATATTACTTTGACTAGGCGTACTTTCCTTGGAACTAATCGAAGCGTCAAAATTTGAGCAAAATATAACGAAATGTTATGTACCAAGATCATATCTTTCTCGCGACATTACTACCATCAGACAAATCGCTCCCATATATTCACTTCTCTCCTCACCCCACTCACGTTTCCCAATTTTCTCACATTTTCCGAGCCTGGTGTCCCATTACACCCTGCCACAAACCTCTTGGCGTACTACGCACGGGCTGAATCGCCCATTTCGCGTGACAAAAGCCACATTTTTGAATTTTTTCAAATAAGCCAAAAAATATGAGTAAGAAGTTAGAAATATTGTTTCATAACATTTGATAGGATTTCAGGCCCTATTACAATAGTGTAATTCGTTATACAGACCTTTGATTATTTTCATCGTGCAAATAAACATTTTTCCGCTACGGGCTCCAATTACAGCGGAAGAATCACTCTTAATGACATGCACCAAGCTAGAGAAAACAAAGAGCTTACATAATAGAAAATGTAAAGGCATGTGTAATGAATAGCAGTATTATGTTAAAACCGCACTGAGTGTCATAAAATAGAATCTTTCCCAAGATCTTCCTCGGCGAATTTTTTTGGTTTATTTTCATAAATCTTGAAAAATTGACATTTTTCGCGGTAATCGGCATTTCAGCCCGCCAAGCGGAATCTCTCATGGTATCTCGTAAATGTCAGCGAATATCCCTTTAATTCAAAAATTCGTGGCTGATGGATTTTTCACATGTAAAATTCTACTCATTTCATCTCTTTTTTTAGAAATGCAAATCTTCCTATACCTAGTTTTGAACTATACGGTGTATGATCTTTGCCGCCAGGAAACGATTCATCTCTAGCATTTGTAGCTTTGATATCCTGATAGAGACAAACAAACTTCAACAGCTACATGGGATATGTGCTAAGCGAGGCTGGGGATCTAGCGCTCCGCAAAATTAAGGCGGAAAGAGAGAATATTGGTGCTTGCCAATCACATTCAACATGACCACTTTAGGCGCGAAAACGTCATGAATATAAGGAAACTCCTTTCTTCAAACTGACTGACGGTGGTGGAGGTAACCACAGAAACGTCGGCCCGCATAATATACGCCGGGAAAGAACCAAATCACATTAGTAGCATACTTGGACAGTGGTGAATGTTGAAGAAAGTAAATTTCTTCACTATGGTGTATTTAAGTGGTATGTGACCCACTTCCAAACACCCTTGACAGGGGTGATTTGTTGATATAGATGAAGATACTAGAACCCAAGATTGGAAATGTAAATAAGGTGATATTTTTTCCAATTTTTTTCTTCCTACTTTCCAATTTTCCCTGTCTTTCAATAGCTGGTGCCCTCACAAAAACTGCCACACTAACCCTAGCTGGATAGCAAGCATATGTTGAAGAAGAATGCGCATTGAATTGCCGCAAGTAAAACTGCCTCAAAAGGAGACGAAAGAAGGGACGTTCTCAACTAGTCTCTAGGGAGCCAGTAAGGCGAGGAAGGGGCACTGAAGACGAAGCGGGTTGGTATAAGGAAGAGGGAGCAGACAAAACTATGGGAAGAGGTGGACTGTGACGCCAATTGTAGCAGATTGATGACGGATATAAATTAAACAAACGACTGAATGGTAAGAGCTATACTCGGAGGACTTCTCTTCTCCCCTCTTAACTTCTTTTCCCCCCCAAGGCTTTTCGGATACTCTTTTTCCTTCAATGCCAATTGTGCATGATATGTCGTAAAGCGGGCTATATCCCTCCTCAACTCCCCATTCCCTTTTGTTCTTCTACTGCTCTACAACTTCCCACTCCCGAGAAGAGTTGAAAAGGAAAGATGGGGCGAGAAGAGAAGTAGGGAGGCGATGTCTTGGAAGGCGGCAAATGGGTAGGCGGGCAAAACGCATTCGTCTGGTGGAATAACCCGAGTGTCACGCTGAATTACAATGACACCGGATGAGCAGCAGGGAACGATTTTCCACCACATTATTCGCGATTAATATTCCACGCCGTTGTCTCCGAAAGGAGCGTAGTTAAGGTAAATCGCTTTTGCTCTGCAGAAACTTTGATATCTTGGTGTCCTACGTTTTGTTAGCCTCGTGTTATTTTTTCTATGCGAGGGAGAAGCTATTATAAATCATGAGACTTTACGATTGCATCCTCTTCCAAAATGGAGTGGAACGAAGGCGATTTTCTATTTATTAAGAGGTCATTACGTTCTTGGCTGTCGCCCCTAATGCGGGTTAATTGAAGGTGCTGGAAATCAAGGCCAGGATTTATGTAAGTGGCCTCAATAAATAATGAGTGCTGGGTTCCTCACAGCACAGACAAAAACCGTTTGCAGTATTCAGCCAATGTGAAGCTTACATTAACGATGTAATAATGGTTCGCTTCGTTCTGAGTTTTTTAAAATATTTAAATGAAGTAAACTAGATATGAATGCATATTATGCTCCGAAAGAATAAATTTAATGAAAGGCTTAAAATATTTCCGCTCCTACTTTAACTAAGACAATATATAAATGTAATAATTTTTCGACCCCGGTGCTAACGGGGTAAATTTCTCGCGTACTAAACCAAAGGTCACGTGTTGAGTGTCCGTTTTTGTCTGTTGTTGTTGCGATTTACCCGACATAAATTGGCCAAATGCGCTGTATTTTGGGTAGTAAAGATAAAATATAATAAAAACGTAAGAGAAATATAAGTTAGGGTGGATGTGTGGTACTAGAAAGGAAATGGGAAACCCAAATTATACGTGGAGTAGGATTATCAACTCAAGTTGAAATTTTCATATAAAAGGATTAACCCAAAAGATTTTCTACCATATAAGGGTTACCACAGCCATCTTTGCAACTGTACTAGTCTTTCCCACTAAATGGTAATATTTTACGTAGAAGAACAAATTACATTTTTAATGATTTATTTTATGTGAAGTTTTGATTACTGAAATGTTATTTGGTTCAGTTCCACTTCAAAGTGTGGTAGGTTTACATTCGAATTATCTATATCTAAATATTATTCTAAAAGTCATTGCAATGGTATTTGGCATGGCAATTATGTACAAGTTTAAATTGCATACACAATTAAAACATATGTTATCACCTGGCATAAAGTAAGATTATTGAATTTTTCTCCGGGATGATAACATACAATATAATTTTGCAATTGATATTGAAAGCTGTCTCCCCTAAGGGTACACACTTCAATAAATAATTATGATATTGAGAGAGAAGATAAAGAGAAAGGAAGATAAAGAGACGAACACAAAGCATTTGGACATAATATTCCGTTATTACATTTTATCACGGTGAATGGTACCGACCATAGTCATAAATTGAGTACAAGGAACAGCGGCAAAATATGAAACCATACACCCGATAAACGCCATTGAAACAAAAGGCATAAGTACGGACGCTTAATTTTATGCACCCAGAGTAGTATTCCCATCCCAATCTATAAGGACAACCTGGAGCCCGGCCCTCCATTGAATAGCGTAGTGGTTAACCTCTAGCACACAGAAGATATAATTACAGTCCTTTCATTGGAATACTTCGAAACTAAGACATGTTTATTGAATAGCCAGAGAATGAAGAACAGATTTAGAAACCCAAGGAAATGAAAAAGCGCAATAAAAGTCAATTTTCAGCCAACAAGGAAATGGGTATGCTGAAATTGTAGTATTCAAAAATATAGAATTTGCAAACAAATATCGTATATTTATTTACAAATGGATTCTTACCCACAAATTACCGTAAATTGACTATTGAGGTCATATCTATAGAAATTTGTCGAGTTATCTACATTTGACAATCAGGTATTCTTAGGGTCACATAAGAGCAACAAAGGTTTAAATCAAGCATGTCACTTCTTTGGGTATAAGTCATATAGAAAATACAAAATGAACACGTAAATCCTCTAAGTAAATACAAAACACTGGATAAAGACTGAAAGCACCCGTGCACAAGGCAGTTAAAAGTTTGCTTAAGTGGATCTAAATAAAATATGATAAAACGCTACACACAAATTATGCCCTCAACTGTTCAGTTGACAAATAACTTTAGGGGAATCAAATTCAGGTCAAAATATTGAACTATTGCATGCAAATCATAAAATGTATTTATCTGTAGGAATAGTTGCGATTACCACGCAATTTATTAACTAGACTAATAGTTCAATATCAGTTCTCCCAACCACATTAAAATTCTTGATGAGTATATTGTATTAAGTTGTTATGACTTGAGGCTCATCACAATGTACGCAAATTCTCGGAGACTGGGATGCAATATTCAAATTTTGATTCCACACAATTGGCATTCGTAAATAACTCACAGATAGGCTAATGAATTTGCTAATGTTTGCAAATCATATAAATTTTAAAAAGTTACTTATTGAGCAATACCATTGATATCTTTGTAATGATGGGTGAGCATTTTCATTCAGCATTGTTAGGTGTCATAAGAATGTATTGGAAATGCAAGTGGAGAGGAAAGAAGCTAGCTATACAGTATATTTAGCATAAAAGCAAAACCTGAGAAAATCAACAGAATTGCGTTGGATTTACACATTTTATTGATATTCAAGTGATTTAATATCACATTTGTTGGTTCTTGTTAACAGTTATAGCAAAACAGCCGAAATTAATTGAAGAAGAGAGCGGTTGACGAGTAAATCAGACTAGTTAATTATTATATGCTTGACAGAGTGCATGCACTTAAATTCAAGATATAAACTTTCATGGCTGATATACGCTATCTGACACTTTTCAACACCATAAAGTATTTCCTAAGTTTATTAATTTTAGTATTCTCGATAAATTCCCGAATAAACAATACAAATTCAGCGAGATTCATGCAAAATACAATAACTTTTAGAATAAATAATTATCAAAAATTAGTATAAGTGCTTCATTTACACCTATTTATAGGCAATGATAACTTCCTCCGTGGTAGTTCATAGCCATGACACATATTTTGCTCCTAATACATATATGAATAACCATACATTAATATAGTAACATGGACATGAACCGTAGAATTCCACCAAAATACACTTTTTATCTGATGACAGATTGTAAAAATAAATTAAAATCTTTCAAGGATATTTCATAAAACTTAGTTATATCACTACCAAGATACTAAAATTGATTGATTTAGCACTCGAAATGCCAAATTATAAACTTTTTCTCAAAATTTCAAAGGTGAATGTATAAATGACCTAATTACGCAGGAGGAGATTCTGCGACTTCATCCACATAACGTACAGTCTTTGAGCATTCCAGGATGAATCACTTAAATCTTAGTATATTGTCATTAATTGTGAGGACAGATTTATGCCATGAGCCCAATTTTGGAGACTTACAAGTGACCAAAAAAATCAGTTTAAACTTGTTAAGGGAAAATATTTTAAATAAGGAAAGCATGGATTATGGCTATAATATTCTCTTTTACTATGAATAAGACAAAGTATTCTTACTATGAATCAGACAAAGTTTTCAAAATGTTAACATGCACTTTTCCAAAAATACCAGTTTTAGTTTTAATGACGTTTTAGGGAAACGTTAATGTAAAAATTTCTTGTTGATAAAATTTATAATTCATACGACTTATAAGAGACAAAAAAAAACTTAACTACGATGTAAATTAACACAGAAGATACACTATAGAACATCGACTGGAGAGCGTAATATGATGAATTCAAAAACATTTCGACACTTTATCACTGGTTATTTCACCTATGCCTAGCATTAACTATGCTAAGAAGAAAGCGATGATTCTGATTTATTTATTAAGCGTAAAAGGGTAAACTAGTAAAAGTAGAGAGAATGGAATACCAGTCCGCTGCGCATATGAGAGACAGAAACGTAAAGGAAGAAAAATGGACACAATTTTTATAGAAAAAAAAGAATTTTTATAGAAAGGAAAGGAAAGAAATTTTTATAGAAAGGATTTGCGAAAGAGATAAGTGAGTGACGAGAATGGCCGGAGTGAAAAATCTCGAGGGATCTAGAAACAGAATTTAAAAAAGTCCATGGACGCAAACGGTGATGTGAATGGATGCGAAAAATATTAATTAACGAGTGAAAGGAGGGAAAAAATATAATCCTCCAGGTTAAATGCAAATCGAGGCAGATGTAATGAAATATCACGGTCCGGAGGAGGGGAAAGGGATGAAAGCACATACAAAAGAATGGCATCAGCGCAAAATAAACAAGCTCTAGGGGATGAAAAGATACGCTTTGTGGATAGGATAGAAAGGATTTGCAGAAAACGGATTTAAAATCCGGAAAGGGTTAGCTGTGGCTTCCATCCCTTCGGCGACCAATCGTTAGTCGCTAACGCTCCCAATCACTTTAAGCGGTGGCTTCAGCCGGCGGTGTTACCAAAATAAAAAAAAATATATCAGCCATGAAATATTTCAGCAAGCGCATGGCTGCAGCTCAATGTATGGAAAAAATGCACGGCTTGGTAAGCTCGTTTAGTTACGGTCATAGAGTACAGTGACCACAAAGAGGAAATTAAAACACCACCTGCTACAGGGTGGAGGGTTTTAGCTTCTCTACAAGATTAGACAGTGTCCTCAGGGATGAAAAGGTAGTTAATATGACCTTGCATTGTGAGATTTAAGTTTAGCTATTAAGCGTTTAAAAATAAAACGCGGTTATTTAGTTATGAAAGGTCAACTAATAAATTTAGGCTTCACTTTGCGAAACCTCTCCATATCGGATATCAAAAGCTTTCAAGTAATGGTCCACTAATATTTTTATTGTTTACAACCCGAGTTTCATCACGTCAACCTGAAGATGTCATTACTTGACGAAACCCGGGTCGTAAACAATGAAAATATTAGTGGACCGTTACTTGTAAGATTTTGATTTCCGATATGAAATGTCAAAGTAATCATATGTGAAAAATACAAAGTAAAAATATCCACAATTTTCCAAAAATTATATTTTTTACTCATTAATAACTACACGTATGAATGTAATTACAAATTTGTTAACCATAATCCTTGAGTTTTCATATTTTTCAAGCAAACATCAGCTATTAATGGAAATTTCGGATATTTTACGGATTCCTTCTAGATTACTAATAAAAGAAACGGTAGAAACCTTGAAAATTGAGCATGTATAACACACAAAAATTCATTTCATTAGAGGATACGTGTTCATTTTGCATGGTAATTGCTTTATAGATATCATCACTATCATCTCAATACATCAAGTTTTAAGGATGTGGAAATATAGTAAGTAGACTATATTTCAGCTACTTCATAGACATTATCTCCAGGGGATGGAGAAAGAACTGCGGAATATACTCTACCCTCTCCATAACCCAAGACTTAGACCCATTTATCTGCACGCCCATTTCATTTGTCTTCATCCATTTGCTTTACAAATTCTCTCCAGATATTTAGTCGTAAAAAAGCTTTGCCTTATTTGACATTCACTTAAATATTTTTATTACCTTTACTCAGATATGTAACATTTGTTAGGTTTTCCCTCAATCATCCATTAAGGCTCTGTTAGCTCTCCTTTTCAACAGGATAATGCAAGTATTTACCGGAGAGATTCGTTCAATGTGATAACCTAAAATAGTATCCCTTTAAAGCACGGGCTTATAATTTACGAACCAGGAAGAATATTTTTTCCTGAAAAAATTTTAATCAATATTCTCGTGTTCCTGAAAAATGATAAACACCACACACCAATTAGGTAAAGTTTTTGACTAGCCATTGTGGAAAATTTCAAATCGCTTCTTCAAATGATGTAGGGACTTATGATGGAAGCACAGAAGGTAGATGAGATGGAACAGGCTACACCTAATTTAATAATACACCTAACGGCTAAAGCACAGTATTGAAAAAACAGGTATTTTCGGTTTCAGGTGATCGGTAAACGACGGTATTTACACTTTAAAGGACCGGTTTGTAGGTTGGTAAAACAAAATCAGACAAGCAAAAACTGGAGTTGTTTCCTGGATACCTAGCGTGAAAACAATGATAGAGCTGTAAACCGACCAATACCGAGAGTAGAACTACCTTCAAACTTTGGAAGGTGAAGGTAAACCAAGTTTTAAGGATGTGGAAATATAGTAAGTAGACTATATTTTAGCTACGTCATAGAGATTATCTCCAGGAGATAGAGAAAGAACTGTGGAATATACTCTACCCTCTCCATAACCCAAGACTTAGACCCATTTATCTTGGATTTAACGATCAGTTGTGCCCTTGTCTTTGAAAAAGCCAGAGATTTCTGTGAGTTAAACCGCAATAAGGTATATGGAAAGATATGTCAACATACCTAGAAATTGGATCAAGATAGTGAAAATCACCTACATGGTATTCCATTATTCACCTCATATCCTTAATCTAAAAAGTTCAACACTTACCAAGTAGAAGATTATTTACAGTTATAAGCACCACCGATATAAACTATGAATCCGGCGAAAAGAAGCCAAGGAGTTTATTACCTAAAAATGAAAAAGAAACAATGAATTAGGATGAATAATCTTAATTTTAAGTCACTGAATCGGATAAGTGTTTATTAATATGAAATCAAGAAATAATGAAATACAAGCAATTACAAGATTAAAATAAATTACTGAAGAGCTTCACCAATATTACCTTTACTCACACATTATCCAGCAACCTGAAAATGAGAAGAGTGAAAAGATATGAAAGGAAACAAATCAAGGAAACAGTATTTTGTTGATAAAAGGGAATTTGAAGAGAGAGTGAACAAATATGAACCATATTTCGTTAGAAGAGTGTTTTCCTCTGACACCATTAGTACTATGGAAACGAAATAATTTTGAAACCATAAGTTTGGCAGTGGGTGCTGCTTATTTTACCACTTCATTTAGATTTATAGATATATCAGGAGTTCCAATAATATCCCCCTTGTCGACTAGCATGATCAGAATTTTATTTGGCGTACCCAATACGGAGTAGAGCAAGGCAGCATCTATTTTTATTTTGTTCAGCTATGCTCCCTAACTTCGATACAAAAATGGCGGTGGTTTTACTTTGCCTTCCATCTCATCGTACAAAGGCTGTTTTTGTAAATATAATACCGCTCTTGAAGTGGAATGGGTGCCGCTTCAATAACCCATGCAGTCTCCACATCCACTCATATAAAGGAGGACAGTAATCACCAATTTACTCGCTGCCTATTATAGTATTAATGGAGATACTCAAATCTACTCGCTGCCTATTGGAATACATATTGAAAATAAATAGGTATTGTACTTCTTAACAGTTATTGTGTGTGGAAACTGTGGAAAAGTACAATATTGATTTTCAATATGGACTCGAACTTATGAACTCGAAGTATATACTTCCACAAAGTTACGCCTGAAGGTGCAAGTTTATTCGCTGCCTATTGTTTTGGGACAGCAATTCGCTACACACTCTTCGGTTCACATAGCTTTCTTGAGAAAGCTTACCCAAAGATCGTCCTCAACATCCTCTCACCCTGTCCCCAACACTCTGCCACTTTTTGCTAACAACTACTTATTCGTCGATAAAACCGACCAAATCTTCAGTTACACTCAATTTGTTAAAATTGACCCACAATAATGAAGCAATGAAGCTGTTGGCACACGGTAGAAGGACATGCAGACTGCAGAAACCAATATTGCGAAATAGATAACTCTTCGAACGAGGAGTGTTTTAAGATACGCAGGTCCGAATCTTAGTCTCTTTAAATTAGCGCCAATATCTTGTATAGCAGGCGGATTAAATTTGCAGTCAGAGGTAAGAATGGTTTAAAAGAAGAAGAGAGGACGAGGTAGTTGGAAGGAATTAAAGAAGAAAAACGAAGTGCTTTCAGTTACAGCTGAATTTTAACTTGAGTTAAGACGAACATGGAAGAGTGAAGATGGGTAATACAAGCTGCCCTTATGGAACGCCCTCTCACAACCGATTATCGACTAATGAATGCAAATGAGTTCAAGAACCCCTACCGGCCCCCAAGGCTTCGAGGTGTTCCGGTGAATATTATTTTTCTGGGTGAGAAACTAAATGGGTTTTGGGTTCCTTTTAAAGAGGAAAGAGCCTAAGACATGGAGGAGATATTATAAAAGTGGTGATAAGGTATAAATACGGTGATGAAAAGGAATTTATGACATTTTAAAGTCAATATCGCTAATGCCAATGCAACTACACTGGACGGATTGAGTTTGTTGGGTGAAGTGGTATCCAGGTCATTTGGTAGCTCAACTATCTCAAGAAACTTTCAAATATTTAGAACCGTACGATTAACAAAAACTGAAATCTTTAAATTATAATCAAAATTTTTTTGCAACCATTGTCCCTATGTAAATCACAAATAATGATTTAGGGACTTTATTTACTGCCTACATCTTGCTTTAACTGAACAGGTTTTTGTTCCCTCAAGACGTCCAGGTTCTCATCAAATATTATTAGCTGATGACGATAGCGAAAATTTTGCATTAGCACAAATAAAGAAATATAAGAAAATATGAAAAAAATGGGCATGTATATTGATCGTATGGACTTACAGGATGCATCCCAATTCCGGCTGCAACAATGATAACAGGACAATAGCGAATGTTTTCACTTTTAAGTTTTAAATTCCACCGCTGCCTATGAAATTCCAAACAGAGACTAGAGAATGCATCACAAAGAATACGGCTTGTTTAACATTTCATAGTGTATTACACCGCACTAAAACGACGACAAACTAAAATTGCTATATCTAAATGAATGGGATTTTGTTCCTTCAGGATGTGCAAGGTTTTTTACCTATCTCGTAGGTCAAAAATGCTAGCGAAAACGAAAATCATATAATGGATAGTCTAAAAGGATAAGATATTGTGGAAAAATATGGAAGAATACTTACCAAGTCCGACCTGTACCTGGTTTTATGAAATTCGGACAAATTCCAAATAAATTGAAATCATTAAATATCAAGACGATCTACATCAGTTATTTGCATACTCGTATATGCCACAGAAAGGAAAATTACAGGGGTCACTCTCTCTCTTCTTGAAGTGTACTCTCTCTCTAGTTTTCACTGTATGACGATGACAACTTATCGTAATCCCGCAAGAATATTTAATATTTTCTGATTCTAAACATATTTTTACAAAAGACAAGCACCATCAGTAAGGATAGTCCTCATATGATATCCGCCGCTAATTTGGTGATAGAGCATCAGAAGATATATCACTATTTGATCCGATATCAATTCCCGTATTTAACACCTACATCTTGACCCCTCACGTTACGGATGCCAAAATGAAAATTAAGGATAAGATATTCCATAAAGGTACAAGGGTTTATGCATATGAAATAAAGTACAGTCATATGAAGTAAAGTACAGCCATAATGGTGCAAATGATTTCGATACGATGAGGGTAAGCCACCTGAGACGAGGAAAAAGGAACGAGCTTCTAACTTCGCGGCGCTGACGTCGCGGAGCCAGCTCCCCATTGGCCGAGGGTAGCCGGGAAAAAAGCGAGGTAGCGACGCGTGATGGACATACGGAACAGTGAAACAAGAGAAAGACGAATGACAGACGGGGATAACCTCCACAGAGCACTCGACTTGAACGGCTTGAAGTACTGGGGAGTCTGACTGAGGACTGACTCCAACACGTCATTTCAAATTAGAAGAATGAGCCAAGACCTGCCTCAAAGACATCTGGCTTGATTGCTAGAGGATACAATGAAAAGGCAAAAAGATAAAAACGAAACCATTCCAAGTTTAGAGTCAGCACCCAACGAGAGCATATTATTTTGGCATAATTGTTGCCTTATTCTCCACTTTCCATAGCCACATTCAAAATTAATTAAAGTGTACCATCAACTATTACACTCAGTTTAAATACAGATTGCACATGTTATAATAACAGATAAAAATATTAACAAAAAAAATTTATTCCAGTAGGTATAGCATACGAGTGCATTAAAAATAAATAATATGCGAAACATATAAGAAACGTAGACTAAATATCAAATTGTAAAACATTTAAATTTTTAAAAATGTAAATATTGCCACTGATTTTTGAGACGTGGAAAAAATCTTGAAATGAACATTCATTCCTTGATATGCTCTTCATGCTACCTATAATTATAATTACCAACTCGGACTTTATTGACTAATACATATATTACAATAAAGTTTCTTGAGGGTCAATCGATTTATGGTTAAATTCGAAGTCCTAGCCAACCAGTTTGGTAAAGTTGCTCTGGCTCTGTTTTGACTTGGATGAACTCAAATCCCTGACGATGCC
This sequence comes from Ceriagrion tenellum, assembly GCA_963169105.1. Taxonomy (NCBI): domain Eukaryota; kingdom Metazoa; phylum Arthropoda; class Insecta; order Odonata; family Coenagrionidae; genus Ceriagrion; species Ceriagrion tenellum. The sequence continues at coordinate 95,851,574 of OY720643.1, forward strand.
AAATAATTTAGCAAAACTTTGGCATTGAACCACAAAACAGTTGACCAAAACTCAAGAAACGTCATGCTAAAATGATTACTCAGTTCATAGAAATTTTAGTATATTGGAATAACAAACAGGATATGAGTGATTACCATAGACCGACACGTATATTTATTGAAAGATGTAAATCCTTGTAGCCATTTTTATGATTAAAATTCTTCACCAGGGAAAGAGAAATGTAATCTCCCGCATACTGGGAAATGACCTAACCTTCTTGATAAAAACCGTTCGGAAAAACTGCTGAAAAATGATAAGCTCTTGGATTCCCCCATGATTCGCAATATATGATGGCTCTCAAGATGCCGGGAAACGCATACTGGTTCTGCCCTGTGAAAAAATGAGCTGTGATATTATTTGTTACGACAGGTTTCATTTTTTACAGCATCTTCAGGTGAAGTAGCTTTTACAGTTTCAGGTGAACTAGCTTCAGGTTACTAATTACTTATTTAGGTGAACTATGTTCAGATGAATAAGCTTTGGCACCACCTGAAGATGTAAAATACGAAACCTCTCGTAATAAATATTATCACAGTAGAAGTTTTTCATTTTTTTAACGATGCACTTATGTTCCTTTTCCACTCTATCAGGCATGAAACCACAAATGATGATACGTATACTGGTATTCACTCAAATAATCACGGTAGAGAAAAATCATGGGTTTTGAATCGTAACCACGAGTACTGGTTATTAAACCCTCAGAACTTCAGGCAGAAATAATTTTGCGTCATCAGCCATTTATTTCAACGAGCACTCAACAAAAACTCACGGCCCCTCAATTAAAGCGGGGTTTCACAACAAAAAAAAGTGAAACACAACCGTCAACATCCCGATCGAAGAGAGATGACGTAAACGTGGGCGTGATCCCGCTAAAGGCTGGGACTCTCGATATACCCACTTCATCCATTTCCCCCCCATACTAGATTCACACTTCACAAACCTCCACGCGTCGCTTTCCCAAAGCACCCACGCAATCCGATGCCCGCCGAAAAGCATTCGATAACCGGTTGGGATAGCACTCACGTAGTTCCAGCGCATCCGGAGGAAAATTTTGCGAGATTAACTACTGGCCCGTTAATTTATTTTTTTCCATACTCGGCTGAAGGGATTCCGATGACCACCCGAGCGTTTGCGTGCTTGCCTACACCTAAATCCTGTCTGGGACTCGACGATGGAAAAATTTTTGGCGGCGATGGTTACCGGCGGGGTGGCCGGAATTATTGGGAATTTCACTGGAATCGGCCAGCGGAGGAAAGGCATTAAAGGCCTTAAAGTGATGGGTATATAATGCTAATGCAATTCATGCCTGCGGCACAGTGCATGGCTTATATGAACATATCCGTCGTTTAATAAATATATTTACCCTGCATATTCCGAAAATCTATAATTACGAATCTGTAATTCAATAACTTTTATTTTCTCCCTGTAATCCAGGTCTATTTGAGGGATTTCCACGTAATCATTTGTATAGATACGTTTCGTGACGCAAAAGGGACCAGAAAAATATTTAAGGCCGCAAAAAACCATATCAAGGGATTGTTGTGGTCCCGAAATTTTTTAACGTTTACTCCCATGAAAAATCTTGGATTTCGATGAATGGATTGCTTGTTTTTTGTGTGTGTCATTGGAAAACATTCGTGTGAAGCGTGGCACACTATAGATCAGTAGCATGCACTATTGGAAGAGCATAAAACCATAGAAGACTAGAACTCTTCGAAACCTGGTGCTGAAGGAGGATGTTGAAGATCATATGGACGGAAAATATAAGGAATGATTAAGTGTACAGAGAGTAGTAAAGGAGATGACTATATGGAACAACATAGAGAGAAAAGTCCCCAGTGGAAGATTCAGGAATAAGTTCATGAATCGATTATAGAAGAGAGTACATATAAAGAGATACCAGGTGGTAAGGGAACTAGTGTTAGATAGGGAAGCGTAGAGGGCTGCACAGCATTGAATATAAAAACTGCAAAATTATTTAATAAAAAAAACTGCTTTTGACCGTAAGTGAATATAGTCATTTTAGGATTGAACAACTAATGATGAATGACGCTTAAAATACATGACCAACATTTTTCACAATGGGATAGCTGAAAAAAAGTACATAATACTTGCATATGACTTTACACTTTACAATGGATTACATTTCCAACCAATATGCGTAGTATTGTATTTCACCATTTGTATGCTGTTTCACTACCTCGTAGTGGAATGTGGAGAAGTGGAAATTTAAGATGAATTAATCCAGGCTTAATATTGGAACAGTCAGAATGCATATGCGATGAAATATTTATGAAGAACTTCCCTTTACAAATAACGAATCTATGAGTTTAGACTCCATCATATATAGAAATGATTTCTGTTCAGTAAAATAAGCGACCTTAACCTCTTGCTAATAAGTTACTTCACATTTTAGAAAACGAAAAGTACACGAACAAATTAAATCGTGAAATAATGAGCATTCAGGAACGTGGATCTCCGCTGAAAATGCATCGGCCATTCTTTCAATCAGGAAAGCATTTTCCTTGCTAAGGAGAACTTTTATTGATTAGGACACGGTGGTACTATCGAATATCGCAGAGTATATACAGTACAGAGCCTATATACCCTCGGTGTTTTACGAACAAATAGCTTTTCCTCCGGAGGGTATCTACTTCTTCCCCAATAAACGCCGTACAATTTCGCAGAAATCCCTTCGTTCAACAGATTTGGCCACGCTTCATGCATCGGTGGGTTGACATAATGAAACAAAAAAAGTGGGGTAAATAGTGGGGTAAAAATTAACCACAGTGAAATAGGAGTGTGTGTTATAGCTTGATCAGTAGCTAAGTATGGAGAAGAGCATAAAGCTATGGTGTCTTTTCTCCTCCCCTTTAAAATGGATGAGCTCTTGATGTATTATTCAGTTATAAATGCAAGTGTCCGTATCTTAAAAAAATCTGGTGATTACATGTAATAGACAGCAAACTCAAGACATTTTCCCAGAAAAATATCATTATTAGGCTTCAAATTGAATCCAAAACTGAATTTGAGGGCACCGAAATCGTATAAACCCCTGCAGACATACAACAGGCAATTAATCAATCTCGGCGATGTTATGTAGAGAGGCTAAAACGACTATATTCACATACGGTCAAAAGCAGTTTTCGTTATTAAATAATTTTGCCGTTTTTATATTCAAACCTTTATTATTAATCTCAATGACGACATTGATCGTCGAAACCATTATCATAAAATCATATGTTAGTAATATTAAAAGTCTAAATTCATGCAGCGGCACAGACCAATACCAATAAATGTATTCCGGGAAACCATGAATATGTATTATGGATTCAAATGTCTGGATCCTAGGTAACTTTTTGCCTAAATTTCTACAATTAGTTCACTCACTCCTTGGCGCCATTTAGAAAAAGTCTTCTCAGTCGAATCGTAAACAGCCGTTGCTAATTGTTGACACTGTGGTGAATATTTAATAACGATTGTAGAGATATGAACTGCTTGATGCTGTGAATAATAGCTAACTATTTTGACACCTAACAGGTACTTTGTAAATGTTAGAGGGGAAATACCTACTACAGGAAGTGTGTAAGAGGCACATGAAACTTCCATCGTGAGTCTTTTCTCTGCTGTGTAGATCTTTTACAGCTACATATTGTCGGATCTTGGTTTTGAAATCCTTATAGCACTTGTATCCGTCTCCTAATTCATTCCGCTTTATTCACCTCGTATTATTATTAAATTGCCGTAGAATGGTATTCAAGAAGTGCTAAGAAGGTAATTGTGCATTTGTGTAATTAAATTTGAAGAGGAATTAATTATATCTGTAGACCGGACAATATTAAAAAAGAGTAATTACGTCCCATGTGTAGTACCACATTTTTTATCCACTGCATTGTAATTACTGGTAAGTAAAACCGGTAAGACGTGTTTATTTACAATCTGTAGACTGTATTTACATTTGACTGCCGTCTTTCATTACTAGACGATGACTCAATCAAAAAAGTTGCTTGTTAACGGAATTCTAGGCAACAGTTTTTGGCGACAAGTGGAGAATCCATAATGTATATTCATGGTGTGAACCCATGCTTCATAAAAATTGTATAAGGTGACTTTCATCACCTGCAAAAAAAGAAGTGCATTTTTGAACTCACGCATATAATTACGCGCACAGTAATTGCTTATTTAATTTCAAGACTTAGTCTGATATAAATACAGGCATAACAGTTCACAGAGAACATATTGATAGGGGAGCTTCTTATTATCGCCAGATTAAATAGTTGAAAACAAAATAGAAACTAGTTAAAATCAAGTTGAGTTGGTGTCAAGTCATAGAACAGCATGAAAATGCCAACTTTATAAAAATATGACTAAGAAAATAAACAGTTAACGGCTCTGAATCTCAAAATGAAAGAAAGTTGATATGCGGATTTCAAGTGCTTGTCTGGAGAAAAACCGTTCAGACTTTATTCATATCGGAAGGGTTTTTAACTGGAGTATGTCATACCATGGTTACTTTCTTCGGATTTAATGAAAAACTTATTATAATTCCATTCGGCATGAACTCGCTAGGGTACTAAAGGCTAATACGAAAAGGATTGTAATATATATTGCTAATAGTTTTCAGTGGATTCCCGATTTCTCATCGGGTGCCACGTCATTTATGAACCCTTGTAATGCAAATTTTTATCCCATTTTCACGAATTAATACGGTTTCATAGAAATACTGGCACATGTTTGCCTGTGCGTGACATTCAGCGCCAGGAGCCAAGGGTAATGCGTCCCGAATTCTATTCACCTGCCTCATTGCCACACCGCAGGCACTACAGAGTATTGTCTCTGTATGTCACATGAATGCACATGAGTGGGCACTAATTTTACTATAAGGTGCATCAAAGGATTAATTTATGAGCTAATACTTTGGTAGAATATAATTTGATAGTTATTACAATAGGAATTGGAACCTAGGTACTGGTTTAATTTTTCGGAAGGGACGGGATGAGAAGTTGAAACAGAGGACCTACGGTGTCCTTTGCTGAAAGTAGGACGATGACTTGGGCACCATTCTCTCGATATCGGCTAGTTTCTGAAATTCATACTTATGACATAATTATGCTACCGCTACTTATATTTAAAATCCATTTTCAACGGTCTGCGACCTCTTTCTAGTCGTACACACCAGACTCGTAAACTATTCTTTTTTTCCCTTTTTTCCCTCTGTATACCTTCTATCCAAGTTCCCCTACGATCGCATCTAATTTATCTTTCCTTTAGGTACTGCATTAAAACTTATTTTTGGGAGACAGGCATATTCTACCAGTTGAACGTGCCAGTGTTACCGTAACTTGTGCTATTACACAATTTTTAAGGCGGTATTACCTTTCTAAATTTCCTCGACATTGAGTAAAATAAACTGTATGAGCATTCAAAAGATGGTAAATTTTGTGGCAAGAGTAAAATAAATTAATTATAAAATGAGAAGGTGATGAGAGAATGAGGAATAGATGGTCTTACATGGAGAAATAGTAAATACGACACGTTATGTAAAGTTAAGAGGTTATTTTTTGTCAATAATTTTTACAAGAGGAAGGACTAGACCAAGAAAGGAATGGGTGCTATGAAGGAGGATTATCATGGGTCTTCAAAATAGATAAGCTTTTTTAAAGCTAAGCATGGATTATATGTGAAACAGGAACAGCTTGCTAGGACTGGATAGTATGGAGGAAATTATTAAACGAGATCCGCTTTTCTGGGCAGGACGGTAGAAATCAAGTCTACTGACATTGCCTACTCCGGAAAGGAAAGACACTTGGTGTATAAAAGCACAAAGCTTATGAATTTTCTTTCCGTGTTATTTCTGGATCAGATTTATCTTCTACCTTTTCGCAAAATAAAAATTCGTCGTTAGTGGCATAAACAATATAAGTCATCGGAGGGACTCGCAACCAAAACTTAAGCAATTGAAAAGATTTAGTTATCTGGGAAGCAGGACCACACATCTACATACTACTAAGACATTTGTCACATTTCTACATATGGAAGGTGTTTTTGGACAAAAGACGTGAGAAAGTGCGAAGGATAAGGTTTTAGGAGGTGAATTGGTGAAGTGTATTACGAAGCACAGTTTTTATTATGTTTTGGATTTTAGTGGAGCTCAGGTTAAATTACGGTCACTTGTTGTGTGTGGAAAGAACTAATTTCGATACCTATCTATTCGACGATTACAAATAATAAACACCTATTTATATGTTTATATTTAGGGTTTTTCCTTAATTTTCGAATTCCGCGCCGTAAACCCTATCCATATTAGTGCTGTAATGGAGACGAAAATTATCAAGTATAGCTATTGCATAAATTACTTTACATCACAACATATATCATACATATATGATCCAAGATTGTTTATTTGACTTACTTGATAAGCTATTAACATAGGCATTCAAAGACTCACAATATGCGCTCAAACCACCTTTCATATTGAAAAAAATTGTTAACTTAAGAAGGTGGGATTCCCACTTCTAATACATCTCTCTGCTACACAAGCTCCGACAGACAAGTGGATATATTCTTTTAGTATAGTAACAAGACATCTATTGATACAAAATAAAACACTTCAATACCACGAATAACGACATTTTTATGCATTCATGCGTCTTTGTTGATTTTATAAAGTAGTCCCGCAAGCCACAGTTTTTGTCTAGTAACGACATTTTTTTCCAAAAGCAGTTGGACTTTTCGCTAAGCGCTGAACTAAGTTAATATTTTGCCGCCAAATACCACTGAATGGTAGTAGTAGGGCATCACTTGTTAAGCGTACTATAAGCGTCTGTAGTCTCTTATATAATAGATGACATCAACAAAATTATCGGAATTTAGGAATAAAATAGTGCTTTAGGAACCATGCAATATGCTATACAGAGAACAATCTATGTTTCTTGTCGTGCATCAAAAGTTAGGTCACTCACATCCAAGGTTTTTAAGACACTCGTCGCCATCTAATACGTGCATAATAATTTGAGAAAGCATTGCAAAAGAAAGAGATAAAGTAAGACAGCCAGCGAAGCGGGACTGCGTTCAAGCTTGATTCAAAGTGTAGCAGAAGTGGCGTAACAAGGAGAATAAGGGGAGATATGGGTGGAGCTTCTTTACTCAAAATCAGAGCGAGCTTATACGCCTCGCAAAACTAAAATGAAAAAGATTCTCTTCCCTCTGTAACAAGGAGTTCTAAGGACAGGATTCCGTATTTTCGGGACCACAATACGCCGTGGTTTCTTTTTATTTTTCACACTCCGATTTGCCCTCACGAAGTACATGTATGCATATATGTACTCGTGGGACTATATACCATATACTTCCATGCGCCATGCATATGCAACTCTTCTTATTTTTCCCGGAAACAAAAGTCCGCATTCCCGAAGCTGTTTTTTCCTTATTCTCCTCCTTGACTCCCACCCCGCTTTTTAAAGAGAAAAGACTCCACCCGATTCTCAAACGCCTGAAAATCCTTCTGTATTTCCATGAAATACCTTTTATTTCTCGAGAAAAAAAACCTCGCATTACAGCGAGCAAGAGGAGGAATTATTTTTGGCCAATCGAGTAGACCTGTCTGAGGAAACTTTGCACATTTACCGCAGAGCAAGATTTATTTTTTTTTCTGCAAACAAATAAAACGCTTTATAACTAGCTGGAATGCGCAAAAACATGACCTTGGAATTTTCTGAAACCATCCACGGTTGCATTTTTCCAAAAGAAGACGGCATAATGCAACCTATATTTAGCGGAAGACAATAGTGAAAAAGTGCAAACTTTCTTACAAATTCTAACGTAATATTGAAAAGTTAATGATGGAGAAATGAGATCTTCTAGTAATTGGGAAAAAAAGAAAAGTATTTCCAAAAAATACACTAAAGTAGCAGGGCTCAGAATATATTATGAATGATCATAAGAAATTAACACCGGATAAGCATACAAAGGATCATATGTAAACAGCAACATAATGTGGTACATGCAGGTAAAAGAAGTATGCTCCACATATCTTTAATTAGATGCATTACATTTTAAATAAACTCCCGTAAGCTGAAGTTCCGTGTTATTCAAATTAGTAGTCTAATGTGATTACGATGAGAAATTACTACAAAAATACATAACTCATTTGCATTTATTGTCTATCTGATAAAATAACTAAAAGACGTATTATGCAGTCCGCCAAGATTCCGCCAAGGGAGCATGTTTCACTATAAAATTAAAACTGGTTTGTCTCACTCACAACCGTCAACTGTTTTGGGGGTCATTAAAAATAGAAGACAATTAATAATTTTGGAAATTATCGCAGAAGAAAGAGGTAAATAAATACATACAGCGAAGCGCGACTGCGTTCAAGCTTGATTCAAAGTGTGGCAGGAGTGGTGTAACAAATAGGATAAGGCGAGATATGGGAGGAGCTTCTTTAAATTGATAATGTACTGTACGCGGGCATATATTCTTGCCTGTGGGAAATTAAATATTTTTATGTGAAATTCTTAGCGGAAAAGAGAACCCAAATTGATCAAGAGTCTTACATTGTACGGAATCCTGAGAATTTAATGAAAAATCTTGTGTTTATTCAAGTATACAATGATGATGCCAGGCATAGGACAAGTTTTAGAAGTAAAGATCTATTATATTTCAGTTTTCCTATTCGAAAAAATTGCACAAATTCTAAACTAAGGGAAGTCCAATAAGCAAAAAAATCGTCTCACGCTACGGAGCGTAGAAAAAATCAGAAGTCTCGCACTCAGCAAGGAAAGCGTCAAGGGACGACCAGTTCATTATTTATTGAATTATTTAATTTATTGATAAAAGTGCCTGCAGGTTTACTTCCGCTATATATTAAACTCCATGCTAGCCCGAATATTTGGCCTTAAGTTTTTGTTTAATTAGAGTCAGATGCTTTACGCACAAACACTTTTTGTCCCTGGAATAGGTAATATTACCTGCGTAATTGAAAATAAACAAAAGATTGCACCATAAAATAAAGTAACTCAGTTATTAAATACAATCTTAGTGCTTATTTTTCGTCTATTATAGCAGGGAGATGCTTCATATTATGATGATTTAGTAACATTTAAACTAGTCGAATCAAATCTTGAATGAATGATAAAATGCAAGTTCTTTCCCTCCTTCATTAGCATAAATCCATTCCATTTTGCCTTAGACAAACGGTATCCAACCTTTGTCCCTCGGGTACCCCTTTGGTAGCCCATTTACTTTGTATTAACTCCAAGGCACGCCAATCTGTTAAGATCTGCGGAGTAAGAGAATATGATTGCCGTACTGTCACGGTAACTCAGATTTTCTCGCTTAATCCCTAAATCACCAAACGTATGAGCCTCCGGGCTATGTATACCGCATGCAAAGAAATAATTGGCTCGTCACGATGTCATTTTTTCAAATTTGTAGAGGAAATGGCCTCATTGGATGCATTTGATATTGCTTGATCATAAAAGTAAGTACTTTTAGGCTTAAGGGATTCATAACCGCCTGTGCAGAAACCCAAGTGTTTTTGAAGAAACTTGCAAAATTCCACACGCTAATCAGCAATTTCTTATGTTAGACTAGAGTTGGAGACGCAAGTCCAAAATTAAAGCAAAGTGGGTGGCCAGAAATAACATTTAGCTAAAGATAAAAGAAAGATTTTATTGAACTGTTTCGCTGAAATAACACCATCTTCAAGAGAAGCTCTTAAACGTGATGTAGAAAGAAAAAACTCACAGAGATGATGTAGTAAAAGCATGCCCAGTGGAGGAAGACGCATCGGCATCGGCAGTAAGTGTTTTGTTCTCGCTCGGGATCCCGAAGGCAGCCGCAAACCTCGCGGCAAGGAAGTCTTCCTTGCGCAAGATCAGCCAAGAGACCGGCCGGTCTGCTGAATTTGTATAGTCTGTTCTTTCTTTCTTTTTGCAACAAAGTGCTTCTTAATTCAACTGAGCCTTTATTTTAGTTTACTATTCCCTTTGCGTCCTCTGTGCCTCATAAGGTTGCTGACACGTACTTTGTATGAATGTGACTTTGCGTTTGACACTTTTAGACCAACTGAGCGCAGTGACACTGTCTTCGGTCTTCGGCGACAAAGTCACTGCGAGGAATACAGACTTCCCATTCTTCAGGTTCTATCCCCATTCTCCCTTCACTAGTTATTCTTCCCTCCCTTCCCTCATTATGTCCACCCATTCTTTTGTCACTAGTGGTTCAACGAGTGAACGCGATTCATCTTCAGACCGAAGATATTGCAGCTATTCCGGTCAACACCTTCAAGTGTCAGACTTGATGTGGTGGAAAGAATTCATCATAATAAATAAGAGTAAAAGCAATTTTCCCCTTAGATAAATTTTTATTCGACCTAGGTTTCGATGTACTATATAATATTCAGGCACAAATGACAAAGTTATATGTAGTACATTGAACCATAGGTCGAAATAAAATGTATCTAAGTGGAAAATCACCTTCACTCTCATTCATTATTATTTAAAAATGATCGCACTTTCGTTCGACTTTAATCACCAAACTGTGTGTTTTAGTTTTTATCTTTAATATCAAGTCACATTGAGAGTATTTAAATCAAGCCATATTGATGTTCACAGTACTAACAGGAAAATCTCTAAAGTATGAGACAAGAAAATAAATTACTAGTGTGTGATTAGGAATGGGAAGGGATGCTGTCAACAGCACGTGAACCTAGCCACAAAATTGAAATTCCATCGGCCTACACCTAAATTCCTGAAAAACTGCTTCAATACTCGTCTAAATTCACTCATCTGCTGGCTAAATGGAATTCATACACTCGAGTATAGAGTCAACCGAGTCCGGATATGCCCGGCCGCATACTCGACTCGAGCCCGTGGTCAGCCGGCAAGTATAAACACACTGGACTGCTGCTGGGATTGCCGCCCAAGCTCACCCGAGCGTAGCCACTCGCCTTAGCACAGTTTGGAGAACATAATGAAGTAAGCAACTCTCTTTCTTATACACCTGATGTTGCCGTAAAAGTCTTGTAATAAGTCTTCTCTGGTTGTGACTATTATCTTGTAAGTATTTTAATGCTATTTTTCAAAAGTATTATCAGAGAAATTAGCATGTACCAAGATTTTCTACTAAACGCGTAAAAATACGTTGCTCACTATTACATTTATCGCAAGCAAATTTCAACGTATCATGACCAGTTTAAAAACAAATCTAAATATAATTTTCGCTTAAATTTTGAATTAAGAACAGTTAACCAAAGTCACAGCAATATTTTAATTTAGATGAACATTTCAAAATATAATTCTTTCTTTTTTATTCAATTGATTTAATATTATATCTATAAGATAAGCACGATAAAGTAGACTGAAAGAAATTTAAATAAAAAAATTAAAAGTGAAGAAATAGCCCATAGCCCCTCCATGTTCTTTCCTAACCTCTCGAGCGCTTAGTAAAAAATCTTACAGCGGAAAATCTTACGCGGCAGAATTTCTTTGATGTGTATCAATCAGGTTTTCGTCAACATTGTAGCACTCAATCGCCTTTGATAAAGATTACTGATGACATTCGCCGATCTATAGACGCAAGGTAACTGTTAAACTGGTAAAGGTGACTGTTCTTGTGCGATTCGATCTGTGCAAAGCCTTCAATTCAGTAGGCCACGACATACTGCTGGAAGGTATGGGTCAACTCAAGTACTCTTACCCTCCCCTTTGCTGGCATTGATCTTACCTCTCAAATTGTCAGTAAGCTGTAACATGGGACTGCAAGCAAGAAAACCTACTGTTTTCAGAGCCCAGTCACTGAGGTCCCGACCTCCGCGACCGGGTTTTCTCGACTAGTGATGGCTCACACTGCGGGACCATTACCCAAGTAAAAACCGCCTTGCCATCAATACGATACGCCTCCACACATCGGCTAGGATAATCTTCAATAATACACAAGGGGTCACTATTGTCAATAACTATACCCCGTCAGGGGAAAAGAAACGACGTGACAGAGAAAGGTTATTTTAGCGAAACGTTAGTCAAGTGGATTTTTTCACTGAGTAAGCCATATACGCCAAAGTTGGCGATATTTATTCAATTTATTGATAGAAGGACACCCTGACACAGAAACTGACCGAACCGCATGAAGAAACAGAGTCGGACGGGAATCGCTGGAAATTTGCCCGGAGTGTTCCCGGATGCGCTCGGCAGTCAGCTTGGTGAATCCCTTCCCGAGGGTTGGAGTTAGTTTGACTCCCAGTGGCAGCAATGGAAAAGTGAAACGGATCAAGGAGATAACGGAGATTCCAAGTCACGTCGAAAATGATTTTTTTTATATTCTCTTGGGCGTAAAGCGAACAACGAGGGTGGAGCCGGGAGGCTTTAATTGTAATATGTTCAGTGATTAGAGATATGTCATGATCATTCAGTTAACGGTCCTGTTTAAGTTTTGCACGGATGGAAAAGATATCTTAAGTAACATGGTCATAGGCATTATTGCTAGAAGCAGTACGCTAGTCGGTGGGCGGACAGGACACTCATCGGTAATCACCCATTTAGGCTCCGTAGAGCAAATTTGGAATGAAATGTTTCAGGCAGAGATGAAAATAAATAAATATCCCATCCACTGCATATTTCTATACTTGCTGAGGATAACCCGCTTCGGTGAGTTTCTGTTTGGTACATCTGTGCGGTTTTTCTACATAATATAGAAGACATGCATTAAAAGACCACTATTTTTCTGCTTCTTCTTTTATTTTTATTCTTCTTTTCAGTGTACTTAAGTATTTGACATGCTAATTAATTTCATAAAAATACATTCTTGTTCACTATATTTTATGTCTTCTGTCTGGCGAATACACAAACAGATTTACTATTCTTTGTCCCAGACTATTTTCACTTGTTACTTTGAAATTTTTCATGCTTCACTCTTACCCTTACATCTTCATATAAATTGTCAACTCATGCATGTGCGTCACGCTTCGCCTTACATAGTGTCAGAAGCCAACCCACCACCCACACACAATAGTCCTTCCAAATAAAAATAATCCAGAATATTTTTTATCCTTCCGGTCCAGTTAATTCTAGTACATTCGAGAACATTACTCCCACACCACCACAGTTATCGACACGCAACCACTATAGTGCACAATGGGAGACTCGAGATTACTACCGCACACAGACTCCAGTGTTCTGCGGTTGGTAGTTGTGGATGTATGGTACGGGATACGGGAACACACGTCTATTTATATATATATATATTGATATAGATTAGCAAATATTGATTGACAGAGAGTGGTTTGCCACAAACATTATGGATTGGTTCCCCCACATCTACATCTACAAAGAACCGTACAAGCCACCACCAGGGTGTGTGGCACGGGATATATCACTCCAGAATCTGCACTTCCATTGAATATACATTGAGGGATGCAAGATTATACATATTGAAGAATGACAGTTATGTGTAGGAGTCCACATTGAGGCAGAAATTCAGACCCGTGAATATTTCTTAGTCACGTTTCGTATTCTTTTAAAGATTTAAATTACATCGAAGAAAGGAGGCTCACGTATCACATATACGATGGGTAAGAGCAAGTGACCGCAGAAAATACCAATTCCAAAAGAACCTCGAATTCACCTCATAAGAACCATAGTCGTCTTCCGTCTCCAATACTCAAAACAAATGTTTCCTATTGTTGCTAAGGGCATACTCACCGCCCTATGTTCGCGTTCATGCACTTATAGGATTCCATTATTACCATCCAAAAGACGTGCCCATGCACTTGGCAAGTTCTGCCCTTGCAGCAAGCATCGCGCTGCGTCATCTATTGATCTGATTCTTTCTTTTGGATTGTCTATGTTTCTGAATAGTCCTCTTGACGTCACTGTGCACTTTTTTGTATTTTTCGCCCTTTCTTCTGTTCTCGTTACCTTACCTTGATCTTGGGGCTTTCCCCCTCGTGTCAGCCTTCGAAGTTTCACTTTATCGCCCTAAGTTAATGAGAATTCCTCTTAACCCCTTATATTTGTGATTTTGCTTCTGGAGGCTTGTAATACCTGCAGCTGTAAGACTTACTTCTTCTACGGTTTTAGTTTTCATTATTAATTCCCCGGTGCGGTTTTCCTGACAGTGCTAAAGTCTTCTAATGTCCTAGTCACTGTGAGTCAGCTTTCTGTGTCTCTTCCCTTCTTTTGACCCATTACATACCGTTTGTGCTTTTCTACGAAAAGAAATTTTCTACGCTTTTTATTGATGACACACATTTGCTTTCCTTGATTTTATTTAGAATATACCTCTATTTTGTTGTAAGCATTAACCTCTGGGCTTTTAATTGACCTAGGCTATGGAATGTAGTTATAAATTCTTTGGGTTAACTGAACAGTGTTTTAGATCCAAATTATGAAGTCTTCACTTGGTTGAAGGTCGACATCAGGTACACACTTGTAACTGCCGAAACTGGTTGTGTTTGTCATCATTAATCTATGAAATATACAAAGTTTTGTTCAATACAATGATGTTTTTCTTTTATTAACCTACTTTATTAATTATTAATCTAGGAAATTTATTATGGTAATTTGGGACTCTTCTATGGTAATATATCGATCATTGCTTTAATTTTGACTATTCTGGCAGTATTTTTTTAATTTTACCTTTTATATTGTGCATGGCGTATCATGGGATTACTCTACTCCATCAGTTTGGAGGTACTAAACGATTCTACGTGAAGACATGTAATTCTAAACTACGTTGGCAATCAGATGTGAGATATTCAAGGGCAACAAAGAGCCATCAGTGTTCCCCGTTGTTTATCTTTCCACCAAACCTGCATCACCGGTGCTGCGGCCAAGAGTGAGGACGAAAGCTTTCAGTCTCTTCCCCGAAAAATTGAATGTCATCTTCTGTATATAGACAATTATTAACTGAGGAAGTGCAGCCAAACTTAAATGTGTCTTGTAAATATCTGTTTTTAGATTAAGCGTATCTCCACAAGGAATTTGTTTGTATCGTATCGTTTATTTGTAGTATCGTTTGTTTTAATTCGATTCTGTCACTGCCATGAAAAATCGATACGTTCATAACGCATAACCCAGCGGCAAAAAGACGCAAAAACGGATAATTAAAAAGGCGGATGAAAAATGTTCTGAGTTACCATAATGATAGCAATTGTTAACAATTTTAAGGCCAGGGTGAGTGCATAAGCCAAGTTTTCGACTCTTGTTGTTTAGCAGTGCCGCTCGCAAAAGTTTATAACGGACATTTGAGCGGACGATGAATCGTACAAACGCGCGCCTCAAGATGAGAATGAATGCATATGCATGCGACGCGAGAAAAGTTGGATATTGAATAAATAAAACGTTAGACGGGGACGGGGAAAGAGATGAAAGGAATTCTAATTGTGCCCCACGAAGCGGTTAGTCGCCTGGGTTATTTAGGAGACTAAAAAGTTTAAATAAAATGCTAATGTTGCTCGCTACGCTGAGTGGCTGGCTGGAATGAAGGGAGCGGTCTGTCCGAAAAAAATGGCCGGGTCAGACGAGGTTGGGTGCCGGCAAACGGGACGGGATGGGAGATATACGACAGACCACACGCTTTCGAGTGCTTTGCCTTCCGAATTAAGCTGCCCATGCGCGGATCAAATGGCGGAAAATGGCACTGAATATGGGCGGAACGGATGAGAACCAGGCAACCTTCCCAAAAAAGCAAAAAAACAACTACAGTAAAACGGGGAAAACTTTTGCTGCCTCCTAAAACAGCAGTCATGCGGACTTCCGTCAGGCGGAACAGCAAGGTTTGACGCCCAAAATGAAACAAATAACAAATCTATCTCCGGACAGATGACACGGCCCTCATCCAAAAACCTCGGAATCACATCACTCTTCGGAAGGAATAGCGTACAGCGACCGAGTTGGACAAAAAGCGCATAGCGTATGCCGTTTGGAATAATATTTAAATTAATATTTTCGCTCTCTCTGGTAATTTGACTCGCAGGCACGAGCTGGGCAATTTAACCTCGAGCAAAACGTCTGTCACTCGCCTTACGCACGTACAATCAAAGGGAAAAACTACCCAAAACATTGAACACGATGAAATGTCAAACCAAATCAGCTTCAACTGACGCAATGAGGGTGCGTTGTAACTTTTATTATTATTCTGCAATGGATTTAACTCCCCGAGCGTTAATGAGCATATTAGGCTGAAATATCCATTAAAATTTTGTCGCTTTTATTATATATTATAAATTTGGATCAAATGTTCAAAGATATTTATCAATAAAAAAACGTCATTCCCTGGAAAATCAATGCGGTAATATCAGTAAAATGGAATACACGTGTTTTAACAGATCCTGAGGTGAACGATATGATTCTAAACTAACATAGCCTTAATGACCAATGAACTAATTAGAGATTGAGAGGGACTTTTTCCAGAAAAGGTTTGTACTATGGCTCTTCACGTTGAAAATATATTGAGCTAAAACACACTCATTGAAAAAAAAATATTTTTTAAATAAAAAATACCGGTCTCTTGGTTGTAAAAATTTTACTTTTTCACCTCTGATTCCGTATTTTCATTAAAACTACAGTAGTTACAATAATACAAGGTTTCACAATTATGGCATGTCATCAGTGTGCATGAGGGTTTCTGGAAATTGTATCATGGAAAAACATTTGGGAAGGATATTTCATTATCATAGGTACTAAATAAAATTATTTTAAGGTTTACAGCATTCATTTTATGCTAGATTTCTTGGGATTTGATATCGCGAACGCTGTGAAAAAAATGTCTCATTTGGTAACTGTCTACCATTTTATCTTTCACCAATTACTTTATTGATTTGAAGCAAGACCTAAGATGAAGGGGATGCAAAGCCCATTTAAAATTATCCGCGTGCATTTTCGTTTTCCGGTTTGCAGATTACCTCATATCCAAATTCTCTCTTCATGCAATCTTTCCTAATTCTCAATAATTCTACTTACCATAGGCAAATACTACAGCTTCAAAACTGTGTTAATGTCTAAATATGGTCTAACAACCTTCATATTGCCAATTATTATTCCTGGTCATCTCATTATAAAAAGACATTTTGACTAAGGAACTTTATTGCACATTCTAGCCATATCACTACCATATTTTCTGAGTTTTCCGGTCTTTCAAGTTTTCTACACATGTTACATCTTCTGTTCACTGTTACGAATAGTCAAGAGTTCAAATAAAATTAACTTATTCGTACAAAACTTGCTCATGACAGAGGAAAAATATTGAGTAGCAATGAATTACACAAATGGTGACATAAATAACCACACAATCAAATCAGATAATTAACATTTACTAGCAAAGGTCTGAATTCTAATTTGGTGCTGTGATTCTCCAAATTACGTGGAAAAATTGTAACTCATTCAGAAAGGGATTCGGAGTAAATAACGGAATAATTAATAATTATGGCTTTCATTAATTCGTAGGTGAGTCTCTATGAACATGATTAGTGTTATCTCACATTTTTTCCAATTATATTGTCACTATTCGTTCAAAGCAAATAATTAACAATCACAAGTACTGGTTGAATTCTAATCTGGTACTGCTATTCTTCAAATTACATGGAAAAATTGTAACTCATTTAAAAAAGAGATTCGGAATAAATAACAAAATAGTTAATCATTATGGCTTTAAAAAATTCGTAGGTATATATTCTATGAGCATGATAAATATTTTCTGACATTTTTCCAGTTATAATGTCACTATTCGTTTTGCTTGGCAACTAGCTTTAAACCTAACGAAATAAGCAAAAATATTATCTAATAAAACCACGTCATTTTACGTGGTTTACACCTTAATTTTGATTCCTGTCAATATCTTTTTTCTATGATAGACTGGACAGCTTTTGCAGTATGAGATTTAGCATCTTCAAACTCTATCGCCTATCTCTTCGGAATTTTCCCGACAATATAAAGATTTATCATGATTCTTGCATTTAAATTTGCCTTTCAAAATCCATGGGTCAACATAACAACTCACGAACATGAATTTCCATGTGCCATGCCTGTATAATTCATTCTGCGATCCAACAGATTAGTAAGTTGCTTCAAGGAAGTTAGGTGAGTAAAATTCGATCGTTTACGAACGCCAGAAGAGACTCGAACTGAAAACAAACCTTTAAGCCGGACTGCGACCGATTGACATGATATGAAAGGAATAGCCTTTTAACCCTGTATGACAAAACAAATGTACACACCGATAATACGAGAGAAGATAAAAAATTTTAATCACATATCAATAAATGTTTCAATTCGGATTGAGAGAATACCAGCCAGAAATCTATGTATTAATGATGGAGATAATAGATGATTCTGCGAGTAAAACCTACAGCTGTAGTAAAGAGTTCAAATGGTAAGCACATGAGAAAGGAATCAATTTAGAGCGTAATATTTCATGTTAAATATCAAATAATTAATTTAAAATATATCCACTTCCCACTTATGTCCGCACCCAACATTACCCACCCGGAGATCCTACTTGGACACTATTTTCATTCTGAATTTTCACCATTGAGAACATCGTCTCGTAACATACGTCACGAACCCCTGCATAAATTTACCTCTAGAATTGATATTTTCAGGTCTGGTTCTGTTCTCTTAATTATACTTGCCAGTCAATATTTCACCTCTCCCTATACGCAATGTATCTTATGCTTTTTGGTCTGAGTATTTCCTGGAGAAGATAATAGATTATCTTAAATCGACCTTTCAAATTTTTAACCTTACTTGTGGTTAGAGTTCCTACGCTTAGCCAGAATGAATTTTCTGTGATTCTTAGAAATATGCTTAGTATATATTGCTCACCCAATAAATATTTAGCGAAAGAACACCGTTGGTGACTCTAGATGATTTTAGACACGGCCTCTGGGGATAGTATCACCATAATATTCATTAGATTAACTCTCCACCGGTACAGCATGAGTGACCTAAATTCTCGCCCGAAGTTATTCATGCCGGACCAACCTTCATGATCCGCACCAGCAGCGCCTACTGCTGCATCTCAACAGTGGACCCGGATGGTTTGGTATATCGTAAATGTTTTTTCCAGGAAAATAAACCAAATGTTTATGTAAAATATTTTTCAAAAATTATGGGAAATTTTCATGCTCTTTGCTCGTGAACTTGCAAAATTCTTGTTGAGTGTCAAATAGGCTGCCAATATGATACTCCGGCCCCAAATTAACAAAGGTGCAATAAAGGTTAGAGGCATAATACTGACAAAAATTATACTTTGTGTAGACCCTAAAATTATCCAAAATGGAATTCAACCAAGGATTTTATTGTTATTTTTCATTTAATCAGAGTTTCTTTTTTTATTTATTTATTTTTTTAACTGCCGGACGATTCTGTTGGCCCGTATGTCCCCGGAATCCCGATAGGCTGCTGAGCCTTTCATCAGGTTTTCCAGGGACCAGACCAATGACACAATATTGTACATTTCATTTTTCATCAGCTTTAATGCGCAACTCACTTTGAAACGCCATGAAAAAGCTGCCATCCACACTGTTAAGACACAGAGCTCT
Organism: Ceriagrion tenellum; assembly: GCA_963169105.1. Taxonomy (NCBI): domain Eukaryota; kingdom Metazoa; phylum Arthropoda; class Insecta; order Odonata; family Coenagrionidae; genus Ceriagrion; species Ceriagrion tenellum. The sequence goes on from OY720643.1 coordinate 95,871,153, forward strand.
TTATGACTTAATTAATAATGTCAAGCATGTGTGCTAGAGAGTAACAGAACTTATTTGATTCCATCCGCGAGTGTTGTTACTAGATTATGGGAAATGCAACTCTGTAGTTGATCGTTTCAGGCTCAAGTTCAGTGGTTTTAATGCACCTCTCTAAGCGGTTGTTTCTTTGTTTTTTTTGTTTGCAACCGAAGTAATTTTTCATACATAAAAGCAAAAATAATTTGCTCTTCCTTCAGAGATCACGATCTTAAGCGGTGATCTTCTCATGGGCGAGATGGTGGCCACTTAATGCAGGTTCAACTGTATTGAAGCTAGTGTAGCCCATATATCCGTAAATTAATTAATTTTTCTGTTTTTTGCTCGAAACACCAGAAATAATTTTTCAGTAAAGCGATGTAAAAGAAGATTTCTATTTGAAATTCATAAAGCTGTTCAATCCATCGCCACTCTGTCCGCTGAAGTTTGCAGATGAGTTTCCAAAAGCAAATTTAAGGATCTTACTTAGATAAAGAAGCACCTCTTGAGTATGCAAGCATAACAAAGAGAAACTGCCCTCCAAAATTTCTCATCCAGAAAATCCGATGCTCAAGAGTGAGTGTCTGAGAGAGGGACTATATATGAGCGGACAGGGGGATTTAGTGACAACTTCAGAGGTGCGCCGGTCGGGAAAAAAAATAGTTCGCCCTTGAGCTAAGAAGTGAGGAGGCACAAAACACCACCACTGGTGCATAGGGGAACCCGTGTTGTGAGCCGGAGGTTTTTTTTCCAGACGCGACCTCATGCATACAAACATGAACCCCGAGGCTTGAAAAGGGCTACAGGCCTAGGGAGCTGCTTGGGGAAAAACTAAGGACCTCGGGGGCTTATATGAGTAGTAAGGGGAACGACAAGGGTCACTACATGGGATACAGGAAGGGTTGAACCCAACAATGGTAGGTCTACGGATGTAGTATACTAGAAGATTGGCTTTGGTACGAGTTTGATTAGAAGTCAGAAGAGTTATATTCTTAAAAAAGTGTAACTTTAAGTTAACAAAGTGATCGATAAGTATTGTGAAAGAGCCTCACCTCTTATCGAATTATAAAAGAAGTTCCTTACATGCGGTAAGTGCATCACTAGCCTCTTGACCCCTACTTCGCCCTAATATTGTTTACACATCTGTCATCTATCCTTCTCTCTCATCTGTATCTTTAAAGCAAATCTACTTCCCACAACCCATCCAGTCCAATCAATTCGGACTCTTAAAGCACCCTTTTTTTAAATGTAAATATTATAATGGTAATATAAACGTTTGAATCGAACCCTGAAATGAAGATCTTAAGGGAAAAATTACAAACTCATTTCTATATATCATGTTCTGGTTTGAAAAATTTAACCAAGTACCACTCACCTCCATCTATTAAATCGGTACAATGATTAAAGTAGTTATCCAGCAGTTCAGACAACTACCTGGTTTGTTTTATTTACATGATTCAGTGAACTATAATAAATTTATGTAAGATTCCTATGTTTTTAGTTAAATATTTATCAAAGAACGATTTTTTTGTGCAGAAAAATATTTTTCATACACAAGAAGAATAACAGAGATGAGTAGAGGAAATATGACTTAAGAAGGAAGTCTTTGTAGATCTTATGTTCTTCCCCTTTCCCACGGCTCTAGTGAGCTTAGTCATTGCCATTACTGAAGTGATATGCGTCCTACATCGTCATCCATTCTGAGTTAGTGAGGTACGTATTGCCCATTTTTCCATGAATTAAATTTTTTATGTAGTTTCTCTTTGGAGCTTCATGGAAATTTCGTCTTTGATATAAAAACTTGAACGGATATAGTTTAGAACTAATGATACACTCTAAATTCAATTTTCGGTGACAAATTATGTAAAAATGAGTCCAATACCGGAAATTTCCCTTTGAAATTGAAAAAAATAAATGTTCTCATTCCTTTGAGCCAAGCTCATTTCCAAGTAATGGTTCTTAATAGGGAACTTATTGAGAATTTCCATAAAGAAGGTTTCACAATATACCAGCGCAACAGACATTGCTCTTAATCACAATGAATCGGGAAATATTGGAGAGCGTTAAAATTTCAAATATTATCTAAGCCTGCGGGACTTTGGAGCATTCAAAAAAAAGTATTCTTTCCCTCTAGTGCCTTCGGATATTTTAACAAGTGGCTCTCCGGAGAAATTTGTCAATCATCATACCAGCAAATAAATTTGTCATTTCCCACGGTGTTTGTTTATAGCTATTCCATCACACGACTTTAATGCTATCGCATGTAAATTTAATTCTATATTACCTAATATGGATCATCAACGGCCAAAAGGATACTTTCAGAACTATGACTTTTCAAAGATGTTAGCACTTGCGAAACCGTTGGAGGGCTACCTTAACTAATTCTTTTATTACTGAAAATAACATACTTGATAAAAACTATAACTTAAATGCTGGACGAGAAAACACCATAACTGTCATACAAAGCATTACATATGTATGAAAATATTATACATGCGTTCTGAATTTTCAAATTTATCTCAAGTTCTCGATTTAAAACATCCATTTAAATGTATATACTTACTCATAGCCTTGTCACACACAGTATGTTATTTCAGTTGTCGCTAATTTTTTTATGGGTGATAATGGCTGGTTTCATTTTTCTTAAAATTCCTAATTCTCTATAAAATAATTGAGTCTAGTGCATAAATGTTTCGGTTAGAAAAAGTTTGCACTTTGAAGAAACATATATGTTTATCAAAATAATGGTCTCATTTAAAATATATCGGTAACTGTACTTATTAAAATTGAATATTGCTCACAAGGATGCATAATATATGAGATTAGTATTCAACGTAACTACTTGAAGACCCTCAAAAGAAATAAAATGCACCTATTAGAAGCGTGGGATGATAAGCAAATTGGAAAATCGAAAAAAAAATTTGAAAAGCTGGCCAGAGAAGACTAGAAATCTTCAAAACCTGGTGCTGGAGGAGGATAAATCATTGGACTGGAGTGGACTGAAGATAAAATGAACGGATATATGAGAAACGATGAAATATACAGAAGAGTAGAAGATGAGAGAACCATATAGAATACGATAGAAAAAATAATGGCATGATGGGATGGACACACCCTGAGACAAAATAACTTTGTGAAAGGCCCACAGAGGAAGTGAAGAGTCCCCAGAGGAAGACCCAGGAATAAGTTCATGGCCAAAATAAAGAAGATAGTGTATAGGAGAGATACCATGAGGTAAGGGAACTAGCATTAGGTAGGGAAGGGTGAAGGGCTGTAGTCAACTAATCTTAGGAATGAACAAAAAATGATGATGATAAACGCGGGGGAAAATGTGAAACGCTGAATAAAAATGAAAAATGTGGATTGCCGCAGTTTGAGAATGGCTTCGAAAAAAATACTAATTTCTGTTAGCCTTTCATTTAATTAGGGGTCCAGTTACTTAGTATCATCTATACATCAACTTCTTTGTATTCTCAGCCACTATAGCCTTAATTATACAAATAAACTCCACGAACATGGTCACTTTACAAATGAGCAAAGACGAAGGAAATTCTGAAAACAAAGATTAAATTCCCAGGGTAGCTTTCCTCACAGATAAAAAACATTCACTTAATTAGCAGCTGGCTTTAGGGTTTTTATTTTTTTATATTCTTCGTAAAGGTTAATTAAAAATTTCGTTTTTCTAAAGTCATTCTAAAAAAGGAAAATACCCTACTATGAAGAGTCAAAAACGTTACCAGAAACACTGAAAGTCATCCGTTTCCTGAAACCTTTAAAGGAAAAATTTGTAGAAAAGATAGTAGATGGTAATGAATTAGGAATCATACTTATAATTAACAACTTTTTGTTTTATGAATGTATACAAAGAAGGCCTAATCATCTCCCAGGCTATTTACACAAAATTACGGGCAACCCTGGACTAGTAGATTGATACCGACCATAGAATTTCCACTCTATAAATGGTGAATATTTATGAAATAGACTCATTTTACACTAATTCATACATTATTGGAGAAATGTCCACAAACAAAGGAAATAAATTTAGTACCACCTAAAAGTTGATATCATTTATTGACTGATACTCTGTTAGCTGAGATGAATCATAAGAATTTAAAAAAACCTAGGCAGATGAATATTTGATTTAATAATGATATATTCATTTTTCTCTAAGTAAGGAGTAAAATACTAATATAGTACGGATAAAAAATAAACATTAATACACATTAGATAAGCTTGCTGCATGAAGTACAGATTTTCATCCCTACCAGATATTGTGAATCATTAAGCGCCTCTATAAAATGATTTGTATAGAATTGATTCAGTCGGGCAATAGACATCGTATTTTATTTCGTATAGCCATTTTTCAAATTGAGTTTATAGTATTTTATATTATGTAATTAATTATCATTGTAATTATTTTTTCTGTATTCTTATTACTTGTATAATTTTCATAAATATCTCCTTAGGATTTTTACTCAGATTTCAACATATTCAAAAATGTATTTTAAAATATATTTTGCTTAGTATTTCAGATACATCCCTTTAAAAATAAACGATTCATATGTCATCAAAACTATTGAGGGGATGGAAAAGTCCTACTGACCATACGATCTAAATAAATATCTATTTTTATGCCTATAACACCCTTACACTGCACCAACTAGCGATTATAACTTAGTCGACCTTCACTATGCACTTCTTATTAATGTCAACAGGAAAAACTATATGTTTTATATTAATCATATAGTAATATATAAAGAAGTAACTCTCTTTTTCCGAGCTAAAATTCAAACTGTAGGTAATATGAGAAGACGTAAAAGTGAACTACAGAAATGACTGGAAAAAGAGTGGACTTTCAACAATTTTAATGGCACTATTTCGGACCTCATTTCCTTTTGGGGTTTTAAAAACATATTTTGTAGTTTGCAAGGTAATATTCAGAACCCTTTCGCACAAGTTATGCGTTAATTTTAATCATGGTGATCATAAAATACTTATTTTCCTATGCGTATTCTCTTTATTCATATCTTTTTTATTTATTTTTCACCATTATTTCACTAAACAAGCATCTTTTTTTCCATTAATTTGTTCCTCTTGGCTCCGTTTGAGACTAACTGCAACTCCTATGACAATTTTGCCTTCCTCGCTGATACTTTGATTTATTCTTAATATGATAGGGACTCAGCCAAGGATTCGCAAACCCATGAAGCACCCAAGGCAGCCACTATGCAGAACACCTAAGCCGTTAAGTGATGGACCACACACCATTTATGGAGGGGTTGGCCTCGGGGAGTGAAGAGTCCAAGCATCCGGTTGGAATCCCCTGGGCGGTCACTATCCCCGAGGGTTCACCCGTTCCTGCTCATCCAGGAAGTTCCTTCCTCAGCATCGTGTAGGACTTCATAAGTTTAAAGTGCTATGGATGAAGAGAAACATCTATAATGTGATCTTTCTTTATATGTACTTGTTAAATTATTTCCTAAAAATAAATAATAATATAAAGACAGACTCGTCGGGTGAGGACGTGTTATCCCTGTGCTCTCTCCTTTGGCTGCCTTTTCGTTTGTTTTGGAGCTTCTCTGCCGTTTATTTTCGGTGAGATCGGTCCTTACTGTTACTACTGCGCATCCATCTACTTTGCAGCCCTTGATTATTGATAATTTAGTAATTTTTCATATTTTTTGTGTCTTAACAGCTTGTTCTGTGCTCTGGTGAGGCTTGGTGATCGGTTCGCGTTTGTTAGTGACCTTCATAGGGCGGAGCTTTACTAACCCTGTGTCATTGCCGCTTCGGCGGCGATGGCCTTGAACGGGGGCCTGGGGGGCCATCCCCATCTCAGGCCTTCCCCCGTCAACTTCCACTTCCCGTGATAACCGAGGGGAGGAATTAGCGTTTTTAAACCGAGCACCTTCCTATGAAGTTAAACCGATCAACTGAAACTCTCTCGTCCCCACCGTCTTCTCCAACAATTCTCAGGAGAGTCATCGGCACCTTGCAAATGACGCCTGTCGTCAACCACCACACCGAAAATGACCTTGATCGCCCTAATCATCCCGAGGCGCGTTCTGCGACGCAAACCCCGGTCGATTATGCCGCCGCAACCAAAGGAATGAATTCTGGTAGAGCATCGGTCTCAAATTTCCCAGCCAACCCAAATCCATTGCATCAACTGCCCAGAAGAAGCTTTCATTCCAGTTATGCCTTGCCTCCGAAGAAAATAACACCTCTTGAAAATGAATCCTCAAAGAAAACGCGAATCCTTCTTCCATGCCTGGAAAATACCTCTCTCCTAGACTACATTTACGGCGTTGGCGAAGCCGTGGGAGGAGGCTCATACATCCCTCACGCATCGAAAATTGCAAACCAAAGAATAGCTATTTATTTCAAAGACGAACCCACTCTCAATAAATTCATGGACGATATTGGAGGAATCACCTTGAACGATCAATTCGTAGAAGCTCGTAAAATGGCCACAAGAGTGTAAAAACTTATCATCTCCAACGTACCACCTGAAGTTCCAGATCATGAACTAATAGACATAACTGAGAAAGCTGTGACAGTTTGTGGCCAAATTAAGCACTTTCCCGTTGGTGCGAAGAAGGAAGGTTACGATCACATCCTATCCTTTAGGCGATCGGCGCCTGTCACGAGAAGACCACATTCAATCTTGCCTGATTCAGTGCTATTGGAAATAGAAAACTCGTGGCACCGCATTTACTTATCCTTCGAAGAACCGCGGTGTTTCTTATGCAAAGCCGAAGGGCATGTTGCTAAACACTGTCCCACCCACAATACCACCAGTGTAGCTTCAAAGGCTACTTCTGATTCTAATGGATATACTCCTTCTGATTCTAATACTCAAGTTCCCACTGTTTCCGCGGAGTAGCTCAATATTTCCACTCAGCCTCAGCAAGATAGTGACACCTTGACTGACTCACTCTTATGCCTTCCCTCCCAGGAAAAATGTCCATCCGAGTCAAGCGGCACTGACAATCTTAATTCCGAGCTCATTCCTGGCACCCCCCTTCACTCCCACCCTCCACCTACTGATCCACAGTCCAACTCCTACGCCACTCACCTTATCTTCCTTCTCCACCCTTTTTTCTCCCGCTGCATTACCTAATTCTGTAAGCGACCTAGAACTATCGAATGCCGACATTTCCGTGAATGCAGAATCACGGGAAGCAAATAACATGAGTCAACGCACTCCCCTTGCCTTCCAAGCAGACGTAGATCTTATGTTTGGCGACACAAGCAACGATTCACCACTGGCTTATCGCAATGTGAAACGGCAACAGAATGAAAATGAGCAGCAGGGGGAGACTCCAGCCCAAAAAAAGAAGGCACTGCTGGGAGACGGTCGAGGAGATATGCCTACAAGTAATTACCGCTTAGGTGACAGTGACCGAGAAATGATCGAAATAGTCATGAAGGAAGACTTACCTAACAGCTCCTTCAAATCTGCATCTATTATCTCTCTGCTAAAAGAAACGCATAATTGCACTACCCTGAAGCAACTTATCATAATAAAGAAATTTACCTCAGATATAGACGGTTTATGTGACACGTTAAATGGTGTGAAATTGTATGTTTCGGAAAAACTTAGAGTTCGAATTACCAGAAAGATTTCACACCTTCAAAAGGAATAAAACTGTATCACGTACGACTTACCACATCTCCATGAATTGTACGCTTTCCTGAATAACGTTAAATGTTAAATCTGTGAGAAGTCAAAGTTAGTAGGCGCAACTTATAGTCTTCGTGTCTAGATGGAAACCTGATATTCTTTTCCTCCAGGAAACAAACGTCTCTTTAGTACCAATGACAGGACTTCCAGGATACCAAATAGATCTCAACCCGCCAAGAACTCACCATACTGGAACAGTAATCGCTATTAAAAATATCCTCTCCGACTCGGTGACAAAGAATACAATATTTTTTGAAGGACATGTACAGGAACTGAAGCTTACCCTCAGAACTGTCCGCACCTCTCTAAGCATTATCTGCTTTTATGGACCACGAAATATTGAAGCTGCCTTGTAAGCTACAGAGGCATTGAAAGACCACCTGATACAGTCTTCACACGACCTTGTTTCATCCTCTTTGATAACTGTACTGGGAGGAGACTTTTACACTACACTACACCCACGAGAAGATAGAATTGGACAAGTCGAATGGAATCCACGCTTAGCCCTTGCTCTAGAACGGGTGGTTAACGACTGTGATATCTAAGACGTCTGGCGTGAGCTGATGCCAAAATCCAGAGGACATAAGTTCATTACACCACGTTCATCCTCAAGACTTGACCGCTTTTACGTATCTACACACAATATTCACAAGGTGAAAAATGTTTCTCTCCTGGATTCCTTTTCTGACCACAAGAGTGTATGTATCAAAATTGTCCTGCATGGAAGACTACCTCAACCACCTTACTGGCGATTTGACAACACTTAAGTAACGAAGAATATCTCCAAAGTGTGAAACTAATCATTAATAGAGTTGCCGAAGAAGATTTAAATGCCACAACTAAATGAGAGACTATAAAGATAGAGGTGAAATCTTTCTCTCAGCATTTTAAACAATGGATTATTAGGCCGGAAACCACGCAACTATCCAAGGAGTACTACAGACTACAAGGCGGTTGGAATCCCCTGGGCGGAACCTATCCCCGAGGGTTCCCCCCGTTCCTGCTCATCAAGGAAGTGCTTTCCTAAACATCGTGAAGGACTTTATAAGTTTAAAGTGCAATGGACGAAGAAGAAAATCTATGATGTGATTTTTTTATATGTACTTGTTAAATTCTTACCGAAAAATAAATAATAATAATAAGACAGACGGACAGACAGACGGACAGACAGACGGGCAGACAGATGGACAGACAGTTGGACATAGCTAGATTGACTCGTGAGGTGATTCTGATAATATCTATATGCACTGTTCCATACCTGCCACGCCTCCTCCTATGCGTTTCAATTCTGCTGTGATAAAAGCAATATACGCTACTCACGTAGTGGTGTAGGGTATAAAACTTTGACTGCGTTTCCCTTAAGTACATTTATTTAAACGCTGGAAATAACCCTACATGTAGAAATATAAATAAAGTAGAAACTATATTTTTATTAATTATTTTCTTTTAAAATTTTTTTTAATTTTTATTTAATTTTCTAGAAATCTGTCATAATTAAAGCTACGTTGTGGCTTGGGTTTGCCATAAGAAATTCAAAGTTTAACTTTATTCAAAACTTCAATGGAAATGCGTTTTTTATTCAAAATGTACCTTTATATTCATCAGGAACCATGACCATAATATGAAACGTATGTTTTTACGTTTATAAGCAAATGTGAGCACTTTTCTTCGAACTCTTTCAAAAATATGTCAATTTCCATAAGACTACGATTTGAAATCGCATTAGATTACCAAGAAACAAAATCAGCAACCTGAAGTTTTTTTAGTACTTTTCAGTAGATATTGCTATTAAGTTAATGCATGCAACATTTTATAGAAACGTGTGCATAAACGAAAATCGCTTAAACTACCTTAAGAAAAAATAATTTTCGACACGGTTTTCTTGTATCGAATAATTTTTCGGGTTCTTCGGCGGAATTCCAGTCGGCAATTATCAAGCAGATGTCTCGTTCTCTCTGCTATCTTGCGTATAAACACCCTTAGGATGATAGAGGGAAATTGGAGAGGTAAATCAGGTATGAGTGGTGATACGTATTTATAAACGCTGCCCCATTACTATGGTCAGCACGTAGTGGAAACCGACAAAGATGAATGAAGTTAGTCCAAAAGGTCAGTGAAGTTAGAAAAGCAGAAAGTACTATATAGATGAACAAACAACTACAGGTATCGTTTGCTGGTATAACCGTTTTGAAATCCTAAAAGTGCCCAGGGATGTGGGAATCTTCATTTGGCTAGCTTCCTCTTAACTTGCGATTCCAGTTGAGGGCAGCTCTGAGTCACGATGGTAGTGAAAATGCTTGCTGTAGGGATTGGATGAAAAAGCCCAACTTTATCCGATCAAAAATGGGTATGTTTCAAAAGTTTTCTTACTGGTTTGAGAAGAATTGCGTGAAATATTTATTCGGTGAAATAATGTCATTAGACATGATGATGCCGATTGAACAACTACAAAACATTTGTCCACTTATATGCTGCAACGCGAGATTATCCCGAAAATGTTTAAATCAACTTAAGGAATTGGTTAAGGAAGCCAAGGAACTTAAAATGAAGGTGAGTGGACGTGAGGAAATAGGAAGGCCAATGATGATGGGATGGGACTTTAAGTCAGCTCGATGATCTTGAATGGAACAGGAGGGGAATATAGGAGATGGGTGCGCCAAGGATCAAGGGGTTTGACCGAAGGAGATCCAGAAATTTCAGCCTTCTCGAAACCACTCTCACACCTTCTTGGACGAAAATTGAGACCTCCGACCCCATCTGTCCATTAAAGATAGGCAGAAGTTCCTTGGGGCGGGTTGGGTAGTGGGCAAAATGGGTGGGGGATGAAACTTGAGTCGATAGGGGGTGGAGGGAGCAAAGGGTCGCCGGGAACCAATCCCCTATTCCCTCACCTCTAGTTTCTTCCCCCACCCCCAAAGACTTATGCTCACATCAGAAAGTCCGTTTGAAGGACCAGAGAGGTATACTAGGAATTGGATCGAGAAAAACCGTTCAATTTAAGGGCTTCCTTATTGAGGATATGGTTAAGTGGTATGGTGGAAAGTAAAAACTTATTTTAGCAAATATATTAGACACCAAGTGTTGAAATTCGCAGTGAAAAAATCATTTGACTTGACCGGGATTCAAACCCGCATCTCCCAATCATAAGGTGTGTTAGCCAGTTACACCACCAAGTCATACAGATCCGGGTTCAAATCCTAGTGGTAAAATCATAATCAAAAATGGTTTTTTGATGGCGAATTTCAATCATTGTTGTATATGCACCCGTGCGAGTGACTTTGTACCACATCATTTGTCAATTCAATGACAGAAAATTAATAAATGAGATTATTTTTAATAGAAGAAATTGATAAATGAAAATTTAGGTGATAGAATTTCCTCATACACTGATGTTTATGAAGAAGAAAGCAAGAGGGTGCTCTCCAAAAATAGGTTTTTAATGATACAACAACATAGTCTATAAATAAGAGACATAATTACTTTTAGAATGTTTGATACGGTGAACTGTAATATTATGGGAAAAAAGAAAACCTTAAAGAAGATCCTAGATAGAGGAAAATAAAGGTTGGCATATTGGACAATAGGGAAAAATGAAGACCTTTATAAAAGGTGAATTTGAATACTAACATAATACGGTACTGAAAGCAGGAGCTATCAGGACTGATAATATGAACTCGTGATAGTAGACTGGCAAAGGAAACTTTCACCTGAAGTGCTACATATAACACGTATATAAATTTGGTTTAACGGGCAAAAAGCATTATGAGGCGTATACTTCCATGAAAGCAATAAAAAAAAGAGATTGAGAAGTAAGGTGAAATAAATTAGCAAGCCAAACGCATGTGGCCTAAGGAAAGGAGGAAGATCTACAGCGAAAGCATTAAGTAAATTTTGCAGCGAACAAACCTATTGGTTCTCGCGGTCCACAGCGGAAGAACCGTGAACATGAAGAATATGGTCACCAATTTTATATGAAGTTGTCTATTACTTACCTTACCCACTGGCATTACGGCGCTAAAGGTGCCCTTGCCTACTCAATCACTCCTCTCCAGGTCTCTCGCTCCAAAGCAAGAGGTGACCATCTCCCTACACCCACTTGCTGCAGGTCCTCATTCACATCATCCAGCCACGTTTTGCGCGGTCGCCCCGGAAGTCTTGTACCCTCTGGCCTCCGGCTGAACGTTCTCCGTCTTGCTCTATTTTCAGGCATTCTTTCTAGATGACCGAGCCACATAAATCTGGCACACTTGACTTCCCATAATAGACTAGGTTTATCATATAGACTATATAGCTCGGCCTTAGTGCGGTTACGCTAAATGTTGTTTTCGTTAATTCGTCCGTAGGATCTTCCTCTCCCACGAGTTGAGCAGCAGCTCATCTCGGCTTTTCATGATCCATGTTTTGCAGTCATATAGACCATGGGTCGAAGAACTGTTTGATATAATCTTTCTTTGGTTTTCCGACTCAATAACTGTGACTTAAATAGGCATTGGAAGCCAAAGTAGGCCTTCTACCCTACATTCACTCTTTCTTTGATTTTCAGGCTGTTATCACTATTTTCTGACATCGATGAACCTAAATATTTAAAGGTAGTCTCTCTCTCTCAAATTGGTATCCACCTACTGCAAAATGTGCTGGAGGCTCATTTCCAGTCCTTTTCAATACCATAACCGTCGTTTTTTCCTCATTTATGATGAGGCCGGCCCTTCCTGATTCTTTATCTGTTTGCTGAAAGGCTTCTCTCAGTCCCCGCTCATTCCTGCTGATTAAATCTACGTCATCAGCATATGCCAGATACTGCACTGTCCGGTTTAATTATGTTCCACCAGGGTTAATCTCAATCTTCCGAACAACTCTTTCCAATGTCAGTCTGAAGAGGGTACATGGCAAGGCGTCGCCTTGTCTCAGCCTTCAATTTATACTAAATTCTCTTGACAAACTTCCCGACATCTTTATTTTGTTCTTTGTTCCTGTAAGCGTCATCTTAACAAGTCGAATGAGTTTGTTCGGTATCCATAGTGTAAAAATAGTATCATATAGGAATGACCGTGCGATGCTGTAGTATGCCTGCTTATAGTCAAGGAGTAAATGGGTGCTTGCAATTTACAAGCAGGGGGGGAAGTGTTATATGATGATACTCTTTAAATAAGGAAAAATAACAATGAAAGCTCTCAAGTCTGCGTGCTACATGCAAGCAAAGAAAAGTTTTATTCTCGAAAATGAAATACGCGCCCCAAGAGGTATGGATATCAGATAAATCTAGTACAAACTTATATTGTATCTCATCCGGTTATTAACGACTTTTCAAAATACTATAATCAGTATACCGAAACGAATGTGAAACCACTTGAAGATCATCATGACCTCATTTGATGGCATATAAAACGCTCTTCTACGTTAGATATTTCATATCAAGTACAGCATACTTAATAAGAGCTCACATGAAGAATTTTACTGTATAATTTCGATTGAATTCGAGATTTTTAATACTCTAATTTGCGAAGCGAGTTTTACTGTATAATTTCGATTGAATTCGAGATTTTTAATACTCTAATTTTCATATTAATTTTTTCCCTTCCAATCTTCTGCATGGACTGCATGTTTTTCTAATGAAAACTACAATATCATGAAGCTTGGTTGGTTGAAATTGGTCATCAAAGCTACGGTAGAGGCCAGGAAAAAGTTGAAGATTTTATACGCAGTACTTAGCAGCGCGAAAAATTGTATAAAGAAGACTAAATAACATACTTATAGTGTACCTTACTCATATATGTAAAGCTATCAATTGCAATATCTCGAAGCCTAGTTGACTTTTTTAACTTTTCCGATTTTACCCCAAATCGCCTTAAAATCTAATCATCCTCTGAAACTGGCCAGCCTCGCTGAGTTTCAAACCTCGAATCGACATTCGGCCCGGCGACAATGGAGAAATATATCCATAGCAACGTAAGTGAAAAAATTTCTAAAATCCCAGATAAAAGGTTGGAAATATCAGTTTCACAGTAGAAAGGAAAAAATTCGATTGCAAGAATAAAATTTTTCAAACATTCAGCCTTATATTTGTGAAAAAATCATTCTTGTAGCTCATTTTTTTCATATTTTAATGAACGAAAGAAAAAAGGTCCACACTAACATTTTTAATTTTTCCCATATAATCCCATGTAAAGCTATCGAGTGCAATAATTTGAAGCCTAATCGACTTTTTTTTAACTTTTTCGACATTTTCTCAACATGATTCTAACTACTCTGAAAATTTCACCCACCTAGCTCGTTTAGAAATGCCCAGGAGTTTTAATGAGTCAGTCAGTCAGTTTTGTAACTTTATATATATATGAAAAATGATCTGGTACACAGGTATATTGTATTCATAACATTTTTCCATAAGATTACTTATTGTAAAGATGTGATCAGTAGTGGATCTTTCTGGTCGGAATCCACACTGTTAATCTCTTAATATGTTTTCTGCCCATGTTTCCAGCCTTCGTGCTATGATCTTTGTGAGCACTTTGAACGTGACGTTTATTAGTGATATGCCCCGGTAATTAGCACATTCTAGCTTTGGACCTTTTTTTGGATTGGGCATTTGAGTACGCGCGACCCTTCTTTGGGCATCTTCTCTTCTAGCCACACTCTTACAATGTTATTGTGTACTTCCTGCTGGAGTCCATCCCCTCCATGCTAAACTAGATCAGCTGTTATTTGCTTATCCCCTGGAGCTTTACTGTTCTTCATTACTCTGATCGCTTGTTCAGTCTCAAGTCTGCTAGGTGGTGGCATTTTGATATCCTCTTGTGCTTGGTAGATATTTTCTACGTCTTCAGCTTTCTCTACTCCTGGTAGGTTTAGCAAATTTTAGTAAGTTAAATAGCAATTTTAAAGTACTCTGCCCACCTATGCATCACTCATTTTCGTTCATCCGTTCATCTCCAATTTACACTCTCTATCATTGATCATGAACGCTCTTGCCTGAAACCCTTTCTTTTTATCTTTTATCTTGCTATACATCTCTCGAGATTTCCTTTTAGCTGCCATTTCTTCAATATTTCCCACCTTTGCTTCGCGTGTACCTATTAATGCATCGACGTGTCATTCACAATACATTACCCCGTGGATAATTCGATGAATTTCACAAAGTAGTCAAAATATCCTCTTTGCTTACACTTTATGTCAAATATTTGACACATGGGATGGGGAAATAAGTTTTACGTTTGCTTTTCTACCCATTTTTACTCAACTATATGCTATAATTCGTCTATTAATTTCAATAAAGAATTGAATCGTAAACATCTATGGAAATCTACTATGCTTAGCTCTGTGGAGATAACTTTCTCCCGTAAATATTTCATAGTTATGCTGCCTTCCATGCCGATATCAATGAATCCATGGATCCTGGTTGCGAGGGCAGGATGACTCATGGCTGGGTGGTAGGGGCCTAGTGTCCGCAAACAATCAACAACCCTCACCACCCGCGGAAGTTAAGGGTTTGTTCTTCAATGCGGGGTTTCGGATAGGGGTGGTTGAATGTTGGTTGGAACTGGGGAAGTAAGAGGAAGTGTGTTGGAGTGGATGAGGTGAGGGGCGGGGGAAGGGGAGGGGGGGGTCAAGGGCCGCGGACTTAACAGTCGTCAAGGATTATCCGAGCGAGATTAGGAGGCGATTGTTTTGGCAAAGGGAAACGACTAAGACACCCAGCGAATCCAAAATATCTCACTCCTCAGACGGAGAGACGTAATTTGGTCCCCTCAGACTTTCCACGAACTTTAACCCAAGGGACAAAGGATGAACGTGTGGGCGTCTCATTTCCCGAGTAGTTAGTTCTCATGGGAGCGTTTCACGAAAAAATTATAACAAGGAGGACAAAGAGTCTTCAAACTTACAAGGATACGAGAGTATTCTTTTTTGGTCATACCGGCAAAAAGAAAACACCCATTCAAAGTTATATCCGGCACACTTCCTGATAAATAAGGCTCTTGAAATTTAGAACAGTTTACAACTTAGGCAATAAAAAGAAATAGCTGATGAATATCGAGGCAGATAAAGCACCCAAAAGAAACTAAATTAATATTAGAAAGTATTTTTCAATATTCAACTTTCAAGTTTTAAATAATGAGAATTCTTAAAATGGCGCTATACACTTTTCCAGTGTCACAAAATGAAACGACAAGTCAATTTCAAAGGCAATCAACCAAATTTTCTCGAATAGACGCAATCAAATGAACCTTTTAATATAGAATAGAAGATGCAAAATGGAATTAGAAAACATTCCCCCATCGTCATTGGCTAATTAATTGATAACAATGAACCCACAATATCACTTCCGAAAACTACATAAAATGAATTAAAAACCGCTTAAATTGGTACAGAAAACGCGATGAGTATAGCAGTAATTTGAACTCAATAATCGATCTTTATATGACTCTAATGACAAAATCACTGACTATATATTTTAAACTAAGTAAGTTTACACTATACACATTGTAAGAGCAAAAAGTTGTCAAATAAATATCTTTGCCGAAAAAAAATTGAGCAAAAAAATGTAGAAGTGTGACGCTATCATATAACTATGTACTTAGTTTCAGTGTAAACTGGAATTATTTTTGAGAGGTAGGATTGTAAGTTAGGAATTGACAGAAAATCTAAATGTGATGTGCTGAACTCTTTGACTTTGAAACAAGGTCAGTCGGTAACTTAAAACTGAGGAGAATATACACACTCTAAAATTATTGTAACGGACAGAAGTTATAAAAAACTAGGCGCCTTAGGGAAGATATAAGGTACACATAGATAAACCACACTTTAAAAATGTAGTTAACTTTGAAAAAAAATTGAATATTAAATGAATCAGTAGGATCAGAAGTGAGGACCTGTGCAGAAGAATGGATAAGGAAAGAGCCATATGGAGTACGATACAAAAGTATGTACAGAGGCATGGTCCACACTTTAAGACATAACCACTTTATGAGGGACATAATAGAGGGAAAAGTCCACGAGGAAGGCCGAGGGACAAATTAAATAGACGTACTGCAACAAAATATGAAACAAAAGAGCTAAATGGCCATAAGGAATTTGGAACAGAGCTGGGTAGAATCGAAAATTGGAGTCGAACAAGCTTAGAATCGAATACAAAATTTTAACTATTACACGGTTGAAAAGTATACTTGTGTAGCTGCAGTGAAAAAGCATGCTTATTCATGCTCATTATTTGGCTCTAATAATATGATTCCAAGTTAGAACTATAACTCAGCCACATTTTTACTCGTGCAGGATTTTTACGAAAATTGTCATTAATATTTACAGTCAATTTACCCTTAATACTAAAAAAAAGCTGGAAGAATTAAATAAAAGAGTTCACAAAAGACATTGTTGTAAGTTTTGGTCAAGTAAACGTTAATGTCTAGAGAAGGGGTGGCGAACCTTTTGCGATCGAGTGCCAAAGTTTATAAAATAATAGTATACTCGCTCGACTCGCGTGCCAACCCATCGAGTTAGATAGAGGTATCCCTTAGCGCCCTCCCAGCTCCGCGTTACATAGGTTCGCCACCCCCGGTCTAGACTATTAAAAGGCTTTAAAATTTCGGCTCAATCACCATACAGTCAGCTTTACGGACGAGTAATACATTTTATTGCGTTTTCATGTATTTTAGAGACAGCATATTTATCAATATAATCATACTAGGCCGGTAATAACGATTGAGCTATAGGCTTATCCTGTGCAATTCAGGGTGATCATTTTTCTATACGCCTTCTTCAGAGCTGCTCTGCATTACAAGGGACGCGTATCGGGGAAAAAACTCTACACAATTAGTAAGCATCTGCCACAGGGATAAATCAACATTTTTAATATATAATTCTTTTATGCATAGAATAATTCCTAAAAATAGATAGGACGTTATGAATCGTATTCACATTACGATAGAAGGAACAAAAAAATGGCAGAAAATAAAAATAAAAAATCAATGTATTATGAGAAATTATAATTTTAACTTTTTTTCAAGATAAAGGTACTGCTATTGTGATAATACCTAATACTCCTTAGCGAATATTTAGTGCTGGGGCCATCATGTTTTAACTGATAAACTTCATCGATGCTGAGATATTTCTATGCTTTTCCAGAGTTGCAAATGTGCAGTCATTTCCTACTGTCCTTTCATTCCATGTTAATGTAAGGACATTCAGACAGGTATAATTGAAAAATTCTCCACAATGGTTCACGGGGACAAATAGATATTTATAGATGGCCGGATATTGTGAACTAACTATGGTTTTAATACTGTTTTCCGTCACCATTGCTTAATTCTTCATCCTTGTAATGATAGTTGTCGTCACTGTCAAAAAAACTATCAGACACTCAGAAGACCGAGAAAGACATTATTATGTAATTTTCCAAAGGCTTAGACTGTAGTTTCGGGCAAGAGTGGAAAATGTCAAGCTGCTTTATAAATGTACATCTTTATCGAACTGAATAATGAAGCCTGAACAATGGGTATGAAGCAAAAATATCTTTGGAAAAAATTCGGAAAACATTGTGGTTCTCCGTTTAAAGCCAAGGTTTAGCATTGTTACAATCCCCGAGTAGTCATATTTGCTACCATAATTATAAAAACAGGTAATTTACAAATAGAAGGGATTAGATAAAGAATATTTAACTGGAGAAAAAAGAGAAGATATAATTAATTATAATGACTCATCTTAAATTTACAGTATTTATCAAAGAGTGAATATTTTACATGAAAAGTATGTCTAAATATATTGGAATTGAAGAAATATTGCTTGCTATTAAAATACTCTGTATTTTTCTCCTATAACTGCTTGCTGAACTGTTCCAATATATTTTTTCCAGTAAGAGGTTAAAATAATGAATATGACGATACAATTACACACAATCGTGTTTACGTGATTAGTAGACCCACAGTAAAAGTAATGATGGTAGAAGATTCCTATAACGGAAGCGGATTCAATTTCTGTTATTATCTATTTTATATATTAAACCAAAGCACAATATACACTGTCACAAGTCTAACAGCGATTAGCCTTCACACTTATATCTAATTAAAATATTAGATTCGACTAAGAAGAGTTTCATTTGCCAAATGGGTTAAATTTTATTAAAAATAAAGTATATTATACACTTATATTCCACTTTAAGTAGTAATGCAAGGACAGGAAACACTTTTAACAAACTTATTTTTGAAAATGTCATAGTAAGGTAAGAGAAGTAGGAGATAATTGGTACACGTGAAAACATACCGAATGAGATATATTGGTTGAAATTTTGAGGGAAAATTCATATATGACGGCAATAATATGATGCAAAATACTAACGAATCACGAAATCAATATTTTCTTAGCAATTATATAACCAGAATACCAGAGGAAAAAATACATCATCCATAGCAAATTATTGATGATATTCATTTTATCCAGCGTAGAAAAATAGCTACAACCACCTTATCGGTGCATTTCAAAACACAGAAGTACATCTATTCCGTAACTAATTGACTGTCAGAAAAATTTGCCGTTCACGCTAAAATACCCAAAATATACCCATGGCCGTCTATATAGCTTCAAGTCAAGAAATTTCATTTAGCGAGAGAATTGACCATTGACAGCCAGATATCGCCCACATGCTTGCAAAATCAAACCAGAACCATTATGTGGTATTTTATATACGGGAAACGAATGGAGTTGCCCTGGACATTAGCGTTTTGCCTCAGTGGAAAGGAATGTGCACACCCTGAATGCTGAACATCAAGGCACGTGATTTCTCCACCCTTTATGGCGAACGAGGGAAAGGTCCTGAACATTCCTTGGCTACCACGGTACGACCCACATGAATTCGCAATCTAGATGGAAAAACACATTTTTGAAGAAAAAAGAATTCACATAAAAAGGGTTTCATTCTGTTTTTATAAGAAGCCTCTAGAGCGGCGGAGTGGAATGGTTCCCGGCATCTGATGGCGGCCAAAATTACCTTCAGGGTCCGAGTGGAAGCACCGAGTTCGGCGCTAAATTCATAACACCATATGAAACTTTCATCTGGGACACCTGCGGCTCGCACGCTGGGACATGGTGGGACGACAAAGCAGATTCTACCGATGGACGAGGAAAGTTTTGGCCAAATCTTTTGGCCTGTACAGAATGACGCGTATCAAGGAATTTCATATTGTGTTAAGAAAATGACTCAATACTCAATACAAGGTACTGAAACCGATGTCCCACACATTACATTATTTTCAGGGAGTTTAAAACCGTGAACATAATTTTCAAAGTCAATGCAAGTAGCTAGTAATAGGTGTTTTTCTGGTAATGGGTCCAATGCTTGTAATCTCTACGTGCTCTAAAATCTCAAAAAGTCTATTCATCAGAAAGATTCACTTCAGTCTCAACATTTGTTTGCCAATCACGGATTGAAGTTAAAATAATCCACATATGATGTTAATTCCATCTGCATTTATAAATATACTTAAAATTAGGAAACTTTATACTTGATTAGCATTAAGGATTATAAGTATATTGATAACAAAGACATGACACGTTGACATATGCTACCGTGATTTATTTTAAGGAAGAACGCATGTGTTTATTCCGAAAGTTGAGTTTAATTGTTTTACTTAGACCCACGCATTGAATATCTGAGGAGGCCAATGTGAACAAATAGTCGTGAACTTTGAGCTTACTTTCATTTCCTGTTGCATCTTTGAGCATGGTTTTATAATTATATTATGGCAGCGCGATTATGATCAACTCTTCGGTAGATTTCCCACTTAACAATAGTATACATCAACAAAGCCAGGAATAGCACAGAGTAGTCGATGTCCGCGAAATAATTTCACCTGAAATATAAGTAGAGTGAATGACGTAGTTGTCGAAAGGCCTCCCAATGACTCCTGAGGTACTTTTTAATGAGATTCAAACCATACCACTAAAATTACTTCATGTGCAACAAGCACAGCTACATTAATAATCTGAATTCCTTGAAAAAGAGGAGGAGTTATGCCGAATTTTTTTTATGTCATCTAAGAATAATTGCATAATGAGTGAGTACGAGGGCACAGTTATGACATATGAGTACTGAGTGATTATACAATCGCTTTGAGAAAGTAAACATAAAATGATAATAATAATTCTGTTTAATTACTCTGTCAGAGAATGCTTACATAATAATACCTTTAGTTCAATCGGGGAGTAACTTTAGTTAGCCATGTTTACAGAATGGTTTATGCTCACATATATACAGGAAGTACAACACCTTGATTTTACAGGGCATGTATCAAATACTTACAGGTCATGTATCAAATAATATTACCGTTATAAGAAAACATCCTCTTGATTGAATAAAAAATTCTCGGGCTTCTAGCCGAGTAAGATTTTTTGTTGCTAACGTTTCGACGGATAACACTTCCATCGTCCTCAGAGCAGTAATTATAGATAGTATTTCTTCATTGTTGTGTTCAGGATTTTTTAATTAAATCATGAAACAGGTAAAAAAAATGATACACTTCAGATCCTGTGTACAATAAATATAGCTTAAATAACGTCAGGTAAGAATTTGGGTTAGGAAATACGTGCTTCATGTAAGGTGTTGAGAAAAGGGTTGTATATTAATTACCCAGTATTACCGCTTATTATGTAAAGACATCGCCAAACATTATAAATAAATATATATGTAAAGAGGAGCAACCCAAATAAAGAAAATATTCTACATACCCTCAAAATGGAGCCAATAGGCATTAGAGTGCATGCTAAACTAAACATTAATTAAATCAATTAAATAAAAACGGTTTAGTAGAGGAAGTATGGCTCCATACGACAAGTTATCATTACCAAATGCTGCAACGACGGGTTATATTGACAAAATGGCTTAGCGACATTAAACGCTATTTTGTAAAAATATATTTCATTGCCTCCAAGTAAAAAGTTGAATTCTGTTGAAAAACCATTCATAAAATACGTTTTTGATCATGTGTTTCTTTGTGTTTTTCTACCAGTAGTAGTACCAGTTTTGCAGTAGTTATATATTATTGTTAGAGGAAACTCATAGTGCGTATGTTTGCTATGCATAACTACGTTATTAATGTTCATGCAGTATAACGGGCCAAAATCGGTGGGATATGTTAGTATAAATTATGTTTCTTACTCTGAGTCTAGATTTTTAGCGTGGACTAAAACATTTTAAAAGGAAGAAAAAAACTATTATAAACAATAGTTATCACTTGTAAACCCAATATATCATGCATGCTTCTTTAAAATAAAAGAAATACTTAAATAAATGAAACAGCACAGTGTGAAAATTATTGGTAACTATAAAACCACATTCTAATCATTAATGACAATCATTTATGTAAAAATATGAAATTTGTATATTCCTTTATTCATCCAGTTATTTTTTGTCAGATTTTACATGATACTGTGTATATAATACAAATGACGCATCGAACTTCATTCTGAATGAAACACAACCGATGAAGGAATTAATTTAAGTTCAAACGAAAGAACATTAACTGATTAAGCAAAGAGCGGTAAATCGTTAAATTGTTATCAAACTCCAACTTAATGCAAAGTATATATGATATACACAGAACGTTATTTTAATCAACTAATAGAATTTAGAAAAGAATTTAAAATGTTTAATCTCCTCTGCGTATCACCAAAATTTCTCACTCATATGGTGTAATTTTGCTATACGGCATGCTTTTTCTGCGAATCACGACATAATTAACCGTTCTTAACGGCCATTTCCATGATATGAGTCGGGTTTCACTGTATTCGTTATTTCGTAAATTTAGCCACTACTACGAAATATGTTGATGTACTTCAATAATTCTTTAAGTTATTTTTCTGATTAAGGAAATCATTCTGGAAGCTAAAAACAAGAAGATGAGACGATTAATTACTTCAAATATATGACGGGAGAAAACTAGATTCAACTTAAGTGATATCTTTGTGAAATCTGATGATTCAGAGATAACCAGTTTCCATGATTTTGGCAATCCTTTCTGTTCATACAGATATACATAGCATACCATACATTTCAATTACTTTGTAAGCCAATATCAGGCATGATGAAATATGGAGTGAATGATCAATATACTGCGTGTTAAAATCATGCAGCATTTATATTACCTCTTCAAATTTACGGCAAATTATCTTTGGTAACTCAAAATTAAGAACCATTAGCCGGTACTTCTATGCTCAAAGATAGTTTGGGTCAAAGACTTAACATACACTACCGGCTACATGATCTATCATTTTCGTTTGAAAGTTCTGCTTATACTGAAGAAAAAATATATCATTAATAAATAAATGAAAATAATAAATAATGTTATATAGTATATTGTCTTTAAAATGATCCTTAAAATGCAAATTCTTTGATTAATATGATTGTAATAAACACGTTCTCATTTGTGCATCCTTTAATGGCATAGAATTTAGTTAAGACACAAAATTAAGATATATCAGAATCTCGACAATGTACATATTTTCCTTATAATTTAAATTATATATTGACGGATTGAAATCATAAATTTTCGATTCTCTAGAAATGTTGACTTCTTGGAAACACTATTTCTCGATGTGTCATTTTCGTCTCAGAAGTAATAAATGATATCATGAAGAATCGTCACGAACCGACGCACTATACAAGTGACGCTACTCATTCATGAATTCAATATTGCTAAAAGTAGGTTCACCTCTCCGCAATTTTAAGACAAAAAAATGCATTCACTACGAGAGTGACTTTCAATCCAGGTTGTTGAATCATCACTTAATTAAAAAAATGAAAAAATAATTTTTAAACATGCTTTTATAAAAAATATTGTCAAAAAATCTAAAAAACGAAAAGAGTGTGGCGGTCTGTCATATTCGATAACAACATTTTTTTCAACAAGATTTTGGTATTCAATGCAATAGTGAGCTTCAATATACAATTTCAAGAAAAATTTAAAATGCACTTAAGTTAAGGTGCAAAGTATAAATGAGGTCGCGCTCCATGCTTTCCGTTGTAATATTATCATTGTGTAGCTATTTTTCTTGAATTTAATTTAATTTTTTCCCATACTAGGCTAAATTTTCATTCACTTGAGAAAATATAATTTATTCTTTTTTAGTACGATGTTAAGATATTTTTTTAAGCTTTTTTAACAATATTTTTAATAACATACATTCCATATTTTGACGGGTTTACAGAATAATATTTTCTCTCTTGACTCATCCTTTTATCTTGAACTTTTGACATTGTTAAAAGGTAAGATTTTGTTTTTCATACTAAGCAAAAGAACACGTCTTAATTAAAGATGCATGTGAATCAGATGACAATTAAATCATTTTACAGTGAGAAAATGTTTTTCGCTGACATATTAAATAAATGTTAAACATTTTGTCCTGTCCCTGACTCAAGGCAAAATTATTTGAAAAGTCAAATTTTTCACCCCCATCTTCAATGACTCAAATTTTTGGTGTTATTTTAAAAAAGAGCATTCGTTATTGACAGCCACACAAGTATTTCAATTGTTTTGATGAATGCACCTCTGAATTTTAAGTATGAGATATTGTAGGCAATGCAAATAGAATAATCACTCTGTTAAATCCATTGATTATCAATGGAAAATTCAACTTTATAATACCAAATGTGACGAGTTAGTTGACAAAGAAAATGACCATTGACTTGCCTTAAACCAGGGGTGTAATATCATTGGTCCCGAGAGAAAAACAAAAAGGTGTGCTATCAGACTGGAAGGAGGAAGTTGTTGCCATTAGGGCTAAGGATGGGGAACAGGCAGAACCGAAATTAAGGTATGAGGTTTGCTCAGCGTTTGAGTTAGGTTGAGGCTCTCAATTTGATTAGCCCAAGGGAGAGAGGAAGACCTCCCTTTCCCTTGCCGTGAAGCCTAACCCTCACTTGCCGACGAAACTGCCGCGAAAGAGGAACCACATGCGGTCGCTTGACGAGTTCCTACGGCCAAGGGTTTAACTCTATCCACGGATTAGTGGGCCGAGGGGCGAAATGGAGAAGATGCTGGGGGTGTGGCGAGGCTCATGAGGAAGAGTGTAGCCAGGGATGTGGAGACACTTTGATTAGAACAGGAAGAAGCTCGATAAATGAAGGTACTATTTTATTATGTGGGCCAAGACATAGACTGCCCCCTTTCAACTTGAATGGTTTGGCTGGTAACTTTAAAGAACATTTTATAGAATTTTTTCAACAATTGTACTTTGGCTAATTCTGATTTTTCCGTCAGTAATCCATCCCAAACGGATTGTACACTATCGTGCAATATACAAGGCTGTCGTCTTATTCACAGCACTCTACCGTAAAACCTCTTTAGAATAAATTGAGAACATAAAAGCAAGCTGGAGTTTTTTATAAACATATTTTGATTGTACAAAGTCTCTTTATTTACGGATATCCCTTTCAACACCAAAGTATTGTAACATGGAATTCAATGACATAAACAATGTATCCAATCCATAATACATTGAAAAAAAATTTAATGCAAATGAATGGAATATAACCGACACCATATGATAAAGAGTCCAAAAAATATAGTCTCCTCCGTCCAACTTAAATGGTTTAGCCGTTCACTTTGAAAACCTTATAACAACTTATTGTTGGCCTTTTCAAGCAATTAGACGTTGATTAGTCCAGATTTTTCTATCAGTAACATGACTCCAACAGTTTGTATACTATCGCGTATTTATCGTTCTTTATCGGCTTATGTTCCTAACTCAGGTATCACTAAATAACCCAAAAACTCAGTTGATTGATACGGGTTTATTTCAACAATATCCCAACCACAGCAAGTAGCTACTGAATTCTTCCATAATGTTTGTGAATTATGCAAAGAGATCCAGAGGTAATACCTATAGCAAAACACCGTGGTAAATGCCACCATTTTCCATAGTAAGTTCCAATTAGGAGATAAAGATCGATAGCTTAAAAACTCCTCCGCCTCAATTATGATTGAAGATAATGTTTGGATGCCATACAAGTGTGGGTGTTTCATTGGTTGTTCAGTCCTAGGATTGGTTGACTGCAGCTCTCCACCCTTCCCTATGTAATGCTAGTTCCCTTACCTCCTGGTATCTCTTCCTATGAACCTTCCACTTTATTTGGTCCATGTACTAATTCCTCAAGATTCCTCTGGGGACTTTTCCCTCTATTTTGCCTTCAATTATGTTCTGCACAAACTCACTGGGTCTTCAATCGACCTTGTCCTTTTTTCTATGGTGTTATCTTTCCTTTTCTTTTCTTCTCAACAATTTATCATTTCTTTTTATGTCCGCCCATTCGATCTTCAGCATTCTCTTACAATACGAGATTTAAAAGGATCACACGCAAGTGTGTGGAAGAAAGTTAGTAATACTCGATTTTTTCGAATATTTTTGATATCGAATATTTCCCCAAACACTCAGTAAATGGAGTATTGGTATGGATGTAGATGTTTTATTTTTAAAGATCCTCTCCCTTTTTTCTATACTTGGTAAGTGGCTTCCTTCACTAACTTTAGGCTTTTTATCCATCTTCTACTCGGTTTTTATATGTTCTTTCTACCAATGAGTAAGTTGTCTCTAATGATATGTACCGTTCTATTTCTATCCATCCTGCTTTCATGGCAATGTCACTCATCAGGAGTACCAAAGACCTTTCACTGAGTGACACACATAAAAGCTGACGGCAACATACCACACAGTGCCCACCTCATAACTTATCTACTCCAAGATTATTTACCACAATGAATTAATTAGGTCCCTCTGATTTAGCTGATTCGAAACCTTTATTTATGAGTTAAAAATTATTAAACAAAATGGTTAACATTGGTCCAAATGCTGCGTCCACTGTTATATATTTAGTGTTTAACAAATGATTCAATTGTAAATATTTTTTATATCGTGAAAAAATTGGCAGTGTTCTATTGGCAGGAGTTATCCCTAATAGATCAAAACATATTAATTAGTTTTTATAGGGTATTATTTACGGTTGGAGATCCTATGATACAACCTAACAAGATCTTGCAGGAAAAGAGAACATCTGGGAAAAATAGGAACTGAAAATAAATCGGACAGATTTAACCAGAAAAACAAAAAAAATGTTTTAATTACTTTGAGTAAATAGAGAATAAAGGGTAGCCATAAGTATAGAATTGCCACAGAACAGAAATAGAAAGAGGAAGATGGAAAGTCCATGAAAAAACAAAGGAAAAATATTGTTGTTGTAATGGATAGAGTATTTTATGTGAGAACCTGTTGTGGTGAGCGAAAATGGCGTTAAGGATATATGAATTACTATAAGCTGCAGAGACCCACTATTTATGAACTAAAAAATAATTTAAATAAATGCCCGAAGTTAAAGTTTTTATTGTATGCGTGCAAGAAGTATAAAAAATTTCGATCATATGTTATTTGTCATTTCTTTTTGTGAAGTTTATCCTTGCTCAATCTATCACACCCAATTTTAAAAGAATATTTTTTCTGGGAAGGTTGATATAGGATGACCCTGAGAGTGAATGCACTTTCCCTGAGATCAGCCATCAATTATTTATCAGCCACTTCAGTTTCCCTTGACCATCACCCCTGCCCCCTTGTTGCCCCTTCTCTCATGCCCCTTCTTTCCACTTTAATTACCAGAGCCAATAAACTCTCCGTCCCGACCCCTAGCGCCACTAATCGCCTCACCGTGCCAAAGGCAATGAATTATGGCCGTAAACCTTGTTAGACCTCGTTTTTAGAGCAACATTATAACTCAGGGATATTAAAATGCATTGCATGACTTTGATTAAACTTTTCAAGTTTAATGACAGGCCTCGCACTGAACACCTAAAACTAAACCTCTATAAAGGTTCCATAAACTTATATATTTCTTTCCCTTTGAAAAGTTAAATTATTAAAGTTTTAAAACCGTTTTCATGCGTAAAGCTGAAATGTTTGACATCTAAATTTTTTTGTTGTCTGAATGCCTCCGTTGCATTGTGCCCAGATCCCTCGGAAACTAACGAACAGCTCTGCGACCTCGATTTCTACATGGATGGGTTTTTACCATGTAGAATAGGCAAGGCTTTGCAAGCATTCGTGTTATATCAAAAGCGTGCGAAAAGACGTAATATGAGGGTAATACATGTATAAATGAAGATATTATAGTAAATGATTAGAAGCTTTCCCGGCGAGTCATACGTAGGAATTCATATTGCTCAATGTCTTGAAGTGTCATTTTAGTTACTTTATAAATAATACAATATTTGTTCTTTAAAAATAAAAATATCCTAATACTCAAATACATTATTTTACAATAAAATATATTATGTCACTTTAAAATATAATATGTCACATCTGCGTTCCCTTTATTTACCTAATACTTAAGTTTATCGAAAAAATTGTAAAAAATAACCTCGTAATTTGAAAAATTCCGAACTAAACAAAAACACTTTCAAAGTCGGGTTTTTCCAATAGGATACAAAAGTTTCTTTTTCTGGACAATTTTATATTAACACGCTAAATAATGAGGAAGCCGTTAAATTCAATCAAAAAGAACTCAGAAATCGTAGACTCAATGTTTTTTCTATACCACACTATCTAGAGTACATTTTACCCCTAAACAATTTTGCAAAAAAGAATCCTTGTAATATGTTTATGAAGCCAAGTATTGGGAATGTGAATCCTGAAAAAAGCAAGATTTTTTAATTACAATGAATACCGATCATTATCAGTTTTACACGCAAGCAATCACCAATCTCTTAAAGATCAAATTTGATTATTCCTGCGTATTCACCTCAATTCTAGGCTCTTAAAAATTTATTTCGAAGTTGCGGTCTATACTGGGCACAGTTTAATGCAATACGGCGATATCAGAAGCCCCGATCTCTCAACTATCACCACAGACTTTGTGGTGTCAGAAAGCTGTGACTGGAATTGCCACCATTAATTTGTTTCAGAAATTTCTAAGCGGAAACTTGCATACGTTATTCTCAGGCCTAAACAGCTCTAAATGATGTGGTTATTATCCCGGCAAACATGGCTGATGACGTACTTTTAGGTAACCTGTCGGATCAGGGAAGCCATTGATGCCAACGTTTCGATTTTTTTCTCTGACATCGTCATCAGGGCAGGCAGTCATGACCGTCTATAGAAAATAAATATTCATGAAAACCTCGTAATCCCATTTACAATTTTCAGGGTCTAGTTTTTATGATTTAGTAATATTTATATTAAGAATGATGTTATAGTTGGTCAATTTATGCAGGTTCACGTGAATCATATAATCAACTCATGAAACAAAAATTTTAGGTGTTGCTGGAACAAATTACATTCTCATAATTGATATTGCTTTTTATTTCATTTGACATGATTATTCTCCATAAGGGAAACAGTTGCAGGCTTTACTTTGTGGGCATTATTCATTACGGGCCAAATAAAATGACTTTGTAACCTGCTGGCACCTGAATATGACACGAAGGTTCGAAACCTGGTTCTTGTTAATAAACCACAAGTGGAGATAACAATGTCATTTTATTTGGTTCAAAATCATTGTTATTAATTTTTTCAGTGGCTCATGGTCTGTTATACGATGTGGGGTAAACCATTGAAACATATACAGAGACAACCGTATTGTGCTATTGTCATAATCAGATGGTTTAGTTTGGTCAGTCAACAACTCTCTAACACAAGGGTGCGTGCCAAGTGGTGAACATTGAGGGGTGTACTGTCTTGCTGATGTACGAAGAAGATGTCTTCACGTCGCGGAGTGGTCAGGAGTTCTGTCTTTTGTCGTCAGTAGAAGATGTCTTAACGTCATATGTAGAGCGTTAATGAGGCTATTCTCTTGCGGTGCATCCAGTGATTATTGCGCTTTTATCTGATGTTCTGTTGTGTTTAAGGATATTAACGGATTCATTTTGTCCAGTATAGAGGTTATATCTTATCTGATTGGTCGGAGTTTGGCGCCTCTTTTCCTCTGACCTTTTTTCTTTGGTGGGGAATTGGTTTAGTGCTTTTTTCAAAAGGTGCCAAACCATGACGAATCAGGTGAAAATTAACCTCCTCACCCTACTATATAAATTTGATAAGATTATCGATCCGACAAGAAGCCTGATGGTTGATGACAGAGAGAACCAACAAAAAGTTGAGAGAAATGACATTCATTACCTGGCTGTAAACTCAAGAGATCTTCATCATTACAAATCAATTTTCTTGAAAAAAATGTGGACATTTATCTGCTCAAGTCTTTCATAATTTCCTCCAAAATCTTTCTCACTTGACTTGTATCTCGGCTTAGTACGTCCTGCGTCCTAGGATTCCAGTTAAATACGTGATCTCTGCAGATACGAGTCTAAAAACCTCAAAGGGTTAACCAAACACCTCGGTGGGATGGCATTAATTCCCATTGACTTCCAAGAGTCGCACATCAATGACTAACTGGCTTAAATAGGATTCCACTTTTAGTAAGGGGGCGGAGACTACGTTTCCCGCTCAGCCCCAACCACTAATCTCCCGTTTCCGCTCAGCGAAACCCTTTTATGCACTTCCGTCTCATCCAATCCTCGAAGTCCTCCGAAATTTATCCCTACCCCCCTCTCTCCCTCCCACCCCATGGGCCTCGTTTCTTTGCGTGTGCTGAGGACTCTCTCACTCCCGTCGCAATTACACCATCCGTCCACTTCTCATTCCGACCGCCTCCTTTAACTCCACGACTCCATTTTCCTCATCCTGCTCCCTGCTCCGGCCTTCACCTCTTTCCTCTCCCTGGGGGAGCATTACTATTCAAATGCATTCCTCCCTCGCCTCCCTTCAAGCGTTTTGGAGACTCGCGCCGATGAGAATCGTCTCGTTGAAATGAAGAGAGTCGGGAAAGAGAGGTAAGAATAAATAAAGAAAAGACGAGTCTCATCTCTTCCATCACGGCTGGAACAGACTTCTGAGAAATGACCCACGGGATAGATTCATTCGCCACAGTTTTGTTTAACCTTACACCGGATAGGAAACGTATTTATTCGTTCTTTCGGAAGACACGTTCGCATGCGAGGACATTTGGCCGTCACTTTCGTCTTTTTTCTAGTCACACACCAAGTTTTATAGCTGTTTCTTCTCAAGAACTGTAGTCATCACCACTTCATGATTTATTGCTATGTATTTTCCAGTAATGCTATGCATTTTCCAGTTTTTCGAGCAACCAAATATATTTGTCATAGTAAAGGCAAAAAAATTGCGTCCGCTGTAGTTTTAAACAGTAACTAACTGGAGAGGGAGGCGTCGGGAGGTATTTTTTCCATTCTTCATCACTGTATCTCCAATTGTGTTCTACAATGATCGCATCAACCACCTTCTACACTTTTGTCAACTCTGTAAGGGGAAAGCCTCAGTAGTGAGAAAAATACCAGCCGCAGCTGAAGAAATAACTCTTATTTGGTAGCGTATACGACAACAGTCATCCAGGGCAATAAAATACCCACAAAAGTTTTCTACCAGAAAATTTAAGTCTTCAGTAGACTTTGAACGTAGAATTATTACAGGGAAACTTTTCTTTTGTAAATCACTCATAAAAATCATATCCATGGTTATACGTGAGACTGACGTTGGCTTAATTATTATTATTCACATTATGTTCACAAATCCATTGGTCCAATGGACTTTTACAAGCTTACCTCTAAATTGATTGCTGTTATAATGCTATCCTACCCAGAAAGGACTCCGTAAGTCCGAGAAAGGACTCAAACACGCAGGGCTCAGTGTCATATTTGGAAAGTCCGTTATTTAATTATCGACTAATAATTGTATCAGATGGCTAAAATTGTTTATTCCTTAATGAAGGAGAGAAAAAAGTTCACGTTTTAAATATTCATTTGCCTCTACATGGCAGCAATTTGGGAGAAAGCTGAGTACTGCTGATTTACCGTGAGAATATACAAAAATTTAAAACATGTAAAAAGATGATCATTAAAAAGGTGCCACGATTAAAATGATAATGCTATGGTTGCGCCTATTAAGTGCAAGCCCCAAAGCAGAATGTTTTCTATCTTTCTGCAACGGTTGATGCTAAGACGAAAAACTTTCTACAAGTGTAGGCGTTATAGTAGTTAATTAATCAAAGGGAGTAATTTATTAAACTATAAAGGTGAATTAGTAAAAAAAATCACACATGATCAATTCTTTGTTATCACTGAGCTTAATAAATAGCGTTTCAATATTTTTCCTGGGCACACGAGAGCTTTCTGCAGTCCACATTTTCGTTTTGCGACAATTTCGCGCTGTCGCTCGATGTTCTGCGTTGGGGATTGCAAGTACCCTCATCAACTTGATATCAATAGATGGTCCGATAACAATTTTCATACACATCCAACATCAGCGTTTGTTATTCCGCATTCAATTTTTCATTGTCTCTAATTAGTTTCTAATCCTTTTCACTCTCTGCGGATATTTATCTGGCTTCCTCTCTCCCAAAAATCTCTGCCCTCGATTCTGAGGTATTGATTAACTTTTGGTGAGTTCGTCGATGAGGATGTCTCAAAATGAAGAGTCGGTAAATACAAGATAGATTGAAAAGAAAAGTCTTATCTCTTCCATTACAAATGGAGAAGATTGCCAAGAGACAAGCCTCTGAGAATTAGCGATATCTTGTTCAAAGACATTTTCTCAAGAACTTCATACTTTTAGAGTTCACATCGTCCACACTTTCTGTGTCGAGGATGTCAAATGATCACTCTTTATATTGGGTTTTCATCAATGAGAGACCAACGAGATTTTCGAGAAAGTAGGAGTCTCATTCATCTCCATCGATGCCATTTGCCTAATAATTCATGCACAATTCATAGTATTAACTAAATGCAAAAAAGTCATTAACCTAACATTATTTTTGTTCAGATCTCCGTGTATCCTTCTTTCATTGTTTCAATCTATTATGCTTACACAAATTTTGTATTTTTTCCGTTCAAATGAGGCTAATTTTTTTGCGCAACAGTTTAGAAATAATATAGCAACGATTGCTATCGTTACTGAGATTTTCGAATAAAACAAAAGTCAATGTTTTATAAATACATTGCTTCTTTATATGTGTGAATTATTTTAATCGAATGGAGAATTTGTTTTAACGGGTATTAAACGCGTTTTTCCAGATGCATTGAATCAATGGTAACTTGAAAAACCTTGGCATTTATTTATATTAGCAGTAATAATTTGAGAAAATGGAAAAATGTAACTTTTGGACAGTGTGTTATTGATAAAAATAATTATAAAAATCGTTAAAAACAATAAAACCTCAAATTTGCGTTCATTGTTCTGGCATTTCCTTGAAAGGGTTGTATTAAATTGAAGTAATATAAGGCTTGTTTACAACAACACATATGTAAAAAAGTATTCGATTTACTATGGTGTTCTGGTGAATTTACGGAGTAAGTTTTAAATCTTTCATCAGATTTTAAGGGACACAACTATGACAATTGAAAACTTGTGAAAACGCCCTCGGTTAAATATACATTGCTCAAACCGTTACATAGAAGCTCTGTCATCGAGATCGTGAGAAGTATGTGACGAATCCTCACGCCAAAAGAAAGCCGAATCCGTTATTGCCATTCTTGTAGGAAAATAATGGCCATAGGGTCGTGTTAATGACAGTGCTAGATTGACAGCTTTTTGCAGGATTTTAATTGACGAGCATATAATCGAGGAAGAGGACAGATATTGAACCTTATTGGACGGTGTCGTTTTCATTCCAATGTAAACATCTCTCGGGCAGTTATCAAAACTCAGGGAAAACAGATAATAACTTATTGGTTGCGACGCAATAAGGAAGGTATTGAAGTTTTACTCTAGATATCTTCCCTCAACACGCTACAAACTATTTGTATATTAAAACTGGCTAACATTTATGCATTCAGAGGCTTAAAGGGCAAATAAAATTTAGTATTTTGTTATATAGAACATACTTCCAAAAAATTCTACGCACGGAGTCTAGACCAGAGCCGTTATGGAACAACTGTGAATACTCATTTAATTATTTGATTTCGTGGAATTATTATGTACCTATAAACGTAACAGAAACTGATGAGATTTGAATAGCTACTAATTAATTGAAAAATATAGCCTGAGGTGTTTCTTTCATACAAAATTTGCTATCAAAATATATGTGGTAATGCATACAATCCCTTTTTCGTTGATGAAAATGGGAATATTTAGCGAGATTTTTTACCTCTTCACTTAGTAAATAAAGACGTTTAAGGAGACCAATATTTTATACGTATTTTCATTGATTTTTTTGGTGGTTTTTTCTTCCCTGTAATTTCTCATAAATTGAAAGGGAAAAGACACATGGGATTCTGAACAATACTTGAATAAGGAATAACTATCATCCACAGTTAATGGTATTAAAAACACAATCTCTAAAATTATATCATGCGTTTAATATTTATTTCATTGCATTTTAGATTATACCCTTCCTCGTCACGTTGAAGTATATTTTAGACGAATATTAATTTATGAAATTTCTCCTCAATCTTGCACATTTACCCGATTCATTTAACGGCGAATTACAATGTTTTCTAAGTAAATTCCGACTTGAAAAACTGGCATTTTCCTATTCATGTACTGTACTTGGGCATGCGGTTTGGTTGCATTCTTTTTAATAGCCCCAAGATCTTACGCCTACAACTGTTCTATTCTTCATCATTGAGTAGAAATCTGTCTTTGGACGGATGTATTCGCTCCACGCAAAGATCGCCCGCTTCTGATTACTGTCATTTGGTCCCGAATTTCGCGAAGAGCGAATATCATGGAGGATCCAAGATGGATCCTCGGGGAATACGGCACGAAAAAAATGAAGGCGGAAAACGGTATAAGATAAGCCAAGAGGGGATTTATGACAAGAAAGATCATCCTCACAATGGCTGGATAAAGTCGCTAGCAATATACCAAAAGGTCTCCTGACGTCCACTTCGCGACACAATCTCGACCTTTCTCGGATGGCGACATTCACATTTATCCTGTATCTGCGATAAGAAGGTGGTCCTATTGGCCTTCGGGCTATGTAAGCTATTGCTAGGATCGTCACTGAATCCAAACACGAAGGCAAGTAACCTGTGCTCGCCGGCCTGCCGGTTCGAGGAAAGGACACACGTAATTGATGAGGCAGAAAACTAAGATAAGAGAGAAATGGTTTCATAAGGCTAAAAAGACACTTTTTATATCATGTGATGGGAAACTTTCATAAATCGTGGGGATTTTACGTATGCAAAATGGTCAATTACCCACTGGGTGTATTTTTCATAAATTTTTTTCGTCGGTAATGAAAAACCTCATGAAGGGTCAATCGTATCCCTCTCTGTACTATTTTCTCGAAGCCTACAAAGTCGTTTCTCCTGAGGATCGATACTTTATATACGTTGAGTTCAAATAATCTATTAGAGCAAAGGTCTCAGGGTCCCTAAAATAGTTCCCAATTTTACTCCCATAATAGGAGAAATAGTATCAGTTAAGAGGTTTCTCTTTTTGCATATTTTAATCATTTGCAATTAAAATTTCGAGTTCAAATTTTCACTAGTCTTGTCTGTCAGATAAATTGAAATGTTGTGATCTTGAAATCAATGCTGTTATATACTTTCATTTTGCGTATAAATCATGTTTTAACGGCAAAATTGTTATTTATTTTTCGATTGTTATTAAGACATGCTTTAAGACTATTTCATAGCCTACCTTTTCCACAAAAATCATGATATTTTCAAGAATACAATAAACAAATGCACCTTTAATATATTTGACGGTTGACTTTTAGTTTAAAAGCTGGTTATAGCCAAAACAATGGTCATATGTTACGAATTTTTCATAATCATGGCAAATATTTAAATATTCCATTAGTATGTGTCATCTATACTAATTGGGTCTTTAAAAAAGATGACATATAAAATGATTTATAGCAGAAGACAAAACAGGTTTAAAACATGTTTAGAGCGCAAAAGCAAATAAATATGAATTTCATTCGAGAGAGAGCAGCACAGTATTATTTATCTTGAATTCAAAAGGGCTATAGTGACCACTATATTGATGTTTGTATTCGATTCATATTTGTGCACTAAATCAGGCATTGTACAATATTGATAATAAAAGTAAGAATTATGCTGTAATAGATCTCTCATAGTAAGTGATTATTATTAAACACCTTGAATATAAATGCACTGGCACATACGATACGCGCGTCCAACAATGATTCTGGAATTGGAAGAAACTGTTTGTGTGTATTGTTAACCCCACCGACGAGTATTTGTTGTATTTGTGACTGTTAACCTTTTAACTCTCGGCAACCAGGCCATGACCTTGGTTGCATTTTTTCCTCGGGTCTTTTTCTCAAAGGCAAGTTTTGATTAGTGTCATTAATTTCCGAGGTTTTATAAGCAAATTAATGCTCTTATCCACAAGAAAATTTGTTGCTTCGTTGTACTAACATCAGCTATACATCAGCTATCATCAGTTACCATGTCTTCCGTATTTAAAAATATAGAGATGTAATATTTGCTTCATTGAAATGGAAAATAAATTTAGTAAACGTTTTATTCCTATGCGTTTTTTTATATGTCTGAAATTAAGAGTGCTATCGTACATTAGTTTGAATTAAATTTCAACGAATATTCGCGACCCATCTTGAAAATAAGATACCATTAACATTCATTATAGCAGAACAAGAACAATACATGTCTTATGAACCTTTGTGAAAAGTTTCAAATCTTCTCAATTGATATTAGTCATTGAAATTGGATGTTTTCATTGTGATTGCAAAATACTTCAGAAGAAATGTTTACGTTGCCATAGCTCCGTAACTAAGGAGGTCGACCCCATGTTGCTATGATAAAAATGCTTAACATCACCTCCCCTACCTCCTCCAGAAGTTTCCAAGTTTCCTCCTGAAAAACCCTGTACTTGCCTGTATGTATGAAATCGAATATGCATGCTTATTGCTTATGCTTATTTGATTTGGAAGAGCACCAGAGGTCATCAAGCGAAGAATAGTCTCAGTCAAGACACATTATTTAAATAATGAAATAAGCTATTATAAAAACAAGAACAAAATTAACCATAAAAACCTACTTGATCAAAATTTTGATTGTCAATCAAGAGGTTTGGCCTGTTTTCTATGAATGAACTATTTGGCTTGAAATGAGAATCGGTTGAATGTGTATCTAGTAATCAAAATATTGAGGCAACTGAAAAATCAGGGTTAGAAACATGATCAAGTCATATGACTTTTTCATGGAGAATTACATCCTTTTGGGGAGGGTATTTGATTTTTTATTAAATCAGGAGCCATTCCTGGTTTGGACTATTCATAATATAATTCTGTCGATATCCTTCAACTGCATAAGAATGTAAGTAGGTATATATGGTCGCATGTCATTTATTTTTATTTGTTTATTTCCATTACCCCGAAAATAGCCCAGTTAGTCTTTTACAATGCGTGTATAAACAATGGACGAACAGAAACACCAGTTTTCCGAGTTTTGAAAAATCCATCCAGGCGGGACTAGAAAATGTGACTCTCGGATTGGCAGACGAGGACAATACCTCATCGCCATCGGGGCTGATGTAAATAATTATCAGAATATCTCAAAGTCCTATCACCGTCGTCCACCGACTCAGTGTACTCTACGAGTAAAATTCACACAGATGTCTATTTACTACCATTTGTTTTCTTCCTCATGAATGCCTCTTTGGCTAGAACTTTTCTGAGATATTCGAAGAAAATAATCCGTAACTTATACATACACCTTACAGATGTATATGGAAAGTTAAAATGAATAAAAAAATATATTCGCTTTCTGGGAATAGAACCCGAATCTCCAAATACCCAAACATACGTCATATAAATTATGTAGCATCAGTCTTTTCGTACCTAAACCAAATTTGACGATATTTAAACGATGTTTTTTGTATCTAGGGCCAAAAGTGTACAATATATATTACCCTACTTTTGCTCTGATTCTAAATCTGTAAAAATACCATCGAAAAATGTACAATCTTGGCTTCTCGCCAAAGAGAGTAAAGGGGAAGAGTGTTTGGAATAACTCTATAAACTGTCAATTTTAGTTGCTTAAAGTGCGCACTTAAATTTTTAAGTAATTGCCTTGGTCTCACTACACGAGCTCTATGTATGTTTAAGTGTAAGCATAACATGTTATCATTTGATGGTAGCCTTAAACAGGATCTCCTTCAAGGCTACATAAAGTTACTCGAAACTCATCATAGTGAATGTAATTTTGTCGGAGTAATAAACATTATTTTCATTATTATTAAATATTCGTGATAGAATTCGTGGTTCTACAGCAATAATGATGTTATTGTTTAATGGTTTTAAAGATTACTGGTGATGAGTAACTCTTCTATCCTTAGCGATTTTATATATTCCTACCCGATACTGGAATATCGTGGACCCCAACCCTCAGCTGTCCATTGTCTGTGCCTCGGTCTTTCCACTCAAGCCTTCCCAAAGTCCTTTCTTCCCGCCACCAACCCACACGCCCCGCCCCCGACCTTTCCTCTGCTCGTCCTAATCCCATCTCGCCCCCTGCGTGCTGCGGGAACACTGCTGCTCTTCGCAGGAGTAGAATGGCCGGGCGCAATTCTTTCGTGACCTCTCGGCTCGCCCTCTTCCTGTTATCGCATTACGCGAACGCTTCCCGGCCCGTTCAACCCACCGCCTCATCCCTTCCGACAACCCTTCTCCCCGGAGGCGAGGCTAATTTCTTCCCTATCGATTCCTTTTGTGACTCCGCATTCTCTTATTTTTCTTTCCGTCCCTCACTCAATTCCTCCACACATCTCTTCCCATTCTTTTCCTCACTCCCAATTTTCACTCCCCGGAGATTACCCGGAAAGATGCTCTCGTCTTGGCTCGATTGGGGAAACCCGAGCCTTCATTGCAGGTTCCGGGTTGGAGTGGTGTCTCATAGAATTGGGTTGACGCCGCAGCAGATATCTTTCTTTGAGAAACTTTTCCAAAACGGCAAAATATACAGTCACTAACTTGAGAACAAAATCTATCGATAAAAACTAAAAGATTTGAAATACCGCTAACCGGAGTTAAGAGAGAGAGCAGAGTGAAGATGACACAAGTACGATCTTTCAAAGATTCTTAGTTGTGTTGCAAGTCAATTAATGCAAATAAGATGGGAACCACTACTAATCCTTCTTCTAAAAGTCAGACTTGATATTTTATGTTACTTCCCAGCTGGTCTCTTTTTAATAGCTTCAATGTCATCTTTAAAACCCTAAGCAGTACATTAAGTTAGAATGTAAGTAAAGTAGACTGCAAATCTGACTAGAGAAAATGCCATTTTTTCCTCGAGAAGTAAGAAAAAATATCGGTTATCGTAGCGACTTAGATGATGTCTAATGCTTCTTAATTACTGTATATAAAGCGCAAAAGATCTATCCACACCAAGACAGCCAAATATTTCCATTGAAATGCATGTACTGTAGTAGAGTAGAAGTCGGTTAACGGTTTGTAGATAGAACAAACACGAAACATTATAATCGGGATGGAATTGGAGGAATATCGGGAGAGGGTGGTAGACGATGGTGGTTGGCTCATTTCTTAGATGGAAGTTGGCTAAACTAAGTAGTGCTTTAACCACGATTTCAAGTTTTGGCATGATTCTATTACATTATCCTTGTCTACAAAGTTATCATGTTATCAATACAACATGACCAAACATCAGTTGCGCCGCCCTGGCTCATAAGACTAAGAATATTTCCTCAGAAAACTATTTGAGGGGAATATCCGTAGGTATTTATGTAAAGGTAAATATGTATTTTAATTTTTTAAATAAATATTTTGCATTTGTATTCTTAATACT
Organism: Ceriagrion tenellum; assembly: GCA_963169105.1. Lineage (NCBI taxonomy): Eukaryota > Metazoa > Arthropoda > Insecta > Odonata > Coenagrionidae > Ceriagrion > Ceriagrion tenellum. Next base: position 95,910,675 of record OY720643.1, read on the forward strand.
TGTTTTAGTCATTCTAGTTACTGTTTTTCTTGATGACACGGATTTACCAGGAAAGATTGTAGGCACATGCATAGGCAATTTGGGGAAGGTAGTGGGTAGCAGTGGTCCCCAATATTTTGAAGGTAAATAAAATCCTAAAAGTACAAACTCGAACATATACAATACACATGAGATGTTTTTTATACTCAGCTTAAAATAAGTTGACAAATTGAAGTGGTAAATAGAGCATTAACTGGAAGTTAGAAAATATGGAAATTATTCTTTAGACGAAATCGACTCTCAAAATGCTTTGAATATACCGACCTACCAGGATTCCCCAGTAAAATCTTCAAAGCTAATAAAAATGCTCATAGTTATGGTCATTGTCGGAGTATAGAGGGTTATTCTCAAGAAAAACTTGAGGAAGCAATAAAGGCAATGGCCACCTAAAAGTTTAATAACCATACAATGGTTTCTTGATGTGGCCAATGCATTCAGTTTCACCAAGTATTTCAGTTGCTAAAACTATATCAGCAGAAATATTATAAATCAGAAAATAAATGATTTTTGATGAACAAGAGCTCGGCACGTCAAAAAGTTTGGACGGAATAAATTAGCATGATAGTATGTAAAGTATAAACTAAGATGAGTAAAATAAAATCCAGGGTAAGAATGGAGAAAGCGATTAGGTCAAAGGTTCTAGAAAGGGCAAAGGAGAAGTTTGCGTGGGTTTGAGGGTGGAAATAGGTGAGTCCTCTGCTGCTGCTAGGATCATGGTGGGAAGAGTGGGATATGAAATGAATGCCGGGGAATTCCCAGGCCCTGGCGATACAGCCATTTTTTTCTTCCCCGACGACCACACCCCACCTCACGCCGCGCCCTTGGTCCATTGTCGTGCTTCGGGTCGGTTCTAAAAAGAGAGCCCCTCTCTTTTCAAGGGGAAATCGAATACGTGCCCTGAAACGGCATCAGGATGATAGGGCTGAGGTGGGGGGTTTAAGAGATAGGGTAGATCGTCAGGGAAGAGAGGAACCCCTGGGCTTAAAAAAGAGGAAGGAGTGGAGAGTGAAACAGGAAGCAGAGAGGGATGGCCACTTGGAAAGAAAATGGGGATAAGGGAGCCTGAGAGATGAAAAGAGAGTTGGATCCGTTGAGATAACGGCCTTGGCAGAAAGGGCAGAGGGCTCAAATGGCATCCTAACTGGTTAACGCACGGACATTAACACATGTTCTCAGTTGCTACGATAAAATAAAAACTCCGCAAAAGTTTTGCCTTCACATTTTCTTCTTTTTTTCTTTTTAAACACGTTCACGTTAAGTACAATTTCGCGTGGTGTTCCGGTTAATGCGTTGAGGACACATTACCGAAACCTAACCAGTCTTCAAGATTCGCTGATGCGGGAGGACGCAGCTGTAGTGGTCGGTATTGAACTAAGCGGGCGAGTGGAATACACAATCAGGGTATACGAGACAGCTCCCTTTCGTTTGCCACTTTAGGTTTTGCAAAATAGTTAGGTAAAAGATAAATTAACTCTCCTTGAATATTTCCGTAAGAGTTTAAGTGGAACACACTCGAGAGATCATGCATCGTACGCAGTCAGTACACACAGTACATGCCTTGGAGTATCTTAACCCTGAAATGAAGGAATTTCGTGCCAAAAAAAAATGCCATGCGAGGAATAGACTTATCTTTGAAGTTTGAGCATTTGTCAAAAAATTGCTTACTTAAGCCCAAATAAAATCTGACCTAACACCCAAAATTGTCTCAAAGTCGTCGTTTTCCACACCACTGCGTGCCAGCATCATATTTATAAGCTCCAAGCAAATTCTCAAATCCTCGCCAGTACTTCCGACCCGCAGATACCCGTTTGTTCTCTCTGTCCGCATTGGATTTGTGAAAATTATCAGCACATCAGGATACACGAACTGCGACTGGACACTTATCTTCACACCAACAGTACATAGAGAGCACAAAAACTAGAGTTTAGCAACTTTATGACTACTCTCATACGCGTAAATTCTCGGTTATCGGAAGCACTGATGCTCAAGTCTGCCTAGGGATAGGTTAACTTATAAAGAACGATAAATCGGAACGATTACATTTATATTATAGTCACAGTTATTTCTAGTGTTCTGGTTAAGGTAGATTTGCACATTAAATTCAACTACTTCACACTTTAAGGATACCAAATATTTTTTTGATATTTCCGGAAGTATTCCTCTCCTGTGAGTTAACTTAAGCAAATATTCAGATTTTTGCTATCACTACATCGCAAATACACGTTTAAAAATTGTCACAAAGCATTTTTTAGGAAAAAATAGTTTGAGGAAGAGCATAATAATGACAAACGGGACTGGATAAAATTTTTTGGAAAGTTAAAATCACCCAATACTTACAATTATCACCTTATTCTGGGGAGATTAATTGAAGGCAACAAGAAGTAGAAACAAAACTCACCTGTAAGGAAAAAGAAAACTTTATTAGCAATAAATTTTAGCGACGCATACAAAAACCTAGATACATTAAATAATGATTAATGTAGCTATAATGATCTTCCGGTTATGGTATGTTTCGAAGGAGAGAGAAAATATGCATTTTTCAGGCGCAGGCCCCAATGTTCTTTCACGATTTCTCTCTTCATTCTGGCATAGGTACATCTTTTCTTTTTGTCGTCCATTAAGTATAGAACTCTATTTTGTTCCCTTTACCGTTCACGCAACACTGTGCGTATGTGTCCTTTCATGAAATGCTGAAAACACTAGGCAATCGACGAGAAGTTATGAAGTATTCCACGATAGAAGTTTTACGTAATAGTACTATTGTCTCTAGCAATGTTAGTTCTGAAAAACTGAGCGGTTTTTTTATGGAGAGACGATGGAAAAAAAGGATTTACTATATATATTAACTGTACACACGTATATTTAACTAGCAGGGAAGTCTTAATATCTCTGACATTAGGCATAAGCATAACGTTGGTGTGTTTTATTTCGTGAGCAGAACTTTTATCAGGTTTTAGCTCGGCCTCCCATTCAAGACCCCACGGACTAATATGCCATATATTATGTGATATATATCACCTAGAGAATTTGTAATTACATATTAAAAAAATGAGCGCTTGGCTAAAGTCATTGAACAGTCACTTGCTTAGGGAGAATGAATGCAGATGGAAGAAGAGGTGACTGAATTAAGAAAAAGGAGATCCGGCAGGAGATAGGGAAGCGACGTGGCGTGAACAATGAGGAGGCTAAAAGAGGAGAATCGCTCCAGACGCGACGGCTAGACTGAGCAAGCTGGTGCAAACAAGGGGAAAAAGGCGGCTCGATGCGTAAATTCCTGCAGATCTTGACGGATCCCGCGCGTCAGTGAGCTCCGCGTAAGATGTGGCGGCGGTGAGAGGAGAAGAAGGGAGTTCCTGAAGAAAATCGCTGGGAAAGGAAGAACGGGATTACTCTGATGATGAAGCGAAGGGATAATGGGAGACAACGTATAACGCCAGACGCTACGATGGATGCAAATGTCTGAGAATTTCGGAAGAACGCATTCTCATTATGGACGGGCGGAGCTCGCATGGACGAAAATTTCAGATTTGAGGATACGTTAGTCACTCTACGAAGCTTTGCCCCTTTGCCCCTGTGCTACGTCGTGTAAAGTATTCATTGGTGGACTTGTCTAGCGCTCTACATTTTGAGCTAAGATAGACTTCGGTAAGCCATTACCACACATTTTTATATTCAACCGACCAAGGTTAGCACTGGGAACTATACGTGTTCCATTATGTTGATAATACATGTCACTAATGCACAGGTGTTCCGGCTCTCGCCGCAGGATTACAACTTCCCCCTTGGACTGGAAGCTTTCGCTTATCTCCAAGGGAAGGAAGAGATGGGAAGGGAAGGTTAGCGAAACAAACAGCCCCTTCGAGGCCGACACCAATGAGGCAGATTGAGGTCAAAAGGACCTCAATTGGCCCCCGCCTCCCCGAATAGCTCGTATTAGTTTGGTGACCCAAACAACTGAGACGAGTAGCCGTCGGTCTCGCTTTCGCGAAAAACCTGCCGCAAATCTTTGAGAACCGGAAGAGCCCGTTGCCCAAAGATTTGGGATTTGGTGTCTCCCTGGATACTAATGTACAGTGCCGAAATCACTACCTATTAAGAGATTAATCGTGTAGAAATAATAACAATAGGATTTTTTTTACCCGAGATGCATGAATGGCCATGGTGGTGAAAAACTGGGATTGTGAGTCGCTTGGCACTCTAGACTTCGTATATATGTCTGACTGCTGCCTTTAAATATCGGTGAAGAATACGTATTAAATATCAGTACCTAATAGTAAACCTAGTACTAACCAGTAGCTGTATAGTTTTCTACATGTTAGAATGTTCTTCAATGAAGCACTCTCTTGAATTCTGATTTCCCGTGACATTGTTCTTCGAACTGTGTTAGGTTATCGCCTGAAGATTTTGATAGTTTACCAAGTTGTACTTCAAACTGGGACAACTATTGTCTTTTGGTGAGAATCACTCTGTGTTGATTATATTGTCACCGACTTTAAGGAATTTATCGCATATTGAAAATAGAAAATAGAAAACAATTTTATTGTCCTGGGACAAAGTCCCTTGGGACATTGAATTTTTTACATGCCTTCATGAGGAGTGGAATACAAAACATAACAAAATACAAAGTCTTACAAATATAGGAAAATGAACAAACAACTTTCAAGTCCGCAGACTTCATGTCATGACTTTCAAGTCAGACAGACAGAATGAGCAAGGTAAACAAAAGTGTACAAAGAAAACAGCAAATGATTATAATGAACAAGTAATGAACAAGTAACAAGTAACAACGTCATCTCATATAATTTTGTCATCTCATATATTGGCGATAGAACATTAAGGAGACAAAAAGTCAGCCATACTTCTTTTAAATTGAGTGACATTCCTAGAAGATTTAATACTATCAGGCAACGAGTTCCATAATTTACAGGATGAGATATGGAAAGTATTTTCATATTTTATTGTACGGTATTTGGGGATGTAAAATGTTTTTGTTATACGGGTCGATCTCTTGTTAGTTTGGGCGTTAAAAATCAAGTTTTCATATAAATAAGAAGGGGTTTTCGTGTTCAGTACTTTGAACAACATTAAGGCCTTTTGAATTGTTCTTCTCTGATTCAATTTTAACCAACCCAGCTTTGCGTAATAGGGAGATACATGCTCGTTGAAACGAATATCAAAAATGAATCGCATACATGAATTTTGCAGTCTTTGTAATTTAACGCTTAATTCATTAGTCATATCGGAGTATATAATTGAACAATAGTCAAAATTTGGAAATATTAAACTCTCAACCAACCTCTGGCGCAGTGTTGTTGGGATTAAGTGCCTGAAATACTTCATTTTGTAGAGAGTTTTGTGAACTTTATTTGAGATGGCAGTGACTTGATCGCGCCAGGCTAAGGTACTGCTCAGGCAAATTCCAAGGCTTTTGACTGTGTTCGAGTAGTCAACTTGAATATTTAGAACACTAACTTTGGGTAGGTCTTTTGAGAGGAGCATGCGTACATTAGGAGCACTTCCAAATATTATTGATTTTGTCTTGTTGGGGTTTAGTTTTAATCGACTTTTGAACAGCCAATCGCAAATAAATTTAATATCCTCGTTAACCAACGCGATGGCGTGGTTAATTTCAGAAGGGTGGGACTCTATATATATTTGCAGGTCGTCAGCGTAAAAATGATATTTGCAATGGGATATTTCCCTAGCGAGTTCCTTGATGAAAATACAAAACAGAAGGGGCCCAAGTATTGAACCCTGTGGAACTCCACATGAGACGGGTTTGAAAATTGATACATTGCCGTCTTCGTCTTTAACAGCTTGCTGACGATTTGACAGGTAGGAACGATACCAGCTAAGGGCAGAGTGAGAGAAATTGAGTCCACTCATTCGTTCCAGTAGTATGTCATGATCAACTGAATCAAAGGCCTTGCTTAGATCGAATTGCACCAGAACAGTTACTTTCTTTTCGTCTATTGATCGACGTATATCATCGGTTACCTTTAAGAGGGCCGTTTGTGTGCTAAAGTGTTTTCTAAACCCTGATTGATACTCATCGAAGAAATTTTGCCGCATAAGATGTTCCACTGTAGTGGTATGAACTAAGCGCTCGAGGGGTTTAGAGAGAGCGCATAGTAACGCTATTGGTCTGAAGTCGGCCATGTCTTTGGGAGCAGGCTTTTTTGCTATGGGCCTAACTAAGGCAGATTTCCACAAGGTAGGAAAAAAGGAGTAATTTATTGAGCAGTTATAGATGTTGAGTATCATTGGCATTACAGCGGGTAGAATAGCTTTTAAGATTTTTGCACTGATTCCATCAACACCTACAGTATTCGATTTTAAAGCTTTCACTTGCTTTAAAAGCATGTCAGGTGTGTAGTGAGGGAAATAGAGCCTCGTGCTATCGAAATCTGAGAATAATGTATGATCAAATAAAATTGGACCGTCTTCAGTACGAGTAAAATCGATGTCATCTGGGTATTCGTACGAATTTTCTTCCCTGAAGACTGGTGTAAGGAAATGGCTGTTCAGATCATCCAAGGGGAAGTTCATTTTGTATGGGGAACGTCTAGGCTTTCCAAGGCCAAGGCGCCTCAGCTCCTGCCAAATGGATTTGGCGTCCCATTTTGCAGAAAAACACTCAATATAGTACTTCTGTTTGGCTGTTCGGATTTGGTACTGTACTCGATTTCTAATAACTTTGTATTGCTCGTGAAGGTGAGGTAGAAGAGTTCTTCGGAAATTCCGATGAAGACGATTTCTGAGTGACATTAAGTTCCTAATTTCAGGGGTTAACCAAGGGGCTGGTTGACGCTTTGGCCTAACTACTTTTCTAGGCGCATGAGTATCAAGCAATTTCAAAATAAGTTTGTTAAAAATTTCAACTTTTTTGTCCACAAGATGGGTATTGAAAAATTCACTCCAGTCACTTTCAAATACATCTGATTCAAATTCAGTTAAATTAAAACCCTTGAAATCACGGAAACACATTTCACTGGGCTTATAAGCACGTAACTTAAATCTATATTTTACATAAATTAGGTCATGTTCCGACAAGAATGTGACAGGGTGCTGCTCATACTCTTCTACCTTTGACAAATCGTCGACGATGAAAAGGTCTAGGAGAGTATTGCTGTTCATGAGGTTGTGGGTTGACTGATAGGGAACTAGGAATAGATTACAGCTGAATAACATGTCACTGAGATACGTACTATCATACGTTTTCTTCAACATGTCAATGTTTAGGTCACCACACAATATCACATTTTTGTACCTTGGAAGAAGATTATGAAGTGACGGCTCAAAACGTTCAGACATGAACCCGGTTTTTGGGGGTCTATATATGACACAAAACAATATTTTGTCTTCCTTTCCAAGTATTTCTAAGAACATGTATTCAGGTCTGAAAGGAGTACCATCAGACTTTAATAACAATTTAAATGACAAGCTTTCGTGAAGATACACACATATACCACCGCCTACTCTTCCTGGTCTATCGTTACGCAACAATTTGTAATTGTTCAACTCAACAGCGTGCGAGGAGATATTTTCATTTAGCCAACTTTCGGAGACAGCAATAACGTCATAATCACGTTTATGAAAATAGTCACGGAATTCGTCAATATGCCTGAATAACGACTGAGCATTAACGTGACACAATTTTAACATTTCGAGGGTGTCAGACATTTAGTTAAAGTTACTGAGGTCTTCAAGACAGGTAATAACACTTCGTTCCCCCCCTTCACGTTTCCTCACGTAAATTCTGCCTCCTCGAATCCAAAGGTACTTGAACTTATCTGCTCTTTTGAGTTCTCTGGCTTTGGCGTATATTTTCCGGTTCCACTGAGTGAGTGCCTCATTGATGAAAATGGGCTGACTGGGTAGGTTGTCAATTCCAATATCACGAGTGCTTAGGTCACGTTTCACTCTCCGTCTGCTCAAGAACTCACTAGCAGTGCTCTGCCTCAAAAATCGCAGAACAATAATGGGGGGCCGATGCGAGTCACTTTGTGTTCCCACGCGGTAAACAAAGTCAATGTCAGTGGCTTCCACTTTGACTCCAAGGGACAAGCCTATCTGATGGATGATGGCACTAAGGAGCTCTCCTTTACAATATGGAACTCCCTGAATCTCGACCACATTTTTCTTTGCTTCTTGCTCCATTTGATTAACGTGTATTTCTAGTTCGAACACGCGTTTTTGCAACTGACACAAGTCGCCGATAGTATTTTCGAGCTTTTCACTAAGATTTGTGATTGCGCTTTTGACCTCACTGAGAGACTTATTTAGATCACTGATCGACTCTTGACACCAGAGTAATGACTTTTTGATCTCACCTTGTTCGTCCTGCAAGCACTTGATTCGAGCTAAGATTTCATTTAGCGTCGCGGCTACAGGTTCGGCACCGATCAAGTTGTCACTGCTCTTCACAGGAGTGTTGTCCCCGCGTATAGAACGCTTCTGCATCAGGCATGAACCACAGTGCCAGGGCCGCTGTAGGCTTTCCAGGGTTCGCAGGTCTTCTTCCGTCATTGATGAGCAGGCGAGATGATACTGCTCATGGCAATCACAACAGGATACGATAGAACTTTTGCCGCGCTTAACAGCTTGACCACACTTTCCACAGTTCGGCATGGCGAGAAAGCGAGATATACGTCCGTTCACGACCAAGGACTGAGACTGACTCACTGTATTGATGTACTATACAGCATAAAACTACTACGGTAAATGCTTCCTAGCACGGATGATTTAATGGATAATTATTCAACCTTTAACTTTATACATTAAGATGTGTTTATTCATTTTTGTAGGAAATTAGGCGTATAGCTCCCGAAAAGTTATTTTTGCATTTTAAGAACTCCAAATGAATAACAATAACGATATAGAGTGGTAGCTAATAGTCCCTCGTGTCTTATAATGTGGCCAATCCAGGAGGCTCATATCTTTCTCATTGTGCTCCAAAAACAAGGCACTTCTCCAGCTCTCTGTAGTACCTTTTCGTTAGTCACCCTCTCCATCTAAGATATTTTGAAGATTCTCTGTTAGCACTGTCTCAAAAGCCTCTATTCTCTTTCCTCCATTCATACCGAATGTCCATGTCTCAGTTACATAAAGCAAGACACGCCACACAAATGCTTTGGGTAGGAGTTTCTTAGACTCAAATTGATGTTGTTGGATTTTAGGAGCCATTTCTTTTTATTATAAGCTGCATTGGCCTGATAAATCCTTCTGATGATACCTTTAGTACTATTTCCATCTGAAGTGATTTTGATTCCAAGTTGCTTCATACTCCTGTGCTGATTATTCTTTGCCCATATAGCATGAGTACGCCATCAGTTCCAAACCTGCTAAATAAAAGGATCTTTGAATTTTCTCTGTTGATTTTAAAATTTTTCTGCTACTGCCTCCAACTCTCTCTATATGGTTGAAAAGCAGTCTTCATATTCGGCTAAAACCACTACTTCCTACCGTAACTTAATCATCTGTCTCCACCTCCACTCCACCACTTTTTATTCACCACCTATTCCACCATTGTCTCGCTATCTTTCTCGTGCTTCATACACAGCTCGCCAGATGTATGCATTGAATATTAGCGGAGACAGAAAAGCCTTGCCTCACTCTCTGTCTTATCTTAGTTTCTCTCTGTTGTGTACTAAATCTTATAACAACTCTTCGTAAAAAGGTCATATAATAATAAGGCGACCAACTCTTCGTAAAAAGGTCATATAATTGTACCATAGCGGTCTCTGTACTTCATTCCTGTCTCCCTCGGAACCTAAAATAGCTGCGGCTACCTCGCACGATCAAAAGTTTTCTCAAAACCTATGGAAGCAATAGAGGTGTTCTGGTCCTTTCGAGCTCTATTTTCCATAAATTATCTTAATGCGAAGATCGCCTCTTGCATGGCTCTTCCATTCTTGAAGCCAAAATTGTCTTCAGTAAGTGATCATGCACTCAATTTTTCCATCTATTGCGTGTGAGACTGCTCTTCATATTTAAGTGTTTGTGATACTGCTGACCACATTTTGCTGTTTTTTTGGATAGTGGTAAAATGTCAAGTCTCTTATTACCTTCCATTTATTTTATCTTTAGCGTTTTAACAGCAATAAAATATGTTTGGCCACAAACTGCATTTTTCTGGCATTATTTATAATCAATGTTTACCTTCACAACCATTAAATAAACAAATTACTGAAAAAGTTTACTTAATTTCTTCACTGCTTATACTGCACCTAGACTTGACATTTGTATTTTTGATACTTCAAATTTGCTAATTTTAATTTTAAAACAATTTTTGAAAAAGATTTGGCTTGAATGACACCTATTTTTATCTTTACAAGTAAATATGAGAAAAAAATTATGTATGTTAGCAATTGATTGCATTTGAACTAAATACGTGACGGTAGGCGCTACAGCTGTAACGTTAGGAACTGCTTGGAGAATAAATTAAAGCAACTCATATTACTTGAAACAAAATATTTCAGTTATCTTTGGGCAATAGGTAAGGTTAAGGAAACAAAACGTTTGACACAAACCACTATCAAGCCAATCAATGAAAGATTTCTTCTCTAATGAATATTATATTTTTAATAGTTTTAAATACTTCTCTGAAATTGTTTACCAGCCCGTAATTCCTTGAAACCATCCGGGATCACAGCGGTATTGATTCGAGTTCATCACATTCTTCAGGTATCTATCTTCGACAAATACCATCTTCTGGTCAAGTAAATAGTTCATTGGTTTTCGGTGTTGTTAGAGATATGTATCATACTGGGATTGCTTGCGGTTTTAAATTCCCTGCAAGTAGCTAACAATGCATTTCCATGGATACTGTATCTCTATAAAAAAATATAATTAAATGAAAACAAAAACGTCCGTTACAGCTTTTATTACCTCAAACAGCTTAGATACATGCCCCAGGATAGTTAATTATTCATATTGAATATTGAAACAGCCTATATGTATCAGATTACCATGGAGGGATGTAATTTTTTTCATTCCAGTGAGGATGATTTCTATGAATTAAAAATATCAATCAATGCACTTAAATCCATACAAAACATATGAAATGTAAATTCATCAAAATTAAATACTATTTTTAGCGGTGCCTAGTCACCAGACACAAAAATTCTACCTGGTATTACAAATGAATGATTTCCATCAGCAACATAAATACCCAGCGAATTTTGTGTTGTCGTTAATACAGGTAGCAAAGTGTGTACATTACTTTATAGACATTGAGTAGTTCATAAAGAAGACAGGAATTTATCACTCTATATCCATATCAAATTTATTTAATTTTTGCGCTAGCAATGTTATCGAGGCAAATAAATGACGAAAATATAGATGATAGGGTAGCCTTACTCAGGCTTGAGAAGAGGGATGAATCATTATTCAAGTTGGGACACTGGGTAAGACAAAATTAAGCTTCACAGATATTAAGATTCTAAGTTATGTGTGATAAATTTCAGATGGCATTTAAACTACTTTGCGGGGCGATAGTTTACAAAGAAATTTCAATTAAATAAGGCAGTTCAAAAGAAATAAGATTGTGACGTAAATTCATAAAATCTAAATCGAAACTTTATTATATTTGCGTCATATTTCCATCGTATTTTCTCTCTGAATGACATTGAACTCTAAAGTTTGTAAGAAAATGTCTTATATTTCTAAATTCTGGCTCTAAATGTTTTCCAGTTTATCCGATATAAATATTAATAACAACTTATCAAAGCAAATCTAACAGATACACAGTCATCTCGTTCAAATTATCCAGAGGGATCTCTGCACAAAAAATAGATCTACTGAACGCTATAAAAGCAATATAATCATAAATTACAACAGTCGCCTCTCTGCATTAGTATGGAAATGTGGTGCGATAAATTTTAACGGAGGGAAAGATAAGACTCCAGCAACCATTCTTTGCCACCACCAACCACTTCCTTTGTCTGTATGAAATAGCCTCCGCAATCCCCAATTCTAATTCCAGTGCCTTGATAAGGACGGTGATGTCTGCGAACAAAATTTATCGCAAATTTTTTGACGGCTTCTTTCCATTTCACAGTACTGAGCGCAGAAGGTCAATTTGAATTTTTATCATTCGAAAGGGATAGTAATGTACTAGGTCATTGCAAACTAAAAGGCTAGCCTTTGTGTAGTTGAAACCAGGTCTGATAATGTATGGGTAAGCGAATGTTGGAAATAATTCTCATTTCTTGTGAGTTCAACCAGTTATTGGATTTTGGCTGTTGGGTAATTTGGAGAGAAATTCTCCAGGTGATGCTAAAGATATAATTATATTTTATGATTAATGTTCCGGGTGGAGATAAAAGGTTTCTTGGAAGTAATCTAAATAATGGCCTGCATATCCTGGAATCGGGATGAACTTCCACTGAAAAATACGTAACTCTAACAAGTTTACCTGACTAATCATTTAAATACATTATACTATCCGAGAAGGCGGCTTTCTCCGTCTAGTCTTGAGTAAAATACATGAAATGTCAAGTATAAATCCTGGAATGAGAATCAAAGAAATGAGCAAAAGTGAGTACATTAGGATCCATTTCAAGCTAGGCATATATTATAGTACGCTTTTATGTCGTAATTAGTACGCAGTCTCCAAGAGCAATTTTTTCCAAAACATTTCGAGCTAGAAACTCTTACGTTTCACAAATGTATACCCAATGCACTCCAGCCGTAAGCTTAAAAATCAAAAACCACAAGCATAAATCATTCTACCAATAAGAGAAAATTTGACATATTTATGATTAAATTCATGTTAATGTCAAATATAACTGATAAATAACTTATCCTAACACTTCAGTTTGATAATTGTTTGGTTAGCGCCCTGTCTCCAGCGCTCCTCAAGCTGCCCTCAGCTTCTTTTTACCCCAAGGGGTGTCCGTCCTTAAACTAAACCACTGCCCCCAAGGGGGGAGTCCGCGTCCACTTTGGAAACCATTGTCCTAAAATGTGCTTCTCTTCGTTGTTAGATGGGAAAAAGCATTAAATAATCGTTGTAAGTCCAAGTGGTGTACCTAGTTTTCCTATATATATATATATTTTGAATGGTCAATATTTTGCTCGATCAATATATTGCTTTCTGCATATGTGGTTCTTCGTCTATTTAAATCAAAGCAAAAAAGCAGTAATTATGGCCTGAAAATTCTTAATATTTATATCAGCCTCGTTCCAAAAAATTACTTTATAAACCATTTAAATTTACATAATTCTAAACGGCTTACATAAATGCGGCCGCTTTTCAGCTTGCAAGCGGTATCTCTCTATATGTCTTGTGTGCCTGTCGTATCCTTTGCCTGGTGATTACGACATCCTTTTACATCAAAGAAACAGAATTAGGGTCAAACACAAATCCTTACCTAAATCGCTGGACGCGGAGAGATAAGACAAAAGACGAAAAAGAAGACAGGAAACATTAGAAATGGGGGAGAAAGGGAATGAAAAGTAAGGCAGCTCAGAAGGAGGATCAGATGTCAGATAAGTAAGGATACGAGGACGCCGGGAAAGACAGAAAAGACGAGAGTTTAGAATGGAGATGGGTGGCAGCGTTGAGGCTGAAGACAAAAAGGTTTTTTCGGGGACCACTAAGTCGACCGTATCTCACGCGAGAGCTGAGAGTTTTGCCGTAGCCGATGCCGGAACTCGCCTCACCCGCCGACTCATAACAGTCTTGAGGTGATCCCACGTATTTGTATTCGGATAAACAAAAATCCCGAAGTTTCCGGGCGTCTCGGAAAGGGGCCCGCCCATCCCGGCACCATAGCATCCCACCATTCTTCTACTCCTCTCTCATCTCACGAGAAACAGAAATGCCATCTGCAGGGACAAAAACGCGGAGTGAATACAAAATATGGACGAGAATGGATAGGCATGAGGAGAGAGAGAGAGAGAAGTCAACGGGAGGTCGGGAACTCGTCTGGAGATATGAGTACTGGGAGGAAGTGGGATAAAGGGACGATGTGGGAAAGCTTATGTGAAAAGGATTTATGTGTGTCTGCGTGAACGTGAATTGTGAAAGGAGTGCAAAATTCGCTGGCATGATGCGGATTTTAATGGAATGATTCCTTGGCTGGATTTCCACCCACAGTTTGGAAGGGTAATTTGTTTCCCCACCCCCCACTCCCACCTTGCAAATGCAATAAAGCTTGCACGTTTCAATGAATACGGAACAGTGCCCCGGCTTGCAAGATGAATGAAGTCATAATTTCGGTATTAGAGAGGAAGAGACAGGGAGAGAAGCTAGAGGGAAGCTTTTACAATTCATTTTTGAGAAAACACAATTGCGAGGTCCACCTAATAACGCGGATGAGATGGCCAAGTTGTTTGTTACAGCGTTATCACGACTCGTTTCCATTGCAATGCCATTGCCAATTTATGCCGCTTTGTAACCGTGATTATTTTCCGTGAAAGACACGGTTACTTAATTTTACTCAAGAAGCCTAAAACTAGAACATTTGCTGACAAAATAATTATGAAAAATTTAAATTCCTTTGACAGGCCATTCCATTAAATGACAAGAAATCCATAGATATGGCCAATCACCATATGACTTGTGGCTAGATATTTCATTAAAAAAGCAAATGCTTATAAAAATAATAAAATAGACCAGGAAAACTGGGTAAAAGCTCAAACGATTTCGTACTGTCTACTAATTTTTATTTCACCTCTTGCTACACGTGTTACAACTGAAAAACAGTCATCCTCAGGCAAGACTAATACTAATCCTCAGGCAAGACTAATTATTAGTCTTGCCTGAGGATGACTGTTGTTCAGTTGAAACACGTGTAGCAAGAGGTGAAATAAAAATTAGTAGACAGTACGAAATCGTTTGAGCTTTTACTTATTATGCTGTTCTACGATATCTCGCCTGAGAAAGTGGAGTTTATTCAGGAAAACTGGGTCTACAACCATTATATCTAGCACAAAACAATAAATATAACCAGTCTAAAAATTAAAAGTGAATACCTTTTAAGGATATTCTCAAGCAAAAATAAGTTTACTGAAAAATAGGAGCAGTGAAAAGTTAAAAAGCAATGCTTAGAAGGGCAAGTTGAATGTAAAATATGATTTTATGAGTCTTGTTTACGCAATCATGCTACGAAGTATTCCAGTTATATAAAATATCCAACTGTTCTCATCTCTTAATAGATTTGTGAGGAAAAGCTATTTATTTTCTTCTAGACATAAGTTATTAGGTGTTAACCCGTTGTGGTCACACCTCCCAGGCATAGCATACCGACCACTCTGTGTCATTTGGACCCCACGGAGAATATTAGCTGATATTTATTTAAGACTTGAGATCAAGCATTGAAAATTTAACTGAAAATCCTTAAGTATGTATTTTCGATGATTTCGTTGTGTGGTTAAACAAAATTATTTTTAATATTACAAATTTACAATATGAAATGAATAAGCAAAAATCCACTTTTTGGATCTAATAATCATAAAATATTCAAATTTCAATATTTTTCTATGAAAAATTTGAGTTACACTTTATAGATACTTCGCTTTAAAATAATGATTTCAAATACCGAGACTGGAAAAAACATTAATTCTGGGGATTGAAGAACTGAATATTAAGCAAAATTGGAAAAATAATAGTGGGATTATTACAGAGGATATTTATTACTGCTGCCTACTGACTACAGATGGGAGCAAAAGTTCAATTTTGAGGAGTAACTTAAAAGCTACGATGCTGTGAATTTGCTCTGGGGGCTTTTGAACACCCAGTGAACCTTAAGGGTTAAAATTATATCTTAAAAATAAGCAAATCTGAGTTATTTTTAATAATATACGGTACTCAGGAGTTAGGCAGGGCTTATTGAAAAAAAGTATATTTAGCAATTGTCTATTTAGCGAATCAGACTTATATCGCCTGCCATATTTTCTGCTCCTATTCCCGAACGAGCTACGGGTACCATAAAATAGAGATGGATCGCTCACTTGAAATTCTATGCGGCATGTGCTCACTCCGCTCCGAATGTCGATTTTTAAATTGCCATGTCTATTCCCCGAGGCGTCACGATCCGAGCGGTGTGTGTGCGCCTTTCGGATGAAGTTCCACAAATCTTATTCTCCCCTTCACAATGATCCCCTTCTCCCAATCGAGAACCAGAAGTCTGCCCCAAGAGCAGATTCCCCCGAGGGAGTGTCTAACCCTTAGTGATGAGAGGGACACCCGGATCCGTCCGGGGCAAAGATGTGAGCGAGCTCACGGAGCCGCCCTGGAGTTAAAGATAAGGCTCACTCGCTCTCCATCAATAGGTCGACTCCCGTTCCGGGAAAATTCTTTGCACTGTAGTATACAGCCCGTTTTAAAAACTGTTACCGGCAGGATTAAGGTCAACAATTAATAGCCGGAATTGAGAACAAGATAAATTTAATCTTTGCAATTTTTTCCCTACAATATGTAACAGATAAAGCCCTTCTAAGCCTATGGTATGTCAGCAAGTGCTCTTTTTTATAGTGTCTACCGAATTGCCAATCAATTTTTCATACAAAACTCAAAGCAGATTAAAAATATATAATCATATAAATACCGGTATATTAGTCAGGAAGCAGATTTTAATAAAATATAGAAGAAAACAGATTTAAAATGTAATAAAAAGTTAAATATTACTAAAAAAAAACATTTCTATCAAATCATATTTGCCTTAGTTTAGATACCAAAAGTTGTTTTTTTTGCCACAGGGAAATTATTATTTGGACTGTTTACCCATAAGTAGTTTTAAACCTTGACATATTACATGTACCATTGCTAAAGCTGACCAAAACAGACTAGACGCCTTCGAAACCTGGTGCTGAAGGAGGATGGAAAAATTGAAATGGACATAATAAATAAGAAATGATGAAGTGTACAGAAGAGTAACAGAGGAAAAGACCATATGGAACACCATACAGGAAAAAAACAAGATGGATTGGAAACTTCTAGAGACACAATGGATTTGTAAAGAACATAATTGAAGGTAAATTTGAGGGAAAAGTCCCTAGAGAATGACCCAGGAATAAGTTTATGGACCAAATAAAGTGAAAAGTACACAGGATGTAATACCTTTAGGTAAGTGAAGTATCATTAGATACGGAAGAGTGGAGGGCTGAGGACAACCAATCTACGGATTGGATGACCAATGATGGACCAGAAAGGGATAGAAAAATCACAATATTTCGCGGAAAAGTTAAGCGGCATATGTATTCAAGGCAGTTACGCAAGAGATTAAAATCGTCCTCCCATTACTTTACTTGGAACCCTATCCTGGCATCTTGCTGCGAGACTGGATGAAAAGAGCAGGCAGAGAGCGGAGAGTATTTCCAATCCAAGAAGTGCTTATCTTGGCAGCAATTGAAGAGGTTTTCTGACTGATTCATGCAAAAAAATAAAACTTACTTCCTTCTACTTCACCTACTTCACGTACTTTCTTGGGGATTTGAAGGTTCCGTAGCCCAGGTCCCAAAATCATTTAATACGCAGCAGTAAGTGAAATGGAGAAAATTTAGATATTGCATTCAAACTTAAATATTTTGCGGTTACTAATTTGTTGTCATCGACTTATTTTGTAATATATATCTTGCCGGAGGTATTCTTCGTTATAGTACTTCTTCAAAATCTTGGCGTGCATTGTACAAGAAAATTTTGTAAGTTTCTTTGTCCGTTCGGATTCCTAGAGGAATGAGTTTTAGACAATCATTTTCTCGCATTTTTCATATTCTCACCGCACTTGATTGAAAAAAGCTTTTCTAAATACAATGTACTGGTGAAACAATAGGTTCCACTTTATATATGTAATTTTAGACTTAATGTAGTTATAGAACTCTAAATAAAATTATGAATCCATTAATTTGAAAGGAGTAAATCGCATCCATTTTTTAAAGAATAGATACCGTGATGGAATAAATATGATACAGGGATTGAATGACTAGTGCAGACGATACAGAACAGCAGGTACCACAGGGTGTCGAACTAGGTCCGCTTCAATTTTGAGGCATAAGTCTCAGAGGTAGGCATAGGGTTATAGACGCAAATGAATATCGGAATCGCAGCAAGAAGGAAATGGGTTTAGGCGTTGGGGCAGAATCACGAGGAGAGTGTGTATGTAGTGAGCTGCGATGGAGTGTGAGCATGGAATTGTGGGTGGAAGGCGAGAGTGCTTAAACGAATATACTGCCTTGCCACGTCGAGGGAATGAGGAAGCGGAGGGCCGAAGTCTTTCATTTCGTCATTGGCCAGGGGACACGGCCAATGGGAGCAGTTCCAGCCGAAGGGAAGGGAATATGGAGAGTTGCGAGGGCAGGGGGGTCCGTAGGTGTCAGGGCTGCCAAAGGCGCAAATATACGTCCCGCGGGGCGAATAATTTGCGGTCGGGATATATCGACGAACATTACGAGAGCTAACTCAAACTTTTAACTTGTGTTCCTTATTTCCAAATCATACTTTTGCGCATAAAATGAAATTACATAAGAGGAGTTAGCACATAAATTACAGATCCCATTATGTTGACGTTCATTAAGTAATTGCGAATAGTATTGTTTGATGCCACATCACGTGTTTAATGGTTGCATTCAGAAGATATTGACTCAAATTATTTTTGCGGTTAATAAAAACTTAATTCGCTATTATTACAAAAAAAATTTCAGGAAATAAATAGTTACCCGAATCAAAAGAAAAAAATCATTGTTTAAGCAAGATATACTTTGGAGGTATGACAAATTCAAAGCGTTGCATAATCCAAATGTATTCGGTATTTTACGAAAGCAGTTGAATATAAGGCTCATCAGGAACAGCACAAGGAAACATTCCACTGCCTACGTAGACGTGGACAATTATCCACCGGTGTGAGTTAAGAAATATTTCCATTGCAATATTCCTCAAGAAAACCCTTTATATTCGCTAAAGGATAGTATAAATTTACCTTCAGGTGGCAAGTTGAGAATCAGATGAACAATTTTTCCTTCAAGTTTAATATAAAAATTAAATATAAAAGAAGTAATTAGTTCATCAAACTCAAGTTCAATACAGTTAACATAATAAGAAAAATGTGGATTTATGCGAAATAACTATCATTCTCATTCCATAATTAACAGGAGATAAAAAAAATTAACGAAATATGAAAATAATGTTAGCAAAGTTACCAGGAGAAAAAACATTTAACCACAAAAGGTAAAAAAAATTCAAAATAAAACGCATAAACGAGAGCTAATGAGCTTTGCATTCGTCTATTGATAATATAAGCCCCACTTAGTTCAGATTTAAGCTAATTTCTATTCTAGGCACCGATTAAAGTAAAAAAAATCATGAGTTTCATGCTAATGTTCTAACCCAGCAGTAGTTAAAATACCCTATTACATGTAACACAAATATGGTGGGCATTATTGGCATTGATATTTTACATTCATCTCACAATGTAGGTTACAGTTACAGCGTGACAAAGCTCTCTTGGATGAAGGCGGTTTAGCTATCATAATCCTTAAGCCAACATAACTTATTACGTAGAGGCACTCATTGTATTAATTATTCTTACTTGGGAAAAGGTTGCTCCAAAATCTATGAAAGGAAATGGGTAATACATCGCTCATGGTCAATTTTCTTTAAAATGTATAAACTCAAGTTTTCATAAGAGAGGCCAAAATTCTAATAGAACAGATTAAAATTTAGACATATTTAAAAAAAATGCTCCATTTAGAAATAAAGGGCCACAAAAAAGATAACAAGTGTTTCTCTTAGGAGCGTAATTGCAACGAACTTAAAAGAAAAAGCTGGGGGGTTTAGCGTTATTAGTGATTTTAAATATGTCATTTGGCCATTATGTTAATAATTCAATTCTCTAATTACCAATTATTCAAGTAAATACGATGCGTACCGCCAGTTGCTTGATCGATTAAAAAAAGTTCAATGCACACACCTGTATTATCGGAAACTAAGAGTTCTATTTTCCAAAAATCTTAATACAAATTGATTTAAAAAGAAGTCATAAATAAGTGAGCATTTTTGAAACTTCAAATGCAAGATTTTTCAAAATATTAAATTCTCCTTAAAAAACTTGTCATCAAACTAAGTCTTGCGTTAAATCTTTAATTTTGATAAAACACTCGGAAAAAACGAAAGGATTTTTATTATTCCAGTGTATCTAGGCTTGGTTTTACCTACTCATTCTCTCGTGGTTATACCATGCCTATCTTTTCGGCGTCTCATTAGAATAATGTACCCCATTTTCTTGAGCCATGCGTGATAGTTTCACATCTTAATTCAAAATCACTCTATTTTCTCTCTAAAATAAGTATGGTTCTGTTTCTGTAACCCTAGAAAAGCACAGTTCAGGTAATTTAAATGCCATACTTATTTTTAATTCTCATCACGCTATATTTTTCCTCATTTTTGACATGGTGGCTAGTTTGGATAGTTAATTAGAGATGTTTCCCTGGGAATTTGTCAAAAATTGTAATTTTTTAGCTCCAAGTTCCTCGTCAGACATAAATTTTGACAGATCTGACAATTCGAGAGGATTCTATACTATGCTCGAATAATTAAGTTTAACCGTTGCGATGCGTTAATCCTGCATCAAGCGCGTCTCTCTATGAGTTACGATGAAAATTCGTAATAAATATTTTCATTAAATAATAACTTAATAATTAAAGACGAGAAAACCTATACGAAGGACGATTTGCTACAATATCAAGCTTGTTTGTACCGATAGCTCCAACCAGTGACAAGAATATAAGTTATAATTCTTCCACCATGGTCCCCAAATTGGATTATCGGTAATTTATGGACAAAATAGCTGTAAAATTGTAATTAGATTAATATTAACTAATACCAAATGACCATTGATCATTATTAAGCAAAATAATGCATAATAATGATCAAACACATGTTTTATGGCTATGCTGCGCATAAGACTTGATCTAAGGTGCAAAACTGGTATTCATCTCAGATCAAAATCGGAAAAGACATGAAACACTCAAGGTCACGACCAGTCTAAAAGCGAGAATTATTTCTTATTCTCACGGTCGCGTCAGGTCAACAATATCTCTGCAGATTACAAAGGCACTGATAAAACTTTTTGAGTAAAACATAATGGACCGACTAAGTGACACAGCATAGGAGACTAGACGAAAAGAAAGCAATACAATAATGTTTATATTAATATAACTTCAAGGAAAAAGTAGTCGACTGTCTTATGGTCTTAGTACTGCTCTAAATATTCTCTATTTTCAGTATCTTTGCTTAGGACAGGATTACACTGAGAAATGTACAGTCAATACCATGTTGTGAACTTGATTTGAATTTGGTTGGGATTGATTTGTTGATCGATTGGTTTTATCTTTGGGTTAATTCATTGATTTTTCTCTCTTATATTTCAATCATAACCGGCTCTCTACATCAATGCCGCCAATTCCTGTACAAATTTTTCACCTCTTTGCAACATTGTAGTTCCCAAATACCTTACTGCATATAGTTCATATTGCAATGATAGCATTGCTGTAGTTAAGTGCATTGCGGTAAAGTACTTCAGTCGTTTAAAGGTTTTGGCTGATGAAAAAAACAATCATTTTCCCACTTTCCGTTTCTAAACCACTGAAAGAGAACATAGTGAAGTTCTTAAAACCTATTCCCTGTCACAAACCCTTAAGATGACTCGCAGAGAAGCTATAATGTAGATGTGTATATGCATCCGAGACATCTTGAGACAGTGCGAGAGCCAAGCTAAAACCACCCAATCGACCTCTCTAAATGATAACAAAAAATATGAATGCTCTTCCACACCGCCAATACAAATCAACACAACCTGCATGCTCATTAAGCTCTTAACACACTTTCACTTAAAATATTAGTTCCCAACATGCTAAAACTCGAGAGAGGGCTTTTAAAGTCTGAACCTTAGACTATAAAGTTGGCAGTTCTGCTTCGTTCGATAGATAGTGGACCGGATGGCAAGAGAGAGGGAGAGAAAGGGGAGGCCGGGGAAAGGATTATGAATCGAGGGAGAACGGGAGAGGGAGATATGGCCGATGAGGAAGGACGACGTTGTTAGTCTGCGAGAGTTGAAGCCCTTGGGGGACCCCAAGGGTAGAAGGGCGTGCGTAAGAGAAAAAGTCGCCCTCCCGAGAAGGCGAGATACGAAGGGATGGACGGAGTAGGACGAGGAGCAGGAGGGAGGTAGGGAAAGGGAAAGTGTTCTAGAGGGTCCAAAATGAGGCGAAGTTATCCCCAGACGGGAGAAAATGAGGATTGGGGAGGAAGGGGGGAAAGGGCGTGTAGGAAAACTTGGCATGGGGAATGCAAGACACAGAGAGTGGAAGAGAATGTTCATCGGAAGGATGATTAACTCTTGAAGGGGGTCTGGATGGTCCGGGTGGCTATGGTACTGGCTTTCGAACACGAAGAGCTCGTGCACGAATATCGACAGATGCCGATTTAACCATGCATAACAGATTGTCAACGGCCTGAGCCCCCTCTCCGTTCCAAATCTCTGATCTACTCTGTTGTTTCAAATTTTGCATCGTGCAAATCATTCATTTCACTTTTTTGAAGCCCCTACCTGTTCTTGTCTTGGTGGATTTAAATTCTAGGACAGCCTCAGACCATTTTCCGTCGTTATTTTTTGGTTGCCAATTAGTAATATTAGTTTCTCCTAGATTGCATGTTTTGTACTAGTATTATATTCATGTTCCTTCTCTCTTCTTAGGGAGCTTTATATTCAAGTTGATGAAGTAAGCACAGACTAGAAAAAACAGAGCACTTAAAGCACATGAACAATGGGAACCTTCAGGTAAGTCATTCTATGGCAGCAGTCAATGAAAGCACATAAGTACTGGCCGAATACTCTGTGCATAATTATCAAATCTGTTCAAACATGCATTTAAAAACGCGAAAGTTTCATAAAGGAGTAAATAAAGACTCCCAAGTCCCACTTATGACGCTCTGATTACAAACCAGCACAAAGAAAAATATCAGGCAATAAAGGCAAGTAACGACGTTCTTTTGTTGCCATGCGCAATCAAACTGAATTTCTGACCTCTTTCAAAGCAGACTACCCATTGCGTAAGGCCTTGAGCGATGGGGAAGTGAGTGCACTGTTGTCTTTGCATATTGAATAGCGCACAAGAGCAATGGAATTTCCATGTGCGATAATTACTTCATTTGGTTTCTAGAAATTTCATCTCAATCACTTCATTTTGTTTCACTGAAGTTGATTTCAATTTTTCCTGTCTAACACGTATGTATTTTATCACAAATGAGAGTGGAGTTGAGAGGAGGAGGAGAGGAGAGAACGTAATTTAAAGACTTTTTTCCTTTATTTCTTTCTTAAATTCTTATTTTTTCCTTTTATTCCATTTTATTTATTTTTTCGATCCGTGTAACTCCTAAGTGTTTCTTATCGCCAACTACGGACTCATTTTTAGCAGGGACCTGCCCCCGTAAATGACCCATAACTTACCTCAGAAGAGCTTAGGGATGGTTAAGGAAGATATTATCAAACATTGTACTGTATATCTATACCTTATAGAAGCAACAAAATTAGAGATATGTACTACCAAACCGATTGGTACAAAAAAGTTACTCCTAATAGCCGATTGGTTGCCATAACAAATACAGGACAACACTGCATATTGAGAGAAAGTTACTAAGGTAGACAACATACTTTGAGAAGAAATTTTTCTGGAAAACAGACCAAACGTTGCTGTTGTGGAGACTAGGTTGTGTGGCACTAAGGAATTGAAGGTATCAATGTACTTTTACTTTTAAAGTTTTATTTATTTTAGCTCATGCAAGCTTTGGTATGATTAAGAGGGCATAATTTCGTCCATTAAAGATGCCAAGACCTATGAATCAGAAAAACATTTCAAAACACACTGCTAATAACAGGTCATTCACATCACAACAAAGCTAACTTCCATTCAAATTACTCTCAAAATACACCTCACCTTTACACATCCCTATTTCCTTCTCCCTTACACGGATAGCGTCCTAATATGCCCGGCTAAACGCTAATGCGTCGGCTCACAGGGCAGTATGTAGATGCATTAGTTTCTCCTGCCAACGCACCATCAGAAACGAAAACAAAAGAAAAACGGGGATAAGACTCTGCGTAACATTACCCTGGGTACTGTTCACCTATATCCTTTCCCTCTTTCATATATTTTTCCGTATTGCAATAATTGAATGAGGTATTCCTTTTTACTATGGTGAAATTGATTGATCTTTCATGGATTTAGTGAGATTTTATTCGGGGTATTCAGCCAAGTAATGCCATTGAGTTATTCGGCAGGAAAGAGGAAATATTTAGCTGAAGAAATAGGGGTGAGAGAAATCCGTTATGAGATTTACATATTGTTGATCTGGCGCGTCAAGTAATCTACAATTTAACGTACTAACCAACGGAAGGTGAGCTCTACTTCATGTATTCCCCTTGTATTACCCCAACTATACCAAAGCCTTCCTCACTCCCCATGAGTTTTTATCTCAGAAAACTTGACTGGCTGAGGAATTATAAAAATAAGCGCATGGAATGCTGGCAGGAAGAAGTCAAACGTGATAACTACGAGCATAAATACTAAGCAAGTATTTATGATAATGACCATTCAAGATCAAACATAGTCCACTCGTATCTGCGTACTGCTTTTACGAGAGTTATTAGTCCGTGTCTTGAAAATGGTGGGAGGCAACGTCGTCACTAATTTTTCGAGGATATAAAAAATCTTTGACAAGTGATAACCCCGTGAATACTGGAGGGTCCAGAGTTATGAACAGATGCATAACGGAAAATCGCTTTCCACTTCAATGGCATTGTTCCAAGGATGGTCGCACTAGGATATAGAACGGACAATTAGGTTGGAAACTTCTGTTTAAACGTCAACAGAGCAAAGCGTACAAATATTTGCATTTTAATGCTCCAAAGGCACGGGATAAGCATTCATTTTCCTTGCTCGTTCGGGTGACATTTACCGTAAACAATAGTCCAGAGCAGAATTAAAAGCTTTTGAGTAAATTAGGCATGCACCATTATGACCAAAATTGGGCACGAGGTAAACAGATATACCCGTTTATAACAACACGTTATGTATCTGAAATAACACAGTACAAAAACACAATAAATATTATAGGATGGATAATGGATTAGGAATCCACTTCCAGTAGAGTGTATATTCAACCGTGTTTCAAAGAAGTCAAATGAAATGTAATTTTGATACAGCTACTCTGAGCGATAGGAGTGGGAAATTATTATTTAAATTTTAACTCAGAGAAAAAAATTTTTATATTTTCCGATTTTCTGTAATAATTTTAGGGGGATCACATCTACACATTAGTATTTACACGAGTGAATTACCCTTTGAGGATCGTTTGAGCACCTAAATTTTTAATTATCTACACGAGCATGACTTTCTAGGTGAGAAAATATCAAATAAGCAATACTTTCTGGATCAATGTTACGATTTCAATTACCTCCGATTTAATAGAGCACTATAAAACAAAATGTGGTCAAAGGATTTATTACATAAAATTTATTTCAATGGCTTTACGTTCAATGATTCTATCATTACAATTATTTATTCGTCATTTAAAATTGCTGGTATTAATTAAATTGATAATATTAAAGCTGATATACACATTTATTTCCTTTTAAAAAATTCACCAGAATAACTGCCCATTGTTTAGAAAAATAGTATATTTTCTTATACTTATACAATCCTCAAAGCAATAGCATTAACATATTACAGTTCAGTATATTCAAACCTAATTTCATTACATTGTTTGCAAATAATGGAATAATAGCGTATCAGATGAATGCATCAAATATTTAATACACACACAGAAATTTAATTTAGATGGTACGACGGGTTTCACCGACTTGCAGCTTCATTACGTACCCGAAGTCGGAGAAATCCATCATACCATCCTAAATAAAATTCTGTGGAAAAGTATGGATACTATTAACTTCCACGAAGTGAAGGCAAAACCTGTAGAGTGTAATCTAATATGCACAATGTCAGCATTAGTCCGATATTTTACGCCGGCATTTAACGTCATATCCTCCCCAATTTCAATTGTACTTACCTGTATAGCAATGTTCTACTTTTTCCACAATCCATTTTGGCAAAATTTCCCTTCTCCTAAGCCCCTAATCTATGTTCTCAATTATTAGTTTGCTCTCACTGAGCGTTAGGTTACTATTGATGCAATCAATAAACTTGCGCAATAAATTACCTAAAATAATTTTACGCAAACAATTGTACCGCAAGATGCAGCAAGCTACGCAACTCGTTGTACTATTACAATAAACAGCTGTAGATATAAATAATAATAATAATAATAAGAATTATTATAATAATTAATAATAATAATATTAATAATAAGTATAAAACATATTTTCAGTGTGGATTCGAATATAAAATACTTCCACGAAGTGACGGTGTAAAGTCTCTTCTAGATCTCAATAGTTTTTCACCAAACCCATGCGTCAAATACTTTGTGCCTTGTATATTTTGCTGTAGAGTTGTATTAAATCAATTTATACCTACCTAGCTCTCCAGTTTTAGGATAATTAAAGCACCATATGACTCATATTATGACTAAAATTCGCTCATAGTAAAAATATACTCAATTGGAATAATGGTAGCAAGGCACTTTACCATTCTATCTGGAGTTAAAAGCAAACTTCTGAGTATCCCAGTAATTTATTAGAACAAAATATTTAAATGGATGTGTAGAAAAAATATAATAGCTGATAGAGAACTGATTGAAATGTGAAGCTAAGAATTTAAGCTCAGAAATATAACGGGGCAAGATATATTCATTGGAGAATGAGAGAGATGGAAATCACGCCAGGAGAAGAAAAATCAGGTGCAGCGGAATTCCTGGAACTTCGTGAGGTATTCAATGATTGAATGTCGAATGTCGGGCGTGCCAAAATTTCTCAAATAAAAGCCAGAGAAAGGAATTGAAGGGAGCGTTGGAAAAATGTGGGAAAAAGAGCGCCACGTGGAATAAAACGATTGCTGAAAATGCTGTTGAAATGAAAGAGTAATTTAAGAAAACTCAATAAACAAAAAACAATTTATAATATTCACACTGTGATGTGAAAAAAGATGCCCAAGCAAAAATGCCGTGATCAGATACCGAAATGCAATACATAATTTTTCTTAACCAAAATCATTGTATTTATTCGATTATTTTATGAATAAAAATCCTTATATTCCTCAAGCAGTTTGAATCGAAATTTTTGGTCTCATAATCTAAATAAATTATGATCATTGATGGTTTTTCATGAAAAGTATGTTTTGCCTCACTGCGGTAAAGATTTGTAACTTCATACATAACCACTTAAATAATCCATCCGGAGATAAGAAAAAAATCGAAGAATATATCAATTGCCGTTAAAAAACAGCTTCCTTTGAGAATTGCCTCTATAAAATCCTATTAGTGTAGACCAATTTCTCATATATTTTTTTCTTTTCTGTCCTATTCTTATGACTTTTACTACTCATTCTCTTCTACCAAATGCAATCATGACTTTCCCGATCTACCTATTCCATCTATCTTCCGTTCAATCTTTTTTGTCAATCGATTCTCTCCCATTCCTCCGATATATTCAAACCAAATATATTGGTCGATTAATAGAGCATACAACCCACATCCCTTCATCACCTGTTCATTCCTAACAATTTTCATCCAAGTTTTCCTGCAAACTCTACCCAGATCCCTCATATACTCTGCATTTAGCCCACTCATATGCTTATCCTGATGTATTTAAGCATTGCTGCCGTATAATTCTGCGCGGGAAGAGAACATTTTCGCACTCATGCATCTAGCGTCCTCGGAAATCTTTTTTGTCGTGCGAATAAGGGAAACCCTAGCGTATCCGTATAAATGGAAGACGCTGTCATATTTATTAAGCCAGAAAGTGACAGCATGGGAGTGAAGCAGCGATGAGACAAATGATGAGGGCTGTGGAGATGGGAAAGTTTAAATGTTAATAGAGAGGGAACGAGAGGGTGAGCTGGACAGGATAAAATAGGCAGCGCCGTAAGCGGGAGTATGCGAGGAGGGACGACGCGTGTTAAGCGAGAGAGAAAGGAAGATAAATGATGTGGGAAAGTATAAAAGAAAATAAACGCACGACGGTGACGGGAATAACTTAATGGAAACAAATGAAGGCTGCAACAAGAAAGAGGACTAGAAATGGATTCCCCGTTGAAGCAGACCCGGGAGTAGCGGCCATCCCTGAGGGGGCGGGCATTAATAATATTGACCGTTTTACATGCAAGGCATAAACCTTTGGGTGAGCCTCTATTTACCCGATTGAGGTCAGCCAAAATGGCTAACAACGTAATCCATTCATCTCTTTTCCTAAGCAGGAGATAGACGATGGATTCAAAGGACGAAATCAACCTGATTACATTCTTGCATCTTTCCAAAAATGACTTCAAGTGACTTCAGTTTTTCTTGGCCACTGGTGTTACACTATATTATTCACAGTACCTACAGTGATGAAACGTTTTGTTTGATGCAGCTTAGAAAGAAATTACCACACCTTTTGTTGAGTTCAATAGTTTCAGTCTTTACAAAAGTTTTTCATGCTCTTTTTTACTCATGAACTTTTTAAGTTTTGTTAATTCCTCTACGTAAATACTTTACGCTCTAAATGCTCTACATAAAACTTACCAAGTTTTTTTGAATAAATAGAGTTCACTTTGTTTTTCCACATTGAATGAAATGATATACGACCGTGATTTCGATGATTAACGTCATCATCAGGTCACAATCGTCGAAACCATGGTCATAAGTCATTAAATTCATTATGGAAAAACTAAGTTTGCTCTATTCATTCCAAATGTTTATCAAATTCCATAAAGTACTGCCGGCTACCACCAACTTTACAAAATTTTGTTAATTTATGAGCACCATTTCAGCGCTTGAACGTCCATTAATTGGATTTGAAGTTATCGGGCAGTATTCCTCTGAAGTGATATGCTTTGTATACTTCAAAATTCTGTATGCTCGACTATTGCTTCAACAGTGCCTAAAACCACCTAAGATTCTATTTATGTTTATTACCTTGACAAAGACAGCCGCTGCTGAAACCATGGCAAGGGATAACAAAGGGTATAAAAAAGTTGTTTTGGCCCAGGATGTAGTCAAGTTACCACTTAGCAAGCTAATCCGAGGGTATCTGGTCAAAGACAAACCTACGTTGATTATTCACCTATCAAAATGTGGATATTGGCATCTTCTCCTTTACTTGTCGATAAACCCGATTTAATAGCCATAAGAATAGTCTGTGGCCCTTTCATAAGTAAGTAACAATTGATTCAATATTTAGTGAAGGATGTGACTCCGACTGAAAACTCAGTAGCCCTCATTGGAAAGTTCATTTATGATAGTGTGAACCTGTGTGGACTGATTAATAAAATAGACACCAGCGAGTTTTTTATCAATAGTTAATTTTGCTGGTAATTTTAGATCCATCGACTAAATGAGAGGCCACAGCCCTTTCTGCGGCGAAGTCCGCAATGATTTGGCCTTTTCCTCAGAGGGGCTCAATATCCGTTGACGTAAAGGATCGAAGCGTAATTTTGAAAATTTACACCTTGAAAATACCGTAAATGCCACCTAAACCCACTAGAAAAAAGATTATAGGGAAATGTACAGTCTATTATTCCTGAAAAATATTCCTCCTACGTATTACCCTGAAGAAGCAAGAGGCCCAAAAGAGGGAAATCGTGAATGCTTTTTTCTTCGTTGCTATTCAATTGATATAATATTGCAAAATTATTCACATTGAATGGAGATAATGAACTGAGAACCCCAATATTACAGAATTACATGTTTCGATTGGAGTGGGATACTACGTATCGTGGAATAAAGTCGTTTATTTGAGGATTTTTGTGGTACTTAGTTCATTATGTTACAATACACAGTACTACGTTTTGATATTATACTTATATCATTTCTCACAGACATAATATATCTCTCTGAGTGGGTTGAACAAGCCCTTTTGATAAGACCCTGAATAAAATCATTTCAGTAAGCCTAATTATATTAGTTTTGATGGCTTTTGGGATGATATTCATACATTAAGGGTACATTCATGTTAAATTTTACAATTATACGTTATCCTTTAAATGATTTCTCACTTATGGCTTTCCCTCTCCAAGTTCTATAGTTTCCATGAATTTTCATAATTCCCACTCAAATTATTATTTCAAGAGCAAAGGAAATTTATTATCCGATAAATTTGTAATTAAATGATTGTTATTCCACTTATGGTCAGTTATGACTTATTCAAGTACATTCTTCATTTTTACTTCTCATTAAAGATCAAATTCCAAAACAAGGTTTATAAACCATAGTTAAGTCTTTCTTGGATTACGATGCAGTGCAAATTAACAGATAGGCTTGTACAAATACATTATTGAAACTCCACCCCTAAAACCCGAATTTACAACATGTATTTATTCTTATTTGCACTGTTATTAGTAGGAATTATTGACGGATAGGTAGATTGAAGCTAATAAGGTATTTGCAAAAATTAATACAATGCTTTTTGCCCCACTTCGACATAATGTAATACCTAATGTGTTTGTATACGCATATTACATCTGTAATTCAACAACTACATCGAAAATTAATTCTCCAAAATAAATCTCTGGACCAAGAATTTTAACGGAATATTTCTCTACAAACTTCAGCAGTCATGAAAGTAAATGGAAGCGTTAAGGGACGGGATGTTTCAACCGTACCGATATATGTGTATATTTGAAAGAGCTTTGAGTTGAGCTTTCCCATCGATCGGGTAGAAGCATGCGTCACTCCTGACATTCATTTGAAACGTTCACAGCTGATAGCACGAGTAGGAAACTTATCCCTTCCGAGTTTGCAAGGAAAATACCGCGTTTCCGTGCCCAACGAGATACATTTTATGAATGATTTGGACTCGCTCAGCAGGTGGGGAAAGTTTTCAACACTTTCCCCGTCGGTGGTCATGGAAGAACCGGGGGCTGATATCAACCCAAGGCGAGGGCAGCGAAGCGGACTATCTGCTAGAGGACGGAATCACAATCAGATGCGAAAAGTGTGAATAGGGAAACGAAGATGATTGACTATCGGCCGGGAAGGCACTGGGGACGTTTTGGGAAAGTATTAGCCCGTGTGAGTGAATATCTGAATAGCTTCCCCTGTACGAAAAAGGTGGTTTCACCGCAAAACTGCTAAAATGCCATTTAATTCCTATACTAGACGTTTTTAGAAGCATTCATGGTTGCAATCAGCATGATTACACCTTAAATTGCCAATCAATTTCCTCAATAACCCAAGAAATCTCCAGGTTTTAACAGCCATAAAAAGTAAAACATGGTGAAAATAAGAATATTTAAAATTAAACTAAGTATCATACTCGCAGAAAATAGGTGTTTAAACGGAACAAAACTTCCAGTCATTTTATTAAAAATAGAATGAAAAATTGCTAAATATAAAAATAGAAAACTTTACTGCTTTATATCTTTTCTCATAAGCAAATGTTTCCTGCAATAGAAGTGGGCAATTCAATCATTTAATACGGCGCTAAAGCCGGCTCTTAAGAAGGAAAAAAGTATTAATTAAAGTTACATCCATTGAATTATTTGCGTAATTTCTGTATAAACTCAGTATCTTTTAATGCCAATGCCATGTCATCAGAAATAGCTAAATTCAAATAAGCAAACATAATGGTTAAATCAAATTAATTTTTTTAACATCATTGACGTGTCGGAAGCTCCTAAAATGGATTAGAGGAGATATTATATGGGATCTTATTGGTCCCATGTAATGCCTCCTCTAGTCCATTCTAATCTAAATGGATAAATACCTATTTATTTCATGAGTTGATCCATTTACTATGGCCATCGCGCGCGATTTACCCAATAATTCACAAATATTGCATGGTTAGCAGGAAAACTACTTTATTCTGGTGTAGTTAAGAAAAAAAGCACTAAGTTATCGTGACAATCATCTACCTAACTTATATTTCTGTTCTTCGGCTTGATAGCAGCGCAGCTACTCCACACAATTGCACATTTTAGAGGCTTCAACATTCCTCGTCGCTACAGTAGCGTTACGTTATATTTATCCTCTCTCTCTAAATATAAACGGATATGTGTTATCACATATCCATAATATTTATGGGATGAATATGAATGTATCAAATAATGGCATATGATGGGGACGCAGTTATTTTCACACATTTGTGATGAAAATAATGGTTTTCGGTTTTCATACTCATTTGGAAGTCTTACATCAATTTTGTTATACTTAAAATAGAACAACAAAAATAGTATTTACCTTGGTAACGCTCACTATAATCATGATTACGTCCATGTATATTTAGAAGAACATTTATTTTCAACGCTTTTCACACCAATCAATATATTGGATAAATGTATTATTACCGGAAGCTCTAAGCATATTTAAAGGCATGATAATCTTAAAAATACATGCTGAAAATTTTATGGAAACTTTTATTACCCTTCAAATAAGTCATTAGAACAATTTTTGCCAGATTTAAGGCTAATGCCATAAGTTAAGAATGGATAACTTAATGGTACCTTAATTGTTGCACCAAGCCGAAGCAAATGACATGGATTACATTTCTTGATT
Organism: Ceriagrion tenellum; assembly: GCA_963169105.1. Classification (NCBI taxonomy): domain Eukaryota; kingdom Metazoa; phylum Arthropoda; class Insecta; order Odonata; family Coenagrionidae; genus Ceriagrion; species Ceriagrion tenellum. Next base: position 95,943,358 of record OY720643.1, read on the forward strand.
AGTGTTGCACAGAACTATTTACAAATTATCATCCTCTAACTTTAAAATTGATTTTAGTTTCAATATTTTGAGGATAATACATTAATACTTTGGTGATACTTTACATATCTTTTGCAGAAAAGGCCTATCCTTAATTGAAATGCCTTCATGACTGTTTAGAGATAATAAACCCAGTGGAAGGGATCATTTTAACTAAATGGGATCATGCAGCTATCTTAAATGTGTCATGCCTAGGCATTTTTTAGGGTCACTCAGCGTGGAATCCCAGCTATCAGATAATCACAAGTCGGACGCGTTTCATTAGCAATCTACCAGTTGCTTTTGAGTCCCTCTGGTTGCTAATCTGCTCCCATTTCCACTCTCAATGCACCCAGGCACCCACGCGGGTAACACACTGTCATTATGTGCGACTTCCACCGATTACAGCAATGACGGCTCAGACCGAAATTACCCACCTTCCCGATATTCCTGCTAACTCATATTATACCAAAAATGGCTTCTCTGCGATAATAAGTCTAATGTTTTGAATCAACTTGCGCGCCAATCCGGAAGTAGTTGGCGCTAGTTGTAAATACTGAATGGGATGCTAGTGCTCCTGCTTTTGGAACCATAGAGCCACTGTGATCGGAGTGATCACAGTCTAACAAGTACCGGAGAGTGTAAATGGGAAGCAGCGAGGCTGATATTAACCAGCTGCCGGAGAAATACTTTACCTTGCTTATTCCTATACAGATCCTACGATAAAGCACTGCGTTTTTGGCAATAACAGAAAACGATGTCGAGAACCTATGCCAAAATATAGAAGCAATTATTTGTTATCTTCTTGTCTATTTAGGTTACCCAATAACATAGGAGTGCTTATAAAATTTATTCAGTAACAGCGGTTCAAAGTACTAAATTTGTAGATATTCTATGTAAGTTTTTTATGTTTAAAATGACACATAATAAATTAATAACAAGAAACTATTTTTCAGTTTTCTGCTGATTATTTTAACTTTGTTCACTTAGCATAGACTAAAGGGATAATTTACATCTGATTGGAAACCTGATTGAAAAAAAGCTCAGCAGTCATCGCTGATATTTCCGTAAATCGTTTTCGTCTCAGGAAGGCGACATTTGATTTCATGAGGTTTAATGTAACCCAAATAATTAGGAACCTTTAATAATGAATATAGTTAGAGCAGTTTAAATCAATAAATATGCAGATAGTGCATATAGACACACGGTAACTTAAGTATAAGGACATATTTCTCAGCGTTCTGCAGATTATTTCAGATTTGTTAATTTAATATGAAAAAAGACTACTTCACATATAATTTTAAATCCGATGGAAATAATGGTCAGCAATCGTTGTTGATTCTTGTTCAAATCGTTTCTCTCTTGGAAAGTCGACGGAAAACTGATTTCTTTCGTCCATATTTACCGAGCCACTGAATATCAATCGTAATCTCACCCTCAGTACCTTTAAGACTCGACACTTGGCGATCCCGACTGCCTATGGCTCTTGCGAGATTTTTTCATGCCTAATAACTGTTTACATCATAAGTGACTCATGACCTGCCTCCCCGTCTAATTTGAAAAAAAAAACTTTCGGCACTCAGGTGTGTGAAATACATCTGCATCCCAAAAGCGTGGAGTGGACATGCATAATGTTACCTTTTTAGATAGTCTCAGTAAGAGTAGGATAAAAGGATTATGGTAGCAAATCTATGTCTTTGTGCAATGCAGAATGGATTATTCGAGATAATTAAGAAAGATGATACCTCGAATATTACGGATATATTTTCAAATAAGTGCAACAAAAAGATACCTATATGCTTTACTTCGTAAGGATTAAATAGCTCAGTGGATTTCTATGAGCAAAATCCATTACATATGCAGATGATAGTAAAGGCTCTTCTGTTGCCTATGTAAATCTACGAAATGCATTAGGTACGATGCTGCCAATATCGGTTGAAAAAAAAGTGGTCAACATCTAATATTGATAACATACGCTGAGGCGTGTGGCAGAGGCTTTCAGAGGTAACCTATGAAATGAAGAAGAAGAGAATAGAAAAACAATAGGAAGAAGAAAGAAAAATATTGAATTTTTCGCAAACGGAGAGTATTCATCATTTTGTCAGTGTGACTTATTGTGTACTGGAAAAATAAATGTACTGAAAAAATTAATGTTGTGCTAAGACGGGAAGACAAGTGACTTATTATTGTGACTTATTGTTTACTGGGAAAATAAATGTGCTGAAAAAATAAATGGTGTGCTTACAATGAAGATACTGACACCAAATATACCACTGAGGATTTTACGCAGGAAAATTTAGCTAACTGCATAAAACAATGATCCCTGTCCCCACACATGGAGGTGAAAATTAATCCCAAATAGTCGAGACAAAGCGTTTTAAAACATAGTTTTTTCGTCTACTGTAGCTCATTCTACTCGCTAGCTGCTGAAGACGTAATTCCGCCTCCTTCCTAAAAGTTCAATTTTTAAACAACAGATGGCATTGAAAAACATACTGACACATTTCCAGAATATTTTTTAAATAATTTAACATTACTTATCCAGACTTAACAGTTGCACATCTGGAGACGCAAGCCAATATTTCAAGGCAAATTTACTTGTTTATTTCCCTAACTGAGTCTAAATATTCCATACTAGAAGCTTTAACCAGTCGTTGGTCATTGTAGATAAATAGGTTTTAATCCTGGTAAATACAAATATTTTGTTTTATAATTAATTCCCCCGAATTAGAATTCCATAACCCTAGCGTGACCAAAGATATTTTATTGAAATGGTGAAAGAGACAAAGTGCCAAGTACCAGGGAGGTATGGACGGCGTTCTGGGTAAACGAGACCTACTAATACAGTGGCGTGATTGGAGTCATCATTTCTTACAACATATAGCTTTGTTATTTAAAATGATGTCACTTTGCATATTTAATACATAAATATCCCAAAGCTTGCAGTTTGAATTGCAACTATCGGGGTATTGTAACGAGATGTCATACCACGCGTTCAAATTATGGAATCACAGTTTTGCATGCATAATAATAACAGTATGGACTTTACAGATCAGAACTGTACGACAGTAGAAATTGTAAGTGATAGTACATAAATACCGATTTTGAACTATCGGAGGGAAAAATATCGAATATCAGACTCTAGCCATTGGTTATTGGTGCTCATTCTACGGAAAACAAAGTACAGGACGCCATAAATGGTAAGAATTGCAAGGTTGATACGATGTAGTACATGAGCTAAATTATGACGGATTTCAAATTTAAGAGCTATGAAAGAAAAATTTTAAGCTGGATAGGTTGAATATTCAATACAGCAGCTCATTATTCATAAGATAAATCAATATTTGAGATTAGTGTAAAATATTTATCTTGCAATGACTAGTGTGATCAGACTGGTTGTGTAAGGCAAAACATTGAGATACTTGCAGAACATTGTGAAACAAAAGCTATAACTAAAAAATCCCACATAAACTCAAATAACGCTAGGTTATTCTGTAACGCAAAGCTAGAATATTGTGACATTTTGGATACTGAAGGATAGGTGTAGAAGGTAGCTCATTGGCGCATTCAGCCCATAATACCGACGTTAAATGGTAAGATGTGAGCCGACTAATTTTGGAGGCCATATTTTGCAGTTACACAAATTCCAACACTGATTCAAGGTAGAAATTCCTCATAGACAAAATGATGCTCTCAGTCCATGACGCCATCCGGATGACATAAGCGGCAGACGACTTCAGAGCTTCCGTAGGAATTATGGATTACAGCTCCGATAATTTTAATTTCACCAACAGGGAAATAGTCAAGTAGGTATTTGCATTATCAAATACAATCAAGCAACATTCTCTCGGCTATAATTATTATAGATAATATAAATTCTCATACACAGCGTAAGTAACCCTAATAGCAATGAATTTACAACTGAAAGTTCAAGTTCTAATCAGTTCTTACATTAAACCCATTTTGTCTCTGACAAACCTGATTCCGTATAGATGAATGAATGGAATACCTAACAAGTTTTCAGTAAAGAATTCTCTATTGGGAAACTTTGAAATTGCAAGCTTTTTTTCTTACTCGAGCAGGCAAGGTTCAGAGTACACATCCGTTGGCTGGAGGACCCTGAATTATTTATGATGGATGATGGAAATGAGAGTCTTTCTATTAGTCTATTTGCAAGCTAATTAGCAGTTTTATAGATAAAAGTAAATAAAATTCTATCTTAATTATCGATATACGAAGTCGGTCCCGGTGTCGGCGGGGTAATGTCCTCGCCTTCTAACCCAAGGGTCGCGGGTTCGAGTCCCGCCTGGGTAAAATTATTCAAGGCCCAGGACATGGGTGTTTGTGTTCGTCTAATGATATATTAAAACACTTGTAATTGGGGACAGCTGTAAGTGTTAAAGAAATTATTATTATTATTATATTTTTCTGAAATTCAATTATATTTTAGCACGTAACCATATGGCACATGAGATATATTTCACATTACCCCGATTGAAGTTGAATATGTCCTCTTCTAATCGATTTTCTTCATATTATTCTATAGATTTCAAACCAAGTTATCAAGAAATTACGCCTTGTTAAAGATTTGAAGAAAATGTAACTATTAAAATAGAAATTTTGCCTTAATTTTACAGCCCGCGCAAAAAATCTATTTCAAAACAGGCAAACTCATTAATTTTGATAAATAAAAATTAAAACTCTTGTGTCGTTTTCATCACAGCATGTACGGAGATTTCCAACGCATAAACACATGTACTTGAATAAAGTGTGAACCTAGTTGTTTTTAACTTTATTGAAAAGTTAAAAAGTGCCATCAATGACCCGCAATAACCCTCATTTCTCTCATATAATCAGCTCTATAAATTCACACTAAAATGAGTTTCACTCTCCAAGACATAAATCTTGAAACTTACCTATTTTAGCCCATTCACAACTGATTTTTTTGCAATTGAATGATATAGTAAAAAAAGTAAATTAATTCTCTCAGGGGAATAAGGAAATAAAAGCTTATGAAGGTAGGCAGAATAAGCTTGGCTACTGTAAACCAGTTGCCATTGAGAATAATAAAAACATGACGAAAAGCCCAGGCGAAACTCAACAGCACCAATGACTTCACGCCGTGGGCAACACTTCGGATTAATATGCAAATCCTTTTCAGAACCTTAAACCGGAACGGTGGAGAATGACTTCAGCTGTTTTCGATTCCTTGAGAGAGATAATCCCATATTGGGCCCCAAGAGGCTCTTCCCACGCCTCGCCTCATCGCCTCGATTCTAAATTACGGCTGATTGAACGGAGAGGGGTCCCAGAATAATTGCAGAGAGGAGATGAGGGAGGAAGGAAGGAAGGCAGACAGGTTAGCGGTAAAAAAGGGGTTAAATTAGGCTGCATTTACGGAGGTGATGGGTGACACAAACCGAACGAAGGAGGCACCAAAGGGACGGAAGGAAAAGGAAGACGTTCACGAGGGATATCCATTTTCTTTCCCTTTTTTGAGGGAGAAGAAAACACATCGAAGAAAATGACACGGCGTAACAGACTGCTCTAAAGGAAGGTGAGGTGATTCGAAAAAATATACGAGGATATCGGGTTAAGGAGAAAGAGATGATGAGGAGCTTTTAGAACATGAGAAGGTGCTGGTCTGGAGAACTAAAGGAGATAAGGATATCGTAGCAAAATGAAGATGTGGTACACAAATGGTTCAAAGAAGAGAAAAGATAGATTAAACTTAAGGATAATGGGGTAAATAACTGATAAATAAGATGTATGAGTAGATAAATGTGTTGTATAATGGAGACGACATTTAAACTTGAGAGTTTCATCTCCCGTCTTACCTATTGGCATAATTATTTAAACATACACTCATTCATCGACTTCTAAATCCTAAGATTGGTTGAGTGAATTCCACAGTTTTTCAAAATCAAATACCAGATCCATTACTCTCAATAACAATCTCAAGCAACGTTCTCCGCAATTGATAAAGATTTCATTAGCCTTCATCTTGTGGCCTCTATTTTTTCCTTTTAATTGTATTCCTCACAACCCGATAGGGCCTCAGATTGAAGTATATCATTCTGGTAATTCTCTTCTACATGGTGTTTCATCGGGTATTTTCCTTTTCTACACTTCTTTGGACTACATAATTTATTTTCCATCACATCATTTGATGTACAGTTTCCAATACCATTACCAGGTTTTGAAAGTCTACATTTTTTCCTGGTCTGCAATTCCGATGGCCAATGGGTTCGATTCAATAGTGCTACGCTCCACACGTGTGATTTAATATGATGTTTCGTATTTTGAATACTTGCCTTTTTTTGAGCAGAATTGTTCCCTTTTCCTCATAAACTCTTTTTTTTATATGGGTTCTGCTTGACGAGATTATCATTGAAATTCTTCCATCCTTGATCATGTTGCTTTCGAGAAGAGTGAATGAATAGAGTTGCTCGAATTTGTCCACTTACAATATGACTTGAGAATTCAGTTTTACACGACTCTACATGGTAGGAATTAAATCTTCTTCATATTAATTTCGATGCTATATTATTGAACCACACTCAAAATAGCACAAAGTTAATAGAGCATAATTTGATCATTAAAATAAAAATAATATTAGACAAATTTTATTTGTACGCTGCGTAATTATAAATTATAAGATCCGCTGTCCAAGAGGACTGTTATTATCATGAGATTAAAATTGATAATGTGATTGGCCATTCAAGAAATTTTATTCCAAGAGGAAAAAACAGGATTATCGGTTTGCATTCCTTTAAAATATGTAAAGCGGGAAAATATCCGTAAAAGTAGCCGTAAAATCTTCGTACCCGGCTGACAAACTAGTCAAGAAATATACTCGCGTACTATAAATAAACGAAAAATAATAGTAAGAGAAATTATGTATCATGAAGCGAAAATATACAACTAGATGCACAAAAAAGGTTTTTCTAGAAGTTGTAAAATTTGAAAGATGACTGCTGCACTCTATTAGAAGTTTGACTCACCCACAACATTAATAGGCTATAGAGTGTCTGTGTTGAAAAGATGAGGAAGCTGTTGAGAAGAGCCAAAGAAAGTTCAAAGATTGAAGGAAAACGGTGACATAATTCGCAGAAAGGAAAGGAATAATACGTATAATTTGGATAGGGGCTTAGGGAGATAAAAAAAGAAGGATGAAAGAAGGCCAAATAGGAAGTTAAGGTGATTTTTTTATTGGTCAATGAACAAAAAAACAGTAAAAAAGTTAGCCAGCAGGAAAAAGTCTTCCTTTGAGAGAAGGAAGCTGAAAGAGTCAAACCTTTAGAAGTTAGGTTACATGGCTATGGATTAAAAAGGAAAAAAAATATTTCGCTAATTGGCTGAAGACGTAATTATACGGGGAGACGATATGAATATGGTAAGGAAAACCACCTCTGAAGGAAAATCTCAGAAAGAAGAAGACTCCCAGAATGGCTTTCGGCACGAGTGAAAAAAATAGTAAGTGTTCAAAAAATTTCATTTAACATTCAAAAGGACGCTAATGAAAAGGTTATGACAATGATTGATAAAATGAGTTGCGCAATGGTTCAAATGAGAAACCTCTATTTTGTGGATATGATGCTCCAAGGAATCTTGAAACTTTCTATCGTTTGTTCGGTTATTCGAACAGAACATTTACGTTTTGCATGAGAGAATATTAACGGGCACACTGCTTAGCAATAAAGGAGTGCATTTTCAAAGGAAAAGGGTAGATGAACGCTGTGGCGTTGAAAAACAAACTTGTTGAAAGGGAAAGAAAAATCATTTGTGTGGCAATTATGAAAATGTTCTACCGTCAAATGGACTGAAGGTAGCGAATAAAAAGCTCCATAATGGCAAAGACTCCCCTTGGAGCTATATGTAATGAAGCACGAAGGAATTATATTCAGATAGATAAGTAAAATTCACTGACACCATTCAATTATGATAAGTTAATAACCCAATCCAAATAAGAAGCACATCAAAGTATAAAAATACTCAGCATAGTAAGCAGCCCCACACTTCTAGTCGAATTACAAGCTTATTGCTACAAGTGTAGTGGAAAAAAGGTATATAGAAAGACATGGCATTAAAAAGAGCCCTAATTGTAGAGAATTAGAGGGTAAAAGTATCTAAGGCTATATCAATCCTAATCATTGGAACTTAGAAAGTAGGAAATAGATTTGTCTTTTCACATACGGTTCCGGGATTAAAAATTTTGAATTTTTATCTTGGGAGTGTTTTCATTCATAAAAGAGAGACACGAAGCCATTGCGCAGGTGGCGTATAATGTTAATTGAGAACTTCGGTATTTTTTCAGAAAATTTAAATGGTATTCACTCAGGAAACCTCAAACATCATGATCAAGACCAGGCTGTGCTAATTTCTTTCCACATTCTTCTTCTTCTTCTAAGGTCTATCTGTCCTAGGACAGTTCTAATCTGCACCCTCTATGCTCGTCTACCCTTTGCTGCTGCCCACAGCTCTTCTTAACTCCTTCCATTCATAATATCCGTCAAAACATTATTTCTTCGTCATTCTCTTCCTCTCTCTCCCTCAATATTTCCTTAAAATATTACTTTAAGCGGGCAATATTTCCTCAGACGAGTCCCATCCAGTTCGCTTTCCTCTTTTTTATTGATCCAAAACTATTCTTTTTCTCTATTATCCTTTCCAGTTCCTTTCACTTCCAGGTCACTTCCTCGTTTCTCACATTATCACTCCATTTTAATCATTACATCCTTTTGTATGGTTACATTTAAAAACGTTCTACATATATATTCCTACTTTCTCCGAACTTGCTACGTTACTCTTTGCAGGGAATCACAAGATAGTTTTGATACACCTCCATTCTTATAGAGTCCGACACAAGTTGTAATTTCCTGCGTCAAGTATTTTCCTATGAACGCAGAAAAACAGATCTGCTAGCGGAGCATTTAATTGTGACTCTATTCCATTGATATACCAATGGTAACATACCGACGAGCAATTATTCAGCTATTTAAATCACAGATGAATTCATTTGATGAAACTTCTGAGTCTTAAAAAACTCTATTTTCTCATCATTAAATCTTTCAATAAATTAAAATGATACTACCCTGAAGATTCATTTTCTAGAAGAAGTTTCTTCTCACTCAAAGCTGTCCCAGATATCCTAGACAAAACTGCAAAAAATATGCAGATGGACGGTTTCCTAAGCTGGGTTAGTTCTGCCAGCATATTGAGAGAAAACGGAAATTCAAATGTAAGTGGGAATTAGATTCGAATCAATCATTGTCTCCAAACCTTATTAAAATTTCCCCAACAAAAAGGATCAAAAGGCAATTACGGGGAAACAACGAAAGCTCTTGAGGCGAAGCTGTGGAGGAATTATAAGACTGATACCCCTTTTTCGCGGGGAAAAAGTAGAAAAAAATATGAAGAACCTCGAACAAAGGAGGAACGATAAGCGCAAGTGGTAGGGAAGATCCTAGCGGGAGATGGAAGGAGGTCGAAAGCGAGAGAAGAAGAAGAATGGGATAGAGAGAGAGAATGAGGGGAAATAGAGGTGAATGATGGAGAAACGAAAGGAGTGCATGGTAAAAAAGGACAGGGAAATGACGAAGTGAAAATCGAAAAAGGGATATGGGATGGAGGAGGGCCGAAAAAAAATGAAAAGATTTTTGAGGGATTAGGGATGGAAATTGGGATTGGAAAATAGCTCAGAAATGAAAAAAAGAACTGAACGTGGGAAAAAACGAGAAAAGTAAAGCTTCCGGAATGACTAGAGAATTTGCAAGGAAAGGTAGGTACGGAAAAAAACGAAAAAGTCTTAGAGTGCTCCGACGGATAGATTTACTGTCTAGATGACGGATTAAAATAGGCTGAATGCAAAAGTTAGAAAGTATGACAGAGGATTTTTGAAGTAAGCCGTATTTTGCAAGGGAATATTAAATCCGCGATTTCCCTGTAGTAACGCAGGTAAATCCTCCATAACTAATACATGATCCAATTGAAAAACAGACCCATGAGTTTTAGGTTATCTCGTAGCAATATTTTTCAAGTATTCTGCATAATGTTAGAAAACCATGTAAAAAGACAAAAATATCATATAGTGAGCAGCATCGTGCGATAGCCAACCCATATACAAAGATAAGGCGAATTAAAGGGGATATATAATATCAATAAACAAGATTCATACCTCAAAAACTCCTGATTGTGGGAGCGTAATTTATTGAGTCAGGTTATCATACCACGCATAGTTTTTTCAGCTTATCGAATAATTTTACACAGGATTTATTGCGTAACTGCGCATATTTAGCCAGGTTTTTTGTTTTGCAAAATCATAATTTTTAGTTAATTCACAGTTATTTTTATGTGAATTATAATCGATTCTTTTACTGGACCATTACGGTAAATTCTACACTTAAAGACAAAAGTTACCATTGCAACATAGATGGAATGAATAACAGCAAAGGATTCAGAAAAATAGGCACTAGTGTCCAAGAAACATGATTACTATTACCTTCAAGGTTGAGATATCAAGCATGGAAAACGCACATAATAAAGTAGATATGATGACTAGCCACTAGCCAATAAATAAGAGACTATTTCTGAGGTTTTCATTCCAACTGCTCAACTGCAAGATTATGCTGCAACTGCATTGCAATTACGTCTATCGGCATTTCATTTATGGCTGCTAACCGCCACAATAAACCTAAAAAATATTAATAAAAAAGGAAGTGTAATGGCCACATAATGCATATATTAATTAAAAATTGAAACAGGTTAACAGAAAATTATCTACTGCTTCAGTTATCGATTCCAGCCAAGTAATGGACTCGTATAGTTTATTAAGTTTGTTCTTTTAAATCTTTACGCATAGGTAGCAAAGAGATGAAATCATATGTGCATTAGGAGGGGTAGGAATATAGATGCAGAGTTGAGTATACTTACAAAAGAAACGATGGGTGCCCCTCAAGAGAATAATTTCTTCGAAAAGCTAATGGAGAGAGAGACAGAGAGCAAAACTTGAGCTTAATTCCCAGAATCCTTGAGGAATTCTTGAAACTTCAAGACAACTTTCACTTTCAATTTGCTCCTCTCACTCAAAACTGACATGCAGACGGCGACATGAGTGGCTCTCAAACTAGGAATGGGCAAGATGTTTGGCCGGAGAAACTTCTCAACACCAGCTGTGGTCCAAATAAATGAATATTTCAACTGTTATTTCGAATATGCCGCTTAATCGACTGCGTTAATATTTGTTTTTACGTTTAAGAGGTTTGAAAGGATGTTAAGCTTAGACAAAATGGTCAGAGCTTGCCAGAAAAGAGGTCTGTAATCAGCAAAGATATTATTGTTCATGGTATGCCATATGAAGGACTCTTAAATAGCAGATTATTGACAAACACAACGCTTAAACTAAGCTCTGCAAATGGATATGTTTCAAAAATGACAAGCAGGAGCCTTAAGTAAGCATACCTGGAGGTCTTGATGCCTGGAGGGAGCCCTTGATAACGTTGGTTCCTGGATTAAGCGTTGAATTAGAAGTGTGAAGTGTCTCTGAACCAAAAATTAAACACATTAGCGAAGTTTATCAGAAAAAACAAGTGTTTTAATTAAGCATGAAGCTATTTTAGTAGTTGTTTTTAGCAATAAACGTCGCTAATGTGTTTTATTCTCAATCAGAGACCCTTTAAACTTCTATTTCCACACTTACTTAAATTCCAGGACTCCTCATTGGCATCGAGAACTCCAGGTATACTTACTTGTGGCTCCTTTATGCTTACTTCATGCTGAATATCAAACACTTAATAATCTCCGGCAAATTTGTGGGAGAATGCCAAGGGTTTTTTATTCAGCATGAATATAGACAACTTCCACCAAGAACAGCCAGATACAGTTTAATTTAAACTAGAGCTAGTAATTCTGCAAAGTGTCTGCAAACACAGCTGAAAATAAGTGAATAGAAAAAATGTATAGCCATTGAAAATATCTAACGGCAAGAGTTCTTCATTAAGATAATCAAGACAAGCTATTAATAATCAAAGCAGAATGAAGCAGTTACGGTTTTTTTAAGGCTATCTCCTTCATTTAGATCATTCGTGCAGTTTTCTACAATCTCATTCATGTAAGAAAAAATAACGCATATGAAATTGTGATATATTGCTCAGAAAACATCAAATTTTTGGTGTCATTGAATATTTAGTCGATCTTTTAACTCCGCATATTGTGAATTGAGCATATTTTGTTGTGGTAATCCTCTGGAAATTGAGATGATTAAACGACAAAAGTATGCCACAGCACCTAAATTATAAGTCATTCACAGTATCATTAGCTGATTTGGAACTCGATACCGCGGTCTTTGGATGGATAGGTATGCTGTTAAAATGCCTATCGGGTTACTGTGAATTTTAAAGAAAAACATTTAGCACTAATTGCCATTAAAAATACTAAATGATAGAGTTTTATTACTCAATTGGTCAGTACCATCATCAATTAACTGCCGAGTAACTTCAACGAAGTTATCTATGGTAATCACCCAAATGTATTGAATACTGCGCAAAAATCACTCGCCTGGATTGATGTGTGAACATAGATGCCATTTTATACTGACACTGCTTGCTAGTTAAGCATTTCAGTTCCAAATCATTTTGATTTGTTTACAGAAAACTCATTTTTCATTGAAGTTAGTATTTCACATGGGTACAGTGGCACTTACCTCAATTACATGCGTACTAATGGTAGCATATGCATGATACTTGAGGGAAAACCCTCCTCTTTAAATTACCTACGGAATTCACAGTGGTAAATAATGGTTGGGTAAATAACCAAATTAAAGGCCTGACATTTTTTTCAGCTTACCCAAACGGTGCGTTGTTTTTTAAACAAAAACTTGAACAAAAATTGTAAATCTTCGAAATACCATTATTCAGCTAACCCTCGATGGATGGAACTTTGAAACATCAGCATGAAAAAAATACTGCTACTATATTAGTATTTTAGCATACCTCATTAGCATACCTTTTTGAAACTTTCGTAATTAATCCTTCATATGGCAGCTGAAACTACTTTTTTCAGAGCTCCACCAGGCACGCCACTGTCAGTGAATTGCGTCACATATTCATCTATTCAAATTATTTGGCTAACCACCGAAAGACACGCAAACTACACACTTTATCCAAAGCGTTACGTTTTGGCCCAGTGCAGCAACTAAATGGAAAAACCCCTTAGCAAACATATATTTCAATGATTTTGAAACATAACAATTTTACTCTCTTGGCCATCGAGGATTAAATGGTAAATAAGCAAAATACACGAAAAAGAAATTGTGTTTAAAATACAAATTACTTATGTAAATACTAAAATAGATGAAGTAGTCGCAAGACATCACAACAAGTGTAGTCTCATGATGGCGTGTAGAAATCACGAGTTATAACGAAAATCGTCCGTATTAGATTTCGAGCAAAATACGAATAAACTCGTGATCTGTCCACTACGTATTGACTGGCGTGATACTGAAGGATCCGAGTTTATAAGCCAGTCCAGGTGAATTACTTTCCAACAGTAAATTTAGCAGTGCGGCTCCAATTAATTGCAGTGGGAGGCTGAACCATCCCTCAGTACACATAGAAAGACACATGCGGCCAAGTAAGATTTACGTCGCGCCGGCAGATAAGCGGATGCATATCACTCGCAAACTCCCCGCGTGCCATGCGTGAAATCTTTTCAACGCCACCGAGTGAAGGTCCCTTTAAGAAATAGAAGTGCGGGACGCGAAGAGGAGATGAAGGCGGTACGAAATTATGCAGCTCAAAGGAGAGGAACGCCACTTCCACGCTCTCAACGCTCCTCACGCCATAACTCGGTTTTATAGAAGGAGAGAATGGGGAAGAAGGGTGAAGACGAGACTATTTACGCTCTCGAGCTTTCCTTTCCCTACAAAAAACGAGAAGGAACACCCAGAGAAGGGTGAACGACTGCGTGCGAGGAAGATGAAATCGAAGCAGGAAACTACGATGAGTGAGGGCAAGGAATATGTATTCCTCATGTTATCTACAAGTGTTAGCCAAGCAAAGCCTGTTTGGTTTAGCCAGCTGATAATACTCGGCAATTGAGAGATAACATCCATACACCAAGAGTTGAAATTTGCCGAGAAAATATCAATTGAGTCGAAGGGTATTCGATCCTGGATCTCCCAGTTTCTGGTCAGGTTTTAGCCAGCTACACTGACAGTTTACTATTAAAGTAAGGCCCAAACAATTTACACACTCCTCACGAGATAACTCTATCCCCTTCCCCTACCAACGCATGGCAGAACAATCGATAGCCCTTAGTCTGAAAGAATGATTTTCTGAGGATTTCCTCTCGAGCTCCAATATGTGGCCTCATATCGCGAGAAAACGTCTAGAAATCTTGGCATAAGAAGACTACTTGAGCTTATACCTGGTATCTTTCGATGCCTATCCCACTGGAGCCCGTGTTTCTAAAACCTATCAAAAGAAACCGGGTTTTGGGGTTCAATGCGTGGTCAATCAAATTGTGGGCGGATTTTGTACGATCGCCTTTCCCAAATTCCCTCTTACTTCCATTTAACCGTAGGTTCCGAGCCTCTCTTTCCATTGTCAATGGCCAATTACCCTGTAAAATCCTAAACGCCAAAGATACAAATGTAGAAGTGAAGGTACCTTAAATTCACTCCTCTTTGTTTATGCAGCAGATACTCATGTTTACACCTTAGAATAGAGCCAATTTCTCGTATCATTTCAAAATCACATCTTTCGACAAATGATTTCGTATGGAGATCGATTCGCTGTGTACATAAAATTCTCAACAACTCCCTCTCTCTCTCTCAGGTCACGAATATGGTTCAGTCATCTGCACTGATTTCAGTTCTGAATATTATGCTGACCTAAGAGTCTTTAAAGATATATAAATCTTAATAGTTTACAATACAGAAGCTCTGCTCGTTTTTTTTTCGCCAAGAGTTACTAAAGAAAAAATGATCGGAGAGCGAAATATCTATCCCCCTCTAATAATAGATACTATCTCCTAAATCCCTTAAAGCAGAATAAGATCTGTTCAGGCCATTGATGTTATTGGAGAGGGCATAACATCATCATACTGTAGCCGGGCAACCAAAATAACAACCATATAGGATATCCCAGCTCCTTACTTCCCTTTGGAATGCATGACAGGATGGTAAAGTCAAATTTGCGGTTTTAAAGCAAAAATATCCACCATCTGATTGAAATTTTAAAACATTGACCCATGAAACCAGTACTGTCAATTTGTTTCAAGTCCTATAGATTATACTAAATTATACTATAGTTTTCACCAGTAATGCGAATTGTTATTTATGTAAAAAAATAAAAATAAATATGTTTAGAAAATGCAAATTATAGGAGTAAGTTTAGGCTAATTTTCACATAGTTATCGATGTGAAATATCGTAAAATTGCCAAATTTATGCATCAGCCCGAAGGCGCTACACAGAAATTAGGACTAACAATGATGACGCGTAGCCTATGCCCGCGTTACAGCTTCTGCGACTGTCCACAATTGCAAGAACCCCTACCTCAATGGTTCCGACAGTAGAGTTTAGGATGCAAATTTCAGGGCAAGGAAGAGCCAGAGGTAATCGGTAAGCGGAGCAAGGTTCAAGAAGAAAAGGGTTTCACTAAGTACGAGCGTAATGAAACGAAAACGGATTGACAATCGAAGCATATGGGTTGGGCATCCTTTTCCTAAAGTGAGAGGGGAAATGGCGTTTTAGCCCAGCAAATTATATTGGTTATTCATCTAGTGGTATGTTGCATAGATGAGAATCAATGCAATATAATAATTATTGACCTAAAGTTTCTTTAAATTATTCTTTCTAGATTCATTCGTCAAAAGTATTTCATTTCAAATACGTGGTGTAAACATTCTGAACATGGTGTAAACATCTCTTAATTATCAATATCTGTCAGTTTTCAGTAATAGTCAGATTGAAAATCGAACAGGAATGGATGAAATCGCCATTTTTCAACGAATAATATTTAAAAGCTAAATCCCTTTCCATGATAATAAGTGTTTTAGTCAGCTGTTGACAGTAGGTTTCTTACTTAAAATCACAATGTTTTTCGTTATTGAATCAACGACAATATTTCTGAAATAACTTTGGTCCTGGTTTATTAAATAAATTATAATTTACAGGAATTATATGATAGTTTAACGCTAATACTATTTTCATTACGACTTTCTCAACATGTGAATAAATTAGAAAAGCATGTTCAAGAAAATGAAAACACTTAGTCCATAAATGAAAAATATAATTGTTTAAGCATAAGAAAGCATCTAGATGAGTAATGTAGAATGAATTCTGTGAGGTGACAACCATACAACTTTAAAACGCCTTATCTACATGAATAAGCCACATAATTGTACACACACTACACTAATAATCCTAAGAAGTTATGAAGACAAGAGCATAATGCTTGAAAAAATTAACCAGAGACTGGTCTAGGGAGAGCATAATCTCCATTGAACCCTCTTCGTATGACGCATTGAAGACGGTATGAAAAGACTTGCCTCTCGAGTCCAGCCAAATATTAGCTCTCGTTAGCAAGCGGTCTGGTAAAGAATCCGAGGTAAATAGGCGGCCTTGAATGATAGATAAGTCAGCCAAGGTGCAAAAGAGTGCGGTGTGCAGTTCACGGTGGTGCCTGAAGGAAAGACCCGACGGGATGAACTCGAGTGAATAAAGGCAACGGACTCCTCACTAAAGTGCGGCACCTCACCGAGGACTTGCGTTCTGCTCGCGAGGAAAACACCTTTATGCTGTAGGTACACTTGAGTGTGTAAAGATAAACCCTCTCCAGCCCACGAAGGCACAAGACGTTATGGAGCGACTTTAAGGGAGCATGATGCTCAAACACGAGAATGTCCTTCACCAAAGCGAGGAATGCAAGTTCTATTAGACTGAGAAACACCCTCTGACGGAGCTCGACAAATACCGAGACAATTTTGCTTCGCTAGTAACCAGCCCAGAATACTTTCACGGGAGAAGATTCTTATCACATACAAAAAGTAATTACGATTCTAAAACTCAAGAAACTTAAAAGGTTGACTCTATAAGCCAATTGACAATTCGAAAAATTAAGAGTAGGAATGCTCAGGGAAAAAAAAGCATTAGGAGAAGTTAAGGAATGCCTAAAATTTAGGAGTGTCAAAATGGATTTAAATAATATTTGCGTTTATTATGGAGTATGGTTTTGTATGGATCAAAAACGTCAAAAATAAGGAAAAGTGAAAATAATAAATCTTTGAGATGTGGCTCTGGTGAAATATAGGGAAGATACGACGGTAGGATAAAGTTACAAATGAAAAGTAACTGAGATTGGTTGGAGAGGAGCGAACAATGCTGAAAAGTGTAGCGAAGGAAAAGGCAAATAGGATGAGCCACGTATTACGAAGAGATGGTTTGCATAAATTTTTTAAATAAGGATAGATAAATAAACTAAGAGGGAGAGGAAGGAAGCGATTTGGTCAGATTTAATGAGAGGAGGAAGTACCTCGCACAAAACATTAATGCCTGGAACTATCAAATCATTGAGATCTGTCGATGGGTAGATTCACTGAAAGGATGAGACCATTTTAATATGTTTAGCGTAAATTATTCTCAAGAACTCTACTGTGTTACACCAGTGCAGCAGCAGTGACGTATCAATGAAAGACTGATTGGTTGGAAGGATACATTTAAAATCGCGATGTTTTAAACTGGTTTTAACCTCAGTAATTCGACTCAATTGAAAGAACATTAAGTATAGAAGAACTGATACTCATTCACGTCACTATTTTGAAATTTCTCCATACTTCTCCTTTGAAATTTCATTTGGGTTTAGTGATCATTGAGGGATCGGGCCAAATCGATAGCCCAGTAAAAAGGCGTTGTTTGTTGAAATAAAGGAGGTAAACCATCTACGTTCCAAGTGTAACTTTACTCACTTTTTGCTAACTACAAGAAAAACGAGTCCACTGCGTGAAATAATCAACAAAATGTTACCTTCAATGATATTTAACTCTCCAATTGGACTTCAAACTTCATGCCGTTAAAAGCAAAAATTTGGGAAACGAGAAATGATGGGATTTTTCAAAGTATAAAAGTAATGCCATTTTAACATAAAACAGTAAACTAGTGGGAACAATTCCCTTTTCCCAAAATTTTACTATTATATAAAAATAGAAATCTCACCCGTTTTTTGTTTTTAGCCAATTACTGTCAAAATACGACAAATATCTTTATGAATGGCGCTACATTTGACTCCTAAGATTGGCAATAAGGTGTCTTTAAAAATATATTTCTCGAAAAATCAGTATATTTTGTAAATTAATTTTAATTTATAATAAGAAATCCGGATTATCACCAAAATTTGGTTTATAAACCAAAAAATCAAAAGAGTAGAATATGGTACTTGTTATTTCTCAGAAAGTTGCTCCGTAAGTACCAAGTATAGAGTAAGAAGTCATAGATATGAGCTATTTTGGCAATATCACTTGGTATTATCCACTCAATAGGTTTTTTCCGACTTATTTCAACGTCTAAACACCATTAATCTAATAGAACAGAGTAATTTTTACACCGAGCTTAAACTATCAAAATTCCTATCCCATCAACCTCCATTAGTATTCAAAATACGGTCAACTAATGAGAGTCATGACCAACATTCTGTCAAAACAATAGGAGAATCAATTATACTTTTGAACATTACCTATTGAGTTCGTTCCCCACATGTCGTACGAGTTATAAGCTGTGCTATTACAAGGCTCTTCTTCTGATATAGCTCTATTGCTTTGAATTTGTTAGAGATCTCTATTAGTACCTGTTTGCTAAATTAAAATACTCGCGTGGCTTGAGGCATTTTAGTTACCACAAAGAAAGAACGGCTTGTTTTATGGCTAGAAAGTAGTGATACATTTCATTTTCCACAATGGCATAATTTTTCACATGATCTAATTTTTTCACATAGTTTCAGATTATAAATAAAATATACATTTTCCCATGCTTACTATAATTTCTAAAGACAATAATGGTGCGATAATAGATTTATTTGACAGATTTAAAGAGAAGCCTGCAAAGTAAAAATTAAATCATTTGTATATTTCAAAAAACAATTATGTATACCTAAGCACATGAGAAGAAAAATGAAGGAGAGAGACAGTAGAATTAAAACTTTTTGACAAATCAACACTGAAAAGCTCAGATTTGTTGACACCCTAGGATACCCGTAGGGTATCATATTGTCTCCACCCAAAAGAGTTGTATTTCCGATGAAAAAGCTATTTGATCTGTGAGGAAGTTTTTTAGCCACATAGTTGCTTTTCCCTCACAGGTTTCAAGCCATTAAAATCAAAGAATATAAATTAAATCACTCAAACTAGCTAAATAGACTCTTTCCTTGATTACCAGCAGTTATCTTCGTGCCATCGTCGGAATATATAACTGACTTACTTCAAACTATACACATGGTAGGAAATCAGATGGTTAAACTCAAGGAGTGGAAGAGAAACACAGTGTTTGTATTTCACACGCTCACTGTCTGCCTCTCAATCTTTTGATTTCCATTACATTCCATATTTGTTCCCCTTTGTACAGTGTTTCAGTTCATGCCAGGGAGCCGTGTGTGCATTAGGCTGACGGAGGAGGCGAAAGCGGATGCAGAACTTAGATTGCGAGTATGGCGACGTCAAAATGATGAGTATTCATTGAAAATACTCCACTTAGACAAATTGAAGCAATTAACAGCACTCATAAGTTGCAATCCTCTTCTATCAAGCAATCTCTATGACGGAGTCAATTTTATGCCTCTCCGGCGTACCTGGTAAATTTATAAGTAAGTTGAGCACTTTGAAACTTGGTCTTCTCCAATTTTTCACGGCATAAAGTGGCAGAATTTGGGAGAATTCATGAGAGAATACGGCTTAAACTATGAAACAACATGTATATCGGCAAATTTTCTGAGCGGAGGAGTCAAAATGACGCCTGCGGGTATAAAATTGTTAAAAATAGCGCTTTGATGTAGATTTTAATTGAAATTATGCAGTAAATGCAATTTGAGCGGTGAAAAATAAGTTTCCTTCATTTTAAACGCGTAAACAAAAGATAACAATAATAATCATCGTAATGTATTGCACAACTATATTTATTTTAGGCAAAAGTTCAAACATTACAAGTAAAAATATATTTTATTTAACTTACGCTCGCTGGACACCACCAAAAATAATAGAACAAAGCATTAGTAGATCTCAGATTCGGGCCTTTAAAACTAATGCCATGACTGATAAAGAGTTATTTATCAAATACTAAAGTACTGTAATTTAAAGTGAGGTCAGTAGTGTAAAATCGGGCGTAGAATGGATAAGAGAGGAGTTCTCGCTCACAAAAAGTGCTAGGAAACAAAGCATTTATGTATTTATAGTAGAGTACTGAGAAATGCATAAGGGTGAGTAATATTTTGAAAACAAGATTGAACAAAATTTAAAAAAAAGTAAGCTACAATATGTATAAACTTTACAAATGCAGGCGTCACTTCGTGGAAGTATTATATATTCGAATCATATGGAAATAATCCTTGTACTTTACCACAGTTATTTATCAGCAGTTAAACGTACTAAGCATTTTGGAGCTTGCTGCATATTTTTATTGAATTGAATTGTACCTTTAGATGCAGCAAGCTATAAAACGCGTAGCACATTTAACTGTGATTAAATAACTATGGAAGGGAACAAGGATTATTTTTAATGTAGATTTCAACACAATATCTATAGTAAGTTTGCACTATAGTAAGTACTATAGTAAGTACATTTGCCACATGCAAGGCTGAAAAAGAACCTTGTAAATTAGAAGACTCCCATAAGGGAGAAGTATTAAAGAGGACTTATGCCGCTAGGACAAATATTTTTTGTCAAAATGATTGAAAATCTTTCCCACAAGCCAATATTTAGGGTTTCCAAATGGCAAAAGATTCCTCGTCTAATAACGCCCGCTTTTAATTCGCAAGCTAGAAACCTATATCACTGAAATTGCGGATCACGGTAAAAGGAGCTTTTTCATTATTATGGAGTCTGGGGGACGTTAAGGAGACTAAGGAGGAGGTAGGCAAAGCTCTAGAAATATGCACACGGGCGGATAATTTCACGAATCTTGCCTCCAGTATTCTTGAAAGGTCCCTGAAGAATAGCTATCCCTCAAGAAAATGGCCCCAGTAATGCTTCCTCGCTCATCAAACTACTTTGTTTTCGCTGAAAATAATTGATCCTTGTCCAAAGGGGGGCTGTCATTATTCTGAAAATAGCAAAGACGAAATGAATATGGAAGAGGGCGTCTTCTTTTATAACGGCGAGATGAAGAGCTTTCGACATGAATTGCTTCCTGTAAGAGTGGATAAGAGACAAAGAAGTCCGGTTTTTTTCGCTCTGACATGAATCGAAGCAGAGGTTAACGCCCTCCAGCACTCGCCCGTTAATGGCTGAGCATTTCAACTGAATATTGCATTGTTTAAATGCCAAGTGGGTGTCAAAAATAATAAGAAAGGAAACTTGTGTGTAAAAAAAGTTAATTTTATACTCGAAAAGCCAGCCTTGGGTTATTACTCTGGAGAATTAGCTACGTGAGTGAGAAAATTGCTTTTTTCACCTAATTAATGGAATATCATATCCCACTGCCGCGTTCATCTCACAATAAAAAGCTCCGTTCGTTATAATGGACCAAAAATATAACCATTTCATCATCAAAGCAGCACACACTATGATTAAGGATATGAGCTGCTGGTGACAACGAAGCGTTCATAAGTTCACCTTGAAATGTACTTGAAATAAGAACTTCCAACGCCAAAAGGGAAAGATATTACCTAGTAAAAAAAGTGAATTGTAAAAACGAAGAACGAAATACATGCTTCTTCTTTAGAAAAATAATTAACAAACGTTGAAAATGATACAATCTCTAGCCATATAATCACGTGTTTAAGAAAATATTTAGGAATAATAATATATTTTCACATATTGGGTCACAAAAACACCCCAAATACCTTTCAAATAGTTTGGTCTGAGAATTATTTTTACATCGGTATGTATTTTTCATCAATAAATCTATAAATCTATAATCAATCTATAAAACCTAGCACGTTTTACTGGAAGAACGCGTCCTTCATCTGGTTTTGAATGGTAAACTATTTTGATTACATATTCTAAACATCAGTCAGCTTGGCATATATACAAATGATCTAAAATATCGTGAAAATGTTTTCAAAATCTTTTGAGTCTAACTTAAAAAACGCAATCTTATGCATACATTTTACTTCCAAGTGGCAGTAATGGCCAAATTAGGAAAGTATTGAACATTTAAACCGATGATAAATCCCGAAAAGAAGCCCAAAAGTAAAGCCTAAAGGATTGATAGAGGTAAGCAATAAAATAAAGGGAAAGCACTTTTAATCATAAAATAAAGGGAAGGAACCTTGCAAGCTTTTCATATTTTGTCAAATGTTGTTTGTTCCTACAAATGCAGTAAACGAGAAAATATTGAAAGGGGTGGGGTAGAAGAAATCTACACCGATATGATGATATCCACGAATTTTGTGTTTCTCAAGTACATACTTGGACGCAACTCAGAAAAAATATTGATTTCATCTGATTAACGCCGCAAAAACCTGCGAATAAATATAGGTACACTTAAAGTAATCAAAAAACGAACAAGGTAAATTGCAGATGTCCATCCCAACAAACGGAAAATATTATTGAAGTTGATGGTATCACCTGTCATTTTGGATGAACTAAAATTTCCTGAGTTACAGAGCAGCTAAATTAATTTTTGCATTGTTATTTAAATAAAACAAACAGTAAAGTTCGATTAATTTGATGGAAAATAAAATTAACCGGATAAATATTTATTTACCTTGAAATATATGTACGAATTTGATTATGCCAAAGCTTCTGGGTTCTCATTCCTGATAAACAAATGATTCAAGAAACAGTGGTAGCATTTAAACTATCTATCATAGGGAAACATTTAGATGAAATATACGCATGTAATTAACAAGGGAAAATTTTAGGAATACATGAAGGTAGTAAAAGAAACATACCCCCGTGAAATGATACGAGGGAAACCTATTGGGTGCATGGCTTTATAAAATTCACCTGATAAGCCTTCATATCAACTCCAAACATTTTCCGGGGCAAACGGTAGTTTAGATCACCTTTTTTAACGCAATTATTTAAATTTATTATTTTTATTTATTATTTTAACGTTTATTAAAACTGGGAAAACCATTTTTTTCGGGAATTTCCTGGAGTAAATACATTGTAATGGGAACAACACAAAGTACATAATGAATCTTTGTTACATTTTCCTGGACTCTCAAGCTAAAATTTGATTGTGTTTAATCTATATGTCAAAGTATCGGACCATCAGGTTGACCTAAAATCCAAAATATCTATGTTGTTTTTTTAGAAGTGTTGATTTGCACGCAAATACGAATGAAAGTTCTCAGAAATAGGAGTTTATCAAACACGCCCATTTACCCACGATGTATCCCACCGAAATATTAATCGGAAATTTGAGCACAAAAAATTCAATGAGAAGATTTCTACAAGATTTCAAGCGACTAATATGGCATTCTCTCTCCCACTCCCACTCTCTCCCTCTAGAAAACGTAATGCTTCCGCTTAAAGTAGAGCAAGTTCTCTCTTCAATTCGGAAACAATTAAAAAGGTAACTCGGACTCCATCCGAATGCCTGAGCTGCTAATGAGCCGAGAGGAAGAAGAATTAAAAACTTTTTAAAGAGTTACCGAGAATGGGAAATTTATGAGATCTCATCAGAGCAAAGGATCTCAAGCGGGCCCATATCGTCCCAAAATTCCATTTACTTGCAAAATTAAATTTGAAAAAAGGTTCCATGACCCAATCACTTGAATGAGAGTCATTTATCCTTATCAAATTCTCCTTTTATATTTAAATTTGAGCGTGTACAAATGGTTCTTCAAGGATATCATTTAAAAGTGTAGATACTGTTAGAAAAATCTTTCACAAAAAAACCGGAGGGATAAGAGGGTGGTGCCATAAGGTATTATGAAACTTTAATTGATCGCTTCCCGTTAGAAGTGTGATATTCGTTTTCCAAATTCACCTCGTAAATAGGAAACTGTAAAACTTTGAGTAATATTGTTTTCATGCTGCCCGAGGCTACGATCGATATTCCTCCGTACAGATGTTGGAGGCTTCTGGAGACACCAACGGCGATCAAACCTCCTTTCCCATACACGACTTCGTACATCCATTTTTCTATTTCGGAGTCAGTACAGTACATCCTGCCTCTGTCATTTGACAGAAATAATTCCTCGTACATGATCATACTCGATGTTTCCCCACCCAAAACGGGATAAATATTATTATTTTAGTGATCCAGACAAGTCAATGTTATCCAACATGGCTGAAAGAATGGGAGAAAAATCCCCTTTAGTTACAGCATTGGTTGGATGTTTGGTACTCCATGTGAGAGCAGAATCCTTCTATTTACTTTTCACTGGCCTGAAGTCAGATGCATCAGTGAGCTGCAACACCCTTGTGAAATTTGGGTATAGAGCAATGAAAATAATTTGAAGTTCTTTGCAGAGCAAACTTAGATGGTAAGTTAAGTGGGTTTTGTGGCCATTTACAAACAACACTACAGGCAATAGAATTTTGTTTTTCTCAAGATAAGGGTGAAAAACGTTCCCAATGAATTTGAAAAACACTTCCAATTTGATCCATTCATTGTCGCTGCACCCAACACCCCACTTTTGTGGAACTTTTTGGACTATTTAATTTGAAATCCTCTGGAGAAGATAGATTATCATTGGCGGACAAGTTTTTCCAGAGGCTGAAAAGGTACACATAACAGTAAGAGTTGCTTTTGCCTGACTGTGTTCTAATTCATACACATTTCTTAAACCAGTGGGGGCAAGCACCAAATTTTTTTTAGGGCAAAACATGAAAAACAATGATACTCAAACGATATCGTACTGTATACCAAATTTATTTCAAACTCTTACAACACGTGTGTCAACTGTCTAGCAGTCATCATCAGGTAAGACTAATCTTAACATAAACAGACATGAGCATATATATTAGGAGTTATATTGCCCAAACACAATGGTTGTGGTACGGGTAAAGGGGGGGGGGTAGGATAGGTGGGGGAGACTAAAGTCATGAATGGGATATGATCCTTTGTTCGTCCAAAAAATCAGATTACGTCAAACACCAGATTTGCGTCACACTGGGAAAGGATAGAAAGACAGGTGGAAGAAAATGGAAAGGGGGGGAGGGTGGTTTGTTGGAGTATGTAAAGTTATGGTTAACGTTATGTATATGTTTAAATGTTATGGTTAAATATGCTGTTCTACAATATCTCGCCGGAGAAAGTGGAGTTTATTCATAACATGAAGTTCATATCATCACCATTGAAAACCCTATCAGGATCAGAGAGGATACAAATATTATTCCCTCTTTTAGGATATCCTCCACAGATTTTAACTAACCTCTTATATCTTCCTTGCTTACGCAAGCACTTGCAGCAGTAACTCCTTCGGGAGTCTGATAAGAAATTTCTGGGTGTCGACACTAAAAGGAATGATACCACTTATTGCCGGGCATATTGTCTTTAAAAGGAGTTCTGCGATTATTGTTCTCTAGGAATTCCTTGACACTAGTTTGGATGTCTTCCCTTCTGCGTGGAAACCCTTTTTGGTCACATTCAAATATCTAACTAGAAAAGACGTTCATATTTAGGTACGAGGAGTTTTTCATCATAAGTCGAGTGATTTATTTAAAAAGAATAGGCAACCTATATTCTGAAACTATTTCTGAAAGTCTTTTTCCCCAACAAATTAGGCTCCCGGACCAGTGCACCTTTATGAAACATCCTGCCATATTTCCACAGCCTAAGAAATCTATGGCGTATTGCATTTTTATTCTTAGAAAATTAATTTAAAAAATGCAAAATAATGGTCAAATAAACCTATATTTGTCTCCTCCCTTGTCAGTATTTTCCACGGTCTTGAAATCCATGCCTTTTTTTACTGCCTCAACGTCAGCACAAACACTTTCTTCCGTATATCTATTACTTTTCCGTCGAATCAACCTTGCACTAACAGCCTATAAATCAGAAATACATAATCAAAAGTCGAAGGTAACTACTTGAAATTTTCATTGTGGCTGTAGCCAGTTCTTGGCACCAACTTTGCTAGTTATTGGCACCCGTGCCAATTACTGGTTTCACTCAATTTTAAGACTTACAATTTAAAATATGTCTGTAGATAGGCATTATGATCAATTTGGAGTACAATATAAATAAAATACTATATTAGTTGAAAATTCCAATAATTGGCATCCCATGCCAATAACTGGAATATACTTGCATTTAAATACCAGTAATTGGCATCTGATAAAAAATAATTTAATTTAACACGCACTAAGTAAAAACATGGTCATGAGGTTACTATAAATATCATCTACATCCAGGATTCACTAAAGTTAATGGAGTGGTAGAGTTGCAAAACAAGTGATGGTCTTAACTTATCGCTAAGAAAACCTTCAATTTTCCCGGAGCAAATAGAGCACGCAGTGGTACGGTAGGCAGTCACTTCTCAAGTGGTGAAACGTGGACGATACCTCCAATACATAGTCAGCCGAACTTCACTGCGTCTGAATTCGAACGCAACAATGTTCCAACTCCATTCTTATACTTAATATCACATTGTAAATTACAAATTGCCAACAACTGGGGGGGGTTCCAACCATAGGGCATTCTACCCCAACCTTCGCGCAAGTTACGACATTAGGTTGGATTACCGCTAAGTAATTCCCCCATAGGAAGTCACGTATTGATAAAAAGCTCACATAAAATAAACTCGTGAGAGAGTACTCTTTCAATCTCATTTCAATGTCAATTAGATGTTCAATAAAGTTAATCTAAAAATTTTTTACATTCATCGAAGTTAGAGCGGAAAGAAAAATGATCTCTTTTTATTTTTTAGACCAAGAAAAAGTAATGTGGCAATGATTGAGCCAATCGGCTTTTAAATTAATAGCGTTTATAATTGAGAATTGATTTTAGAAATGACAATATCTAGCCTCTTCCAGAAAAATGAATATTTCTAAGAATATGTAAGAATCGGAAAAAAGAATTGAAATATTCCCCTGCGTCTTACTTTGTCACTTATGAGCCTGATACTGAATCACTAGAGTTAAAACCTAAGCAAGCCATTAGCATTTCATGATTTTTCGAAGATAAAGAAATTATTATGTCTCTAAAATCTAAACTTCCATGGTTGAATACAATTTTTTACTATGTATTTCTTAACTTTTTAGAAAAGTATTTAATTTATAAAAATTTCAATACAAAAGGGGCTTTATATTGAACCATCATAAAATTTTAATTCAAAATTTAATAAATTGCGCTCGCAAAATACAAATCTACCCGTTAAATACTAGTCTTAACTGAAGTCAGGCACTTTCTTGGAGAGCTATCACCTAAATCACGTTACTTGAGAGGAACTGCTGCCATTGCTAAGATTCCCCACCGTTTCGCGCAAAAAAGAAGACATCGTTTTATTTACGGAATAAACGCAAAAATCGGCTGGATCTCCATCACGCAGCTACCAGGCAGAGGTCGCACGCGTGCCAAGAATCACGGGAGGAGATATTCCCGCCTGCTAGTCCAGCGTGGAGAGAACGGGAACTCACGATGTGCCATGAGCTAAATAAAAATAACAAAGGGACGGCCGAGGAAGACGAGGAGAGAGACTATAAACATTTTAGGAATCCCAGCTATGGCGCAATGGCGACCGAGAGGAGAAAAAAGGCACGAAACGAGGGGAAAGAAGGAAATAAAACAAATGCGCGTCGCAGTTCGCCACGGAAGGGAGACTGGGCGCCAGGAATGACTGGAGATGAGATTTGGGCAGTATGCGGCCCATGGTCTGGGCAGGAATGCCACGCTCGCGAACGGGCCAAGGAAAAGCCAGGTGGGAGGGCTGAAGTATGTCATAATACCGTCCACCTATTCTTTACGAGGAGTCCTTCCTTCTTCTCCACACACACACAGCGTCTCAGTCTCACGGAGGGACAGAAAGGACGAACGCGAGGCAATATAACTTCATATCACCCGACCCTCCCTTATTCCACTCGTGGTATGGAAGGGTGAGCATAAAACTTCGGCTCAGAAAAGGGGAGACGAAGACGATAGAGCGAAAGTCCGAGAGCAAAGAAAAGCTGAGATAGCAAAAGCTTAGCCCCTGAGAATGAAGTCCCCTTTACAAAGAACATAAGAACACAACTTAAGACCGAAACATTACCTCAGACTCTATCTGCCATTTAGCTACCTTTAGCATTTATCTACCAATTAGCTAACATACTTATGTAGACAAGGACGAATTTATAGTCTGATGGTTAATTAGATAAATATATTCAGTACGTTGGGCAAGCGTGTGTGCTCTGGAGAGTTTATAGTACTGAGTCCGGAGAATTATAAGTACTCTCTTCGATGGAATTCCTTGAGGTATTAAAACAGGATACCAGATATTCATAGAGACTATAAAATACAGCCATAAAATGATACGGCGAATGAAAAAAGCATTTCCAAGTTTACCGAAAAGTAAGTTTAGCACTTTTAACAATATCAGTAATACTATTTTTGTCCTGTAAAACCATTAAACCTGGTGGAAATTAAACTGAATACATAAAGTACAGATTATTTATAAAGTTAAATATAATTACAAGGTGGGTATTGCAGTACAGAGAGATAAGTAACGTAATCTTTCTGCGGACTACATTGGACCTTGATACCTACATGCATACGTAATTTTTTCATGCAAAAATTGTTACATATTTATTTTGAAGCTATGCTCCTGCAAGGCATTTTAATTTAGGTAAATAAATCTTTTGTAATATCTTACTAATAATATAAACTATTAACCACACTTGGATTAGCTCAAATGCAACAATCAACATTACTGTCAACTATAAATGGTGTTCTACATGAATCAGCATGAATGGGACTTTATAATCCAATATGAGATCTTTATCATTGGATCAATATTGCTACAATGCGATACTAAATGCAATTAGCTGCGATACTACATAGACAATGACATTTTTTTTTAAATGTGATAGCTCAAAACAGACAGCATAGCAGGGGCATCAACTTAATTCCGCGTCTCTATTCCGAATTGCTGATGGCGCATGTCTATCCCTCTAAATTAGACACACATGTTCGAGAGATAACTGAATTTAAAGAGTAGGCTTCAATGCCTTACGCATTAGTTTTTGTATCACTCCCCATTGCGGTGAAATACTCCATGAAAATGGACCATTTAAAAGCACCCACTTCTTTGCTCCATGGTTAAGCACCGATTGGTGAAGCAAAAGTATATTATAATTGTTACGATAGTCATGGTATTCCTACTCTTCTGAAAATTCTACTTCCGACGTAAAATTTACTTCCTACCCACCCTTAAATCAACGTCTTTTGTGGACTAAATACGCGTTCAATCAAATTTAGCCATAAAAGTCCCTGATTGACAGAAAAATTGATCATTTCAATTAGTGGATAGACATTCGAATCATTCCTGATATAGAAAGAGTTAAAATCAGCCCTCTTGGTCAATTCAAGAGGGCTGAGTAATATTTTCATTGGATATTTATAATTGATGTAAACACAATAAAAAACGTTACTCTTTATATGGATAAAAACATAGATATTAGAATTTATAAACTGTTTTAATGATACCGGTGTCCATCTTTTTGTGTTTCGTGAAAAAAATCATTAATATTATAAAATTGTTTTATTTTTTCAACATGCAATACTATCCCAGAAAGATAACACTGAAGCAATCTATAATACAGAACACACGTGGTCAAGAGTTTATTTCTGTAGTGGCACATAAGCGAATTATTACCCACAAAATTGAATTTTCGCCAACGAAGACTCTATGTCGTCTCAAGGAGAGTCTTATGTTGTCTCCGGGAGATTCTTTGACTCTTTCTTAATATCTAATCACTGGTCAAAGATTCTGTGATTCCAAGGTCTAAAAGTTTAAGAAATGAATGATTTGTTGCCAATGACTTTTATTCTTAATTTTCATCATTCTTGGAAATCATTTACTCTCCTTCGCTCTCATAATCATTCGTCTATTTTAGGTACAGTCTTGAGCTTAGCTTGATTCCAACTGACTCCAAAACACCATGCTCTGAGTAGAGACTGGAAGAAGGAAGGCCGGAGAGGAAAGGTGGGAGGAAAAACAGAGAGACGGGGCAAGGAATAAATGCTGAGGCAGCAAAAGCTCTGCTCTGCCTGGTCTGGGAATAAGAAGGATCGTAGAGAGGGAAGTGGACTTGAGAACGCATCCCAGGACGGCGAGACGAGCTCTATAATGGAATAAAGGAGTGAGTGAGCAAGTTGAGAGTTGGAAGGGTGAGTTATTCCCAGCCTCTTCTGGACGCTACGGGGGATAAAAATCGTGCGCCAGGCCAGGGAAAATAAATGTGAACGCTTTAAAGACGTAAAAATGCAATGATTTACGCGACAAGCGTTATCTCATGAGTGTACTCGTTTTTAATGGTTTATCGTGAAATCTTCCACCGAGAGTTGACCTGAACCAGAAATACCGCACTAATTACCATCACATAAATTCCATGTTTGACAGATAAAGCTTTTCTATGACAGATTTTGGTTCTGCTCATACAAACTATGCCTCCATAAGAATGTAAGGACTCTTAAAGTGTAGGAATAAAATGCCGTCTTCTTAGAAGAGCAAGGCACATCGAATGACCTTTGGTCCCTCGAATCATGGAGGATCCAGGCTAAGGCGTGATTAATCACGAATGATTGAACTATCACCTAGTTCAGAGGGAAAAACAAGTGGTTGAATAAGCTTCATAAGAATAAGTATACAGTCGGGCGCTAATGGCCCTTCAATGATCTTAGAATCACTTACTTTCTGATTCAAAAATCAATAAAATAAGCTCTCGGAAAAAGTGCTAGGTCGCAATAAAATTAGTGATATTTCAATAACGACGAACAAATGAAGTTCATGACCAGGCTAATTTAAGAATAATCACTCGCATATTTGAAAACATTAAATAATGGAGCCTCAGAACATTCCCTCTCACTACCAAGAAAAGCAACCGAAAAGACTTACGAAGTTCACCAACACAACAGGTGTTTTGCTATATCCATTCCATTAATTAGTATTCATTTTTTTTTTGCATCAACTTCCAAACAATCAAGGAAATATCTTTCAAATTTGCATGGGAATACACTGCGAGCATATTTTCTCAAAAAGAGTACCCCTTTATTTGACATAAATTGATAAGATATTCACCAATAATTTGAAATATTTCTCCTGATAATTTATGATTAACTCTTTTTTTACCTTTTTTTCTGTCAATCTCTTGAAATAGATGCGGGTAGCACTTTATAGAAATTATGGAACTTTGATTTTCTACTCATCATGGATTTCCTGCTGCCACAGTACTAAAAACTTAACAGATTTTTCGCTACTCTGAATATAAAGTCACGGACTGTCAGACGGCAGGACTCAAAACCTCAGTTGGCATACAATATATATCATCTATTGTTTTGCCTTATTTTTATTTGCTATTATTTTGCATATTGCCTGGCTTTGAACCTGTAAGTGGTCAGATATATTCAGAAGGTATTTGCAGAGTTGTAATCCAATCAAAGAGGATATCTGAATAGTGCGTTGGTCTACAGCTGAAAGACATTAGTGATGAAAGTCAAAGAAACGCAGGGATATAGATTAGAAGAAATTCATAAGATTTAAAATTGAAGTGAATAAGGAAAAGAGAAGTACTGAGTAGAACCACTCAATACATATCCAAAAATTGCAAAAGACCTCCTTGCGATTATAATAGCTGTGTATTTACAAAAGCTACAAAAAGGGTATTTTTGAATATTAGGGAAAACAGTTTCTCTGGGTATGAAATTTATTTTTGAATATGAAAATAGTCAGAATGGTTAGAATGAGGATACATAAAAATTATTTAAATTTTGAAGAAAGGTGGTGTTGATATACTCATAAAGGTCGCATTAGAGAATGGTGAGGGTACATGATAAACTTGTGTATTAATTAATCTGTATGTCATATAGTAATAGGTTCACTTTCTCTAAGTCTCCACCTCAGTGGAAGAAACATTAGTTAATTGTACTACATTTGAGGGATGAGTTACCAAACCTGCCCAGGGAAACTTTCAAAGTTATTGAAAGCAAAGTTATAGCATTCCGTTTATCTATGACTAGCACTAAAATTTGCTAAAGAGTGATATTGAATGAGCCAAATAAGTTCCATAATGTTAGGCCTTGAATAATGGGGTGAGTTTTAAAACCTGCAAATTTAGTAAAATATTTTCGATACTTCCCATTCAAAACCGGCAACGAAAATCCACCAATCGAAAAGGTTTGCACCATTTCAGCTTATTTCCTTTCTTGATTTAGGTTTAATTTGATACTACTCGTCAGTTGTGAGTATTGAGTTGGTTGACAAGTTAATTGAGAGCATGGGAAGAGTAACAGAACGCATCCAATTCGAAGCTTAAAAATATCGACAACAATGATAATAGAAACGGGTAAATGAAATAGATATAGTAAGTGCACATTAATATCCTGTGCAATTAAAATTTTTTTTTGAATTCTTTTTTATAAGATTATTCTTAACTGCATTGATTACGTTGTTATTTTTTCAGATATGGGGGCTAGTCACTTTGAATGCCGGAGTGCGATCATAAGTGTAAACCTAAATGTTTTCAGTGCGAAGCCTCGATGGCAGCTGATGTTCATCGGCTCAACAACGCCTACTATGAACAAAAATTATTGGAAAGAAGAAGTATAAATTCTAACATATACAAGCGTCAACAAGAGAACCAAATACCGTCCAGATCAAAGCAGTGAAACAGTGGACCAACATAACAGACAAAACACCTTTCTCAGTGGTTTGAGATTTGAACGTCCAAATGTAATAGGAATTTCCAGACCTTTCAAGACAATTATTTTCGTGACACATGCAAATATCATGTTCAACTTCAAATCAACATTTAGTTTTATTCCTTACATTCATTTTTTCAGTACTATTATTGGTCATAATTAGCTGCTGTTGTTTATGCCTGTATACAACATTGTTTTAAAAGCGGAGGAGGTGATCACAAGCCGACTAATGCATAGAACAAAATTAGTGTATTATTATCATAAAATCATTTATTATTACGGAGGCTTCGTTGCTTTTTAGCTTGTCCCCATTGTGGCCTCTTCAGCGAGCCTAGTGATGTTCTGTTACGTGAAAGGACGTGGTGATGTTTGTCGGGTCCTTTCATGCTTTATAAAAAAACAAAAAACGTGTATACACAACAAGTTTGCGTACGCTACAAAAACGTGTAAACGCTAAAATGCACAAGTTTTTCATGGTTTATTTGTGAGGTCGAGTTGAATGAATCAACAAAATTATGAAAATAAATTTAAAGGGCATCCAACCCTGAGAAAGCATGACTTCAGACCCTTTAAGTGTACGGTCATGGTTCAAATGGCTCCTACAGGAGAGAAGTCAGGCCCGAGAGTCGGTCGAGGGTGGCTAGGCCGGCAGTCGAACATATACGGGTAAATGATGGAAGTTAAAGGAACCCTAGGCTTTTCCCAGGGCTTGCCGAATGGGGCCCTTTTACGAACTTGAAGTGAATGGGGAGAAGTGCGAGGACCGTGAAGATGGGAGAGAGTAAAGGTGGAAGAATTAAGGGACGCGGTTAAGGGTGGAATCTGTGAAGGACGTGGCGGCATGGGAGATAGACGGACGGAAGGATGGAGAGGGGTGCTTAAACCTTTGGTTGGAGGGAAGGGCGAGTTGTGGGTGGCTGCGTAGTTAAAGGGCGTTACCATGGCAACGAGGGCGTGGGAACGAGGCGGGGGATGAGACCGAGGGCAGTAAAAGTGACGTACGAGATGAGAGGGATGTCGAATCACAGAAGGGGGTAGAATGGCCCATGGTGTCCGTTCTTCGAGGTTAACCGCTCTGGAAGAGTTCCACGGTGGTTGAAAGAGAGATAGAATAAGGGGAAAGGGAACGGCTAATGAACTAATAAACTTTCAACGGAGTCAAGTGAAATACCAAGGAAAAAAAAACATTAATTCTACGAATGTTTCTGTCATAATCATAGAGAATAGATAATAAAATGGAGTGAGAAGTGGTTTTTAGTAAATTATCGTGAGTAGTAGTAGGTAATACAAAATTCTGTAGTATTTTAACGTACCAACACTATAGAGCATTACCACACCCAAATCCTGTATTATAGAAATGATATATTAAACCCTATAAATTAAATGTCCACACTGTACTTACAGTCAACTATTATTGATTGATTGCAAAGCTTAACA
This sequence comes from Ceriagrion tenellum, assembly GCA_963169105.1. Taxonomy (NCBI): domain Eukaryota; kingdom Metazoa; phylum Arthropoda; class Insecta; order Odonata; family Coenagrionidae; genus Ceriagrion; species Ceriagrion tenellum. The sequence goes on from OY720643.1 coordinate 95,977,810, forward strand.
AGAGAATGTTTTGAATTGCCAATTAAGCATAGATGTTATCAATTGAATAGCCTGTGAAATCTAAGGGTTGATGTTTAATTTTTATATTTTTGAACTCTTGGTTCGAAGATCTCTTTCACTTCAGAGTCACAGCAGCAGAAGAAATCGTCAGACGTCGACTACTCCAGGTTTGGAGATGAGTCATAGGCATTGGTGGAATGTGTATTACTGATCGCTTTTTGCATTTTTTAAGTAGCATGTAAACTTATACCTCTGCCAAAAACTTTGGAAACTAACAACAAATCCAATTGTTAATAGAGGAGGATTAATGCAGTCTAGACCCCTAGCGTCACGAACTTCAGGTAGTGATACACACATTGCAAATATTATTTCCCAAAAAGGTGTCATGCCGATGAATATAGCAAGGTTACATTTGAGAATCGAGGGTGGGAGCTGGCGCTGCTGAGAATTACCCCACATACTTACATTAAACTGTACAAAACTTAAAATAAAAAAACTAGGTACTACTAGAACAATCTCAATGAATAAATTGTGAATGATTATCTGCAAAATAGGCGGGATTTAAATATCCACGATGTACAATTTTGTACTTATCAAATATTAATTCTCCAATAATACGATGTTTTCTCGTGAGTATATGAGTAATAACACTGGGCCATACACGTATTATAGCTAAAGAAACAAACGACGCAATGGGTCTTTGGCTCTTTGAACCTTTCGCAAAATGACTTTTGCGTTCCAATTTATCTTAGGGAAAATTTTCGAGTTAATCGTGAGATAACAGTACCACGTTGAACAGTAAAGCTTAAGTTGATTCACAGCAATAATCGCCTCCTCTATCTCACTCTGCCTCCTTGACGTTTGCAATCAAAGCCTGTTGTCAATCTGAAGCCTCTTGAACACATTACCTCAAAGTTCAAGTATTTACCATTAATATTTTCGCTGTCTATGTACCTCCTTTAGCTGTCTCCAGAGATAGCAAAGGCTTTTAAAAATATATTTCATTAGCAAGCAAACTTTGGAGTATATGTGCAAGCTTCGAGATAGCTATGGAAGCCTTCATCATGTGAAGGAAAGTTTCTTAAAAACATGACTCAATTCTAAGCGAGAAGAAAAGGGGAGGATTACTATTGACCAAAATTGGCTAAGATACCAACTGAATGGCCTAGAGCCGGAGAAATATTAGGGATTTTATGACAAAATGACATCAAGTCAATATGTGAGAGAGCTAAATAACGATTGCGCATTAAAATCGAAGCAGTCATAGAATTTGAGATTTGGAGTGGGATAAAGGGGACACGAACAACGTCTATTGGGTGGATTGGGAGAAAACAGCACTTGGCTTGGGTTTCGAAGCAAGTGAATACCTTCAATTTTGGAATTGATTGATAGACATACTCGTGTTTGAAAGAGGATAAACATTGAATCGATTATATGGCAAATAAAAAGGTGCGGTTGATCATCCACTTAACGGAAAACCTGACCAAAGGTAGGATGAGGTGATTTATGGCAAAAAAATAGCAAGGGGAAATGGTATAAAATAGAGGTACGTTAGAGACATCCGTCACCAATCGCTATTTTTGCGACTTTGCTGAGTACTAATATTTTTTAATCAACGTAAACGATTACTTTATGATTAACGCTCTTTATCGTACGTTACTTCATTTTGTTTCACACATTTTCCATAGGCCATGTAAAATAAACAGTTTCCAACCATAAGAATAAATACTTTTCCTTTATTCCTCAATTAAGCCACAAGTTTCGCTTTACATTCCCAATATGCACTTATGTCTGTAAACTGGGATAAAATGGAAATTATGATTCATCAAATGAATAGCAGGAGGATTCTTTGACGATTAAGGTAATTTAAGTGAAATATCCTTTTAACTATAAATCAATGAATTTGGTCTCGTTTTAAAGTAAAATTTCTTACCCTTCTTAGTACACAAAAAGTGTACCTTCTTAACACATTAATTTTGGAGATATTTGCCATAAAACACCAGCCCTTTTATATGGGAAATGGTACGTGTATATACTCCAGAGAGACAATATTTACAAAATGAGGAATTTCCAACACTTAGATGTCGTAAAAAAACTAGCAGCTTGTAGTTTGTATGTTTTTTAAACTATTTTAAAAAATTAATCATATTTTTACTTCTTTGGGATCACAAAAAACCTTCCGTTTTGAAGGAGTTCAAACGCACCGCACGAAAAAAATAAATCAAGTTAAAGACTTTCGTGCTCGTTAGATATTTTTTTACTTAGCGTTTCTGTCATATAGAACTATATTATGGCACCAGTAATAATGCATCATTTAATTCATATGTCTTATGGCTGGTGAAATTAAAATGTATATTTCGAATATGGTCTCTATTATGACTAGGGAACTGTCTCGCACGTGAAAGTACCTTAATGTGAAGAAAAGCACTTTTGTCACAATTTTTTGGTCATGCCACATCTCAGATATGCGCAAGTTGTTCGGAATTCAGTAAAGAATGATGAATTCAGTGAAACATATTAATCACCTATAAGATAAAAAGTTAAGCAGTACTAATCTATAATAAAAACTGCTGCGAGAGAATTTAAATGTTACAAACGTGACAATCATTCATTTAGTTATGTATTCATTTAGCTGGGAGCTGTTCGAGTCTCTTAGACTAATCACTATGGCTATTATACGCAAAATATTCTGCTCCAGTCGGATTCATTAAAACACGGAGGATATTCCCTCACATTTAAATCGACATATAATATCTTCGAAGCGCTACTGTCTAACTCAGTGGAGCGGAAATTCGTAAATTATGGTTTGAATTCCGGTAAATTAAACGATTTTTTCATGGTAAAATTAACTCACTTAGGAGCACATGAGTGATAATACGGAAAAAAGCGTTAAACAAAAAGAATACATATAATTAATTAAATATTCACCTCTGCTCTCTCTTCCATACTTTATTTCCAATTCTCCCCAATTAAATAGATTTTTCCATAAATTTGGTGGGCACAGATCCTGTTCCTCACCTCTACAGTAACTAATAGAGAGGCATTCTGATATTTATCACACTTTTTATACCAGGTAATCTGCCCATCTAGGGGACTATCAATAACAGAGAGATTTAAATGTTTCTCTAGTTTTTTCAGACTTCGGAAATGGGAGAAAAAGACTACCACAATAACAACAAGATTCAAATCATCCACATCTATATCTACACACTGCCCTGTGAGCATGGGATGTGGTGTGGGGTGTTTGATCACCAGCAGTGAAAAGATAAAAGGTTTTCGGAGGTGAAATGGTGACGAGTATTATGGGAGTGTATTTAGTGGAGCACATTTTTCATTGTGGTCGCTATTTGTGCGCTGAAAGAACGAGTTGCTTTACCTATATGTTCGGAAATGTATTTTTATGATTGTATCGCTTCTATCAGACCTAGAGATGTAGTGTGGCATCACGATAATATTCTCTCTATCACTCTGGAACTCACCAGTTATGAAATTCTCTAGCAAGATAAGTCTAGCGTGTAGCCTCCGAGTCTCAATTTTATCCCCCCTCATTCACTCTAATAATTGTGAGACACTATATGATCGCTCGTAGCAGTTCTAAATGAAGCAATCAATATTAATCAATGGCAGTGCATCGGAATTTGATCATTTTCATGAAAAATTTGCAAAAGATAGCCATAATTTTGTTTTTACCTTGTCAAAAATATTGGCAGAACCGGTAAGCCCCCAAATGTTGGAATAAAACCATAACCTCCAAATTCAAATTCATGAGCGTCTACAAGCGCTAGGGAGGCCAGAAGGTCGGTTCATAGTAATCTAACCTTTGGAACCATAACCTCCAAGTAAAGTTTAATTCACATATTTTGAAAATGATTTATTCGCAAATTTTTGACTGATATTAAATTAATTAAATCTCAACATCCCCTGCCACTCGACCGATTTGAGCGTGGGGCGACTTCCGGTGGGCTTGGGCGACCCCCCCAATAAGAATGATCCAATAAGGCTTCATTAAAGATAACATTTTTTTATTATCGATTTTATTCGGTATAATTTCCCCTGTCAAAAGAAAAACTATCATAAGAGACCCTATATTTAATTTCACTGATGAAGATATGTTGCTTAAGTTGATGGCAAATTTTCCTCATTTAGTTTAGGGGAAGATGAGAGCACAATTAATTAAGAATCCTGGGTCCGCATGAGAGCCCCTTTAACCAAGGTTCTATGTAATCACCGCAAACCAAGTGTACCTACTTATTTACCAGGCCGCATTGTTATATGGCGTATGATAATATTCATAACGCCTGGTTGAGAGAGTTAGTTCAAGGCGCCATTCATAGAACAGCGTTGTAAGCATAATAAATTAGCATTGAACTGCTACGAGCGAACATAAAGGTTTCACAACTATTAGAGTGATTTACTCTCTATGGACGGAGTTATGAAACATCAGCATGAAAAAAATGCTGCTGCTTTATTATTTTTATGAAAGTGCGATTTAAGTATTTTTTCATTTACAATTTATTTTATGTTAACATTTATTTTGAAATGTGACGTATTTGTGTGGTATATATTATATTTAATATAATTTTTTACATCATTAATTTGTACGAGGTTTACTTCAAAACTACCTTCATATCGTACCTATTTTAAACTTTGCCAATTTTATCTCTATGTGACAACTGAAACTAATTATTACAGAGTTCCACCAGTCTTGCCAATGTCAGTGAATTGCGTCACACATCTATTCAAGTTGTTCGTCAAACCGGCGAAGGACACGAAAATTTCCAAGCACTTAATCCGAACCGTTAATATTATGTCTAGCGCAGATGCTAAATGGAAAAGCATCTTAGAAAGTAGATATTTCAATAATTTTGAAACGTAAAAAGTTGACTCGCTCGTCCATGAAGGGTTAAGGTGGGAGCCCCTAGAGACTTGGAGGCTACATGCTAGGCTTAGCTTGTTTGAGAATTCAGAACTGGTGTGTTTCAGAGTGACACAAATAAAAATATCATGACGCCTACCTACATCTCTAGGTCTGACAGAAGCGATAAAGTAAGAGAGATACATTTCCAAACAGGTACAAAAACTCGTTCTTTCCGCGCACAATTGGTGACCACATTAAAAACTGAGCTCCACATAGTACATTCCCATAAAACACGTCACCATATCCCCTCCCAAAACCATATCCCTTACATATTTACACGGCTAGTATCCTAACACCGTCTTCCACACTCCCATGCGGCGGCTCGCAGGGCATTATGTGGATGTAGAACACTCTACGTATAATTGTCTTAAACGTACATTTGATGGTGAAAATGAAAAAAAATATTGTAACTGAGGGACATTCCCAGAATTTTAATATTTGCCGAAAATGTCCAACGTTTGCTATAGGATGTCGATAATGAACAAAAAGTGACCTTTCTGTCTGCGATTGTGAATTCAACGGAATGTATTTGGACCATGCTCCTTTCTGGGAAATATTAATTTCATCAAATATTCCCTTTATTGCTGGAAGCCACTTTAAAAGATCACACGTAAAAATGGAGAGGACGATATAAAATATAAATGGCATCAGAATGAATTCCTATTGGTGCCAAAAGGTTGTGGTCACACTTCCTATATCGCCCTGTAATTTTTTCGTCTTTTACCCTTCTTTAATTCATAAATAAATTTCCAGACGGAAAGATCTCTCGTATGCTGAATCTCGTATGCCAACAAACACAGCGTAGGAAAATTGTGTGTTTAATCATGGATGACACTCCAGCAATTGTTTCCGGTATTGCATAAACAGTGACTAGTATACGTATAATACTATTTAGTACAAATATGAGGTATGGCCTTCCTTTAATCGATTTCAACAGCTTGGTAAACGTCATGTAAACTCAAGTTATATTACATTTAGGACTGCTAATGATTATTTTTTCCCTCTTATTTCCATATAGATTTTATTTTCTCCACATGTTTTACAGGGCACAATCAGTATCATAACGATATTTGCTTCATTGGATGCATATCAAGGATGACAATGGCAAAAACGTTAGACCAATAACTCAAATACTCTTTCCTAATAGTATTAACTCATGTACAGATTTAAAATTATAGAAAGCCCGCACGGAAAATCCTCATGTATAACACCACGTCCTCTATTTCTGAAACAATTTTAAATCATAATACATCGAAGTTAATAATTACTGTGATCAATAATGTGTAGCATTCCAACGATCCGAACCTAATCCTTTAATTCGTCTCCCTAGAAAAAGGCACATTTAGATGATGAAATATTGTTTTTCTATCAAACCACCATTAATGAAAACTAGGAAAAATTAGCCTTTTTAGTAAAACCATCTAGTTGTAATATGAAGCCCTTCAGTACGGCATTAGTTTTGTTCATCAATGAAATATCTCACAGCATCTAATTAAAATCAAAATAAGTTATATAGAATAATACTAATTAAAACGCTAATCACTCCTAATGGGTTAATTAGCTTATATGACTGAGTATAACTAGACTCCTAATGCATTTTATTATTCATTCTAGCTCTGTAATATGCTCTCCTATTTCCATGGTATACAGCTACATATAAGGAAAACGTATTTAAACTTATCATTAACAAGCATAAAGAAGGAAACAAAGTTGAATTTTAATATGAATGTAGGCACTTATACTGGAATTATTAGCAAAATAATCCGATTAAATTATGCTCTACAAATGGATTGAAAGGGATTTACAGAAAAGATTCCCTTTCCACATGATGTAAGCTATGGATAACTTATTAATGTAGACATTAAATAATTTCCTTTTAAGGAAAACACATCTACGATCTAATGGACAAAATGGAGTTAATGGAGCAATAAGAATAAATTGCAGCATCGGATGGAGAGAAATAGCATGAAAATCCTCTCGAGGTGACATCTGGCATTGGGTCTCACGTAAAGGCACTATTGGAAAGGTATTACTCCGCCAATGGGACTTGCACGAGGGCTGACATAAAATTTAACTGAGCAAAAAACTTCACATGGAAAGTTCGATAGTCTTCCCATGGGAAAGGAAAGGCCACCCAGCGCTTCATGTAATAGTATGGTGAAGTCTCATTCCTGACGCACAGAGAAATAATGTAAAAAAGGGCTTCATATCTCATGATAACATATTATTGCCATAGTAAATCCACAAACTAGCACGAATTCAATATATTAGTTCACAATTGTTTATTGAACATTTCCTGTAGTTTGTCTCTGAAAATGTTTATCCGTTAATTGGTTTCCTTAAACAAAATACTGCGTATTTAGAGGGATATCTATAACCTCTGGTTAAATATTTTCTTGCTATGAAAAACAAAGTTTTTGTAACACCCCCAACCATAAATTTCATGCCTACGAACCATGAGTTAGCTATGACGCACACCACGTGAACTCTTACTTGAAAGCATGTTAAGATGAAAAGAATATTTCCTCTTGCAGTAAATCATAATCAGAAATTCTTCAATATTTGCAGTAATAAATAATAGGATTACAGGAATTTCTGGAGGAAATAGAGAAAATGTGATAGGAAACATAAACAGCAGCATCACATTCTTTGCACCATAGGGCACTAAAAAATACCAGCTAGACGATATTAGTTTACAGAGGTACTTATATAAAGAGACATACAAGGAGGAGGTTTATGGAGGCTAACAAGAGTACTAAGGCTTTTTCATTAAATGAAATTGTATGTTGGCAGTTGAAGATGCTTCCAATTTTCTCTTCAATTTGATTCCTCTTCTTCCATATGATCTGAGACCGTCTCATGATGCTTCATCCTTTCCTCATTTCCCTCATTCCAACTCGTCCCTAGAGGTGCCTCTTCTCAAAAATGAGAAAATGAGTAAAGCATTTTTAGTCCAGATATCTTGATCATCCGAAAACTTCAGCCACCTATAAGTAAATTATATCGTCGTCCCTCATTCTACAACCCAACTTACTAGTTATCAGTACTAAAGCTTCACCAATTCTACGTAGGGGTGCAAAGATATTAGTCATGCCTCACTTCTCCGTAGGCGCTTTCCAGCTCGTGTTTCAGAAGAAGAGCAAAATACATAAATCATTAGGCCATCTCTGACATGAGCGGTTCTTCGTATTTCTACAAAATAAAATGTTGTAGACCATGGTTTCGATACTAAAGCGTCATTTTTAACGCAAAATTTTTAATTCACCACTGGTGTCTTGAAGTTGATGCTAAGAAGTAAAAGTCACAATTGGATCAATGAATCATCCAGTGGAAATACAGTTTTTTCAATGTATAATTCTGCACAAAGTGATTCTTCACACATTTAAATTAATTACCCATCAGATTTTTATATCTTTCCTTGAAAATATCTTCATTTTGCAGGTATTAACTGCAGTATAATCATGTACGATACTAGTTTTGAAAGAAAATTTCGAGCTGACTGTAAAACATCCACTTTGAAAAAACTCAATCTCATTTTTACCCAGAATAACCTGGCATGAATCTAGATTGCTATATTCTTTAGATCAAGAGCAACCTGTTATGTTAACACTACTCTACGTGTAATGTTAAGTAATTATTCAATATGATGCGTAAATTTTATAACAGTTGTTATCTCGATAAATATTAATCGGTTACTAGGTGACTTGGACTCTGAATTAAATGGTTGTGGTGATATATTTTTAGCTTGGACCCACAATCACCAAAAGAATGCCGTTCTATGCGCCACCTCCGTGATGGATTTAACCATGGCAAAAAATCGATGAGCATCGTCCCCCTCTTTTGACCAAAGTAACCACCTGCCACGCGAAGATGGATGGGCCGGTGATTCAATTAATGGATTTAATCAGGGAGGATACGAGCATCCTAGACGCCGGCCATTGAGAAAACGCCAAAGGTCGTTTGCGCTTGAGGAAGCTTGAGACTCTCACGCTCGGATGAAATGAGATGGCGCTATGAAGGCAACAAAACATGGTGGTAGTCTTACAAAAAACCCTTTCCAGTGATTTAATGTAAACTGCCTACTTACAGGTAAGTAAGGGAGTCTGTGAATTTGTATGGATGGGTGTCTATGAAAGCGAACCAATAATTTTAACATTAAAATACTGAATAGGCCTTTGCTCTAAACATTCTGTTTGTCTTTGTCTCTAATTATAAAATCTTTGACGGTGCAAACGAATTGAATTTACTTAACTTCGTAACTGAATGTTGATATAGTGGTTAAGCGCACTGAAGACTATTTTCTGCAAGTAAGTAGCGTTAGCAACCTTGTCAATGTAATCTGCTGTCCTTTCCCATCTCAGTAATTTTGCCATATTCCTTCATAATTCTTCAGTTCCATGACGTATTTTGTTGCATAAGTGACCGCCAGCAAGTCTCGCCACCACTGCATCTAAAGACTGCCAGAGCTCGGGTGCTTTCGTAAAGCGGGAACGTAGAGGAAAAAACAGTTGAGAATCACGACTGGAACGTAGGAGTCGACTGATACGCCGTCAATCTTTTCCCTTTTTCTTTGCGAACTTTGTGGAAATGCAATGCCGGGCGAAAAAATGTTTTATGTTTCGTCGTCGACGCCCGCGAAATGTTTAGAAAAGGAGAGCAAGCGACAAAAATAAAAGAAATGAAGCATAGCGAAACAATTGAAAGACTACAAGCGCTGTCTGCTGCAAACAAAATGACACGAAAATGCTCTTTTAAGTACATTTTTTCTTGTTGTCTTTCTCTGTGACTCTATATTTATCCATCTCGCTGGAAAAATAAATGAAATATTTATTCATGTATGCAAAAAACATGCGAATGGTCTGTTTCTCTGGTATTTTCACATATAATGCAAAGAGTAGACACAAATGTTCCACAGAATCCTTTGATGCTTCTCTACGCCTAGTATATCAAAGCTGCGTGCACAACATACAAAAGGTTGCCTTCGGGACGTTGAAATCCTTTGAGTGACCAGCAAATACGAAATTACTAAAGCCAAGAGGAGGACAATTTTCATGCAGCTAGATTCTTGCAGCATCCGTCCATTCGAGAGACTCATATTATTCACCGTGGGATTTTTCTCTATTATCTTCAAAGCAAGTTCCTGAATTTTGCAACAATGTTCATTCGTTTTTACCATGATTCGGATTAGAGCCACAAAATTATAAAACTTTCTAAATATTTGGAAATCGAAAGCAATACATCATAATTCCTGATAATTTCCGAAAGCCACGAGATTATTATTGCTGTTCCATTCCGTCTGCAAATTATTTACATCATACTGATAAATGCATGGGCAACGGATTTTAATTTTGCTCAAGGGAGCCGTTATTGGGGGAAGATAATGTATTTGCACATTCTCGAGTTTTCCACTGGTGATCGGACATCACTTGCACTCATTTAAGGCAAGCATTAAACAATAATTAAAACACCTCCGACGAGTATTTGATGCAAAAATATGCATAACAAATAATAATATTTAGAGGCCCTTTATGCATAACACATGAATAAATTTACAAATTTCATAGGAGAAAAAGATTGCAGCGAATCAATGACCACAAAACGTGTCATTCCTAATGGGATTAGAATTTGTGGACACACAGGCCAACAGAGAAACTTCGCTTTTTATAATAACCAGAAATACTGAGCAACCATAAGGATTTTTACAATATTGTTATGTACCGCTATGACATAGTATACCATGGTTCATTGACTCAATGATTTAATTCGAACCTTCAATATTTTTGTATTGCATACTGGGGTATAACATTATTTGGTGATACAACATCTCACATATAATTAGGGAAGAACTAACACCAACCCACGAGGGAGTAGAGCTATAACAAGATTATTCTTCGGGGGTGGCGAACCTATGGCAGGCGTGCCCAAAGTGGCACGCGGAGCATTTATTTCGGCACGTGGTGCTGGGAGGACGCTAAGGGATACTTCTATCTCACTCTATGGGTTGGCAAACGAGTCGAGAGAGTATACTCTTATTTCATAAATTTTTGCCGTCAATCGCCAAAACGTTTGCTACCCCTGCTGTAGTCTATAATAAATAAATTTGAGGATACATGCTTCAAAGTTTAAGAAAATAAAACATCAATGCATAGCATGGCTAGAGTCAATAATTAATAAATTTGAGGATGTACACATCAATGTTGTCATCGTATCAAATTACTTCTGATATGCACATGCTGAAAATGTTGCCCTTTTGCAAAGTGTCATGCTAAATAAACGAAGTAACGACTTTCCCAATTTTATGAAAAATATTTTTAGTAACTTGGGAAGAGAGAAAACGTATATTTTCGGGGAAATGGCTTAATGATATTTCTGCCCGAAAAAAAAACCTGGGGGAAATTTAGTCACATGGATGAAAGAGTATGCTACATTAAATTTCATCAAAAAAAACATATTCTAAGGGTGATTAGCTGTCGTTAAAGAAAAAAATGATTAGCAAACATTCGCTTGATTAATTTCAAAAGTAGCTACCACCAGTGAGATGGGTAATTACGATTTAATCAGCATTACAGAATTTTTTAATGAATGGCAGAGGAAAATAAGGCTGATGTTTGCCAACAACTGGCTTTAAAATGCGTCAGTCATGAATAAAGTCCATAGTAAAATAGGTAAGGTCTCTCTTCATCATGAACTCAAGAAAAGCAACGATGAATTTACTATCAACGATTTGAGGTGAAGAAAAAGCTTAAAATTGACTTAAATTTACATCAATATTTACATTGATATCTATAAAAAACAGGACATTATACTAACAAAATGCAATAAGCCGCCGTTGAAAATAGCGCTACGCTTAATTTGGCTAAACAAACCCATGCCTGAGTACACAATTCACACCAGTACACAACTCTACATATATGTGATATTAATGTCATTCATAGTGATATTAATGTCATTCATAAAACTAACCCACAGATTGTGAAATCCATAGAAAATAATATCAATATATTCTTACTGGCACCCTAACATAATTGCGATGCGAGGGTAGGGAAACGTAATAAAGACAAACAACAGAGAGGCTTGAGGTGATTAGCATTAACTTTGACAACAAATTAAATGTATGAGGTTGTCTTTACTTCCCATAGCTTCATTGGAAGTGGTTAGGATGAAATGGGATGAAAGATCAAAAACATTTCGGGTGCTTAGTTTAAAAGATACGGGAGATCGAGTCGATAATCTGCCTCACTCAAGGAGAAAATATATAGTAAGAACAAAAACCTTTCTACATTTAGGATCATCATTGAGGCTAATCCACATGCCGTTGTGTCGTATTGATTACTCCTAATTTCTAAGGTAAGATTTCGGTTAACTACATTTTTTAGGAGACCGTAAAATGAACATTCCAATTCCATCAATGAATGAACCGCATTTGAATTAAATTGCAAGAATTCTACAGAGAGAAAAAATTTAATCCAATTTGATTGAGTTTCATTTACTTATCTCTTGAAAATACGCCCAGTGGTATTTTTTTTAGATAGTATTTATTCCCTACGGTTTTTTCAAAAATAGTGATCAATTAATTTTTGAAATTAAAAACCCATAAAAATTATGAAACCCATCGTGATTCGGTAGATATGGTCCAAATTCCATAATGATTGTGACCCCTTCCTAGTAATAATTCTGCTTAATAAGTCTCATTGAGAAATAAACCTTAGTTTTCTGAGCCATGAAACGTATTAGAGGACTTAAAACAGGATTTGGTGATATAATTTATTCATATATGCTATTTCATTGATAAGAGAAAATTTGTCCAAAGCCTATCCAAAGTCAGAACATTGGTTCTGGAGACTGATTTATGCTGTCCAACACACCTAACCGGCTAATATGTGTCCATTTTTGTATTACAGTCAATTCAATTGATATTTTGATGGCGTATTAAGCATGTTTGGTTTGTAACTTGAATCATTACTTGAAGAAATTTGGATACCAGCATAATATGAATAATCTTAAAGGAAAATGGAGAATATACAACGTAAATGGCAATACAAGCTACTGAGATACGTAAAGGGTGCGAGAAAATGATAGCTGTGGAAGACTACGTGCCAAAACATCTCTTTTATAGCCGTGGTGACTGGGAAAGTTTTCTAAACAATTATTAAAAAACAATATAATTAATATTTATTTCTAAATATTACCTATCAACACGAAACAGAATCTCAGAGAACTTGTTGGAGAGTTTTAAATCTCGATCGGGTCGTAAAAAATAATTTTGATTGAAAAATTGATTGCATGCATGCAATTGAACATGAATTGGATTGCAACATATTAGGAGCAAACCTAGTTTATATAGCAACCAAGCAAAACGACCTCCCTCGACCACGATAACGCTTCCGCCACTATTCCTGGTAAATTTGCAAGTTTTGTGCAAAAATCCAAGTAACTCTCCTAACTCAGCCTTCCTACTCACCTGACCTTCCTCCGTTTTACTTAAAATCAGTGCTTCAATGATGACATTAAAGAGACGTTGTCACGTTTGAAAGGAAGGTGATACCCAGATAAGCGTTCCTAAACTATACCTAAAAGTGGAAACACCCCTGAAGTGAGCCTCTCTCTTTATCAGGTGAGTATTTAGAAGGATATAAGGACCAATAAGTTTCAAGTACCCTAAAATTATTTTGTTACAATAATTCCAGCTATTTTTATTAACAGACCTCGTACACTTAATGGAACGCGGAGAAAATACGACGCGGATGGCAACACAAACTACCGAAATACGTGAAGGGTGCGGGTAAATGATAGCTGAGAGGGACTAGGGGTTGGAACAGGGGGGAAGAGGGGTTCGGAAAAGGGGAAATGGTTTTGGCGCGGAATTGGCTCCGATGATGCACCGAGGTTGTGGGGCAAGGGGGCGATTGTGGAGGCGCCTCGGTGGGGAAAGGGAAGGCATAAAACTCGGGTTTAATGGAGTGACTGAAGCGTAGGGTTGCAAAGGCTTTCGGAAGTAAAGGCAGTGGGAATGTGGGGGTGGGGCCGGGATAAAGAATTGACGGGCGGTTAAGGAAGGGAGAGAAACAGAAAACGCCAAGAGAAGAATGAAGATGAAAGGAGAGGAGGATTGTAAAATAGCTGTGGGAGCGAGATAAGGAGACATTGTAGCAGAGTTTTCTGTTGTAGAAATGAATGGAGGAATATGAAGGAAGCTATACGCCTACGAGGATGAACTTGGTCAAGAAAGTAATAATTAGACTTGCCTGAGATTAGAAACTCGGATCGCCCTTCTGACGCTCAGGTGCGTCATTAAATTACAATTCCACGTCATCATATCTATGGATTAATTTCATCTGGTTCCATTATAAATTGGACACGACAGGCAATTGGTTGAACCTGGTTCAAATTCTGGAGAATTCATATAACTTGTTTCCATGACGAGCGTCATCCAAACTGGTAAATGCATTTAATACTCAGTTGTGTACGCCAGTTTTACCACTAAGTAGTTTTGGATTAAGTGAAATAGAAAGGATTTTGTTACACACGGAATTCGAAAGGAAAGCGGGAGGTCTAGTTTCTAATCCGAATCTTCTCAAATTGCTTTTGTACATGGTGATTTTACTTCATTGGGTGCATATTTTTACAGCTATGCAAATGACTATGCACATATTAATTGTATATTATGCAGTAAAATGTTTCAGTTAAGATATAACAAGAAAGGAAAAGATATACGTTGAAAAACTAGCAGCAATCACAAAAATAGAGAACGTATTAAGGTATAAAGACATATTCAATAGGGTTATATGGGATGATGCATGGTAACCGTGGGTAAAGTAAGGCAAAAATATAGGACATTATAAATTTGGGCAAATGATTGTAATCTTGGTGAAGTCATTTTTTAGTAGACAGCCGATAAATGTGAGGAAAATGGACCGTAGAAAGAATACATCCGCGGGTAAAGTGAGGCTATGGACATGCAAGAACTATTTTCAGAGCTGAAATTATAATATCTGCCGCCCAGCAAGTGAGTAACCAGTAAGCCGCCATAAGGACGTATGGAACGGAATAGCTACATGCCAATCTTTGACAACAGATGGAAATGGAATTTGTCAAATAAGTAAATTTAATGTCTTGACGTGTTGGTGTCCACCGTTTTCACGTTTTATATCTTTTAGCAACTGATGCGCAAATTTATCATGTTTTATTTCATGATATAGTCCACCAAATTCATAAATTTCATTTCCCCCACTAAAGCAATAGCTGCCTTAAAAAATTCCAGCCAAGCACATTGAGTAAATGATAATGTAGATGTGTATGTAATGCCAACCAAATGCACTGAATTAATGATAATGTGGAACTTCATTTGGTCTCCCAAGAAGCTACTTAAACTTCCCAGCGTAATTATCCCATGCTCCCTTGGCACTACTAAAGTGAACTCACATCTTGATTGCTGATGCCTAAGTATGTAAGCCAGAAGGAAAAATTTCCTTTAGAGCGCACACACGGTTAAGTTCCTCCAGCAAGAAGGATGGATTCACTGTGACGCAGAAGTTTCAAACTGATTCTTTATCCCTATCTAAAACAAGGAAATGCACCAGAAAAATTATATTTTTTTGTCACTCAACGTTTCAAACCTCAAATCGAGAAATAATCGAGATAATGGTAGACAATTTCCATTGAAATTTGAAATGGATATAGCCGTGCCTTATATAATAAATTTCTACACAAATTTTCACTTAAGTATTTGTTCCAAAATGCGTGTGCTTTGCGCAACGGATACTGATAAAGGTTAAAAAAGTGAATTGACCTTTGACGTTTTACAAGAATAAATACTAAGTGCCTTACACCTAACCCTATGGAAAAACGTACAAGTCAGAGCTTGTGACACACGGAAACATTCTGGGGAAGGAAAGCAACACTTGCACCAGTGTAGGATAAGCCATTTAGGCGGAATCACAGGACATGGAAAGTAGACATGGACGCATACTCATTTAGATTGATTCTGACGGAGTCATTTTACAATATTTAGACAATGCTCTCCAAACACAATGAGTGGTTGCGCTAAACACATGCTTAATGCTTACTGCCTATGAGTCATAATAAATCTCTTTGACACCTAATAACTCATATAGAAAGGCCACATCGACAGCAATTACCATAAGCTCTGAGCTAGTTTTCCAAAGAATGTGAGCACAGTATCTAACCGCAAAGCTGGAAAATGTTGGATGGATTGAAATGAGTGTTTCCAAAAGCAAAAAAATAATCGAAAAAAAGAATATCGGAGCAAGTGAACACAAAATTATAACCTTTATATGAACATAAATACTCTCACAAATATCTTTATGGACTGTATCCGTAAACATGCAAGAAAAATTCAAGTCCTCTAAAAACAAGAAATATCAAATCAGATTAATTAGAGGGAAAAGTTCTCCTACAAAGCAGAAATGATAATTAACGATGGTTTTTTTACTTTCTGAAAATCAGAAGGCTGTTTTTGATTGTTGTTTGAGGTCTGTAACTGAGATAATACACTATCACCTCATGTAATTAAAATTCTGTCACCACGAGTGAGATAATAATAGACTGGGTTCGCATCAATCCATTAAAACTCTCTACTGACGGTGTCACTCTACACAAGAGACGAGACCATTAAAAATATGTAAATGACGAGTACCGAAGTAATTAGCCTTTAATTTTAGTTCAAATTAAAAGTTTCCACGTACCTCAGCCCAACAAATTTACCGATATACAATGAAAAATTATGTACATTTTAATTTATCGCAATGCAATTTTCGCAATAAAAAAATTGAAAAATCTTTTGGTTAACCACGTAATCTGTAAAAAACGATCAGTATAAGAGTTCCTTATATTTACGGGAAACGCAATGAATGAACACTGAAAATCAAAGGTTTATATTATAAAAATATAATTAACGGCAATTTATAGGATTGCAATTTCAATTTTTTAAAATCAATGATTATAGTTGAGCATCGTTGTTTGACGCCATAAAATGTTTGTTTCCTTTCCCTTCACAAGGGTCTAATTAAGTAATCGTCCAATCCCGGAATGATTAGAAATATCCATATAGATTTGCAAGCGAACGGTAAAGGTGGAATTAAAAGTTTGCAATGAAACAGTTACAATAAACAGAGAATAAACATTCCACCTTAACAAACACAGAGATAAAATGATTTTATATACCTTAGTGTACGTGTTGTTCATTCCTAAATCATCCAATTTAGGAGGCACATGAGGTAAATTTTTCGACTTATAGTGCAACAAATTCGGTCAACAAGTTTATTTTGAGTTAATATATCATTGCTTTTAAAATTTCTCCAAGCAAGTAGCCATAGTCATAAAAAATGTTCGCCACACAATACGATTGGAGTCTATGATCAAGTACTAATTCCCTCCTCGCACACGCTTAAACACTCAAAGGGAATATGCCTGGATTTCCTGTGAGCATGTATACAAAATATACCTACATCACCAAAAATGCTATGAAACTACGAGGAAGTGCAATCGCGTTTATTTTATTTTACATGCAAAATGTAAAATTGCATTTAATGAGAGAGAAAATCACAGAATGAGATAGCTGAACATAACCTAATTCAATGCCAGTTATACGGACTACTTCTCAGAGGGCTTCCGGTGATAAACATAACGTTTTGAAAACGGAGAAAGATTCCGTTACCTAATGAAAGCATAAAAGAATTCTCCAGGGTACGTTCCACAGCAGCAAAGGAATTCAACAGTTCCAACAAACCGTCTAAATATTCGTAAATAAATGTTATATCCAATTCAGAGTTGAAGACTTACGATACCTTAGTAAATAATTCTCATGAATTTTCCTCTGAGAGCATAATAGGGTCATTGTTTTAAACCATTCGAAACCTTATTGGTGATAAAACAAACCTTTGAAAGGAGTTTCTATATTACATTTTTAGAACTCAGAAGTGAATCCTAATTCGCACCACATAAATATGGTTCCTTATGGATGGAATATTTATTAATAGAAATCTTTTATGAGGAACAAAAGTCATAATTCTTAATGAACGTACCAACTAAGTATTAAATGAAATTTACCTTTACTGAAAGAAAGACATTAAAGTTCTCTTCAATTGATGTTACTTTTTGCAATACGAATCCAACATTGAGCGTACATAATATTTGAATGGCCGTAATTCGAGGGTACATGTGAAAAGTTAACTGAGAGTTACCTAAATTTCAACAACAACAGGAGAATTAGATTAATTTGAAAACACACACCAACTAAGTATTACTAATTAAACCTTAAGGATTGAGTAAATATGTCCCCTTAAAAACTTTTTGGAGTCATTAATACATATAACCCTTATACGTGAGTCGTAAAATGTCGTCGTTTGGTCTTGATGTACGGAACGAAATAAAATCAAGAGATTTAAGTAATTAATTTCACGTGAACTGAGATGCGAACTTCTTTCTTGACTATCAAACTAAAACTTTTAGATTAAGTAATGATAATATTATAGGATAGAAGGAACCTCATGAATATGCTACAGTGGTGTCCAGGTTAAGAGAAAGAATTTGTGATGACAAAGGATCACCTTCCGAAGGAGTAATTTTCGAATTTTAAATAATAGACTCATTACTAAAGGACTACTGTGACTTTTTGTAATCATATACCTCATATAGTTGTTTAGTATTGGGTGATCTACTAATCTTCATTAGACGAAGTAAGTTCAGAAGGTAATTTAACAACGAGGATTAAACAAGTAAAAGCATTTAAAATTTACAGGAATGTGCAAACATGTTTCTCATATTCACGGCATCCATGTTGAATACAAGGAAAATGAATATATAAAATGGCCATCACGGCATTTTTACAGCAGCTGAGTCAACTGGAAAAAGTAGAAGAAAAGATAGTGGATGTTATGGTTTTTAAAATAAGACATTACGAGTTGGATATAGTACTAAAAAGCTTAAATGCTTTCGTTTTTCACTTTTATCCTAACCACTTGGTTTATCGAAGACCGTTAATGCATTTTTCGAGCAAAACTTGGCATTGGTAAGACACTAAGAAAAGAAGTTGTATAATGCAAACTGAGGTTGCATAAAAAGGTAGTGATACGGACAACACCTTCGCATGCGGCCATATAAAATGCATTAAATTCAGAAGAAAAATCATAAACTCGAAAGGCTTTCCATTTCCAGTGATACGCTCTGGGGTTTGCGGGGAGCAATATAATTTTATTGCCTGCGCTCCGGAGTCGCAAGGCAAGTTAAAGCCCTTACTACAGAGAACCATCAAATTTTTATTTTTTTCAGAGAGTCTTGGGTCTGCATTTGGTGAAAACAATTTTTAGCCATAATACAAAATGCAATAAAGGCAAGTGAAAGTGGACTAAAGAGATATGACTCAACCATTAACATAAACTTACGATCCACCAAGGAATCAGATCAGCTTTAAAACGGACTCGCTCATATTTTCTTTACGGAGGCGAGAGTTCCCTAGACGATCAAAATGAACAGAAAATAATACCTTTTTGCTAAAAGAATGTATCAGGGTAATTATCCTTTCTGGGGCAAAGATTATAAGAAAACGAATCCAATTTATTCACGATTGTTTCAGAAATAAATAACTAATCCGTTAAAGAGGGACTCTTGACTTAGAGAAAAAAATTTAAAAACCAGCAGCTTTGATGATTATTCATACTGGCTGGCCAAGAGAACAATCGAATTAAAATTACCAGAAAGGAAAGGAGAAAGGAAACCCATCTGTTATACTAGATATCCTCTGAGAAGCGCTCTGAAGTTGCTCATCCAGAAAATTTGGGGTCCGATAAAAGCGTAGAGAAAATATTGCCAAATCAGATAGCCCCTATCAAATCATCAGCTTTGGTGACGATTAGAAAGTTAGTCGTCAGATCTCTGGTAGTAGTCACTTTTCTGACTCAGTTGGGGGCCCAAGTTCATATAAATAGCAACGCTTGTTGAGAAAACATCAAATCCATCAGTTGCTTTATCAGATAAATGGAAATTTGAATGCTTTTTCGTACAAAAATCACAAGGGCAGAGCATTTATGTACGATAACTAAGGAGTGTAAGCTTTTAAATCTGAACCTATCCGCTTCTATTCCGTTTTGTTACTCTACAAGATATTTGGCACCTCAGTCTTAGGTTAATTCATGAAAAAATGACTTGATGTCATTTCATATACTTTTTGACTGGATATCTAACAAATATAGTTTTACCACGTTCCACGTAATATATTTTGAAATGAGAGCTGAAAATTACTATGTATTCAACGCGAGGTCCGTTGGATCACAGTGAAAACGAGTATCAACATATCAAATTTTGCTTTTCGCGAATACTAATCATATAATAGAATTATATTATTGAAGGTAATGGAAATACAATGAAAAATCTGTCCTATTATATTTAGAAACGATTGAATTTCTGTAATAACTGCAGTGATGATGTGGTAATTGAGCAAAAATTGTGCCAAAATTTATAGTCGCTGAAAGGAGAATAATTGAAAAATTTTCGGTATCTTCATTTTACCTCCAATATAAATAACTGTTTTGGTCCCTTCCAGTAGAGAGTTTTGGCCTTTATCCCTTATTTCAAATTGAATGTCGGATATTACTCTGATGAAAACGTTGCTGGAAACGATTACAAACCCGGACTCATAGGCAAAATTACATGTGAAGTCTTACCACCCCTGAGCAACGCGATACTATATTTAGCAGCCGCAGAATACGATATTTTAGAGAAACTGTGCCATTAAATGTTCCATTGGATATTGGCTTGAATGCTCTCACCAACCGTAGCACAAATACAGAAATGGTGAGCAGCATTTCAATTGCGGAATATTTAGAAAGGATATTAAGTTCGTTAAATGCGGCGGAGGCAATAAATCGTTGTAAAATGAGCACGAAACTAAGCCCTGCAGGATCTGAGTTTTCACGTTGTATGGATTCAACGGAGAGTAAATGGACATTAGCACTAATGGTTGATCAATGCCAACAGTTTCAACGACCAAAACTGTCGTTTTCATGGTAAATATTTTAGAGTTATTCAATTTACATATTACATGGTATGCAAATAAAATTTAAGGAATTTTATGTTTTAATGACAAGAAAAGTTTTTGTACCACCCTCATTTATTTTATGAACTTTAAATCTTATGTATTCATTTCATAGATTTCTACGATTAGCCTAAATCATCATATCAACTCTGCTTTTATTTAAGGGTTACAAAGCTCCTGATGATATTTATTATTCTGCAAAATCTCGTCGGAAATGAATATATTATCCGTGGAAGTTGCAGAGTGTATTCTGGGTTTTACCTTTCCCAATTATTTCATACTGAAATAATTTTATCTTTATTTCAAATATAAGAATACTATAAGATAATTGACGAACATCTATCTCTTGGAAGTCCTTTTATAGAAGAAGGGTGACGGAAACGCCGGACTTTGTATTATTTTTGATCATAATTTTTCCTTTTCCAACCAAACCATCTGTATTTAATGGTGCAAGAATATCTCAAGTTTTGACCAACATCCCAAATAACCAACCCATGCGTGAAACCTTGAGTTTTTCAACTTATACATGATTCTATTCTTTTATTCGATGAAGAGATACCGGGAGTTTTATAAAATTGAACGTACACATATAGTGTAAGATATCTGAGGATTAAGAATTCTAAGTATCAATAACAGAATAAGAAGTGAGCATAGGCAATGGCGACAGGAACTCGGTCATATTGAGATGACTAAGCTAGCAATCTGGTTCCCCAACCGTTAATTCACGCAATTCCACCGGTTGAACTCGCTAGGGCCTCATTAGATGGAATTAGAACATTAAACATCTGGAAATGTATACTACACATTTCAATATTTGTCTTAAAATAATGGTAAAGACAGCTTTAACCAGCGTTTACTTCTCGTCTGAAGAAACATCCGTCTGGAGTCGGTCAAATATTTCAAAAAATACTTTCTAGTTTGGCCGATAGGAGTTTGGAGCCAGTAAAAGAAGTTTGAGGCCCTCTAGGAATGCCTTCTTCACCAATTAATAACCTCATCTTACGTAAAAAAGTCGTGTCTTAAACTACAGGTTTTATCGTGAAATATCGTTTATGGTATACATTTTCACCATTGCCACCCAAGGCGTAAAAAATGTGGGCAGAAAGCACACATAGACAGGCTTGGAATTTGCAAAATTGTAACTTATTTTTTAATGCATGAAAGGAATGCAGGAAAAGGAGAGAAAGGACAGAATATATGTTAACAAGTAAGTGTTAGTTTCACTCTACATGTAGGTATTTCCAACCCTCAGGGTTTATCATTTATCATATCTCAGAAGTGACTGACACTCAAACGCTAACGTTGATGGGAAGCGCTTTAAAATCAATGGACGTTAAATTTCCATCCATAGCACACTTTTTACAAGCCCATATGAGCTGTGGCCAAAATTACACTTCAGTTGTCACTTAAAATTACACCCAGTCTTTAGATCTGAGCACAATGTAAATAATCCGTCTATATACATTTTTTCTTATACAACTTGAAAGTTGGAGACAACTCTTTAGTACAAATAGAGTACCTAGACGTGGAGAAAACTGCTATACTGAGGAGACCCCAGAATATTCTTCAAGTTAACATACGGTTCTTATTTATTGGGAAATAGCTTCTGTATTTGCGGTGGCAAAATGAAATTTTTCCCGCACTTTAAAAATAGCTAGAGAGAACTTCAATATTGTCACTAAAAACTTCACTTTGAAGACCATAACTGTTGTCTACCTAACCCATTCACCGGATGGGAACATCGAAAACATATCGTATGGGTAGTAAATCACTAGCGAGAGGAAACTGGGGCTTGAAAGACTAAGCTTCCCCAAGGAGAGACGAAGCATAAGAGCAGAAAGCACGGAAGAGAAGACACTTGGAGAAAAAAGAGAGGAAGGATAAGGGAAAATGGGGATAATACTGAAACGGATGCAATGGCGCAAAGGAAATTGAGCGGGAGAAAATGATGGTGAGGACAGTAAAAACGTGCGCGGGGAAGATGTGGCTGAGGGTAGTGGCGAAAGGGGAGAGCAGAGGGTGATGGGATGGGTGTTGAGAGGAATGACACCGGGAGGAAACGGCTTAGAGAAGACATCGACGGATTTACGGTCGCTTCACTTTCATTTTATGTCTTCATATGGGCGGGGTAATCTCTGAGCTTATATAGTGATAATGGGCCATTAACATCGGCGTCATAAAACTTGGCAAAAGTTAAGCACCATCTTTCTAACTACACCTCTTGCCTCGCTGGACGATTCTTGTGCTTCCAATTCCTGCAGTAAAGAAGTCGCACAACCATGTATTTCACCTTGCCTATCATTTCATCTCTCGGCTATTTGCAGCTACGTTGCTTCCAATGCATGCACAAGGGAAGTCCGAAACTTTTCGGTGTAGTTGAATCAATAATAAGAGAAATCCAATTCAAGAATAAGCCACAAGAATACAATAATTTTGGTTGTTTTTCGTGTATTCAAGAGCAATTCATATTTTGCATAAATATTTCAGGAAAGGTATAGCAAAATATAGTGGAAAAAATGCAGTTTTCTCTTGACAGTGGATCAAACTCTCTCTTATTGAATGGCTCCGAGCGAGAGAGAACGACCAAAACACTTTTGATTACCATGGTCTCCGAGGTGGCAAACCCTAGTTTCGAACTTCAAAATAATCAGCCTTGAATATACATCAATGGTTAAGATCTTTACGTCCATTAATTTAATCTTTACAAAATAACAACCCTGAAGCGGCAATTTAATGCAATCCGACTACATCTACGCGTCAATTTCCCATTCACAATTTTCGCTGCTGCGTGAAGATAAGAATTTTAAGTAATGCTAAGCCGTGATTAAATGGGTCACTTACTGCGCTTCTAGGTTGTGAGATAACGGTATTACATTCTGCGGAAAAATTCTAACATTACAGCTTCTTTGGAGGTCCTTTATTTCAAAAAACAGCATATACATGAGGAATCTTGAAATTAATTCATATAAAATATTTTGAAAAATATTTAATATAAAAAATCAGACAAAATAATTAAAAAGTAAGAAATGCGTGTTTTTAAAACTGCCACATTCTAACAAAAAATACTTTAGAATACTTGAGTTTGGTTTGAGAGAATTAAATCGGTTAAACTATTTACACTTTCACTGAAAAACACTACAATTGAGAACTAAAACGTATGAAATTTCTAAAATTGCTAACAATTTCACCAGAAAAGTACTAATTTCACGCTCAATAATGTATATACAATTTCATGAATTAAATCAATAATCATTTAAATATTAATAATAGAAACACAGTCATAGAGCATATGGATATGGATTACTTTTTAATAAAATAGTACATATTAGCACACAGCATTACCATAAATTCCGTTAAAGTGTTTCTTAAACATACCTAAATTAAACATTGTCAATTATAAATATTTGGACTAAGCATAAAAATATATAAATGGGAGAATACATATGCGTAAAAGTATGCCAATACGTATGAGTAAAAATTACATATTTTGTGAAAAACGAATTGTAAAAATAAATAATGCAGAATATAATTGCAATCATAAGTAAAACTACTTATTACTTACAACTACAGTTTTCCTTTGGGCAGGTTCATTGAAGACAATGGACACACTCACCTGAAAAGATGAAGAAAATGTAATTATTGACTAGTTTCCGATACACATGCATTGATGAAGATAAATTAAAGAAATTTTACTAATAAACGTAGCTGGTTACCCAATATTATTAAAGGCTTTACTCATTTTGGCGGATAAGTGAATCTCACAGTTAAGTGGCTCTACCCCAGATATCATTGGATGCAATCATTTAAGAATTACTGATACGTAGGCACTCATGAGTTAAAATGGGCGATATTGTATGTTGATATGTAACAAAAATGAAAAACTATTGATACTTCGTCGTGAGAGAATACTGAAAAACAAGAAGGATTTTAAAAATGGTATTGAGTTGAACTAATAATATGTGCCCAAAGCTTTCCTATTTCTGCCAGATTTCTGCTATTATTTCTCAAGAATAATATTACCAGACAGAGAAATCTATCGCTAAGTTTTTATTTAAGAGAGAAAAGACTTGCAAAATAATTGTTTAATCTTACGGAGATACATTACATATAGTTTATATGGAAAAACTCCCCTACCTAAGGAAAATATATCAGATCATTTGTATGTGTCCAAATGAAATGTTAAAAATTCCACTTTCGCCACGCTAGTATGCTAATTTTCTAGAGCGTGCTTAAATAGATGCGTTAATTATTGTCTCAGTATATTAAGCACACGATGCACCAACAAATACATTTCCTGTATCTTTTATAACTGAGAAGGATACCTTGAAATAAATATTACTTCATTAGGATAGTGTTAATGAGACAACAAAATGAAATATAAATTCTAGACTTCTGGAAAAGAACGGCATAAAGTCCAATGAAAAACAAACTCCTTCACGCATCTCCATTTTTTTTATTTCAGCTTAACAATTTTGATGCAAATGAAATCGAAATGACATATTGTAATATTTACTTTTTCATAAGCATTATTTATTTCGGCGAAATCCATAAAACCAATGGCAGTGAGATAACGAACACCAGGCGCTCTAAGAGAAAGCTACTTCCTGTGACATTCTCTGAATATTTTACATAAGTTTGTGTATCCAACATTTATATGCAGCTGGTGGATGGTATTTATTTTACCTAACCATTTATCTATATCTTCATATTTTAACCATAGAAATATCAGAATGATGGTCATATCTCCTCAATAATGTTTTGATACAAATTGTCACATTACCCTTTGTGGTACATCAATGAGTGTCACATTAAAAATTGTACCTTCCGTTGTTAGCTTAAATTTTATCCCATTTTCTTCCTGTTTTGAAGCACTTAAAATATAATGTAAGATGTGGAGAGGTGAGGTCCAATAAATAATAATAAAAAGTGGAGCTGATTGATTTACGACTAAATTTCAGAGCGATGAAAATAAACCAATGCAAACTGATGAAGAGGAACATACAGGGGAAATTGATATAGAGGTCAACGTGGAAGTAAAAGGTAAAATGCAATTCAAGGAGAGGCTTGTAACAGAGATAAGAACGATAGAATTTGGTGCCGAAGTTTTGAGTGCTAACACCTAGATACTTTTATAACGATACCATCATTGGCTGACTAAAGGATATAATTTAAGTTTGCAATATACTTGGCTTGAGCGGAGGCAAAATGGCCGAGTTAAGATTTGTCAAGCGCAAAGTTCAAACGGCTAGGAATTTATCAGACCTCATTCGCTAAAATTTGACAGAAAGGTTGACACTTACGACAAAAGAGGAATTCTCTCGATTTGTGGTGTTAAAATATTAAACAGTTAGAATACGAAAATGGATAATTTTACATCTGCAGCACCGGGGCCAACGCCTTTCTCTCGGGTCCAACGCAGTACGTAGGAAGCGTGGCCTAACCATTTGTCTAGCCTCTGCGCATTCGATCTGTCTGGGGCATGGGTGACCCAACTCGGAGCAATAACTTCCCCGGCCGGTGCAGTACCAGGGTCGGATGAGGAGCTTAATACCGTCCACATCGCCGAGGATGTAGCCGAGGGGGCGCTTATCCACGCGCAAACCCAAAAGAAAAACGTAGTCCCGATGGACTCTATTGGAGAAGGGAAGAAAAGAGCGCGGAGGAATTGAAAGGGAGTGGAAAAGGATGAAATAAAAAAGGTTTCTAGCACGTTCTGAGTCTCGAGGAAAGGGTGGTGAGAGGAAGATAGGGAAATGCCCTTCCGGGCAGTCCCACGAAGATTGCAAGATATGCCACAGCGTGAGACTAGGGATCGAGGAGAAGATCACCATCACACGTAATATGCCGTACTTATCGATCTAAAAGACGCACTGTGTCTTTTTTAGTAACTTTTCCAAGAAATAATACTGTTCAGGTCCTAAAAATATTTACAGTTTATGAGAATAACATGAATTTATTCACTTAAAAAGTTGCAATGGTTTTTTAATATTGATTGTAGGAAGCCAGTGGCAGATGCCTGATTAAGAGCGTTGAGTAATTTTATCAAACTGCTTAAATGGTATCTGCAGTGAAAATAGGGAGTTGAGGACTTACGATGTCAACACAAATACGGATTCATGAATACATAGTTTTATCCGCCGCCTATAAGACGCAGGCCGAATTTAGAACGCTTTTCCGAGAATCAAAAATGCTTCTTTTGAGCCAGGAAACACTGCATGATATCCCGGAAAGTTTCTCGACGTACTTAAATAATTCACTCTTCCTCGGATATTTCTAGGCTTGTCAGCCGTTCATAAACTTTATCTTCAGTTCACACCCCACCAAATCCTCCAAAAAACTACAATTCTTAGTCTCCTCACCTATACCTCCAGTAATTTACAGTCATTTTTCTCGATTCTGCGTTCAATAAAACTTTTACTTTTACCATGATAACCTCTTAACATATTATCCTTACATTTTATCTGAAAATCCACATGAAATACTTTTTTCTCCACCCCAGCCCGACCCTATTTCCATCCAGCTAACCTATCTCACTCCTATATGATAGGTTTTATATGTTATTACTTTTTCTTGTATATAAAATCTGAAGTTTAGTTTATACTTGTTTTCACAAGACAAATTGTTCAGGGTTTTTTTTGTGTAAATTTAAAAAACAGGTCTTTATTTACGGACAGTTCGAATTACAACGAATAAAATGATTCTTGAAATGTTAATACCTTTACATGCAGACTCTCCAAAATAAAACGAGTAAATGCAATTTTATAAATATGTAAGGACTGATATAAATAAACAAACAAAAGTTTTTTCACAGCCTTGAATCAGATAATCTAATTCTCCCAACGGTATGGTAAAATCGATTGCTGGGGAGTTGATTCCGTAGACATTAATGAGTATGTCGATTAAAAAACACCTGGGTTTTATTAGCTATAGCTAGCTCCTGTATTCTACTCGAGAATGACTCGATTGTCGAGAATTGTTGTAGTTGATAAAAAGGATTGAAAAGTAGAAAGTGCTTTTAACTACCATCCCCTCTCCATCTTGTATTAAAAGTGCCCCGACGGGTGTCTAGATATTAAAGCATGCATGCAGTTTATGAAGCCGATTTGGTAAAAATAGAGCTTAATTACGGATGCCAGCACAATTTATAAAGTAAGGAAGTGCCTCATTGAAACATATGTAAGGAATAAGCTGTCATATCTCAGTTGTGCATTGACGATAACAGTAGCAGGACAGAAAGCCGCTGAAGGTATGAGGAAAATGACTTTCTCAAAGGTACGAGCGAGTCATGGATATTTCTGACACACATAAGGTCATGTGTATTAACAATGAAAAAATATCGATAATAGAATATAACCATCAAATTTAATGCTTATTAAATGATAGAATGAAGATCAACAAAGTGCTTATATGGACAGAGGATTACGCGGATACCTGTAGGAAATAATATTCCGTAAATATGCTTGTTGTAGATATTTTTCATCTCATAACTTTGGCTATCTAAGGATCTCATAGAAATAATGAACGCATTCATTTAATTTTCTCACTTTCCATATATTTTGTATTTGAATTTAACTAGGCAGGTATTTCTTTCCTTCTTTATCATCTCCGCAAACATTTAAGCATATGGTTTAATATATTATTATGCGTTCCATTATCTTTTTCAACTATCTTTCTTTTAATCTAAAGGTTCCTTTTTACCTACTGTAATCCTACTCTTTTATCTTCTGAAATCAACATGAATGAATATTCGATTTTGGTGATTAGTGTCCATCCTTCCAAGTGGTGAGGCTGGAAAACCACCTCTCCTTTTTCTAATTGCATCTCACATTTTTTAGCTTTACTCATACTTTTTCAGTCCTATTATCCAGTGACTAAACGCGTCTTTTCCTGTTTATTTGACCTAAGTAGGCTAAGCCGACTCTTTTATTCTTTAATAAACGATTGTGTAGAGAGTCTTGAGTCAAATACTTTTAGTCCATTAGAGTACCAAGTTCAAAAAATATTCTTTGCATGGCAGTCAATCTAGAGACCACTACTAAGCACATACCATATACGAGAAAACTATGGATGAAATTCAAAACACGTCTTCGTTAAAAATTACTATGATGGATTTTGTTCACTGTTACATTTCAAATGGTCCTGAAATTGGGACCTGGGGAGTCCTATACAAGTGCCAGGATGTGAAAAAGTGCAAGAGTTATGCGCAGGTGAAGAAGATGGAGTAAAATATATATATTGAGAAGAGTGAACGCCGAAGGGAGAGGCGGAGTAGACCGGGAAGTAAGAGGAAAGAGGGAGATAAGAGAGGGATTCCAGGACGATTTCAATCTGGGATATTTTCCTCTTCTCCGTTCTTTCGCGGGAGATTGATGTCTCGAAAGGAAAGAAGACAAAGAAACTGAGAGAAAGAGAGATTGGTGGAAGTGGCGGGGCCTTCGGTTAAGACGAGGATTTAACAGAGGGGATGGAATGGGAAGTGAGATGGATGGAGAGACAGGGAAGACCGAGTAAAATAAACGAGGGAAGGATGCAGAGATGGAGAGCGATAAAGATGAATTGAAGAAGGGGAAATTGAAGAGCTGGGAGGAGGACCACAAGGAGGTGGTTTAAAGCAACGAGCTGAGGCATCGACCACACCTTATTTAGGTACCTTTTTAAAGAGTATAAAAGTGAGTATACCATAATTTGATAGAGGAAGATAAATAATTAAATTGGATTGTGCCTTTTCATGATTTTCTGGAGGTTAGGAATGGGGTAATTTAAATAAAAACAGTGAAAATTCCCTCCACTTGAACCTCAAATTTAAGCAAAAAACTGACCCGCCTCCTAGACCTCTGAGTTTGTGTAATAAGAACTACGAACACTAGAAATTTCAGCGTAATAAAGGCACTAATTTTTAAAATATTGGCCAAATACTTAAATAAATAGGAAATAAAAAGGCAAAAAACAGTTTCGCGATGACTTCCATTTTGCCAAAAACCTTCGCATTTAAAAATATGATATTTAAATAAAGCCTTATCAGCATATTTAACCTATCTGAAGTCACGTGTATTGCAGTTATTGCGAAGATAATCTTATTCTCTAAGGGCGTATGGTATGCCTAGTTTCAAGTACTGTTGATTGGCGGGGTAAATGGTTATGTATTTAACATGCGTAGAATTGACAAAAGCACCTTTATTTAAGGTGAAAATATTAGTCAATGGCCTATGGTCAACTTTCTATGGCTGAGTATCCATCCAGTGACTTTCAATGTCAACAATGCCTTCAGCCGAACCAAATACCATTTGAATACTGTTTTTTTGATTAACTGAAAATTTTCAGGTGATACTGGAAAGTAAGAAATCGAAAAAGGTGGCAACGGCCCGTAACTAATACTCACAACCAAATGCTGCAACCACTCACCGTTGGGTCATCATATTGTTTAGACCAACTTGTGCTTACACTATCCGCGCTGCCATACCGATTTTTTAAGTTTTACCTAGCTATTCAAACTAAAGAACTATTCTAGGATGGACTTCAAAAGGTACATTATTAATGAAAAAATCGATTAGTATTCAGTACTACTTCAATGAAAATGAAAACATAAGAAATTAGACAAGAATAAATCTCAAGCTGGACATGCAAAAAAGAATGATAATCAGGGTAAATCGGAACACTTCGGAAATTTATTTTGTCTTTGGAAATAACATCTGACTGACAGATGTTGGTATTGTGAACTTTATCTGTTTGTATGTGTCGTATTTCATATTTTATCATAATTGTTAATCACTTATATACTGTGAATGTTCTTTTTCTTCTATTATAAGCTCATAAAGCAGTGGTTGCCATACGAAATCGTTGCCCGGCCTGATGTTTATTGATGGCATAAATCCGGATAGAGATCTGTTCCTCCAACTGACAGTTTTAAAGTATAAAGTACCTATGATTTTTATCATGAATATAGATGATGATTATCACTAAGCCTTTGAGTTATTCCTAGCAGTATATCATTGCAGCAATGACATACAATGTTTTTGATGAACAGGCACCTTAGAGTTAATTTTAAACTTAAATCATTCCACTTATCCATAATATACTTCAAGTATATTTTTCTCTATTTCATTGGAGTATGCTCCCATTGTATATTTACCGAGGCAATAATTGACTTAAAACTTGTGCTTTTGTGTGATAGTAGACCATTCTCCAGGTAGTATGTCTTTTCTGCTCCTGATGTTTTGCCTTGAGAATCTTACAGCTTCCTTCAATGATGCTCCTTCTTCCCCCCCATAGGAAAATATACCCTTGCTAGTGGGATCAAATTGGTAGGTTCATCTTTCAACGGAAAGAGATTGCAGGGAATTTTTTCCCTACAAGTTATTTTCATATTTGAATGCGGAGCCAAAATGGCTGCTTTATACACTGACTTGTGATTTCCTTTTCCTGCTAAA
This sequence comes from Ceriagrion tenellum, assembly GCA_963169105.1. NCBI lineage: Eukaryota > Metazoa > Arthropoda > Insecta > Odonata > Coenagrionidae > Ceriagrion > Ceriagrion tenellum. Next base: position 96,009,206 of record OY720643.1, read on the forward strand.
AAATTCTGTATAGTTTCCTTATAAATACTTCCACAGAGTTCCTTAAAGTTCTGTAGATATTCCTTAAAGTATTGAAACGCCATTTTACGGTATTCCCTACGATCTACTGCAGAATACCTTAGGACGCTCTGCGGAATTCCTTAGGATGTTCTGCAGAATTCCCGACGACGTCCTACAGAATTCCTTTGACGCTCTGTAGAACTCCTTACCAGCTCAAGGAAACATCACATATTTCCGTAGAGTTGCTTAAGTTATACAGAACAGCTTGTAAGGAGTTATTTTGCTCTGCATGTTATTCTGCTCGTGTTACGTACAGATACTTAGAAAAAAAACTAGTTCTGGAGTAAAAGAGTCCATTTCTGTAGAATTCCTTACGTTCTACAGAACAGATTCTAAAGAATTTTTCAGCAGGGTTTGCAAGCGGACATTCAGAGCCACCTTAATCTGCAATTTAAGTAAAAAAGTGCCTACAGTCTGCAAGTTACTTAATAAATTTGAGAGGTCAAATCCATCTTTAAGGACATCGGCCTGCCACAGAGGGCACATTGGTTCCCGCTCGATGAGTCACTGAAGTCAAACATCATTGGACTCGGCTTGATAATTGATGGGAGGGGTGTTTGTCCGATTCATACCAGTGCTATTGACCCTGTCTGCAAATGACAGACAGTATTTGCAATGTACTCATAGCCACTAAGGCACGTTAAATGGAAGTGCTACTTCCACTAGTCCACTAAAAGCTTTTTTAGCTCCACCTCAGTAGATATTTGAACACTTATGTTTTTGGGCTACTTAGCCGATACTTTCAGCGATATTAAGGTTACAAAAATAAAACGTTTCAACATTTTCATGACATTCTCAGTTAAAGACTTATTTGCTTGATTGTCTTGCTTGATTGCTTGAATGCCTTAATATTTTATCTTGAAACAATCTCCAGTACTGAATCGAGGAAGGTAATCTCAGGAGGCGGAGAGGGAAGGCCATTCTTTGTCCGAAGGAAGGAAATGAGCATATTTGTGCATTTTCCGTCGTTACTGACGGTAAAAACAAAGGAAAGGGAGAATTGAATCGGGGAATACCCAAAGCAAAAAGTCCCATCATCATCATTGTAAAACCATAGCAAATATCAAATAGCTTATTTAATTTGAGTGTGCGTGGGTTTCTCCATTTTTTGCAAAGTCGTTTGACTCCAAAGCTTCCCATTTATCACCTTCGCCGAATCCTCTATCCGCTATGGTTTTTAAAATAAGATCATATTGAAATGCTATTGTTTATACATATTTATGAACCATAAATGTAACCATTTTGATTGCATATCCAGTAAAAACCTTCTAGGTACATCAAAGAAATTGTTTTCACTAAAATGTGCCTTTTCTTGAGGGGCATACCACAAGGCATTGAATTTCATATCATTCTACTAAATTATATTTCAATTATGAAGATATTGTTTTCCATTGAATTATTCTTTTCCAAATTATTCATCTCATTCCACGATGAAAAAGATATCCACGCCTATAGTGGTTATAAATTTGTCCATCACAAGGCGACACAATTTTTAAATATGATAGACTCACAACTCTTTCACGTGCGACACCAATATTACAGAGAAAAAACACTTTCAAAACTTCAGTAGTATATCTGATGTCACGAAAAATATAAATATTGGACGCTAAGGAAATTAAATTTATAAAAGAAATAAAAGAATTATTAGTAATTAACATTTCAGTAATCCGGATTCCAGGCAAAAATCCGGAAAATCAGTCCATTGAATTTCTACAGGGAACTGCATAGGATATTTTTCAATATACAAACAAGAACGTATTCCATTTATACTTTTCACTAGAAGATAAGTACTTTATTTCCTTCTTTTATCCAGTCTAGGCCCATTAACAATTATTTGATACAAGCCACGAAATATAAAGTTAATTTTAGGCAATTGAACCCAAACAGTTTAAATATTTTCGCTAGCTATCCAGTACTACCGTCATTAATCTTAAATGGGGTGTGCTCACCACATCTAGCAAAACTTAGGTGTGTAAATGATGTATAAAAGACGCAAAATCTCATTTTAGGTATAATGCGTTGAAAAATAAAACTATACATATGTTAACCCTAAGGATGAATGTCTCGAATGAAATACAGACGACTAAATATATCGTTCAGGCGGAAGGTCATTCCGGGACAGTTCCTTATGATAGCAGCTAGCAATTCGGATACGATCGCAGATGTCAATGACCTGCAGATTGTGGCAAAAGACCGCGTCAGTCGTAAACTTGGTTCCATCACAGCCTTCCTCTATTGCGCTGATCCTTTTATTTGGGGTGATCCAGCACATACAACTCATAAAATCTCAGTTGTTGACCTTAAGTGACCTCTGGAGATATTCGATCAATTTTCCAGTGAGAAACATAACATCCCGTCTGTTACCAGTGTTCGTCAATTCGTCTAGCAAATGATCCTGACTTGACTGTAACAGAAAAACCCTATGGCTTTTACCCCTGATCTAACATATGGAGTGTAATATTTCTATTGTCCCTGGAAAACCATTTCCGTTTTCATTTCTCACGTCCATTGTTATACCGAAGTCTCCAACAGTGGAATATTATTTACAACGGTACACTTTAAAAAAGCATGTCATGTCTCGTAAATTATTTAATCGTGCATTTTTTTCGGCTAAATATTGTTAAACAGTTTTTATACCGAAAAAGCCTGAAAAAAAATAAATGATTAGGCTTTATACACACAGTATTTACCCCAAACCTTTAACCACATTGAAAACCACTCCAAGTGAATTTCTTAGTTTTCAACTCCTCGTAACTCAATTTGTTCTAAATATTCATAATATCAATCATGTAGTTCATTTTTCTTCTTCAAAGTACTGGTGTCTAGTGTCTTAATTACGAATAATAATTGCGAAATTACTGTAAATGATGAACTAGATAGTATTATATTCCGGTCCCATATCTCAAAATTTCTCGCAATCGTAGGGAAATTGCTAACCGTAGTCTCATTATATTAAAACTATTTAATTCAGGTTTCGCGCAATTTCGCCCGGAATATATGCCTCCAGATTTCCCCTTTGCTTCCTTGCCAGCCAAAAGCCAGGCATTGGTGATTGATGGCCATTCTATATGGTCACTAATACTGATGTATATTGTCCCTTCAGCTACTCCGATACCATCCAGGTTGTCACTAACTTTTGGCAGATAACCATCATAGAAAACGAAAAATCGTAACTTCAGGTATCCTCAGTAGGTACTGTAACTTCCCGATTTTACTATCCTAAGGTTTCCTGAATTGGGAATATTGGACACCTTAGTCTGTCTAAGTATACTAAAGAAATTCATTACAGGTTTTGCGCATCCTCGCCCGGCAATGTTTTTCTCTAGAATTCTTCTCTTCCTCACAATCCATGTATTCGAGATTGATGGCCATTTATGAGAATTAACACCAGAACAGCCGATAAAGCAATTTTGGCTCCTTTCACATTTTCAAGAGCTGTATTTTTGTTCTTTATGCCTTGATAATCATTATTTTTCTGACTTTTAATTAATTTTAATGGCAATGTTACTGTAAAAATATCTGTGGCTCATTGCGAGTACTTATTCAGAAAAAACGTAAGTTACCTGGAACAACCATGGGGACCCATTTGGCTGCATTAAGGACCGTGAATGCCATTAAGTTTTTACCGCGTGGAGTGTGCTACAAACATCAAACAACTATGTATTTATTTGCTTCTTTATAATGTACGATCAAGGGTATCATGGGTATATTTAAGTTTACTTCGATAATCTGCTCTACTCTTCCATTTACAACATCACAACACATATGTGGCATTCATTACACGACAATGCCTTTGAAATGATGACAAGAAGCTGAAGAATCCGACATACCCCAACCATGTTATGACTGTGATTACTTTAAATCCATGCAGTGTTTCAGATCTCAAATTCTCAAATAATTGGGAAATTGCTCAAATCGCTTCACGCTGGCAAATACATCGTCCAAATAGGATTTTCATCACTCAGTCTTCATCTTTTGCCGTGAAATCAAGATCAGCTCGCAAGAGATACAAGCTTCTTTTCCGGCAATGTCTTTGAAGCGACGCCTACAACATGAAGACATTGTTAAGATTCTAAGCAAAATTTTTGAAGATCAATCAGAAGTTGAAGATGATTTTCCTAACAGTGACGGCGATTCAGACTGTGAGGATTATAACCAGGAGAAAGGCATTTCAAATTGACAACTTTTGTTTAATGTGCCTCTATGGAATTGTAAAGTAGCTAAAATATGAGTGATATATTATGCATACCAAATGGAAATCATATTTCTAAAGTTATTTCTTCATTTCAGTTACTTAAATGCATGATGTTAGCGACGGAGCCAAAATGGCTCCGTTGGCTGTTTTAGGGTGGTAGAGAAGCTCGACTGTCCTTGTGTTAATATCCCGTTAAACATTGTCTTTTCGGTTATCCCGATACCATTCAGGTTGTATTTTAATTTTGTGCACACTTATATGGGAGAATACTAAAAATGGTGACGCCAGGGATTTCACTCCCCGTTTTCGCTTACCGAAGGTTTCATGGATCTGAGAAGTTGGACAACTTAGTCAGTCTAATTATACCAAGCCATTCATTTCAGGATTTGCGCGACCTTGCTCGGCAATTTTGCCACAAGAGTTCCTCTTTTCATTCCCGTCAGCAACCGTCACTGGAGTCATCTCCATACACTCTTGGGCGCGACACTCTACACCTCTTTTGCGTCAAAATTTGCCTCACATCCCATCTCTGGTTTCCTTTTAACTCGTCCCTTACTTCCTCGCTGATAGTCACCTTTTATCACCTCTTTTCATTCCGTCGTCGATTCAGAATTCAGAGTCACGCCTTCTCCCGCCCACGCCCTCGCGTTCCACCGGCTCCGATGAAAAGATCCACCGTCATTGATATCCTGCGCGCCGAAAATAAGTCACCTCCTACCTTACTCATAAGTCAGGCGTGGTAGGTCCCGCCCACATTTCCCAAACACCACCTCTCTCTCATCACTCTTATCCTTTCAAGCTTACACAATTATCCCCCTACCTTCTTGGCACTCTCCTGAATGCAACACTTGTCACCCCGACGAATGCATAGAATATGACCTCGACCCAAGTGTCTGTATGGTTTTGTTAGGAATTTTCGCTTAAGGTCTGGTTAAAACAAGTGGTGTTCTATTAAAAAAAGCTTCAAAAGAATTGATTGGAGGGAATGGCGTAATTTAGATATTGTAAGCTAAATGTTTTTCCCTTAGTTCAATTTCAAACTTGAGATTTGTCTGGGCCAAGATGTCACGTTTTTGAAGGTGTACAGAACTAGGTGAAAGGGTGTTCCAACGTCAATAGTTGGATTCGGACAACCTGCTGTATTCTGTATAAACGAAACTAAATACACTATTTTAAAAATGATCAACTCAAATTGACTATCATGTAAAACATCTTACTTCGTCCTGAAGCCTTTTGGTCTTAAAGCTGGCACCCTTGTTCAAGACAAACAGTGTCAAATCCATTAACGGCCTCGTAGTTGACGAACAAAATAAATACGGCAATGTGTTTGAACATTACAACCTCAAAAATTGAATACAAGAGAAGAATACAAGAAGATTCTTCGAGACTAAGACGACATATTCCTGTGAAAATGTGAAATTAATTGAGATATTTCATTGACGTCTACTATTTTTTTTGAACTTCGTGCTATTTACTAAGTCATGATTCAAGGAACGTTCTGCCAGTAAGGTTTTTTTAAAGATCAGCTTTTTTTATGAAACCTATTACCGTACAAACCCGTGTAGCACGCACTCTCGCGTAAGACGCGCACCCCGCTTTTATAAGAACCGGAAATAATCGGAGGCTTTTTTCATTCTCCAAGCACGAGTTTTTGGGGGTCGGAGTATTTTCTACTAATCCCAAAGCTTACCGTTTGCTTACTTATGTTAACCTCTCTACGATAAATTGAGAAAAATAAACGCTTCTCATTCAAATAAAACTAGTTCTACGATGTTTAGTTTGTGAGTACAGGTTGAGGCACCGAGCTCCGATTTTGAGTTTCTATCAGCTACCATAAGGGGTTTACAGGAATAAGTGAGAGATTAGGAGTTCATGTAAGATCCTCGTCCCCCTTTTCAACAACGATTGTTGGGGGAAAAGTTGCGTGTGTTGCGCGATTCTATACGCTACTCAGCTTAGGCTATCAGGGTAGTTCTCTAGATCGTATTCTGGGTCACCATCGACCCCTAGGCAGAAGTGCAGTTCAGCGTATAAATCACGCTCCGTCAGGTAATTCACGAAGAGAGGAGAATTGTAGTAGCCACAACAAATGATATACTTTCTTCTGTGTAGACAAAAAAATATGTAAATCAGAGGAAATCAGAAGAGAGGAAAGTGGCATTTTCTGAATTGATTTACATCCTTATCCTGAGATATTATAAGCTTAACATCCTATTATTTTATATGTAAAATAAATCACGCTTGTAGAGGACAGTTTAAGTTCAACCATGAAAGTCGAAGAACAAATAAACTTAGACTTAAATTGAAACATGATGTAATTGAAAAAATTGAAGTTTAAATGGAAAAGAAACAATTTTCTGAAGCTAGACGATGAGCTAGAGTAAAATATATCCGAGCTCAATTTGAAAAAAAATAATTCATCTTGACTGGCACTCGATGTTGGATCCGTCTTTATCACGTAGATTGTATAAAATAGTGAGGTTACCCATAAGTCCCTTCCACGAGGACTGTAGACGAACCAGGTGTTCTCGATTTCAGTACACACAATGCTATATGATCATCAAAAACGTGCGCTTTAATTGCTATGTAACTCAAAGCGCCATCCACGATGTGATATCTAAACTTTGAACACAGAAGTACGCTCATATTGATAAACCTTAACGCTAACTTAATATTTGTCAAAAAGCATTACAACATTTTACTTCTCTAGTCTTTTGTATTTATATTTAACGTCGCTTAACTGACAAAATCATATTCTCACTATTCATACATATACAATACCAACCGACTACCTTGTATTTTCCAGTTTCCTCTCTCATTTTGCCAAACATACACCACATTACTCTCCTCCATGCCAGTATAGTTTAACCGAGACTGATTAGCAAAACAGGTTTCCAGGCCAATAAATAATGCAGCTCTTGATTAAGATATTTCAGATTTCCAAACGAATAAAGAAATCGGTAGCTGCCAGCGTTTCGAGTAATGGAAATGTTAGGGTAATGGGTAATGGAAAAGTTAGCCTTCGACACCCGCCCTTCACTTAGATCAATCAACGTAGCAATCAGTCTAAGTTTTAAATATCATAAATGTAATAGATATTGCCATTTACTTTGCCGTAAATCCTCCTAGCCATCTTTATATCTACTCCTTCTATCTTTCTTTGTCGGGACTGTTAACGAGCCAATCCAGATTTACGTGTAACCGTGTAACAATGCAGTTCTTAACACTTTATTTTTGCATAATTTATACACGAAATGTACCGTTCCGGATGGACTTTTCATCGATTTACGGGTATCACGTTAATTGATGAATATAAAGGAGTTTCTTTGAAGAAATAATAATATCCATTTCTTCAAATATACAAATCGTGGTCGCCATGAGTTTTCGTTACGTCTCCAGGCCTCATAACCGTCTTTTTTGGGCTTGTGATATTTTAATGGCTCTCAATCATCCCTTTGGTCGTAATTTCATTACATTAGTCTTTCTAATTTCACCAAACTATGCCATACCATAACCTAATCTAACCTTACCATCCCCATATTTACATCTGCTATATTATCTGTTTAAGTTTTCGGCGGCGAGCAGGTATTTTTTCCATTTCTTCTTGCGGGGATCGGCCGCAACGTTGTTTTTCCGACAACGTTTCTCCATCTATAGACTTTCGACTATGTTTCGACTTCTCTTCAGGTTGAAGACCCCTGAAGAAGAGGAGGAGAAACGTGGTCGGAAAAAATGACTCAGCTGATTCCCGGAAGAAGAGATGGAAAGAATATCTGCTAAATTTATTTATTAGGAGTTATTCATGAGCGAGGTTTCCGAGCTAGGCAACAACGTAAGTGTAAATATTTCTCTTCCACGAAATACACCCCACAGTGTGTAATTTCCACGTACTGTGGATTTTGTATTAATTTATGGATGCTAAGTAAATTTTGCGAAGAAAAAAAGCGACCTAACCCTTTTTTAACGTTCACCGATTTCGACGAACAGGGTGAGAATGGGGAATTGGAGGGGGTAAGTTGTAAATGAAAGACTAAGAGAGAGAGAAGTTGAAATCGAAGTTAGTTGAAAAGCGGAGAGGAAGAGTGGGAAGGGAAACATCGAGGAGGAGTATTTTAGGAGAAAACTGTTTGAGTAAGTCGGGAAGCGGGACGGGCGGGAGGTGGCGAGGAAGAGGGGTTCCTAAGCGACGGGTTGGACGAAGCGAGACGACGGTAAAGGGTTATTTGGCCCGGGAAAGAGGGATTAAATTGGCCGAAGTAGTGAGTTGAGCGGATACAGTTTTAAAGGGATAATTTAAGGGATTGAGGGATTCGGTGGAGCGGTGGAAAAGGGTTTTTAAGAGGGGCAAAGAGGGACTTGCCGGCGCGACGAGGGGTCCGGGAGAGAACAGGGATTTGTGCCCGACGAGGCGGAGATCGAAGGGCAAGCATAAAATGATGGAATGGGAGGAAGTGGTTTCAAAACGGGGCTGGTGGGGGAGTTGATGGAGTAAATATCACAGGGAGAGCGAGCGAATACGAGGGGAAAGGGTTTAAATTTCCTCGGAGTAAACGGAGAGGAAATGGCCGAATCAGAGAGGGAGAGACACACATCCATGCAAATGGGATGCGGACAGAGCAAAAACGGCATTTACATGGTATAACTTACATCTACGCACCCAATAAGTCAAGCAGTAATGCTTATCATACAGTGCTTAAAATCATGAATGCAATACAAGTACTTGGCTGTGATTCTACGCTTTATAGTACGTGTTGCTTTAAATAAAGTGTGGAATCATAACCGAGTGGTTGTTTTTCATTCATTATGAAAAAGTTCCACCAAGTAACACCAGAGACAGTGTTTTATACTTAAAGTCACATGAAAAGAGATGCGCTTAGTTAAAACTTTACAAAAATAATAGCCATGTGTCAACAAGTTCTCTTTCCTTTCTTTTTTATGCTTACCCGATACAGCGATCTGCACGAAATTTCAGCCGCAAAACGAAGACTCACCCAATTTTTATATTTCTTTTATTATAATTAACATTTCATCAGCTACACTAGTCACTGCTCCCTTGAGTACTCTTCATGAAGTAACCGGCCTTTTTTCTGGGACAAAAGGCCACTGAATGTTGAACCAAAACTGGATAGACAATCCCTGAGGTAGGAGGTACGAGTTAGTAAGGAGAATATTTCTACAGAGACATATTCAGTGTTAAATTTTACAAGATTTACGGTTTGTTTTTGTTTGTTGTCTTTGTCCTTGTTTTTTTTAATGTTTTTGTTTTGCTAATTTTGTGGCCTGGCGGTGGTTTGAGCGGGTTTCCCACCGTCCTTGGGCGAATGCCGGGCCAATATTTTCTCGCACCAGTGTAAAAATGTCCAGTGAATACCCTGAAGAGGCGACAGCCTAAAGCGGGGCCCACACCGTTGTTTTTGTTTTTGTTATTTTTGTATTGTTTGGTGTGGAAATAAACATATTTTATCTTTGACTAGACTTTACGATTGATGTTTGTGTCTTCATTCCTCTTTTTTACTTGCTTCATAAATGATTTTTCTCGAGACATATTTCTCTTCCTTACTTCTTTCATTATATTTTGGGTGGCTGTTGTTTTTCAGATGGTTCTCTCGTTGAAGTAAATGCCAATTCTTCCTAGCAATTCACCTGTAATCATTCTCTCCTTCCGTTTGATATATATGAAATTTTTATGACACCACATTTTCCTGATTTTCTCGTATTCAGCAATTATTTTCATGGGTTCACTGTAACGTTACGCACGTTCCATACGCCCATTTCCATGAAATCCATACCTCTTTTTTGGACGTGATTATCACCAAAGCGGAAGAAATTTTTGGAGTAAACAATGTTTAAAGGTGCGAGTGGGTCAGGGAATGCGGAAACGACTTCACTTTCCTTGGTGAAATGGAGAAGAATTGGCATCGTTTGCCGAACCAAAATGGTAAAGAACCGTGCAAATGGGCTCAGGACGGAATAGCAATGGTGTCATATTCAGTTGAATCAAACTGCAGGCTACCCTCGACTAAAAAAATCACAGAAAAATATTGTGTCACCCTCTGGAGCGCTCGGGTACAAACCTCGACGATGACAATGAATCAACAATAAAATTCGAACTTTCACAACGGCTTTCCAATAAAATGAAATGAAAATGATTTGGAAAGAGTGGGTAATGAATTAATGTAGTTTGGATGACACAGTATTGGTCTAAATTGGAAAAGTAGTGCTTTTTCCCTAAATGCAGGTAAAGAGAATGGTTAATAATGTACTTGTATAATGTATATGCAATTCAGGTAGATCTGGGGATAAAGATGTAATCCAGATAAACACTATTATACTAATTAAAATAAAGTATCATTTGTATTACTTTAATCACAATTCCATGAGATAGTTAAAATAAATATTCTATACGCAATACTTTGGATCCCTTACTTTCATGCTCTGGTATAATATCGAAAAAATGTTAGGAAATGTATTTTCAATATAAAGGTGGCGGTATAAACTTATTTAATTGGTAAAATATTCATTTAATTTAAAAAGCAAAAAAGAGTGGATAACTGGGACCCAATTGAAGTGGCAAAATTTCTTTACTTATTTTACGATATAAAGGCTGTCCATAAAAATGTGGACTTATCTTTGGTTATGGCAACTTCTCATGTTTTCATTTTTTATAATATGAAGCTTCATTTTAACACTCTTCTTTATAAAATTTTAATTTACGTCCATTGATGTCAGCAATGCATTATGTCAGACTTCCCAGTTCTCGAAGCATATATCTCTGTTTGTTCGAAATCGTTCCGCCGTTACCATTCGGATTTTTCTGGCCTCGCCATTTGTAGCATTTACTGATTGTTTTCTTATCTTATTAGGAAGAATATTAAAATAGCCGATTCGAAATTCAAGGGCCTTTCCTAATCCGTTTAATGCACGCTCTGAATTTAATTTCCTCGATCCCAATCAGCCCTTCCTACTTGTTTGCTCTGGATATTCCTCTTTTCTGAGTCAGCCATAAAAAGAAAGGAAGTAAGATTAAAAATACAAGAACCTTGAGAGGAATAAATAACGAATAAAGAAAAGACAAATACTGTTTATTGGGAGGGAAAAATGATTACTTTGTTATATAGTTTACCAATTCAATCAGCCCTTGGAGACTTTACCATTTATACTAATAAATAGTGATTGAGAAGAGGACATACTTTAACGAAATGTTCCCAGTGCCACTTTAAGGAGCTTGGTAGATTAGGATTATTCAGTGAATAACATAAACATAATTGTGCTCAAAGGTATAATTACTCCGTCATGATAGCTTTACAAATGAATACAACAGCTTCAGAATAGAACCTATGAACAGATAGCATATTATGTACTTTCCTAAAAAGAAAGCAAGTAACTTACTACTCAGACATATTATGTACGATTGAGTACGTATTCTTTGAAAAATATGAATTAAAATTCCAATAGAATACTGCCAGTAAGAAAGACCAACTTCTTTTTTGACCTTCTCTTACAAAGCAGTGTCATTGGGATAGTAACGGCAACGTTACAGGCAAAACGATAAAAATGAGGCGCAAGAGAATGTAGGACAGAAGAAAATTGGGGCATAAGAAAAACATTGGGACTACGTGACTGTGAATGCCGATGAAGTTGAAATATGAAGAAAATATTCTCAAGCGGTGTGTTAACCATGGGTTTGTTTTGCTAAAACCTTTATACACTTGAGCTAGTTTCTGGATTTGCTTTTGAAATTTCGGATTTTAACTCAATTCACCTTGTTTCCATTGAATCTCTGCATCTATAATTTCTTTAAATTTACCCGACCGTAGCAATTTCACGATAATAAAAATTAGATTATTCCTATATTTCATTGAAATTTGGCGGTGAATGCAATTTATTTAAGGTGGTGAAAAGAAATTATTTTAAATAAATCTAGTACATTTGCTGAATGCACATACGTCAATTTTTAGTATACATTGAATAATCGATGAATAATAATTATTGGACTAAACATTGGGTCATTCTGCGGGATTAAATTTTCAAAATTATTTCTGTGTTAGGTAATTATCTTCTTTTACTAAGTGCTTGTTAAATCCATAACGGAAAACTCACTGATATTCACGCCCTCTCTTTGGCAATCTTTTCCTATCACTTACCGTTATTTTACCGATATCATTTACCGCTATTTTGAAAAAGTTCCCCGATTCCATATTTCTTAAAAGAGAAATTATCTGTATCATATGAGTCTCTCTTTCAAAGAATAAGATTATCATTTTTTACAAGTCACCACGTATTCTATTCCTTTACGGTCACAATGCTTTCCGAGGGTGATTTAAGTGAACATTTCATTGATAAAATGCTTAATGAAACCTCTAACTCGGCTGACAGAAATTAAATTCTTTCATTTTTGTAATAAAAGCTGTAACAAGATTACCAAATTCGCGTAACGAGGACTAAGAACACTATCTAGTTATGCTTCCCTCAAGTCAACCTTACAGTTCTTAGTCATATCACCATACCAAGTATTTTTCTATCATTAAGCTGCAAACATATACAACGGCCGGCCACAATGCTTGAACAGATTCCTGTTCCATTCCTGAGGTTGAGCACCATTGTGCTTGACTTGAATTTTGTGAGGTGCTATCACTGAATGAAAGGGGCAGACAGGAAGGTCATAGGTAATGTAAGTCGTCAATGAAAGTTAAACCTGAGTGTTATAACAAGAAAAAATACCACGCGATTAGTAAAAATTGCGACACAAAATTTTAGTGCACATAAAAATGTCTCCAGTAAAGCAGACTTAGAGGAGCAAGGATGGTTCGAAAAATAATGGACTTCTCTTCCCTCAAAGATTTGCAATTGCGATTATGAAGTAGAGGAACTTAGTTCCATCTCCCTTTTTTAGAATGAATTCAGTAAACGCTACCAATGTTTAAGATCCTTATGAGGAGGTATAAATTCAGGAGGCGTACAGCGAATAACTTCAAATTATGAACAAATTATTTATTACTTTATTATTATTACAAAAGATTTTTCATTTCATTTGCAACACTACTAAAACTACTAATGTAGAAACCACAACTCGTCCACCAGGCAAAAGTCAGGCATCATATTTTATGTTATTTTCAAGCCAATATATTCTCTGATGACGCAAGTACCATTTTTAAAAACCAGAACTATTACTTTTGGTTTGACCATAAGTGAAGTAGACTGCAAAATCGACTGGAAAAAATGGCATATTTTCCTTAAATGATAAGAACATATTATATCTTGCTATAAGTTGTTGTTGCAACTCTACTGATTTTAACTGACACTTCTGCATTGCTAATATATGTAGTGCTAAATATCCATGAAAACATGATATTCTGGAAGAAGGGAACTGCTTGGAAAGTGTAAAAATGGTTGAAAAACCCTGATATAAGCACAGACTTGCCCTCATTCACAGCCCTGCACAAAACTGTGCAAGAAAATCCCAGAAAATTGTGAGGCTTCTTTTCCATCCTCCCTGCTCCCACTCTTTCATGACCTTCGGTCCATTTTCCCCTCCTCCCACTCCCCTCTTTAAAAGGAAAAATAAAGACTTGAGGGTGGGATGGTTAGACGTCTCGGGTGGGGCGGTCGGGCGGAGAGAAAGATCGAGGCACAAGGATGAACTCATGGCCCTTCATGTGGGTGGAGTTCGTAAAGGGGATTGCCACTGGGGATATAGTAAGGGCTCGGAGACTCGTCCCGTAAGGGAAGGAGAGCGGAGGCCGTACATAAGGAAGAGAAGGGATTGCAGTGGGAGTGGGGCTGTTTCGGGAGGACTTACGTGGCAGGCGGCAGTGGAGACGAAGCGGAGGTGGTGAGAGGAAGGGAGACAGAGAGTTAAAGAAAGAAAGAGGGATATCTAAGAGTCGGGAAAGGAAAAGAATAAATCTAGAGGGAGGAGGGAGAGAAAGGAATGATACACGAAACTGCGGGAGTTCTTCTTTCCAACTCTCTTTGGCGTCGTTGGATGTAGTAGATTGGTGGGGTGACTGCAGAGAAGACGTGGTCCCGGCCCAGAGAGGCAAATTTGGAATCATATGAAGGCTATTACACATTTTTAGCCCTGACTCTGTGATACTGAACATTATATTAATGTATAATATAATTACTTAAAGTAAGAAAAAATATAAAGAGGGGAGAAACTGGAAAACATTCAATAAATACACATAAGTGGGAGAAATTCACCATTTAAAATTTTCATGACAGATCCCACCCGCTTTGTTGTATATAATTGCTCTCATTTACGTGACTACGTACCTCACCAATGCTACGATCGTAAAAACTGTCAAATTTTCATAAGTAAATTTAGGTACTAAGAAATACACTCTGGATTTTTCTCCGGGACCATGGCATATCGAACAACATCAGACCTACTAAAGATTGGTTAACAGATACGGGTACATCATGTTAGAATACCGCCGCTAAAATACGATTCGAATTAAGTCATGATTTGGGCAGCACTTTTAATCAAAAAAACAGAAAATCTAGGTACAAATCCCGGACAATTTAAGTTAGGTAAGTTCGTGGACCAAATAAAAAGGAAAGTTTATTGGAAGAGTAACCAAGAAGTAAGGGAGCTAGGATTAGATAGGCAAGGGTAGAGGGCTGCAGTCAACCAATCTATGAAGTAAACGACCAATGAATGAATGGTTCATTTTATGAAGATAAAAGTAAAGTAAAGTAAATGTAACTCACTTATTTGTCTTCTTGGTATATTTCCATCTGCGTACCTCGTTACAATAAGTATTCCTACCCTTAAGGCGAGTTTAATAAAATTATATAATTATAGTAACCACACTGCCCTGGTGCCGATGGATGACTTGTTTATCGAAACGTCAGCCAAGATAGAGAGTTTGACACGGTGGAAAGCCCGGGTAACTTAAGCTGCAATTAATCTTTTACATTAAATTTGTCACTGAGCTCTCCAGGCTCTTCGTTAACTTCGTTAAAATTGCTCCCTAAGGATAAGGAGAAGTATGAGTAAAACCTCACAAATTGGGGAAAAGAGGAAAGAGGACATTGAGTTAATGATGACAAATTATACCTTGCAAATAGCACATACACCACTCTTCTTGACTTGTCTTGGCTTGGACATGAATGGAAAAACTTATTTATGTGCAAAATTTTTACTTCAGCATATTGTAAAAGTGCTAAGAAATGAGAAAAAAGAGATCAAAGGACAATTTATCGTAATATGCCTGGTATGTCCATCTGCTTCACAGATGGATCATAAAACATTTTTAGGAACCGTGAAGGATGAAGAAAAATGATAAAGAAAGAAGAGAATACGAGGTAGCATTATCTAGCATATGGGCGGGACGACAGAAGGATGAAACTTGAGCCGATAGATTTCAGGGCATGGGGGATTGAGCTTCAAGAGACCATAAGTGCGATCTATCACTCAAAATGCCGGCAGGCAGAGGTTTTCCATGATTCAGTAGAAAGGGCACAGTAAAGGATAAAGAATATCTCACTTTCTGCGCACTTGAATTCACGCCTGCTCACGTACAAATGCGTGTGAATCAACAGGACTTCAGATAAATCTTGAAGTGAACACGTTCAATATTTTTGTGGTCTATATTTAAGAGATAACAAATAAGTAGAAGAGAAATTCCAATTGAAGGAGTTTATCAAGATAACTTCTTGAACACACCCCAAGATCTTAGCACCCAAGCTATAATGAGTATTCATCTACTAACAATCGTTTTGCGACAGTACTATAATCCAATACCCTCTCCATCCATCGTCTTATTCCTACAAAGGTGAACAAAATCTTGAATTTCCTTCACTTTTGGTATGATGTATTCCATTCTTGGGCTTCCTATGTAATTATTTCCTTTACAATTTTCCTTCCAATATTGATTTCGATAGACTGATGTGTTGCAACATGTGTGCAATACCTTTATCTCCTTTTAGTTTTCATAATATTACTTTTATCTCGTAAAATTATCATTTTAAGTAAATCTCTCCATTTATTTGATCTTCATCATCCTTGGATAGCACTAGGTTTCCATATTTTTCCGGATTCTTTGCTCTGTAGTTGTTGTTGGTGAGGATTCACAATAATTAGAGAGTAAACGCTGTATATATTCTTGTCACTGTTTGCTTACTTTCAGGCTAGTGTTTCTATCCAACAGTGGATAATTCTCGTCTCTTCAATTAAAATGCCTTCTTTGTATTTGAACCGTGGAAAGAATTAGCAATCCTCGTGCTCAATAAAACGTAAGGAAAAGCCACTAGAGTCGTAGAAAATTGTAAGATGCATAAGATGCGTAAGATTCATTCAAGAATAGCATACAAATGACGACAGTTATTTGCTAAAAATTTTTCACAAATCGCTAGTAAATACTTACAGATGATTATTTTCTAGAGTGACATCTCGGACATTAGTTTTACTCCGTGCCTCTTTATTTAGAAAAAAAGAGATTTGACTAAATAAGAGCAAAAAGCCTCGAGCTTATTTGTACAAAATTTCCTCTCCTCGCGGACAACCAAATGGTACAACGAGAATATAGCGAGACTTTTTTGTACTCTTCTACAAATAAGATCCATCTTTAGGCCTCTCTCTCCGGGCAGTATGTACCTTAAAACTGAAAAAATCTCAGATTTCAACATGCTGAGCTACAAACCAACATTGCTCCAAACTTATGGACAACCTCTACACGTCAATACTCAGGAGTAACATGCTGTATGAACGAGTGACGCATAGGATGCTACGGCACTCGATTAACGTCCGAGATTAGTATTCAAATTTCATTGGAGCTGGGTGTTTTTGCCAAATTATAACTTATAGAATTATCAAAGAGATAATTCCATAGTGATCCAATCACAGCAAGATACAGTGAACAATGTTTTAGAAATTTTTAAACATGCGAAATAATTTGGCCCGGACAACATGACAGAAAAAGGCATTACAGCCGCGATACTTGCAGTCATTCCCTCGGTAACTCAGTTGTCCTCCACCTTAATGCATAAAATAAACCCAAATGTTTATATTTATTAGGCAATGAAGTATTTACAAACTTATCGCACCAATAGTTGACATTTAATATCTGGATTTTTAAGGGTGGAAGAATGCAAATTCTTGTCCCAAAATTTACTTTTAACAGACAAACTTTAAGCTATACTGCAAGCAAAAAATGAGATCGGTGTCTCTTTATACGCATCATATATTATTTACATCAAAGTATTAAAGCATTAAAGCTTTAAGTCGTTAGGTGTAATGTGGATTTGACGCTTATATTCAAAACTTTGCTATTTGTGCTTACAGTTTACTGCATGATACTGCCCCAAAATATACTAGATAATATAATGGTACAGTGAATTTGGGTTCATGATAAAATACAGGTTGACATTTCTGAAATCCTCATTAATAATCCATTTCGTCCCAGCGTTGCAAAAACGCAAAATTTTGTTTGAGAATTGTATTAGATCGGTTCTTATATTTTATGGCAAATTATTTTAATTGTAACTCTAATATAGATGTTATTACTTCTTAAAATATTTTTTTGTATAATTTTTCTCTATCAGTGATTTTTTTACTGCCTTTGTAACTTGTTCTTTCCTGTGCATTTTCCGAGGAGTGTTTTCATTAATTTTTTTCCTCCAATATTTTAGAGATATTTAATCGTTTTACTGATTAAATAACACAACAGAGTATCATTGAGATTCAGTCACGAGATGAAGTCATCACTTTTTATCTAAAGCTATATTATCTGACTTGCGCGTTAATGTTGCGAAAACGCAACGTTGGGTCTTAGGGTGTACAAATGTATTCGTTTCCCACAACTGTGAATTTTGGGACATAGCTACATTGGAATCTTTAATAGCTTTGCGGAGTGAGGATTTCAAATGAAAATGTAACTTTTGTTACATTGATGTTAAGTGTAGCAGCAAGTATTCCTTCCCAGAGGTAGATCATATATATTTCAATTTACATCTCTGCTGGGAGACACGTTATGTTTCATTTTAGTAGGAACTTATTAACAATTTATCCTCTCATTCTGAATGCCCATATATAACAATGTGCTAATTTTTTTTGACCCTCCACAAGGAAGGCAGCACGTTCAAGTTATATCTGTGCTGGGAGACACGTTTTATGTTTCACTTTATTAGGAACATATTTACAATTTATCCTCTCATTCTGAATGCCCCTGTACAACAATGTGTTAATTTTTCTTGACCCTATATAAAGAAGGCAGTACGTGGCTAGGAGCCTCACTGTTCCATAGACGACGGCAGTGTTGAGATGTTCCACAAGTCGTCATTTTAAGGTAATGTACCTCTAAAATTTGTAATTAACCTTCGCTTTGAAACAAAATTAAATACAATTGTCTGTTTTTCAGATGAGTTGCATCAAGAAATTCACCACCGCAACCGAAATTTTATCGGTGCTCGAGGAACGAAGCTCAGATGATTTTGAAAGGGTAAGTTTTCCCGATGCTGTCATCATCCCACCAGAAACAGATCCACTCACTGATGAAGAAGACATAGATGACAACAAAATTGATCTAGATGACAGCGCCGGAGAGCTTCAGAGTGATGTAGCGGGGACAATTGAACTGCACCACAGCATGGGCTTAGTTCATGAGGACACTCTGACGTCCACAGAGAACGATTCGGAAGCTCCGATCTTGGAGCCTCCGAAGTGGGTGAGACGTATGCCAAGGTATGAATCATTACCTCAGTGCAAAGAAGCAGAATCTTGAAAGAAGTTTAAATGTTCATTAGGCAATTTGACCGCAATTGAATCCTTTTAGTTATTTTTTGATGACAAAGTGATGGATATGATAATTTCCCATTCAAATAAATATTCTCGGGACAAAATCAACCATGATTTTTCCATTACCCACGACAGTATCAGAACGTTTTTCGGCATTATTCTTTTCACGGGTTATCATACTCTACCTCAGTCACGCTTTTATTGGAGAAAAGACCCTGATAAGGAAGTAAAAATTGCCAGAGAAGCTATATCCCGTTATAGATTTCAAGAAATAAAGAGGTACATTCATTTTTCTGGCAATGATGCACTTGATTTGAATGATAAGTTTGCAAAGGCTAGGCCACTATTTGAAATTATAAATAAGAATTTCCTCCACTTAGGAATCTTTTCACATAACATCTCGATAGATGAGCAGATAGTACCTTATTTTGGACGTCATTCATGTAAAATATATATTCAGGGGAAGCCTATTAGATTTGCGTGTAAGCTATGGTGCTTGGCATCTTTGTGTGGCTTTCTATACCAATTTCATCCATACTCTGGCGCAACTCCTAAACCTAATGACGGCCTTAATCTTGGAAAAATAATGGTAACAAATTTGCTAAGCGTTGTTAAAAATCTAAAGGATCACAAAATGTATTTTGACAATTTCTTTACTAGCCATGCACTACTCTCAATCCTTTCAAGCAAGGGTTTTTTTTACCACTGGAACTGTGCGGGAGAACCGGATTTCCAATTGTCTCTTGAAAGCAACCAAAGATGTGAAATCAGACAAGAAAGGTTCGTATGACTCAGCATTTGACGAATCGAACAAGATATTCGCGGTACAATGGCATAACAATGACGTAGTCAAGGTGACAACTAATGTGAGAACACTAAATCCTTTAGTAAAAACAAAAACGTATAGCCGTAAAACAAAAAAATTGATTCAATACCCCAGCCAAATGTGACTACAACAAAGGGATGGGAGGAGTAGACCTTCATGATAGCGCATTATCGAATTATAGAATCAAAATCAAAGGAAAGAAGTGGTGGTGGCTCATTTTCACAAACACACTGGATAGCGCAGTGGTTAATGCGTGGAAAATTTACAAAATATCTACTGACTCTGACATTTCCCTGGTGAATTTTAGATCAAGTTTAGTACTTTCTTTTTTGCAAAAATAGAGTGGAAAACCTGTAATAACTGATAATGGAGATACAGAATATGAGAAAAACATGAGAAAACTTCGAACAGTTGCTTTGGAAGACCGTCAAAGGGAAATCTACCAACATCTTTATGATTGGACAAAATAGGACACACATTAGAGCATAATGATGAACGCAAAAGAAAGAGGTGTAGAATGTGTCATTCGCAAACAGTATACCAGTGCAAAAAATGAGAAGTGCCTGTACACACAAATTGTTTTGAAGATTTTCATAAAAATCAGTGATATAAAATGTAACAACATATGTTCCCACAGGTAAAAAAATAAGTTAAAACAATAAAGAGATGCATTTCGAAATATGTTTATGTGAATATATATGTTAAGTATTAAAGTAGCAAAAAACTTTGAATAAAATGAAAATTTAGAAAAGCCTGCGGCACCTTATTTCTGCTACCCCTAAATCCCACCGTTGCGAAAACGCAACATTTTATGTTGTTTGTACAGGAAATGTTAAAAAAATAAAATTCGATTTTTAACCATGATTTCGACTCATGCGATTGAATTCAGCAAATATTTCAATGGAAAAGTAATTTTTCAGGGCATAATGAGATAATGGCCAGCTCATGTTTGAGAGGCCCGTAAAAATAAGTTTAATAGCGAAGCTGGGTTTTCACATCCAAATTTCCATTCTTTCATTAAATTTCTTTGATTATTTTAAAAGATGAGTTCATATTTTCCAGCTAGGATATAGAATAAAACCATCATTAATTTACCCCGGCGGAGGAAGCGGGGTAATATGCTGGATAAGCTAAAATATCCACTGACAATCAATCACTTAATAACAAATGGCATCGTTGAAATAAACCTGGCGTCGTTAGATCGGGTACGTAACTCAGATGCGGGAATAACCTTGAGAGAGCGCGGCAAATGTGCAAGACTGAGGCGGTGCCCCGGAGCGGTAGGTTGCCGCCATGATACTGAGCGAAAAACTTTTGTATATACCACGCGGCTCTGAGAAGCTAAGTCGTTGCCTTGGAAGTCAAACGAACTAGGTTGAGTTATCCGTTCAATACTAAATCTAGCTATTTGCGGAATTTTGGGCAAGTAAATATAATTATTAAAGTAAATATTAAAAATGCGTCCCCAAAAGGACCGAGATCTCCTGAAGAAATAAATATAACCGCATCTGGCAATTTTCCTTTCCAATGTGTGCCCATCACGGGGAAAAAGTTACCACTAAACGAATGTAAATAACTGAAAAAAGTAAATAAGATGAAGGGAAATAATATCTATGAAATTACTAGAAGAATATGAAATATCAGTCTAGTTAATTAGAGGGGGTAGTACTTCAATTAATATAAAGCAGGACGCAGTTATATGAAGCTGGACGAGTGGGGAATTACCATGCTATTTCTCATTATATATGTGGAATGTGTAACCGTTTGTGTGGTATAGATTAGTTTTTTCCTTTCTTTCTACAACGAAAAGATTCTTCCACGTTAAGACTGAGATTCCTTCAAAGGGGAAAAGAGGTAATTCTGAAGAGATGTGAATTGGTTAGCTACACTAAACCAACGCTTATATTATTGACTACTGTTGATGCTGATGATTTAAACCCGTATCTCTAATTAAGAAGATGACTTAATATGAATGTATAAATTCATAAACGCGAGAAACAACAGCTATCCGCTTAGATGATGGTGTAGCCGCGACAAAAAAACACGAACCGTTACCTCGAAAGGGTAACGCAAAGGAGGAACGCGAAGAGACGAAGTGAGAGGAGCAGGGGTAGACTTAAAGTCGAACAGGACGAGGGATAAGAGGGAGAGAAGAGTCTTCAAAGGATGGGAGAAGGATACAGGGGAACGGGAAGACGATAAAACCACCCACACGGACCCCGTCGTAAAACTCCTCTACGGCCCAGAGTCGGCAGAGAGTGGGGAAACTCGGGGTGGTTGGCGAAGGGTAAAAAAATACAACGACAAGGGGTTGGTACACGGACTGAGAGAACGAGGGGATGGGAGCACTTCGCAACAAAGAATTTTCTTTTCGACGGACGAGAGAGAAACGGGAAAGATGCTGGGATGGTAGGGAAGAGGGGAGTGAGGCACACGGGTTGGAGGTTTGGCACGGTTAGGGGGTGGGGAGGAAGGAAGATGATAGAAGATGAGGGAAGAAAAGCAAGGGGAACTTAGGCGGATGGAAGAGAAGTGGAGACGGAAATATGTGAGAGGGTGAAGAGAGGGAAAGAAGAGACTTTGGGAAAGACAGTTGAAGTTGTTCTTTCAACGGTGAGATATTGTGGTAGCGGAACATCGTGTCAGTGGCGGAGAAGGTCTTTTCAGTAGAAAAGTCCAGTCTCCCTGATCTGGCTCAGAATGAGGGAGTAAGTTTGCGCCGTAATATTGTGGAAAGATTTCATATTCTTCGCATTCAAATACGTAACTCAGTATGCCTTCAAACTTTTATGCAATAACAGAACCAGGTTCCGGCGTATCATATCGTTTTCAAGATGCACCATGGAAATGACATGGTTTTCCGAAAACAGTGTCGATAGGATCAATAAAGTGGTGAGTCATTCCGAGTTATTTATTTCATTATAAAGTTACGTAGTCTGTTTAGCCAGTGATTTGGCGTGATTTCCACGTGAATTTCAGCAACTTTACCGGTAATTTACGATTTATTTCCTATAAAGAAGAAAATGAAGCTGCATTATGTTCCTAATTGATTAAATATATGTGTAAGGGTAACAAAACATGGAGAAAGTAAATAAGAAGAACCTGTTTGGTCAAAGAGTTAATTCCTAACAAACTAGTTGCGTATGAGGGATCGTCCTTTTTTGACTTCAATTGATATTTTACCACCCTTTTTATGTTAATTAGTTTACGTTTACAACATTGCCTACCAAGTGATGCAAACTCCACTCTTCCTATCAACCGACCCTTTCAGCAAAAGTCCTACTCTCCTTAGTGTCATAGTTCGGATACTGTAGGACAGCTATATATCATTTTCAAAAGGAAAGACCTAGTAAATGAAGGAAACCCCTCGGATCCATGGTATAAATCATTGCTAGTATTTATCTATTAAAATGTATCCTATCTAAAACAAATCATTTACTCCAATTATTTTATTCTGATTCCATACTGAGTTTTGTACTATTAAAAGTAGCCCAGCTGAGATGACGGGGATGATTGCAGGTTTTTAAAGATGGCTGAGAGTCATTGATCAGCTTACGTAAGAACAAATGTAACATTAACTAAAACAAGGACAGATGAGTGGAATCCTCAATAAGGATATAGTTTTTATTATATTTTATTAATTCCATAATACTTCTAATTCAAAAACCATTGGCATTACCTTATAGTGCATAACGTAGCTTACCCAAAACACAACAGTGCATATTATCTGCCTTTCTAATCACAATTGAGCGGAATTTGGTTGATAAAATTATAGAGAAATTCATATTGAATAACCAAAATTTGTAGGTTCAAAGGGCTTGGTGAACTAACGATGGCAGCTTATAGAGGGACGAAGAGACAGGAAAACTACAGACGAAAGGTGAGGAAATCAACATCCAAGGAGCATTGGGTAAAAAATAGACTCAAAACGTGCCTTTACAAAGCTTTTTAACTTAATTTAAGAAGTGAATTAAGCTAATTATAGCTAGATAAACGGTTCATTTGAGTATTATTTCAGCTAATTGGTAGATTTTTGGGCAGTTTATAATCTACTGGCACATCGTTCCGTTTAGATATCTATAGATTATCCGTCATCAGATCACTCTTGAACTCATATCGCCTGCCACTTCGTCCAGCGTTCCTATACCCTTCCACATTGTTCTCCTCTCAAGTATCATCGTCAACACTCCATCTCCTATCAATATGTCTTCCATTCATCTCTTCTGCCTCCTCTGAACCTCCACCACTACTTTTTTCTCATCTCAAGCTACATCTAAAACCTTCTCGTTTGTCTTTTACGTAACCCAGATCATCTTCTCCTTCCTTCTCCAAACTGACATCTCTAATATCTCGAATTTACATGTATTTTCTCGTCGATATGACCAGATCATTTAGGCAGTGAATACCATAAAATAATGTTTAAAACTATTTCATAGATATAAGCATGCATAAAGGTTAAATATACTTACAACTTTTCCAATATACTAACTTTTGATATTTTTTTATTAAAAGCATTCTAAAGGCACTCTAATTACTAAATAGCACGTAGCATGGTAAGAGTTAAAAATTGCCTAAATCATGCCAATATCTAAGACAAAAAGTTTGTTGGTAGAGTGAAAACTCTTGGAAAAATGAAGAAAGTAAAACTAATTTCGGCGTTGGAAAAAACTCATATAATGTCAAAAGCTTTGGAATAATTTTAAAGAAGGATATTTAAGTGGATTGACATAATTATGTGAGAGAAATGAAATGTTGCCATTGCAAATATGTTACTATGCGTATGTATTTGATTCATCAGGTTTCCAGAATAGAACTCAAAGTCTCAAAACCCTTCATGGAAAAAGTTCTTTCGCGCACACTTTGCTTTACATCGCAAATAATTTTGCACTAGCTCATACTTTGTCTTTATTTTGGTTGATACGAGATTTCACAGTCTGAGAAATTACATAGTCTGAGAAAAATATTTGTTACAAATTTTCAAAATTAGCCACGATGTTAACTAAAGAAGTATAGGAAAAACAAAGGCATCAAAAGTGTTTGGTTAGAGCTAAAATTCATAAAAGTATCATTTATTACTCGCAGTAAAATGCGATCACTGGGAATATTTCAAGTATTTACTGAATTACATTGAATGAAATAGAGTTGAACCCTAATTTTAACTTTCTCAAGGTCATAAACTTCAAACGTAGTTATGATACAGTTTCTCTGGGTAGTAGTTATTGCGGTTCGCCTATGAATTACAACGTTCACACACAATGTCTTAGAGTCTCTAAAGTCAAGGGCGAGGTGCGAGCAGTAGATGAAAAGACTAAGGCGAAGGAAGAATATAAGGAGTGAGAAGATAGATGGAAAATGACTGTTGAAAGCCTTCGAATGATTGCGAGAAGAGTTATGAAATGATTCGCGAGTTGAGCACCAGGGGGAAGCAAAGAATATCTCCCCATAGCGGGCGAGGTGGGGGAGGGTTGACTGGGGGAAAAGTTTTCGACGTAGTCAGGATTTGATAAGGGATGTTAACTCCTGAGAAGGCGATGTCTGATTGCAGAGAGACATCTCCCGGGGGAAAGATTGAATCATTTTACCCAGCCCCTTCCACCCACCCGCCCTACCCATAATTCCATCCTCCTTTCTTCTCCCCCTTCGCTACCCAACCTACTTTCTTCCCGCGATGAATATTGAAAGGTTAAATGAGAGAGCTTGGGTTATCTCCGCCCCGGCTCCTATCTCCTGGGCGCAATACTATGCGTGCCAGCATATTTTCCGGGCCATGACTCGCAGGAATTCCAACCGAACGTCATTTCCAGCCCCGGACTGCAAATATCCGGGAGAGAAGAACAGAATTCCTTTCATCTTTCCCAATCAGTAGATGTGAAGAAGGCAGTGAGGAAGAGTCGGTTCCAAGATCTTCGGATTTGAACTCAAAGTTTCCAAGCTTGAGCATGTAAAGAAGATAACTACTCTGGTATTAAAATTATTAAAACCTACTGTTTCGCAATGAAGGACGTGTTTTCAAACTTTATAGGTGTGTTTTTTTAATGACCAATAGATGAGGAAAGAAATATCGACCGTAACGTCAAATCAGATGATTAAATCAATAATGATGTGCAAAAATACAATGTGCTCACCAAGTTAAAAAATCACTGTCACAAGTCCAAAGGAAATATTCAGAAACTAAAAGAAAAAGTGCGGATTACTATCCGCGGCCAAATTCAATGGAAATGTGAAGTAGGATAGATTATGAAAATAACAACAATATTTCCATCCAAAGAGTTTTCACTGGTACTAATAGTTGCAACGCTATTTCTTCATAATCAATTTCACTTGTAACATAGTTGTTATTTCCATTATTTGTAATGAACTTTCATAAACCTAAATCAAATATGATGCTAAACTAATCACTAAAATAGGATTCTAAATCACGCACTATAACCAGAAACGTAACTCTTGAGGGAATGAAAAAAATTCTAGTAAGAAAAAAAAGCACGAAGAACTTATCATTTACACTAAAATGAGAGCTAAAATCAAAGACTAGTTTCGGGTACATTTTGAAGCCATGAAACTGCTTAGTGCTTCTATCTTGGTGTTCAAATACAAATTCTATGAAAGAGTTATACAATCGGCGCCCTAATGGTGGTTGGAAATAAAACAGCTAGACTTAATGGAGTGAAACAAAGCCCAAGAGTGAACAACAAAATTATATGAATTGCAGGATAAAGCTGAAAGCCAGATCACTTATTCAAAGGATTGAGAGGATGTCAAAACTTATTGTTGCTTGAAATTTACATCAGAAAAAAACTTATTGTTGCTTGAAATTATTTACCTCAGAGAAAATAAAGTCAAGTACAATCGGTAGAAATGCATTTCACCAAACGAATTAGGAATAATTACACTTGTCTCAACGCATTGGCATAGATAAATGCTTTGATCCAAATGCGAATGCTAGAGGAAATTAATATAGAAAGATTTAATTATAATATAGAAATTATTAAAATAAAAGGTCGTAGGCTTTCCCGGCGAATAATATTAGTAAAATCAGTCTTAGCCCCGGTGACGATGAGAGAGTTAACTTGTCGAAACGTTGGCTTTTAATAGCCTTACCCGATTCCAAACCCGAGAGGATTTGACTAATTATTCAAATAGATTTTTAATAATAATAATATACAATGTTTTAAAATAATAGCGAGAGCTGGCCTACTACTTCACCATTAAAAGGATCTAAAGGAGCTACATATGTCAAACATGATGACTTTCATTTGACGGCCCAAATTCACTTCACTTCACAATCAAATAATGTGAATGGGCGTTGAATAATAATTCTAAAATATTTGAGGCAGAGCCAAAACTGCTTTCCACCATATTCAAAATAAAATCGTAAAAGGTAATTTTGCAGAAAAATCGGCGTCAGTGTTTTTTGTATCTAGCGAACTAAAAGGAAAAATAAAAATTCTCTAGAAAACGTAACGATTGACCCCACGGTATTCTTTGAAAACGATATGATAGGCAGAAGTGCCTTCAAATATGCATTTTTGATAATTGAATATCTCTCACTAATCATTTACGGCATGTACAAAACACATTTTTCACATTGGATTGAAATAACACCTATCCCTGTAGTCTTACTAGATGGCCGCGTAATAAAGCTTTGCCGTAAACAGAGATTCGTTCATATTTCTGATCAGTAAATGTCCAAATCACAGGTTTCCACGAAGTAAACTGTTTACCTCCGAGGGATTTTATGACAAATAAAAAAATATATCCATGTTTAAATTAACAAAATTTCTGTTTAAAAACTAAAACATAGAGGGATCTTAGGCTCATTTATACATCATTCATTGAAAACACAGAGCGGCATAGAAAGGCATATGCGTAATTTTTCGCTATAACTTGGAACAAAAATCAACTATCAAGGGTTTGTAAAACTGGAATAATTATTCATGCAAAACAAAGTCTCATGATTTTTAGCGTTTAAGAAATAAAGACAATAACATAGTTAAATATTCAGAAATAATTTGTTTTTGATAGCGTTGGAAAATTTTGAAGAGAAGCTCCTACCGTCTTTTACGAAAATTTTCTGCAAACTTGGCAGATGCCTCTTGTATTTTTTAACTAGCGATGAGGCAAATAGAACTTAATATAAACTGGATCAATTCAAGGGAAATTTAAGTTTCGCCAACTGTAAGCCAAAAAAGAATATATTACTATGAAGCCTCCCATTGTTCAGGGAAAAATTCAAATACAGATCTTAAAACCGTGTTTACAGAATGAATATATGTATGTCCACGGTAGATGCATGAGCACATTTACCACTCAAATTACACCGCGTTAACGCCCATAGCCCGCGTTCTGATTCGGAGCTGAGGATATATTCACACATATCATGCCACGTACTTGTAAGAGTGCAAAAATCGTGTAAACATCTCTTCAAATATGACCAGAAGTTTCGGAAATGTGAAGAATCTATCCAGGCTATATATTGCATGATTTAGTAGTGTGTTTGGATTGTTAAAAGAATTGGGATTGGCATCGCTATCACAGCGTTTATTAAATTATAGGCTTAACCTCATAACTTATTTTCAGAAAAAACATTTCTCTGACAACGTAAAAAACAGACTATTAAAGCCCTCGTACTACGGCAGGTTAGATCGCGCCAATAAAATTAGAGAATTTAAAACCGATAGGTATAAAATGCCACTTTTTTCCGCGTACCATTCGGGACCATAAGAGCTGTGACCGTCGTCATGAATAGTGTGAATAGTGAGGTTAGCCAGATTGTAGATCTTTTTCTTTATATTTCCTACGTTCTTATTTATGCATGGTGTAAGTATTGATGTTATTATTTATGCATGGTATTTTGAAGATGTAGTAGTAGTCTCTGTATCCTTTGCATGTTGGAACGATTGACGATAGAATGTTTCTTGGTTAGTAGATTTTTAATTGGCGCGATGCATGTGTGGTACGCTGGTTTCAATGTAGTTTCGGTGTTCTGCCGTATAGTTCATGCATGTGTGGTATGGAAGTACCCCCCGCCACACACCCTTTGAGTGGCATGCAGAGTATGACGTAGATGTAGATGTATCAAACAAGAATGGCCAAGTATACTTAAGCAGATTAGCAGCTGATTTCAACTGATCGCAATACTCAGGGAATGTTTAAAGAAGTTAACCAATATGTAAAAAAATCCATACTGTTTTTAATATTAGATTTAAAACAAACTTGCAGCTCAGCATTATCAGAATAAAAATTTATAAATTTAATATATTTTACAAGTAATTCATAGCATAAAAACTGCTAAGTGCGTGAAAATTGGTGTAAGATTAACAAGCAGTAAATTCTTCAATATGAAAAAATCCGTCAAGTTTACGTCGGACACCATCACAGCAACATTTACGTTAATGACGACTCAATTTTACACACTCAATGCATAAAAATTGCCCTTCATTCCAGCAGTGCAACCTAAAGGCAAAAATATCCATGAAATTATCTTGGCGACATTTCACCAATTCCTGCAATTACTCCTGTCACCCGTACACTTATGTCACGCCAGCACTTTATCGTGCCTCAGTTTAGGTAGTGACTACTCGTAAATCTACTTCACTGCGCACAATTCAAAAGCTAAAGTGACGCAATCATTCGTCCATTCTTATCAGTCAGAGAGATTTCAATAATGGAGAAGTTTTCCAAGTGACTCGTCTATCTATGTCACAAGGTTTAATGAAAAATGAACTTAATCAGCTTTCAATACTGTTCTGAACATATGATTGACAGTGATTAGCACAGTGATGATAATTATGATGACAGATGATGACACAGGAACCACTTGATTATTTTGTTTCCGCATGTTTGCACCCTAAAGATTTCCCACGAAGAGACCTCCATCCCAGTATCAGTGATTAATTATAATGCATTTAATTATATATAAGTAATATTATATTAGTGAATTTAATTGACTTCAAGTGAATAAATATAAGTTCTTTGCTAAGGGGTTAGCTGTCTATGAGCTCATTTACGGAACAACTTAGGATGCAATATCCCCGAGAAAGTTTGAGATAGCAATGGTAGCCTATCCAAAAATAGGTATAACATTTTAATTCATAGCGTATTCAATCCACTAAATTTTTCACAAATTTAATCTTTATAACATAGGAAAATCCTTGCCCAGGCATTCATCAATATTTAAATGGAAAGAAATAAGCATGTTGTGCGATAAGAAGATAAATATACTAGTATTACACCAGGGTTGAAAGTTCCAAGACTAAAGAAATAAAATCAGACTAAGTTGAAAGTATTAAGTTCAACTTAGTCTGACTTTATTTCTTTTGGCACTATTACCGCAAATAGCTAGTTTTTGACATTTTGGTGGCAACCGGGAAATGTTTCTGGATAAACATTGCTTGCACGGCTCGGTAACTAAGGACTTGCAAACGTATTTTCAAAAAAAATGCTCTTATTGACCTCATCTAACACTATTTAAAGCATCACTTTTTTTTTTAATTCTCTGATTTGTTTTAATTACATCCATAGACCTTTAGAGACCAAAGTAAAGTCACTGTGACAAGGAGTTATGAGTCACAGCTGTGCATTTAACAATCATTTTGGTGGCCTAATAACGGTGCGCAAGATGCAATTCCATCACGGTTATGAAGTTGATCACCGCAGGGTTTAAGAACGAATTTAACGCACTGACATTGGAAATAAGGCGATCTCTCAGAGGCATTTGCTGAATTATCACTAATGGAGCAAGTGAGAGAAGCCGGATGACCACGGAATGATGACGAAGTCATAACCGACGAAGACATAACTCGCATCGTCATAACCGACACGAAGATGAGACCGTATCTCAGTTGTATAATGAGTCTGCAAATTTCCAGAGAGAAAAAATCATTCGCCTTGACCGGGATTCGAACCCGGATCCCTCGATTTCCGGCCGAGTGCTTTAGCCAGTTAAGCTACCGAGGCGTCCTCTTACCCTGTGGATTTTTATGACCTTTACGGGACTAGATGTTCTCGACTGCCGGACATACAATGTAACAACCAGTCGCACTGAGTTTTACTGTGGAAATTCGCACATTTGTGCATTGCGGGTGACTCCGTAAAAGTGAAACTCCGTGGCTAGTCCCGGATAGCTTAAAATTTGTCGTATAATGAGTCATTGGGGGTGAAAAAATTGATGAGTGGATTTTAGGAAACATTTTAGGCATATTGACTTCCTAAAGATATTTAAAAAATAGCTCATTGTGAATTTTTCGTTTTGAGTCATACTCAAAGATAAATTAAAATGGGTACAGATTAAAAGGAGACAATCATGTCATTGAAGAGATGGATAGTTAAATTTCCTTGGTTAACATAAACTTTCACTCCAAATACCTCGTTAGGTAGCTCGTAAGGTAGCCTGCTGGGACAGAAATAGAGACCCCAAGGAGAGGAAGTGTAATGCTGGCGGGTGCCAACGTTCATGAGACCAGTGTTGTTCTCAGAGAGGAAATAATGTGATTGATCTAGTTATTGGGTCTCTATATCTAAAAGTTAACCTCAGTCTCAGAAATGGATTTAGAGAAGAGTGTGATAGCTGGTGACTTGGCGCATTATATCTCTTACACAGGAAAATTTGTTCCAATATTGTAAGTATTATGTAATAAAGTGCTATGGTGTTCCATAATAGTGAAATGTTCGATGCTTAGGCGATATTTCAGGAGACGTTGCGAAGGCTTGATGCCGAAACGAGTATTTTCAATCTTTAGAAAAGACTGATTCTTCATTTAGGTATTAAATCCAGCAGTATTAATGTAAATTTCACAGTGAGGCTTTAACAATGAAAACCGTAAAATCCTGCCAATGGACCTCACCATCCATCATGCTCACAACGTCAAAATGAGTTCAGAGTTCATGGCCGTTGACGTAAGACTTACAATAAGGACAGTGTTTTGAAATTTGAGAAAGCTATTGATCATTGAAGTTACTCCACCCAAAGAGGATACGTAGATGGGTTGGAACGTAAAGAGATGGGGAGGGGGATGAAACCAGGTGTCGGCATCAATCTGCTCTTGAATAATTGGGCCAAGGGAACTATAATGGACGTCTGCTTAGTATTACAAAAACTATCGTACTTTATGCACCTTAAACATTGAGCCCAAGTGAATAAATATCTACCACTGCCACTAATTCGACCCTGGACCCTCGAGATTGAAATTAAATGCGCTTGTCATCTTATCAAACTTACCCCTTTAGTAAAATGAATTTTCTAACTAAACACCTTAAGTTGAAGACCAATTTCTGTGCCGTTTTGGACAGGATATCTAGTATAGGTTTTTATTAATAAAATGCAACAATTTAAACACAAACATACACAGGAATATATGTAATAGGATGAAATACGAAGCATTCTGAAAACAAATATTCCCTTAGGTAAAGAAATTTAATGACGAGGGTTCTAAAGTTGGAGACTAAGTTCTGTCCGTATTTACAAGGAAATCCGGTCTCCATGTACACAGAAGTAAAGTGAAACTACTTTAAACACATCCACATAGAAAACTTAGTCATGGCCTGGAATGCGAAGAAATCCGAGCGCACTGAAAAATTAACGCGTTGAGCCGTGAATCCTCAGAATCCTGATTAACGTTTCAATTAGGCTTTGCAAAGATGAAAGACGGCTAATGAATGCAAACGAAGGCGGATGACGGAGATCATAAAAACGTCTCCGGCAAAGTAGGCATATCCCTTCCCCTCGCTTTAAGCCGCTCGTGAATGGAAGCGTGAGGAAGAGACAGCGTTCCTTATGTGCGAGAATCGAGAGGAAAGATTAAGGCGGGAGGACCGAGACGATGAAGGAACAATGGGCCGCAAATGCGAAAGGAAACGAGGGAAAGGCTTTGAGGGTGGGCGGGAATGAAGGACGCCGAATGAATGAGCGGAGGAGAAGAATGAAAGAGCTCCCAACGAAAGCCGCTTTCACGTGCCAAACTACTTCTCGACCTGAAAGAAACCTCACTCGTCACACTTGCTTCAAAATAAGAATTAAGAGGACCCTGAAAAAATCTTTCTATCCATAAATAGTCACTCACAAATTCAAGTGGTATCGGTAAAGTACTCATTTTTGTTTCTTTAGTGCAGTGCTTCCCAAACGCACTCCAACAAAATTTTCAACATATTCTCACACTGCATAAAGTAATAGTATATATAAACAAAAGTGAAAGAGAAGAAAAATTTTAACAGTCATTTTAAATTTCATATGCACTGAAACTAACAATATGAGAAAGAAAATGTTGCAGCAAATTATTTATGGCATAAGTCTAACAAAAAATATACTAAAAATAAATAATAACAATAAAATTTCATATGGACCAAAAATAACAATGTGAGAAAGAAAATGTCGCGACAAATTATGTACAGTATAAGTCTAACAAAAAATTGTACAAAATATAAATAATAACAATTAAATTTCATGTGGACCGAAACTAACAATGTGAGAAAGAAAATGCTGAAGATCTTATAGCATAAGTCTAACAGAAAAGGATACTAAATATAAATAACAACAACAAAATTGAAATCTTGCAACCGCCTGGGATTCTATGTCGTACCCCTTGGAGCGTTAATTAGAACCCTGAAGACGTGCGAGCACGTCTGTTTTAGATATCGCAGTGCTATAACCCTTCATGGGTGTTGTTCTCTTCAAAAGAAAAGGCCCATTTTCTTATAACTTAACATGGGTCTATCCTGTTTGTAAACCAATTCATTCTTCGTATAACCTCCACGATATCATCCGTCCTATAATTTTCTAGTTCACTCTCAGGGTCATTATCCTATCAGATTTACTGCTACAATACTTTTCCTTGTAGCATAAAGGAGCAGTGACTCACAATCTAAACAAAAATTTATTGTTCATTGTAAATCCTCATTGTTTTGCGGTTAAAAGATAACCTTCATAATTGTACAATTTCTAAGGAAACATAAACGATTAAGTGACGCACATTTATCTTTAATATGGTGCTTACCTATTGCATGGAATTTGAATATTCCATCAGAGATTTTGTTAGTTTACATGAGCCATATCGATGGGAAAATGTGGTAACTTTGTTTTTCTTACTGCAAAAATAATGAACTAATAAAGAGAGCAGATTTTAAAAACAGGCCACAACCAATGTCCTTGGGTCGGCTTGGCGCATTTTAATTCATTTAAGCCTCTCAAAGGTATGAAATTTACCACATTCTAATATTTACTGACTTAAATATATTCCGTTGTCTCGGGCGTGACTTCGTGGAATTTGTTCAACACTGTAAATGAAAAGTATAACTTAGTTATTCCACATAGGTTTATTGGCAGGACTGTCAATAAACCTATGTGGAATAACTAAGTTGTACTTTTCATTTATAATACTGACTTAATTATCTAAACGTGAACCCATTTCAACTGCTCTCGACGCAATGCACAGATCATAAAAAGCATTTGAATTGAGCTTGCATTAAACCCCAATGAGGCTGATAAAAGGTATTTTTACTACAACTACTACTGATCTAATGGAAACAAAAAAATAAATGTATATAGTATATTTGCTTTAAGACATTTTCCCCTAATAACTAAGGTTGTGTATTTTTTAACGATTTACCACAGGGTTTAAAATGTTGATTTATGTATTAAAATCTAGGCTATTAGGAAAATTTTGCGATTAACAACTTGAAACTAAAATGCTCTCAGAGCAAATAGGGTCAAATGGATGAGTAGTATATGTGACCTTCTCTTTGCAGTTTCAATGAACATGAAAAATACGGAATTTATGATTAACTATTCTACAACATATAGGCAATTGTTCAGTTGCATAGTTAAGTATACATTCTGTATTCCTAATGTAATGCTAAGTAAATAGTTCTGTTTATTTCAATGTAATAAATCCTCAGTAAAAAGTATGTTTAAACTATATAATACTTAAAAATTCGGAATTAATAGCATAAAAATAATTTATTAACGTAAACAGAAAGAGTTTACTCAAACAATCATGCAAATTATGTCAAACAGCCCAGGAGTTTAAGGGACTGAGGAATAGGAAACTAAGGATTTGAATTAAGCGGAGTATCCATGCGCAAAAAAATAAATCCCCGTAATTAGGAATGAAATGTATGCGGCACTAAACATCGTGGGCGAGCCATGAAATAACACAATTCTGTCATCAGTGGGAGTAGGCAAGATATCTGTGCGACTTAGACGAGATAGATAAGCAAGCGAGATATGCGGGCAATTCCTCGGATCATTCGAAAAACGATTTCGTTCGCGGCGAGGGCGAAGAGAGTAATCAGTGGGAGGTAGTCAAATGGGACAGGGTCAGGATACGTTTAGAGAAGCGAGCTTGATGAGGGGAGAGAGGGAGCTAATCTGTTTGACGGCACTTGTTGAAAAGGACTGATGATGATGTGAATAACACAGAGTTAGCAAGCTATCTACGTATATGAAGCGTTCCACATTAAGGAAGTTGGAGGGATTTTTGTTTATGCGGAAATTTGCGTGATGCCTTGCATGCGTGAACTTACTAGTAACATTTACATGTAAAAGTAAAAATACTGCTCGCTACCGATTTAGTTTCTGAGCAATTTTATTCCATTTTAACACGTAGCGTTATGGCACATGAGATATAATACTAAAAAACTCAATTGTTAATACACAAATTTGCTTCTGAATACGAAATAATACATTAATCGTTATTATAAATGTGAATAGCAAATATTGGGATATCATGCAGAGTTAAAAAACGTATTGAAAGGCGATAATTGCTTCAATTTCCATTTCCGCGCCGTAAAGCCAAGTCTTAACAATGCTTTCATATAGAAGCAATGTTTAAATGATAATTCTTACCTGACTTTTATTGCAGCATGCATAGTTTTTTCCAATATAAAAATAGATGTGCCTTAGCAAATTGTGGTCCAAGAAGTATTTCACTTCCTAACTTGTACTTCAAAAGTAATTTGAATAAAATTAATGGTTGAAGGCGTAAATTTGAAAAATGTGCGCAGATGAATATCTTTCAGAGCGACACGGAGAACATCATATTAGAACCACATTATATTTCCAGGTCCGACCGAATCGATAAATTAAGGGAGATATTTTGCCGAACGGATAGGTATGGGAATTCGTTTTTCCCCCGAACAATTAAGGACTTTAATAAATGCTAGGCGGAACTTTGATTTTTTTTTGTTTTGTTGACGGCTGGTGTCCTAACACCCCCCGCCACACGCCTTTTGAGGCGGCTTGCGGGGTAGTATGTAGATGTAGATGTAGATGTAGACATGACTAAAAATATCTTAATACATTCCACACAATTAACATTTTATGCTGGCCCTGATTTTGACTGCACAGCAATCATCATAAAGGTACATTCACATCATTTGCGAGTCAATATATAGGGAAGAGATAATGGGGGAAGTAAAGGTTGCTGATTGATGTCATAGACGTCAAATTAATCTAAACTGCCATTTGCTAAAATAGTTCTTGGAGAATGCGTCGATAAAGTTAGAGAAATTAGCTACGTCTCATGTATCAGATCTCACTTGGAGTACGCTTCAAGTGTTTGAGATTCTAAAGAGATCCTCATAATGCAGGCTTAAAAAAAGTAGAAAAGTGAGCAAAGAAGGTCAGCATGAAGCGTGAAACGCCGTTATGATAGTATCGTGTTGTTGATCTCTTGCAATAACTGGGATGGAAATCGCTTTCAGGGATTCGATTGAAAATAAGACTCAATAATTTATGCATATTCAAAACGAAATTATTTTCCTACGAAGTTATCAATATCTTACGAACTCCAATAAATTACAATAGACCAGATCACAAGAATAAAATAAGGGAAATAGATCGGATAACAGAAAGGTTAAAAATTTCGTTTTTCCCGCGATCGATCATAGACCATAATAGCTGCGTTAAGACTTTGAAGTCGATTAGTTGATAGGTGAAGCTGTTTAATTGATGTGCTCTCTTATGTTTCCTAATCTGCCGAGTAGTGCTAACACCATATTTTTTATGTTCCCTATATAACTCTAGTGTCACGTTTACATAGTTACATTATAGATTAGTTTAGTAGTTTCTGTAACATTTGTATCATACCGATAGTGTGGTGCATATTGGTAAAAATTAATTTCTTCACTCTAGTTCATGTTGGTGCTAAGTCACCCTCTGCCAAACACCCTTGCGATGACTTGCACGGTAATAAGTACACATAGATGTAATAAACAAAGGCGTGCATAAAATTCTATAAGTATAATATAAGACTTCATTTTCATCAGAAGAAATACCTTCCTTATGGTGGAGTCGAAATGGCACCTCAAGGGCGTTATAGGATGTTATATTATTTGAGCGTTCTAGTGCTTGGTGTTAATTCCATTAAGTATCGTTATTCATAATTTTAAGTCAACAAATCATGATACAGTCCGTCTGTAATCCTTCACGAGATACTCTAACTCTGCACAATACCATAGCCTCATTATTTCTTTTATAAATATTCATCCAACTTGGTTGCACAGTTTCATCTAAGTAGCGTGCCGGTAAAAATCGCATTTACTTTGATGATAGCTGTTAAACATTGCCAATTGATGTGTTTTCCAATATCTTTCCCAAATTTTCCCGATTTTGAAAGTAAAACATAATTTGCATGGAAATAGAAGAAATTTCATCGTAAAGCTTTTCGTTTTGGGTTCTTCTTACCTTTGAACGACCAGTAATTCTAAATAAAAATTCAAAAAGAAAAAGACAGCGAATTAAAGGAATATAATACGGGTAGTTTCTTATGAGAAAGTAATGTTGGCTCAGAGATAAAAAGGAAATTTGTTTTTTTAATATTAATAGAATAACATGGTTTCATAAGTACTGAGGTTCTAGATTAAGTACAACAAGACAATTTTAGATATTTCATATGCAGTTTATGCCTAAAACGACTCTTTCCACAGAAGAAAGTAGAATAATTGTAACGTTAATACTTCAGTCAATCACTTCCAAATGATTGTAACGACATAAAAAATATAATGAAGGGAACGTCTGAGAGATTTCCAATGACGCTCATTGTTAGGTCATTTCACTGAAAAGCCTTCGCTTTAACTTTTCTCGACAGTAAAAATGTTCAATTTCTCTGAATGTAAAGCTGATTAGGCTACATGCATTTTTTGTTTTCAGTATTATCTTTTATAGACGTCTCACATTAGTCTTGAATAGTGCTAAATAGTTTCCAAAATTTTTCTCTCTAAAAACTTATGCGATAGCCTTATTCCAAAGAAAATCCCCTGACGATGAAAAGTAACAAGTAGTATAATTGCCCACCGTTGTCCCATAATATGAGGAGATTCAGCTAGCTTACCAAACAAAACACTGGATTTTTTTGTCACCTCATGGATTCTCTGGATCCGAGTACGCCCTCATTTTATTTTGGGGCCTAATCCCGCAGCAATTGTGCGACAATTGTTTTTACTTCTTGGACACGTATCTTCTACAAATATAGAAACATGTTATTGGTAAAAAACTTAATTCTCTGGTAAACCTCCTGCAGAAGAAGGAAAATAAGGTGAGGATATTTTGAAAGTGCTATCAACACTAGAAATATCGAGGTCTACCTTCCACTAGTAAGTAGCATGTGGGTAAAATTGACCTGCACATCTTGCATATTTCCATTGGCCTTATTTTACGGATTCTGGTATTTGTTGATTTTGCGCGAAAGTGGTGATTTAGTTGAAGATTCAAGGAAACAGTTTGAAAATAACTATTTATTTTCATATAAAATAACTCTCAACATATTAAATAAACTACTAAATTACTTTAAACGATACATATCACAATATCAATTGATAATAGATTATAACTTTGGAATTAATGATATATAAGAAGTTAAAAATATAAAGACGCTGAACGTTACCGGTAATGTCTACAACAATTTTTCGGAACGAATTAAAACATTTAGCTAAATTACAGAAAATAATTTTTGAAATCGTTTACAAAATGTCGAAAAATAACCTGAGAATGAAATAAAACAAAATTATTTATTTTATTATTCAAGGTATCAGTGCAAAATATTACCTTCCAGAATCATCACAGTTTTTGCTCAAAAGTGTTTTGAAACCAAAGTTGTAGAAGTAGGAGCAACAAAAATATTTGTTTAAATGGTCATAAAAAAATAGGTTGTTTAAATGGATGAAGTAAATTTTCCAGTGGCAATTTCAATTCTCTTCCCTAAACTACCAGTTGGTTATCAGCCAAATTGGTGGAGAGAAAACAAGAAGGTAAAATTGTTCATCAATAAATATTCATGAAAATCCCATCGATATCCCATCTCCATGCCATGAATAAATCGCTCTTAAATTGCTAATTTTTAGAGGGTACTAATTAAGACCGAAGCAACAAATGAAATCAAATGCTTAGTTTAACCTAATTCCTAGGATAAAAAAAATATTGGAGAGAAGAAAATGTCAACAGGTTACTGGAGATTAGAAGGTACATCCAATTTTACGTGGTGGGCATTACTGCTTCCACAATTTTGCTCTACTCCTACGTCAAAATATGTAGTATCAACCTTTCAAATATACCTAACTTTGCTACTGTTACAGAGGTTTTCGAATTTTTTCGATTCATTCAACTTAAAGACATGACCTAGTGACATAGCAAAAACTATAAATGAGGTATTGATGCTATCTGATAAAAAGATTTTGTGTATGGAATTCCAGTTTCAGTTCAGGCGAGTAAACAGAAAAAAAGGAATTCTATAAATATCAGTATTGTGAAATATATCAGCTTGGGAAATGTAGCGAAAAAATTAACTTATACTTATAATTCTCTCAGGAATCAAAAATTATATTACTAAGTGAAAAAATGGTGTGTAAATTTCACGGGCGTAACATAGTTTTACAGTTAAATAAAGGATTTTAAATTTAAGATTAATGTCTATGTATTATAAACCAAATCATTTTAGCAAATCTAATATATCTCAGAGGTAAACAATGGTTCATTAAGACACTAGGGCACGTAAATTTCCCTTAGGAGTACCCTTAAATGTCCCTGAGAGACTATTTCCTTTGTCTAGGAAATGAGGGTAGGCTAATATGAAAAGGCCTACTCAGCTAATGGCATCAGGGTCTTATGACCCCAGCAAAGCCATTGTGTCCGTAACTACACTTCAGGGATTACTATTAGGAGATAGAAATAGGCCGGTGTGATAGTGATGTGTACCTGAACGTTCAGCAGTAAGCAACGTTGCTAGATAAAAAGAGGTGCCTTATTGTCAGTACACATGGGAACGGCTTTATTATGTATGTTTAAAGAAAACCGCAAGAATACGCTGTCTTTAAGTCAAGTTATTACTTATGTTTATAACTATTTTTGGTACATGAATTCCGCATAATTAGCATTTATGTAGACTAGATTACAGCAAATAGTTCGGGTATTATGAATTTAATCGGATTCTTGGTGGGTATTTGTGATATTTATAGACGGGAAAACGCATTATCTTTGGTATACATGCCATAAATATTTTTTCGTCGAGAGTGATAAACTGGCCAATGAAGTTACTAAATTTTGCAGTTAGTCCCACCATTTTAACTATATACATGTACTGGAGAGTTTATTGAGTTAGGGATACGCTACTAATTTATTCATCAGCTGATTTGCATGGCATGAGTTAATATTTTTATAGCAAGGAATGTGCACATTCTATTAGTACGCCGATTCATAAATCTCAAATAGGTCACTAACAGCAACTTAGCCATGAGTTAATTTTCTTGAACACCGAGAAACATGAGAACACCTTTAAAACTATATATGATACATTATATGAAAGATCAACTAAAACAGTTTTTGATTTATTTACTAGTGTTTCATGTGAGCTCCTTCATCACACGGCACCCGACCAGTCGACAGGTGAACTTAAAAATTTACTTTGTACTTAAATGCTAACTTCAAAATACCGACGACTTTGTACTTACGCTATCCAAAATGTGAGTACCTTCACTGGGATACTAATCATCGTTAGGTATAATGAAGTCCATTGTATTGATGATCAACGAGCTATTCATTTATGAAAGGACTTGGTAATGAAAAAAAATAAAAATAATAACCGCAAATAAATTAAAAACTATACCCGCAAATCCACCTATTATTTCCTGAAATTCGTTTTTATCAACCTTTTTTCACTCATTGTTAAGCCGTCGTTCATGCACGGAAATATGATTCATTAAGTCGATAAAACTACGAAAGACTTTTACCAACTCTTTCCCGACATACCACAACCTATCTGTATCGTAACTATGTAGTTGCGATCGATATCATTTAAAAATAATAGAATTTGTGATTTTAGAGAAAATTGTAACACATTTAGGTTTTTTTATTTCTGGAAATGATTCATCGTGTTTTTCTGGCTGATTTTTGTGATACATGGCCATCAGTTGTCTTACTACAAATTGAAAATAAAAACGCGCACACTCTTTGCATTAACCGCTTGTAAATGGAAGAATCAACAAACGTATAAGCTAGCATTCATATTTATTTTAGCTAAAAACTGTCATCATGTATCCTTGCCAAACTTTACGATACATGCTTGTGTTTAAAGGTTATTAAAAAACTTCATACCATAAACTGAGAGTCGAAATAATGAAAAGTTAAATAATGTCTCTTCTCCTTTACATGTTTGCAATAAAAATTCGTGGTGGATTTTTATCGTCACATTACCATGGAACATGAGCGCTGATGTATGATAAAGTATATAAAAAATAGTAATTTCATGGTAAAACTGGTAGTTAATTTACAATTAGAAGGGGGAAATAATGGAAGATTTTTTTATTTATTCAATATTGGTGGCCAATCAAACTGAGATATGAGTTGAAAAAAAAGCTTCGACGGGTAATTGAACAGTCGTAATATACATTCGGGGAACTTGCCATTAAAAAACACAGCAATGGCGGAGGAAGTAGGAAAAAAACTGCAAGGTACATGATGGATATCATGTATAACGCAAGGTAGAACTTTCCCGACCTGTAGCTGAGAGTCTCTCCTTAATGTGTATTTAGTGCAACGTCTAACGTCCATACCGTGCTAGATGAAGAGTTTCTCAAACCTGTTGGATAACTGCCACGTGGGTTAGTGGAATGACTTGATCAATCGAAATAATCGACATCGATTTAAGTCATCGTATTGCGTCGATAGCGATGGATGTGATGCACGATGATGGCGATGAGTCGATGACTTCATCAATGCCAATGATTCGAAGAACTAACTGCGTCAAGTTATCGTAGTGTTGCGTCGCCCAACAGCCCTAAGTCATTCATACCCTACCACCCTGGCGGCACCTTTCCTGGGACACCAAACCACAGTGCGGCGGCTGTCACAGTGCTCTCTCCTCGCTTGTCTCTCACCCACTATTCTGGTGCGCAGCGCGCAGGCGGAGTGCCAACCAAAGCTCTGCTGGTTGGCATATATGTGCAGTGCAGACGAGGCTTGTTGCAGCTATTTCCCAATGCTACTATCATTCAACTGATCATAGCCTTGTACGATAACAGATTTTGCATTAAAAAACTGGCGAAAAATGGAGGAAATTTATCGCAGTTCTTCAACTGTGTGGGTTGCCATCAATCATAGAATAGGATGTGTACGTTGGTTGGTTGACGGCTGCCGATGACCGGGAAATATTGATGACCACAGACGATTCTACATCTACATATCACCCTGCAAGCCACCACATGGGCGTGTGGCAGTAGGTGATAGGTCACCAGTCGTGTAAAGATATAAGATTTTGGGAGGTGACATGGCGATATGTGTTATGAGAGTGTATTTAGTGAAACCTAGTGTTTACTGTGGTCGCTTTTTGTGCGCAAAAAGAAAGAGTTTTTGTACCTATCTGTTCGACAATATATCTCTCTTATTTTATCGCTTCTGCCAGACCTATAGATCTAGTGAGGTGACATGGCAATATTCTCTGTGTCCCTCTGAGACACAACAGTTCTTAATTTCTCAAGCAAAATAAACCCAGTATGTAGCCTTCGAGTCCCTAAGGACTCCCACCTCAATCCCTTTAAAATTTGTGAGACACTATATGTTCGCTCTTGGTGGTTTTTAACTTTCTGATTTTCTTTGGTGCAGAATACCTAGTTTAACAGTGATGTGCGGCTATCAAGCACAAATCGATTGGAATCAAGCTTTATTGTGAAAAATGAGACCAATAATTGTTAAAGAGAGCGAAACAAAATCCACGTTGTATCAGCAGTGAGCTGGACCTACACACCGTCCCAAATTCAATAAGATATGAGGCACATACAGGAGGAGAGTTAACAGTTGTTGAAAATAAACATTTACGATTTTGAAATTTTTATGCCTTTGGTGAAACGGAACTCCTGAAAAATATATTGAAATTCACATTAAGTTCTGATCTAGCGTTTGAAGTAGCACCAAGTCATCTTTAATATAGCTATACCTGCGCATTGCATATCTAATAAATTCAATCTCCCGGAAACCGAGAAAATTCGACTATTTTTTTTCATTGACCATCGACAGATCAGATCAATCATTGCACAAACCTACTTTCACGCACTCCAAGATGTTCGCAGTTCCTAAAATTCTCCCTTATCAGCGAGGCGTGAGCTGACATAGTACCGGGGAAGACTGGTTGTGGATTTGACAAGGAGGCAAGGTTGCTGTGTTTTGGTCTGAAATAAACTCTTCATTTGTTCTTCTCATACTCAGAAAAATATCCATTTTAGCTCCTTAAAGAGTGATACTTTAGTATGTATAACTTGTAAAATTACCTCGTAGGCTTCCGCGGATGCAGTGTTGACTGTTACTTTTTACGGGATTCATTCCGCGATGTATGTTTTTTTAAACAACAATATTTCGCTGGTCCTCCTGCCAGCTTCATCAGGTTAACTGAACTGCTTCATTTGTCTCGCTCGTCTTTATATATAAGTCCGGACTCCCATTGTTGCCGGAATATGAATTTGAAAAAAATCGTTTTAGACTGTTACTCAACTTGTAACCGTCTTCTCGGTTGACGTTCTCCGGTCTCTTCGCCATTTCTACAGCCTATTTCAACAAGAAATTGCGAAGAGACCGGAGAACGAGAACGAGATTTTTATGCTTTTTCCATATAATGTTCATTTCAACTCATCACGTGTAACGCATGTAACATTTTGGAAATATCAAACATGCGTGATTGACAATATGCATCCTGTCTTGGGTACATCGACATATTAAACGAACACCAGTAAAATTAAATACAGTAAGTCCTCAATTTACGCCGGGGATGCGTGTTGAAGAAGAGCGACGTATAACGTAAAATGGACCCAGATGTAACGGACCCAAATAAAGGCTTTAATTTTAAAATTAAATTTTTACCTTTATACAGGAAAAAATGGCTATTTCTGATATAATGATTAGGTCTCAATCATCAAAGCATATGCACATACGGTCCATTTTTTTAGTATTAAATAGGGAAAAAAATTCCGACGACCCTTGCATGTACGTAACATCGAATCAGACGTAAATCGAATTTGCATTTGAGGACTTACGGTACAATATTACTTAAA
Source organism: Ceriagrion tenellum (assembly GCA_963169105.1). Classification (NCBI taxonomy): domain Eukaryota; kingdom Metazoa; phylum Arthropoda; class Insecta; order Odonata; family Coenagrionidae; genus Ceriagrion; species Ceriagrion tenellum. The sequence goes on from OY720643.1 coordinate 96,053,549, forward strand.
ATAACATTTATTTTTTAATGTATATTTTAAGTAACATTAGTATTAAAGCTGAGCTTCTGTCTGCCAAAGTTATCCGAGTTATTTGATCGATTCCCTCAAAGCTAGCAGACCCGTTGTCCGAGGCATACTCTTACAGTCGACTGAATATAAGGCATTGGAGTTTTGAAAATACCCTTTATTCAGCAACCCATACAAAGTTTGCTGAAGGATATGCGATCGGTTTCGTCTCAGGAACCCCGGTTCTCCATTTATTCCATTCCTTCTCGGCCAATCTGAATCTCATTGATAAACTTTCACTCCTGTATCGGACGAAATGGCGTTGCTATGCCACATCCATTGAGCATTCATGAAATCCTGAGAAACCGATTGGTCTATCCCGTATTCTGACTTTTCACTCACGCTCCAGCAACTTCATTTTCCTTCCGTATCCATGCTCACCCTCCTCTTCTCGAGAGGATGATATTTCACAAGAGATTACTCTCAAACCAAGTTTTATGTTTTCAAAGAGCGTTCCGACGGCGATATCTCCTGGAATGTCTTTTTCTCTTTTTCCCACAGATAATTTGAATGAAAATTTACTGAAAGTCTTATACTTATAATTGTTCATAAATGATTCATTTGCATAGGGGAAAAGAACTCAAATTTCGCCTCAAGTAACAACGCGTGCAGACCAAATAATACAAATAATGCACAAAGGTAACAAACAAAGCTGTATAAATGTCTACCAAAAGTATAGTTTAATATACAGTAGTGAACCCACAAGCAGTCATGCTTGGTATTTCAGTCTTCTACATCTACTACCTAAAGGTAGTTAAAGTTTTATGTTATGGCTTACAAACTATGTATCCCATGCGAATACGCAAGAAGCTGGGGATTATACTTCAAGGCGATGTCACCGTTCGCATTTTTCAAGAGTTTTAACAGCCCATTTAACTGCCAAATCCATGAGGGACTATCTTTAAACGTTTTTATTTTATAAATAGTTTAACTGATGTCATTACTTTTAGCAGCTTCCAAAATATCATGGCTTGAACGGAGATGGAACAGTTTTGTTATCTGCTAAATTTCCCACATGTGGGAGTTAATTGCAAAATATGAAATATATGATTAATTTTAGTTTGTTAAAATGATTTCCTTCTTAAATGAATCGCAATTTTCACATTTTCTCCAATCTATACACATGTTTCAAGCTTTGTTTGACATTTGAAGAAACAGTGAACGTGAACTAATCATTTATTTATCCGCAGATGAATTTGGTTTATCTTGGTGTACAAATAAACACTGATATCCAAGGAAACTTCATTGTTTTCAATATTTTCCCAATCGCTACGAAAAGTATTATGTCATTAAATTGTACTTTCCTTGTCCTTACACGGAACGCACCAGTTATATTTTCCTCTTATCTTACAAAAATGTACTACCCTCAATAAGTTGATTATACACGTTACAAACTCTCACACAACACAGCTTGCCTTATTTGAGATCTCGCCGATAGCCAAAGAAACATCTTTTCAGATATCTTTGATGCTTATAAGGCCAAGTCCCGTGTCATTAAAACATTCTAAGGTGAAAATACTAAAAAAGGACGCACACTCTGCAATAAAATACTCTATCATTTTACTGAAAGAGGACATTGAAACAGCTTAGGTGGAACTATAATTAGTTTTCCCACGATTTCGAAATACCATTCTTTTGTCGAGTATTTCTTCCAAGAAATTAAACAAAAACAGATCTCTGGTTGAAAATAAAAGAGAATGCATTGCAATTGATGCTACATCAAAACAATGTCGGTACTTCCTTATCACCAAATCCAATTTATACTTTGCCTAAGTTTCATTTTTGCCGTTTCTATAAACATTATTCCTTACCCTCTTTCCAATATATCAAAGAACACTTGGAGAGTTGATATCACCCCAAAAACTCTACTAAACCTCTTTTTACCAAAGAACTGCAAAGAATCCCAAATGGAATGCCTTTTCGGAATCACTGCAATGCCTTTTCGGAATTCATCAACCCTTAAAACTCCTTTGACAACCACGCCGTCAACGCAAAAACAAGTTTCCAATCGCTTTCATGCTTTAGCCCTTTAAACCTGCCTGTCTTTTTCCAGTTGCCCAAGTTACGCATTCCCTCCAAAAATTACAAAATCCTTTTGAAAATATAACGTCTTACATAACAATATGTCTTATGAATTTGACTATATTTATTTATTTTATTTTTTCTCACGACCCCGAAAACAGTTCAACAAAGGCATTTTACATTGGGTGTTTTAACATTAACAAGATACGAAGACACACACCCATGTCCTGAGCAGATAATATTCTACCCAGGTGGGACTCTAACCCTCGACCCTCGGGGTTGCAGGCGAGGACTTTACCCCACCGCCACCGGGGCCGACAAATATACATCCTGAAGGACCCAGCAACTTGTTTAATACGTGGCATTCAATTTTATCATGGGACGTGAGATTCTGATAATGATTGCAACGCGTTCTCAGTAGACTTGGTAGATATATCGGCCATAATGCCACGGCATAATCGGCTCTAATGCCACGGCATTTATGGCGAAACTTGTGACGGATAAATGCCAAGATTTTGCTATCCATAATATTCTCCTTGTGTACAGCCAAATCTCATATTAACTGCTGCAAATATCTCACTCATTCTCAGATAAATACACGGTTTTGTCATTATCCAACACATATTTGCCCATTTTGGCCTTAACATTTCAAAAAGATGCTGATAATAGCTTGAATGTACTCAGACGTACTCATGGTAATTTTTGTGATTTTTTTATTTATGATTTAAAAAAAATAAAGTTTGGTGTCCTCATACCTTATTATTAAGTGAAGAAACCAAGAAAAAATGAGCTTGCTGGCGCTCGCAAATCAGAATCATGTTCGAGGAGAACTTGATCACAATTAATCATGACGGTAGTAACGCGCATGTACCATTATTGAAGAAGTACCTGATTTAACTGCCGAAATCCTTGAAAGCTTTCTTCAATATTCGATAATTGTAATACGTGGACCCGGTAGTGGAAAAAAAGTTTTTGCCACCCCTTAATGGAGTAAAAAATAAAATAAATCTAGAGCATGCTTCAACTATTCCGTTGTAGTGAGAAATATCAAATGAAGTTCAGTGCATGAACTGCATGAACTGCATTCAGGTGCATGAACTGCAGCATTAAAGGAAGGAATGATCGACAATTCATCATACTTTCATTTCATTAAATAGAGCTCACTAAAAAGAAGACAGCTCAAAAATGCATTAGGCATCTAACATTGGCGTAGAATCCTACTTGCAAAGACAATGCTTAAATGAAAATTTAGTTTATGACCAAAGAGTCTTTGTGAACAATTTCAGAACTTTATTTGTAATACAGACACGATGGACTTGTTTATTAGGAATAGTTTCTGCATAGAAATTTGTTCGAGGTGAGATTTACTACCACTTTGGATTTCCAGGAATGTATTCCATATAATGAGTATGTATAAGTGCTGTTATCGGTTATTCAAAATAAAACATTTCGGTGCATGAAATACTAATGTGTTAAAATTATGCAACTTGATAAAGCATATGTCTCCACACGTTATAAAATGGCAGGTGTGGTGAAAATTAGTTGAGGAAAGTAATGTTTGCCTTTTTTTTAGACCAAAACTAATCATTAAAATGAACACATCTCCTACCGAAATTGAGATGGGAGCCCTAAGGGGAAAAATGTAAAATTATATTTGAAACATCTCTTTCCTCTGGGAATTGTTTTATTTAACACCCAAATATTTGTCACGCCAGCAGTTGATTGACATTGGTTAGTTTTCTGCCGCACCGTGAACAGGCACCGCAACGCTGAATTTCACGCCTCGCTAAAAGCCTCTAAGGGGTATGGCTTCGGTAGCTCACGGCGAAAAAGCAAAATTGATTGGCTGAGATTTCCCCAAGCCCAAAATTGCTCTAGGTCAATAATAATGTTTTTAAATGCACCGTGAAAGGCAGATGTGCTAAATAATTCATTCAGTGGAAGTGATCATGATCCGGAAAAAAAGTATTGTTTTCCCATAGCTAGTTTGTTTTCCCTTTGAATCTAACACGTCACGTGCCATTTGCATTAGTTGAATATTACGTGCTACATCCTGGAAGTAAGTTCCATTTGCATTGCTTGCCACAGTAGCACCGTAATCGCAGTATCACTTATGCACGGTATATAACCTGACCTATTGAGGAGTTGCCGCTGTTAGCTGTTGATAGGGTACACATCATGGTGCTTGTTTGAAATGGCAAATAAAATTGGAATTCCAGTCACCGAGGGATACTCACCAACGATATTGTTTCCATTCATGACAATGTCTGCTCTTAAACTACTCCTGTGACTTTGCAACCTTCACAGAACTTTTGGGAGGGAACAATTCAACAATGCTTCGAACAGCCCGGACCTCCATCTAGTGGCTTCCATTTTTTTGCACCTGAATGCGAGCATTGGTGGCAAGAGGTCGGTCAATGATAGCGAGATCAAAGAACGTGTTGCTACTTTGTTTATATCAATGTGGTACCTATCTAAGCAGCTTTTTATGAAAGCTTATGCTGCGTTATGATATTGTTACGGGTTAAAATCGAAATTAGCTGTTAACACTTTAGAATACAGCAGCACTTTATTCAAAACACTTCAACGAACGATATCTTATCAGAACTCATTAACTTCAATACCCAAGAATCAACATAAACAAACATCTCGTCATCCAGCGACGTCCACATCACACATAAGCGCCCGGTTGAACTTTCGATCTCCCTTTTTAGCACACCATCATCTTCCACAATCGAGTTCCACTGAGCCCAATATGTCTTAACACATGGTGAGAGGGGAGCCACTTCCTGCCAAGCTGGTCTTCCCTGACCGGAACATTTCCATTTCCAGAGATGTTTGAGGTTAGGATCTTCCTCCTGATCTTCCCGAAGTTTGGCATTTTCCCAAAGATCGGCAACCACAGTAATTCTCCTCAAGGTGCCATCCCTCTTGTCATGATGTGAGCAGTGCTTACAGCTTTCCTCACAAAGTCTTCTTGAAAGGGCATCAGCATTTCCATGAATGGCTCCTGCTCGATGAACTGATTCAAAGTCATATTCCTGTAGCCGTTCAATCCAGCTTGCTACTTGCCCTTCAGGAGTTTTGAAACAAAGAAGCCACTTCAGTGCTGCATGATCAGTTCTGTGTAGAAAGTGTCTTCCATAGAGATATTTGTGAAAATGTCCAACAGCTTTAACTACGGCCAATAGCTCCCTGCGGGTAACACAGTAGTTGCACTCAGGTTTTGACAGGACCTTACTGAAGTATCCAATGACCTTTTCAAATCCTCCCTGCTCCTGTGAGAGAACTCCTCCAATGGCTACATTGCTAGCATCTGTATCCAGGATGAACTTCCCTTCTGCCCTTGGATAACCCAGGATGGGGGCATTGATCAGTGCCTGTCTTAGCTCATCAAACGATTGCTGACAGTTCTCATCCCAAATGAAACTGCTCTTCTCTTCAGTCAACTTAGTTAGAGGTTTTGCTACATTGGAGAATCTCTTTACAAACCGGCAGTAATATGTGCACAGACCAAGAAAACGTCTAATCTCATGCTTGTCACGTGGAACTGGCCACTTAGCTACAGCTTCTATTTTCTCAGGATCTGGGGCAACCCCAGAGTCGGACACCACATTTCCAAGGTAGTTGACTTGCCTTCTGAAGAGGTTGCACTTCTTTGGATTCAGCTTGAGTTTTGCCTGCCTCAACCTCTGGAATACTTGCTCCAAGTTGGATAGATGGTGATTGAATGACTTTCCCAGAACAATTATGTCATCCAAGTAGACCAAACAGGTTTCCCAAGATAATCCTCTCAACACATTTTCCATAAGCCTTTCAAATGTAGCTGGAGCATTACACAAACCAAATGGCATGACATTGAAATACCATAGTCCTTCTCCAACTGAGAATGCAGTCTTCTCTTTGTCCTCAGGCTTCAACCCCACTTGCCAGTATGCACTCTTCAGGTCCAATGTCGAAAATAATCTGCATCCTTCAAGGCTGTCCAATGTGTCATCTATTCTCGGCAAAGGATAAATGTCCTTCTTAGTGATATTGTTCAAAAGCCGGTAGTCTATGCAGAATCTCGTTGACCTATCTTTCTTCTTGACTAATACAACTGGAGATACCCATGGACTGCTTGAAGGCTCTATGATCCCGTCAGCTTCCATTTCCCTGATAATCTTCCTTGCCTTTTCCCTTTTTTCCAATGGTAGTCTCCGTGGATTCTGTCTTATGGGCCTTGCATCACCAGTATTTATTGCATGCTGCACAATATTCGTTCTGCCTCTCTGCCCTACTTCAATTTCAAATATGTTCTGATATCTGATGACAAGGTTCTCAACCTTCTCAGCTTCCTCATCACTGAGTTCTTGACAGTTTGACCTCACAAAATTCTGAAGCTCCTCTGGAAGACCCTTATGGACTGGTTCTGACCTCTCGATCCGTCTCACCACTGATGAAGCTGCTGAACAGTATCCTATTGTGCTCCTTTTTTTCAGAGTGATTTTGTGGTCATTCACATTCATGATACGAACTGGAAACTTGCTACCAGTCAGGAATAAGGATCTAGCCACTAGCACCCCTGGATGAAGGCTGTCTTCCTCCACTGCTGGCTCCAATAGTGCACTTTGACCTTCCTCTACATTTTCCTTCATTTTTCCCCATGTCACAAGCTGAGTCTTTGCTGGTAGAGTAATATCAGAGAGCAGTAATACTCTAGTGTGGCCAGGCTTCTCTGAGTGTAGGATGACCTCCTCATCACCAATAACCACTGTCTTCTTGTTCAAATCCAACTTGAGTCCAAATTTGGTGAAGAAGTCCATTCCAAGGATGACATCATCATGTATTTCTGCCACCAAAACCTGATGTTTGAAGGTACTGCCCCCAATAAGGAAGGTAGCAGCTACCTCCCCATAGACTCTGGCCAGATTACCTGCAGCCGTACGTAGTATCCATTTTGTTGGCTTTATCTTCTCCTTTCTCTTCACTATAGTCTGGTTCAAGTTGGTCACGGTAGCTCCCGTGTCGAGAAGTAGCTGCCTTGATTGACTATCCACAAAGCCATCTATATACACGCTACCTCTACCGCCAGCTAAGGATGCTACTTCTTTGATTGTTTTCGGGGTCTTCTGGTCGCGGGTTGACAGCTGCCCCTCCCTATCAACCCTCTTTAGTTTACCGGCACCTTACCATCTGATTTCGCGGTGCACTTGTTCCTTATGTGCCCAACCACCTCACAAGCCCAGCATCGAATTTCTCTCTTCTTGTATTTTAATTTTTCCAACACCATCTCCACTATATTTTGAATACTACGAGCTCCAATGGTGTCAGCTTCCATGGCTCGTACCTGGAAATGTCCTGTCACTGATTGCCTAACTGCTTCAAACTCCAAGGCTTGGGCTAAGGCATCAATAAGTGTCCTCGGTCTTGCAAGTTTGATGGCTTGCTGTGTCTCAGGTATTCTCAGTCCATTGAGGAACTTGTCTAAGGCTAGGTTTTCATATGTGCTGTCATCTACAGCTGGGTAGGCACTCCTCACAAGGCGAGCGATGTCAACTTCAAACTCCTGTAGGGTCTCATTTGGTCTCTGGACTCTATTATTGAGCTAGGAACGGTGTAGCTGCTCCATATGTTTGTTGCCAAATCTCATTTCCAGACGTCTCCACATCTCGCTGAAGTTTCGCCTCTCAGAAGATGGTATAGTCTTGAGAATGGACAGTGCTTCACCTCGGAGTGATACACTCAAAACAAACGCCTTTGTTGCTGGTGACCAACCATACAATTCAGTTGCGGTCTCCAGCAATGTCTGGTAGTCCTCCAATGGCGTCTTTCCATCATAGGTTGGCAAACCAGTGTGCTGTGGAACGATGAACCGTCTATTTAGAGTATCTTCCTTAACTGGAGTAACTCTTTCTTCAAGCCCAGATGATTCTGAAACTCCAATAGATTCGGTCACCTTTTCTTGGTTGGTAGAATTTCCAGCCCCACACTCAAGTCGCCTTAGTCGATCTTCCATGGTTTTTAAATCATCTTTGACCTTGCTCATTTCCTCATTTATCACATCTGCAAGTCCTTTAATTTTATCGTCCAAAGTGTCTTGCAATAAATTTACATTCCCTTGGAGAGCTGAAATATTTTCGTGAACTATCTCCTGCCGATTTTTCATGGAAGTGAGCAGTTGGCTGATATCTGCTGTCTCGAATAGAAAACTTGCAGGATCCTTCCCTTCCTCCAATATCGCTTCTCGAAGTCGATCCTGTAACGCAGACTTCTTGCCCGAAGTACTCAAATCGCGTTCCTCCAACTCGGTAGTGTAATTTTTCCAGCCATTTCAATTTAATCTATAAAAGAATCCCGCTTCTGACACCAATTGTTACGGGTTCAAATCGAAATTAGCTGTCAACACTTTAGAATACAGCAGCACTTTATTCAAAACACTTCAACGAACGATATCTTATCAGAACTCATTAACTTCAATACCCAAGAATCAACATAAACAAACATCTCGTCACCCAGCGACGCCCACATCACACATAGGCGCCGCTACAATATTTTCTAACCTAAATGGTGGGGGTTGTGTAGGAAAATAGTTTCCGGTCCAAATGTTTATTCACAATATATTTTTATTCTGAATATGTACTCAATTTCTCACTCTGTCAAATGGATATTTGTATTTTCTGGTTTTACCTCGTATTTGCAGTCTGGCCTTCTTTAGGCCAAGCCGAATTAGTAGTTTGACCAAGACTTTTTCCAGGCAAGTCATTCATTGGTTGTTTAATCCCAAGTTTTGTTGTCTGCATCCCACCTCTTTTCCCTATCTAATGCTAGTTCCTTTACCTCCTGGTATCTATTCCTATGCATCTCCCTCTTTATATGGTTCATGAACTTATTCCTGAGTCTTCCTTGTCAGGAATTTTTCCTCCCTTTTGCTTTTAATTATGTCCTTCAGAAATCCTTTGTGCCTCAGGGTGTGTTTAATCCATCTGGTCCTTCTTTTTGCATAGTGGTGGATATGGTCTTTGCTCGTCTATTCTTCTGTATGCGTCATCATTTCTTATTTGTCCGCCCATTTCATCTTCATCATCCTTTTGCAGCACCACATTTCGAAGGCTTCTTGTCTTTTCTGGCCAGTTTTTCCAATGACCCATGCGTCCGATCCATAGAGTGCCACGCTTCACACGAATGTTGTCATATACTGTTTCCTGTTTTGTACACCTATCTTCTTTGAGTACTGCAGTTGTCCATTTCCCATGAGCGCCTTCTTAGCTTGGGCTATTCTCCGCTTGACATCCGTTGTACTGATGAGCCAAAATGCGTGATATTAAGGTTGTTCTGTTGATCAATGGCTAAAATTGTCATTTCATAAATATTATGACCAATTCTCGAAAGTGTGATTTATTTGATACAAACGAAATAACGGTACCTTTCCTAGATTTCATCACAGCAGATTGACCTTTTAATGAAGCGGTGTTGTAAAAGAGACTGGGTTAACCGTGAGTAAAAATGATATTGATGTGGCTCGAATAAATGCTTTTCAGAAGTGTTTCCTGAAAATCGAATAGAAATTAAACAAAGGCTATGATATATTTAGGTCCTTAGTTATTAGAAAAAAACTGTCAAAATGTACTGATGTAGTCTAGATGTACTGTTGAAGTCTATATGCCTAAGTTTAATTTAAATAATTCGATTGCAGTCGTTTCTTGAGGCGGGAAATGGAACTCATTTATAAAACCATCAAGTTTGCTCATTTTTTATCTTGATTGTACTTTCTAATTACTAAAAATCTTATTATTGTAAGCACTAGTTCTTTCATAAGTATTTCAGGAGTATTTGGAATGCATTATCTGTGCTGATGCTCACAGCTAAAAGGAAACATCATTTATGTGCTTAATGTTGGAATAGTAGTATTTCATTCCGTATATTGGAAGGACACCAGTACTTCCACCTGAGAATGTCAAAGTTTTAAAATGAAATTTCATTGGACGGCTTTTCAACTGTAAAATATTTATTCTGCCTCTCCTAGCTCTAAAGCTCTATTTCATTTTTTAACTCCTTCCAAATACCAGTTCTCCCAATTCCTCAACTCTTCCATCTTTCTAACCGTATCGCCACTAATCCGTGTTTTTATTTCGCATTAGCCGTTCCTATTGTTTCTTCCAGCAGCAGAAATCCCCATTTCAAATCATCCCTCCGTTATTGTTCCCATTCTCTGCCCATCCCTTATCACAACAACTGCTTTCCCGTATCTCTGCCTCTTATTCTCATTTCAAAGCTACCAAAATCCGCTTTCGCATTAAACCGTATTAACCATCAGACCGTATGAATGTTGCGTTCCATTTCATAGCCTGAATTTTGAGTCCCGATCTCATTAGTTCCTTGAGCATAAACCAGTAACTTATAGCTCTTATTATGCATCATTTTAAAGTCTTATTATAATCAAGAGAGTATTTGAAATATATCGGATTACATATTTTACAATATAGTAGTTAAATCTACCGGCGGGTACCTCACATTTTTCTTCGATTTGAGAGTGTATTATATCAATAGGTTTTCAACCAAGAGTGAAATATCAGCATTAAATCGAAAGGTTGATACCTTTTTTTTGTTCTTTTTCTTATTTTTATACTTTCAGCCTATTCTAAACTCATTCAGAAAAAATTATTTTTGTAATACTTCCCGGAATGTTAACCGCTTATTTCTTGCATCAACAATTAGTAGTAATATTGCAATCGAAGTGACAGCAACATATAAATGTGATTTGTAAGGTATAAAACGATAAAAGAACCGCAGACAGCATAGCCTGCAGAAAAGCAAAAGGTAAAAAAAATCAAGCAGAAAGCATTTTCTAAGGCTCTCTGAGGGTTTTCAATTTTTCAAAATACTAAAGATTCCCTATTGGCTAGGTATTATTTTTAGCAATCAAAACTCTTTAGTCCTCAAATCATATAAATAAGTTACAACTACACGTACGGAGGCATATCTCATAAAATAAAGACAGTTATTTCACAAGTTATAATAAGATGAGTTGTAGGTTAGGTCAAAACCTTACCAAACACGAATAAAAATTCTATTTTCGGCTCTTAAAATCGCAGGATCAGAAGAAATCAAACGATACTTTTTTGGCCAATGAAGTGATAAATTCTTTACATGATTTAAAAAATCTACCTGTTCTCTCCTGAAATTGGTGAAACATTGAATAAAAAACGACAGTGGAATTAAGTTATCATGAGAGACTTGAACGGTATAACTGTTTAAAATTTGATGAGAAATAGTACATTAACAGCGTACTCGTTATCATTTCTGGTTGAAATGGTGAGACATCACCGCAGAATGAACCATCAGAGCAACTTGAAAACTCCGACAATGATGTCTTCCTGGGAATAATATCACTCTGGTCATTACAAAATTGTTAATTTCGGAGCCGGTGAATACTGTGGTGAAATAAGTACAAGAAATTCGCCGTTAGATATTTCGAAACGTGGATAATTTCTGTGCCTCCTTGAAAGCATACCGAGAGGGTTACGGCAGGGCCTTCTCCTACTGAAGAGGTTTTAATGGCCACAGAAGTTTCATTAGGATGGAGATACCGCCCTTAATTAAGCCCGGTTACCAAGACTACGGACGAGTCGTCCCCGATAAAGCGCACTCGCGAAAGACAAGAAAGGTCTGCATCCGAGAAATTTTGAATGGTCCATTATGTGAAACAGGCTTTTGAATTCGCTGAGTGGCCACCGTCATTGCTTTGTACCTATTTAATGTCCTTGCTTTACCTTTTATCGCCCGAGGAAATACAGGTGAGCGGAGAGAAACGTCCGACACGTACCTGTAGGCAATTTAATTACTCGCTAGTCTGTGTTTAAAAACTGAACGGTCATCGTAAAAGACCACGACCTCCCTTTAAATATAAGTGTATTAATCAAAAATCACCAACTTTGCTACTACAACCAGCTCACAACACGTATAGCTGTAACATAAGACTTCAACCTTCAAAATCTCCTAATAGATCTCAAAGATTCATTGAATAGTCATGGCGTAAAAGTTATGAGTAGATGATAAAAAAAGCCTCCAAAGACGGTTTTAATATACCATCTAGCACGAATAAGCAATTAGCAGCAATAAGATTCCGTTGAATGAAGCCGCGCTAAACGTAGTGAAATTACAGTGGAACCAGACGTAGTAACGTTACGGGTAAACCAAAATAATCAAAAACACTTCATAAGAAACCATAATGCAAAGATATACATAGGCTGCTCGCCACTGTTGCGAAGTGCAAATGCGGATTAAATTATCGATTATTTCAAGAAAAAATGATCAAATTTATTGATTTTGAGTTAGGAAATAAAACGAGATTAAAAATATAATAGTTGTTAACTTTTGAATATCAACTGTCAGGAATTTCGGGAATGAAAAGCTGTTGTTCGAAACGGCTGCGCCATCATTAAATAGCTTCATTAAAACTTCATATAAAACCTTATCAATCTACCCTAAAGTATTTTATCACTAACTTTCTAAGAAACAAAATCATCTCAAGAAATCAGTTTAATGCTGAGATCGAAGTACCACTCCAATGAAGGGTAGAAGGAAAAGAGAAAAAAAGAATTGTTTTCCTATTTTCCTTCCAAAAAGAATTTTGATGAATTATGGTATCCATTTTGCAAATAATGAATACCCAACAAGGTCCAAATGTAATGAAGGTTTTTTACGAAGGAAAAAGAATATTTTTTTAAGGAAAGGAAATAAAATAGGAAAAATAGGATAAGCTAGCTAATGCTTAAACATGGTAGAGTATCGAAATTCGTGTTTCGTGTTTCAGTTGAAGTTCAGTGGTTTCTTGGTGTTCCCCCTGCGTTATGATATCCATCAGTGTAAATACCACTCTACATGAATAGTTCTGTCGATACACAGGCGTGAGAAAGAGGACAATACCTGGAGATACTCCTGCCGTACATCAAATTCAATCAGCGGAGAAATGGATGAAAGCCTCACACACATTACGCACTCTGTTTTACATTTATACCGTGACCTACTTCACCGAAATAAATAAAATTAACCTACCATTACTGGATAGCGTAGTGTAAAGACATAATCCCGTAATGTAATAGAGTAATTATTAATCCCACGATATATGACAGGTATTTCTGTTATGGATATTGAATTTAATTTAGGCTCGTCGAAGTTGGATGAACGACATATCATATGATAGCTTCCCATGATCCAATTTACCACTTAATATATGCCCAAGGCATGTGCAGAGGCTATTTTGTTGGCTCATATTATTCATGCACGCATAATTAATACCTTTTGAATCATACTAATTCTCTTTGCATGAATTTTCTTTTGCATAGCCTGTTAGTTTCCCTGGACCAGGTGCATACTCTGCAAGCACAGTAAGACGCCATGCGGTCGATATGACATCCTTTTGAAGTGAAAATAATAGTTTATTGTTCCTAACTCTAGCAGTAATATTTTTAGAAGGATATACTAATTGCTGGCTCTTTATGGTGGGCGAGACGAATGAAAAATGAGTATAGTGCTTTTTTATTGTTTTATTTTTGGCTGATTCTCTAGCAAATAGCATGTGTTGTGGCACTCTCCTCTTCACATATTAATCTGAATTCAATCTATATTTTCTAAGGTTACTCGATAACTCAAGTTTGTGATAGTAGAACTGAGTTCGGGACGCTAAAACTCTTAGCGTATAATGAATGTTATCGTATCTTATGATAAAGTAGAATTAAAATATCTGTATCGAAAACAGAAATATGCGCAATGTCTATTTTCGTTTCGATTCTTAAAATTAATTATAAATAACAAGGTAGCAGAAAATTCGAGTGCTCTAAAAAAAATGTTGGTGCAGATAGAATACATCACACCTATATGCGTGGGAACAGTTAGAACGGAAATCAGGAAAATGTGAAAGAGGCTTAAGCAATTCTTCACCAGAGCTTAATTAGGTTGTTGCAGAAAGTATAACACATAATAGTAAACAATGTGGGACGGTATATTTATTCTTCGTAGGTGAAAAAATTCCCAAGTAGCTCCAATGTGCACTGAAATAAGCATTGCACAAACTCAAGCATTCAGTTTGAACTCGGTGGAACGTAGTCGTGATCGCAAGTCATCAAATCGATATCAGTTCCGAATTTCATCTCAAGCTCCCAGCGCTTCAAGAACTTAAGTGCCGACATGAGGGTTGCGTCAATCAGCGTTAAGTATTTTTGTTCTAGTGGTCGCATATTATGTAGTTCTAACCAGTTGACATCACTTCATCCAGCAAATGGTCTTCTTTATCCAAATAATTAGGCGGTACGACTCTGTAGTGTCACAATATCTAATCTAATCTATCATTAGATCCTCTTCTTCCGAGCCTAAATACCTACACATTTTCCTCCTTAGTTTCTATCTAGGACATTTTTCCCGGTCACACCGCATTCCTCTAAGCCACTTCACATACAAACCCGCCAAATTTCCCTTGATATCCTTTTGTCTCTTTCCTTGAGTGCTTCAACCTTCCCAAAATGATTCCAGTATATTCATTCGAACGCCCGTCGTTGAGGCAAATCATTTGGCCTTACTCTGATTTGTTTTCTTGTTACCACTTTCACACTCCCATCTTTTATTTTAATTCCTATTTATCTGATGATGAAAATGGTTTTCATGTCTTCTTCCGCGTTTATCCATGTTTTATGGCCAATATTTCGCCAGCGTACCAGCTGGCTTCTTCAGGTCCGCTGGAATATTGACCATAAAAAATGGATATACGCGAAAGAAGACCGGAAAAACCATTCTCTTCTTATATACCTCTAAGTTATCCAGATAATTCTTTAAAACTTAAACACAAATTCAACTAGACTATTTTTTTTAATAATTTACGTTTTATCCAGTTCTATTCCTATTAAATTAGGTTAAAGCTTTTTATAATCACCCCAGAGCCAAATTAACAAAGTTCTAGATCCTGCATCATTCATTCTAGGAAGGAAGGTAAGAATTTTATTAAACTTCTTCCCATAGGTTTTTAATTTAAAAATTTGACCCCGTCGTCTTTTAGTTATAAAAATCAGCACCATAAATCAGGGTATCTGAGCATGAATAAAATAAAAAAAATCTTCGCCCGTAAGGGCAAAAGTATGAATAAAGACCAGAAGGGGAACGCTATGGAATGATTGAGGTGAGGAGCGGCTGAGGAAGGTAATAGGGAGCGCGGAAAAAGGCCCTAAGGACCCGACGGGAGAAAGGGACAAGGACTAATAGACAAAACGGGGATGGGATTGATGGATACATGGGCCGCTTCCTAAATCACGCAAAATTTTTGGAAGCAAGACGCTTAATTTTGCATACCCCACTCACCACGCTAGAGGAAAAATTGTCTCCGCCCCTCCCTTCTTATGATGTCTGAATTTCAATAGCGCAAATAAAATGTAACCTAGGCATTTATTAACTTCATTGGAACAATTTTTACCTGAAATAAAATAATATTTATACATGATAACCATTCCATTATATATATATACAACAGTTCAAAAACACTTCATTCTCAAAATTAGAGTTATAGAATTAACTGCTTTACTTTACTCCAAAGTATTAGAATTACTTCTGTAGAAAGTTAAAATTACTGCCATAACAATTTTGTGCATCTAATAAAAGAATGGAATGGTTTGAGAAATAAGGATGGAAATGCCTAATTGTAAGTAAAAATTCAAAATTTTATCCCTCAGAATTACCAAATTTCAGTCAAACCACATTGTTATCAGGAGAAAACTCTGCTTGTGGACAAATAGAAATGTCATACACAACATTTATCGCTGCTACAAGAAAATATTTGCCTGACTATTTCAAGTGTCAAACAAACAAAAATTCTTATGGCATCATTCATTTGGGGGAACGAAAAATCCACGTACTTATTTTTCTATACTACTTGCAGTAGAATAGGTAGCCTAGTGGATTGTATCATCATACTGCTTTAAAAGTAAGCCATTATTCGATAACCATCCAATTCTTAATTCATATAAACAATCACAACCTCATCAATCTCAAAACCCACAAAATTTGTCACAAAAATTAAGAGTTTTTCGAATTAGCTGTACTTTACTCTAGAGAAATGTTAGAATTACTGCTAAGAAAAGTTTTATACATCTATTATAAGAATGGTTTTTTATCAACTTTGAA
The DNA here is from genome assembly GCA_963169105.1 of Ceriagrion tenellum. Taxonomy (NCBI): domain Eukaryota; kingdom Metazoa; phylum Arthropoda; class Insecta; order Odonata; family Coenagrionidae; genus Ceriagrion; species Ceriagrion tenellum. The sequence continues at coordinate 96,069,776 of OY720643.1, forward strand.
TAAAAATATCACAAGAATTAGTAACCTATAATTTTATTGGCGAAAAGATCTTTGTTTTTACCTACTTTTCAGAAAAATGGACAAGTGGACAATGTGGCGGAGTGAATGTGCTTTCATCATTTCACCAATCGCTCGTCATTTGAGAAACGACTCCCCAACCAAAGGCCATTTAAGTGAAGTACACACAGTTGGTTTCATCAATCGCCATGGCATATTAAACATATGGTCATGCAATATGTTAATAAGGCCCAATAATTTAGTCCTTGGTATTCAGCAAAAATATCACTCGCATAAAAATTCTCACACTTTGTTGATTCCTTTGTGGAAATAAACTACTCTCTAATTGAGTTAACCAAAGACCAAACGGTAATGTGTCATAAGAAGCATTTGGTGCATCAGTTTTTATCAATTATATCCGCAGCTGTAACTAAAATAAGACTCCAAAAATAAAAACTAAGGAGTTTATGGTGGTGTTCGTAATAGACACAAAACCTTAATAACCATGCATTTTGTTTTAGAAACATGTAGAAAATGCTTTCGTAGGTAAAAATAAAAATAAAATTAACTCTTAGAATTGGAAAAATTTAATCTGACCACTGTTATGGTAATAAAAAACTCTTATTTTGGATAAATAGGATATAATGCTGCTACCTATCATCCAAAATTTGCAAATAAACAATAGAAAAACCTTCATTTTACTGTAATCAGTTCTTAAAACGTGTTATATATTTCAGAGATGTATCGTGGTTTGATGTACAACAAGAATATACTGCAGGGATTCATATTTTTTCTAAAAGATTTTGTGCCCCTACTCTCTAGCGGAAAGTAATTTATGAATGTAGAAAAAGACCATTCTACTGTGTAGCCTAACTTGAAATTCAAATGCAACAGGGAGTTGCGTCCGAACGCCCAGTTCAACCTGGCGGAGATGATCGCTCGAGTGTTCCTCCAAGGAAGTGCTTGCGGTCGAAGCGGGGCTGGAATAGCTCATCCCTGGCGGAAGGCTGGGGAAATCACTTGACGTAGGCCAAGAAAGGGGGTGAGTGACCTGAAATTGGGACACGCATGAGGAACCTAGGAGTGTAGGCACTTAGGAAGAAGCCATGTGCCGAGAATATCACGTAGAATACAAATCAATCTGTAACCCAGCGGCAGGCGCGCTGCTTTTCGGTACACGATCGGGAGCGCAGTTTACAAAGTAAACATATGAGTCTTGATTTAAGTTAATACATATTATTCAAGAGTTTATTGATTAAGTGATGAATTCTTTAATATTATATCCTTAAGAGAGTTTGAAAAATGTTATTACCCACCTCTGTATCGTATACACTTATTACGAATCCATTGCATTTTTTTTATCACTTTTATTGAACATAAAGTACATGTTCTCACGCTACTTGAATGCTTTTTATGAATGAAATATGAAAAAACAAAGCATTTAATGGCCGTTGCAGCATTTGTACTAGCTACTCACATTCTACCTTTTTGTCAGTATATACAATGTATTCTTCCACTTTTTTGTGTATTTGGGTAGAACAGTAACTATTTTGAACTACGAATAAGAATGGCACGTAATAAATTCAACAGCCAAATTGTATTTTTTTTCACATTATAGTGTATATTAAGGGATTGGACATATTTTTAATGAATAACAAATCAATTAACGTAAATTAACTGCAAAAACAATGATTTGTTTCAATGATAATAATGATGACTTGCTAGTCATCAATGATGATGACTTGCTAGGCAACCTCTGCCATGTCCACGAGCAGGCGCGCTGTTTACTTTGTTCACATCGCGTGACGGTCACCAATAAAAGTTCCTCTGCCACTGAGACGTGACCAAATATTTACTTAAAAATTTCTTAAATCGAAGACAAAAGACTGCTAGAGGAATACAATGATGGGTCCCAGTTCGAGAAACGTTTTACATACTTTACCGACCAGAAATCCAAGACCGTTTTCTTTGTAAACGGGCGCGCCCGCCGGAAGAGTAAGCGTGACGCCAATCCCATATCCTTCCATTTTTCCGTTGATGCTATGTCCGATCATGCTTCTTCGTACATAATGAGCAAGTTGAACATTTAAAAATATTTTGGAATATTCAACTGCAAGTTTAGTACAATTTTTACACAATAATTAAGTTACCCCTTTCCTTTTTTGATAACTATTCACAGTTCTCCCAATAAAAAGAGGAATATTTTGTTCCAAATAACCTTCCCTGAATTTCCATTAACCCACTCTTTTCCATCTCATTTTCCCAAACCACCTTCTCCTGGATAGTTGCCAAACGATCTTAGTATTTACTCTTTGTAAATGACAGATATCTGCATTAGTGCAGGTAGTTCTATTTTTAGAATATTCCACGTAAAATCACTTAATTCGGTCACTATTCCCTTATAAAGAAGCGTTCACACAAAATGAGGGCTTACAGAAACATTTTTGAGTATTTTTTTATCTTTTATTTAAATTACTATTTTTTGGGAAATACCTAAGATTTAAAATTAATTAAACGTATATATTCATTTTACAATATTAATTGGTATTTAGATGATAAAGGCATATGCATGGATATAATGAACCAGTGGCATCATTCGACTGCTAAGTATTTTACGATTCCCTTCACAGAATCTGTACATACTTCATCAACACTCCAAACAAATCACGTTCGTTCCTTCGAATTCTGAAAAAGTTTAATTTAATGGATCAATTCTGACCTCAATTTATATATAACGCTTTGGTGCCATTTTGATTGATGTCAAAAATAAGATTTCAGTCAGATGAGAGAAAACTCTCATCGCTTGTGTTAGTGATAAAAAATAATTAGAGTCATATCAACTTTATTGAGGGTATAGAACTTCAACTTACAAATTATCCTCCTTACAATTATTCTCATGTAGCGTGTTATGGCCTTAAAGCTAACCTCGTCAAAAACTTATGCTTACATGCAACGAAAATTACAAAAAACAAGGCTCTCATATTCTATATGGGCGCGGAATAAAAGAAAAGACAGTACCAAAAAGATTTGTCCGTAAGCGTTACTTGACATTGCAATGGTGATTGCTCATGTTAAGTCTAGGACATATGATGTGGAAGGGTGGCAGCTGAAATTAATGGTCCTGAACCTCAAAGAGGCTGTTGCTGGAGCATCTAAGTCCAGTGTCGTGGTTATTAGACTAGTGCGACCGCGTTTAAGACGCCGTTCAGAGGCAGCAGCGGGACCATTTCAATTACTATGACATTACGATAGGTACCGCAAAAACAATTAGGAAACAGAAACCTCTAGGTAATCATACTTCATAGTCTCCTTAATACTTTACTCCATACTCCATAGTCTCTTCCATATTCTTCTTTATTCTAAAATCACGAAAACTCTAATGATTGTTATAAGGAAAAAGGGTATAAACATCCTAATTAGGGAGTATTTTTCCCAAAGAATAAAATAATTAAGCAATTTGACCAGTCTTTATAATAAATAAAATACACATAACTTAAATTTTATTCCTAAATAGATTCATATTATGCGTTTTGATGAATATATTTTGAAAGAACTTTAGCTCAGGATGTGAAAAGAACGGTTTAAAAAAGGAAATTTCAAGATAATTTGTGTAAATTTGTTGTTTTTCAACGAGTTTGAACCAAAGCAGAATTCAACAATAAAAACTTTCGCTAAACTTCTATTCTTGCAAAACTCCTCCCTATAGGTGCACCTAATCTTTCACAATTCATTGTGCCTAAGAAATAAACCCTGAAAATTACATAGATGAACACAAATTCTTGAATTTTTATATTGAAGTGGATGTAAATTACTTAACGACGAACCCAAGAGTTATGGCATAAAATTTTGAACATTTAATTTGAACAAGAAACACTTGACTATGAGCACAGTTTGAATACTTGTCACATCGGGTTGTTAAATAATCCATCAATGTTTAAAAAATGTTGAAATTAAACGTGTAAGGTATGGATATATTCTTTTATATAAATGATTACTGCGGTTTACTCCATTTTTTCTTTGATAGTAAAATACATTGAAGGCTCTTAAATAATATTTGAATTATTTTTGGGTATAGATTTGTCTCATTCGTACCAATATCGTGCCAACCTTTGCCTCAATCCGACAGTTTACTGCAGCATTCTGAAATCGAATACGGTTACTTGGACGAGTTTTGTTTATGGTAGTTTGATAGCTTAGTGGGTGCGTTAATTTGAATCTCCACTCAAGCTTTAGTCATCCTGACTAGGGAACTCTCTCACTTCAGCATCTGCACACTCATCGTTCAAGTAAATTCTGTCACCGTGGCACCTCTTATTAGGCGCTGAAGTGAAGTTGTTGCCATTGAGACATCTGTAGGTTTTAAAGGACTTAATGCTATTCTTTTTAAGAAGTGGTGATTTTCCATAAAGCCCTTGTACATTAAAATTTTATAACTTACGTAGAAGCATTGAATTACATATTCCAAAGCCAAATCTCTAATTATGTAACAGGTCTGTTTTTTCCATTGGCCCAAATACTTAAGAGTAAAGAGTAAATATATTTTTTGTAAAAAGGTTATAAATTGGCTATTATCTCATAATGATATAGAAGTCTTATTATTATTTCATGGTTGCGTATTGTATAAAAAGTAGTAATGTAATTTGTTTTTCCACTGTTAAATTTTTAACATTCTTAAACATTGTAAGAAGCTTATTTTTTATCCTTGTATGCTCTCGTTTATTGGTTTATTGGTTTGGTCTTCATTTTTTGCTCATGACTTGTCTAAAACGCCATTGCTATATTTTTCAATGATATATTTTAAACGCATAAATATGTTCTGGTATGTACTACACTGGTGTAAACCATTGAATCTACCTAAAGCCCAACAGTTTTATTGATAAAATTTTTTCTGTGATTTTTTTAACTGGAGCAATAAATTTATCTAACTATCTATTATGTCATTGTCATTTTAAATGGGCCCTAATCTGCATTTATCCACAAGCGGATGGGTTATTAACTCCACAAAGATAACCCACTTCCAGGATTCATCATTTAGTGAGTCTTGCTTTTTCTTTAGCCAATAAGAATACTAAAAGGTTTGTATGAAATTATTTTTTCGGTTACTTGAAACTTTTTCCTTTATGATACACTTCAAAAGTGCTAGATAAGCCTTCAGATGGGAATTGAATAGTTCTACTATCCTAGAGTAATTTTTCTGTGCAAGTTGCAAAGAGGATGGCTGAAAATATATGTTTATCGATATTTACCACATCCTTTATTTTATTTTGCATGAATTATAAAATATTCAGAAAAATGCCTATGTTAATGCTAACATAAGAAATATCTATTCAGCAACATTCACCGCTTTTTATATAATCATCCTTCTTCTCAATATCTTTCTTGCTGTAGAATTCCCTTCTTTGCGAAGATGAGTGTAATATAGTTAAGATAATCGATAACTCCTTTAACTGCTATTATCTCAAAGACACTCTGGATAAGGAGTCAGTTTGGAGCTACGCCTAGAGCTAAAGTGAAATCTGAGAAAATCCAATTGTCTAGTTCCCTAAAAAAGTACCCAATCCACTACACAATCAACTCTATCCCATTGAACTGAGCCTCTTCAATTAAATTTATAGGTGTAATAAAGGAACAGAAACTCATCTAAATAGTCCGCATTTAAGTTAAGGTTATTAAATCTAAAACTATGTCCAATTTAGACTCACTTTACCGTTTCACAGAAATTTGAGATTTCAGAGCATTCTTATTTCTAACCCTTCCATTAAAAAAAATCTCTTTCTGCTCCCCTACATGATTGATGTAAGTTCCAATCTATGCAGAATTTATGCAGCTTTTTTTGCTTTTATGCAGAATTTCTAGTTCCTTCACAAATTTTGTTTAAAGAAAGCAAAGTGCCTCGTCTCACCAACCTATAGACTGATGTTTTCTTGTTCTCTCTGCCCGTCAATATTCATGAAAATATTTTCCATTTAAAAGTGACCTTTAGCTCATACATATAGCAATCTAAACTCAGACATTGAATTCCCTGACCTGATTTCCTTAATAAATTTCAGAATACCAACCCGACCCACCAGGAGACTCCCAGATTTTCACTCATCAAACAATTCCATAATTTTCACCTCTCTTATCGTCTAAATCCCATACCTCAAAACGTTAATAATTTCACCGTATCTTCTAATTTCTTTGATAACCAAGCTGTGTGTCATTCCGACTCATAATATTTTTTACGTTTTCAAGTGTTCACTTTAAAATGTCATCATGCTTTATGTGATCATTTATTTTAACTTTAAAAAAATATAAATAAACCATGAAGAAGAGGATCAATATCACACTCGAAAAATGGTATCTACTTGTTTTCCTAGAGCAAACTAAGGTTATACAATGATCTAGGGTAAAGTATTGAGTATGCTATCTCTATGCTTCGGGCAGTGATTTTTACATCCACCACGGTTATTTGAAACTTCATTCCATGCATATAGTATATCTAGGATACATAAATTAAATTACTTATCGGTTTCATAGAACGTCATAGGTTTTTTAAGAACCGATAAGTTTCTTTTTTGTACCACAAAAAGTAATAATTGGTTGGTATTTGACATTAGGAAGCAAAATTTTGAAGGGGAAGTTAAAGCTTCCTCTGAAATATTAGGCTGAAAATGGATTAAATGATTCGAAAATAATAATTAAAAATACTTTACCATTATTTTCGCATGCAATGTATATTCATTAAATCGTTTCACTTAAAAAAGAAGCTAAATTTCATATATATTATGCAGTAGTACAAAGTTGCAATCATGATGACGAGTCTAAACGATGAGATATGCCGAAGGAGTATAAGGACTCCCCTTCAAAGAAAGTAAAATCTAAAGCGGTTTCAATGCATGATCAATCAAATAAATATCATTGAAGAGGTATTTGCTACCATAACTCTATCGTATTAGGAGTCGTGTGCAGGCTTGCATCTTTAGCTCTAAATAATCAAACAAAGCAAAGAGTAGATCTCTCCATGTTTTCTGGGATTTCTTCCGCGTCAGTTATTTGTGGGACAACAGTTTCACTGGCAGTCCTGCTAGCCAATCTAAATCCAGGCTAGAAATAGCTAAATCCAGGAAAACATGGAGAGATCTACATTCCAGCTCCGCGGAAACCTGAGAACCAACAAAGCAAAGAGTAATTGGACTAAAATTACCCAGGTAATCAAGATACAAATTAAAAGACTTCAATTTTGTCAACTTTAAAAGCTACTCTGTAAGTTTTCATATCCAGCACCGTCCAAAATTGATGGAAAATAGATTTTTAAATAGAAAATCACATTTGCTACAAACTATGCTCGGATAATACTGCGGTGCAGTTATCTCCAATCCACAACGCATTTATATCCTCTCCTCAACTGTTTCCTTTGGTTTGAATTTCCAGAAACTGAGAATGATTTTTCCATGGGTTAAGCTCCTCAATTCAGCTATTCCCAATCAACATGACATTGGGTTTCAAAAGCCACTTACCCTTTGTCGATCATCCTTAATTGCAACTCTAACTAGTTTGCCTTCATTTTAAAGGGTTAATTACTTTTCATTTTAATGAGTAGCGAGTGCCGAAATTTGGGTAATCTCGTCGGCACTGGAACAAATCTGGTGCTTTCTCAAACTGTAGGGTTACATGAGAAGCCAATTTTATAGTTTCACAATACGAAGTGAGGCATATACGAGGAAAAAAGAGTGAAAGGGACAAAAAATATTGAAAAATATAGAAAAAAATTGTGGAATCAAAGAAAGGTGGGAGGTCAAATACAATATAACATTTTCAAGTGCAGGTACTCATAATTGGACTCACAAAATGAATGGTTGGACGAGGGCAAATTAGTGGCGAGGGGTTAGCGAATGAAGGTGTATGCGCAAAGGTTTAGGGCGCCCGAGAAAAAGATGAAATGAATGTAGGATTTCATTATTAATGAAGAATAAGCAAATAACCTGAGCGTAAAGCCGAGAAGACTTTAGGTCAAATTAATTTCAGCGTTAAAAAAATTATTATTTTATCTATTCCTATCCATACTGGTGAAAGACAAAAAAAATTGTTTCACGACACTTTTTACCTATAAAATAGGAAGCATGAATAGAAAACAAACACACATTTAACTAAAGAAAGCCATACAGTATCTTTATCACTTAGTCAACTTTTTCATTTAAAACGTACGTCAATTTTTGATTTTTCTAGGTTCCAAATAGATTTTCATAGAAAATCATATTTATTTGGTCAAAACTGCCTTTGAGAATATATAATTATTGGAATTTTAAAAACACGAGTAAAATTTTCACGCATTATTTAGGTACCAAAACGGCTTTAGACGAGGCAACCAGTGAAGTGGATGAGGTATCCATTTAAAATATATTTAAGGCGTATGTGCGCCTACACATACTAGGATATTTTTGAGCATTCTAGTTCACTAAATTTAATGATGCTTTTTTTCCATCACTGAATAAAATCGAAATAATTTAGTAAAAATTGCTATAAGATTAAAAAAATATTATTTTAACCTGCTAAAGAGCCGAAAATAATAAAATAATGTGATAAAATGGAAATTCCTACTCGAGAATAGGAGAAAATACTGGAGTTTAAAATGATATGTAATTAATATTCAGTGTGAGAGATATGAAAAACTTCTATGTACGTATTTTCATTTGCACCAGGCTTCTCATCAAAAGGAAAAGCATCAGTCGTCTGTGACCAATTTTTCAATATGGCAACATATCAAATTTTCTCTCCCATAAATTATTAGAACGAAAATGTCGGGCATCAAAACCAGATGGCTCTTTTGAAAGAGGGAAAAAGGCAAGAGCCTTATGAATAGAAATGATGGGGCAAGAGAAAGTAGGGCCCGAGAGAAAGAGAGAGGGAGAGAGACATGGGGTCTGGAGTTTAACATCCCTTCCGGCAGGCGCTGGTGTCGTAAACAGTCAGAATGACTTCGGCAAGCGCTAGAAGGATGCATTGGATAATCCAATGAAAGAGAGCCAAATAAATATCACTACATCCATGCGGTCTACGCAGACATATCTGTGATCTAAATGCTGCACATCAATTCTCTTTGCGTTAATATATAAACACCAGGGATCATCAGCGAGAAAGAAAGTCATATTTATCATCTGATCATCTACCATAAAGTCACAAGGGTAGGATGAAAAAGGAAAAATTTCTTCATTTCCATCCTTTCAGCGCGCGTCATGTGATTCTATATTTCACAACGGGAAAACGTCGGTCAACCAGAATTAGCTATCAGTACGGGATTATATCGCGATTTCCCAAGTAAAACCCAATCTTAGAGCTTACATATACAACTATTAGCTATATCTCTTAATACTATAAATGATGGGAGCATTAAAAGGCAAGTTAATACTAAAAGAAATTAATGTTTCTATAATGCGGCTGATTGATAATAGATTTTAATTGGTGGATGACTTTTTTGACCAAATTCTGCTTACCTGCGAACAAAATGGAGATGCATCTCGTGGGTCTAGCATATAATAATAGTCAAATGCGAAAACAGACACGACATGAAAGTATCGATTGCCTTTCCTACAGAGAAGGAGCAAGTCATATCACTGGTTATTGCTTGAAGCAACTATCTCCATAGGAAATAGATTAGTTTCCAAACATTGCATGTAACAAATGATGAATGTAGCACCACTTCGTCTCATGTGCTACAATGTAGACTTGAGGCCTGAACATCTAGTTCGCATAAACCCCCCTCGAAATTCACCTTGAACGAAGATGGCTTGGTGGTATACCTGGCTAATACACCTGACCGGCAATTGGGGGATCCGGGTTCGCATCCCGGTCAAGTCAAATGATTTTTTCACAGCGAATTTCAACCCTGGTGAAATAGATTAGCTTATTCTCGCTCCTATTAATTTCTCCCGCATATTTTACCACATTTTGCAGTTCAAATAATACATGGGAGTAGAAGTAAAAACAACTGCCATCGCCTATGTCACACTGAATCTCGCCTGATCATTTTTTTAATAACCTAATCAAGGTTTTAATCAGGCTAAGCTCTTAAATGAAATACGCTGGCTTACAATAATCAGGCTGAGTGTTACAAGCAAATGATAATCAGGCTGAAAGAGTGAATGGTTTCTTTACCCGGTTCTTACTACCACAGAATAAAAATTGCATCCAATGGTTTACATCGGTCTAACACTGTATCGATCGAACGAAAAGATTCACTTGGCGTGGAAGCACCAATCGCTAATTTCCTTTCCCATAGAGAACGCAACAAGTTACCGCACCTGTATTTCCTGGAGGCGATCGTCTCTATAGGACGTAAATTGCTTTGTTTATCCCCGTCACAGAGGATAGTTAAGAACTAAGGGTTAGGTCGACCGGCTAACTTATAGAGTTTCAAAGTGTGGAAGCCTTTGCAATTAAAACAAATCGAGCTTAAGCAGTCCTGTGACGGCCACGTTACAACAACAGCGCGTTAAACTAAGTGGTCAAGTCAAGAACTTTTTTGATGTCTAGCAATGTTGTTGAAGCACAATTGTTAAGTTATTTCATGCTAGGTGTTAGATTCCTCAAATTATAATGAAAAAGGTGAAAACATAACCGTGACTTCTAAGAGTATCCACCAACCAAGCTATGAAAAGTCTTAGCAGTGCTTTTCATCTCCAATCACACGATACTACAAGCTATCAAAACATCTTCTAAGAATAAAAAAATACAAATAAACTCACAATAATAATGCAGAAAAAAATAGCATCAATATACAATTAAGCCAGTTTTATCATTTCTGGTGGAATATGTTTCAGTAAAATCATTCTTTATATTTTCTTCAAACTATAAATACAGTAACTGACTATTAATCACTAATCTTACCTGAGAGTTTTATGTAATAGAGGAAACTTAAAGACTCTCATTAGACAAAGTTAACTTTTAGGTCTCGTCATCTTGTAGTTTATCATTGAAAAGCTATATTAGTAACACCAGAAAAGAAAATTATATGTTCGGGATACGCTTTCAGAAAGGCTAAGCTTTAAAAAATCATTGCTAAACTTTTTCAAATCCGGCTAGATTTATGAGTATTGGGTAGGCATAAAGTACGTAAAATTCGTAGTTACATGGCCATTAAAACAACTGAAGATGTCAGGATGATTTTTACCGTATTACATTGAACAGCCTCATCGACAGCCCATGGATGAGAACAGGGAGTATTCTCCCGGACCAGGGATGAGAACAAATATGTTGCTACGTTTGCCATTAAAACTTAATTTTAAAAATAATAAGCACTAAAGTTAACAAGTCCTCATATTAATAGCCTTATTAGCCAACAAGCACTTCAAAAAGAAACATTTCTTAAAAAATAATTCTGTCAGGTTGGCATTGATTTGACGCTACTTAAAAGATAGCGCCTTGTTTCTACGTTCGTGCATGGGTAAGAACGAATCGAGAAATGTGTTAGCAAAATTTTTGAAAATATCGACACATAATTTTTTCATAAAAAGTGCGGATGATTATTTTTTACGGTTTTGCATTCTCCCCTTTATCGTCAGCAACGTAAATATCTTTTCGATAAGTCAAGCTTTGAAATAATTCTCTACAATAGATCCTATTCTCAAACTTAATTCATTTTTTCCATTACTTAAGCCTTTTGAAATATTATATCTTGTTATGGAGATATCTCGGCAGGTATATTATAAATAATGTACCGTATTTACCTGAATATATGGCCTCCTCCATATATAAAACCCCCAACTTTTGAGGCTCATATTCCAGGAAAAATATAAAACAGGTGGCAGAGCCCTCAGAGAAGTACCCAGCCAGTTTGGAAAGAATGTGTGATGCTTTGAGTGTGTAAAGTCGGTCTAATGTTCAAATTTATTATGCGATGAGTTTGAACGCGCTTATAATTTCAAATAGTCGTGTTACATAACTTTAAATATCAGTATGGGCACTCCCTCTGGCCTATCCTCCCCGTATAAACCCCCCCCCACTTTTGAAACGTATTTTTCGGAAAGAAAGGGGGGTCTTATATTCAGGTAAATGCGATAAACCCAAATTTTAGAAGTATTTTCTAGAAATTAAGTTGATTGAATCGTTTAAATTTCATTGGTCGCCTAATTTACAATGGTTCCAATAATTAGATAACATTTCCCATCTAAAGGCTGCTAAAGAAAAGAAAATGCTACTTTTCACATAGTTTCCCAACGTTGCTTAGATTTTTACCGTGAGAAATAAGGGGCTCTGTATGGATTAGGCCATAATGCAAGAGGAGCATCCCTTAGAGAGTGGGGTCTTGAGCGCAAAATAAAGTTCCTCCATCGATTGAATGGGAATAGCACACCTGGCGCTAGGATCAAGGTTCCCGGAAGTAAATTTATTTGGAAAGGATGGTTACGTGAAGCGTTCAATGTCGTTTTTAGTAAGAGGGTTCTTCTGGATTCTAAATCTGCAAAGGATGGGGATGTATTTGTACATTAACAGGGTCGAGATCTCTGCGGACTGCGGACTATGCGAGAAAATCGTTTTACCATGAAACTTTGGTAAAAAGATATTCTCGCAAGGATGCTCTTATACACATCATAATTATTACTCATTCAATTCTATGATAAGTTGAAAGTTGCCATTTACTCTGCTCTGTTCCTCCATTATGAACTAGTTACCAATTTTTCACTCAGCAAGAGATAATGGGTTTCAAATTATCAAAAAATGTGTTACACAACTAAACAGGAATTTTTAAATGGAATTTTTTTCCTTTTTTTAACCAAAAATCGCCCTGAAGACACCGACCAAAATGTGAACACTGAGCAGTCAGGTTAACTGGGTTCCTTTTTTAAATTAAAATTGCATCCTTTCAGGAAATAAAAGTCTTGTTTCATTAAGTACGGGCAGTTATTATTCCATTTGATATTCCTGAAATTTATTTTGTACACTCAGTGCTATGTAATTTATTCCCATATTTTTTAATGGGTGTTAGAAATTAATATTTCACAAGAACATACAAGGGTTAACTGGGGACGGATACAATAACCTACCAAAATTCATATTTTAGACATTCACCAAGATGTAGGTAAACGTTTAAAGTATCTTTTTATAAAGGAAGCTTCTTTCTACACTCGATAAGGATAACTTGATAACTGCTATGTAACTCTTCGGTTGAATTGTTAGTGTTATTCGTTCACTGTTATCATTTTCAATGGTTTTAAATAAACGAAAAATTAATCAAATTTTAAGCAATGTTATGAAAACATGAATGCTTCCAATTAGTCCATTAATTTCTTGCTTGATACCAACAATCCCTTCCGACTAACAGCAATGGCTACCTTTGCTGCAAGAGATCATCGCGCTAACGATTCCAGGAATCCGTACCTTCCCGCGCTAAAACCACTAATCCTGAAATTCATAAATGATTCAACGATTATCCTCGATTCACGCAAAACTCATCCCGCCTCAACTGAACTTGTGACCCGAGAGCAGAAACATTCATGAATCAGGCAAAATAAATTGACTCTGAATAATGCAGAACTTGAATTTTCAATTAGCTTGCTTTCATGCACTCAGGAGGCAGGGAACAAACCAATCTGATCGCAAAATTTCGGATGAAATTAAATTTTTATAACAGACAGATGTATGAAGAATTGAAGTTCTTTATAACTGTGTTTTTATTTTCATGACATAATTCCATTGAGTTCCATTGATGAATACATTTTGAGAGAAGGATGTAGCATTCTAAGAAATAAGGTTACGTACGTAAAGAGATAATACGTACCGAAACTCAATGATGGTGTTAGATGAACATAACAACCGTTGGGTATCTGGCAAGACTATGCACATAACCGAACGAGAGTAACAGCATAACCTTTGACTTCACCAGACAAGAACACAAAAAACAAATACATCCACACTTGGCAGCAAAAACCTCCAACTCGGGAAAGCTCTTGACATTCTTTCTATTACGACCTACCTTCACTCGTACGACTCCAAGATCACCAGGGTATTCTTCTATCGACATCATAGTTGATACTGAATTCAATCCCATGTCAAAAAAGAGAGAAGAAACTAGGCCTACCCTCGTTCTCTCATTTTAGGCTATATGAAAAGTTTTTTAACTCCCATAAAATGAATTGAACTCGCATGTTTAAACAAACAAGATACCAGTACCAAGACTTGTCAGTATAAGGCCGACCTTCTTGTACATATTTAATGCATTATGCTAACGTGGGATGAGGAATGGTCTCTTGTGTAAAAGACCGCTGAGCCATCTTTTCCACCCTCTCCAACACATCTACCTCCACCGAGACGAGAAAAGAACACAGAGCCTCTCCATCTCCGCTTTCATCCTAAGAGAGTTTCATCCACGCTACCTAACCTTTGGCCCTTAAACGACAAATATGTTCAAGGCAAAAATACGGTAACAACGGTAGCCACTAAATAATGTATGTATGTCCAATTCACAGATGAAGGAAAGCATGATAAGAAATGTCAGTTTCACTAAGCCAAACATACATTCCACGCAATTACCTTTCAAATATAACCTGAGTAAAGCCATATCATACTTATATTTGGTTCAATAGATTTTTGTACTTCGGCAGCATGACCTTTGGTGTATTTTAGAGCGACACAGAAAATATAATGGCGCCTCACTATATATATAGGCCTGACAGAAGTGATAAAATAAGAGAGATACATTGCTGAACAGATAAGTACAGGAACTCATTCTTCCGGCGCACAATAAGGGATCAAAATAAAAGATGATCTCCACTAAATACACTCCCATAATTTACGTCACATAATACACGTCACAATTTCTCCTCCCAAAAACGTATCCCTTACATTTTTACACGGCTGGTGTCCAAACACCCCCTGCTACATATCCATGCGGCGGCTCCCAGGGTAGTATGTAGATGTAGACAGTCGGATTGTAAAGGAAGTTTTTTTGTAAGAGGAGAATTCCACCTCTATCAATCCATTCGTAAAGGAAATAGATACCCTTCCTAGCTTCAGATAGTGTAAAATGTGGAGCAGCCACACTGAAGTGACCCATTTTGATTGTCGTCAAACCTTCACCCTTCGTATCAAAATTCCTACCATTTCACATTTCCTCCTCTAGGGAATCATCTTTGCCCGGTGGTGATATGTGAGGCAGTCTTTCTCCGGGTGATACACCCTCCTTTCTCTCACAGAGGAGTCCCATATCTTCCACCAAGTTTGCCCCCACGCATCACCACTTTTAAATCAACCACCCAAGCTATATTTTCGGATTATCCCGCCATTGTAGTCTCTTCTTCATCCACAGGAGAAGCGCCCAGATATAAAATAATGGCCGGGGCGAAAAACGCTTTGGACAGAGACGAGACTGGTTGGGCATTTCTGGGCGTGGCAAGTCACTTTCGCCGGACTCTCTGACGCCACCTTTACGCATCAAACATCTACATTCACACGTTACCTTACAAGTTGCAACAAGAGCGCGTGGAACACGTGGCATACGAGTAGCACACGTAAGGAAACTTTGAAGGATGAAATGACAATACAGCATTCGGCGTACATTTTTATGAAAAATAAGTATGTGCAAGCTGTGCTGCTTCATTATTCATAAATCAGTTTGAAAATATTAATAAGTTATAAAAAAGTTATAAAATCATGGTCGAAGAAAACAACTTCACTTTTCCGCATTAATCTACGTTTCCAATCGTGCACGGTTTTACCCTCACCAATTTAGTTCATAGATAATTAGGCGAAAGCTGCGACATTAACATACATATTATGTCAAAGATGAATATCCGCCCCACTTGTTTAGAAGCTGATTTAATGAAACAACCATTCTATTACTATAAATTACCTAAAAGCTATACTCTACCGGGGAAAGCAGTGAATTGTGGTGTCTAGCGCATAAAAGAAAGGGAGAGAGAGAGAAGAAGAAGAAAGGGAGAGAGATGAAATAGACGGAAAGCACGAAAAGGAATATATTAAACATGTAACCAACAACTCAGGAGCCTAGCTTCTCCAATTTTCGTGTCATTAGTGATGCGCGGAAAAATATATTTCTCTATTATTCAATTTTACAGAGCAACGTTTCTTCTGATGATTACTCTGTCCCAAAGGTATACCTTGTGATTAAAATAATATTCTCCAAGTCACCCTGAAGCTCACAAGGTCAAATATTTTCTAGTAACTTCAGCCTACATGAAGCCTCCAAGTCTCTGTCGGCTCCTGATCCCATTAATATTTTTTAAAAATTTTCCTTTTCATGAAATATTTTTTTAAGAAAGGTAAGCATTCCTTTAGATTTTTTCTTCGGTCTACGGAATTGTTCTATGTATTTATCTCAGACATTAGCGGTGTATTGTAACACGGGGTTAATGTATACATAAGTTCGGCAGTGTATTACATTTGCCTGCTCGAATGAATTATTTATTGTGAAATGAAATAAATGTTTTTCCTGGCATTAAATGATAACCTCCCTGTTATGAAGAAACCAGGAGGTCTGAAGTTTTAGGAAACAATTTTTAATATAGCGTTCAAGTCTCGATCAAGCCTGCTGTATTAGACTTAACTCTTCCGTTACAGGAATATTTACCATATCAGGGCTGTATAAGGCAAATTTCCAATTCTTTCAAGCTATGAGTTTCAGTTTCAAGAAAAACTGGATAAACGGCGTCGATTTTTATGCCACACGTTGCATTAGTTAGACTCACTGGGCTGTTGCACATTTCTTGACCGAAATGGACGAATTTAGGATAAAATGGAATTTATTAATACCATAATCGATGCACGTCAGGGTTGTTTGAAATTCAGGCACGGAAAATAGTGCCAAATTGACATGCTAATAACAGCAAGAAAGGAAGAAAAGCTTCCCATGTTTGACAACCTTAAGGAAAATCAAAGCACTGCAGCTGTGGATTACGTTTCCGCCGTTTTTTTCCTTATTTTGAGCGCAAGAGTTTGCGCATAAATTCTCTTTCTAGTCAATTTTGTTGGTGAATGGGCTTGAAACGAATAGAAACTAACTTCATAGTTCCCTTGAAATGGCATTAGAGTACTAAAGCGAGCAACATGTCCTACCTTTTCGTGGAAACCAAGAGAAAAAACCTCACGTTGTTTTTCTTTTGATACCTTACACTGATTTCATCCCTAAGCGTGTTCGTCTTTAGTTAAAGGCAGAGGTGGTGCCATAACTTTGAAGGTTGCTCTAGAGGATGTAGGTCTTGGAGAGAGGGGGTTGGAGGGGATAAAAAGAAGGGTTGAATGGATCACTGATGGGTAGGAAAGGAAGTTATATTAGGGAGGAGGCACACAAAAGAGCGGGAGAAGCGAGCAGGATAAATTGGAGCGGCGACTGAAATACAGGAGGGGGAGAGAGAAACAGCAACAGCATGAACCACCCGGGGCGGTCTGTCCTCTCCACCTTTGGGGACGAATAATACACATCAAACCTATTAGGACGCTATGGTACAGTCCTGTTAAAAAAAATGTACCTCACCTCGGGGCCGAAAAATATTCCAGAGTTCCAAATTGACGCCTATGTGACAACGTGGACGAAACATGCCCACTTAGTGGCAAAGTAATAAATGCTTGGAACGGTACGAGAACCTTCCTTCCCGCATGATTAAGAAGTTTAAGAAAACACTTCTATTTCTTTAATTTGCTAACTTATACAGTATAGAATATAAACTGCACCTTTCTTCCCTTTTAATAGCAAAGCCATTAATTATAACACGCCTCAAAATTCATTTCGATGTTGAACTTGATGCTTTTACGGCAGTCCTTATTAAAAAATTCATCATACGTTTCTTTAACTGGGATAGGATTGCTGGTATTGAGTTTTTTATAAATAGTTCCGCAATCGTTTCCAAGATGATTGATATCAGGTTGTTATTCAGTTTTTTGCGCAAAATAATTGTCTCTAAACAACCAATTAGAGACAAATTAATCTAATATTTCAGTATTATGTGTGGACAATTGGCATTCTGGCTCTTTCTTGAAAATTATTACGAGGTTATTCATTGAAATGACGATACCTGACCTCAACCCATCAACACCCCCAAGAAACTTTACAAAATCTATTTCTTCTGCTAGCGGAAGTTTTGTTTTATAAGTGTCATTTTTAGTTATCTATAATTTTAATTGTTAATTTTCGGAATTATTTTAACCTTCTTTATGATATAAAAACTATTATTGAATTTAATGGGAACATCAAAAATTCCGCCCCCATAATGCTACCTGGGATGGACCTCCCCTTCTAAAGTACACCGATGGGGTGGAGAGAACTTGGGAAAAGAATGGGGAAAAGAGGGAAGAGGAAGAAGGATTAGGAGGAAGGAGAATGAATGCTGGGGAAGGGAGGAAGATGGAGCAGACGAAATAAAGGACCGGAATGCGGAAGGGAAGGATATAGGGTGGGAGGGGAAACGTAGAAAACAAAAGAGTGCGGAAAAGCGTAAAGGACGAAAAAGAGAGGGAGAGAAAAAAATGAGCGAAGAAATTTCAGGAGAGAGCGCTAATTTTTCTTAATGTCCACTCGTAAGCCCAAAACCTCCGTTGTCTCCGTCGGGGGTCTCTTGTTTCCCTTACGGTCACCACTATTTATCCTCCTCTCCCTATTTCCCACTCCTGTTCCCCCGGCTAGCATCACCACTCGACTCGGACACGCATTCAAACAACGAGTATTTTATTCATGAGATCCGTTAATTTCTTTTCCTCTCTTTTTTGTTGTTTGAAGCGTCCTTGGCATAATTACGCGCACTTCCTCTTTTTGTGCGAGAGGACCTTCTCTACTTAGAATTGCAAGAAGAACTTCTTCCTCCAAGATATTAACTTAACGCCACGATGCTGATAAGAGTGGAGGAGAACTTACAAAAATAAATACGTAGACTTATTAAACTTTTTGATCGAAACGGCTCTCGAGCCGACAAAACGTATGCAACACATGATCTAATGGAAAAAACTAGAAATATGCTAAGAAAAACCTAGTCGCACCTGTCAGTACTTTGTTACTCAAACTTTATTTTGATGGTATACTTCAAGGAATTTGTCTGCCTGAGTATAAGAAGCAAGGCATTAATCTCCTTCAACACTCTACAACGAGTATTTAGAAATGAATGAATGCGTCATGTTTAAAATTGACTGAAGGCTAACTTTTTAGAACATTACATCATTATTTTCCAAGTAAACTGGAAGAGAAAAAAGCAAAATATTATAAAAATACAAATGTAATTAAATATTGCCGCACGTTTTCATTGAGAATATGAAGCCATATTTTTACTTACTCTATAAAAATTTAACGGAGGTTCACCATATCAGACGGTGCTACTCTGTAGATAAAGCCTTGGCGCTCTTTCTCGAATTAATTTGTTTATTTTAATACTATGTTTGAAATCTCTGTTTCCACAATATATCGGCTTTCATTATGAACTTTCTACATGAAATTTAAACCCAATAAACAAGGATTCTATAGTATAATATAAGCTAGTTATAAGCCTTGAAAAGTTAGTTCAATTTACAGTCAAGAAAAAGAGAATATTAGATATCAAATATTTAAAGTGTATCTAATAGTTAGTTTTACGAGAAGTATACGGGACTTAATCAAGAGAAAACACAATAGGTGAAGAATGACAATTGAGAGGAAATTTTTCAACAACAGAAAATATTTTTCAGCCTTGCTTTGCAGACCTTCTCATTGAATGAGAGATTAAACAATTGGAATCTTGTCGCTAAAAATATAAATAATTTTCTAAAAACATTCACGTACATTTGTATTAAGGACCCATTAACACAGTATATAAAAATGTTTTTTTGGTGAAATGGCCATTTTAATCCGGATCCGTCACATAAATTTTAAAAAACTCATTACTTAGTGTACGTCCAACAAAAATTATAAATTAAAGGCTTTCACGTACAAATTGCTCATGAGAAACACATCCGCGTATGTAACAGTTTCACCCATTACGAATGACGAATATTTTTATGAGAGATTTTCTCCTCATAAAAGTATTGTACACTATTTTTTGAGTGTCAAATTTTATCGCATGCCCATTATTTAAGGTTCGACGGGAAGCAAATCGAACTGATCTACCGGTGCTTTTACGAAGAAATTACCACGAGAAGAAATCGGCCTGAGCCGGGAAAAGAACCTTTGATTTTCCGCACCAAAGCGCAAACCACTACTCTGTGCGGACCAGTGTGGACCAGTGTGAACCAGTGTGGACCTCGTATTCAATTTACGTTGAAAGGCAAAACTACTTCTATGCACTACAGAATACAGCATAGATTCTTCAAAAACACATACAAAATATTCCTGCAGCTGAGTGAAGCAGATTACTCTTGACAAGAAAAAAAAGAGGGAATGTTTTTTGCTATTATTTAACTTGATGAAATATTATTTGGCTTGATTTCTTTGAATGCATGCCTCTATTCTCTTACCTCTGATAAGTAGAATTTGGCTGTGACCGCGTGGATTGTGGCTTCTAGCAAACGTCTTAAATTGCTTGATAAATTTTGTGGGGCACTGTTGAACACCTTGCTCCCTCAAAGCTCTCAAAACTTCATGAGGTAAGAGGGCACCTCAGCAGTTAAACATATTCAACAACTCTGTGCGTTATTGAGGAATCCAAGTTTGAGTCCTGGTTCAGGCGAATGAATTTTCATTCAACGAAATTTTGGACTATCTGACTTGAAATAGATAACTGCGGACTCAAATAGAATAAGCTAATATCTGACTTGAAATATATAACTGCGGACTCAAATAGAATAAGCTAATATGCGTTATGCCGCTGACCGGTACTATATGAGATTTAATTGTTGATTTTGAAAGATAAAAATTGCACATATTTCTTCAAATTTAGATATCAATTGCCTTATAAATGTAAGTATTATTATTTCTTTCGCCACTCAGTAGCGTCTTCATTAATATGTTAACTTAAAACATTGAAGAAATATAAAAACTCTCAACAATATGTGCTACCTAAGTGCGAACTTGAATACACACCAGTGTAACTGAACATCATTGTACTGAAGTAATATTAGAAATTGTTACATGGTAAGAACTTTACTATTCGTCAATTATTTCTTTAACAGTGCGTTGCTGAGCTTGAATTATTACATTCTTCTTGGAAGAAAACGTAGCTCCTCATACATAATGGACAAACAAATAATGGAGTGAGAAAATTCGTGTGAGGTGTAGTAATAATAGTCCAAAACAATTGCTGAATATGCAAATAAGGTATTGACAGACTTTTTTAAGGATTGAATTTGCATTGTAGAACCTGATTTGACAAGTTTAATGACATTTTATTGTAATATGATGCTAGAAAGTGGTATTTTTCTAAAAATGCAGTTCAAAATTGTCTCCCGGCAACAACAGAGCAATTCTCAGGAGCATAATGTTTTTAAATGCTATTTTTGTTGTTTATTGCAGCAGCATAAATTTAAACATTTAGCGATAGCATTAATATTTATACATCAATGTTAACGGTGATTTACTCAGCAACAATAATTATATTAAATGAATTTATGTATTTTCATCCATTATACTAGTTCGTCTTTTGAATAAAGCAACGGAATTCTTTTCCATTTACGAAAGTTATCTGGGAATCACTTTTATACACATTTCATATATTTTCATCTATACATGGAATCCTACATGAGAAAAAAATGCGACGGATCACGGATACGTCCAAGATAAATAAAAAGTATATTTTGCATGGCGTATGACAGCCTAGAGTTCTATCAATTCCATCCGATAAATTTTCGTGAGCTGTCTATATCCTCGAACGCCACCTGGTGGCTCAAAAACAAATAAAGATAAGCTTCACTTCCAGTATAATCCATTGTTATTCAGCTTTTTCACCAACCTCATTCTGAGATACACTTTCAACGCTAAATGCAATGATGGTAAAATACACAAGTGATAAAATTTTATTTTAATGCATATCAACCATGAAAATGACATTTTTAGCATGATCAGAGTAATACGTTATGCATTGAAAGCCTTAACACAACTATTCTAGCTAAAGCTACATCCACGTAACATTAATAATGCTAATCTAATCTGAAACCTGGAATTTTAATCTAGGGAAAAACGTTTTTGATGTACTCTATAAAATATAAGTCATTAATTTCAATAAGTTTTATAATTGATGCAATAATTTATCACATGAAAAAATAAAAACTACGAATGCCAAAAGGCTGAGGTAAATTACGCTTTGTGGGTTTTATGTAATAAAAATGAGGTACCACTCACTCAAGAACGGTTCATTTATTTGAAATGAAGATAAATTAATGAATTAATCTTCATCTAATTATATATAGAGCTCTAAATATTTTTAAAGCCCCAAATACTAAACAGAAGGAAAAAAGAAAAATATTACTGATTACGAATCTTTAGGCATCGTTAAGAAGAATCCTTTAGTGGGGTTACCAGAAACTAAATTTAATCCACCAATGGTGCATAATGAATTGAATGAACCAATGAATGAATAAATGCGTTTTAACTAATTATATCTCCTATATTCATACGAGATAATAGCCAATGTTTTGCACCTTACAAAAAATATTGTACACTATTGGCCCAATTTTGATGTAAGTTCGCTTGAAGAGGAATCTGATAGGCTTGAGAAAATGTACAAATTCCTCAATAGGCCAACCAACTAAGAGAGGCTTGTACACAATTGCGTTTTTCATAACTACCAAAATTCTCATCAGTTGTGAAGTTAAAGTGTCAAACAGTTTACTTAAAAGGGATAAAGGAAATTTTCCTTTTTAGACTCACCATCTGTAATCAATATTAAAATACCTTTTTGTAAAACGGCCTTCATATGAAACACTGCTTTTACAAATATAAATTTATTGTTATAATTTTTTTAGATGATATGTTAAAAATCCAAATACTGGTGTAAAAGAATAAAATCTCTCTCAGTCTCAGAAACTCATGAGCATTTATGTTTTATCAGAGTTTTTTGTACAAATATTTAGAACAACAACGGAAAAGTGCTCCAAGAATAACATGGAATTGAGTACAAAATCAAAAGAAATTTCAAGATTTCTTTGTGAATGCATTGTCACCACTACTATTGATTCTGTAAATAATAAATCATTTATCTTTAGATGCCACAAATATATGCAACAGCACTACTTGGTTTTTATTTGCACTTAAATATTATAGCAGTTTTAGCATGAAGACTATAAAATTGAATCGTTACTACTTTGTATAAATATACAGACCTTTGCGTCATTTAAAATGAGATGAACCAATCATGACGTGACTAGAGATTTTAATGCAACGTGTTTTATAAAACATCTAAAACTTCAGTTTCAAACGAAATATTACAACAGAAGTTCTCGCCACTCTCGTTTATGTATTCAGTCTCCATTATACTCATGTAGAAGTGGATTAAATAGTTTAAGGTAAAACCTAAGGTTAATGTCTCTTGCTAATGTGCAGTTCCCCGCATTTGAGCTCATACACAATAATTTTCTACCCGAGTATATTTAAGCAAAAATTGCTCACGATAGTATCAACAATTCCATACTTCTCGATGATTAGATTAACTTACAATGCGCTAATGTTACTAAAGTATTATCCTAATTTTTGATATATTTTTTTCGCTAAAAATATGTAAGTTTTGTCGCAGGTACGAGATAACCACTCCCATAACGAAATAAAAATAATACGTGAAATTCACAGGTCGTTCACAAGTATTTTTAGACAGTGAAATAGTCTACCTCAACAGAGTCATCAATGATTATGATGAAAATATCCCTATCATCAAAACAAGAATAAAAAGGGAGTACATTCGTAGTCTAAGAGTTTCATTTTATAACAAAATGAACCGTAGTATACGTTTGAGGATAAATACTGCCTCGTTCACTTTTATTTCAACAACATGGTGGATGAGATCCTTCATTATTATCAAGGTACCAGCTATGAAAATAAGTTTTTTGCTGTTTTTCTGGGAATTACCTTATCGTAGCGGCCAAAATACACCTGCTCACTTACGCCAATAGCTTTCCATTATTTCACTATGACAATGCTATATCTCAAGCAATTCTGATCTCCACTATTCCTATCTGCTTTTATGACCCCAGGTCGAATGACTTTGCATCCAATTTATAATGGGGCAATTCATAATCCTTAAAATGTTGCTTTTTCCTCAAAGAAGGATTTTTTCTAGACCTCATAAGCATGACCTAGGGTACTACTACTACTGAATCACATAACACCAACACTGAGTAAAAAAAACAGGGGGTTTCAGATAATAAATTAAATAAGTGACAACATTCGAAGTAGCTTCATGACAGCGTAACCGTATACCCGCACCAAGGAAACAGCACTCGAAAAATAAAAAAAATAATCTGCCCTCTCTTCCCTTTAAGTCTATGATAACCCCTGTATATCCCTCACAGCTGGTCTCGAGGGCCTCTCAAGCAAGCGGCTTTTTGAGATTTCCTTCCGGTGGGACGAGATTGGTTTATCGCTCGTGAATACTCCCTTCCTTTTGTTCTGCTCTCGAGGAGTCGGATAACCGTATTACCTTTAGACCCCTACCCATGGACTTCAGGGTCCTTTGTAGCGATCTATTGGAGGGGAAAATATTTCGACGAGAAAAATGGGAATTCTCAAGTGTACAAGAAGAGGTTGAGGCCGATTTCACGACGGAAGCCCGCATCAATACAATAATTAAGTGTGTTATTTTTGTGCGATCAAAGCTGTTTTCCTGAATTTAGATTTAGTTATTTTGACATCGCTACGTGTCTATCATAATTAAAGATCCTTAATTAGAGTAACTCTTAAGTGATTGCAGGACTACTTATTGATAGCGTAGTCGTGGTACCACTTCGTTCCACAGATCAAATTTTGATGATATATGTCATCATTCAACGTGCAATTCAACAATACTAGATTACTCTTCCCTATCTAAAAGTCTATATTCCATCCTCTTTATTCCCATGTAACTAATTTTTATGAATGATCCTTTGGTATTTTCCTGCAGTTGCACAGCTTATCTACAGAAAAATTGCTGGGTTCCAAAGAGTGATGTAATAATTCTCTGTAATTTGATACATATTATGAAGCTAGCTCATGGTGATGAACATTTTAACTAACCATATTTTGACTTTGTACATGGATTAAAGGAATTCATGTTGGTACTTGACTTTATAATGGTGAGTTTTAGAAACTCTATCTTGATGTCAGATTAATTAAAATTTTAAAAATAAATTGATTCTGACAAAAAATTGTGGATTTCAAGGTTTATAAAAGAAGAAAAAAGGAAGTGAGAAAGTACGTGCACAGAAAACATAAATGAGCAGTATAGAAAAAGATTTAAATATAATGGAAAAGTTACAATTAAAAGGAGCGAAAGCCATGAAAACGCTAACTTTATGGTTCAGAGATACATCAATAGGTAAATCGTTAACTTTGGTTATTTTATCTTTTTTAGTATTCACTCTGACATATCCCTTGTTCAGGCTCGCTGTGCACTAGAAAGAAAATTGTACATAGATAAATTTATAGCGAGATATTCGTAATTTGACCTAACTGCATAATTTAGTCGCTTTCGAAATTGGTCCAGAGGTAATTACAGGAAGAGCATAAGAAAGGCTCAGCCAAAGCCAGAAGACGGGACAATAATCCAGCTCGTTACTTCATAATTTTTCCACTACAAAAAGCCACTGCAGTATCAAGTGATAATTTTGGTCTACGATTGCATGAAAAATAATTGAATAACATATGTTTAGTCTAAAGCAAAATTTTCAAGGAATTACTATCTTTTGAAATGTCCAACCAACATCTGTTAGCCAACTTAGAAAGCACATATTGACTCGTACGTATTTTTAAATTCATCAGCTTTTATAATAAATAGTCTATTTTTGAGGAAATTTTTTCCGAAAATTTTTATCGAATGTTTTCCTCATGTTAGCTATTTAGCCTTTCCACAGCCGCGAAGCATCGAATGACCTTTTTGTCCAGTTTTTTTCGAACATGTTATGGTAATATAGGTAAATATTATTAAATTGATTTTAGCTTTGAGTTTTACACTCCTAGTCCAGAATGATTTAGAGGGGAATTTAATATATCAGCCTAGATTCGGAAGGAGAAAAATCACACGAGCTTAGGCACGAGAGAGACAGGTAACTTATACTGCGTGAAAACGATCTCCCAACCTCGGAACAGGTATGTGATCGACACAGATCCTCACCTACATATACGTTCGCAAAACCCCTCAGCTTTACATGTCAAGTGAGTCACAGTTCCGGAATTATGAGAGTGACGGGACTCCGATGGAATGGAGCAAAGAGACATGGAATGATGTTTTTTCCTGTATTTGTCATATACTGTATCCAATAACCTCTGTAAGTCCCTTGACGGAATGATCACTGTGACGAAATCTCAAGTCGTGAAATCATACCTTAACACCTCTTTACCTCTATTACGAGTGAAATAGGAAGGATATTATACTTGTAACAATTCCACTAAATACGACAGCAGCAGAATCACAGAAGATCATTTTTAGTGAAGAAGTTCCTGGCCTGTGAACCAGTGGCGCACAAGGAAACAAGGTATTCTCAAAATTTGACTGGATCGGCTTATCGATACTGTTTGCATTTGTTGTAAGTTTAACATGCGAAATGTCATTTATGTTTGCTTTCTAGCTTAATATGGCTCTTAATTCATTTATTAAGATGATCTCCTGCAATGGAGTGGAAGCAGATTATGTGTTTTTATACAGCTTTGCTTGGATCGTTCACATTTTTGTGGTACAAGTCGCTGACACTGTCTTTGGTTAACGCAGTGATGTTGACAGCGTTGCCTACTACGTCCTGCTCTCTCACTTCCGCTTCTAATTAAACGTCATTTTCTATCTCTGGCTTTAGCTTCGGTCTAACGTACAAGCCTTTTCTTCCTTTTAGTCATGTTTTGTGAGAGCCGAGTGGATGAGAGTCGAATGAGGAAACAGATAATTAGAGTTAAATAAATGATGCGAGAGATAGAGGTAGGCCGAGGAAGTTGTGGTTGAATGTAGTAGAGGAAATTCGTAGAAGGAGGAATATTAGGAGTCTAAAAAACAGAAGGGCGTGTATTTAGAAGTGTATGGGGGTAAATGAGGCAAAAGAGATTTGCAAGGATAGGTCAGTATGGAGGAAATTATTGAAGCAGAGTTAGGTGTACAAATATGTATATACGAGTGAAACTTGGTGACTGTGCCTACCCTAGAAGGGAACGGCGTGATTGGTATGTACGTATTTAAGTCATGTTTTGTGCAGCCAAATGTCAACAGACTGCTCTACCACATTATTTCATTGATATTATCATGCCAAGTGTCTTATTACAAATCAGCAACATCTACAACGTGTAATAAGGTTAGCCAATCGAGTAGGATGGAAGACATAAACCATTAAAAATGATAATTAGAAATTCCGTTGCAACATTATTATTGGATAATTCACCATTAACGCAGTTACATATTCAACTTTATATTTCCTAACCATATTTAAATATACGGACTCAAAAATGTGCCTGAAATCTATCCCCTATACTCGTGGTTACTGAGAGTTACATCTCCTATAGAGTTTTAAATAAGGGCTCGAGCTTGGATAACACGCACTTTTTAACAAGATATAATAACCTCTGTTAATGTTCGAATGGATTATAAAAAGGAATGAACTGGTGAAAAAATTCATATGCTTTTATTGGCAAATTGGATTTGTCTTTAAAAGCGATGTCAATGGCTCCCATCTTGAAAGATCCCCACAGTGCCACGAAAACTAAGAAATGAACAAAAAAAAATAAGCCTCACTTCTTACACTCTGTTCGATTTTTTTCCAAATTGACTTATAC
Source organism: Ceriagrion tenellum (assembly GCA_963169105.1). NCBI lineage: Eukaryota > Metazoa > Arthropoda > Insecta > Odonata > Coenagrionidae > Ceriagrion > Ceriagrion tenellum. The sequence goes on from OY720643.1 coordinate 96,097,596, forward strand.
TTGACTCTGAGGCATGCATTAAGTTTGAACTAAGGATGATGGTAGTGAGGTTAGAATAGAGTTAGAGATTCCTAACTTCAAGTAACTCGGCCCCCAACTTGGAGTAATCCTAAAAGCATGTCTAAGTTCAATACGGCCTCGACGTCTCAAGTTTCTTTTACGCAAAGTTCTTCCCCGTCCTTCGAAGTATCCCACGACACCTTCCAACTTCTAGGACTAACTTTTGACCAGGTCAGTATAGAGGACTTAAGATCCCAGCAATACAATGTGCACTTCTCTGGGGATACCGTCTTACTTCTAGCCGTGATCATACTTGGCACAGTCACGTACCGGACCGTAAGATTGGCTCACTTTATACCCCACATGGCACATGCAAATCGGGGGATACTCCTACCCTATAAACAATGCTTCACCACGCTCCAGTGGGGATGCGGTGGTTTTGCCTTAAGGTTAGCTTCTAGGACGCCTCATATGGTAAGTAATCGTGATTTTCATCCCTGAGGAACTATTTACGCAACCGTGAAACATCAACAACTATATTCATTCACTCAAAATACTCAATAAGGTTACGGCTCATATTAGACGAAACTTGGTGGGGAATTGAAGTAGTATGTAACATGGTAGAAAGAACATAATGAAATTCGATAAGGAGTTATGATTACATTACAGCGAGTTTTGCTCGGAAGGGTTTCATCAAAGTCAAATTTCTTCATGAACTTTCTTAAACTTAAACTCTATGAATCAGATTTCTTTTTGATGACTAGCTCTTATAGTGAGATGTTGTTCAATGAAATGCATCATGTGATTCAGCCGGCTGAAAATATAAAAGTTTGTAAAAATAGCCACGAGCGCTTCTATTCTGAACTCATTGGATTCTAAATTCAAGCATTATTCATTCTTTATCTCTCTATGCAGGAATCTAATAAGTTATTCTTGGCCATCAATGGCTATTAGCCACAATACTCTCTAAATTTTTATTCCAAAACTCAAATCCATCCATATTTTCTTAGCCAAAGAGAATATAGCATTAATTTTATGTAGTCCGCTAGTAGTACCTACTCGATGCTTTCATGTTCAAGTAATCGCTTTATTTTTCAACTTCCAATTTGTTATTTGACCAATTGAAATGGTAAATTTTTAAATTTACTCATCCAAAATCCGTAAAATTATTGTATCATTATTTTTCACAAACTTAAGCTGATCATTCGCCAGCACGGAGAAAACGTCTTTTATTAAGGTTGCAATGGGTAGTATGGGGCTCCGGCGTCATGTATTAAACCCGTCTGCTTAACAAGTTGGTACATACATTATTTCCATCTTTAAACAACATAACCACTAATCTCTCTCATGTCCTCGAAAATTAGATTTGAGTATGTTTTCATGGTCCGATGACTTACCAGGAAGACAAAAATTAAAAAAAAATTAAATCATAACTTTTCGTATGTTTGTAGCATAAATATATCTCTATAAACATTCTTTTTTTATTACGAAAAGTGAAAATGAATGCATCCGTCTGAATAAGAAACACTATTAAAATACTTTTGTACTATCCGAATAAGACTTACGTGAAATTGAATTTGCATGGTATGTTTACATGAAAATCCAGCACTGGTTAGCCTTAAAAATTATCAAAAATTATGCAATGATTTTTCGTGCTCATGTTACATCATGTAATATATTACCTCTATTCCTCTAAACATTCACTGCAAAGGGATACGGTTGGCAGTGTCAAGGCACTAGTTATGAAGAAAATAGGCAGTAGGAAAAATCAGTGGATAAATAGGTATATACTTATATCTGTAAAGGTTTTTCTATGAATATTCTAACTTCTCCTAGCGTCCACCAACCAACCCACCTCAAACAATCCCCTTTAAACTAGCTCGGCATCAACCCATTCACAGACCACGAGCCTTAGATTTCCACTCGAACGGTCATGTGGGACAAAGAGGCTCCTCAATGCTTCACTCGCAACGTAACCGAAGAATAGACCATTCTCCAGCGAGGGAAATAAAAAGGAAACGCAGAGAAGAAGCCAAAGGTGCTTTGAGGCGGTAAGGATTCTAACATCTCGTTCTTATGCCTAACGGTTGAATCCCCAGGGCACCTAATCTTTACAAAGCGGGTTGACTTCCCTGAGATGTAGAATGCCCACCTTTCTCTATGGCGTTCCCTTTACGGTACGGCCGTTATGAATATAGGTATTGTTATTGGCCGTGAATTTGCGAGTGATACCGCATATATGCTTGCATGTGCGTCCATGAAAAAGTTGCTCGAGTTCCTGGTAAGGACAGATAATTTACAGTATGAGATGAGATTTTTTTTCTTCCGTGTGAATCCAAGTTTTATACCATACGCAGCAATGTTTCGCCGTAACGATATAGGATCCACCCAGAGAAGTAAAAAAGCTGCTCACCAAAGGAAAATAACCTTAACCATGATACGAGATATGGAAATATATTGGGAGTAGGAGTGAATCCGAGAAATAAAAATTAGAAAACCCCTACATTAAATCGTACAGCAATATATTGATTTTTTTTAATAATTTCAAAACTCCATTTATCAATAGCAAGACAAATTTCTTGCATTTACTGGTCGAGTAAAAACCGCTTTCGCACAGAAGACGCGAAAACATTGGCTGCGACTGGTACACACAACGGCTGTAGGTAGGTGGCAGCTGGAACGAACTATATGGATACCGTTATTTTATACCACTAATGCGCCTTAGCATAAAAGGAATAAGCCATAGTGCGTTACTTTTAAAGACACAAACTCCCATGAGAAAAATTCACCAGAACTGGAAATCAAAAAAGAGCCCTGTGACTATCTGGATCGTTGCGCAGACCACTACTCAGTAAGCAATGGTAACTTTAAGAATGTCATGATTTGTGAATCTTCCCAAAATCAACGAGTTATTTTTATGAATGAAGAATGAAATATGAATGAAGAAATGAAGAATGTTTTTCTTTCCATTTATTTTGATTTTATCTAAAATGTTTGAAAAAAATATTTAAACGATTCTAATGCAGAGTCTTTACTCCAAATAATTTTTCAGGACACACTTTAAAACAGCACTAGGTAAAAATAACGACCGTTAGTATTTTCAGTAGACAAGCAATCATCACATTAAGTGTAATAATTTGTCAAAGCTGCTTCACAACTTTTTCCTACGCCTCGGATTTCATGTCAAAAATATTTGAATGAATTTATGAGTTTTATTAATTTTCATATCGTTTAAATTCATAATTCACATAGGGACTTGATCGGAATTGGACTTATTATTCCGTGAAGGGTACGAGGACGTTGAACTCACCGTTCACAGGAGGTGCATGCTGTCCCGAGGTCGGTTGCGGAGGTGCCGTTGTAGTGGGCGGCGGCGCAGGTGGCGGGTTTCCATGTCTCCCAAGCGGAACGTAGATGTTGAGGTAGAGGCAATCCTCGGAAGAGGTCTGCAGTAGCGGAAGTAAACGCCTTAGGTGTCGAAGCCTCCCTCTGGGCATCGCCAGGAGGGCTTCCGTGGCGTTCTCCACCCGAGGCTTACCCCGCTGAGGACACACAGGCGGTAGGGTGTCGGCCACTTTGGTGCCCCTCCAAGGGGTCGGGGTCAGAGGGGGCATGTAGCGAAGCCGACCTATGGGGGCTGTCGCGTACGGTACACCCAGGAAGGCCTCCACGGCGTAAGGGTGATGCTGCCTAGCGGGCCTGAAAGGCCGCGGCCTACGTATAATACCACTCCTTCTCCTCCTTCGCTTGCGTCTCTTACCCTTCCTCCACTTTCCCTCTTTGCTGCCACCGATACCCCGGGCAAAACCGTCCCCTGCCGCTCCTTCTGAACCATCCGGGGCTCCATCGCCCCCCTCATCATCGTCAACTTGTTCACCTCCCCCCAGCTGTACCGAGTCCAGCGGTTCACCATCCCTAACGAGAGACCATACCCCATCGTCACCATAACTTGTCCTTCCTACGTCCACATCGGGCTCCGTCGAAGTGTTCACACCGAGCGGGTGGGTCACTCTAGAACCGGGGTCAGGGGTCAGACTAACACCAACCTCGGTCGGGGACGTGGCGGAGGAAGATAGGTCGACGCCTTGTTTCGTGGGCGCCGGGGAAGAGGCCGACCTGGGATGCCTCCCTGAAGTTGACAATGTGGACGCTGTCGAAGTCAGACGATTGGAGTACTGTGCCCTCCCCGTCGAGTAGCTCAGAACATCTGCCCCTCCTCCTCTTCCGCCTCCTCCTGGTCCTGTGTAGGCGGCCGTGGCTCGCGAGGAGTAGGCGGGGGAGTTTGAAGAGCTAGTAGGTCCTGGAACAGAGTGGACAGAGCGGACCGATTTTGAAGCAGCTCCTCCAATTCCCGCTCCAATTCCCCCGTATCCCCGTCTTCCCGCTCTCGGCGCGGTGAACCCGCTGGCTGGCTCATCCGAAAGAGCGGATGATGCTGAAGCAGAGGACTGGGAGGAAGAGGTCGACGGCGAGTTTGGGGAGGGCAGCAAGACGACGACACCCCGGAGGGCGCCGTACTTGGTCCTCACGACCCTTGTGCTGTACTTGTGGGTGTAGCCGTGGTGATGCTGTGCCGACGAGAGGGCGAGCACTGTGAGGATGGTTGCGGCGAGGATGAGGATGTTGTTGGACCTTCCATAGCCCAGGGTTGGGGCGGAGCGGGCAACAGTGGGCTGAGGGGTGCCGAAAGGAACAGGGAGGCTGCTATGGCCAGCATGAGAGGCGGTCCGCCGCATTCCGGTTCCCATCCGTCCTCGTCCTCCGGTGGCGGGCTGGCCGGCGGCGGCGGGGACTGTCCGGCCGACGACCCGGAGTTGTTGATGGCGGCTTCCGGGCGGTCGGCGCCCGGTTTGTTCGTCCGTCGCGGCGTATGGGGGGCGTCCATGGCGGGCCGTGGGCGCCGTCTCCTCCTCCTCCTGCTCCCCCTCACCTGGCACCTCCCCGGCGGCCATCTTGTCCGTCCCACACCGGAAGCGGAAGCAGCGACGGCGGCGCATGAGCGGCCATGGCGGCACTTCCGGTGACGTCACCGCGAGGTCGTGAGGTTCGCTTATTTTCGCGCCCTATTTTATTTATTTTTTTGGAGGTCCTCGCCAAAAATGGCAGGTTTTTTCTGGATGTGGATTCACTCCTTTATTTGATTATCTTATTCGGCGTCTATTTTTAATAAAAAACCTAGTTTGTAGAAAAACTTTCGAGCCTAGTACTCAACCTGAATTCCCTTGATAATTTGAAGGATCTGAATCTTGCCAAAGTTAACATCCAGACACTTTTATTACCCCTAAAATCATGAAAGTTGGAAAAGAATTTTCTTCGTTGAATCACTTTACGAGACGATACACCATTTCACATAAAACAATAAAAATGGAATCACAAATTCAATTAGACAGATGGATTATATTTAGGTTTCATTATCTTTACTTTTAAGTCATTTAAACACGCATTTGTAATGAACTTTTATGCCTATGTAAGCCTTGTCGGATGTCTGTTCTGGCCATTACGTAATGGCATATATTTGTGTGGATACCATAGAAACCGATCTTATCTAGTTCACCACTAAAAACTGTCTTTTTGGTTCCCACTAATTATGAAAAAGGGACGGATACGTCTTGCGTCGATGATCGTGACATCACAAAGTCTTTCAGCGTCTGAAAAGAAAAAAAAACGTACCATTAAGTATTTCATTAACAAAAAACTGTTTAATATTGCTTCCTAATTATATAAGCATTATGAAGATCAGGAGAATATAACGAGCAAGTAAAAGTTTATAAAATTTAAAAGAAACACATCAGGGCTATCCGATCTCTATCCAAAGTTAATAATAAAAAATAATTTGCCACGCTATGGCGTAAAAAATTATGTAAATGAAGATGAACAAAATGAGTCCAGAGAATCGCTTCTCTAATTATGAACAAATTATTCATTCAATGAGCACCAAAATCAAATTAGGAATATTAATTCGTCGTGCTGCATGATTTACCAAGTAATCACTGAATAATTATCTTTTTTAATTACCAAACCTCGGTATAACATGTGAACATATGAAAAAATTTCTCATGCGCTAATAAGGTTATCATTTTCAGTGGTACTCTAAAACACTCTTACTGAAAAAAATACTGAAGTTTGCTGCATCAAAAACATTTAAAATATGTCCTGGAAAGATTAATTGTTTTCATTAATGGTAATGATGAATCAATCAAAATCTATTGTCAGTCTATCTACCCGTTTCATTTTAATTACGCGAGAAAATTTATAGGCATTTTCAAGTTAGTGCAAAGTTTTGGAATGGTACTGATAAATGTTAGCAACAGATTTACTCTGAAAATACTCTTCCAGTATCAGAAAATGCTTAATAATTTCATAACACAACTGCACAATCATGAAAAGGAACAAAAACATGAAGGAAAGGAACACTGAAACTGCATATATGCCCATTAAGTCACACTTAAGAGAGATATAAACGAAAACAACCAACATCAGGGCCGATGATAAAGGAGATACACTGACAAAGAGTGAAGACATAGGAAAGGGATGGAAAATTTTGAGATTTTCAACCAAGGGCCGAAATGTAAACCTAAATACTCTTGCATTTAAATATAAAAATTTTCTTCTTTGGGCTGCATGCTTCAGCCAAAAAGGCAGTTCTGGTTTTTGTCGTAGCCTAGGACGAATCCTTGCATTTGCCTCTGTTTCCCGCCCATGAAAACTGCGCCGCTTATGCTGCAGTAGGAAGTAAGTACATGAAGAAGTTAGCTGTTACGACATAAAAGACAGTATTTAGCAATTAGATGGTCTGATATGAAAATGAAGGATTCGTATTTAGAAAAAAATATTGGATTTGAAAAAATTAAATCGCAAGATCCACTGTTAATGCCTGATTTTCGACAAAGTTACGTCTCTTTCGCGGTCAAAATGACCATGTAGAGAGCAACTAGCGAAAAGCTATTACATTGGGGATAATATTATCATGATTACTCAAGATACCTACGCAGACTTGTAATCCATATGGGTCGTCTCACTATAGCTGGTAGACGCCTGTGGATGCATTTTATACCGTGGTATGCAGCCCCCTCAGCTATGGTACCGTCGTAGTTTCACAATATTTCAGCTCTCTTGGCAAATTAATCTGATTTATATCCTCACAGTTCGGATGCAGTGGCGTCAGTTCTTGAAACCAAGGTCTGATACCACTCATATGTCAGTAGACGTAGACGACGGATTTGAAAAGCATGAATAATATCTTTTTTATACGACTAAAATGTAGATAAATGATGAAAACCATTATAAAAAATTGAAGAAAGTTTATTATTTAGCTACTTACATAGTAGTATCCGTCTATAAACCGTGAGATGAGCAGAAAAGATCATAACGCGATCTCCATGATATTATGGATCTATGGACCTCCCTCTTAAGCTACATCTGGGAGATGAAAACAAAAGAATTCAATTCTTCTAATATTGGAATTCAAAAGTAGTAATGGAAATAAATAAAATAGTGAAAAAGTAGCCAGTGCTAAACTAAGAAATTATATGCTCAAATAAACGAATGTTTTACCCGCGAGAAAATAATACTGATGTAAGTAGGTTTACTCAAACATCATAATAACATATTTTAGTCGTTTGTCCAAGATGGCAACAAGAGTACACTTATTCATTTTATTTTATATAATTTCCTTATAAATCCTAACCTAGACGTTAAAAAAAATCAATCAAAAAATTTTGCTAGTTAGCTTAAAATAGACTAAAAAATTTCTGATATGACTCTTGTGGATAAAAAGATCCACATGATTCATTGCACCAAGATAGTTACTAGGAATAAAGCAAAATCAACTCACGACAGAAATGTGGATACGTTCGTTTATCATAACCGAAACGAGCTCTTATATAAGACAATAGCAATTGATCAAAAAAGATCATCATGAGAATATGGCTTCGGAACTATTGATCTCCTGAAAAGAAAAAAAAATGACATTCCTTCTCCCTTCTCATAGAGATAATAAATCATTTCGTTTACCATCTAATGGCATCTCTGTGGCACATTTATTCTTGTACCACTCATCAAAATATTTTTAAAAGTACCTTGGTACTGTATCTCAACACTAGCCCCCTTAAAGGGGTACGTAATGATATAAAAAATGATTTTAGCGCGAATGTGAGTGGGGAAACAAAACAAGTCAATAATTAAGAGAATACGATAATACAAGGCAATCTATAGAGCTATTTGAAAACCTCATTTTCGTATTAAATAATAAAAAATATCTGAAGTGCAAAAGTGAGCAGAATGATTTTTTTATCATTTGTTGCAAAATGATCGCATGCACTGAAATAAAAAGTATGACCACGGATATTCCCTTCAAAATAGCACTTATCTATGTTTTTCGCCTGATCAAGTAATAAATCCATTATACCTAAATACGATGTTCAAGAAGACCTTCAATTAATGAATGAGATGTAAGTCCGGTTGGTAAATTCATCGAAGTACAAAAAGAAGATAGTGCCTGGTGCGGAAAATTATCTTTGTTTCAATTTATCCACGTAATATAATATATTTTTAATCAGCCAGGAAATTATAACTATAGATTATATCAAATTCGCAGGCCTCATCTTGAGGAGCAACATATCGATGAGAAAAAGCTCCGCAGTTTTAAGTTAAACCCATGTATGTTTAACTTTCCATATCAAAGTAATCTATTAAAGAAGTAAAAGAAATATATTAACCAAATTCAACTGAAGGAAAGCATTACATCTTTAGTGCCAGGTAGATCTAAATTCTTTCCCATGGAAATAGAGTTCGTGAGAATTGATGTGTATCACATCCACTGAAAATTTATACATTTAATAACTCCTAACAAATATTTGTCAACTGGACAAAGGACAAGCAGAGGGATAAAGGAACTCAATCAATGGAACTTTTTCAAGGTTGAACGATAAATGTGGATATTTAGTGCGGTAAAAGGTGAAAAAAGAAGGCCAATGAAAGAGAAGGAGTAAGAAATATGTGGCAATGAAAATGAATACGGATGAAATGGATTGATGGAGGAACTTGAAGAGGAAAGGGATAAGGAACTTAAGAGACGGGCACAATGGTGGCGAACAAGTGTGGATGGGGAATACGAAAGCGGAAAGAATGAGGAAAGAGCGTGATGGATGGCAACGGTTGGCGAGGGGATTCCATTAATGAGACGGAGCCAACTAACGGAAGAAAAATTGACGTTACCCTATCTCCGAAACATTCTGCGAGTAGAAGGAATAACTTGGCCAGCTACAATCAATCACAAAGCGTTGAATGATGTGCAAAATGTTAAAGAATTCCTACGATAACAGTCAAACAGGAGGAACTCGGCGAGGGCCGCTGAATAGGAGAAAAAATAAACACCATTCACCAAATAATAGAGGAAAACAAACAAGAACATGACTCATAAGCTTTTTTAGGCTCCGGAAGAGGTTAAATCCAATACAATGTACATAAATTCCGTCAATAACGTTTTCAGTAATTTATAAAGGGCAATAATGAATAAATAGTAAGTGATAAAAGGCTTAGAAAACTATCAAAAATAGTCTGCTTAAGTACTAATATAATACTTTGGTAGGCTTTCGGAGAATCCATTTTGTTGGGTAGAGGATTTACTTTACTCTTCTATCATTATGATTTCTGACAGTCATAATATTTTCAATTCTTGTACTACATAACAAATATTGGAAAATGACATCATGAGAAGCAAACCCCTGATGCACCTAACAACCGCACAATGCAGATGGCTCAACAGTTAAATTATTTTCCATGAGATCTTACAAATAACCAGGCCTCTTGGCGAAAAACTTGTTATCTTCTCCATATGAACTGCCGAAGTATTTGGCCCGCTCTAATTATTTTCTTTAATTGAACTTGATCAGTAGCGGTGAGGCTTGATGAAAAGTCATTTTTTCTTTGTAAAATAGAAGACATTTTATAAGAATATAATTAAATGTCTACTTTGTCTCGTAACCAACTTATTAGATAGTAATTAACTGCATTATTAAAGTTAAACACGCAGTAATTCCAAAGAAAAGGGCTTTTCTTTGCTCTAACAGAAATAAAATGTTCATAAAATTATATGCATCAATCAATCTGCATTTATATGCCTCCAACCTTCTTTTGTAACTGTTTCTTTTTTACTGAACCTAAAAATGCCATCAGTTTAAGAGGACTACTTTTAAAAGAGAAAAAATGGTGGAGTTTAGACTGGTGTTGGCTTAAGCAGTAGCGATGGAACCGTCATAAAACACATTGTTGGAGCAAACATTCAGCTAATACACAGTATCTCTTGTATCCGTCTCAGGGAATACTAGTTTTCTTATGACACTACGACATCAGCCTCCCAGTTGCCTCATTCATCTCGCGAACGATTCCGCAAAACTATCCTGCCAAGTTTGCATCCGCCTCGCATTGCTGCTGCGAACTGCGGAGACTAACACATTTTATAGAGCAGACGTCACCTAGAATTGCATTCGGATGAAAAAAAGACGCGGCCCCCGGATGCGCCACGCGTGACTCAGCTGTTAGGCTCCGTGCCTCATTAGCGACACGCGAGAGGCGCCCGGGAGTCGGCAGGGGGTGACAAGGGCGAACTGGGGATGACGGAAGACGCAAAGTAGAGTTGACGTCGAGGCGGGAAGCGCTGCCGGAGGAGCGACAAAGAGGTCAAAAGGAAATGACGTCGTGACTTTTCAAGGGAGAAATGGGAAAGGAGGATCTGCATTACGGATTACATTGTGACCATACAAATGCATGCAGTCTTTGTATTCAGTCGTACTAGTTAAATTCTCGTACGAGCAACCTCCAATGCTGAGGATTTGAAAATAAAGCTCTGCGACAGAATTAAAAAAACAGGTTCACATAGAAATCCTATAGTAAAACAGTTCATCCTTCAACGAATTTAGGCTTTTCAAGTGACAATATTTACTACATTCCCATTTACTACATAAATATTTACTTCATTCGAAAAAATGCACTCTTTCCATTTGATGACGTTCACTCACTCACAGTTAATCATACTCACATGCCCTGATATAACAATAAGCTGTTTGCAAAGAATGTAAGAAACAAACATCTCCACCTTGAACATAAAGTACCTACACTCTTACAACATGAAGTATTGTGTATATTTCAACGAATATAGATGCTCAGACGAGAAACAATCACTTAATTACTAACAAAGAAAGTTGACACTGGTTGTGCCATCTCTATTAACTATGCAACCCTGAAGAAATTCCAATAATAGTTTGTAAATGAGGTGAAACCAGAAAGTAACAGTAATGGCTAGTATTCATTTAAAATATCAAAATTATTCATTTTTTCAGTCTGATGTTTGCTATACACTTCTAGTAATCTACTTTTCCATTACAATTACAACAAAATCAAGTTTTAATTTCAGATGTATAACTCTCTTAGCATTTTTTTCAAACATTCTCGTACATTATTATGAAATCTATGTTTTACGTATGGCAAAATTTGTTATTGCTAAAATTTTCCGTTCATGGCAATTGACATCAAACCCCAAGTCTGTAAGGCTCTAGGTGTTATGACCGTATCCATCTATCTAACGCTTTCTCTGAATATATTCTATTTGCTGCCATCTAAATTAGAGCATCATCTGAAAACTCATTACCAATAGAGCTTACAAACACTGCTCACGGAAAGGAGCAGAAAATTGGATAGATTATAGCCAAATTAAATTATATTATTCTTCAATGATCTCACTAATGTATAACCAAGGAGAAGAGGTGAATTTATCTTCCCCATAGAAATGACAATTTTAAGAGTAAAATCAAATGAAACTTGCAATGAAACTTGAGTCTATATTGAAGAAAAATTGAACAATTAGTTCATTTTCATGAGACTTGCCATCCCATGCTCTGTAGCACAACCCAGGATCTCTTTCATTGTACTTCTTAGCTCTCAGTTTAATACGCCTAAGTAGGTCAATATATGTTGGTTTTTTAATGAATTGGCTAAATATTATTCACTTTATTTTTAAGACCTCATATTGTGACAAAATGTTTTCATTCAAGACCAGAAACATGTAATAAATTACACAAAGTTAGCCTACGATAAAAATTGCTTCTTTTCCACTAATTTTTATTCACCATTTCACTGAAAATTACTTATAATTATATCAATCGTTATGCATTTTTTTACTCGATTGAAAATAAAGTACTGCTCATAATAGCGCTAATAGAATGAACATGAGGAGTTAACTGGATTTTTCTTATCTATCATAAAACGAACTCTCTAACACTGTTTCCGTCAGGTTAACATTGTTCCTAACTTGAAATATACGATCGGAGCAAATGGATCATGCCTGTGCCTGAAAAAGGGATGCCAAAGAAAGCAAATGGAGGTGAACATGCTGTTCTTTTTGTATATCAGCTTTGTAATTTGAAGAACGGGTTTTCTGGATGGCTGTATCTTTTTTATATCTTTTTATCCTATGACAAGAAGCAATTTTTGACTTCTATGCAGTACTCGACTCAGCCAATGCCGATGAAATACGAATTCCTCTAAGAGAAGATTTTCCTGCTTGCTACCCACTAGTCGTTCATTCCCTTACGGATAAACGTTTTCCTTCCTCCCACTTTCATCCTTGGCTTGCAACCTGTCCTTCTAACAAACTCGAAGTATATCGGAATTGGAATCCGCATATAGATTTTCCCATCATCTCATCTCGGTCTCTTCACACCTCTTTCACCAGGAAGCATATCTCTGGTAATCGTACTAATTCTATCGTCTTAAATACGATCTGTAATTCTATGTGGCTACCATCTGTTTATCAATTATTTTATATTGTGTGCATGGCAGGCACTTGTTCACAATGGCGAGTGATTACTTTTGCGTTCCTCATGTAAACACACATAAGTCAGATGTAATTATCATATTTATGCACCCCAAGTCATGAAAGACGGGATTATCCATCACAAATGGCGCTTCAAAAATTTGAGAATATTTTAGTGATATACATTTAATTAGAGGTCATTATGACTGGCATTAATGCTCAAAAAATAAATGGGGAGGGATATACTCAATCTGCTTCACAGTTCGCGGTAACTATACCACATCCAATAATATTTTACCTAGTACCGATTGAATGAAAAACTTAACTGTGAAAGACTGAAATACATATTGAATTACGACCCATATGTATTGCAATTTCAATTGTACTTTGAATAATTTTGTGGACAAAAATTTTGTTATGATAATAATACGAAAAAATTGATTTGTTGCTCGAAAAATCACCGTAATCTCTTATTACTGTAAACTACATCAATTTAAATTCTCTATTTAGATTATACATCACTAAAAAGTTGCTTTCCCAAGACACAAAATCACGGTAAGTTCAATTTAATGAGTCACATATTAGCATATTTACGATGTAAAATTAAGTATATGTAAACGTGAAATGAGTCCCTTGCTTAAGGTGGAGTGAATGAGAATGTGCCAATTAAATTTAATTACGATGAGTTCAAACCTAGCACAAGAAGAGCATGGGTTGATGGAAGAAGCGGATGAATGGAAATTTCCAGAACAGGGGAAAGTGCGACAATACAGGAGACAGCGCCAAGGAGGGGATATGAGTTATCGGAGAAACAGTCTAGTGGATGGGATGAGAACCTTGAAGCAAAACTCAGGAGTGAAACAGAGCAATGGCTCCGGAGGGAGGAGGAGAGTTATCCTCTTCCGACTAGAGCAGGGATGCACGAGGGCAAAAAAAAGGGTGTTGCCGGAGGGTTTTTAGAAGCAATAGTTGTCAAGGAGATGCCAAAGAAAGGCATCGTATCCTTCCGCTCCCCTCAAGGTGGAAAATAGAGGCTTCCTATCTTTACAATTCTTGTTTCCACACCTTCGTGTCCTTTATTTATTTATTTTATTTTTTGACTTGCCAATAACAGGTTTTTCGACGTTATGGACTTCCAGCAAGGAGCTGTGCGCTTCAGGTCCCTTTTCAAGTCGACAAGATGGGAGTGTGGAAGAGGTCTAGTGTCTGTAAGGTGGATAAAATGAAATCACAGGGTATGGCGACAAGAACGTCCTGTTCCGATACACATCCGGGCGAGCTATAGAGTTTGTGAGACTGGGGAGAAATAAAACCTTACAACCCTATCAGAGGAATGAGTAACTCCCAACTCAGAGACGATATTGAAAGCTGTTTGTCACCGGATGATAGGATTGGAGAGTAATCTTTTATTCGAGAACTGCCGACTGTCGCGACTTCTGGCAAAACACTCGTAAAGTTAATTTTTTTATCTCATGTTTTGCAACTCATATGGACCCAAACAGAAAGCCGTTGCAAAACTTAAGCTCATAATTCATACCTGGGCATTCTTTGTGAAGTTTTTGATCTCAAGAGAAATGCAGAACATACTTTAGGGGTTGAAAAAATAAAAATGAATTCTTTAAGAATTTGTAGTGTTCCGAACTTGAACTATTGACAAAACCCACGATTAAATTGCAAACATCACTGAAACAAATGTGTACCTAAGAAATCGGGTTCTTGATGCGACACGAAAATTTGATGAAATACTATATTTCGTTTGCAATGGGGTTTAAGAAAATGTTGCTTCTGGACTAATTCCTTATAATTAAAATAATCAAGCGCTTGTAGTTCTAGAGAATCACAAGTACTTGTTCTTGTCCAAGAGGTACACTAAGCAGTTATTGCGAAATTACCTCATAAAAAATATTATGCCAAAACAGTTATTTTATGATTAAGAATTGTCGTAATCTGAAGTCAACTTTTTACTTTAGAATGTTTGAAAATAAGGTATTTTGGCGAAGGACTTAGTTAAAAAGCAATTAAAGGGAAATCCTTTATTCCAACGTCAGTTTTTCTGGTAAACCAAAATATTGTTCATGTAACCAATAACTTGAAGCACATTATACAAAACTACGATTTCATCTGTAAAAAATGTAATAATAGAAAAAAATTATTGCGCTTGAAATATGATAAGTGTTGACCGGTTGATTGGAGAAGGTAATAAGAAATTAGACTTTTCCAGCGCGTGGGAATCAAAAGCTCCGTTCACGATATCCACTGGGTAAAAAAATCCATTGCAAAGCTTCGGTATTCTAGTTGGCCATCGTTTTCGCGCTTGATTTTTTTAACTATAAAAAAATCCTGAAATTAGCTTCTTAAATGCGCTAAATGATCTTCTTTTCTTCTCAAATAGTTGTTTTAATTTATCACATTTCAGCGGGAAATAAGCGTTGCATAATGAATCTTCACTAAGTTAAGAGGTATAAAAGCGATTCTGTGGTTGAGGTGCCTACAAATTGTGTAATCGAGTCCCGTCTGTGTGGCTTTATACGCTTGCCCGAACTTTTGAGTGGTTATTTTAAATACATTGCGTACAAAATGGCTAACGAAGTACTAATACCCAAAAAGACATTTAAGAAAATGTAAAGCTTGTCTGCTAATAATGTTTTTCTGCTCACCATCTCGGTTTACCTAAACATCCAAAACATCCAAATATCCAAATGGGATATAAACCCCTCAGTATTTAAAACATGCAACACATTTTTCAATAAGGAAATTTCTTCATTATTTATTTTTATTTACATGTTTGCATTCGGCTTATAAATGAATTGAAACACTTCTCACGACTGGCGGTGAATGGGAAAGTGCCGCCATCCACGTAACCTTTAACACATTAAAATGGATTAAGGTTACAGCCGTGAGAACACGAAATGAACTCCCGACAACAACGTCCTGAAGCACGCAGTGGCGAGACAAGAAGAAGAAGGAGTATTCAGGAGGTAAAGAGAGAAAGAGAAGACGAGGTCGTCTTTAGTTTACAAGAAGAATAACAAGACGAAGCTCCCGCACACAACCGCTGAGAGAGTGTCAGCATTGGAGAGGGGAGAGAGAAAAAAAAACAACGTAGCTCTATAAACTTACGTCCCCTCACATACACACGCAAACTAGCTCATACACAAGCTTCTGCCGTCTCTTCTCCTCGTGGAAAAGAGAAAGGTTTTCTCGTTGGCGACAAAAGAGGCTGCCGACGAAGGCTTGAATGAGATCAGAAGAGAGTAGAGTGGAAGAGGTAAAGGCGAAGGCGAGAGAATGCAGATATTCTAATGCCAGTACCGCCTGTGCAACGATATACAGTATGAGGAAAAAAAGAAAAATATTGTGTTACAGGTTTATTATATAACTAAGTTGATAAACGCCATAGTCGTAACCTCGGATAGAAACCTTTGACATTAAATATACTAAGAGTTGCAATAACAGGACATGTTTAATCTACTTCATACGAGTTTCTCCTTCGCAACAATAATAAAACGTTTTTGTACAACAGAGTTGGTGTTGTTTTTATTGCTCATAATAAGGATGATCTACTCCGTCAACTCTTAGTCTTAAAACTGAAGAACTAAGAAAGAAGCATTCTGTATAAGACTGTTTTAGTCTCTGGACACATATAATATCACTTGATAAAATAAATGAATAGGCTCAATGTTAATCTGGCCTTTCTGGATCATATGTCAAACCCATAGTGGAATCTGGTGCAGAAACGACAGCTTTAAGAACCTACAAAGTGACTATTGGAAGAACAAGAACGGACAAAGATATTGATAACGCAAAACGCAACTTAAGACAATTAGAGAATCATTGAGTGGGGGTAGTATTTTATAACAAATAATGTCGTTAGTTAAAAATGGAAGCAAATAAGACTGTAACTCGCACACATCAACAGAATGATGTGATATTAATTCCCCTGTATTGCCAGAGCGTACATTAACTAATCCTTTAAAAAATTGACTAGCCAACTTCAAGAAGAAGAATACATACACAATATGTATCTGCATCTATGCATGACCCTGTATTCTCAAGTGGAGATATGTAGCAAGCCAGCCATAAAAATCGGAGGGAATTTGTAAAGTTTTAATAGGCACTTAAATTAGGTTACGATGAGTATTCATTCTCTAAACACTTCATCTCCATTCACAGTCAACAATCTATCGTAATGTTTTTTTTCTCATTGTCAATAAAGAAGTGAAATAATGGGACGTTACATAAAGAGTCCAGTAGAAACTTATTTTTCTCCATCGAGTGCATCATCACCATACGCATTAAGTCGTCGAACGGAAGTTTTCAATTTAGAGCAATGATAGAGCATTTAGTAATCACGTCACAAATGGCTGCTTATAATTAAGTCTGTCATTATTTTCATTTGATTGCCTTCATTCATAGAAGTGTGCTTTATCAAGCATTATACTACCATAACTTTTATTAGATAAAATGATGAAGGCAGTACTCTATTCACAACCATTCCGTAACAATGGATTTTATCAAGCCAACAAAGACCTTACTATGAAAATAAAAATTGCGTATTTGATGGGCTGGGGAAGGGGCATGAGTTATTTTAGATTGGTTTTGGGGATTAGGATGATTAATTCGTGACACAGCCTCAAAGAAATCGTGTAACCGTTGCACTCGGTCCGGAGGTGTTTCCAAAGAAAGGCCTAGGTCCAATTCTTTTTTACTTCCATCTGTTTACCGATTCATCTATACTTTGTACATGGCAATCAGTCAGTCATAACGGCAAATTATTATTTTTCCGTTCCTCACTTAATAAATTAAAAGTCAGATTTAGCATCTTTATATTCCCACATTTTATTAGACTGGTTTCTGGCCTGAGATTATCCTTCACAAAACTGAGAATATTTCAGTCATCATCTTCATGCTCTCTTTGGAAGGGATATTTTAAAAGTCTCTCAATTTCTTTTCAATATTCTGAGATTTTCCACTCTTCTCTGGATCAACGAAGTTGAGCGAGTGGTGGATAGTGAGATGATGAAGCCTAGGGTCACGTTGAAGAGAAACATACCCTTTCCCACAGTCAGTGATTACTTTAGGCCTATTTTCCTCCTCCTCGATGCAGGTTTCTACACTTTGACTGAGAGCAGTAACCTAGGACGCCCTTTGGCTTCTCGGTCTATGCCTACCAAAACCGATTGCCCCGTTAACGAGCACCTAATATTTTATTTCATATCCAGTCATTCATCGTTCTCATTTATTAGTGCTCGCTTATAATTATCATCATAAGTTCTAGGTATTTTAATGTTTAAATAAATCTCGAAATACTTACTATACCATAATGACGACGTTCAGAAATTTTGAATAAAATAAAAGATAGATAATAGTTTTCCCAGTTTTCATATGATGTATCATAAAAAAGTTTCAAGTATGATCCATGGGGAATCTATTTCTGAGGCTAGTAACATCTATGAGAAAAAGAAAAATAGATGAAATGAAAAATTGATTTCGGTTTTGTTAAAATAATGCAGTTTAAAGCTATTTTGTTTTATGTTTCAGTGCGAGCAGCATCTGCACTCTTGCTATTTCTGACTAGTGACACGCGCGGTGGACGTTCAGCCGATATTTCGGATAAGATTTCCACAAGTATCACAGTATGAAGGCCGTAATCCAACTGAATAAGTGAAGAAATTTTAACAAGTATTGATCCTAATAACTTCATTTGGCTAGACGCCTCACAGCTGCCATAGTGTAGTGATAATGCAGGTAAGCAGGTTACGCTGGTTCGTCCAAAAGTTGTCTGAGCTGAACATTATTCTACAAGTGTTTGACTCCTTTCCTGAAAATAAGCTTAGAAATGATCTTCGCGAATAAGATCGTCTGGGTCACCTTCCTTCTTCAGAGCAACCAACTTGCTCCCATTATGTTTTGCAGTTAGCAGTCGAATGCGTGAGGTTTGAAACGAATGCAAGTACTCTCATGTGTTCGGAGACATTGATTTTAGACTGCGTACTTATTATGGAAGTTTGGTAATGACAATTTCAATATTTCTGGTAAATTTTATGATAAAAATACAAACTTGCTACGAAGTAATAGGCCATGGTATTTTTTCAAAACTGCTCTGCCGTATTTTCTAAAATTTCTTCTAGACTCTCTCAAAAAACGACAAAATATTAGCATATTCCTTTTATTTGGATGAATTATATATTATTTCCGAAAGTTTTTTTATAAAAACTGATTCAATTGATAGCAAATGTTACGAGAACCCCTCTCAGACGATATTTTGTCCAAAGTGTATCTAAAGTTGGGCGGGAATAAGGCGAGAAAAGAAGTGAATATCACACATTTCCATTATTGTTCACAGCTGAACTCCCAATACGTCTGCTCTTCGCCCTTGCAGGTCCGTGTTGGACTTACAAGCAGACAGAGTCAGAATCCCGAGAGAAAATACCGGAAACTTCTCTCACTTAAATTCCTCATTCCTTTTACATTCTCCGAGCGCCTGTCAAAGGAATTCGAATGGATATCTTGGGATTTACGCTGCCGCCCTGTAACTTCAAGCTCGAAGGCCAACTTTTTACTGCTGCGGGAGGACTAGATCCCCTCAAAAACTAGAAGAGAATCCATTATAATAAAATAAAATTGAGGAAAAGTAAACGAAGTTGAGTTTCTTCAACGGACGTGAAGAACTCTGGCACCAATGGAGCTGGAACGTGAGTGAAAATAAACGTCCATAGAAAAGATATTGAGAGAGTGAAGCTGGAGATAAATCAACCACCAAGAAACTTGTATTATTTTAGTAAGGTTATAGAAAAATCTAGGACACACATAAAGCAAAGCAATTTATAAAGACAGTGCCTCCAGAACATTAATTGGTATCTATTTTATACATACTTTTGATCTATTACTTTCATCAGGACTGCATAATTCTTACTTGGTATAATGTTACGCCAGAGTACGCATGCTACAAATATGAACCCTAAGAGTATTTTTATCATAAGTAATGTGAACACAAAACCATTTGGGACATACATATGCTACGGCAAGAGGTATCAGAATTTGACGCAATTGTTCACAATAAATGTGCGATTGGGCAATCAAAGGTATCTTATAGAACGCAAAATTATGCACAAAAGCCCTACTACTATAGTAGGTAATATTTTAACAATAGACTACGTCCTTCTGTAGCGATCTATTTTCAATTGCGAACAAGCATGTACTTGAACAACCTCAACAACCATTATTCTATAACTTGGTTAGGAAAAGGCATTAAAAGGCCACTAATATTGCTGAAATAGTACTGGCGGACGTTTACAAATGTAATACGTTTTATGACACCAATAAATTAGCTACCCTCACATTATTACTAGAGTACCTCACTGAACACGGAATGATAAATTTATTACAAGGGCGCATCAGTTTTGAATTATCCCACACCAGCTAGCAATTGATTAAGGAAAAACGCAAAATTTTCAGCACAAGATATGTCAGAGGTAAGTCCTTCCTAATGAAAACGGAAATATCACATTTGCTAAGCATTAACGAAAATATTCGATCATGATGGTACGAAATAATTTTCAAGTGTGCTCGGAGAAAAAGGAAATATGTGACACATTATTCGTTGCTACAACTACGGACATCTCATCAAAATAAATAAAGTCCAGTATTAATTATTTTTGCCATGGCCTTCTCATTTTTCCAAAGTTATTTTTTCAGATATTAGGTATTACATCGCAATAGCTGCGTTAAAATCCGGGGAATGAAGTAAACACACTTCACTCACCGCGAGTGCAATCACCAAAGAAAAAACAAACGAAACTGATCAAGCTTAAAATTTAGTATCACTGAGCAAAAATGCAAAAATACCTGTTTATAAAAGTAGAGAAGGAAATTTCAATAATAATCTATTCAGTGACAGTTAATCAATTCAACGATTCAGGAAGGAGGAAAAATGACAATGGAACGCAATTCATTTTCATTTGTGGGGGAAAATTTTTCCGATGCAACTAGAAATTTTTTGCAGATTTCAGGTACACGTAATTACGTTCCGTATTCATCATAATTAATGGAGTCCAGTGCATCATTACTACTGACGTTTTTAATTACATTCTGCATAAAATTCGCTTAATGTTTTTTGCATACGTGTTTCATTTATTTTTTATTTACGAAATATGGCCAACGGAATTGATCATGTAACACGCATGAATCTCTTTTAAACAACGGGACGAAAAACAAGATTTCTAAAATGCCAGGCAGAATCAAATATTCTCTCAATTTACAAAACTCTCCCTCCAGAACTTCACGCTAATTAAAAAAAGTCACGAATACCTTCCGTAATTAGTTTGTAAAACAGGAAAACTCATAAGTGATGATTAAGCGATACTGTTCCAAATGTCACGGTTGTAGCTACAATCAATTTTAAATCCTAGTATTTTGTGACCCCAATTTTCCAGCGCCAAGCATTGAAACTTATATATAAATTATATTACGTTCCATGGAGCAAAAAAACCTGAAACGGCGAAAGAAATTTCCTGCCAAAAACACCTAACTTTCACTCATATGACCATTCTTAAAAATGGACGATAATTATCAAACAAATGTTTATTGAAAAAACGGTGATTTGAAATTTCATTACTATAAATCACCTTGGGAGGCTAATTTAGCGGTGAGTAAATTATTTATTTTAGGCTGTCCTTTTCCGAAATGAATAATTTTCGCCATTCCGCGGTGCCAAAGCAGGCCTGATCAGAACCCGGCCACGTCATAAACTTTGAAAATTTCAAAGTTTATCGCCAGAGAAAATAAATATTTCCCTCGGCTAACACGAGAGACGATTGAACTAGCCAAAAATACAGAAAATTTCAACAGGCAAGATGGCTATCCTCTCTCCTCAACGTTCAAATGTCTTTCCCAACAATTGAATTCAAAGCTCAAGCCGGCCAATCAACGTGCGCCTGATTAGCTCAAGCATTGCTTATATATAAAGGAACAAGAATCTCTGTAGCTCATTCAGGACCTGACAACCCTAGCTGTAACGTTAGCGAAACTGTTGTTTGTTAATATGAATCAATTCGGGAAAAACCCGAATAAACTGAACTCAGCAAATCACCTAGGAGGCCTCCTTGCCAATTTTAGTGGAAATGATACCATTCAGAGTCATACAATGGCTAAGGATGTGGAATATACATGAGAACGATTGTTAAAATAGTAAATAGTCCTCAAAAGTACAAGGAAGTACACCACTATAAACGAGCGCCCTCCCATACATAAGCATGTGCTATCGAGCTACCACTCTGCAGTACCTGAAACCAAAAGATGAGGGAGGGAAGACAGTTTAAGGATGCAACCTGATCGGTGCTAAGCATTGTACCTCACACATAGCCATGCGCTATACAGTATCCCAATGAAGGTGAGAAAATACGACATAAGGATAAAAATGTCCGCTCAAGAGTTTTCCCCAAAGGGTTATAGAATTAAACGAGCTATTCCAATCTAGGAGGGATTTACAGGATCTTGAAAGGGAAGAGAAGAAGACCTCAGCAATTGCTCATGGCTTCGAGATGGAAAAAAAAGCAATGGCTTATCTAACAGTAAAAAAAATTGATGAAAAAGCTCTGGCATTGTCATGGAAATTATGACTCAGTGGTTCATAAGCTGGTGTCGGTTTGCATAGAAAATTTCCCAAAGAAAAGCTGTGTCTTTATTCGTTCGATGAAAAACTGAGTCTTGTCAGGCATTTATGCTGTGACATGATAAACTCACGTAGAAAGCATGATCACCTTTTAGGTCAGACGGAAACTGCCGATAAAGTTTCACTTTCTTTTGATATGCCAGCAAACGTCACCGTAGATACCATGTGGCTATAACTCAAAATCGTGCATAATTTGTTGCATATGTGATTAGAAAACAAGGAGCGCCCTAATAATTGTATCTAAAGTCGAAGGATACTGACTCGCAGTATCATAAGGCGTCAATTATTGCAAAGAAAAAAACCTTTTTTATTGGGTAATTTTTCATGTGCGAGGGAATGATCAGTAGAATAGTAAACCTCTGTGTAATTAAATAAATTAATTCTGAGATAAGCGCCCGGGTCCATCACTCCAACTAAAGGGTATTTTACGTGACAATTTTAAGGTTCTTCAGAACGACAAATGCGAAAAGAAGATTAGATGAAATGCGTGAAGGCTTATTTTTCATAAACAACGCAATGTCATAAAAACTGCTTGGTTGAGATGCTGCTATTAATATTCCTTTCAGGGATAAGAGAACAATCTGTCAGTCCATGAATCCACTAGAGGGAGGGATCAAATCAGTTTTGGCCTTAATCACCACAGTTCATTGTGCATGAATTTGAGATATATTGTAAAGCCAACATGATTAGACAGTATCAAATTTGATGTTTTTAGTATGAAGAAAGTGTCGGCAGTGACACGAGCATATACCCCGGACGACTCCTTCCCCATGGACTCCATTTCCCTCATGGTCCTCGCGTTTACCCTCGCCGATCCATCATACGGTTTTGAAAACAGGAATGCTGCCCGCTATACGCATTGATAGGACTGAAGGAGTCACAATTCTACCCAGTGGATATGGACTTGCCGACGGTCCGAGAGAAGTATTTACTCATTTTGCAGCTATATAAATTTGAATATTTAAAAAATCTAAAGCTTGAGCATTACTTTGAGGTTTCAGTTATTAACAAACTACGTTTTCTCATGCGTGACTTTTATTTTACTATAGTGAAATTTACTTAAAATTGTAAATTACTACAAAATAATTTATGTAGAGTAACTAAGTTATCTTTCAATTACAACTGTGTTACTGCTGTTGGACTATTTTCAGTCGTAAGAAACAAAATACTCATTAAGGCTATAATGCGTTGAAAAATTATAATCATATTTCAAAATTGTTTTCTTTTCAATTAATACCAAAATTTGCATAATTGGCGAATTAAACATTATTTATAATTCAAGTCATCGTAAATGAAATATATGTATATCGTTAAAAAATCGACCATTCAGAGACCGTTAGGCTCTGTTTGAAAACTTCTCAGGTCAAGTGTCAAGACCTGTAAAACATTTTGCACGTCATTGAAGAATGACAATGTTTGTACCCGGTGTATAATTTCAAGGAGGTCTTTGCGGATTTTCCAACAGGTTAGGAATTTATTGGACGATATTTCGACATCTACCATCGCCATCGTCCTCAGAGCACGTCAGTTGCCAAATCCTACGTTCTTATAGACGCCAACGGCTAAGGTCAGGTCAAATTTGATTCGCCAATTCTCTCTCATACCAAGATAAAAAATAACACAGACAACAGAGAAAATCGGCGCCCGTCAATCAGATTTTTCCTAACCTGAGCCGTTGGTGTCCTGATAAACGCAGAATTTAACAACTGACATGCCCTGAGGACGACGGTGGAGGTCGCCGTTGAAACATCGTCCAATAAATACCAAAACTGGCAGAAAACCAGCGAAGACTTCATTTACATTTCACATCATTGTACATCCTGATATTGGATTGTGAGACTATGATCTATGGAAAAAATTTCAACGAATATTACCAATAGAAGTTTGTAAAATTAAGTTAAGTTGCCTGACAAACATTTCATATTCATCATCCTCCTCACTCGGGTTCCTCATTTAAATTTATGATTCTTAGTCAACCTTTTTTACTTTCATTGCTATTTCACGCGCTAAAGACAATAAATCACTTTTATACGTAATTAAAACGCCCTAAAAGACATCGGGTAACACTATTAAAATTCATTTTCATTTATCACATATCCAATCCATCATATTTAGCACTCTCACATATCAAACAGTTTTCGGGTTATTAAACTAATTTTGTGTCATTTTATATTCCATAAAATAAGGCTATGTTGTATAAAATAAGTATGGAAATGTAATCACTGATTAAGAAAGCTTCTCTAAATAAACGAGGAGAGAACGATTCTTGACTCTTTAATAAAGAGAAATTTTCAAGTTTTATTATTAGAGTCAGCACATAAAACACGAGGTGTTAAGCCTCCTTTTCCACGATTTATACACCTTGCTTTTGCGATAGCTAACGTTTGCATGACACACAAGACAGTATAGTGTACATTAAGAGATCTTGAGCTCTCAAAGAAACCATTAGGGTGAGAAACCAGTCAGGCTGAACCAAACTATTTGCTTTCAGAATTATAAAACTTAGGGTTGTCAACAAGCACAAAAATCGATTTGTGACACGGCTGAACCTGGCAGAATATAAGCTAATAAACTTAAGGGGATGAGAAGATTGCCCTGAAGGATGAGAGGTAAAATAAGAACCAGCGTAGAACCCAGAACTCGTTTAGAGAGTGGGTATCCCGTCTGATATGGTGGGAAAATATCAATTATGCCGGAGAGGAAAACCCATTACTTTCGCACTTTCATTTTCATCGTCACCGTGTCCTGCCCTCAAATATGGAAACGCTCGGTGTCCTTCAGCTTAAATTACATTTGGCCATAAACGTATAAAAATACACAAAAAAAGGATTTCTCAAACAGCAGTCAAGTCACATGGTTTCAAATATTCTATCATCTCTCTAAATCTCAAAATTTGTTTTCCACAAGAAGATTATTTTTAACAATTTGCAAAACCTAATTCTCGGCAATGTTTAATCGAAGTTTTAGCATTATATTTTAAGAATGCTTCATCCAAATATATTTGTTTAATGACCTCAAGTAAAAGTCTTAATAAACTAATAAAAAGAATGGTCTCTGATTAAAGAGAAGTGATGTTTCAACGTTTTCATAGATAAATTTCATACAACAAATTCAAGTAAAATGTTACCTATATAATAACTGGCAATGAAATGTACAAAGCCACTTGACACCATATTAATTTGAATCCAGATATTTTTAAAAAAATATTGAGGACACAGATTTTTAATGAACATGTGATGAGCATGCCAGTGATTACGAGCCGAAAGAATCACAAATAATACATTAAGATAACGCACATAAATACATATATATTCCTTTTATTATGAACAGAGTATAAGTTCACTCCTAGTTTATTAAATTTAGATTTAGTCCCTCGGCGATGATATAAAGCTGGAGTCTCCCCTCTCGGTGAATTGAAAAACAATTCAAAAGTAATATTGATAGTTCAGAGGTTCATTTATACCTGACAACGCAACATGACTAAAGGGTAAATAAGGAAAAATAAAAACAATCTCTACTTTCAATCATCAATAATAACACAGTGAAAGATTGTTTCGTGTTTCATGTATCATTCTATATTTTATAGCAAGAAAAACGTAAAAAACGTTCAGAACACATAGGGAAGTACATTATGCTAATTTTTGCCAGAATTTAAAGTCAAAATAGGTTCTTAATCAGTGAAGATGGGTTGAACAAACCCGAAAATGCCGCTTACAGTCTTAATGTAAACAAATTTTTGCAACCCCATGGCTAGAACAGTAGCAACAATTTGGATTTGACTTGACGCTTTTGTCTCATGACTGGCTTCTGTATATTGAAATGCAGCATCACGTCTAGCACGGGCAGACATCACTTTCTTTATCAATGTTAACAGTTCTGCACAATATTCTCAGTAATTTAATTTTCTAAAGAACGCTTTCTTACCGCAGAATATGCCAAAACACTTCCAAGATATATTGGAAGTTGAGCCATTCATCACTTATTCATGAACGATTTGATTTACAAGGGTGTATACATAAAGAAGTTCAGAATGCCGCAATGTTTGCTCCAACTTTAATTTTGTACGCGCATTTCAAGACGCTATAAGTCGGCACTGTTATGCCACTTCAAAGGTTAATTTAGCGGATCTTGTATTTCTACCTCATCAGTAAATTACAAAGAACTCATTCATTTTAATCAACGAAGACAGCTCCACACAATTCTCTTGACTTATTCGATTTTCTCGGCGTGTTTTCTTACTGCGGAGGACGTCAAAACGCTTTTAGGATACATCGGAGAGGAGAGAGACTATTCATCTGTTATCCTTTGGAGCTTCCTATCTTTAAACTCCACTGCCACCTACCTACTTGACTTTCACCGCATCGCATCCCTTCCCCCTATTACCTAGCCTCACTCGAAAGGCACAACAAGCGGTCCCTTCCCTCACCACTTTGCACCTCATCCCATTATAACAAAGCCTACACGTCAGTCCCTCGCACTTAGACGTAATTCACCCACTACAGCGACCTCACTGTCATCTTCGCGCCAAAAACCTCTTTCCTTCTCCCTCTTCACTCCCCCAGCTCCGGCTCCCCATCGCTCCCGTGCCATTTTAGACAATAAATCCCTCTGCCGTTCACCCGACTTCGGCTTCAAAATTCCTCCGCCCATCCCGCACGCACTGTGTGCTATTAAACGTCCGACTTTCACTTCCAGCCCAACCTATTCGTTCCTAATCCTCTCCCCAATAGCGGGTGCGTTCCCTTTTTAACCCTACCCAAGCGATATATCAACCACTCTCTCGATTCGAGCCCATTCTCCTCTTGATAGCTAGATGGCTTATGGCAAAACGCTTAGACGCCTCTACAAGGCTGATAATTGATTGAAAATTTACTGCATCAAGCTATTTGTGCCATTAACTTTTTGATTCAATAGCCGAAATCAGTAAGAAAATGAAAGCGTGGAGTTATTGGTGACGGAGATTAATTCAATAAGAAAATATATCAAATGATCAATTATACGATATTAATAAAATGAAAAGGGAAGTCACACGCTCAACTGAAGCACTAATAACCAAAGCAGTACATGTAAAGTTAGGTAGCCGCTATACATAGGAAAGGGACACATCCCTTAAATTGGATAAAAATATTCATTTCAGGTGCTTTTCAAGATGGTGCAGTGATGATTTTAGCACAGCACAAAGAATTAATAAGTGGTTTAAAAAGTCAAACACACAGCTGAACAATTAATATTACGCATGCTTGAATCTGATTATCTCCATGTGGTTAGAGTAGGTCCAGTAATGCTGCCTTACACCACTTTATCAGATTGGAAGCCCTATGAATACTTAATTTACTGTGGCTTCATCTCCAATTAACCTTCAATAGATGAATGAACTGAAGACGTCGATAGTCATCCGAGTCTCTTATTAAATGTCAAAAGTATTGAAATTAATCTTGTATAACCATCCATATTACTAAGGGTTGGCAGTCCATTCTGTAAAGGTCGTCTTCATTCATCACATCACTCACTCTAGTAGTCTTTAAAAACCGTCTTGAGATCCTCATTTTAATCACTTGTCTCTCCCTCTTCGTGGCCTCTGTCAGGGTTTTGGCCTCTGCTGCGTTAAATGGAAAGAGTGTAACATGGGAGAACGTGTCTTGTTACTTAGCTGAAGTAGATAAGGTATAATATTCCTTCTTTCCTTGCACCATATGTGACTACAGTACTAAAAAATATGAGAAATATATATATTTTAGCCCATAACTTTTCACTACTTCCTCTTCTTCTTACTATAGTGATTTAAAAAACTACGAGGGGGAACCCAAAAGTAACCGGACGAAATTTGCCGCGGGCGTCGCATTTGTGGCTCGGGTTTCTCCTACTAGGCGGGTGTTAAATAACCCCTCCTGAGTCAGTATGCTAAGCAACGTCACTTTAATCTGCTGTAATCAGCACCTAAGACAGTTTTCGTGCGACGTGATTTTCGACCTATTCAATTTTTTGAAATTGCTGATTTTCGAGAGCAGCGTCCGGCGTTGAAATTTTGTTTTCTACTCAATAGAAGTGCGTCGGACGCGGTTGATATGTTGTATACAGCTTATAGAGAGCACGCCTGGGGATGAACACAAGTCTATCAAGAGTGGCAATTTCAAGAGTGGTAACTCATGAATGGTATTCATGATTCAAACGCGGCGACATATCGACCGAAGACATTCAATGCCGGAGTCAGTCTTCCACGTCCCGAGCTGATGAAAACGCTCATTGTATTGCTTACTGCTTGATCTTGTTCACTCAGAGTACGTCCCTAAGCACCAAACTGTAAATCAAGTCCTCTATTTGAGTGTCTTGAGGCGGTTTCTCAAGATTATTTAGACGAAACAGCCCATTTGTGGCGGAGTGGATATCGGTTGTTCCACCATGACAATGCTTCAGCTCACACAGCAATTTCTGTGCGCAATTTTTTGGCTAAATACCGTATGATACCACTTCCTCACCCACCCTACTCACAGGATCTGGCAACTTTTGTTTAAGTTGTATTCTCTTGGATGAAAAACGAGCTGAAAGGGAAATGTTCTGCAGACAATCCGGAGGTGAAAAGAGAATCGAAGGCGGCGCTGCAAGGCATCGGAGAGGACAAGTACAAAAGGCATTTTGCGAAGAGAAAAAATTGTTTGAACCCATGTATTAGAGTTAATGAAAAGTACTTCAAAGATGACTAACGTTTGTTATTCGAAAAAATAAATTTTGAAATTTTCTATAAATGGTGTCCGGTTATTTTGGGGTCCTCCCTCATTTACCGTACTCTCTCTCTAGCTGAACTTATGTTAGTGTGTAAATGTTGGCATTGAAGCAACTTAACCCCGAATGCGAGACCACAGAGGTTATTGTACGGCCGCAAAATCTTCAGGTGGGGGGACAATAAAGTGGGACTGGTGGCTCTAATTTAACATTTTAGAGAGGGAAAATGGTTAGAGAGCGTAAGGGCAAGGTGTGTCAAGGGGGAATGAAGAATTGTTCTCCAGGGGAGCTGGACATTAGGGTTAGCAGTAGATGGAACTTTATCCAGAGGTTGGGTCGGTAGTTACCGAGGGGGGTTAATGAGTGGTGTGTGGAGTAGAGGCCAAGTGGGAGGGACAAAAAGAATCATTAGTGGCATATCATAGTCTTGGCTCACTAAATTATGTCTCACTTCTTTATGTGCGAGCATTTTTAGGAGATGAAAGTGATTAGTTTGAAAGTGTCAAGCTAAAGCGACCAGATCCTGGACAAAAATTCGTTTATAATGGAGCATAGACAATTTTCCATGCATATTTTAATAGCGTTTATCAAACTTGTCACTCTTTGTTTCAATATTTTCATTCCCTCTTAACCGTATCGGAGGAACTTTTTTATGAGCTTAGAGAGATATAAACTTTAAAATGAATATGTAGCCAGTAATAAAATATTCATTAGAGGGTTTAATGAAAATAAATTTGAAGGAAAAAATTAATTAACTAGAAAGTAAATTTTTTACTATCTTCAGTTATAAAGAGATTTTTGTTTTATATAAATAGGTTGAAGGCCGGTTGAAGTTAAATTTTTGTTAAGTCTTTCGGCACTCATAAACAAACACTAAAAAACAGGTACTGCTCCGGTCAAATCGGTACGTATGATCACCAAAAGTGATAAATATTTCCATACATTGCTAATGATGCATTCAGCAACTTACGAGGAAATAACAAAATGATACTTGTGCTGAATTTAAAATAAACTAATTGTATTTTAACATTTATTAAAGTGAAAGAGCACAGCAACCAATTCCGGTTTTTCATATGAACTTTAGCATATTAAGTAAGACAAGTTGATCATAATGGATATTTGTTAAGCTCCAAGTATTCTGGTCTAAATAGCCAATCCGTTTAGCAGTTAATCTTGTATTGCCCTTTTTAAAACATCTTCGTAATCCAGTGCAATTACACCAATTTCATGGTATGCAGTCAAGCTTGCAGGCGGAATGACTTTGTTCGTATCAACCCTCGCTGAAATGTGCCTTGGTGAGGTGAGGTAGCTTGCTTGTGTTATTGGGACATCAGGGTTTGACTCCTGATCAAATAAATAGAATTGTTTGCAGCTAATTTAATCCATTTTATTTATAACTTTAAAACTTCTTTTTTGGTACTTTAAAGCTACTTAATTCTTCTTTTGCAATCTTTAAATAGAGAAAATTCTTTTTTTCGTCATTTTTATTAAGTTTCTGGTTCAAAGACTTATCCAATGCCTTAGAAACATTCGCATATTCAACTCCATATACTCTTTCCGGATTCCTTCACCCGTCAATCGCCCCAGCGAGCTCCTAAGGTGCTTGACCCACGGGGGGAGTTGAAACTTTGGGTATTCGTATAAACTTTCGCTGAAATTTGTCTAGGTGAGATGAGGTAGGTTGCTCGTTTTATTGGGACATCAGAATTTGATTCCCGATCAAGAAATCAGAATTGTTTGCAGCGAATTGAATTCATTTTATGTATCACTTTAACACCTCTTTTTCTATAATATAAAGCTATTTGTATCATATGCGTTCATTTAATAGAGAAAATTCTCGCTTTTGTCATTTTTTTCTAAGTTTCTGCTTCAAAGACTTATCCAATGCCACAGAAATACTGAAATATTCGACTCCATTTAGTTCTTTCCGGATTTCTTCACCCGTCAATTGCCCCAGCGAGCTCTTAAGGTGCTTGCCCCCCGGGGAAAGTTGATGCAGACGCCAGCACAGAGGCGCCGGCGACCCTCCTCCCGAGTCCCGCCCACCGACATTCATCCATTCACCCACCTCCTTCCTCCTCCAGGTCCTCCATTATCCTCTTCTCTTCCGCTCTGCTTCCCCGTCCTTTCCCTTCCATTAATTCTCCGTCCTTCGTCTCCATTCTCTACTGCCCTACACTTCCCTGGAAACTGTCCGCCACCCCGTCCTACCCTTCCCGCCCAGAAGCACACGCCAAATCCTCACCCTGTCGCCACCCTGCTGCTGCAGGATAAAAAAGCACTCGGCCTTTTTCAACCAAGAGAGTATTCATTCCTCTTGTAACATCGTAGACCGTATGAAAAAGTTCAGCATTCTACCTCAGAGCATGCGAATTTTACGATGCACCTCATGATAGTCACAAAATGTTGCAATGGCACTTCATAACTTCTGCCGTAAATAGTGCCGATAACATCCATTCACTAAATATCTTCCAAGATACATTTGACATTTAATATATCAGTAAAAATGGTGATTATGATAGTCTCTTCCGGAAAAAGTATTTATAATTTGTCAGCAGAACTGATAAAATGAACGCTAGGAATACATGTGTAAGTCATCCAACTAGATATCAACATTAAGTACTATGGAATAGAGATGTCCCACCGTAAAAATAATGGTATAGAAGAATATAAATATAATTATCAAGAGTTAAAATACTTAGCTGATACGAATATGAAGAATACGTCTTAGAAAATTGACAAAACCAGCGGGTAGAGGCAGGGTCAGAGACCAAAAACTAAAAGATTTCTAGAAAAAGCAGATTTGAAAAATATTGTAAAGGCGTAGTGAAAATATTTGACAGGATGGAGAGTGATAAGATCAAATATGACTTTAACGTGGTTAATAAGGGATGAGTAAACAGGTTGAAGTGGGAATGGTGGTAAAGAGATGTAATTAGGATTGCGGTATCGTAGCTAATGTATCGACAATGTACTCATAATGCATATTGAATAACATATGTTGATGCTACACAAGCACTGAAAAAAAGCTCTTGATATTAGAAAGTATTAATTTAACAATATATATATTTATTGTGACAGGCAAATTACATCCACATTATCGCTTGTAAATTAGTGTTCATAGAATTTTTTCCTGGATAGTGAAAAAATTGTGTAAATTACTTTACTCATGCTTTATACATACAGAGCTTGGCGATTTGATTAGCTAGCTTCCTCTCCAGCCCATTAATTGTAATTCTTTGCAAAGCTCTATTGCAAGGCAAATACTATAATAAGACTATTAAAAATGGGGCCCTTTGTGGAAGGACTATTTGCCCGGCATGGAGAATGGTAGGAAAAATACAAGTAGTTAATGCAGGATGCGCTTATGACAATGAGAAAGCATAGATCGGAAACCAAAGTCAGCTACCACGATATTGAACATGAATGGATAATCCGTCACTTATTGTTATCCGATAGGGCTCAGACTTCCAATTACATGATGGTCAGTGCTCGCTAGTATTCTATACCTAATATTTCGATACCAGAGTAATTTGGGTAAATGGTCGAGGAAAGAATATAAAGTATGGGAGTACTTGGGAAGAAAATAAATCAATTGATTAGGATAAAGCAATGAGGACTCTTCTGTATCCATAGATGTTATAGAAGATGGAAAAAGTATTATAGTTTTATACATATATTATTTATCCTGCCGTTAAAAATTATTCAACATAACAACTTCCATTCAGAAACTCAAACTAAGCCATAGTAGGTGAAGCACAACATAAACTTAGTCCGTGGACGAAATGCCGTAGCTGCGTGACGCTGGCATAAATATGGGGGGAAATGCATCAATGTTTGATAAGACTCAGGGTAAAAATGCTCTCAATATATAGCTGATGAGTAATAATTGAATGCTTAGATTTTGAACACTTGATTATTTCCTAATTTGCTATATCCTATATACTGTAATGATATTGTCGTCAGGTATTAACTAATATACTTATAATATAAATGTTGATAAAATATATATCACCGAGCTGTGAGTAGACATAAGAGCGCTTTCTATGTAGCCAAATTATTATTTAAAAAATTTCCCAATTGAACTCTCAGATTATCACATGACATCTTATATGTGCCAGCGCTTTAATTGGGAAAATTGAGAAAATTTAAATACTGAGAAATGTCTCTAAAAACATTCCATAACCGACTCATGCATGGCATAGCATCGGAAATAATTTAAAATGAGGCAATGACGGTTTTTCACCAATGCACCAGAAATCTTGTCCTGCACACCCGAAAAATTACTATATGCCACCAACGGAAATGTTGAAGTTAATTAATAAGCAGTGGGTGGAAGTAAATGTTCGATAGAACCAGATAACACAGATCAGCGGGCAGAATATTCCGTAGTCAAATATTCCCTGGATACACAGGATTCTGGGTAGGATTCATTGTTGCCGCACTGCGCAGCCAATAATTTGCTGAATTATGCATAGCCCATGAAATTATATGAGGTTGCGGTTCTGTTATAACAATGCGCAATTTAAACGCACAGCTATTATTCTGGATATTTCCACTGGTGGATATCCGATCGGGTATATGTTTCCTTCCATAGCCTGCTCCCTGGCAAAACGCTGTAATTATTCGCTGGAAACCCTCAAATATCGTGGCATTCAAAATTACAAACCCACATTTTTGCGCCATAGTGATATGTACACTACAACAAAAATAATGATTCCAACTTCCACCACCTCGGATCTCTTTCATAATGCACAGCTCTGCAAATGCAGTACATTGCACTTCATTCATGATAGATTCTTTTAAATATATCATTATTTCCCTTAATTATTGTTTCATTAAATATTCATATAAAAAATATGATGAACCAGTCATTTATTTTCTAAAAACAGAGTCATTAAGCAAGGTTTGATGAATATTCATAATAGTAAAAAATTTCTATATTATAACAACTATTATAAAATGAAAAAAAATATGTTAATTAGGTTAATCTTTGTTTATTGTCTGGCCTGTTTATCTTTGAGTCTTTTGATTATGTCGGTCTTTTCTTTCAAATCTTATGTTGTAATTTGCAATTCACTCATATCTTCCTTAATTTCTGCAATCCATCTTATGCTGGTCTAACTGTGGACCATTGCAATGGAAGAAAGAAGGAGATCGGATGCTTTAAAAGTGTGTTGTTATCAACGAATGCTGAGAATCAGTTGGATAGACAGAGTTAAAAATGGAGAGGTGTTCAAGAGAAAGAGAGGGAAATGAACTATGAAAGAGTATTGTGAAAAGAATAGTAGAATTGGTGGGCCATGTATTGAGACAAGACAGTCAAGTAAAGAGTGTGTTAGAGGGAATGGTGGAGGGAGCACGATACAAAGGGAGGCCAAGGGAACAATATCTGGAGCAAGTGAAGAAGGATGTTGGAGCATCATCCTACGAGAAAATGGAAAGGAAATCTCAGAAAAGATGTGAATGGAGGTCTATATTCAAACCAATCTAAGGATTGATAACTGCAAGAAGAACACTGTTCCATAGTTCTTTGTAATTTTTTCGCTTATTGCGAATATTTTCGCTGTGTTCCGGTGTTCTGATTAGGTATCCAAAGAATGAGATGTCTTTCTTCCTCATCGTGTTCGTAACTTACTATCAGAACGCAGGTTAAAATTTAGGTTAAACCTTTTAAGTAAATTCGAAATAGAGTTTTTCACAGTTGACATTAGATATATATTGAGAACTCCTGCGTATTATGCTAGGTTTTATCATATTAACAAGATTAGAGAGATAGATTGTCGTACCGATAGATTTAAAATGTCATTTTTCCCTCTAACTATAAGAGAGAACAATAGGCAGCGTAGCAAAGGGATAGGTAGGTGAAATATAGTTAGAGTAGTCTGTGGTGCATGATGCATGTAATAACAACCAATAATCCCTTCCTTATTATGTAGATACTAACCATCTAGCTCCATGTGAACCTATTATCTAGCATATCTCCCTTAAATATCCTACTTGCATGTCAATAGTGCATGTTTGGTGATATTCACCCCCTGCCACACACCCTCGTGGTGACTCGCAGGGTATCACGTAGATGTAGATGTAACTGGTTATCTTCTTCTGTAGACTAGTTCTATTCCATCTTCAATTTTTCATAGGGAAAATAACTTAATTTTGGGAGGAGTCGAAAAGACGCCCAACGGGCTTTCTTAGGGGAGACCAAGTTTATGGTGTGGTGTAGTCCTTGTGTTGTAGTGCTAACCACGTTGTTTTACTAAACACCAATTTCACCGTTATTACAAAGGACGTCTTAACGATGCTGCGTCAAGAAATAGTTATTTAATGAAGTTTTCCCTTGGAACATGGACAAATCCTCTCGAAAAGAAGAGTCGCAACGCAACGTTGTAAAAAACCGAGACTTTTGGAACATTCTCTTTGGATTGATGAATGCTGATGATGAATTAATTCTTCCTTCCATCCCATCAGATGCAGTATTCCGGGTGGACTGCGTTTCCAGGAATGGTCCGTTCCGCCCTCCTGGTTCTCCCTCCCCCCGTGTCCTTGGACGACAGGGGGAAGGTGGGAGAAAGGGGATGAATGTCAGGGGGTAACGGAAAGGCAAGAGGATATGATGAACGGTGAGAGAGGAGGTGAGGAAATGAGAATTTTCGAGAAATGAAAAGGAGAGAAAGATAGGAGCAAACGACGCGAAGGTCTTGCGGAGTGGTACTGGAAAGTCATTTGAGTTCTATTCGGACGGAATGAATGATTGCGACGCACGAAAACATGAAAATAAATCACGTACCATTAATTCTTACCTCCTCTTGCATAATTCCGATCTGGAAAAATGATTTTATACCCCTACGCATAATTGCTTTGCGCTCTTAGTTTAACGGTAAAGTTGAGCTTTTGATAGGAAATTTCCTCCCAGTACACTCTACTGCAACTGACTAAATTCTATGACATTATGGTGGTAGAAGAATTGGCTGTATATGCAAATGAACAATTATATATTGTGGTTTCTTGAAAAAATAAGTCGTTGTAGTTCTGTTGCGTACTTAATTTACCAAAGAACACTTGAAATCAGCACTATTTCACATAGTGCTGATATTTCACTGAATGACATGTGTATTTACAACCCATCATCAAAATAGAAATATTATAATTATTTCTACTGTTATATGATGGACGATGATTTTTCAGACATCTTTATCGCTCTGAGAGTTATTATATCCCATGGTATGTACTAAAAATGAGAACTGTAAATATGACGCGGATGATGATTGGATTTTTTTGGTAGCCGAAAGAGATTCGGAGGCTACATGCTTGGCTTTAATTATTCGAAAATTTCAGATGAAGCGAGTTATTGATAAACAGGCATTGTAAAGTGGGCCCTATGATTTATGTCTAGAACGGTTAGAAGCGGCAGAATAGAAGATAGGCACTACCGAACTGTAAGGTATAACAATTTCTTCCTCCCACTCACCCTCAGTCATTGAAGCAAAATCGACGTGAAATTTAATTAGGGCACATCTTTATCATATGATTCACGTCTATTTCCCAATTCTATCCACTTTCTTGTTTGGTTTCTTACAACTTCTGGGAAACACATAAACAGGGGCTCGCAGTATAGCATATAGTTGTAGATGAAGTGTTTATCATTGGAGAAAGTCGTAGTTCTCGAAGCTCGCATATGTCGACGTTCGCTACTTCGCCTCATTCAATGGTCGTTTAATCTTAAGATTGTTTAACTGCAGCACTTCATCCTTCCCTGTCTAACGCTAGGTTCCGTACTTCCTATTAATTGTTTTCTATATCTGGTCTACTAATCTCATTCCTGAATCTTCCTCCGGGGACAGACTTTCCATTATGTTCTTCGCGAGACCGTTGTGCCTCAAGATGAGCCCCATATTCATCTAGATATTCATTTCTGTATAGCGTTTAATATGGTCCTAACCTCTTTGACTCTTCTTTAATCCTCATTTCTTATATTGTACATCTATTTTATGTTCAGCATCCTCCTCCAGTACCAGGTTTCGAAGGCTTCAAGTCTGCTCTGTTCTGCCTTTCCAATTTCGTTAATTATTTATCTTACCAAATGATTGGAGTAATATTAAATGCTTAGTTATGGAAGTGTGTTAAAAAGTTTTTGACATCACCACCAAAGATTTTTTAGTCATAAGTGTTGTTTTTAGTGCAATGGTGCTTGATGAAAATGATTTTATAACATTTTATATTAGTTGTTATAATATAGATATTTTTTCATGCGTTGCAATTGCCTTCTTCAAGTTAACTATTTGATGGAATCGAATGGACACATCTTAGGCATTCTAAGTAAAATGTAATTATCTTGAGCATGTCGATACTGAGTGGTCTCAACATTTTAAACATTAAATAATAGCTAAATTTATGTAAAGCCGCAAAGGAATCTACTTGGACAATAAAAATTAATTAAAAACGGCTATTTATTCGGGTGGAGATGTCAATTTGACGCCTGTAGCCATTCTAGAGTAATAAAATCCGAGTGAAAATAAATATTTCGTTAAAATCCGCAGAAACCTATGGTAAAACATTAACCATAACTGCATTATAACTTTTCAACAAATTTTCAACAAATTTCTTTTCTCCTTTGGCAAGGAATATTTCCATAAAAATATTACAATCTGGTAGTTTGAGTATATGTGAGCTGTAGATTGGGTCTATTAAGTTGGAGTATTAAAAGAATGGATACGCAAATTCCTAACCAACAGATCGAAACATTTTTCCTGCTCCAATATTCACCCCTCTGCACTATCAATATCTGCACATCAAACTGCGCAGTTAAATATCTTGCTTCAAACTGCTTTAAGTCAAGTTAAAATTTACATCGCTTCAAATCATAGTCTTAAGGGATAGAAATGCAATTCCTCGAGCAATGGTGGGCTCACTTCAAATAAAGAGGAGAGATTCTCCTGTTCCTCCCCAACTGCAAGTGGCAAATAGGTTGTACGAAATGACCTTTGCCCTAGGTTATTAATGAAATGTCGCTTGTCATTTCCTGGGTCCCGATACATCTACTCTGATCAAACCTCACTCCGCAGTTTAGTTCTCGCACTTCACAAGCTTAGTAAGAATTAGTTCACTAGAGAGCAGTTTTCTGTCCCACAGCACTTCTCAGGATAAACTGGATACGGCGCTGAGCCAATAGCATAGCCAAGCATATTAACTATACGTCCAGAAAAATCTAAGATTAGAAAAATTAGAATCTAGTTGTTGAAACTTCTCTCTACATAGAAGGTTTGACTAAAATTTTCTGTTTATTGCTGATGAACTGCGCTTACTCTCTCAAAGTTCTCTTTGTAAAAACAAATGTAATTATTTATCATTAAATCCACATATCCTAGTTTTAATCGTTAGAATGCACAGTTTGCGTAGCATTAGAGAAGGAGTGAGAATTTTAATGTGTGAATGAAGATTGAGAATAAAGATGCGACGAACACACATATTTTTATATAAAGAGTTGGAGAAATAGCTACCTCTCGGCTATTGCAATTAGAAGGGTGCATTGTATAATTTAAACTCGCAGTCTTCAATAAATCGTATAGTTAAAGATCATACCATAGGGAGAAAGAGTTAAAGTTAACATGTATCTCTTGCGTACTGTCAATAAAAAAGTGCTTTTTCTCACATCGGTTACATTCTTCTTCCATGCTCTTCTATTAATACATATGACATTCCTATCCACGGGAACGATCCAAGGCACTCTATCAATAAGTCGGTGCTTCCTTATCAATCAACTATTTCGTTCCTCAGTTTCAAGAGTCAGAATTACTTTCACGCACAGGAATTCTCTCACCACGCCATATAATTCACCGCCTGCTTCATTTTTCCCCCTGGGTGGCTGGGGTGGGGCTACTTCGTTCGGCAACCCCTCTTTATTCCACGCATCCTTCCTTAAGCCTGATTTACGCAAGCATTTTTCACGTTTAAGTCCAAATAAAGCGGCAATGATAGCTTAAATTATGACTTTGAGGAGCAGCAATTTCTAGCGATAGTGGCAATGATAGGAATCCCTATCCTCTTTTCTGTCATTTGAGCACGTCCCTTATCCAGTCTCTGAGTAAGTATATAAAAGTAAACTGTAACTATTCATACCATATGGCAGAAAATGGGGAATGCAACGACATTTTTGGCATATGTATTAACGAAAATTGCTAAATTTTCGAAATTTATACACCCTGTTATAATGATAATCAGAAAAAAAATTCATGAGTTCTCATATTCCCCATCGAAAATTTCCTCAGCTTATCACTAAAAACTGGTTGCGCAATGGCATCAGGAACCTTTGAGAAAATAATAAACTAATTTATTACTTTCAGCAGAAGATACATTAATGGTTCATTAGGAATACACCTAATCACGTAGTGAGAGCAAAAAATTTGTCTCTTGGGCAGCTATTTTGATAGTCACAGCACACTTTCATTTACATCTTATGAAATAATACGTTTTCCCAGCATATAACATATTAGCTCACTTATTAAGTTACATTTCAATTGCATGATATGATTGATAGGTATTCCTTTGGGCATTTTCAAAATTGATAAATTATTATGTATTTAGCCTACTGGATTTAATTAATTAATTATCGCATCTATCTAACAGGAAATATTACTTTGATGATTTATTTTCTTATTATCTTTAGGTATCATGCAAAAAACATTTGGCTACATGAAACAGAATTGTTACTTGAAGATTGTTGATTTTTATCTAACTATTACTAAAATTATAAATTGTAGCAATAAGTGTAATTTGTCAAACATATATCATTCAACTGTTGAAGGCTACTTTGTGGAATAACATTCTAGTAGGAGAAAACAAAATACTTACTTTGTAATATTCCACTATGATTTATTCTACCCCGACCGGTTTCAACGCTCATTTTCAAGGGTACATTCTCCAGTTTTAGGAGTGCGCGCCACATATATACCAAATTCTCGGGTAGGGGGGGAATTCCTCAGAAGAAGATTCAGCTTCAATGACAATAGATGCGAAGGAGCGGTAACATGGGAAACCACTGGTCGAATAGGAAATTCCTAAAGAATTTTTCCTCATTTAAATCCACATATGGAATTCAAAGCTCTAAGGACCTGGCCAACAAAATGGTAGATGTCAAACCCCCCTCAAATCTTTTGGCATATGTAATTTGTTTACGTCCGTTCCGGCCAAGGAATCCATCAGTATAGCCACCTCCTGGCTAAGAAGAGCCAATTGCGGAGAAGACCGCATCAACGACTTCCACCAACCTCTCGCCTTGTGCATTGAACAGAATTATTTCCTGTTTAATGGGAAATATTATAAACAAGAACACGGCCTCAGCATGGGTTCCCCGCTCTCTCCTATACTCGCACACATGTTCATGGACTCTCTAGAAAACAACATATTTAATTACAACCACCCACTTTTAAATAATTTTGTTTACGATTATAGATATGTTGATGATAGTATTTGCTTGTGGACATGAAGCTGTCGACATCTAGAAGAGTTTTTAGCTTTTATAAACTTCCGACACACAGCCATCAAATTTACCATGAAATTAGGTAATCGTAAAATTAATTACTTGGACCTAACAATTTCTATTGATATGAAGCAACATTCCCATACAATCTATCGTAAGGATACATATTCGGACGTAATCAACCCGAATAATTCTTTTCACCACCACAGTCACAAAATTGCAGGTGTATATTCCATCATATACAGACTAATATCCATCCCCCCTCGCGGAAGTCTCCTATCAAGAGGAACTCAAAACAATAAGAACGAGAAAATGGTT
The DNA here is from genome assembly GCA_963169105.1 of Ceriagrion tenellum. Taxonomy (NCBI): domain Eukaryota; kingdom Metazoa; phylum Arthropoda; class Insecta; order Odonata; family Coenagrionidae; genus Ceriagrion; species Ceriagrion tenellum. Next base: position 96,138,597 of record OY720643.1, read on the forward strand.
ACAACAGTGATCTCGTACAAAGACTACTGGACAAGCAATTGAAACGCAAATCAATATTTCTTGTGCCAACACTAAACAGAATAACTCCGGCTAAGCCTAAAAAATTGTGTAAACTCCCATTTTTAGGTGCGATTACCCATAAAATAACGAGACATCCCGGGAGACATGTTCAGAATAGGGTACCATAATTCAGTGACGGTAGTCATATACAGGGCAAGAAGGTTCAATTCACTTTTATATAGAACCTTCCAAAATGAATATTTACAGCTGAGTTAAAAAAATTACTATGAGAATAAATACGACGTGAACGCTGACGCTACTCTACCTGCATTGCGTCACTCATTCACTTTGTGTAAGAGGGTATAATTCCCACTGGACTTTGCTTCTAATGCCTTCTATTCTGCTTGGAACTATGCAGCAGTAAAACTGTTACCACACAATCCTCCTTATCGATTCAGATCACATTAAATATATGGTTGAGTGCAGAGATTTGTCTCGACCCCCCAAAAGTAACATTTACTTCCAGTGCCAATACAAGTATGCTACCTCAGGATACTATACATTTCTCAGTATAGAACGGGTAAACACCTTCGAAGCAGAGCGTGAATCTAGGTCCTGTACGTGCACTTTGTCGAATAACACCTCAAACAAGAAATATGCCATTCACCACCTAAGAAATTTCCAGGTAAAACGTAAAGAACCAAATTTTTCCTATCCGAGAGGAGTTTAGTATGCGAAGGTGGAACGTTGTCGGATTTTCAAAATTAGCGGCGGTAGCATGTTTTATTTTTGTCCTACTATGAACCGCGGAAATGCACTGAATTTGTGGATTGTCATGCTCTTTTCCTCCGAATACTTCTTTATACTTATTCAGTGGTTCTTACTATAAACCTTCTTAGCTATTGTTTACATTTTAAACTAGTCACTGCCAACTTTTCCAAGAAATTTTATATAAATGGATGATATTAAAATATAATAAAAATATATTCTTAAAAATTTAACACCGTTTGTTTTTTTCAAATATATGTTGATTAATATAGCAGAATAAAACCTAATGAGTAAATATAAAATGCAGAGTTTAGAGGAAATTAAATATATTTTATTCTAGCGAATGATCGAGTTTAAATAAAACATTCAATTTCCGTATTTGTTTAAAATATAAGAAAACATACTCTAATATTTACTTAAAACGAAAACGGTCCATATTTTATTATAAAAAATGCTCATGTGTACACTGCCCCTCCCTGAGATTACGAAAAATGACCTCTGAGCTTCTAAAGTATAAATGTATAATATACAATTAAAAAGTACAATATATTAATTAAATTAATTCACTATCCCGTCTATCTGACAGGAAATATTACTTAAATGATTTATTATCTTATTAGCATTACGTATCATGTAAAAAATATTTGGCTACATAAACAAGAACGATTACTTGAATATGAATGATTCTTATCTAACTAATGTTACAATTATAAATTGTAGCAATAATGGAGGAAAAAATCAATTCTCATGTAAAAGTATATTATGGTTATCTTGGCAAAGAATCTTCCCAAGCAATGTGACCACATTATATTTTACGGGTAATTAAAACATTTTCTTAGACTTAATATTTTATAACTATACAGCAAATTATTAATAGGTATCATGAAATAAAGGAAAGCAACATCATTACACACACGACTGAAACAATATCAGAAATATCAAAGAGAATAATTGAATGAACAAGTAAGTACACAGTATCTTGGGGAAGTCATAAATGGAAAATAAGATAAACTACAATTTATAACGATAATACTTGATCTATAATATAGCTTAATGTATGAAATAAAGAATAAATAAACGGCCATATAAGTCGGGTGGTAAACCATAAAGTCATCGCTAGAAATAGGACTTGCTGATTGGTGGGAGAAGCGTATAGCCCGATTAATACGGAGCACAAATTGCGCAATTTAACACCGCTTTTCTCAATCCGGCGATCAATAGTTCCAGAATTAGAGCAAACGTTATTTAGCCATCTCCCGTTATCGCATGCGTTCGTGCAATTCACCACTTTATAAGATGTATTTGGAAATACATGTATGTATCTTTCGCAACTACGTACCCCGTGTAAAATCGGCTTGCGTAAACCCCAAAGACGAGGGAAAGAAAACCTATGAAGGATCGAAGAAGAACAAGCAACTTTACTGTTTGAAAAAACAAGAATACCTAAAAACCTAAAAAATCAGCACATTTGGACTCATCTTTTCTCCAACTTATTTCTATGCACATTTAATTTCCCCTGTATACTCTGTATACCCGATTTTCATAGTTTTCAACAATACCTATAAAATCTACCTGTAGGCTTCCCATCATTCCCAATGTATTCATCGTCCCTCTGATATTGTTCCACCGTCTCATGATGAGTTAAAGGGTGTTCGCAGAGGAGAAAGAAGAGGGAAAAAGCTATACTGGGTGAACAGAAGAAATTCCTCTACTCTGGTTGAATATTGCAGGGAAAGAAGTTATAGGCCTCTTCTAAATTGTGTTAAGAGTTGAGGGAGCTTGAATTACCTCTTCCTTCCTCATCTTCCAACTTCCTCATTTTTCTGGCTTCGCCCCACAGAGTGAATAGAATAAAAAAGTTTTTTTTTTATAATTCGATATCAAGGCGTGCGGAGCGGGCAGCCGACGGTAGGACGCCGAATAGATCCACCTTCCACCTCCCATCAAACATCAGAAGTTGGTCCGAAGGAAGGAGTGTAAATATATTCCCAGAGCAGGAATATTAAAGAACATAATGAGCACACAAGATGGAGAGAAAAAAGTTTCCAAAATTTCGACCAAGTCTGTAAGGGATACGCCTAATCATGAATTATTAAAAGGTTTCATATACCTATGGTAACGACTTGTAATTTGTGTCGTTTAGCGATGAAAATCAACGTCCAGTAAAAAGTCCAAAGAGCCCTAATCTTCATGCATAAACCGTAATAACACGAATTGTTTACAAGATATAGAATGTTGATACATATTCTGTTTTTAAGACTTCAAACAGCAATGTAGACTAATTCCTTTCAGGTGAATAATGTATGTAACCTCTTCTCGGGTCTCACACATTTCATTTGGTTTTTTTTTAACCACCATCATGGCGAAATGAGTTAATGATGAGCAAGACGCATGGTGATATGTTTGATAAATTGGAAATATAAACAGATGTGTAACCCGAGAAGTTGTATTTTAACGTATTCCTATTTACTATTACATGCACTTATGTTAGCAGTTGTACTGTTTGTTGGTATCCGTGATTCTCAATTTTAAAATATATCGATCCTTATTTATCAATAATTCCTCTTTCCTTCAGAAAAGTCTAGGTATCAGAAAATAATAGGTTACTATAGCCTCATTTCGTCGCTTAATTATTATGTGAAAAACTTGCAACACAAATAATTCTGCACTCCAATTAATAAGCTCAAGTATTGAAGAATCAAATTAAGACGTTTAAAAACGTAGGAAATGGAGCTTAAGCGGCACCCCTGTCCAACGACAACCCCTCTTAACGGCATTTTTTCCTTACGAAATTTCCCAAATCGTTAAATATTACTCCTGTTAAACAACATCTCCAACCCCTACATACGGCAGTTAGGAAAATTTACGGTGACAATTATTAAGCGACAATTTTACTAATAAAACTTTATTTACTTTAGTTACCGTTTAAATGTACACGTTAATTGTCATCGTTTCTGTAATGTAACAGCTACATTATCTAACTAACTTATGTTAGCTGGAATAGTGCTGTTTGTTTACATTGTTCAGGAGGCAGGCACACACGACCTCACACTCTCGACTAGTCATACATCGTCGTCACATGCATATGAATCACCGAAACAAGCCTTTTCATACATTGTCTCTTTTCTCTTGCGTGCGTTCCGTAGTCTACTGTGGTAATGTTTTCTGGATACCTTGTGGTGCCTTTCTTTCTGTCCGATCGCGGCTCCTTTCCTCACGGAAGCCTTTTGTTTACATGTGACAGGGGCGTTTCCCTTGCCGCCCTCGCCGAACCGATTGTAGTTCACTCCCCCACCATTCTACCCATCTTACACTACCGTAGCTATGCTATGAAGCATCTAAATCTAACAATGTCAGGCAAGGCGTCAGTCAGTCGTACTGTTAACTACGAATACAGTAAACAAGCTCAGGTCTGCGGTATTCTATGCATACGGTTTGTGGAACCCAGTTGAATGTGAATGTTGAGTGTGAACCCGGTACATTGCAGTGTTACATTCGGTACGCAAGTTGTTCTTGTGTTGCAATTCTTTCGTTTTTTAAAGATTAGGTGCAGCAGTACCGAAATTTGTGAAATACTGTGCTGTAAGGTGTAGTGTATTGTGTAATGGCGTCTACAAAAAGAGTTGTTTTGCCTCTAAAAGACCGAGTGCGGGTTATTCAAGACAGCGACAATGGATTAAGCCAAGTTAAACTCGCTGAAAAGTACAAGTGCGGAAGAACGCAAATCGGGGATAAATACCCTATTCTATACAAAATAAAGACTCTATTCTGAAGGACTGGGCTGAAGGTGAGTCTAAAAATTTAAAGCGGAAGCGGGAGGAGAAATTCGCTGATATAAACGACTGTGTACTTAAGTGGTTTAGAACAGTACGTTCAAAAAAAATTCCTATTAGTGGTCCTATGATACAAGAAAAAGCAAAAGAAATTGCAGAAGCGCTGCATATTCAGAACTTCTGTGCCAGCAACGGATGGCTGAATAGGTTTAAAACTAGGCACAATATTGTTTTTAAGGCCATTTCTGGAGAAAAAGGTGGTGCTGATGCTGTTTCTGCTGAAGACTGGAAGGAAAGATTAAGCAGTGTAGTCAAAGAGTTTGATCTTAAAGATGTTTACAATATGGATGAAACAGCATTATTTAACAGAATGATTCCCGAGAAAACAGAGGACTGTTCAGGCGAAAAATATTCTAAGGAAAGGATCACAGTTGCTTTATGTTGCAGTGCAGTCGGTGAGAAAACTACACCATTGATTATCGGGAAATCTCTACGCCCTCGATGCTTTGGTAAAACTGATATGAATACATTATGCGTTACCTGGAAAGCCAATAAAAAAGCTTGGATGACATCAGACATTTTCGAAGAGTGGTTGCAAAAATTTGATGAAAAATTGGCCCGGGAAAAACGGAAAATTTTGTTACTGCTAGACAATGCGACAAGCCATGTTCATAATATGACTCTGTCAAACATCACATTGCATTTTCTGCCACCAAACACGAATTTCCTGATTCAGCCGTGAGATCAAGGGATCATAAAAACATTCAAATCACTTTACCGAAAGCGTGTGGTTAAATCAATATTGGCTAAAATTGATTATTGCAGCAGTGCAAATGAGTTAGCTAAAAAGGTTTCGCTTTCAGACACGATGTCTTGGATTAAGTCATCGTGGAATGACGTAAAAGCAGAGACAATAAGGAAATGTTTTGCAAAATGTGGTGTTTCGCAAAAGCTGTTCGATGCTTCATAAACTGCTACAGAGGACTTTCAAGAAGCCCAAAAGGAAGCAGAAGACCTGATGAGGAAGGCTGGCATGGAGCACGACGGAAGATTGACTGCTGCGGAGGACTGCGCTGAAACCTCTCCAGAGAATGATTTTTTGTTCGCACTGGATCTTCCAGATTATGTCGGCGAGTAATTTTTCATGTTATCTATTTTTATTTAAAATTTTCTCTCCAAGTAACCTTATAAATTGAATTTATACTTATTATAAATTTATACAGATACCTACTGAAGAGCCCGATTACGAGACAGAATCTGATCCTCAAGAACGAGTTCTAACGCCTGAAGATGTTCTAAAATCTTTGAATAATATCACGCCTTTTTTTGAAAAAAATTTTTAAACTTTCGAATATGTTCATATGATTAAAAAACTTTCAAGTGCCGTAGAGGACACGATAGTTCATAAAAAATTCAAACAAATGGACATTACCAGTTATTTTCGTAAATATTATTTCGTAAATATTAAGCCGTAATTCATTTTTCTGTTGTGTATTCTTGTAATTTATTTTGTATTCTAACATTAAAGATTTATTTAAACTTAAGTACTGTAATTCTTTGCCAATATACCTCCAAACGTCTTACAGTATTATTATACATAATAAGTATGTACTTTACTAAGATTGGTCCGTATACATATAAGTTTACCACACGGTACCGTACGTACGTATAAGTTTGCGTTTACGCACTCTACGTGCTAATTCAGTATTTAGCAAAATTATATTGCCATATTAAGTATGTATTTGTTCACTTATTGTAATTTATTAAACCTCCATAACACTATGGCGTGTAAATTACAACCACTGCACCCCTATTTAGCGGCAACCCCTCGGAACGGCATTTTTTCGTCTGCAAAGTAGAGGTGTCGCTTAAAAGGGTTTTCACTGTATATATATATATATTATATATATATATTTCGAAGTATTCGAATTCAAATTCGAGTAGTCGAATTTTTAAATTGATACGCCAACATGTAAATAACCGCATTATGAATTGTTCGTAATGCGTATACATTCGAGTTCCACTAACATAGACTTTTTCGGCTTGGAAGCCTGTTTTCCGCAGAATAAGAATGGTTATATCGTAGTTTAATCTTATTAACATTTTATTCGGGAAAAAAATAATGTTCACTGTTAATTGATCGATCATCTCATTATACTTTAAATATTTTCATATCAATGTATTATTTTTCACATTATTTATGAAAATACTACAGTTTTAAGATTTCAACATGCTCATGGCCATTTTGGAACAACTATAAGTAGGAAACATTTTATCTTTTTTCATAAAGTTAAAATTTGATAGATAAAAATTAATTTATATATAGTCTACCAATTTGTTAGAAATTGCGTGTAAATTAAAACCCCATGCTTCAAATATTCCAAAATTGGATTTGATAAATTTCATATGAATAATAAGTCCGTCCTTGTAGACTCGTTCCACGAAAGGTAAAGAATGACGGATGTTTTAAAACTTACAGTTAAATATTTTACCATTAGTGGCTAGCTTATGAGGTAACTATCAGGACAAGGTCTTATGAATATGTGGAACTCTTTGATCGAAATACAATTCTAGGAAATAGTACGGGTCTCATGGGTAATGCCCCAAAAAATTAACTAATAATTGAAATATTTGTGGTATTTCCAGACCGAATTTCTATTGTATCAAAACCATCCAGCAGAATTCATTTTTTACATATAATAGATATGTTGTTTACGGTACAATGGGTGAATGAATAGAAGTACCCAATAGAAAGAGACGTCAGGTGCTGTTAGCATTTGCAAAACTTTTTCCATTTGGGCCCAAAGTGATAGCAACAAATTGACGCTCCTAGGCTCGTAATCCAAAGTCTTAAAGGTCAACTACGTTACCCATTCAATTTCCATGGAGTAGGACACCTCAACCTTAAACAATTCAGGTATTTTAAAGAGTACTCACGATAAAATTGTTACTTTAAATGAAATTGTTGAACCTTTGGTGCAGCAATTTTATTTCAATATCACCAGGGTTAGCGGGGCTAGCCTACGATGAAGAAACCTTAGTGGGTATATCTTCCCATAAATTTTACGACATCGAAAGTCACAGAGTGGATGAAATTCAGTATCCGTATTGAGAATAATACTGAGTATTTTATGTTGTAAGTAAAATGTATGTAAGATATTTTTTTTTAACTGCTGTGATTGTAACGTGATGTTTGGGGTAGGGCATTGGAGAAAGACTAACTTTTTGGAGGAAAATCAATGGAACATGAATTAAAGGCTTGCAGGGTGGGAAAGGTTATTAATCAACAAAGAAACTCTTATGGAAAATAATTGGTGACGGATATGCAAACAGTGGCTCATTACAAAGGTTGCTTGACAGCTGTATGTACGATTTATCTCTCAACAAAGCCAGCTATTTTTAGAAATCATATTCTTCCTACGCAAGTAATTTGGAAAAAAATTTTTTTGCAATATTTCATTGTCTATTAATTACAAACCATTGCATTAAAAGACATCAAAAGAAATTGATATTTTGGTACGTATAGGACAAAAAATCATGAATTCAAAATTTAGATTTATTACATTCACAAATTATTGATGAAGCACTTTGTACCACCTCAAAAATAATGTTAACAAACAAACAATTTTAGCTAGGTTTTTTCAATACATTCTCAAATTTTCCATATTCTTCAAAAGAACACATGTTGTCTCAATAATTTATCGGTGCTATCGAGTAATAAAACTGGATGAGCTTATCTTATTTAATAAACGAACACCACAAACATTTTTGGCAGTACATGCTGTATACTTTTTCGCCCCGAATCAAATACAAAATATATCAGATATAGAATCAGATACAAACCAGATACAAAAAAATCATTCGATAAGTTAATCAAAATATGAAACCATAAACTATCATTTCATTATGCGGCCATTCCTTAATGCTAAAAAAATTCCAGTAGCACATTATCCGATCAAAATGTGTCTCGCGTTGAGTGGTGAGTCATTGCCTTTCGAAACTCGGCGATAATTTGAATTATTACTCGATTTATCGTTCCATCTGACCCTTTTTACGCGCAAATATTGGAGAACTCTTATCAATGAAGGCCATTACTCTGGCGTTTGATCTGAACAAATGGAAGTATAGGAAAAAAATATACCCCGGGGAGCAGGAGAGCGGCAAGAAAACCCCTTTAATCACAGCTCTCAGCTGCGAGTCAACACCGAATCGTGACCGGGCGGTCACGAAGCTGGATTATTACCGCTTGCGGTTATTAATGCCCGTCTGGAAACATGCGACGTGATTCGAGCCTTAACAATATGATATATGTAAATCCGGAGCCATGAGTAATGACCCCTGTCGTCGGGTCCAACTCTCTCCATCTCATCGTCCAACGCTTTTAACTACTGTCATACACACTACTGCAGCAAGCTCCAGTCTGCTTTCGATTATATACTTCACAACATTTGTCGATAATGCGAGAGCTTTCATTCTCATCCTCTGTCCTATTTATTTCTACGCTGATCATTCTGTATTATCTTTATATTCGAGTACTTCAAGGCCATCTAAAGGTGATCTATTGGTAAAGTTAATATTGCAGCAATATCGCAGACCTTATCATAAACCACAATGTATGGCTTCCAACCGGATGATGCTGGTTGGAAACACGAGAGCTCTACATTCTGAGCATTAGCTGGAACATTCTCATATCTTAAATTTTCATGAAATGGTAACACAACAAAAGGTACAAGATTCCATGGAATTGAGTTGGGCAATTTTGGAAAATCTTAGGAGAATTCAATTAAGTCTCTTTCGATCAAATGATCGATGCTAAAAGACTCAACTAGAGCCTCATGGCCTATTTCAGATTCAATATTTGTTTTATACGCAACTGTGACTATTTAAAGGCGTAGATTCATATGTGCGGAACAACCATTACCAACTTATTGATCTCGTAAAAACTGTTCCAATAAATTATGGTTTTTGTAAATACCTATTCAATAAAATTGTAGTTTATACCAATGTTTTAGTCATGCATTTAACTTGATGAAATGGGGAAGGTATTACAAACTCTATAAGGAACTATATAAGGAGCACTCAGGAAATAAACTACTCGTAAGCTTGATTACTAGAACAAACTGTTAACTAATTATGTAAAGCTAGACAAATGACTCAAAATATCTACTAATAACGGCAATAATTACTTCATCGGCATATGATAGAAGTCCATAAATATTATGGAACTTTTGAAAAAGGGCTTCGATAAAACTTTCGAAGGAATGGTTATTTGGGAATAGGTTGCAGAAGTTTTTATTCTTGTAACCCAAATTTAGTAATGAGGTTCATAAGCGTCATGGTTTCATAAAATCCCATAGAAAATATAAATTCTAGCGGTAAAAGATATATAAAACAATTACAGAGTCGCAAAAATAGATTTATGTATTAGATTCACTACTTCAACCTTTTTGGAAACCATATATGCTTTCTGTATCTATTGATAATAGCAGGAGAAGGAGAAATGGAAACCTTAAAAAAAAAATCGTTAAAACACCTGCATAGAACTTCTAGTGTTAAAAATCTTAATTTTAGTTCACAGATAATAATGTTGCTGAAGATTTTGATACGTGAATAAAAATTTAAAATCAAAGGTAAATAATCCTCATCTAAAGTCTAAACCATGCTATAAATTTAATATTGGGAAAAAAAATGTGTTAATTACTCAACATTTTACGATTAGGAGAATTTTTTATTTTTCAGAGAGATTTTTCTTTTGATTACTAGCGTAATACCATCGTAATAAATATCTCAACTAACCGAGAACACATATTCTGGAGTAGTTTCCATGCTAAGCTAAGTTCCGTTGCTAAGTTATGCCAGTATGCGCAATGTGAACCCATCTTCCGCTCCCACCCTTTCCTCAGCGCCCTCTGTCGGCTTTGACTTCCCAAACCTTGAACCTTCGTCTGCTTCCCTCTTCCATCCTATAAATTTTCCTTAATTTCAGGGATTCCCCTTATCACGAGGGATTTCATTTACCCTTTCGTCCACGTCGTAATTAAAGTCTAATTCCAATTTCCCGAAACCCTATTCTGGACTTGATATTTCCCCGAGTCAGATAAGCTGTTCCGCTTGTCATATCATACTACCTTCCCCATGCCTAATCAACTCCTTAGGTAATAAGGTCTCTCCTTTTCACGTCTTGGACACTTTGACCAAGGAGCAGTGAGAAGTCTAACATGTCTAATTTGATAAATATTTGTTTTGGGAACTATTTCAGATAAAGTTAAGAATTTCAAGGGAAGAGAACATAAAATCCCATCCTTTACGTCAGCTGAAATGGTAAATTCTACTCCATTCATGGGTGATAAGAAGAAAATGCGTAAGCAGCATTCAGTATCCCAATCAATACACTCTAGCAACGATTATAAAATCGCTAACCATAAACTTAACTGAAAATTAATTCATCGCACGTCAACAAGTACAAAATTTCATTGACCCGTTGTGGTGACACATCCCAGCCATAACATAATATACTCTCGGGGCCCTTTGGACCCCACGGAGAACAATAGCTGTTATTTCTTTGTGACTCAAGATAACAGCTTAAAAATTCAACTAAATATACTAAAATATGTATATTCATTCGTGTGAATCAGAAAAAGAAAAAGCAAAAATCTACTTTTTTCGATCAAATCATCATAAAACCTTCAAATTCTACATTTTTCTACCTTACATTAGGTTTACACAACCAAGATGTTAACATATAAAACTATTTGAAAGATTGAAGGTCTAAATTTTAAGTGAGAGTCCAAATAACTGAGGGATTATTACAGAGGTCGTTTTGTAGTGTTCACTACTTACTACAGATGGGAGCAGAAGTTTGATTCTGAGGCGCAGCTTCGAAGTTATGAAGCCGTGAAAATGCTCAGGGGGCTTTTGGACCACAGGTGACTCTTTTGAAGCACGTTTGTCAAATATGTTAACGTTAAAAATTTTAAAGGCTTGAAAATTAAACTTAATATATTAAAATATGTATTTTATATGGTATGAATCAGAAAATAAAATATAAAAATCTACTTTTTTCGATAAAATCATGATGAAATCTTCAAATTCAACATGCTTCTCAGTAACATAAGGGCAAGATATTACCCTATAAAATTATATGAGCTCAAATTCCGATGCTGAAAAAAATATATTTAATCAAAAGATTGAAGTGCTGATTATTAAGTAAAATTTAGAAATAACTGGGATTATGACAGAAGCACTTTAGTAGTGTTCACTACTTACTACAGATGGAAGCACAAGTTTGATTCTGAAGCGCAGCTCTAAAGCTATGGAACCGTGAGCATGCTTAGGGGGATTTTGGATCTCATGGGACCCCTTTTGAAGTGAGTTTTTCAAAAATGTTAAAAACATTTTTTACGGAGTAAGTTCAAAAATGGCCGCCAGTATAAAACTGAATCTAATGTAGTATAAGACGTCAATGTTAACATGGTATTGATCCATAATACATTAAATATAAAATAGCTAGATTTTTTATTGCGTCAAAATCGGAATAAATTAATTTAATTATATCTTGAAATATATGTAAAGGGATAACTTGACGATGAGGAACTGCAATATATTTTCAATATGTGCTCCATATGAACTTAATGCAAATGTTTACTAATAAAATAACACAATTGTAATCAATTGGCGTAAATATATAAAATCGTACTGTCATACTTATTAGAAATATCTCATGATTGATTATTATTTATTCACAGCCTTCCTTAATCTGTCCTGAGTCATTAACACGCTATTGCATATATATTCAAAGCAAATGTTACTCCTAAGATAATGAACTGATACAGCAAAATACCACAAGCACAAAATTATTATTGGCCTCAACTTTCATTTTTACGCTTTGAGAGTAGAAGTTTGCAGTAAACGTTTTACCAAATGAAAAACTCTGCATGTTATTCACGAGTAAGTAAATGCAATGAAACAGAATACCAAAAGTTTGCCTAAAAGTTACCCCCAGTATCATAGATATAAGCCTAACTTACCAAGCCATGGTTTTGATCCACGTCGAAATATAAACACTTTTTATGTCTTTCAAATAAAAAAATCTACCAATTACCTATAAGGAAAAACTTCATTACTGAACAAAATGATTAACCCAAAACCATAGAATGTTAATACTTAACATTACTTTTTTAAAATATGCTAACTAAATGGAGAAAATAAATGCAAGGTCATTGCAATTTTGGGATTAGCAGAATGCAAACCATATATTGCATTGCATTATATAAGTAGAGCAAAGTGTTTTGATTAACGTCACTAAGATATGTGTTAATTTTTTGACGTGATGCAAAATTTCTCCATTTGTGGTTATTTTTCCTTCGTACTGAAAACTCAATTAAAATAATAAATGGATAAGATGCTTATGGAGTCTAAAACCCGTTCGTAATTTGATTCTCTGCTGGTGCATGTTCTTGTCTTGGCTTAAGAGATTCATTGCGTAATTTACTGAACGTCCTTTATACTAAATGGCAGAGTAAGTCACATTACTCGCTGTTTTTCGTACCAATTAATAAGGCATGTAAGATTCTGATACAGAGTGACGCAATAAGGGCTGAACACAGCTGGTAAAATGAAGTACGTAAATTAAATCACACAAAGACATTCCTTTTCATGATGAGTAAATTAATATTGAGTTTTATAACTCCTTGCCTTCGGTAACTCACAGTTAAAAGGTAAATTATTAGATTACTTAGTCTTATTACATGGAAAAAGTGAATTTAGTCAGTATTATCTCATAATTACGCATCGAATGAGAGAGTGGAACTATGCCAGAAACTTAATTATTTAAAAATTCACGCGCAGGATAGGCAATGAAGTCATGATGAAGAAAAAACTCAGCTTATTCCACCATCATTTCATCTAATGACACCGCGAGATCATCCTTCCACTTCTATATAGAATTTATTTTTACCTTTTATCACAATGAATCACCATATAAGTAAGCAGGAGATAATGGCATGGAAATGGGTTACTATCATTGAGCACTACCTGGGGCCAACGCTACGAGATAGTCACACTGACTCGGAGAGGCCGAATGTACAAAAAGAAACAGATTTTCCTTCTCATGTTACCGAAACCGAATTTTACGAAGTGGGGAAGATGGTTTGGCTGAACCCTTTTTTCATTCAAACCCTCCCTCAGTAACCTCCACAGAGATCCAGTGACCTTCTCAACGACCAGCGGGAGTTCCTGCGTTTGCAAAAATTGGCCTTTAAAAATCAATGACATCGACCGCATTGATTTGAAGCGTTGTATAACGGCAGATTGTGTCTCCTTATGGCCTCAATATCAAAGGGAGCTCTGTGTAACGAACTTCGGAAATTTTGGCCCGTCACACCATCGAAAGGAGAATAACTTGGTGGTGGAATTCTTAAAGCTTAACACCGGGTATTCTCAGACATGAGGCAATACTTTAACGTGGGTTAGTCTCTTGTAGATTAGCTTGCGTTTCATTGTTAGAATGGCGTGAGAACATCGCATGGTAACTCCTGAATCAAACTTATCTATATTTTACTTTATGGAGTGGAGAAGTATCAACCTCACATTGGACGTAAATTCTTATGACCCACACTAAGTTGGATTAATATGTGCTGATATAATTCCCAAAATATCGTACAAGTCCAAAGAAGGCCATACAGAGCTTGCTGAGCCTTCGTCGAGTTTGTCAATCACATCACTTAGTCATAAATTATGTGTGAATTTAAGATAACTCCCGGGCCTTTATCTGAAGATTTGATGTGTGCGTAGATTTGGCGTTGGCGTGATGACTACCACAAGCATTGTACAGCAGTGGTTAACTCATGACACCACGAATGAACGTTGTTAGGTCCGATGATAGAACTTCTAAGTCCCATTCTTGACTCATTTCGCGGTGAATAACTGCCTCGTCTGCAAATAATATTATTTACCACCAGATCAAGGACGCATGTCATTTATATAAACAACGAATTAAAGAGGGCCAAATATGCTTCCTAGTGGAACGCCAGGTATGTGAATGGAGTGGTGCAATAACTATCATATACGTGATGAATCAGAGTAAAATTCCATTTTGATCTATTTTACGCTCTCTTGAGAATGTGGAAGTCAGACTGAATTATGACACTTCGTGCAAAGTCAAATTAGAAATCATAGACCGGTAACTTATCGGTGTCGTAGGCATTGTGCGCCCTAATATCATTATGCTTCGCACCGCTCCAAACGCACTACTTGACTTTTATAGCATTGTTGTGATTTTGTTTACTACAAATTTTGTACCCAGTCAGGCATAGGAGATGAACGCAGATGGAATTCTTTGGTTTTTCACGTCATAATACTCTTACCTTTCGTACTATTTGAATACAAATGCAGGGAAAAATTTGGGAGTGATTGTCTCTTACACTTTACCCAACCTTACCGTCCGACCTAATGGCATTCGAAAAGCCACTGTCGAATGCGGACAAATGGCACGGATCGACCAAAGCAGCAAGTCTCAGGGATACCGATATCCGCAGACCGATTCATCGATCGACCAGTTCTTCGCGCCCTTAATTAATCCAATCTGCGGGGCCGAATTCAAATCGCGACTGGGCTTTCTGTTTTTCGAGAGGGGGGAGCGACCAAATTGGCAATGCTCCGGTCCCAAAAACAGCAAATCAGCCGGAAGGCCATTTCCAACGGTATTTCGGGAAAATTTCTCCATGCTTGCCTGGGCACGGTGACGTTGCACTCCTCGCGCTAGCCGGCGACGAAAATTGAAAAGTTACACAACATCGGGACAAAAATACATTTGTACATTTTTAAAGTGCTTTGGGACCGGTCTCGTCGATAAGTTTAACGCAAACGGCCACAGAAGTAAATGCGCAGATTGCGAAATGTATCCAAAAAAATTAATTCGGGTCCTGGTTGTTAAATGAACTCGGATCCCCAAATTTCTCACAGCATGCTCCAACCAGTTAAGCTATCCGAGTTTAAAAAAAACAGTCTACGGCCGCTTGCGACAGAAAAAGGCAATTCATCGAAGTAATTTCATTTGATATTATAAAAGAAACAAAACTAAATCCTCAGTCGTCGCAGTAAGCCCAGGACTCCATTCTATTTTTCTATGTTTGAGAATTTTATGGATACAACAGGATACTTTAGCCAATTGAACTTTGCGACTTTCCAACTTGGTTGTAATACTACACTAGGTCTGTCACCAAATAGAACATAAAAAAGTAATAATTATACGGTTGATGTCTATCACCAAACATTTTTCACAATATATCAGGGATTAACTGAAAAAGTCGTAGAAAAGATTGCGAGTAATTAGATGAAATATTTGAGCATTTTCTACTCAGATTACATTTTGCTAATAAGTAACTGGGTTTTGAGGAAACTAATACAAAAAATACGAAAGTTATGAATAAGTTTGGTCTTAAAAAGAAGCAAATCGCGAGAATGGCCCTTCATCATGGCCTATTGATTGTCACAGTGTCAAATAACGGAATTGCATATCCATTGATACGTCAATTTGTAAATTAAGTTCCATGAAAATATTGATGCATAATTAAGAACATCCAATTTGGACGGCTGCTGAACGTTTTTAGTTATAGAGCAATCTCTGTATGCGTCGCAGACACGTGAATAACTATAAAGTATGCAGCAATATGATGGCTTTTGTATGACCCACAGGTGCCTAGTGGAAAATTCATTCAGCTACTGAACATCTAGTTCCCATAAATCCCCCTAAAAATTCGCCTTGAAGGAAGATGGCTTGGTGGTGTAACTGGCTAACACACCTGACCGGCAATTGGGAGATCCGGGTTCGAATTCCGGTCAAGTAAAATGATTTTTTCATAGCGAATTTGAACCCTGGTGTATTCAGCTACTTAGTGAGAATTTTTTAACATGTTATTCACTATTCATTGTATAACTGGCATATGGCAACTCTTTTAAGTTTAGTTTACGCTACAGTTAGAGCTTCAAATGTTTTTGACGACTGATAGAAATGTTTGATTTGATCACTGGTGTTGACCTTTCTTAGATTTATGTGTCAACAAAACTAAAAGTTTGGAAAAAAGATACTAAATAGTTCGTTTCAACTTTTAATTTTATTCTGATAGCCCATTAAATTTAGCAATAAAATATGTAATCAGGAGTGTCTGCATTTATTTTACCAAATTAATTACAGAAAAATATCTACGGTTTTTAAATCGAAAACATTTCAAATGCCATTAAATATTTATAAATTAATTAGTAAATTAAATTAAGCTTTTATCCACTTTTTCAACCGACCATAATCAAATACCTACTAAACTCGGAATGACGCCAAACAATGACTCACCAATTCGCTTTGAAAACAACTGATGGCTCTCGAGACTCCAGGTAGATTAAACAAAAAAATGGCAAACAGATTCCAGATAAATTAATCGCAAAATACACGTTTGAAATTCTGCCAATTGCTACATTTTTAAAGCTATTTAATTTTTTTTTTAAAGGATGCCAATTAAAAATCAATATAAATACAATTTTTGAACGCTTTTAGGCATTTCGATACTTTTTATTTCACTACAAACCACAGTTAGGTTAAAGGTGCGTTTACTGCAAATATTTTCGCAAACATAACCACACGCATTTAAAAATTCGAGCAGTTGAAAAATATTGCAATATAAGGGTAATACCAGAGTTCCACCAGAAAAGAAATTTTTTTTAATCATAAGGCCGCATTGAATGTATTCATCTTCACTGATTTCTCGCTCAAGCTACCGTAACTCATGCAACAAACGCAAAATCCATGGGAATCGGTCAAAGATAAAATTACTTAAGAAATTTTCCAATGTTTTAAAGGTTTTACTCGGCGAATGATCATGCGAGCATTAATATTTTGCTTTAAGTAGTAAATTATACTCAGTAAATTTCTGAAACAAAAGGATTCGGAGTAGCATACCTATTGATAGTTCAAATGGTTTTACAGTAATTTTTTGACCAACCCAGCTGTATAGATCATTGTTCTATGATTTACATTAACGACAGTGGGACTATGATGGTTGGAACGGTATGTTTACATCAGGTTACATCGTCCAGAAGAGCACTTTCGCGAGCACATAGAGATGTAAATTCATCTTCCTCCGAGGTAGTTCAATCTAATAGTGATGGACCGGAATGATGTAATTTTAGCAACCGCTGCCCCAGCGTCTCTTATAAATGTCGCTGACCCAATCATGTCGCAGAAGGTCGGAGATGAAATGTTTGGACTAGATCCGGGATATTGAGAAGGAAAAGTGGTCGAGATAAATATGCTTGGCCCAAGTTATACTTCTGGTGAATGACGGAGGAATTTTATTTTTATCTTACTTCAGTCTTAAGTCTCACCCTACATTGTTACAATAGATCAGACTCGGCAAACAAGAAATCACGAAAGAATTATCACCATAGTTATTCTATATGAAGTATCCAACAGAATTTGAAAGTGTTCTATATAGGATTTGATACGTGTCCCTTGTTTCCCACGTGCCCCATATTTATCATGACTTGGTAGTAGTGATAAAAAACAACAGCCAATAAAAAACCTAAATGAAGTATATGAAAGTTAGCAGTTGAACATTTTAGTATCAGTTAACGAAATATTTCTTGCTCTATTGCGGTGAATTATCCTCAATACTATCTTCTTTGGCATTCAAAGCATTCTGAATGAAAGCCCTTTGCATGCCTGTAGGCGAGCAACTTGAAAGGGTCACAGTCATGTACGATAGGAATGATTTGAAAGAATGAGTATTGACATGAACGAAAGTGCAAGAATGAGTCAAAATGAGTCAATGCAGACTGCAGGAAAGGGAAGTAATTATCAAAAAATATAAGAAATAAAGGCAAACACTTAACACTAGAACCACGGATGGGACATTTTTGTCCCATTGCAAATTTTAATGATCAATAACTCTCTTAATAATTTACTTAAAAATTGGGGAGTTTGAGACTTGTTTCGACTTGTCGACTCGCGTGCTAACCCATCGAGTGTGATAGAGGCTATATCCCTTAGCCCTCCCAGCTCCGCATGCCGAAATAATTACTCCGCGTGCCACTTTGGGCACGCGTACCATAGGTCCGCCACCCCCGATCTATAGAGTTCTAAACTATGTAAAATAATTGGCATACTGGAACATGTATTTTCCGAGAAAAAAATTAAAAATACCTAAAACCGCGGATGGGACATTTTTGTCACTGGAAGTAAATTAGCTCTGTTTGCTGAATTAAATTTTAAGCGGTAGTGAAATTCTTATATCAGTATTTCATAAAAACTATTTGTCGTACATTTGATTAAATTAATACAATTTTTACCTATTGTTTTTAATTTTATGATTTTTTTCTGAGCTACACATACACAAAAATGCATTATATCCAAGTTTTCTTTACGAGGTTATAACATGTTTCATTAGAGTCCCCACTCTAATTCTTTCATTGTTAATTCTTTTGACCAGCTTAAATCTGATTATTAAAAATATCCAGGTATTCCTTCTGATATTCGCACGGTCCTGAAGGCTTAGGCTGAATAATAGTTGCAACGCAAGAGAAACTGTTGTCCATAAAAATGAACCAACGCGGGAAAAATTTAAATAAATAGAAACTATCTGATTATAGCTTCAATACAGGCTCACCCTTAGGAATAATCTATTTTGTACTACATTGTAATACCTGAAATGAACTAAATAATTATCAGTATTACTTTCAGGTTATTATTCCCACAAATTTGTACATTAAAATCCCTTCTATCACAACAAATGTGTTCTAGATGAGATGCTAGCGTGTGTCATATGAGTGACCCACACGGTGCGTCAATAACCTTTCCGACCTGGCTAGCATGTTTCTCGTTCCATAAGCTTGGCTTGGGCACGACCGAGGCCGGCGGTGGAGGCGGATGTTTAATGTACGATAAAAGCAAAGGGTAGACACAGAGAGAGAGAGAGAGAGAGAGCGCGCGTTAAAATTCACGTAAATTAATTTTTCCACCCTCCCGCTTTTACCCCTTTTAAAAGCGAAGTGCGCATCAAAGGCATGCTACACGTTTGTGAACCTGTGTTCGCGAGCAGAAGTGGTCTAACGGGGCAGTAGAGGGGTTTTCCGCCCAGTTCCGGCCGTATGAGAAGGATGAGGGCGAGCACACATGCTCCAGTGTAGGGTGGGTGCGACATAATAATATATAAAGCGAGTGCGGGGGCGGCGTTACGGAAGCCCCGCAAAAGGGTGAGCGTTCACGGGTGATTGAAGCGCGACCGGCCCTTGGCGTCCATTAATGCACTAACCTCAAAAACCCGTCCACCTCTTCCTTTCCCATTTTCCTATCATATTCCACACAGTTCCGCCATCTCTCCACCATCCTCCGGAAGAATTTCCGGAATGGTAAACAAGTATTTAAAAAATTACTTGTAGGCAAAGTTCATTTCCTTGGATTTTTGCATCATAGTTATAACTTGACCCTTTTGCCGTAGCGGGAAGCTGACGGAACCACCATAGGGTAATTAGAAAATCTTGTCAAATTCTAACATTTCCGCAAAGTAACGTAAACGATAGCTTAAAGACCGAGTCTTTTTCAGCACAAGAAAAACTTCTTTTCCAGAATAACTCATAAATATTTGAAACTAAAATTTCAAATCTTTATGAATTATGATCAAATTCAGATATTGGACTCTATCCTACTTCTCGGTGTATCTTAAAACAAAACCCAACTTACAGTATAGTGTCTAGGCCAAACTCTCGCGGTCACTCACTCTAGATGCAGGTATATATATATGCTTAAGATGCTTACCTAAAACAGAAGAAAAAGAGTAATTACAAATATTGAACATTGCAAACACATTCAACAAATATTTCTAAAATATGAATTCAGTTAGTTACTACAGTTACACAATTTCGTATTGGGCAGTAGTTAGGATTAACAAACTACAAATATTTTACAAACTAAGTGACATTAAAATATGATTATCTGCATCAAATTTAAATGACTGTGTACACAAGGTTCATCCGATTAATATATGATAAATAAATAACGAAACATTTTAAGCCGCGTTGGCATTATTAAAGACAAATGCAAATTATGGAACGCGAGATGTTAAATTCAGGGATATAAAAAAATCCATAGCCATTAGCATTTGAAATTGATTAAAAATGGAGTATTTTGGCTTTCAGACAAATGTGAAGTGCATACCTCGAGGAAGTTGTATATTCATTTTTAATTAAATCTCTCAGAACAACGGGAGACTCAATTTTGAGTCCCGGATAGCGATATTTATTGACAAGCAATAGGCGTAATGCCGTGCCGATGTAACATATAATAACATAACGATCATAAACAATGTTGCTAATATCTGAGTGCGGACTACCTATGAGGTATTTTTACCAGCCAGTGCATATATGTTTATGTTCGCCAACATGTTGCACTGAGCTGAGTGATTTGGGCTGAATCAAATAATTCTCTTTCTCCGTTTAAAAAACATGATATGCCTAAAAATACACAATCGTGTTTCGCACATTTAAGGCTATCGAGTAAACCTTGTATACCAATAGGATACTTATAATTATTTTCTGTCTAAACAGTTTCTTTCGATTCACCGAACAGAAGTAGATAAGAAAACGATACGGAATATAATATCTACGTAAAATACTCAATAATCCAGTTTCCAATCATATTAATTGCCTAAAAGTTAAACATTATCGCAAAAATGTATGCATATATTAATATGTATTCAAAAGTTTTGTCACTATATAGAGCTTTGGGTAACATCTCCGATTTTCTCACAGCCGATATTGCATATTCTCATCACCACTGGGCGCCGAAATTGATTGTCAATATTCACTATACCAAAAGAGTCGTCCTAATCTTCTTTCTAAAAGATTTGAAACATAGTACAATATACATCAAAATTTATTTCTATTTCGTCGTCTAGTATACAATACGTTCTACTAAAACTGCATGCAACACCAATTTTTACTTTCTTTTAAAGGTTTTCACAGAGAAAGGACATCATTGGGTGTTTAATCCTAAGATTGGTTGACTGAAGCCCTCCATTTATCCTTATCTAATGCTCACCTACTGGTATCCTTTACCATGTAATTTCCTCATTATTTGGTCAATAACCTTATTCTCGGGTCTTTCTCTAGAGAAATTTCCTCTATTTTGCTTTCAACTATGTTCATCACAAACCCATTGTTTCTCAATCAATGAGTCAAATCCATATTGTTCTTCTTTTCTCTATGGTGCTCCACATGGTCCTTTCCTCTTCTATCCTTTGTACATTTCATCACTTTTGATTTTATCCGTCCAGTTTATCTTCACATCCTCCTCCATTAGCAGATTTCGAAGGCTTTTAGTCTTTTACCTTTTCTGTCACCTTTTCAGATAGTCCATGCTTCCGATCCATAGAGTACCTTGCTCCATAACATACCATAGATTTAGCCATATTATGAATAGTTTTACACAACTATTTTTCCATCCAGTAGGAATAACCAAAAAACATTTCCATACTATTTCTCTTTCATATGGAAGTTGAAATTACATGTTGCTCAGCGGGAGACTGGGCAAAATACGATGAAAAATATTATTATTATAAAATAATATATTAATATTATTATAAAAATATTGTATATTTTATTAACCATACACGCCATATACATGCCATTTTCTTGGAAAAAAATGTTTTTTGGAGCAATAATTCCCAATATATTGACTTATAATGAAAAATATTAATCTTACCACATTTTTCTGGTTAATGGCTAATTACTGTGAGAAATGCGGTAAAAAAATTTTGTTCCATATGGATGGCGCTGAAGTCACCGTCTTATAAACATCGCATTAAAAAATATTTTCATGGAATGACTGGAATTTTTTAAACATCAATTTTGGTTTTCAACAGCTAACGCTCTACGTTAGCGAATACAGGATTTTTTTAGTTCAACTTAGTAAACGTTTGTTTCAACTCAAGTGGTCACGGAGAAGCCTCCTAAACGCATGGATAGGGAATATAATAATGTCTTCCTTATTGCTTGATATAGACCACCGGAAACTATGGTACTTAAAAGTGCTGTAATGGCTTAAATGCTGTGGCTAAAATGCTGTAAAATATGACTAGCCTTTCCTAAGGGCCGGGATGGAATTCAGGTTGAGTAGGATGTATGTTATAACGATTGCAATACATATGCTTTCTACTACCTCTGTACTAGAGAGTATCCTTTGCAAGAGAGTTCATCGGATGAGACGTTCAACTTCAGAATTTCATCGTTAAAAATTAGTCAAGGGAAACACTGGGTCACTCTTTACACTTCCACCTCTCCCGTTTTCTTTGATAGATGAATTAAAAACATGTGATGTACATTTTAATGTCCTGTAGGCGCAGAGTTTTTAGGAAAATGTATCTAGTTTCGAATTCTTATAAGTTTTTTTATGAGAATATCCAAAATATGTGAATATTCAATCATGAAAATCCATGCTCGTGATTTTTTTGCTCATAGCTTCAGTTGTTACGATATTATGATTACGATATATATTATAATATATGTAGCATAATTTTAATTATTTAATTTATTTCTCATGGTTTCTCACGCTCATTTATATGTTTGATAATTAGAGAATAAGTGTGAACGATGTAGGCACCCTCTTTTCTCATACAAGATAATCCCTCAGGACGTTAGATCTTTTTCTTTTCCACATGACCTTTCACTCATCAACCTGCCGGTCTATCATTCATGAAGCCAATGGCCTCAGCTTTTGGTCACCTTTCCAAATTAACCAACCCACCAGTGCTGTATTAAATAGCCCATTGGTTTAAAATTGCAATACGATACGTCGTGAAGGCATCGCATATCGCAGTAGAAGAATAGTAACATCGCCCTCAACTTCCCGGCAATCTTTTTACGTAGGCCATTAACCCATAGACCTTCCCTTATGCTATTCACGGGCCCATATTACGCACACGATTACAGTACGGAGTGCTTGCTCCATTCCCACCGCACCAGACGCATCATCATCAACGCACACCAATTACTGGGCCGCAAATGGAAGAGAGGTATAATTTAAATGTTACCCGTGCCCCAGGCATTGGAGGTACCACCCTAGCCACTCTTAACTCATGGAAATAAAATAAGAAAAAATGACGCAGACCACCATTTTTTATAAATATAAAAAGCCAAGTTTCTCTGCCTTTTAGTCAAAATTTCCCCCTCATGAGGAAATATATGTATTGAGTTCATTTATTAGCTGTATACTCTTAACTTTAAATAATCAAAATAGAATTACAGGGCTTTCAAAGATGAAACCTGTGCCGAACGAGAAGATTTAATGGAAACTAATTATTTTGCGCAATTTTTTTTTCCTCTAACTTCCTTGCCTCGAATTTCGGAAGATAAATTATTAAAACTGCGGAAAGCTTCGTATTTTTAATGAATCGTCCAAGACGACAGTGAATCCCGAGTCACAGTCTGTACTCAAGTCTCACACGAGTATATAAGAAAGAAACCAACACAACAAATCAATGTTAAGCACTTTTTGTCATCTGAGAAAAGCATTTCTGAGTAAATTATGCCTTTCATATTGAGGCAGAGATTTTAGTAGGATGAAATGTTCTCAAACAAACAGAGAGCAATGTATTTTAGGTTTATGCATGTTCCCACAGTCTCAGTTGTAAGGAAACCTGTAAAAATATCATTATTTTGGAGAGGTCTTGAAATTTTAGCACCTCGCTAATGTCGTTATTTCGCTTCACGCCTAGAAAAATGTCAAGTTATTTAACCTATGTGGGATTTGTGAATGAAATGACACGCATTCATTAGTGAAGGTAGAAAGTAATACACGAAATCTGTGAAACACACATTGAAAAAATAATTTGAATTGACCTCTATGCGAATCTGGATAAATCAATAGCTGCAGTAAGCTTTAGCGGTTACACTAATAAATGTACCGGGGATCATGAACATCTCAGTGGGTGTTTACACAAACTAGAAGTTCTTTTCACCAGTCTTAATTGCAGCAAGGAGATGATTTCTCAAATAACATTACTCAATCATGGAGGTAATTGTTGCTTTCAAAGGACTTTCAGTAATTTCCAATGTTTACCCAAATCTCAGAGTTAACGATATGGAAATTTTTCATTGTATGAATGTAAGGAAAATCAGGAATGATTCAATATACAAACATTATATACAGACATATATGGTCCACGACCAATACTCCAAACGCTCTGGATCACACAAGTAATATGAAAAGCTGTCACGAGAACGCGTTCAAGGTTACACAAAAGAGATGGAAATTAGCCAACCCACCCCATTGGCACTCCCACGAGAATACCGACAATTTAATCAGAGAACTTTCTTCTCAAAAAAGAAACTCTTTATATTAGACCATTAAAAAAGGAGATCATAATATGATAGTTTTATTTGAAATCAGTGATTTTAGAAAGATGTTAGATGATATTGATAGAATGAGTAGTCAACTCGTGGAAATTTACTGTGCTAACCATTATTAATTAAAACATTATACAATTACATTCCTCATTCATGGTGGATGAATTTTGAGTGTGCAGATGATCAAGAGGATGGATAATGTTAAAATATTGAGCAGTATTTAGAGCAGTGGAATAGCAAGGCACAATTTGGATGACTATGCAGAAAAGATAACCCAGATGGACTTAGCACAGCATCAGGCAAAATGGCTTGGAGGAGAATGCAATTGACGAAACATCATGAGGTAAAGTCCCAATAGGAAATACAAGGGATAGTACGCAAAATAAATAATGAGAAATCAGATAGTAAAACTTTTTGGGAGAAATGGAGTTACTTGGGTTTATAAAAGTAATAAACCTCCCAAATTTTCTTATGTAATGTTGCATATTTAAAACCCCCTAATAACAGCAATCAGTGCCCTTAAATGGAAATCGAAAGACACATCTCCACTTCCTTCAACAAATCCTTATCAGGTTGTCACGACGCCACCGTATCTTAAATCTGAATTCTGACCAAATTGGTCGACTCTGTGGAGAACAGACCGAAGATTAGGCTCACAAATGCCCGTCTGGCACTGTATAATGAAGAAAAAGAATGTATATTGCTTAGTAATGTCTCTTCTTTTCTAATCCATTTTGAAAATATACAAACATGCAGGTGAAATTTTGATGAAAATGCCATGGGAAAAATTCAGCCTGGACCAGGAATCGAACCACGGACCTTTGGTTTGGCCCGACCAATGCGCACACCACTACGCTATCCAGGCTTCCTAATTCTCACGGTAATGTTAGTGGATACAATGGAACTAGATCTCAGGCCCTTGCGGTCTATCAAAGATGGCAACGCAAGGGAGAAGAGGGCCACCACCAAGAGACAGTATCCTTCACCTGCACTTATGCCGTACTTAGCCATTTGAAAAACCGGCAAACCCAGAGTCCGTGGCTCGATTTCCGGTCAAGGAAGAATTTTTCTCATGGCAATTTCCATTCATTTTGAATAACTGCACGAAGTACTCTTCCATTCTACTACTATGGGTAAAGAAGAGAAAATTTTCGCAGTGAAAACCTGATTCTAAAAGTAGAGCGAGGACTGGTACCGACAGAGCAAACACGCAGTGAAACTATGGAGGAAGTCAACAGAACTTGGAGGATATTATATAGATAAATGAAGTGAGTAGATAATCATCATTCTTCGATAAGAATGAAAAAATCGATTTCAAGTATGAAAATGTTGGGCACAAATTAATGTTTAGCCAACCCTCGTATAGTTAGATAGACAAGGATTGGGGGCTATACTCTACCAATAATAGGATTTAACGGAAATAAATCACTCCCATATCACCATCAGCGCTTTTACATCAACAACGGCCCTGGGATGTAAAATCTCTCTGTGAAACTGTGACTGATACGGAGAATACCGCCCTGTGGGAACCCCGAGAAGTATTTACATAGGTTTTGATGAAATTATATATATATATATATATATATGTATATATACAAATCATTTTTTACACCGTGGATTTCATTCCTTTGGTGAATAGAAAAACTCAAATAATGCCATGAAAAAGCTGGGATTTTAAGAGGCGGCGACGGTACACCCGCGGTTTTTCAATGTCGAGTCCTTCCTGAATAACGGCCTCAAATCTCTGCCGTCCGAAAGAGGTGGAAAGTGGAGTGAGGAGATGCTGGGGGAGCAAAAGTGTTGATGGACCCATTACGTCGAAAGCGTTTCCACACCAACGATACCGTCCTCCTCTTCTCTCTTGCAAAGCTTCCACCCCGCACTCCCCATTATACCTCACAACAGAGCCTCTCCCCATACCCCTCACCCCATCCAACAACGATGCACGTCCTCTCTCACACACAAACCGAAGCTTTTTGACTTGCAAAAAGCTATACCATTACTCCGTGCGCCTCTCTCACAAATCCCGCTCGCCTATTTCTATTCCGTGACCCTCTCAAACAGATTACGGTGCAGAATGGAAATGGTCACAAAGATCCCCAGACTTTCGTTTGAAACCCTCCTAGAGTGCCATGATGACTATGGATATCACGTTATTCGTTCGTCAGTATACAGCAGCCTTCAGTGAACAACATCGCGAGATCCATCAATGTTTGGCAAGGCTGTTTTCCGAGAGAGGTGTCTCGCACTACGACCTGTCCTCACTAACTCCTATCCATGAGAGTATCGAGCATTAAAAATTTAACGGTGATATACATATTTGACACGGCCATCAAAATGTCATTTTGCAGGTGAAATGTCTTAACAGAACTCAAGGCATACAATTTTGTTGGCTAATCATTTTTTTATGGCATAGAGAAGTAATATAAACTTGGAAATGCCTGTTTAAGTATAAAAAAGTTCTATTATTCATATGGTAGTTGAATATATTAAGTTATAGACTGTGTCGAAAAGTTCAAATGGTAATTTAAAATTTCGTCACACTGGTGAAATCGTTTAATTGAACAAAAGAACTGCAATGCTCGTTGTCTACACAATGCAGTTACAACTGTAAGTAACCAAATCAGTCTCTTTATATGGCGTTCGAGTATATTAAAATTATAGTTTCATCCACTCAACTTCAATCCAGAGGTTAAAATAAATTTCTCCACAGTGTATATTATCCAAGCTATTGTACCTATGACAGTAGTTTAGTCACCACATAGCAACTGTTTGTTTAAATTTAGCCAATTATCCAAAGGACCAAGCTACTTTTAATTTTAATCCAAGAAAAGAGTGATATCTTTTTCGGGGTATTTTGACGTAATTGTGCTACGAAGATATTGCGATGTCATTGTACGTAGCTAAAACAGTAAAATTCAAAGGGTATTGAGTCTTTGAGGTTCCACGTAAAATTTTGCAAGAAACAGCCATGAATGATTGGGTCATGGGGGAATGTTGATTGGATCCTCTGGTTAACAGCACATGAAACTAGCTTTGGATTTTGTATTTTTTTTGGTACGTTGACCGAGTGTTTGATATTAGCTTAACGAACAGTATGAATGATAGTTCAGCTAATGCTAGAACAGAAATTGATAGACAACAAATTCATGTGTGAGCAATGTGGAAGAGAAGCTTCAGAGGAGGAATATTTGGAGTAAAGGGGTCGAGAATGATTACGTTAAGCAAAGGATTTAACCGATAGAAAAGTAAAAATGGAGGTATTTTATAACAGCCTTGATTAAAAAGAAATGCTGGTACCATTAAGGTAGAGGGAATCAAGTATTTGAAATTTCATGTAAGATTCTGAGAGAAAGTGTCAATGCTCATTTAAGTTTCGCCACATTTCTTTCTGATAAATCCCCGATTCTACAACCTGATTGTTTACTTGAGTTTGAGCTCAAGGAGGAAATAGTTAGCAATCCCTACCTCTTAATAAATCAGAGACAGTGCTCATCCTATGTAGCCACGGCATCTGTTACCGAAGTGTTCACGTACCATTAACCTTAAGGCATAAACCCCACCCATACTCGTCCCGGCTTACAGCCGTTTTGCGTCCTATAACCACTCGCAGATCCACAATGACAGGGCTAAAGATATTTCTTTTACCATGCAATGGGATCAAGAGCTTTATGTGCAGACTTTCCTTTCTTAAAACGTTGCAAGAATTATGCAATAAAAATACTAAAATTAGACAGGTAAATCTATGACGCGACAGAATTATCGTATAATTAAATATAATAGCCTCCAACAATAATCTGCAGCAACTAAATTGCCACCAGTTTCAAGCAAGATATTTGTTTACCCTTAAAACTCCTCAAGAGAGCGAAGAAGTATTACAGAGATATATCTCAAGACAGGAAAAAAGATTTTTTTGCGAGGTTTTCCTTCAATGTGAGAATTATAAAGTTGATGTCTTAAAATGGAACATTCTAAGAATTCTTGCTTAGTTTTAAACGAAATCAACATGCAAAATTCATTATCTACTCAAGCTAGCCTAGGAAAAGAAATAAACTCCCATCATTCCTGGCGATATGGTATTAAGAATTAGGAAGAATTTTGTCTCTACTAAAAAGAATAAAAAAGATCTGTAACAATTATCGTACCAAACAAATTCTCTCCGCTATTGAATCGGGTTAGTAGCTGGTTACAAAGGCGCATTTTCAACGGCTGCTGAAATTTGAATTTGAAAAAAATGCACATTTCCGCAATTGCAATTCAAGTCTGGTCAGAACCGGGTCATAAAATTAATGTTGAAAACTTTGAAGAGAAACTGGCTTGAGCGTATCGTTATTTTCCATGTTGATGAAGCCGTTGAAATAATGAAGAATCCGGAAAAATTTAATCTTGAGGACAGCTACACCCTCATTATCAAGAGGAATAGAGTAATTACTTCAGCCAGTCAGTTGTGCTTAATTAATTAAATTTTCAGCAGCCATTGAAAGCGTACCTGTTTTTCCAGCTTCCTCCTATAGTAACAGACATTTCGAAGAAAAATCTCAACTTGACGACGCCTCCAGTAGAAGAGGCAAAAGGTTTTAATATAAGCACCAAGTCCCTGAAAGAATAAAGGGCAAATCAATAAAAAATCGCAGAACACTGAAGAGTAACCAATTATAATGCTTTTAATTGGTTTGCGAAGGACAAATTGAATACGTTTACCTTCCATTACGCTCCGTTCAGTGCTTCCTCAAAGTTGATACTTCCCTCATCGCATCGGGAGAGCATATCTGAGTCGTTTCACTCAATACTCACATATCGCAACGTGGAAACATTAGCTCGTGAGAGTCCTCAATGAAAATGCTACGCAAACATTCAAAACTGGGAGGGGAGGAGTAGGTTAGAAGGAGGGATAAAACGAGAAGAATAATAAATGTATTCTCGAAAACGTCAAATAAGCCAGCTCGTATATCCCTGCCCGAGTGTAGAGAAGAAGAGAAGAAATCTTGCTCTCTTCCCTCGGCTACTTTCGTTTAATAAATCTTTCCAAACCCCCTAGCATAATAAAATACAGCGAATCTCTGCCTCGAGGATGTCCTTTTACGCCCCCCCCTTCCCGCTCCCTTTCCTCATGTACCCCTGCCTTTTCCCCCTCTTCCCCCCTCTGCTCGGCTCACAAGGGCCTTGATTTCAACGCCCACCCCATTTCGACCTTCTCATGCCCTTCACCCTACCGAACCCTTCCATCCTTCCTTCCTACTACGGGCGTCCAAGCTCATTTCCATGGTCATGGAAGCGCAGTCCTATGTCATTCCGGCAAATTTTTTTTCAAGAAAAGGAAGGGGTGTCTCCTCTCTTTCTACTCATCTTCTCTTCGTTTATTTCCACAGTGATTCATTCCTGCTCCCTTCACTTCTGCTTCAAATCAGTCGTGCATCTCCTTTCTCTTAAATACCGGCTGGACGAAATATAGTTGAATAATCGGCAATCATCATATTCTTAAAAAGTGCACCACTAATTTAATACCCTGGTGTTAAACGTTTTCCTCCTCTATCACATTAACAAATATAATTTCTCCGCAAAAACCACTAACAAATTAGGCATCTCATTAGAACATCGTGTATATTTGTAACCAAAATAAAGACAACAACATTCTATAGGAAATTACAGGGAGAACTAACCAAATAAATGTCTACACTCGTTTTTCAAAGAATAAAAACATTAAACAATAATTTATATAGAAAATTTTAATATGTGTATCAAATGGAAATAGTTTCATTTTGTTGATACTATCAAAATATATTCACCCAAAAGTAGTTATGATACAATTTCGGATATAGTAATTGGGGATGAGCTAATCACGAACCTTTTTTATGAGGACTAACTTATCTAGAGGGAAAAATATACCCACAATAGGAGCCAAATGATCCTGATTTTTGCAAGAACCATCATCAGTGATTGATTTGCGTAAGTTAGAGATCATCCGTGTTTTATACTGATTTCCTTAGGGATATAATCACCATGCCTTGCGAAAGTGAGATTCGTGAGATTGTATCTCTATCACTCTACGGATTAAAATTTGAAATGAATCCTTTTCAGTTACACTACTGTAAGAGAGCAGTCTCTATGGTCCATTTCTCATCTTCACGCTACCGTCCGTCAAAATAATTCATATCCCTTAATATCAGGCACGTTAACCTTCATAGCACTTGAGACCACTAACTATGCATGATTGTTAATGTGTTAGCTACTTTAAATATATTTAAGTATGAGAACATTAATCTAAAACGATTCATTTCAAAGCATTACGTGGTTAACTGATTGAACAGCTAAACCTACCATTCGTGCACATCCTCCGTATGCTATCATTCCCTCCGTACCGTGAGACATAACACTGTGTAGGCACTTGTACATATGAGCAGGCCAAAGATAATTCCAGGTATCTCCCTGCGTATTTCCATTCCGAAATACGTTCTCTCCTTAAAAAATGATGCGTCAAATTTAAATCATAATCAATATTATTCCTCTCATAAGAATTTTAGTAGCATGTCAAAAAAATCATGCTTACAGTTACAGATTGGTAATATTCCAGAGATAAAGCCTGTTTGGTTCTTTTGGTGATCCTTTAAACAGATAATAGGAGGCAGATGACAAGATAATTTGCCCGCTATACAATAATTCTTATTGAGTATTAATCAGGTATTGCATCTGTAAGGGATCTCAGAGCGGAAGGAGACATATTCTTTCATTCTCAAGCAGACATTTGTGGATAATTGATAATGTTCTTTCTATTTTAAAAAATAAAGTTAAAAGGCACCAGTAAAATAAAACCTATTTTCTTCACGCCTTCCATATTTTTCTTAGGAGTTAATCCACTGTTAATTGTCCACTTAGAAATTACGAGACGAGCAGATTTTAACAAATATATCTAAGAGGGAGCGATACAACTTTGGTACAATTTATGCATATGCCTGTTTGTCATACTTCAATTTTTAATGTAAACAAATGTTCTCAGTTGTTGCTCACCGCCACAGGAGGCTAAAAGGAAGTTATTTGTCTTATATTCTTCATTCAATAGTCTTATGCAAGGCATTTTCCCATCTTTCACCTTTCCTCATCAGCGATAAATATTTTTAGTGTCATGCGCACACAATTTACACGAGTGATGCTGCACCTCTGTAATAAGAGGTTTACGGCATAATCTATCGAATACCTAATGTAAAATATACTATAGAAAATGAAGGATATTATTTAAGCTTTACTTCACCCGCACTGTTGCTCACAAATTTCATTTTATGCATCCTCTGAGTTGCCAAATTTTGATTACTTTTTCGGAATATTGCCTGTTTATTGAAACTACTTTGCTCTTCCATCTCCATATTCGCATCTCAGACAAATCAAATGTATATTAATCCTTTTTTCTCAAGATCCAAATATCACTTCAAAGTCATTTTAATTAAATAATTCTGCATCATTGAGCAAGATTACACCCAAAATGATGGACAAGCTGTTAAATTTTTTTGCTTTAGAATCTTATTCCAGTAAACTAAAACCTAATCTTTGCATGTATCTTCATCATTTGCCACATGTTCATGGATTAAAATTATGCTCTTCACTGTCACATTGACACAGTGTACCGGTTTAATCTCGTCATTAGCAGTCGCCAATTGGAAGACAGGTTATATTCGGCTGGGATTTCCACTCTCCTACAAGCCAATCACTTAATAAAAAAACTTATATTGGGGTCATTTGTCTGATTTGATTCATTCATTCCCTTCTTCTGTAGTTCTTTGATTACCACTCAAATCGTCTTCCATTATAGTGTTCACCAGGCCTTTGTGTCACAAAACGTACCCATAAAGTCTGTCTCTTATTCTTTCAAAGTTTTTATTCTACTTTACTCTCATATTTCACTGTCAGCTATTCTCACTGAACTCATTTGATTCAGATATTTCCTCAATAGCAGCACATATTTTTAATTCTATTGATTTTGCTCAGCAATTGTTATATTCCACTCAATTTAACCTGACGCCCGGTCTCTTAGATCGAAAATATCTTCCCGGTGACGCAGGCGAACTATGAAATGTTGTGGTTTATGCTATTCAGTAGCATTCTATTTATGCCGCTCCTCGGATACGCAAGCCAAAAAAATCACTTTGAGTAAGCATATCGCTACTTGTAGCTATTTTCGGTCCCACAGACTGTGCTTTATCAATCATGTCTCCAAATACTACCCATTTTGTTGTGTTACACAAAATATGATGTGCTAAATATGTGGATAAGTGATTTATGACATATCATAGAATTGAATCCTTTTTTATGTACCCCATCCTTGGAATAGTAACTTTACTCATATGGAGAAGAATAATGCTCTAGTCTTCCTATTTTATCGTATAACAAATATTGAATACAAGCTGAAGTGTCTTCTCTTTTTGCAGTAAAATTTTGAATAACTACCTTTAGATTCGCATATGAATGCTGCTATTTCAAGATCTTCCAGACTTGACAAAACTGACATCATATTTTTTTAATTTCATAGTCCAAATCGGTTCAGAAGGCAAATGTTACTCCAAATGTACCGATAATTCACGTTATTACTGTATGGTTAATGATATTTATTATATCATAGCAAGACAGTGTGCCGTGAGAAGATAATTTCGTAATGAAGCAATGTGCATGTGCCATAACAGATACAAGGCATAAGAGAACGGGATGATAATTTAAATTTATTGGATAATTATTGAAATCAAATGATTTGAGAGAGAATCACCAATTGGCACAGAGATGCGCAATGTTGGTGTACCAAACTGAAACTTAACTTAGAGCCGGGAGCGATTTTATCCAGTAAAGCTAATAATTTATGAGGCAAGTTTACTTAAGGCATCCCATAACTGCGGCACTTTCTTTATTTTTAAAAAAAAAGGAAGTTGATCCAGCGTTCACCCAACTTGAAACTCGGCGGACCGAAATATCACGAAATGAAATATTGATTGAAACGTTGGGAAAATAAAAATATCGAGAGCGTCTGCTGCTTAAAGACACTGATTGAAAGACGCCCAAAACTTTCATTATCAATAGAGTAAATCATCCGCGGGGCAGGCTCAAAACTTTTTGAGCTTCCCTCTTGTTTGCATTGCAGATGAGGGAGACGTTACCCAAGAGAAGATTGGCTTTGCCTCATTCGTGTATCCAGCCCTCGGCGTTCAGCTACTCCTGTATCCCACCGCTATCATACTCTACGCTAAAATTGGGACTTTTTTCATCCCCGCAACAAATAGACAAGTAATTAAAACTTCGCTTGAACTCCCCAGCATAGCACCTGAAATTTGGTTGCTTAATACTTAGGAGGTATTCCGACTTTACTCATCTGCTTCTTGAAATTTAATCTACCACAGCCACGTTGGTACTCCTGCAAGTATTTCCCTACAAGGATAGGTAAAATACGCCAATGAGGAGATTATTTATATGTGTCCTAAAGCAGAGGCACACAAACTACCAACATGGCCCATATTCATTCTAACTCACTGCGTTAATGAGCCAGCTTATCCGACGGATCGTACCTCACACAATAATGAAAACTTGAGCATACACTCTCCTGACCCCTTCAACGCTAAAAGCCGGGAGTGGAGAATAAAAAGTTACCGACGAGTTATTCAGAAAACTTTTGTTGTGCCGGGAATTAAATAACGTTTTTTTCGGTCCAATTAAAAGGTATTATGCATAACAAAACTCTAACGGTTTAAAAACATACGAGAGCGCAACAAGTAATTAAGCGAACATAAAAAAACTTATAAGAGCTTATATCATCAAAACGTCCTCTTTTACATTATGAAGGCACAACGTAATCCCAGAAAAAGAGGAACAAAAACGGAATATTTTGAAATTGTTACTAAAAATTGGTGGTTTTTTACCATTGGTGGACCATTTAAAAAAATTAACGGAATTAAAAAGGTGGGTGATATTCAATAAAGAGCGTCACCTAAGGGGTATATTAATTTAGAAATATTGGTAGAGAAAAAAATATTTGTAATAATTACGTCCTGCGAGCGCTTAATGAAAGTGTGGATACAAAATGGGATGCATTGGAGCGACTGTGTAAAAAGTATTTTTACTGACCGATCATATTTGTTTTTCAAGAACATACTATGCAGCATCACCGTGATTGATCATTCTATTATTGGTTTACCGCAGCTCTGCAAAGTGCCCTGCCCTCAGCTAACTTCAATATGCCTATGCATTTCTGTTTCGTATCCCGCTCGTCTCTCTATTTTCTTCGCGAGGCTTTCTCTACTATTACTTTTCATCATAAAATGTCTATATCTTAAAGCATGTTTATATCATAAAATGTTTATATCTTTCTGGGATATCCTTCTTGACCCTTGGGTTGTGTACCATATGAATAATTACTTTATTATTCTTTAGGTCATGTCCTTGTTCCTGATCGTATACGTTCATTTGATCCCCAGTATTTGTCCATTTGCCCCAGCATCATGTATCGAAAGCCTATGCTACCGTTTGCTCCTGATATCTAATGTACCATTTATTTGAAATATGCTGTGCAACAAGCTACAGGAACAGGTTCTGGTACTGCTTCCATATTGGTTTTCGTATTTTACATGGACGCGATATACAAGTATATATTTATTGTAATATCCTATCAATGTCTACTATCAATATCTGTCGAGTTAAATGGACCGTCTCTTCATGGACTGCTTGTATGCAGAATACAACTAAGTACTCCAGCTCCCATTTACCTGCAATTAAAATAATTCTAGCATGCCTAATATTATATACACCGCCATGCCTTTCGTATTCACTAATTCTCCAAGTTTGACAAGTATTTTGCATTGTATATCATGCTTCACTATTTTTTTCTTTCTGCAAACTTTTGTTGCCAGATCTGTATCTCAACCACCGACTTCTTTCCTCAACACAAATGAACTCACACGATTGCACTCTCCAGCTTAGTCAACGTCCTCTACCCCTTCCACCCTTTCGTAAAGACCATTCTCTTTCTTTCCCTTCCCCGCTAATCAACATTTTCTCCCCAAGCACGACCTTCATTATCTCTTCGCCCCTCATCACCGCCTTCGACTGCCTACCATACCATCTCCTGAAGCGAACCCGCGAAAAGAGTGACTTTCTCCTTCATCTCCAAATCCATCAGAGGCCCTTGCTATGCCATTTCACCTATGCCAACACTTTCAACTCCTTGTAACTTTTTCTCTTTCATCAGAGTACACATTCCTGCACCAATAAACGCTGCATTAAATATGAGGCTCACACGCTGTACTCGAATCCAAGAACAGCCCTTAGTACGCACCATGTAATATGGTCCGGTAATTTTTGAACTGGAGTTTGTGATGAGGGTGTGGAGGATGAAGAAGGTGAGTTGGACGGACAGGAAGACTCCCGAGGAAGTACACGAGATGGTGGGAGAGGAAAGGAAATTTCTTAATGACATTCAGTATCGGCAGAGTAGGTGGCGGGAGGATGTAATTAGGGGCGATGGGTTTCTCAAGAATGTGATAAAGGGAAGGATGTCGAGCAAGCGGGGAAGAGAAAGAAAGAAAATAGGTTTCATGTACAGGTTGAAGAAGGGCAGATCGTATGCTGAGGCGAAAAATGATATACTAGACCAAGATAGGAACCTGAAAATGTAGGAAACCGAGAGGAGATTCTCTGGCATTCAGCTAAACCCACCTTAACCGGTAGAATACTTTTAAAAATTGTTTGAAGTTTATTACCGAATTAAAAAGAACATCTACGGCTCATACTTTGGTGCGGTCACCGCCGAAGTATAAACAAAAACATATTAGCAAACGTCCATGAGCATTATCGACGAAGGAACGAGTGCTTACTGAATAAAACAATAACTATATCAAAAATAATTTAAATTCCTTTTCAAATAAATGAAAGTAGGGCTGATTTGATATTAAATGATCGGATAAGGCAAGGAAAATAAAAAATCTCGGTCACGACTAATCAAACATGTTTTATAGCTTCGCAACTAACCCGCTAACATGTGACTTACAAATAAGACTCCCACACGATCATAATGACTTAAGGGGGCATAATATTTACAAATCTTGAAGAATAAATAAATAAAGTCGATTTAACTATATTTTAAAATGTTAAAAAATGTTTAATTGAGCTTTGCAAGAACTAGATGGACTAGTATAACCAGTATGGCCGGTTAGTAAGCCTTTCCTCTTACTAGCCCGTCCTAGCCGTTCAGTACAAGTCAAGTTGGTCCAAAGGCTGAAAAACTGACATCATTACCTGAATGTGAGACAGAAAAAATTCAGTAAGGCTGGTATCACTCAGCGTAGAACGGAACACAGTCATA
This sequence comes from Ceriagrion tenellum, assembly GCA_963169105.1. Classification (NCBI taxonomy): domain Eukaryota; kingdom Metazoa; phylum Arthropoda; class Insecta; order Odonata; family Coenagrionidae; genus Ceriagrion; species Ceriagrion tenellum. The sequence continues at coordinate 96,175,854 of OY720643.1, forward strand.
TTCAAACTACTATCTATTTTCTTTGTCTAATGTCACTACCCTCTCTTCAATACCATTTGCAAAAGCAGTTCTATTTCCACAGTCAGGTCTTGGTGTTCTTTCGCGTAGGTTCTTTTCGTGCCAACACTTTCTCTAGTCATCCGGCTGGTGTCTTGAGGTCAAAATAAATGATTCTACTTCCCGAGGTTGATTCGGAAAGCCATCAAGCACCGGAAAAATGACAACTGAGAAGACGGCTACAACCCATCGAGCGCCTGGAAGAGTGTCTTATCGCCGTAATTCGCGGGACACTGAGCAGAAAACCAGGAAGACCCTTGGACAGGACATGACAATAAAGGACGGACCATGAGCTGCATTGATACCTCAGCACCTGAAGATGCCAGCAAGACGGCTGGAGAAACTGTTATCACCAAAAGACTTCACGCGGAGGAATACCTGAGAGCTATCAAAAAGCTAGGCGTAGCGGAAACTTTTATATCATAAACAGGTCCACTTGTAATATCAACATCCTATTGTATTTTATCATTCACATTAGACTATTGATTGCATGTTTGCGTAGGTGACCAACAGCTAAGGTCATGTACACCATTGGGGAATTGTAAGGGTGGAAGCATGAATAGAAACCCGGCGTCGGCATTAGCCTTCTCTTAACGAAAGGCGCCAAGGGAAACACGGTTTAAAGTCTCATCCGACAGACGTGGCACTGTACTTTAAGTGCCCTTCACAAGATATTTAAGTTGGGATTGGATTTCCTCTGAAAAAAATTCTCCTCTGCAGGTATTTGAACCCTGGCCGTCCGTATGGTTGGTCACTATACCAACCTGATCCTCTCCACTAATAATTCAGTACTGCTTATAGTAATAATGCCAATATGATCTATTTAAAATTTATTCCATTTTTATTTATTTAATTAAACTTACTAAGGTGCGAAAAATATAGCAATTTAATTAAAGGAAACATGATCTCAATTTGTTATATTTCCATGCAGTTAGCTGACAACAGTGACCTAGATTTCGACAATACTTTTCATCGTCAAGATAGTGACGAGTATTGTTGGAAGTCCTAGGTCAGTATTGCGAATAAACTGTGTGGATATATTAAAAAGTTCTCTTCTAAATATCATGTTTTATATTACTAATTTCTACAAAACATCGCCTGATTCATTAAACTTTATGTAAGCAAAGGTGTTAAAAACCATATCCGAAACCCATCATTTTCCTGCAACACGTTAACCACGACTTCCCACAATTACTTCATCATCTTTCTTCCCTCCAGAGCCGCGGACCAGCCCGGCCCTAAACTCCTTCATCATTTCCAGGGGCCTTTCCCGCGTGCCGACCGACCTCCCCTCGTCCAGCTTCCTTCCCCCCCCCCCTGCCGCCGTTCGCGTCCCTCGGAAAAAAAACCGTCTCCGGCATTGCGCTCCTATACCACCCCACCCACACCCTGATACACAATCCCATACCAATCCTCCTCTTGCCGCCCCAATCTCTCTCCGCACAGCGTTTTAATTAAAATCTCCCGGGCGCGCAACGCAACGCGGGAAAGGCGTGGAGTGGCAATGAAAAAGGGGTTTTCTCGGTCCGCGCGGCGAAGAGCTGGTCGTGGTGGACGAAATGAAAAGAGCGCGAGAGCGAAGGAGGTGACGAAAAGTGTAAAAGGGAGATGTTAAAGAGCAGAATGGAGTGGAGGGCTAAAGCGTAAAAAGGGGGAAAGAGGTAAAGAGGTGAGAGAGAAGAAATAAATGTAGGCGAGATGTTATGGTTACACCCTTGTCGCTACACTGGTCATTTTATCTCATACGATTTAAAACCCATGAACTTTCTTCCAAATTTGTAAATAGCATGGTATAATAAATGACTAGAATAACAATTATAAAGCCATGGGAATAATATTCATCCATTGACTGAAGCAAAAATGATATATTCGCACGGAGTGATAAATACCGTAGGTACATTAAAATCAATAAAAGGCATATGGAGACGAGATATTACCCCGTAATCTAGTGAGTCAGTAAATCCCATGCTTCCTCGGAAATATTTTCTAGAAAAAACATTATCTGCAACTGGGAGTGTAAACATAAAGAAGGAATTATACAAATAGTCATGCATAGAAAATACCAGCCACAAGAAAAAAGAGATAAGAGAGAAGAATTAATGTAAGCAATATGTTATGGTTACACCCGTGTTGCTACACTGGTCATTTAATCCCTTGCGATATATTGTTCTGGAAACTTCTTCCGCATTTTTAAACAAAATGATTAAATAAATAACTGAAAATTATCAAGACAAGGGATCAATATTCATCCTACGACATAAGTACAATTTTTTTTGCATGAGACGATTAATTAATACCGTCATTAATATCAATAAAAGACACATGGAGACGAGATATTATAGTTCAACCCGTAATTTAGTGGGTCAAAAATCCCATGCACCCTCAAATCTGTCAGAAATATTTTCAAGTAAAAAGGTTTCCGCAATAGGGGGTGTAAATATAATGAAGAATTGAATTTGATAGTCATGCATATTAAGGTAGTCCGAGCGAGATAGTTCCATAGTCATAATAGAGACCATATTCGAATTATTAGCTATATTAGAATAGACCAATTTCATTTATTTCTAGGTAAATGATATTTCGCTCGGACTACCTTAAATAGCCTCCAGAAGAATAGTATAAGAAAGAATAAATTAATGTAGGCGAGATGTAACAGTTACACCCTTGTCGCTACGGTGGTCATTCAATCCCTTAAGTTACAAAATTCAGGAAATTTATTTCGTAATTGTAAACAAACTAATAAATTAAATGACTAAACTTAAAATTATCAAGCCAAGGGAATAATATTCATCCAGCGACTGAAGCATAAATTTGCATAGGGTGATAAATACTGTTCATTAAAATCAATAAAAGGTACATAGAGACGAATATTATAGTTCACCCCGTAACCTAGCGGGTCATTTAATCCCATGCTCCCGCACATCTGTCGGAAACATTTTTCAGTAAAGACTATTTCCTGAAATAGGGAGTGTAAACATGAAGGAATGATATAAATAGTCTGTAAACAAAATTGCACAAAAAGGACTAAAATGAAAATCATCAAGCCAAAGTTAAAATAGTCATCTAGCAACTGAAGTAAAAATGATTTATTTGCATAGGGCGTTTACTACCTTCCGTTACAATCAATTGAAGATAGATGTAGATGAGATATTATAGTTCACCCCGTAACCTAACGGGTCGTTAAATCCCATGCTTCCTCCAATCTGTCGGAAATATCTTCCCGTAAAAAATATTACCTTTCCATTCAATGAAATAATGACTATCCTGTTATTCAACAATGGCTTATCTCGTTTTACAACGCTAAATAGCTAGCAGTCCAAAGTCACACGCAAAATTAATTTTAGTCCAAAGCATGATCGTTTCATGTACACGCGTAAAGTCTGAGTAATCGTTTTGGGTGTACACGAGTGAAATAACAAATGTATGCGCTCATTAAAAGATTTTATTGGCAGCTAATGCGTGATATACTCTCAAATTAATTGACAAATAAATACAAATAAGGTACACCAAAAAAAGTTTAAAGGGATCAAAGGTGGGGTAAAAGACACGGGAGAAAATAGAGAGCATAATAAAGTGGACGACTAAAACTTTCGCGGAGAGGGACGGAAAGGGCGGAAGTTGACGCAATCGGAGACGAGGGACATTAAACGTTGGCGAGAATTTTGTTCTGAGAGGTAGAAAGGTGTAAATATGAGGATAATATGAGGAAGGTAACACGGTTTTTTCAATTCCATCCAGTGCTGGTGCTTTGGTGGCTATGTTCATTTTGTTACGACTGGCATCAAACTGATTCTATATAAATACATAGCAACCATCATACATTTTTTTATAGTTAGTTTTCTTTCGATACTTTTTTATCAAAAAATTAGATATTTTCAGCTTAAAATATCCGGAAAATTCAGACAAGAAATACTTGGCTATTTAGATTTTGCTATTGTATAGCGGTAAGGTTGATTCTTCTACTCATTGACTTTCCTGAGGAAATATACTAGGGGATATTTAGTTCGGAGCTTTTCTTTATTTCCATAATAGGCACAGTCAGCGTTGTTTTACCAAGTTTTTAAAACATATTATCAGTGGCACATACTCTTCAGTTTTTTCTTGGTTTTAATCCCTATATATTTAAGCCAATTTACAAAGTTTTAAATCCCATCGCTTTGTATAAATATATCATTTTCTTTAAACGGGCATTTATAGTGCATGATTTTGCTATTTTTTCCATCAGGCACTGAAATCGAGCAGTTTTGATATTTGTATACCTTGGATTGACGCTTAAGGCACCGTAGCCAAGATGAGTAAAGTTATTATTTTTTTCTTTGACCATAGGTTGTGAATCAGCAAGCAATTTTATACCTGTTAGAAAATATTTTTGTCTTTGTGAAATAAGTTTGTATCACTGATAGACGCAATACACTGGCCCACGCAAGATTGAAATAAATGCCCAAAAATACATAATTTTAACTTTAAAACGCTACAAAGAAACTTGTTATCATAAGAGTTATTACGTGCCTTATTTAAAAAATACATGATTCAGATAACGCAATAAATTATTCAAAGTATCTTTTCCATGCTGGCAGTATTGCAGAAGAAGGGATGTATAACCTTTTGTCATTGCATTATCATTCCAATTCTTCCTAATCCCTCAGTTGCGCAATTTCACCACATGCATGATGCATTCGAAGTTTAGCCCAAAGCTATTTAAGGCCAAAGAGGTCGTAAAAATAAACTTAACAGGTTTTTCTGTTGTTGTGGGTAGTCAATCCAAAATTCACTGATTAGAAGAGTGTCCAAAAAAATATTTGAGCTTACTACTTGTATTTGGGATGCCAATTTATTCATCAGGACAAATATTGAACTCCAGCAATTTTGAACCAGTCGTTCTGTATGCCTTTTTCAGTGGACAATAGGTAATAAAAAAAGCATGCTAATTGCTGTCTCAATAATTTGGCTTGAACCAAAGAATCACGTAGATGAATGTTATTTTATACGTAAAAGTACAGATGGCTAATTAAAATTTAATAGACAAAGCAAGCCTGTCTTTGACAAGAAACCAGCTTCTCATGGGGAAGGACCCACAAATAAATTTTGAGGACCTTGATATGCCTGAGGATATTGTCACTACCGAGAGTGAAAAGCAGACAGACAAATTAGAGGAAATTAACGACCCTACATGAATCCAGCAATGACAGAGCACCACTGCTGATGTATGAAGGAAGATAATTTCATTGTACACGAGAGAAAAAATTAAAATTTCAATTTAAAAAATAACTTATTTTCCAACTTATTTACGCGCTTATACAACTAAAAGGGAATTATATATCAATCAAATACGCTAGGTATACTAAGATATTGTTTTGCACTAATTAAATTATACCTTAAGATATATTCTTCTATGGGGACTTTATTTCAATGGAGATGTTTTACTTTCCAATATGGTGTTCTAATAACAAAAATCTGTAATCCGATACCAATACTTCGTGGTCAATTATTCTTAAATAAAAAAAAAAAACCATTATGATGTGAATAAAAATAAAGAATCATTCCCTAATTTATGATAACGTATCCCTTACAAAGACACTTTGTGCATTCAGAAACAGAGGAAGTAGTGTTCTGTTAATTATAAATGATATTAAATATGCTGAGGATAATTAAAACACCTTTAACATACGCCTTAAAAAACAATCCGCCATCAAAAATTCTCTATCACTAATGAGGAAATTTCTCTTACAGCAGATTTAAATAAAATATCTCATCTGTTTTAAAGAAAATATCTCATTTGTTTCTGCGTTACAATCGGTCTCAATCTATTTTCAATGCTTTGAATTTTATCAAATACATTCCGTATTTCCGTATACATAAGTGAGATTTAAAGGAAATAAAGAGGAAATTAGATATGAAGAGATGCTAGGAGAACTAGATTTGATAGGGAAGGGTAGAGGGCTGCAGTCAAGCAATCTTAGGATTGAACAATGATGATGATGAAGTGCAAAGCATCGAAAAGTACTATGTTTTTTACTTATTTTACGATGCACTAAATACACTGTTAAGTCTTTTTCTAAGATACATCATAAACTAAAAATAATTGCTTTCTTCGGAATCTATTATTATTGATAACATGGGGAATAATCGTGTTTCAGTCCAATTATTTACACTACAACAGGAAAAATTAAGCAAATATAACTTCACTTATCCATGACGAGGCGTAATAATATGTGAGATGCAGTCCTTGTAAGCCGCGTTATGGTCTCCAATGGAAACTGTGGCCTTGTGGATCGCGTTTAGTCCCAGAAGTACACAAATCCATTCTTATTTCGGAATTCCAATATTTAGGATAAAATATAGGAAAAAGCTGACCAGCTGATCTGTAATATCGACATAGACCGATAACTATCCGACAGGTCCTAAATGTTAAGGAGAACGTGAGTAATTGCCAAGATACAGGGATCTAAGACGTGAGCTATTTTACCTTTGAGAGGTGTGGGGAAGCAACCTCCTATCCAAGTGGAAAAGGGCCAGGTGTTGTACATCAGCGAGCTGGAACATCGAATGTGTTCATTCTAGGAAACGTTACTCCGCATGCACTTTTAGTGTATCTTCATTTCTCGCAAACGACCTCCTCTGACTCTCCTTCACGTTTCGCATCTATACATTTGTTTCCAAGCGGAGCCATTACCATCAATACCTTACCTTCGGCGAAAACACAAATTGATGTAGTCGAAAAATGGGTAGCTTACCAAATACAAGTCATGTTCTACAGTATTAATGACCACTATCAGAAATGGGTTATTCGAAATTTCATCTTGAATGAAACTACGTATTAAATTTCACACAGTTTTGTATCAGGCCTACCATGGTATCAACATATTTTATTATCTTCTACTTAAGCTGTCAACTTCTATGTTCCTTATGATTAATCAGGTATAATAAACATATTAGATCATTATTACGATGATTAACCAGGTTAAAAATCCGGGAATCCGCTGATTCCTGGTTTTATAATACGTGATTAAAAATTTTCCTGGAATGAATACAGAGGTTGATACATTTCCCCAAAGACAATACTGACGAAAACTTACCGATTGTAAGTTACAATAAGCAAAACCTGAACTCTCTGTTAATATCAAGTGAAAGAAAAGGTTACGTCCTTTTGTGATCAACTGTAATTACAAATGATTAAACTGGGCTAATAGTTGATACAGTATTCTGCTACTGATATGATACATATTGGGAAACTTACTGAGTGATCTAATTCCGCGTAATCTCTTTCATTTACAAAGACTATGCTATGATATCTTCCTTGACTTTAAACTGAGTCATGCTACTAAATCCAACTCCATTTAACTTGGATAAACTGATCCTTTCCCTTGAAATTCCTAATCTTAACATGCATTGTCTTTTTATTCACTCCAAATTTGTTCTAGAACTGTTCTATCATCACTGTTTTTGAAAAATTGATTTTGTACAGATTTTAAAACGAAATTTATCTTTCTGACACCAAAAATAGCAATCGGATAAAGTCAATTGCCAATGGGATATCTCAAAGACCAATTTATTATCCTTGATTTTACAGTACAAATGTATAACCTACTCCTTTTTTCATTATGAACCTATTCATTAATCAGCGACCTTACCACGCTCAAGAAATTAAAATAAATACCCTATAATGACCAGAGATGCATTTTTTGCTCTAATGATTAATGCAATTAACCCCTTTTGACGGCGTGACACACATACACACCTTACGTGTTTGGTTCTGCAGTTAGAAGCTGGATTGACCTCTTGACCTCCTTTCAGATTGTCCGGAGCTACTTGTCCACGGCTTAAAGTCTCTTTCTGGGCATCATCTCCTCCATTTTTACTGGGTATATCACAATGTAATCAACATTTTTTACCATCAGTCAATATATCAAAGCGCCAGCTTTTGGGACTTTACTCCGGTGAGTGTAGAGTGAGAGAATATTCTGACTCATCTCATTCTCTCTGTCGCAATTGTTAACAGTCCTCGTAAAACAAAACCTCATAAAAATGTCTGCGCTTGTGGAGATATTTTACATTATTGTTATCGATATCTTGCGACTGGCTCCGTCCTACACCTTCAACTGCTGTGTGCGTACGTACTGACGCAATATGGACTAAAAATCACATAAGATTGTATTACTTTAAAGTACACATCTAAAACACAACATGTTAAGCATATTCTGTATTTGTTTTTGTTGATAAAATGATAACATAATCCTATATTTCCATATTCGGGTTAAGCTGAATTAAAGGAACGGGGGTAAAATCTAACTTGAGATATCAAAACAGTAACGAATAAATTGAAATTAATTTCCAAGAGACATTTAAAGGTTTTTAGCCGATAAAATAACTACAAGGTGCATATAGCGCTAGTGCGTAGTCGTTATTTTGATTCGTCAATGAAAAAGAAAATTTTGGAACTTAAACAAATAAGTACGCCAATATACTGTCACTATATAGTATTAAGACGGATCAGACACAAGTGATCACTGCTTTGTAATTTATCTCACCTTCCTTCCAAGTCATCGTCATCCATTTATTTTTCTTTTAAATTTTATGATTCCCATCTCCTTTCACTGCGATGTTTTCCTCAGCATTTCCAAGAAATATATTTAACCTTCATTTTGAAGAGCCGTCTCGTCATCTCATGCCGTATTGTCGCTGTCTGCCAATTTTCTTGACGAATTTCTAGTCAAAATAAAGAAAAAAAACGAGGAGCAAAAATTAATTTACCCGTCCTTTCCCCGACTGTAGCCGTAATTTGACAAGCGGTTCTTCCCCAAGGTGATACGGGTGAATTAATTCTGTATTTGGCGTGTACGAGTGGAGGATATTGTGGGAATCATTCAGAAGATGTATATTTTTTTATGAGTGCGACAAGATGAGGTTTTAAAAAAATTTCCCGAGTTGAAAATTTGTAGTAAAACCGTTTATCCAACCACGAATGTTGACAGATCTACACAGAAATGACCATCCATCCCCTTGCAGTCAGGGATGGGTCGTAGTGGCCAGATTAGGATCACACTGGCCTCGAAAATCTAAGATCTTAGTTCGAATACCGGCTTGAATAAATGTACTACATTTTTTCGGACTGCACAATTACCATAAGCCTCGCTAAACACATTATCCCATTGAGTTAACTACTGTCCCCAAAATTCATGTATCCGATTTTCCGCACTGTCCACACCAGCCCTCTATGCCTCGAGGAGCGGTTTTATTACATCATTAGTAGTATGGTTGGAGGTACACTTCATTTGCTGTTTAATTATTGCTCCAATGTGTATCGTATTCATAAAGTAAATCTCAAGTAAGAAAAATTATTGAATTATTAATTATTGAATTGAATAACTAATAAGTAGCTCAAAGAAAAATATATATGCTACATGAAAAATTATGACAAACGTTGGAACTTTAGGTCTATAGTTATGTCAGAGGGTAAAAAACATTTTTAGAAGCTTTCACAGTGCAAATCGGGCAGAAACAAATTGCGATATAACTCTGAAATGTATCTTCTGAAAGAAGTAGAAATCATTCAACTTTATTATGCTTGATATAAGTCATACTTATTATAGGAAGTATCTTTGACCGGGAATTTATTTCAACAAATGAACATTTTATAGTGAAATTTGCTCAGAACATCGATAAAATGTAAAGAGTTGTAGGTTGTGCTTGATAGCCGGTGAGCTAAAAAAACACTCAGATAAACATAACGCGAGGTAACACAAGGGAGAGGAATGGCATGGGTCCGTTTTATTGGTTTAGTTAAGCATTTCCATTGTTCGGAGCTCTGTTCCAAATCCCATATGAAAATGTCACCAGGGAAATTAAAATGGTATACAACTGACATCAACCATTCATTCAAACGCTATAGAAAAATGAAGATTCTCTGACGCGTTTAGCCCTCACTTTGACGTAGAAAACTAACTCTTAGGTTTATCCGCCCATGTTTTTTTCTGCATCTCCTTTTACACCAAGTTCGAGGAATCAAGGGTGTCAACAAAAGTCACCCCACGTCACGCCAATTAATGACTACAACTCAAGTGGCCCCAGGACGACCCTTGTGGAATGCGGCGGTTAAAACGACCCCTGTGGAATGCGGAGCGCTTGTCAAACAGTGTCGGAGCGTTTTTATCTCTGAGAATGAGAGAGACGAATTCTTTCAATCTCAAAAAAAAAACGTCTGACGCTCTCTTCCGTAGGAAAGGGCAGTCGCTTTTTGGAGAGCGTTTATAAAATCAAGAGAGGAGATAAAAATCAGCTGCCCATTTTCAACAAACGTGGAAGAGAGAGGAGGTTCTTTATCCTCGAAAATGAAATCCCTCTTCCTAATTAAAAACACAAAGGTTGATATGAAAAGGTAGTTCTAACGAACTACACGTGAACCATTATTAGTGTGTTCAAAACGTTAAAGAGGAAACGTGCTCGTGCATGTGGAAACATTCTGTGCAGAAAAAATAATAATATCGCTGGAAGAACTTGAAAAGAGAACTAGCTAATTTAACTCGTGTTTCATACAATTAATAGATGAGAATTTTTCTCTTTGACCAAGTTTTAAAGAGGTGACTACAAAATAAACGCTTGCTCATTGTATCTACACACGTGTTATTGAAATAAAAGAAAAAAGTGAAGACAAACTTATTACTGAAAAATACTTGCCCGATTAGTAATTTTTGGATTTTGAAAATAATTGGTTTGTCGATGAACATTTAAAACGCAAAAGTTTCTATATTTTCGGCCAAGAGATTTTTTATAACATTTTTGGTTTTCCATACCAAAAATCTATCCCTCCGCTTTCTGCACCACATGAACCAGGTAGAATTTACGTCAAATATACCTGATATATTGATTCAAGAAGTAGTCACTTTATTGAGCCAAAATTACTGGGAGAACCCGGGATCATGTTTGAAGTCTTGTAATGTTTACTGTAGAATGCAAGCTCTTATAATTCCTCAGCACCAATAAGAAATTTAATTATCAATATATTAACCAAACCAAAAATATCAGATTTTTATATAATTATACATCCACATGTCTTCATTGGAATATTAGGAATGATTTTAATAAAATATTCAAAGGATTTTTGAGATCCTGTTGTGTTTATTTCTACAGCGTTTCCTGTCTCTTTGGCATTTCAATGAAATAAAATCCAGCGCAGTTAATTATCTTATCATTAAAACGAGAAGATAATATCTTTTTCCGGGAAGCAGGAAATTAATAAAGATATATTCTCATTGAAAATTCTCATGACTTGGGAACCTTATATACTTCAAGTAAATTAAAGGACTTAAAACACTTGCCTGCCTGAAACAATATTCCGACAAAAGTTGGATCTAAAATAAATAGCAGCAGATCAATCAGAGCTAGTATTCGGAAAGAAAGTTCAATGAGCCCTATTTTTCCTCGAAACAGCTGGGAATTAAAATATTTTGAATGTAAAATGTTAAATGTTAAAAAGAATAAATCATATATATTGATTTTTATGATAACGGTGTCCCCATGGTCACCCATAGAAATGATCAACAAAGGTTGTAGCATATTTTTAATACAACATATACACTAACGAATATAATTATTATTAAAGAAAAAAACTTGCGTGATTATTGCAGAAGAACCGTAGACAGCAGTAGATACAAAGGCATGCAACATAAAATTTCCATTTAATATAGAGGAATAGAGCTTGGAAATGTAGAGTTAAATATACCATAGATCAAGTGTTCAATGCAGAAAAGATAAGAAATTGTCACAGTAACATTATGTGGAAGGATAAGTGAATAAGAACTGTGACTTATGCTTGAGCCAAGTACAGAGCAATAGCCAGGCGAATGCCAACTTATATGACACAGACAACACCAGGGACTGATCAAACTGAAAGACGTCTATACACAGGCGTAAAATACTCTTCAAAAATTCTCATGGAAATCGATCATGATCAGAATATGGGGGAGATTAAGTACTCATGTCATTCATATAAAATGGCTGACCAAAGATTGATTTAGATTACCAGAGGTAACCCTCCATATGAAAGACCAGGTGCAGGCAGAAAAATCAGAATATGATGCAATATTGTGAATGGTGACCAATGAATGTTTTAAGCAAATACTGTAATATAAACAAGAAGAAGTAGGATGAAAAATGCTTGAAAAATTAAAATATTCGACTAAAACACCCAAATATGACTTTCCACCGTCAAACTGACTACGTCATGCAAATTCCCCCTAATAAGACAGGTTGATAAATTACCTACTAAAAGCAGGGTCCTTAGAGGGATAATATTACATGCAATTATTTCAATGAACAGTCAATTGGCTTTTAAAAAATACTAAATGAAAATAACCTTTTAAAAGGTATATGTCACAGGTGGGATTTTTGATACTCAACTATTGAAGCAGCTAATATCTGTGCCAAATATTTCGATAGTTACGGGCTAAGCATTATGAAATATAACGTTGAAAAGTGGAAAATGAATAAATGAGTGCATTTATAGAGTTCACTATTGAACATAAAATGTATGAACTGATGTACAATATTTAACTATCAACGATAACGACCATTTCCTAATTTCTGCACCATGCACTTCTCACTAGAAAAATTGGCTGTCATTAAATCGTTACTGACTCCTTACAAAGATCCGGTTTAAAAAACATTCTTTTAATATTTTTTCGGTGAGATATATGAATTAAAAACTCTATTGTTTCCATAAAGTCTTCGTCAACTGCACAAGAGTCTGCTGCCATTAACAAAATCTAAGCTCAGTGAATAATTAATCATGGTAACTCAAAGGCTCGTCACCTGATGGTGAAAGCAAACCAGTTTTAAATCTTGATTTGATGCAATAGCTGATATATAAGTTGATGATGTGGCTTAAAACAGATTCGTAATATAAATACGTACAAATCATTGTTGGCCAGTTTAAGACGGAGGCCACGGAGGCAAATTTGTATCAGAAATGCGTACCTAAGCGTGTTTGAATGTCTTAATGCACACCTTCCATGGAGATTTATATCTCACCGATTTTGCGACGTCAATTTGAGAAATTTCTGAGAATAGTGAGGTTTAGATAGTTTGTGTGAGTTCAAGAAAAGGAAAAGTTTTCTGCCAGAATCCTTGGGACCAGCTCCCTACACATAACTGCCAGACAGAAAACTCAAAATCACTCAGCAAAATAAACTTCAAATAAGGAATTCCTACCGTAGGTTTATGAAGAGAGCATTGTTTATCCCTCTATCTACCTTATCTCTTGCTCCTTTTCTCCTCTAAAATAAAAAAGAAGACCCTCACGAGAAAACGGAAACGCTTAATGGCCATAAAAAACGTAAAGCAGCATGAGGGGTAGGAGAGAGTAACGCAGTGGAGAGGAATGCTGCAGAGAGAAGGGGGTGGGAGGTAGAAGTAAGAGTATGTACGCAAGGGGAACAAGAGAAGCGTAATTTGATGGAGGTTTGAGAGGCAAAGGAGGGGGAAGAGACATGAAACAACGGTAGTCAGTGTAGGAGAATGAAGGTGAAAAGCGAAATGAGAAAGATGAACTGAGAGAGAATGTAAAGCTCGGAGATTAAGGGAGCAAAAGGATATACACTGGCGTAAAAACACTGGCGGAAAAATTGTGAATCACCACTGTAAAGTCAAAAATGTTCCTATTTAATCACTTCAAAACATACCCATTCTTACGATCCCTTGTGGGTTAGATACCAATAGCCGAAAGAGCATAAATTTTGGCTTTATCCCTAAACATCTCCACTACACTTCCTTAAAAATTCCTGCCAAATTTTTGAATGATTTTATGGGATTGTCAGTTTCCGTGTCTGCCCTTCTAGATGGTTTTTAAGGGAGGAGGTCGTTAGGTGGCAAGATCGAAGGACTGTTTTCTAATGTATACATTTTCGAACAATGAAGATAAACAATAGTGTTGATGTATTCCTTTCCAGTGAAAAACTACACTTTGTACGACTCTCAATACAGCAGTTTGTACTGGAAAAAATAACTACTTGTCATAAATTTGACTTTTTAGGCTTAAAAGTGTAAAAATCTTTTGTCATTCTAGTAAAGACGAAATGTATTTGAATTGATCCTAAATTAATAACTACCAGATAATAACGCCGTTGTGTTGAAACATTTTGTGCAATAAATAAACATTTGTGTAAAAATACATATTCTCTAATGCAATGACTACAGTTTCTTCATTTTAAATTAATAATCGAGAGTAGCCTCTGTTTTCTCGTTCAAAAATTTACTTGTGCCACTATTCTCGTTTCACATTATACCTTCATCTGCTACATTGTTACTCCTACCACATTGATGTACACAGCAACATTTAATTACACGATATGTCCACAGTTAAGCTCATTTCATATTAAAGCAACAAAAAAGTTATTGAAATAAGGCATGTAGGGTATATGAACTCAGCGGGTGGTTCTTGTGCCGGAAGATCACGAAATTTCTAATTTTTAAACTAAAGCAGGCACAAAAATATGGGTTAGGATAAATATAGGCATGTGTACAATCCAAAATAACTAATGACCATGGAGAACTTTCTCTCTTCTATGACTGTAGCAAGAAGAGAGGCGACGAAAACTTCAAAATGGGTAAAAAAATTCTCAAGACAGGTGATCCTGGTGTTAAGGTTGAGATGCTCAGAGATACGACACAATCCTCGCCAAAGGGAAGATGAGTGAAAGGCTGACAAAGAGAGAGGGGTTGGGTTTTATGGTCTCTCAACGAGCAAAAGGGGAAGAATTCGGCGGTGGATGAGATAAAGTTGGATAATGAAGGATTGAGACTCGAGGTGTATGAGTGGAGAGGGAAATCGGGTCAACCCTTCACGTAGAATTAAAAGCGTTGAGACAATGGGCAAAACAATAGGCCGTGGAAAAAAATTCAAGTGACCGAATTGAAAATACTAGAAGGTCGAGGCAAAGAAGGCTATGTCTAGGTCTATGTTACGCGAAAGGCTTGTAGGTGGCACATCCTGACACACATGAAAGCCAATCGGCGCCCTACTGTGCAGACTCATATAATGCAACCATTTCAAAATCCTGCGATTCTGTTATTATGAATGGTTATGTGTCTTAGTCAGGTGGTTTTGTCTATATTAATCTAAAAAGGTCACTAAACGCAATGAACCAAGTACTTAAAGAATGCAACATAATAATAAACGAGTTGAAAGCTAAAATTCTAGTTTGCCGAAGATAGAGGCCAAATGAAGAAGGGACACTGAGAGGAGAGACATTAAAGCTGGTGGATTTTTGAAGGGAAATTTCAAGGGACGGTATAAGAAAATGTTCATGGTAAAAAGACAACAGCTGTGTTTTAAGAAGATAGGGTTATCGATGAGAAAACACTACGCGGGGACACTTTTGTGGAGTGTGGCACTCTATTCATGGGAAGCATGGAACATTGAAAACGCAGACCAGAACAGACTAGAAACCTCCGAGACCTGCTGCTGAAGGAGGATGCCGAAGATAAAATGGACGGACAAAATAAGAATTAATGAATTTTACAAAATAGTTGACGAGAAAAGGATCATATGGAACACTATGCAGTAAAGAAGGACCAGATGTATTGGACACACCCTGAGACACAATCGGGTCGTGAAAAACGTGATTGAAGGTAAAATTATGAGAAAGGTCCCCAGAGAAAGACCCTGGAATAAGTTAATGGGCCAACAAAGGAGAGGCATATAGTACCCACATAGGAAGAGCTACCATGAGGTCAGGAAACTAGCATTAGACAAGGATGGGCGGAGGCCTGCAGTAAACCAAATTTAGGATTGAACGACCAATGATGATGTGTCTTGAAATTCCGCATTTGTTCTACCAATCTGCGACTTTTGGCCTTGAGGAATATCTCATCGTCGCTGATACGAGTAGAGGATATTCAAGCAAGCAACAACACATGTTTATGACGTTATGTCACTACAACATCACGTAAATCTATTGAGCCAAAGTATGCTTGCATTCCGATGTGTTAATTCGTAAATAGCCATCTTAACACGGCATATCTCGTCACTCATAACCACAACAACATAACAACATCGTTTACTTTAATGTTATAAATATATCAATAAGTAACTATTCATAAATATGCCCTCGACTATTAATTCAAAATATCAGCCCATTTATTTGAACCCATATATGGAGCCCATATATTTGAATTCACAATAGAAATTTGGAAAGAGGTAAAGTTCATATGAGTTAAAGTAAACTTTAGATGTTTAAAAACCTTCGCATTTACGAAACTGCATCATTTAAAATTAATTTTTTTCTCCCAGTTAATCATTTATTTAAGCTTAAAGTGATATTATTGAACATTTAAATAAGTTCAAATATTTAAATGCTTTTCATCAAGTCAAATAAGTCACAACTCCGTTTATAAAATGGATTAATGTACGAAATATTTTTACGACGCATGTTGAACAAAAATTTTATTGTACCATAACATTATGGATTTAAAGACGCCGTGGCTGAGAATGGAGATATTGTAATCAAATTATTTACTGAAACCGTGTCAGTGAATTTTTTACCAAAAAGAGCAAATAGTGAAGATTCCGACGATAATGTGTAGAAATAATTTTTTATAGCATAATAATAATAAGAAACTTTCCCCAAATATGGAAATATTCAATTATTAGCTACTTTTCCTCTGCCTCAAAATAATTGATTAATTACCATTAAAACTTTGGTGGTAACTGAGGCTTTATTTACTTTGGAAGAAAACTTACAGATCATTGAATTACTATTAAATTCCCGTATTAGAATGGCGCAAAATGGAGTAAATCAAAAGGATGGAATCATGAAACCATATTTGACGAAGTGGTTTTACAACTGAAGCTCGATAAAGTTATAAAATAGTGCTTATTTTTGTATCAGACGATAAACTGCAGACCTACGCAAAATGGGATAAAAAGAAAGCACGTAAAAAAAATCATGAGAGATATTTCGTCTTGATATAGAAGAGGATCCTTGCCCAGATGAAAAGAGAAAGGATATTTGCGGAATCCCTTGAGAGAGGGACACGAGAAGAAATGAATGGAGTCAAAAGGCCGAACCTCTTCACTCGTACAATATTGTAGCCTAACCTCAAATCCTCATCCGCCCACTTCATTGTCATAGATGTAATTCCCGGGAATAGTAGACGTCGTTTAGAGTATTCCACAAAGGCTGAATTCAAGTGTCCTTATCACGATGCTCCTCGTCAATAATGTGATGGGCCCTTAATCTCATCCGGGCAACCCTCATTCTGTACAGCCCTGACAGTCCCCGATACAAATAGCGCTCAGAGTCCTTCGATTTAACGACCGCCTCTTTCACTCCCTTCAAATTGCTGCAAACAGTGTCCGCCGGGGTATGAAAAGGCGCAGCCACAAAAGAAAATTCATGCGGGATAGAAGCTGGCCCAGTTTTAGGATAAACATAAATTTTTAATATATCTGCACCACCATAGTAAAAATAGGATGGATTTCGGGAAAAAAATAGAGTAGGAGCATGACACTATAAGGAGGGTATATGGAATTATGAAAAGAAAACTCAATGGATGGTTCATATTTTAGGAAGAAAAAATTGATAATTACTTTTGCACACATAAATTGGCAGAATAGAACTGGCAGTTATTGAATTGGAAGGAAATATCTTTTTTGTATAGTGGCAGCAAACAAAAAAATAGCAGATGCTAGAGATGAGTTACTGGAAAGGCAAAACCCCATCTTGGCTCGAAATTTTAATGGGAGTTATGAGTTCTGCAATTAAAACAACTCTTCATGAACTATAAAAAATTAATATCTTTTATATTTTCAACTCCATGATCACTCCAAAATCTTCAATTTGGAGCAATTAACGTATTAAAAAGCCCTATTATTTTAATTTAAAGTAAATCTATAAAGAAAAAGCAAGAAAAGATGTGATGAGAGCTGAAGGATTATAATTACTCATTGTTCACGTTTGTTTTCCCAAAGGCCAGCTGGTACATCAAAAGTAAATATCTCAAGTTATCATGCATTTTTACAACGTTTATCCTGATAATACTATGTTCATTTTACAAAAGCATGGATTATGGAGGATCGAACCCCGTCAAGCACAAATTTGAGGATTCTCACCGGCGTAAAATATTTCCAATATCGTGAGATATTCCACCAGCGTGCTGGGTAATAAGGACGTCACTATCATGCTGTTTAAGCTATTACATTGCTGATGCGGCTTCTACTAGATCTCATTAAAAATCTCAAAGGCCTCCGCCCACGTTAGCCATTACGTACATTTAGTGCGATCCTCACTTTCTGTAAACTCATCGTAGACTACCATTTGGCTATCAGTAATTTTCAAACTACAAAATCAACTTTTAATTAAACGCCACAGCTGCTCTTTTGGTCATTCGTTGGCAAACATTGGTTAGCTTAAGATTTTGATGGACAAATAAATAAGTAAATGAAGGTAACTTTTCTCAGCCAGTACTGATGATCATAAGAAACCTTCTAGTGTGGCAACAACCATACTGAATTCCGTCATCAATATCTAGTACATGCTAGCAAACTAGGCGTTGTACTCTATCGTGCATCGTGTGAAATGGGCTTTAAACTCTGATGTACTAGAGTATTAAAAGCCTACGCACACCTACAGAGATGGCCTTGCATGGAAATTATTCAAATAAATTCTTTTTGTACCATTTACAGATAAAATGAGTGTTTGAAGGCCAATAAATCTTATTCCAAAAATATGAAAATATCCTAAATTCGGAGATGATGATGTATAAACGGGATGCAAATCACAATTTCAAAATAACTTTGAGGCGTAGGTTCTTTTATGGGTGGTAAAACCGAGCATCAATAACATTTCGAGATACCTAAGAGCTTCAAAGTGTATGATGGGCTGCTAAGCCTTCGATTAGCGTAAGCTTGTGATGCACGTAAAAAACCATGGGAAAATTTATATGAATCTCAAACTTAAAGGTGGATCACTGCTAATTTTTTCATTCATAAATGGTTCACTTCCACGAAAAATTATTGAATATATTTTTTATTAAGTTAAACTGCATCAATACGAATTAAAAATAAATGCTAAAGCATTCACATCAAATTAATATTGAATATAAATACAGGTTTTTGTTGATAGACCAGCTGTTGTCTTATATTGATTTGGTCAGCACAACCCGCCGATTAAAAATATTTCTTTTTAACAAAACAAAAAAAACAAAATGGGTGCCTAATTAAGTAAAAATTAATGACTGACCCAAAGTCATAAGGAAAGATAATAGCTGATAGCATCTTCCATATGCCAAATAAAATTTTAAGAAATTATTACCGGCTTTTACAAAAAATCTGTTCAGTTACTTACAGTGTAGAACTGGAACATTAAGTTCACGAAAGAACAAGAAAAATTAAAGAAATTTAGTCACGAAAAAATATATATTTTAATGGTAAGTATTAAGACTAAGTCAGCAATAAAATTAGTGGTAAACCAAAAATCTTTAATGTGCGCTGCGATCATTCAAAGATGACAGCATAAGGGAAGAGAGGGTGTCCAAAAAGCCACAACGCATGTAGTTTTACCCTGTTTGATCTTACTATGGTACTTTTTCATTCATTGCCCTCAAAAACAGCTTTTGTAAAACTCAAAATAATTTTTCCGTATTCGTGAGTGCACTTGAAAAAAGAATGACGAAGAAAAGCTTGAATTAAGAATAATAGAACGGCAATAGAGCCATTTCAGGCACAAAGGTTTAACGGTCGAACAGTGCTATTGGGCAATTTGATTGAGCTTAAAGACCTTAAAATTCATTTGGCTAGAAATCAAGCGTGTGAAAATTTTGAACTGTCACTAAGCCCAGTATCAGGTCTATTTCCATGAAATATATCGTTGCCAATTGATGTTAGCAGATTTTCTTTCCTATAAAAATATATGAAAATGAATGAATATTGGAGATTGCAACCATAGTTTAGAAATTATAAACGATCAAAATTATTCCTAATACAGGTACAACCATGAACGTCAGAAAGAAGTGAAGTGCCATGTAGTGACAATGAATTATTTGTTGCAAAAATAGTTTCCCTGCTGGTTGGAATAGGCATTGTGTCAAAAATGGCAAACTTTTTCTAGTGAAATCTATACGGCTGTGGTGAAATCGCGTACAATGAAAAGCATTAATGTGGTATTTTAATACAAAACCGTCTTCTAGTGTTTGATTTGGGCTTTCACGCCTCTTGTTGGTTTCATAAAACTGTGACTCTTACTGATCTCTCGCCTCCGATCATCATTCGTTATTCCATCACAAGATTTATTGACTGCAGCTCACCCCCCTCCTCCTTTCTAATGCTAGCTCCCATTCCTCCTGGTATCTCTTCCTATGACCTTTCCAAGATCTTTCCTATTTAATTGGTTGGATTGGATTTTGGGGAGGTGACTGACGGCTAAGGTCATTTGCGCCATAGCGTATAGGTAAGAGAGAATGGGTGGATAAAAACCCGGCGTCGGCATTAGTCTACTATTAACGAAAGGCGCCAAGGGGACCACGACTTGACACCTCATCCAACGGCTTAACGTCCCATCCGACGGAGTACTCCACTTGAAGTGCCCTCCAAAAGACAAGTAGGTAGGTAGGACAAGACACACAAGACAAGAAAGACTCCTCAAGTAGGGATCGGGTTCCTCTGAAAAACATCGGCCTCTTCAGGGATTTGAACCCTGGCCGCCCGTGTGGTAGGCGAGCACTCTAGCCACCAGACCAAGCCAATCCCCTTTAATTGGTCCACAAACTTATTCCTGGATCTTCCTCTGGGGACTTTTCCCTCTATTTTGCCTTCAATTACTTTATTCACAAACCCATTATGTTTTAGGGTGTGTCAAATCCATCTGGTTCATCTTGGATTGGATATTTGGGGAGGCGACCGACAGCTAAGGTCATTTGCGCCATAGGGGATAGGTAAGTGGAGAAGGGTGGATAGAAACCCGGCGTCGGCATTAGCCTGCTCTTAACGAAAGGCGCCAAGGAGACCACGGCTTAACGTCTCATCCGACAGACGGAGTAATGTACTTGACGTGCCCTCCACAAGACACTCAAGTAGGGATCAGGTTTCCTCTGAAAAACATCCGCCTCTTCAGGGATTTAAACCCTGGCCGCCCATGTGGTAGGCGAGTACTCTAGCCACCACATCAACCCGATCTCCCCGGTTCTTCTTTTCTGTATGGTGATACATATGGCTCTCTCCTCTTTTACTCTTCTGTATTCTAATACATTTCCCATTTTGTCCGTCCAACGCGGAGAACTTGACCTCAAAATATATCTGATTTCCATATATACTATAGCCGTTTAGATTAGTGGAGCTCTTTTCGATTGTGTACCGATTTGCGTGAAGTATAACAGACTTTTACTTATTCGTAATATGTATAGATGAAAGTAAAAAAAGTTTGGTTTCTATTAAATCCATTTTGTCTCCAATTTGGAAGTAAAATAGCAAATTACAAGACATGACAGTCAGGAAATATGGCTTAAATGTCTTGGATATGCCGAGAATAAAATGGCTTTAGAATTTGATTACGTACCAGAGTAACAGTTACTGCTGCCTGATTCATTTTCTCTCTCCTCAGCTTCTTCATAACAACTTTACGTTTACCATCCCGTGCCACACTCTCGCACTGTTGAAAGTAGGGTGAGTGTGTAGAGGTACATGTAAGAAGCGGGGTTGAGCGAGAGAAAGGGATAAAGGAGTGGAGCGGAAGAGGATGGAGATAATTGAAAAAGCGAGGGAAGTGTGAGAGCGAAACACGAGGCATTCGGAGGGAAACTGGAAATGGAAAGGAACGGAGGAAATTAGTGGAGAGTCCTGGAATAAAGGGTTTTGGAATTGAGGGCAAAGGAGTAAGGGCCGTGGTTGGTGGAGGGGATTGGTAGGGAGGGAGGTGGTCGCCGGCGAGGAATGCCTAAAGGGATGATAGGGGATAGGGTGAGAGAGAGGGAGAGGGTTAAGGATGAAGGGTCAAAAGGGATAGGATGAATGCGAAGTTCAGAAAGCCGAGAAACAAGTAGGGGAGTGCTTAAATTATAAAGAAGTCCCATGTCAACTGATTCTACATCTAAATACCTGCTGGATGGGGTGTTAGGACACCAGTTAGGAAGATGTGAGGGGATACGGGAATATTGTTGGAAGAGGAAAAGGACGAAGATAAATGTGTATAAGTCTTAATGTCAATAAGTCTTGTTTAAATTTTCAACGTCCTCTCACTTCAATCCAATGCCTAGCCTAGCCTAGCGTCGGCTTTTTATAGCATAACCTCTAAGAATACCATTTCTACAATATCACCATCTTTTCCTTGGTCTGCTCATACGTCTTTACACAGAAGCTTATTTCGGAAAATTTTTACCAATTTTTTCGTTGACCATTATTTTTATGACACGTTTCTATTCTTTTATCTACCCGAATCTTGTGCATTTATACATTTTTCATAGTATTTTCTTCTGATTGCTCACAGTTCATTCTGGTCAGTAAGATTTCCCCTGACACTTTTATAAGATTTTTAAATATTTATGTTTCCAGAAGTCTTATTGTTTGACTGGTCTTCAGTATTCCTTCAATACTTTAGTTAAGCACAACTTTGCATATTTATTTGCATTTATATGGCTTAGTGCCCCTTCCTATAAACTGATTCTTCCATAATACGTCATTGAGAAATCTCTATTTTTAATTTTTTAACGCACTTGTTCCTCAACTTCAATGTTTAACTTCCATAGCTATTTTCCTAAGTAATAAAACATATAATGTTGGACTACTTCACAATATATTTCCCACTGGTAATATAATTTCCATATAATTTAAATGATACCGCACGCACAAGTGCAATGATAAAATAACACGATGAGGAAACTTTCCATGAAGAACGAAATTTGGTAACTGACCCACCATCCTGACTGGACAGTCAGTCGAATTTTTTACATATATGAAAAACCCTTTCCATGGTGTAACCCTCGCCATAACAGTTATAAATTTAGTATAAAAATCAACGATCAATTGCTTTAATATGAAGAAAAGGAAACAACCTTTAAATTATTCTAGTATTCAATGTATTAAATACTTATTACAATTTTTTTTACATAAAATTTTATAAGAGGGCTGTGCAAATATGATATGCTCAAAATTGGGAAGGATGGAGAAGGGTACCGCGAAAAGCTGGCCATTTATAGCAATAATGCTAGGCAGAAAAAGAAAATATTTATTCTTTGTTAAACGCAAACTATAAATGCTTTTTTTTAAATTCGCTAAAATGTCCTTTAAAAAATATAACTTTAAATTTAACATTGAGAATAATAGGTACAGTGAAATAAGATTCACTTAAGATTACATGCTGATTTCTCGAAATAAAAAGAAACACTGGTTTCAAATTTGACCTGTTTCAGATACGAGGAAAATAAAAATAAGATAATAAATATGCAGATTAGATGACATATATTTTTAGAGAATTTTCCCTTTTTTTAGCTCATAGAGACCGCATCGCAGTATCATTTCTATTGAAATAACGCATTTTGACTCTCAAGAAAGTGAGTGAATGCGGCAGTTCGAATAAGTTCAAAGGAAGGAGCAAAAGTGGATGGAAGGAGCATTATGAAGGGTTATGACCGGATGAAAAGGACGATAAAGGGAAGAATGTAGGGCAAGCTCTGTTTAAGGGCAAAGAAAACCAATTTTGGGCTGTACGAGGAGAGGCAAATGATACTGAGGACTCGGCATGGGATTAAATAAAGGGAACAGTAGATATTATAGAAAATGAAGGGAAAAACATTTTGTGGCCAGCAAAATGACTGACAGGGATATCTACGGTTTCATGGTTTATTTTTTATAATATCCACGGTGATGTGAGCAGTAGTTTTCTAATGAATGTAAATATAAAGCATGAAATGAGCTAGATAAAATTTATGCTGTGTTGCTTTTTATTTCCAATGTTGAAATAGCTAGCATATCAATGTTATGCAAAATATTTCATATATTGCAAATATAAATATATACATCTTTTATTCAAAATTTTCGTACCTGCTTTTAATTTTAACCACGAGCAATAATTTTCTCGTACTTTGAATTTGTGCTCGGAAAATTAAGCAATCATGAAGTTGTTGCCAACACACCATACATTGAAAGGATCCATATCGAGCTCATTATCAAATATTCAGCACACAACTAAAACATTTTTACAAAAATCAATGCAATCCATATGGTGTTCTGCATTTATATTTCAATGTATTTCATTTCAAGTTTAATTAGCGTAAAAATGTCAGGAAGGAAATGTTTTTCCTTATTTACTGATAGGTAGCTTACCTAGCAATTTGTGTATGATTGTAGAAATGGGTATTTGTTTGCATTTTATTTATCAATTACCTTCAGGAAAGTTACAAAATTTATGCACCATAAATAGGAAATAAAAGCGGCAAAAATTGACAGGGATGGAGTCCGGAAAGTTTGGAGGCCTTAAAAATGGGCACACTGTTATCATATGGAAATGGAGGATCATTGTAAAAGAGAAAGTGATAGTTTTTTCCTACCGCGTCTTCTCGTGGATAAATGTATCTGAAAAAGAAAGGATGGTGAGAAAAAATTCTAGGGAAAGCCATGGTAATGGTGTTACGGGAGACGTTATCCTTGGCAGCAGCAGAAATCTATTGAAACTGAGTCGTGATAATTTCGATACCGCGGAACTATGCCGAATTTATCTCAAATATACGCGATGTGGCAAATATCGTATAATATAATTAGAAGCAAAATTATTCATTTAAACAAATTATCAAGTTTAAAATGCTAAAGAGTATCAGATAAATTTCACTAATATACGATTCTTAGCACATGCTGGATTACTCACAGCTCGTTTTCCTCCACTTATTCGTCTAACTTAAACATTGTTTAACTTATACCAAAAAAATCGAATGGGGCATAACGTAATATACATTCCAGGACTTTACAGCACGGTGCTATTTTACTACGCTGCATTCACTAACTTACAGAGAAAAACTTCTTATTTTATTGATGCGGTTTTATTGCATTTAGAACAATCGCATTTAAATCATTTTTATAAAAAGTTGCATATTGGATATGGTTCATCAAATGACACCATGTACTATGTTTTAATTTGTCATATGTCGTAGAGCCGTGCCACTTCATCACTATCTATTGTTAACCTGAAAAAGAGCGTTGGTAAAAATTGATTTACTCCATTGTCGTAGCCGAGGGCAGTAAGTATTCGACTTGAATCAGGGTCGTACCATAAATCGACAAATATCCCGCATTCACCTGGATTTAGGGGGACTGAGAAAGGCTCTAATGGGATATCTGATTTGTGTACGATATTGTTACACATTTCCAAAGCATTGAAATCTTGTACTGTCTCTTATATTCCTGTTTTCTCGTAGTAAAGCTTGTCTCAAGTAGGCTGGATGTGATCATGTCTCCTCATGGAAATCTATTGATATGCTAGGCAGTAAAGACAGCCCTCCCATTTAAACTAACGTGACTATTTATCAACTACTATCAAATAAAGACAGCAGAATTGGAGGCATGCTAGGTTATTGAACGCTGCTTATTGTAATACTAGTATCAGCATTAGGAAAGAACGAACGTAAGCACTGATGATTCAGGGCCAAATTCATATCATAAATAAAACTCGATGCCTTTTAGGGCGTTTACATGCTGCAACTTTTAGAGTCCTTTACACGTGCCAGCTACACTATAAAGTTAACCTACACTTACTCCTTTACACTTCATCTTGTAAACTAACTACTTCATTAAGTTAATATAATCTTATTTAACTACACTATAGACTTACAAAAAGATTATTAAACTACACTATAAAGTTAAACTTAGCTAATCAAACAAAATATAGAGTTAAACTACACTTCTAGTGCATTTTAACTCCATGGGCACTATACACTTCACTTTTAGTGTTGTTTAACTCTATACACTATATTTGAAGTGTAGTTTAAAATTATAGAGTTAAACTACACTAAGAAGTGTAGTTTATTTCTGCTATAAAGTGTTGTTAAACTACACTATTAAGTGTAGTCTATATACACTAATCACTATACTTAAAGTGTATATTAGTACAATAGAGTTAAACTCTACTTCCTTGAATAGTTTAACTCTACAGTGGTCTTACTTTGGCGCCATGTAGAGGATTCAGGCTACTTTCATGTCACTTCGGCGATCAACAGTTATTTCTGAACTTGTTAACCTAATAAAAACATCGGTGCCAAAGTTTTTAGCAAATTGCTCACAACATATTCGAGGGAAGCTCCGAAAAAGCATCTTTGTTGAACGTTCATTAGCCATAATTTTAATGGCATTGAAAAAAGAATAATTCAAAATGGTATTGACTTGCATAATACTAACTTCGAGGTTCCAATAAAAAAGCTTTTTTTTATTCGCTACAGAAAAGACAAACAAGCTATTATACTAGCCAGTGAGTATGGATTCCATTAATGTACGCCCGAAACTAATACCAAAAATGATACATTTCAGCTCCAGTAGTGATATGCAATAACCAGCTTAGTGTAGCTTGGTGTAAAAATGAATTGAAAATAGAGATTATCTTTTATTATGTTCCCATGATCAAATTGAATAATGTTATAGAATATGATGACACCCTTAACAGGGCTACCACGTATTCTCGCGAAAATTCAGTTCATTTTTAGCTCTGAATCAAGAATCGTGTATTACTGCCGTCAGCCAAGGCCACATACTTAAGGATGATAGCTAAAAACAAATGGCGTCTCATTACTAACTCATGGCCTTGAAGCCTTAACAGCTAGGGAAAATAATGAATGCTGAGAACTTTCGTTAACCAAAAGGAACCAACTAGTCTGGATTTTTTTGTTTTTGGCTGGTCCACGTCTCTTTAAAAGGGAAAAACTGACGCTCCCAAGCCTCTAAACTAAAACGTTACCCCTCTCTA
The DNA here is from genome assembly GCA_963169105.1 of Ceriagrion tenellum. Taxonomy (NCBI): domain Eukaryota; kingdom Metazoa; phylum Arthropoda; class Insecta; order Odonata; family Coenagrionidae; genus Ceriagrion; species Ceriagrion tenellum. The sequence continues at coordinate 96,202,841 of OY720643.1, forward strand.
GGGAGAAATGGTAACTACGTTAATAACGCCTAAGACATAAAAGAATTATTTTCAATCGTCTCCCCTCGTTACCACAAAAATTGCAAGCCCATTACTATTCATGGCGTACCCTTGCGCGGGTTTCAGCTCGTTATAGAAGTAGAGCATGGAGAACATGGGAAACAGTTCACTGATGAGCAGAAAGTCTTAAATAATCAACTTCCTCATTATCTCCAATCGCTAAAAATATTTGCGTAGACTAAAACGACAAATTAAAGAGTTTCTGACAACATCATTAAAAATTCGGCTCCATGGCAATAAAAAAGTAACAAAGAGAATGAAATGATGAAAATGAATGACGAAAAGTAAACATTCCTTGGAAAGAAAATCCCACACGAAGGATATCGCTAGAGTCAGGGAAGACTTATGCATATTGTTAAGAAATCCAATTGAAAATGATTATTCATCATAACTGTGCAATTAGTAAAAACTTGGAGCGGAAAACGTGACTTCTACACGGCAGGCCATAAAAAATATGCTGACCGCAGTATGAGCCCACATTTTTAAGCGGGAAACATTTTTTTCGCACATTTATAGATTTGCTAACACTTCTTGCCTCAGGGAAGAAAGACCACTAGGTACTATGGATCTAAATTAGATCTACGATAAAATATTTTTATGGATTAGAATGTCTACCACAGAAGCGGATTATTACTTCAGCGAACTAACGATGATAATTAACTGCATATAAAACGAGATTATGTAAATGATAGAACACAATCGAGGATATGGTAAATGATGCCTCGCCCTAACAATTGATGACTACGCAGTAATTAACACTCGAATGACGTTTCCGAAGAAGTAAGAATAGAAACAGAATGCTCTAGTAATTTTAATGAAAAAACGATAAAATGTTTGAAGAAAAATATGAGAAAAGCAAATACAAGAAGCAGAAACGAGCATATGAAAAGTAGAAATTAAAATTCAATCTGACTTTTTTTAAATAAGCCCCTAAACTCAAGGGTACAGGATAACGGATCTAGAATTTTTTAAATAATCTCCTGGACTCAAGGCTACAGAAGAATGGATCTATAATGGAGGCTTTAAAAAATTAGGACCAGCTAAAGGTGAGGCCAGAACAGACTTTCTCTACAAGTAATGCTGCATAGGAACAATTCACTCGCATACTTTTGTCAGGCCTTGGCACATATTTGATTCTAGAAATAAAAATCCAGCCTCGATTAAGAAATGAGTAACTTCATCAGTACATAGTCATTACTCTCAGCACCTTTTCATCATATCGTATTTCAGATTTATGATTTGATGAATTTATTGCTTCACCATTCATTAATTCGTTTTTCTCATTAACTCTCCCTAGAATATGATTATATTGCTTGAATATTTCGAATAATAACTATATTTTCAACAAATACAATATGTTATCCGAATAAATTTCACTGAATTATACTATGCTAGAGAAAAGTTCATGAAACAATATTTTGACATCCATAATAACTTCACTCCATGCATCCCATTCATGGTCGTCATAGGTTGTTTTTCCGATTCATTTCTTTCTCGGTTATTATTTATGAGGTACTTTTATATGTTAAGATGTTTTAAATTGCTTTTCCTTTTCCAATTATTAGTGTTTTAGTGAATAATCTTTCCTTCCACGCTTCCACTCATTATAACTTCTTTATTGATGATTCTCTCCACCCAGATGACATCTATCATTTTTTTTGCAACATAGTTTCCCAAGATCCACACTCGTATATACTGCTGTACAAATGTATAGCCAAACCTTGTCAATTTTTGTATCATGGTTGAAGTTGTTAATAAAGAATAAAACAATCATAAAATACCGAATCGATATCAAATAAAAGCAGCCAAGAGGCATATCAATTATCTCGCATATGTTATTATCAATCGATAATAAAATCCCTCATACGTGATAACGTGCAAAATTGATAGCTCTACCACCATGGTTTAGAATAAATAATGTATTTCTTTCCTCGGCTCTTGTATTTGTATTCATTGTTGCCTCTCTATGGCCTATATGTTGTTCCCTAAACTGCATTTAATTACTACTAATTTATAAACTGAGTAATGGTTTTTTATAAACAATTACTCAGTTTATAAATATTCGCAATGATTTCCGGTTATCTCCGCGTTGCAGCATTTTTGCAGACAACCGCTTTGCCAATATTCCATCATTATAAGATCCTAATACACAAAGTTACACAAAAATGCTGTAAAGTGAGGAGAACCCAAAAATTGTAATCCACAAGAAAACCGCGCAAGCTTTCGTATCAATTTCTGTGTACAACATTTAGAAGGACTGATGAATGAACAGTATAAAGAAAGCTCGACAATAAGTTTTGAGGTCTGTACTTCCAAGGAGAAAAATACTCCAATCACTTACGTTTCACATCAACTTTGGAAATATAGGATTGCTACTTTTACACAAATGCATAAATATCTGCGTATCATCAGAATTTGCACTCATAAAAAGATATTCAGCGACACAGCAAACTTGGTGTTACATCTCTTGGCACGCGTGTCCGTAAGCATAAGCTTAATTCCATCCGAAGGAATTGAGGCAGAGCAAGGGAGACTTAATCAGAGTTGAAAGATTGCAGTAATGGTTTGAAAACCAGAGGGATAACTTTGACGGAAAACTTATCCGAGCTTTCAAGATCAGTTTTCTCCACGTTCCTCAGCATTTTTCCTCCAAATGGTGATTGGATATCATTCTCGAAAAAAAAACAATTTTTAAAACGATTATAAAAAACTGCTAATCGACTGTCAATGGCAGAAACTTTCCCGTATTTTGGAGGAAAAGGTCCGCTTTTCTTGACGAGCCAAGTCCGAAATTGATGAAATAACTTGACAGGAATAATGGAGGGAGTGAAAAAACGTGGGGGACAGGGGATCGTAGGTAGGAACAGATGGGATAGAGGAAAAAGGAGGAACTCAAGTGAATGGGACAGGAGCTGCCCGAGTTTTCACATCAGCAAGTTGGATTGTTAAGAATACTCGGGGGTATATGGACGTTCGAAGTTCCCTTGCGCCATTGAGACGGGTTAGAGCGTGCAGGTTCCTAAAATTTTAATGTACTTATTGAGATGAGAGTACGAAATCTTTTCAAATCTTACCGGTCGAAATGATCTCGGAAAGATATACACGGTGCTGGCCCTAGGCGTACGCAGCGAGGTCAAAAGCTTCAGACAGCCGGTCATAGGGGCTGCCAGCTGCTGCGATTGACTAATAGATGTGACAAGGAAGAGGAACAAATGGACATCAAGGCGATGTTACAAATTTTAGAGTGCATTTAAATCCAAAATGAACTTCTATAATGTATCACAAAAGTGACTTCCCTAAAAGTGAATCTTTAACAAGGAATTCCACGGTCTAATATCTCTGCTTAATAACATTCTTGTCACCACCCTATTTCAAGTAACTCCAGCTGTTATTGCACTAAAATATACAGATATAACAGAAACCATACGCCAGAAGTAGACATGCCGTAAATATTTCCTACAAACACATTTAGTTGTAAAACTAAAAGCATGGAGGTAAAGTTTAGATAGAAAATCAATTTTTCAATGGAAAAGCAAACAGAAATCTTATGAAAATCATCATGATGCCCTATATTAAAGGAAATCTCACAAATTAGAGCGCCGTCAAAATATTACTTCGGTATATCAAATTTTCTGTCAAAAAAATTTAACTAACTCAAGTGGAATGCTTGTTCCGGAACTGGTTATACCTCATTCTTACTGAAAAACATGAACCATCCTTACATTAAAAATATGAATATAGATCAGGAACTAGTGACACAAACACGCTCTGTACATTCACTGCAACGCCAATTTACGGTATACTATTCCAAAGGGGATGAAATACTAGAAAACACACCTGATAGGACATACTTCGTCATGAACAAGTCATTTGACTTTGCCGGGAATCGAACTCAGATGCCTCTAACATAAACTCGGTTCCGGTAGCACTACTAAGTCATTAAAATACCGTTTAAAGTTTCTTTAACAATTATGTTTTGGAAGACTGAATAACAAACCGGATTGGATATTTGAAAATCCAGATGCCACTTCCGGAAGAGTAACGGTCATTTTAATGGCAAATGCCATTTACACGGCCTTAAAAAATAACTTGATTCAGAGTAATTCAGAGTAATTGCGATAAGTGGCATCCGAAGGAGTAGTGTGTCTTTTATCTCTACTAAAACACATAAGCCGTGAACACAGCCTTACTAGACAGATTTAACTTGAATAAAGAACTAATATTTCTTTGCATTACCGGCAATTTTTTTTCCAGAATTCAACTGCAGCTGGTAAAAATAAGACAAATATACACCAAAACCATACTAGACCCAACGTCGGCGAACTAGTTGCCTATGAAATGTTGGAATTTTTCAATGCAGGCAACTAAGGGATCATAGAAGCTACTAGGTCTTAACCATATCTCAGGAAATCCGAAAAATAAATTACTATTATTAGCTCTAGGGCATTGAGAAAAAATAGAACAAATTATACATAGTGTTGAGTAAACATTTCGATCTGCTGAACTTTCCATACCTGCGAAATTTATTTATTTTCAACTGACATAGAGGAGAACGCTAACGGTTTTAAATTTTTGTGTGGAAAGCAGCCAAGGTAATACTTTATTACTAAAAAGACTGATGAGCTCATCAGTAAAGAATAGCCATAATTGTTAATCTGGTTACTCTACTGGGTTTCATCGGGGATATTTCAGTATGTTATAAGAAAAAAGCTTTAAAAAGGAAAAAAATAAAAAAGAATTCAAATACATATTTATAGAAAAACCTTGAACTGTGGTTGTTGAAAATGGTTTATTGGTATAACGAAGCATCCCATGAAATGAAGGAGAGAAAGAATGGAGAGAAAACTAGTGTCACCATTATATTTTCATCATAAAATCTTACGAGAAATACGTAGTTTTGTCTCGTTTATTGATATCACACTTATCTACAATGAGGGATATTAACCTAGTCCTTGCGCACTAGGATGAAGAAAAGTTCATAACAAAAAACTTGGCTTCGTAAGAGTTTTAAATTTGTTTATTCGTAAAGAAGGCAGCTGGAGGTATCACTAAAAAATTATAGTTAAAGCTCGATAACAGCAGTGACAATACCTTCCCCGAATGGCCTGACTACGGGAGTAAGCTAACTAAAGGGAAAAAGAAGCTACCTAGGTACATATAATAAGGTACTAATCCAGTATTACGCCGGACGTTCTTCAAGATAAAAAAAGGTTTTTTTTAGCTTTATTTTGTGTTCATATTGAATGCCAGTTCTAAGAGATTATCCAGAATCATTAAGCTTAGAAAAGCGGCATAACAAGTTAACTACTTGAAATCAGCTAAATATAACTATATAACATGCAAATATGAGTTTGTGGATCCTGGCAATTTTAAAGGAGAACTATGAATACATAGAACCTTTTTATTCTAAAATAATTATTCTTTTCTGACCGCTTCAACAATGCTTCAGATGTTTTTTATTTCTGTGTCATATTTTCACTTAAATATCCTTTCAAAATTGACATCAGTTGGCTCTTGTGCTCAATAAGTTTCAAATTATTTTTCATGATAATAACATTTTCCATAGCACCTCTTTGTAGGAATCGTTCATCGATAAATATTATTCCATTCTTTACCAACTGTACTCCGGACAAAGTGCACTAAGGAGGATGTAGAACGGAGTTTTATTTGTTGTAAATCTCATAATTTATTTTTTATCAGACCATATTTATGTTCTCCCAACACTAGGCAAACAATCATCACTTGTTGGTATTCAGTTATTTTTTGCGGAGCTTGAACTAGTGTTCTCCTTTTTCACTATTGATCTAATCCAAGAAAAACTAGGTTCTATTACAGTCATTAACATACCCATTCCACTGTGGCACTATCCACAAGCCTTCCTCTACATTTTGGTCTTCTGGATGCAGCGAGGATCTAGACGAGCTTAATATTACCGTTATCGTAACGGAATGAAGTTTTCTCTCCGGGAAACGGTAAAATTATTCGCTATCTCGATGTACGTCGTACCATATCGCCACGGAAATCGTTTCGGGACAAAATTTGAGGATGCGCGGCATTACGGAGGAATGGGATTAGAGGAAGGGGGAGGCTTGAAGGGGAGGAAGAATTGAAGGAAGAAAGGGGTGAATATGATGAGAAAGGGAAAAAGCGACGAAACTGAATGGGTCTTAAAGAAGGGAGATGTAATATACTTGAACGAATGGCCCCTAGGAGCAGGAAGTGGTATCGCTTTTGATGAGTACGGTTTTTGGACGGGTTAGGATTTTTTTCATGCATTGCTTGAACGCATGGGAGATGTAAACAGAATAACTTCGAAAGAAGAAAGAGAAATTCGAAGCAAAAAATAAAATACGAAGCGGTACAGGAATATACAGCCCTTGGTCCTGGGCTTACACCTAGTATGCAATACAAGTGTATGCACACAAGATGACGGGCACTACAGTATTATCGTTGCAACATATTTAATGAAGGTGATCAAATATGCGTGGTAGCCATAGTATTTGCTTTGCATCTCAAGGCTGTGGGCTTGAGCCTTGGCTATGGTGAAATCCTTCATGGAAATCTCGAACACTTCCTCGGTGAACTGTGAAAGAACCTAAAGTTTACTGATCTATTCATTTGGCTGGCACATAGCCGTGATTCCTGAAGTGCCTTTTGTTATTATTTTGTTCACCCCAACGCTGGAATTTTCTTCTCAAGCACAACAAATTCTTTCCATTTCAACCAAAATATCTAGCTTTACCTGCTCGAAGAACAACTGCAGTCTATCAATATATTTGAATTGTTTCCACTCACTACATAATACACATTGCCATTATTATACTCTACCCAGTCACTCGCAAGAGTGAAGAAGTACACCCAAATGATGGAGTTTGTCATAAAAAAATCATTTCTTGAGGCTAGATGGCGTGCCGGGATAGCACACCTGACTGGCTTTTGTGAGATATGGTTTCAAAACTCGGTAAATCTCAATGATTTTTACTGCAGGTTAACTTTGGTTTCAAAATCCATGTAAATCCAAAAACCGCAATTAAAATAATAGGCACCACTGGGTTAAAAAATTAGCTTACGCTTTATTAACTCAGCTTCTAATAAGAAAGAGCTAACATTTTTTTCTCTTTCACTACAGCCTCATGCGATAACATCAAATATCTTGCTGCATCATTCTCTGCATTTCGAGATATTCATACTCTTCTCACAAGCTTATATATTCAAGATCCTAATATTTAAGCCTTCAAAGACTATAGGTAATCAGGCGTTATTGGTCCCACAGGGTAGTGATTTTTTAGAGCCAAATATCACTGAAAACATAAGCAATTTATTACACCTCATAACGATTGACACCGTTCACTTAAGACCCAAGCTAAAAGAAATGAAATAATTCTTTAATAAGTCTAAAAGGGCAAGAACACAGCAGCATGGCATGACATGATGTTTCGGGATAGTCTCTTTTTATAATAACATAGATATATGAAAGAAGAAGAAGAAACCGCAGAGGAAAGAAAAAAACCTTCAGTTCAGCTTGTCAAAGGAAGGCATTGCAACTTTCAAAATACTTACTGACCTAGTTTTGGCCTATCACGGTATTCTGAGAGAGTATATTTTGGCTACTGAAAAATATCTGACCTAATGGTTAGTTAATGCTGCTGATGTTTGAATCAGCAAGAAAACTTGCTACTCGCGAAATTGCCAAAAATATACGGGACGCACTAAGAAAAAGCGTTAAGTTTTAATTTTTAGGGCCATCGCTTGTTTTAAGCATGAATTTTATAGAGTAGAAGGTAAATAGCCAGTACATTGTTGATGTGAGCATACCCTTGTATCCCAATGATCTTTGTAGCAATATTTTTACAAAGTTAAGATAAGTTCATTAATTTAACACCGTAAGCTTATGAAATATTTTAAACTTATTATAAAGATGGATACCAGAAGAACTTGTATGGAAATTGAATATACTTTGTCGAATTGAAATACTTTGTTGTGCAAACGACTATCAGGATGTCTTTCACCGCTTTCATATATGGAGTGATGGAACATGGAATCTTTCACTTTGCATTGGCGTGCTATTGCTATGATAGGTTATTGATTGGCCATGATAAGAGTACTGAAATTTTAGAGCATCCCTAAAAAGAAATGTATTGCCAGATAAAATACACTCAGTACTAATGATTAAAAAGGTTTATTTTGAGATTAGGGAGATCTTAGGGTGTTAATCTGTATTACCAGCTAAAATAACAATTTTTCATTTGTTTTTATCAAATTTCATGATTATTATTGCTATCTTCTTACACTAGTGAGCTATTTGAAATTTGTCATTGCATTCATTTCTAAGAACGCATTTATATAGTTGCCTTTATCTTTCCAACATTTTATATTCTTATTAAAATATGTCAATAACAAACCAACCACTGAGCCTCCTCTTCCCTCTAATCCTCTTTCTTCCGAATTTCAGGCTACAGAGACAGACAACACCATGTTTTACGTCATAGTTTCCACCAATCTTTTCTCTGTCCCTTCACGTTAAAGGACCTTGTCATCAACTCTTCTACCTTTGAAATTTCATCTGCCGGCGACGCACTTTCCTCTGTAGCGGCCGTTATCTAACCTATCCGATTATTTAAAAAAAGAAAAGGTGCCACTAAAAATAAAAGAGCAAATCGCTCGACCTCTTCTTATTTACGTCCTCTAACTCTGATGTTTAACTTTCCCTTCCTTTTAATTGAGAATCTCATAAACGAGGAAAGTAAAAGTAATGAGATTCCAAAAATCAGTTACGCTGGGATCTTTCTCGACAAAAACACACGAAGTGCTTACAGAAAGAGGATGGTAAAGTCCGTAAATAAAATATGCATCCCTTTTTCCCCAGCTCTTTTCTACCGTTCTCTTTCTGTAAGACAGTCACGTATACCGCGACGTTCAATTTTACCGGCCCGTGTCACGGAATTCTGGTTTTAAGAATCGTAACATTTTTAGAGTAACCATCAACTAAACTCCACCATAATATTTGGCTTTTAGAGAGTAGGCTCGGACGGGAATTTTCCCTTGCCACTTATCCACTTGAAGAAGACGAAGAGGTCGTAAATAAATATCACAGACAGGCAATGCAGGAAGGCCAGATGTCGTAAATAATAAGCTATGAGAGTTGAAATCTCGATATGGCATTTGCGGTAAAAGTAGAACCGTTTATAATTCAATTGCAATGTGCACATAATTTTAATTGGTGCATTACCGTTTGTTGAATGATATTTTTTCTTGAATAAAAAATTGTGTCACGTTTTCTGCATAAAGGACTTAAAATAGAGACATGCTCACGAAAACAAAATCGCATAATGCAAGCATTTTAATATCTACTGCACCAGAAAATTGCATAAAACCTTAAACTTCGGTTTGTAAGACAGCAGTTATACACATATTACCAACGAAATTGCGGTTTCAGTAAGATACTGATAACTTTACGTAGTGTGGTAAGAAGCTTAGAAAGTAAAATATATGATATGCCCTTCATCCATTCGACAAACATATAACATTTCTTTTCTAACTTTCATTCACTAATAGTTTCCTCTAACGATTATGGGCAATAGACAAAATGGAACAGGTGATGGATATACTCTGAATTCAGCGTTCTGAATTTCCAATCGGGTAAAATATTGCAAACCTACATGTGGAGCATGAAATTAAGTTGATGGGTGGCCAATTTCAGTGAACTGCTTACTGGTTCATACTAATATTGAAGAAAACCTGTGTACCAGAAGATCATGCCATCAACTACCTTCACTTTATGAATCAAACATGAAACAGAGAATGCGGAAATCCGTTCCTCCATCTGAGCATGTAATGTTTGATTTTGCGTAATGAGTAGCCTATATGGCATTGCGTGAAAAAATTTCATAGTTTCGTATAATAAAATCGAAATATTTTGGTATTTATTTTGGAAAGGTGTTTAAATAAAGGACCATTATTAAACAAGAAGTTTGTTCTTTAAAAATTCAATCAATTAGGTATTATACATTGGATTGGTATAGCGTTCTCATAGCTAAGTGCTTTAACCAAGCATACTAAATACTTTATTTATGGACGTAACTACACACGCAGCTTTTGATAGGACCATAAAGAATGGAAGAATAATCATTTGCCTTTGAAGGAACATCTTTTGGTTGAAATAATAACTAAATCCAGGCTAATCGGGCTTAAACAGAACAGCATGTCAGTAAGGTGAATCTATTCCTCATGATGATAATTAGTTTAGATCTAAATGGATCGTAAGAAAAAACATCGCTCAACGTTATCCTTTGCTTCTATTATTATTTTATACGAAAGACATCAAGTTACTGTCAATTGTCCCATGCAAAAATGATTATTTCAAAGCTTCTTAACTACTCGTTGCCTTACATAGCCGTGGAAGCTAGTTACCTCAAATAATACTCAGTATCGTATTTCAAGATATTCCCCTTCAAGAATCTCCAACGCTGTATTCATGTTGATTGTCCAATCCAATCCAATCCAATGTTGATTGATGATTCGATCTGTTCAAAGCTCAGCTATACACTGGAGATGAGAAGAACACTCCCGTTTAAAACTCGCCGTTATTCGCTGTACATGACCAGAACCATCAATTCACCTCCCATGCACTGAATCCTTGTTTCGAAATCTCAGCATTAACACCATATTGTACCCTGGCTGACTCTCAGCCTTTGATTTACCGTACCGTCTTAGTCCATATCTATCTCCAGCAGAAAAATAGTCTTCTAGTGTACCCACCTTACTCTTTACGCAAAATTTTGCGTAGCTTGTGGGGAAAAATAATATATCACGATGATTATAAAAATTAAACGCACAGGGGAGAAATACTGGCCGGACGGAGTAGAAAATGGAGAAATCTGAGAAACCGATTATGTCACCTTTTCTTCTCACTTCGCATTACAAAGAGTGACTTAAATCGCGGGACAATGGCAGAAGTCGACAGCCCAGCGATGATGGTGTTGTGAGAATGAAGGAAGGCTTACCGTGAGAACGAGATGGAAACCAGAGCGAAATGAATGATTAAAGGCGGTGAAGGCAGAAGAACGATGAGGAGAGGAACGGTTTTCTCCGTCGCGAAAGAAAAGAATCTCCCAGGAGACAGTGGAATGTGCTAGCATGAAGGAAAGTTGCGACTTTTGCCAAAAGGGAAAGGTGTCTTTTGTCGTCGGAGAGGTTGGAGGAAAGAGTATTCGCGGTGAAAGAGTGGTAGGAGAAGCAAAGAGACAAAGGAAGGTTGAGAAGAAGATGTAAATTCTAAAAGGCATTTCAAAACACCGACACGATATACGCGGTCGGCGGTGCTGTGGGTTTATAAAAAAAGATTCGGTGATTCAATGGTTGAACGACAACACCCACTGTCCTAGATCCACCATAAACATAAACAATAGGAAAACAGCTTTTCGTCAAATCAAATATTATTTGCGATAAATGACTTTATTTTGAGAATTTATTATCATTATCCACTATCATTCATCAAAATTGATAGACACTAGATGTACAGGGAGAGTCTTTTGAACCAATTTTAGGATTTCGTAGTAATTATATGTCATAATTATATACCCATTATGGCAATAAGTTCAAATTTTTACGACTGTATTATTTTTAAATTAATTGAAAGTTATATTTTACCTAATGACTGTATTGGTGCTTGATCCAAAATGCTACAACCAGTAATTTTATTTTCTTTATTATTTTTAGGATAATCCTAAGTATTTTGAACTAAATCAACTCGTTGTGCTCCAAACAGATCATTCTTATAATTTTTATTCCATTGAAACAACTCTCAATATCATTATAATGCAATCCTCCTTTCATCAATCTATGTTTTTAATTTTGCATAAAGCCTACTACGTATAATCTGCATGAATCTATAACGGTATCTCTCACAAACGTTCAACCTTATTTCGTCTTTATGGTTCGAAGACCTTACTTTGTGATTCACAACTCCATGGTTGTGCGTCCACTATCATGAAGTTTCCAATGCAGCTTAATGACAGAGACTCATCTTCTTAAACGTTAGACACTAATTGTAATTAATCATCACCCGGGTAATCAGAGGTTTTGAATTAGCCTACATTTGTATTTCCTTGATAAGCAAATGTTAAAACACAATTTGGAATCAATACTTACAGACTGGTCAAAAATTTCAGGGAGGTTTTATTTAAAAAAAATGTAATTGATGGGCAATATCATGTTATTTTAAAAATACTTCCTATATCTTTAAATTCATTGCAATCCGTACAACAATATCTAAAGCATTATTCACGTGGAGTGGCCGAGAAGTAAAAACATGATATAGCTGCGCATTCCTCTGAAAAATATTCTAGTTGATACTGTATTCACTTCTCTGCAAAATACCAATACAATTCGAATCAGAAGCGGCAAACTTTAATTTTATCTGGCTCATGTGACATGATGCAATTCCGGCAGCATCTACATAGCTTCCGCGCGCTGTTTTCTTTCGATCAGTACTCTCTATTCATTATTAATAGATTTCCTGATATCTAGAAATGATTGTGATTGCAAAAAATTCCAATTTGAGATTCAATTCATCATATACTATATGCTTTTACAACACCGTATCTGACCTGCTGTCTTTTTATGCGTACGAAAAATAAAATATTGGCTCTAGTACTCGTAGTTTACAAATTAGGTAGATTAAAATGAGCCTATTAGTTACTAGCATACATTCCTTGATCTTTAAATATAAAATAAGAGTAATCAATTTTTAAATAACTTTAAAAGTATGCCACAGCTCCTTTTTATATTTTCTTTTCAATTGTGGTTCCATTTTTTTAGAATTAAGTTTAGAAGAAAGTTGATAATTATCCTTTCTATAAGAGTGATTTTAGGGATCATTTGAATTTTTTAAACCACCTGTCTTAGTTTTCGTTATTTCTTCGGACATTTCTTAAATCAAAAGGCAAATGTTGAAATTTACAGCAAAATATTTCGTATATTGCATTACTGATATGGGTTTATTCTTTCACCAGATACCTCCTACCAATTAGATATCTGAAATAAAATTTTTTAACTATAAAAAAATCTTTCTTGCCTTTCGGCCTCAGGACTTATTTTCTAAACTTACTCTGCACCTTACTAAGGATGTATGAGCTTCATACATCACTTAAATTTAAACAAAAGCGAGTTTGTATATAAACGTTGCAGTTTATATATAAACTTTGCAGTTTATATATAGAACTGTACGTTGAGTCACTTACAAGGCTTCACATATGCAAATTTACAGAAAAAGTAAATGCTTCCACCTTTATACTTTACATAGGAGTGGAAAAATTTAAGTGTGCGAAGCGTCCGTTTGCCAAGTCAAACGTTGAATGCGACTGCCTTGAAAGCTCTCAAGGAATAAATGAGCGGTGAAAGGGTAAACAAGACAAGAGAAATGATACAGTGGATAGGGCCGTAAGGGAGACAGGGGTCTTGAAACTATAATTACCACGAGCCAAAACAGACGAGAAAGAGAGAAGCGTCTAAAGTGAAAGTTCCTCAGGCAAAAAAAATAGACCGTCGAGAATCCATTGCTTTATATTGTGAGGGACAGAGAAGAATAGGGAGCAACACTACGGTTTGCCTGGGTACAATGAAAGTGCTTACTGAGGAAGACAAATAAATTACGATAGGAAGGGTACGATTGTTATTGATGATGGGATAATAGGACTTGAATTTCGAGATGCTTGAAGTTGGATTCAGAATCCAAGGAGCGGAATGAATAAAATAAGTGCAGACAGCTCTCTGATGCGTAGAACGAGCTAGAATCCATTATAATAACATTACAAAGAAACCTTAAGGAAATGGTATGACCAACTCAGGTTGTTTTCGCATGTTTGACAATAATTGGCTGTAAGATCCGCACATTAATAGTTTCAAAGATTCTGGAAATAATGTGCAGAATTTCGAATTTGTGTCGGAGCATTGATAATCCAACAGAAAAATTAAACTTTCCTTGCTAAACATTGCCAAACATTTTCCTTTCTGGATATATTTGGTTTCCTTCACACTGGAATACAAGGTGTGATCAAAAAAAGACCGGACTGATTTTATTCCGCGCAAACGGTTCAACGGATCGAAACGAGACACAGTGCGTCATTTAGCGACACATCTGACGACTAAAACGAGAGGTGTTGTGTTTGTTGACGTCGAGTCGTTACGCAGCAACAGCGGTACGTGTCTTAACCTGTTCGTTGCCCCGTGCAACGGCAGCAATGAAGGAGCTAGAAGAACAGCGTGTGCGCGCGAAATTTTGTTTCAAACTTGGCAAAAGTGCTACGGAGACATTTGGAATGATTCAACAAGCCTTTGGTAATGAAACTTTGAGTCGAAGTGTTTTGAGTGGTACAGTCGTTTTAAATCGGGCAGAACCTCGACAGATGAAGATTCGCGAACGGGGCGGCCTTCCACATCGACAGACCCCAACCATGTCAAATTGGTGAACGATTTGATGCGGACAAATCGCCGTTTAACTGTTAGGGAGATAGCCGAGGAAGTGAACATTAGTTTTGGATCCTGTCAGACAATTTTGACAGACATTTTGGGCATGACGCGCGTCGCATCAAAATTCGTCCCGCGGGTGCTGACTGATGAACAGAGACAAAAACGTGTGGACATTTGTCAGGAACTCCTGGATCAAACCAATGCCGACCCAGAGTTTCTTAAAATCATCGTAACCGGTGACGAAACCTGGGTTTACGGTTATGATGTTGAGACAAAGGACCAGTCTTCTCAGTGGAAGGGTCCTCATTCTCCGCGACCAAAGAAAGCTCGCATGTCCCGGTCCAATGTGAAGGTCATGCTGGTGTGTTTCTTCGATTGGCAAGGGCTGATTCATTACGAATACGTCCCTCCAGGTCAAACCGTCAACAAAGATTTCTACTTAGAGGTTATGAAGAGGCTGAGGGTCGCAGTGAGCCGAAAGAGGCCGGACATGTGGAGAAACAATGCATGGCGTTTCCACCACGATAACGCGCCGGCTCACACGGCGCTGATCGTGACACAGTTTTCGCCAAAATCAGAACTTCCGTGATCCCGCAGCCACCCTACTCTCCAAACGTGGCTCCATCAGACTTTTTTTTGCTTCCAAAGTTAAAATTAACCTTGAAAGGGAGCCGATTCGACTCTATTGCGGACAGAAAAACTAATTGTACGGCGGACCTGAAGAGGATCCCTAAGGAGGCTTACCAGGCAGGGTTCGAAAGCTGGAAGAAACGTTGGAAAAGGTGTGTCGTCAGCCAATGCATGTAATTTGAGGGTGACAAGTTCGATTAAGCTGTATCCGTCGAAATAAACAAGTTATAGAATCAGTCCGGTCTTTTTTTGATCACACCTTGTACATTTTTCGTTACAAGTCGACTTTTTACTTCCACAAATCGACCCAGGAGGAATTAGTGACAAATTTCCTAGAATATAAAAAATATTTGTGTTTGCCCCTGGTGAAATCCTGATCCAAGAATTTTACAATGCATGAGCACGGGGCGTAAACCAAACTTTCCGGATCATTTTGATACAGTGAATTGCCTCGAATAATCCCAACTCTGTACTAATCCATTCCCTTCCCGTTTAGTTCCTCTATGTATCTCCTGACCACTCTCTACAGTCTCACATGCTTCAAACTTCACCAATAATTTTCTATTTTCACTCCCTCAGCCTTTTTTTTACTAAAATCTTCCATGGAAATTTTTCAATTGGAAACACTTATTCAAAAGTTACTCAATCAAAATTTTATAAAAAAATTCTGGAACATAGTTTTGCACCATTTGTCGTCTTAAATTTTTCTGGGGTTTTCAACTGATTAAGCGAGGAATAAATAACACTATGTCAACAAACGTAAAATTTTATATTAATTCCTTTGAAGAAAATATTTTGCTATTTTCGCCAAAGACATTCGTACTCGAGACATTAAAGCATGAGTGTTTGAGACCGTAACTTTTTAGTATTCAAATTAAAGTTACGCTAAGTGATGGTTGGTTAACTGATTATGACTGTGTCCTTGATAATGTTTCACGCTAAAGATTACGAGTGCCACGGTAAGCCAGCTTTTCAATGGCTCTAATATTATAGTCTTGACTTCATGGATGATTTACGTTACAAAACTCTTTCATCTACTGTATTTTTCATCTACCTATTACTAGGCATTAAGCCTGTTATGCCCTTCATCAGTCTTGTTCATTCCATACCTTCCGTTGACCTTCCAAAGTTCATCGGCCTCTCGCCTTATGTTTCCTTATTTTTTATAGATTATCTTACCTCATGCATTATTTCTACTTACGTTGTCCGTCAATTTTTGTTATGTGTATACCTTCTGTTGTTGCCTTATACGCCAATTTCTTGTATTTCATCCGTGTTTCTCACTGTCCCCGTTCATGTTACTAAACTCCACTCTAGAATAGTTGTTAGTAGGAATGAGTGGCCCGACAACCTCCGTCACCGATCAAAGTCCCGAATAAAGGACAAATAAACTTTTACCCGATCTGGTAAAAAATATTATTCTTATAAATCTCCATCTATTGCTCTGGATTCTACAGATCAAATCCACCACAAAAAGTTAGTATGGCATACAATACTCAATTTCTTGATGCCAGTGTAGATAATGAAAATATTCAATTTACTCCTTAGCCAAACACAAGGATTTTTTGGGCAGGGATGTCAGTCTTCCCATACACCGATACAGTCAGGAAATCGGTTAGAGCCCACGTGTTAACGATAACTTGACAAACCATGGCATCCTTTACGGGAGGAACGAATAAGAATCGATACAATGGAGAAAGGGAGAATGTATAGCAGAGTATAAAGAGGTGAGGAGGAGTGGATAGGATGAAGGGGACGGTGGGATTTTATATGCGGCCGCGTGTATAAGGGATATGGGGTCCAGCGGGGAGCTCGAGCGGTAGTATTTTTCCCATTCAGCCGGCCTCAGCGTCCACTTCGTGACAGGCTAAGTCCGAGGGCGGATAACCACTCGATGATTAATGGCCCGGCCGCAATAACACGCGTGGATGCCGAGAAAGGAGACTCCTCCCTGGCCCACTGTTCGTCTGGGAGTGGGAGATCGGCTGGTTCCCTGTGAGACGGGGTAGATGCCTCCAGCCCTTCCGGCCCTACCACGGGAGGGCGGGCCGGGCACAATGATTCCCTGTTGCTCAGGGCAACAATAGAAGAAGAGAGTCGGTGAGGGTGTTGGATGGGGATTGAAAGTCCGTGGTTATAAAAATAGAGATTGTATACAACACAAGGGGGAGAGGCAATCTAGCTTTTGTCGCTCGCTCGGAGGGGTAACAGCATTTCGCATTTCCAACAACTACACTTCGCAAATCTAATTTGTACTTTTTTGGGCACGAGTCGTCCATCAACATCACGCCAACGGACTTCTCAACAAGCCGAGAATACAGCACGAGGATTGAGGCTATCTATCAAGTTGAGTCACAATCGAAAACGGAATACAAGGCTGTGAGGGAAAAGCAAATGAATTAAAAGAGCTTGTTTCCAAAGATTCATGCTTGACGTAGGCACAAAATGGATGAAAGTTAAACAGTTAATGCTTAAAACCTGATTTGAGATATATGAATAAGACAATTAGGGCACGTTCACCAAATTTAAGGGTAGATAAATTTTAAAAAAAATCACCCATGAACCAGATTTAAAACACTTACGGCTCATTTAAAATTGATTATGAGGAATAATATAATCAAAAGTAGAAAAGAAGCAATACTCAAGAAAATATAAACTCTTTTGAGGATATTGAAGCTAAATAGAATACTTTCTAAGGAGATTCCTGCAGGGATAGAAGAATTCACTCTGCAATTTCACATGGTAAAAGATTTATTCTCGACCGGCTTCGCCGCAGTGCAGCATCATCAGGTGCATAGACATATTTACACTCTATATATACATGACTTTATATGGGCGGGGGCGAGGGGACTTTCTTGAAACTAGCCTCTAGATTCCTCCATTTTTCCCACTTTGTAGATAAAAGTTACAGAGATCATTTAGTTTAATAAAAAATAAAAGATAAAACTATTTCTCTCAGGATTTTTATGAAGTTACATACCCAACATAATGATAACCAATAAAAATGTTTATCGGTGTCTCTTGGATAACTATAAAGTTGGAGTAGGTACTCAGTCCACCTAAAACACGGTTCATGTTCTTACAATAGTACCAAATTCTCCGTTCAACAAAAAAATATACCGCGGAATGAGACGAAAAACTAGTTAAATCAATGAAATATGTTTTAGACTATTTTGAGGTAAATACAGAGGGGTGCACTACTATTGTGCCTGAAATGCAAATGTACATACATCTTTAGCAAAGATGACATAAATTCGCAAAAAATTGCAATCAGCAGAAGAGATGATATAAAATTCAACCGATGATGACAGCGAAATATGAATTGAACAATAAAATCATCACTGTTTAACCGGAATTTAGGATCACTTAGCCATTTACATGTGACATTGAAAAGAATTATTCATTTTTTGTGAAATTTTATGATAATTAGCTCATTCTCATGGCCTGGGGTTCGAACGGACACCCTCCAATAGCATGCAAAGTATTCTATTCCGACAACTTAAAGATATCCTGTTCGTGGGATAGTTTAATGGACGCTCAACGCAGAGCAGTGTTTTTACCGATACTGAGCATATATTGTCATGTTGAACCAGTGTTACGCGCGCTTAAGTGCCACTGCCCACAATGTAAAAATATATTTCAAACAAAAATGGTTATTTTTGGATGTCTAATTCTCTATCTCAGTCCTTGTGAATGTTTTTTTCCCATTAAATTTACCATGATTCAGCAATTGCCTGTAGGAAAGTCAGATAAAGTTACTCTGCGGCAAGTTGCGTGGACCTTTGTATTTATCCATAAATTTATTCGCTGGCCTTTGTTAAGAGAACAAAATTAATAGTGCGGGGAGGATGATACCACATCCTCTTGAGGTAAAAAATGTAAATAGTATTTAAGGTCATCAGATGATGGTTTAATGACCCTAAACCCGTTGTAAAAGTGAGGTTTTTGTGCAACATTGCAATTTTATGAAATTTAATACAAAAATTCCCCTTGCAAAAAGTTTAGGACTCACATTTACGGAATATTTTAAAACATAAGAGATAAATGAGCTGTCTATTCAGACCCAACATGAAGCTTAAGTTATGGGTAAAGATTTTTGTTTGATTCGCGCACCTATCCCAAGGAGTAGAAGAATAGTCTCCAAAGCTAGATGATGGTTTATTGGAATTCCATTTTGGAGAGAACCATTAAATGTCTGTTGATTTTTAAAAGCAATGATACTCAACCTCAGACCATGGCTCTGGTGTTTTTTTTAACGAAAACTTATTCCGTTATAACGTTATGTTCCCATTTTCCACAGAACCAAATTGGTGTTTTTTATGTAAACTTTTTAATAAAATTTCCCCGCCGGTCCCGGTGGCGGCGGGGTAAAGTCCTCGCCTGCCAAACCGAGGGTCGCGGTTCGAGTCCCACCTGGGAGGGTTTTTCACCACCCATGGCATGGATGTGTGTCAAGTTCTGTTGCTCCGGTCCCTGGAAAACCTGATGACAGGCTCAGCAGCCTATCGGGCTTCCGGGGACATTCGGGCCAACAGAATTGTCCAGCAAGCAAAAAAAAAATGGTTTTATCGTTAAAAGTCTTTTTAAAATCAGCAATGTATTGCCGCGACGGATAGTAAGATGCATAAAGTTCAACGAGTACTTTAATGCCACAGCCGTTAAAAAAGCAGAAGAGCACTTTTTCTCCAACTTCTTTTGGATTTCAAAGGTTAACGTGAAGAGTATATGCTTTTTTTTTCTCTGAATAGCAATCAATTTTAAGGGGTCTATTGTAAATGAGGGTATGAAAGAATATGAAGGTATAATATAGAAGATAGAAAATGGATGATACGTTTGAAAATTATATTTTATTTTCATGGAGGATATCAAATTCTCATCCGTGATAAGTTCAACTGCTGATTTGATAAATGAGGCTATTAGTCAAAATCTCATGTACTAGCCAAAAATAAATTGAATTTGTTGTGTGTAGTTTTAGCTCTTTACAATCCGCCCCCAGACATGTCCTAGTAAAAGCTGTGAAACACCAAATGTTTGCTCATTGCAGATACTAATAGAATGCACAACTTTCTGTTATCATCTCTTGATTTATCGGGTTTAAACTTTCTGCGCAGTCTTCCAAATGCTCGAGACTTATTGAAGGTGTGGTTAACCAGGGTGGCACATTTACTACTCTTTTTCAACTGCGAAGCTTCATACGATACATTTTATAAATCCTTGTTCCTTTCAGACTGTGCCCCATACGTTTTGTTTGTCTGTTCTCCACGATAGGTGAGCAGTTTAGGTACGAAAGTACCACTCATGCAAACGAATTGACTCTCTTAGCCAATCAAACGTTCCAAGCGCAAGTTTTATGCATTCGTTTAACTGTGTGCTCCATTCGAGATATGAAAAGTTTTCCAATCTCAGCAGAATGGCTACAAAAAACAGGGAGGCGATCTATTTCCGAACAGCAAATGGGAAATTTTCAAATGAGAGATTGCGGTAATGACCATGCGTTTTGCAAAGAGGGCAAGGAATGAAATGCTCTAAATAAAAAAGAATGCCAATCCCCAGAAGCAATTAATGTTCTCTTATTGACTGTGGAGGGGTCACTAATGGCATTTCAGAAGTTTGCCGCAGCCTAAACAGACCACCGCCCATTAACCTTCGCAAAAGCCTATACGCGCTGGGGTTGCGATTTCGACTCAAATTAAGATTCGGCCAACCGTGGATGGCCTTGAGGGCACGAAATATGGGGGCGTGGGTATGTAAATGGTATGTGGATAAGGTCGTAGGGATGGAGGTCAGGGATGTGACCGACGCGAGAGCAAAAATACAGCGTAGAAGAAGGACGCGGGTGCTTCGGGTAAAACCAAAAGACGTGCCAAGCCCCAACAAATCAAACAACTGAGATACACTATTCCAAAAAAACGTAGCTACACCGTATTAGTAGGTTGTGGCGAATTTGTAGGTAAATATTGTTGTTCTAACTCACAGAGATTGATATTATATTTTTACAATAACAGAATATATGTTAAATGTAACAGGTTTCCACGCATAAGCGTCATGTTCAGATGAACAATAGGTATTCGCGACCAGGAAAATATATACTTCATTAGAAAATGAGGGAGGGTGAGGTGTAAAATAGTGGTAAAAAAGGGTAGAGACAGAGATAACAATGGCAAAAGATGTGAAAGCTTATGGGGAGAGTGTTGGGTACACGGCGGAGGTTAATGACACATTATGTCAGAACAGTATTCTGGATTATTGATCGTTGTTCAGAATATTTACCTAAGAGCCTTTTTCCAAAGTAAAAATTTATTTGCTGATAAATAATGCAATATTATTAAATACACAAATTTATATTTATTCACACCTACAAAAGTCCGAGCAAATAAGAAAACAATTATATTGGAGATAATATGTCACATTTGTAAACAGTTATTAGGCACTGTAAGAGGGGAAAAATAGAAGCTGTACTTAAACAGGACCGCCCCAGATTTGCTCTAATTGTGACATCACTTGGCATTCAGCGACGTGAGTTGAACGTTGAAAATGCTAGTGAACACATCGGAGTAATTCGGTTTGGCAACTCAATACACGTTTTATTTTGTGATTCAAATGCATTAGAGAATCTGCCACTTTTTCTGGCTCACCAATACTTTACGAGATACAAATTAGAATAAATGGAGTAATTAAATGCTGCATTTCAATTTTTTGCCCAATTTTAAAAAAATATGGTATTTTTACAGCTCCTTTAGGAGACAGACTCTCAAAATGGGAATTAGTAGTTTGGTTTCAATCCGGCCAACATGTACCAGTACCGCTAGGATGAATGAGCAGCATAAATCAACTCGGTAATTTAATTATAACTTTGGTTTAAATTAAAGGGATTTTGCCCCTCTCTTAGGGATTATAGTTCATTTTAGCATAGTTTGGAAATCGAACATTGTAATAAAAGGCAATTTGTAATAGTGGCAACATTGTAACGGATAAACAACACCAGTAATGAAAAAGAGAGGAGGATATAATGTAGAGTTAATCGTGAATACCCCGAAAACAATCCCCGAAAGATAAAGACGTAAAACAAGGTATGGCACGGGAAAAAGTTACAAAAAGAATCGGAAGAAGGTCTAGCAGATAAAGAATCCATTCAGGGAAAAGGTATTCCGCAGGCCCAAGGATGAATCCGTGGTCTTTATAGAAAAGTGAAAGGACTGCTCGTGAAGGATCACTAAGAAAGCTTTGTCATGGAACAGCAAAGAGGATTACAATGGATTCAGAACAGTCTTAAGGGTGACCATGTATAAGTAATACTACGAGGAGATTTTTTATCATTCATAGATAGATAGAAATAGCACAAAGGTAGACTACATTAAATATCACGTCCACCTAGAACTATGCGTGCACGACCAGGACTAGCGTATAATATTCTTGTATTTCATTTTTTAATTTTAAAATTGATAACTATCGATTTTTATGATGCGCGACTAGTATTTAAACGATATCAATTCCCTTGTAAATATAACCTAGCATAACACTTTGCAATAACAGCATACGGGAAGATGCAACTAATTTATTTCGACCAAACATGTTATTTTGGCCCTCTGTAAAGAAGAGTGTTACAGAGATTGACGTGTGACATATCATATTTCCTTTAGGTCAACGGTTGATATCTCAAACATTTCACATTTCTGTACGCAAGGTTAAATTTTACTCATTAGGAGTAAATCCTGGGGGTTTCATGATTTAAATTATCTGAAAAACACTAGAATCTCACTCAAAGATACTTGCTGACAAAATTACGCAAAAAACATTATATTTTAATGACACGTACCATTGATTATACGACACAGCCTAGGGTCGTAATATCAACCGATTATTCCGCTGGAATTTTAGGATATCTCTGCTACTTGTTGTCTCACGCGGAATATTTTTCCATATACATTTTTTCCCGAATATTTCCGGATGGAATTGCATATCCTACTTGAGTTTCAATCTAAGTGTCGATTGAATATTTTTGGTCGAAGGTGGATTGAAGTTGAGCTTTTACTTAAACTTCAATAGAGAATACTGGGACGGCATCAACTGTATTTCGAATGGTCTAGTTACCAAACTGTCGCTAAAACATTACATAGGCCAATTTCCAACAATCGCCGTGACATTTCGTCCTCTGGATACCTTCTGCAATAGATACACATCGTCATCATCAAAACGATGGACAAAGGCGCTGAAACAAATATTCCTGCGACCAGAAGCAAACTGACAAGCAACTGAATCTCAAAGAGATTCATCTAACTACTAATTTTAACACCTACATATGATTCCAAGGGGATTTATATGATTGCCAGTATTTCCAGATTGCCACATTATTCTTAGCGTATTTATACTGGACCTAGAAAATGGGTTAAAGTAGATAAAAAATTAACATTGTAGATCTTATCTTCGTTTTTTTCTGGCCCCACAGTTGCTTTATTTAGCTGTCTTTGTGCAACGATATCTGGATTCCAGTTGCAATAATTCACTTTCGGTGAATGAATTCTAATAATAATTGCATTCCTATCGTAGATCCTCTTGCCACGGAAGTCTTGCAGCCACGACTGCAATTTCTACTGGAATATGTGCCTTACGCCTTCCGCGACGTACATTTAGTAATTATTTGACTAATGCAACAAGTTGCTGGAAATACAAGAGGGCCTACTTTTCAATCAACTTTCCACAATTATCTCTAAATACTCATAGGTAAATAAAAGGTAAAAACCCAAAAATAAAATCAATAGACGATGTGACAATAAAGCAAAGCGAAGTGCATGCTGTGCGATGGATTTGTAAGAAGGAAATAAGGAATTTTTAGGCAGCATTTTAAGAGATTGGGTTAGGAGTGTTTGAGCTATGAAATATTGTGAAATAGAAACTTCTGCCATTTGCATGTATGAAACAAACGCGCTTTAGTAGTGGAACCTGCTGATGGTCTAATACCAAGATAGATGTATGAGATTGAAATAACAGAAAGGTACACACCAAGGAAATCAACATAAACAATATGGAAGGGTCTCCATAGAGAGAGAAGATTTGGGAGACTCAAGAGCAGTAGATCATTTAAAAATCAATTGGCAAATACAACAGGAGCAGAAGTGTTATAGGCACCATATTATACCCTTTATAGAGACCAGAAGAAAATACATGATAAAAATGGAGCAGTATTTATGACCTAAACCAAAGAGTTTAAAAATTTTATCGTTCCGATACCTAAAAAAAATAGTTTGATGGTTTGTATGCATAAAAAGGAGGAATCCTTGAAGAAAATCTTTCCATTAAATAGAAATATCTGCTTGAGATAAAGAATAATGACACTTCAATACACATAAATGTTCAAAAATGAGGAATATTCTATTTTGAATAAAATAATATGTTAGATATCAACGTCTTATATAGAATAGGTGACCAATAAATAGTTATAGGTCTAAAATTGAACGCAATGGTTTTCTGCACATGTCAAAACATTGTTTCTTTCATAATTCCATTCACAAGGAATTGAAATCGTGTACCGAGTAAAAATAGAGAAAGCATTTATTTCCTATGAACACTTAATCCTAGTGTTGTCCTCACATTGATCATCCTGATATCACATTATAGTAAATACCTTGATGGAGCCAATCACGGTGGTTCTCAAGCTACAAGCATTGTATAGCTGCTATCCATGAAGACTGACTCAAGTAGTTAAATAATTTATTGAGACTGAACTTTCAACGTAGACAGCACATTTCACCAAAAGATGGAGCCCCAATATACGGAAAAAATTATTTGCTGACGAAAGAGAGTTAGCTATGACGATGGAGATGGGCCGTCGTGTGAAAATAATGAAGATTAAATGGACCGAAAGAATAACCAATGAAGATTTAATGCAAACGGCCAATAAAGTAAGAAGTATGTGGAAGGGATTACGAAAAGGGGAAGGGGGAGTAGCGATAAGTTACAACGTACACACACACAGGCACACATCTTAGGGCAGCGAGGGGATTAATGACGTCCCATAATAAAAACGCAGAGGGACAGTGAAGTGGGTGGAATATGGAAGGCGGAAAGAGGGTTGAAGGCGAGAGATGAATAAATTTGTAAGATTAGAAGAGAGGAGAGGGTACTGAGTGAAAGAGGGAAGAGAGAGCGAAGATTCAAAATGGAAGGGTAGAGAGCATAAAATTAAAGAATTTATCGCTCTCAAGGATGGGAGTGAATAATGAGGCACTCGAAAAATTAACCGAGTCATCCTCGAAGACTCCCAAGTGAGCTTACGGTGCGAAAAAAATGCCCGATAATTGTCCCAACTCATCCCACCAGAGAGATGAAAATTTAATGTCCTTCCGAGAATAGCGAAACCAGGAAGTAATACCTTCCTATAATTCTACATAGCGCATGTACCTTCTCCGTAATAAATATCCTTTGACTAAATCAGAAAATTTACGAAAACCTATTAAAGTTGACACAGATGCATTAGTATTTATTACTATTCGAAGGTTCCCGTTGAAATCCGACGGGTGTAAAAAAAAATCGAACATATTTATTAAAAAAAACCATAAAACCAGAATAATAATTTCAGCGTGGTCATTTGAGTAGCTCGTAACCTATCTTGTACGTTGTGTTCGTTGTAGTGGACACTCTAACAATTTTCCAGGTGCACTTAGAGATGAGTGACTGCTGGTCCTCTTTCATGCACGGGAAACCCAAAAATAGGCCACGCAGACCCATTACTACTTAAATAGAACCCAGGTTGATGGTCCACCAGATGGTCACCTCGTCCCTCCGGAAGTAATATCTTCCTATAATACATAGCGTTTGATCCCTCTCCGTAATAATTATTCTTTGACTGATTCAGGATATTAACATAAAACTATCAAATTTGAGGCAGATGCATTAGTATTAATTATGTAAAACTGAAAGTGTATATGACTGTACTAAATTAGTAATAGGAGTGAAACGAGCATCTACACGAAATGTCAAGCGACAGTTTAGATGTTTCGCAAACAAATACTACTTCAAACTTGTAACAGATGTATCGATTGCCTAAGATGTATGTGGTGCGACGGTCTAAACTAGAAAATACTGCAAAAGAAAATGAACCATATAACAGGAGATAAATATATATTAATGAGTATCATAGTAGGTGTTTGATACTTCCTTGACGGCAATTTCTGACTTAAAATATCATTACAGTGCCAATTTTTCTTCCCTAGGACAATACGTGTACCCAGATGAAAGTATAAAATATTATTTGTGAGCAGGGAGCCATCTTTGAAGCCAATTTTCTATACAAGGGAGAAGGAACTTCATTAGAACTTGACAACCTAGATGAATTGGGCAATTTTGACAAATTTCCTGTTGCATGAACACAAGTCAATAGGCGGCATATTTCGTCGAAACGACCATCAATCATTATGGGTTTATTTCCTGATGACTTAGTGTGTACACTTAGGAAGTAGGAGATTTGTAAATTAGCTTTGTCCGCACTGTTTGTAAATACTTTACCTTAATCGTTTCGTAGTGGATTTGAACATTTGCTTAGAAATTCCCTTCCGTATAACCAAACTAATTTTGGGTTATACTTTAAGTGTCTTAACGCCGCTTTATATGATACATCTAATTAAACAAACGAATACATCATAGGTTGTATAATAAAATGAGTGGTATTAGATCAGGTTACATTTATCGTTCAGTCATTCATACAATCATACCAGTTTCCACTATCCACATTGTAGTTATCCTCATAAAAGAGTTCATACATTCGTAGTAGAAATAAAATGTACCGCCTAAGGCGGTTCTCACAAGTATTTTCCTTTAAAAAGCCACGAGTGCATTCTGAAATGCTCCATTCGTTCGCACATTTGACTCGTGATCATTAGCAGGCAAATCTACACGAAGTTTTATCACATCAACAAGGCATGCTCTCTGCCACCTTAACGATTTTTTACTTCCCCACCGTAATATCTTGGTTTGCTGCTCTTTTTTGATTTGAACTGCGATATATTTCTGATTTCCACATGATCGATCAAAGGAATAGCTTTTCAAGTATCTTCCGCGTCTAACTTAATGGTAAATGATTCTTAGTAGTCGGAAAAAGATATTTAGGTAAATTTTGAACCCATTAAAATCAGTTTTTTTGTAGAGATGTCTTCTTTTTTAAAGTACTAATTGATATGGAAAAAAACGTTTGTTACTATATGATGACTAAACCCTCCATTGAGTCAACCATAACCACTTAATGTGGTATATTTGTTCCAAAACATAAAGAATATTGTCCCGTCAGGTTACGTAGCTCGGGATGAAAGCCGGGGATGAAAGCCGGGGATGAAAGAGTAGGTATAAACTATAGAGGGGACAGTAAAATCCCCATTTTTATTGAATATCATTCGGGATTTATGAATAAGAATCTATTTATTTGTGTCTTTACTTCTAAAATTGAAGTGACGACGGAGTAAGGGCTCCTGTAGTACAAGCATACAAGTAGTGTACAATATCCAAGGTATCCTGAGCATCTTACTTATTATTGGCTGGTATCTAGAACGATTTGCGCTAGGCTGACGATTGTATTCTGTATAGCAACCAACACTCCACCGCTGGCTTGATTGTATCCATCCTTTTCATTAAAATTGAACGATTTTAGAAAAATTAAATCAGAAATATCGTCTGATAACAAAAATTCTGAGCCAATAATGATGTTTCACGCCATGTAATAAATTACATAAAAGAATAATATATTCTTATTTTTTATTCTTTATTTCTATGTAAGCTGCTAATAAAGGAAGTATGTGGTAACACAATTATGCCATAGTTAGTTTGGCCTCACTTTCATTTAATTAGGTGGAATAATTTAATGGAGGAAAATGAAGTCGATTCTCGAATTTCCCTGATTACTGTCGCCAGCGGAAATTGGCTGTCTAATCTATCTAATCTGTCTTATCATAGAACAAACTTCTCTCATGCTGCATAGACAGTCGATATTATCTAAACAAGGTGCACCGTATGCGAACGGTACATTGCGATTTATGGGTGGTGATTTGAATAATATTAGCATATTCACGTACGAATATCACGCCACGTTTCGAAGATAAATATCCGGTGACTGAGTTTCTTGACCCCCAGATCAGTACCATAGCCAGAATGTTTCTTCCTTGGCGTCAATTTTAAATATCACGGATGGAGGGAATTTTAATTTTTATTAGTATTGAATTTTTAATGTAAATTTCTGTATTTAATGCAGTAAAAGGTTTGTTTCAAGAAAATAAAATGAATCACCATTAATATTGAAATAATTTAACGTTTGCTTTTGATGCCCTACTTCAAATTTTGAAATGAATTCAAAATTTACGGGGGATCCCCTTACAAATCCATCACCGCCGCTCATGTTTATATCAAATCCAATCTTATTCCTTATTGAACGATTTTGGATTTTGCCAGATCAAAAGAGAAGGCTTATTCGTCAGCAAAATTTAGCCACAAGATCTTTCAAGTTTATAACAGATAACCCAGGTATGATATATATTCGCGTCATATTTGCCCACTCTTTAAGATCTTTTATTTGGATCAGTATTCGACATTTCTGCGGCGTTTAAGTTTCTGAAAAGATGATCAATGCATAGGATTGTTAAACTGGAAGGTGACTCATTGACAGTTGTCCAAGAAAATTATTTGTGTGTACCGAAGCACAACGGCCAATGTTATCAAACAATTACCATGCTAATCGACCAGTTACGCACTTAGACCATGGGCATCTAGGCATTAACCGAGCCCCCTTTTTCGATAAATTAACAAAACATTTACTTCATTAACGCATTCTGAGAAGAAAAATTGGGCAAGTATACTTATAAATTGAATAAACAAATGCCAATTACACATTTATTCACAGATTTCGAAGATGAAGATAATGCTTGTTGACAGTTGACTAGTATTTTTACCTAGATTTTAGAATCGAAAATGAATACTTACACATTGTGAAAAGAAGAAAGCCAAAACTTTACAATGTACTTTTCGTTTTTGTAAATATAGTGATAGCTCGATGTAATTGTACCAAAGGTTCTAATTAGTCTTTTGGCACACCTCAAAATTTGAAAATAATAACAAAGGTTAAAAAATAAATTAAACAATGGTTGATAACAAATATCCATCTCTAAAGTTGTAACTTTATCAGTATAAAATAATCTGTAAATATCTGTTGTAAAATGTATGCAAAAATTTTTCATACAATTTATATAAATATTTTAACATATAATAAGGGTAAATATACTAAACATTTTAATGTGTTGTCTGTTTTGTCCTGTTTATGTATGTAATTATTAGAATTTGCATCTCCAGACAAGCCTTGGACTTTGGAGTACCGGGATTTTTATAAACTAAATATTTATTAATTACAAAACATATTATGGGATTTTGGGCTCTCACCGAGGAAGGCCCCAAGGCAGCTGTCAATTTGGCCAAAGCTGAAATTAACCAACCAAGTAAAGTTTCGAATATATTTATTTCCGCAGAGAGTAATGATTTAAAATTGCTTCCATTTTAACTGATTGGGGGAATTATTTGAATAGTTGCCCACTTAACGGTACAAAACCTTTCTTTTAAACGACAAAATGCTGCTGATAACACCTTCCGCAGCGCTCACTTTACCATCAAAATTATAGTTTCCCGTGGCACACATATTAGAGCTCAAACACATTGTTACATACACTATAAATGTTGGATGTAAATTCACATACTTTATTCATACATCGCTTTGAATTGTGGGGTAATTAGTATTGTAGATGAAAGACCTAAAACAATGGGTGAGGATTTTTCAAAATGCTGTGTACCGTTCTATTTGGTTTCTGGGTAATTAGTCTTTCCGTAGCCAAAATTTACACAGCTAAACCCACTGCTGTCATCAGATTATTACTGCAGAAGATTTGGTCACCTAATGTATATGCAATTTTCCACCCTTACTGTTCGATGAGATTGGCGAACCTTCATAGTTAATTTATCTCAGGATATTAAAAAAAGCGTTATACTCAAAAAAATGTCAATTTGTTCGATAGGGATTTCATGTTCGCCTCCACGTACAAAAAATTTAAATAGATCCCATTCCTATATCTATAGCCTTCCTTGCTACCCAAAATCCTCGTTTTATTCATCTCCACGCCTTTATATTCAGCAATAGAAACAGATTCTCAGAACAAGTGAGGAAAAGCAGAAAAATGAAACCAATCACATGATTTCAAACCAAAGATAAATAAAGCGGGGTAATCGCCTTTAATATTTTCTTTTCTTGCTTCATTCACCTAGGAAACATGGATTCTCCAACATAAATTCATCAAAGTGAAAACATGATATACATATATGTAAATCATTTAATAAATTAACCGTAAATATGAAGAAATTCACCTTCTTTGGAGTTTAGCCCGGCCTTGTAGTCTACATTTACCAAAGAAATTATCATCTTTTCGATCAGGTAAATCCCTCTCCATTAGCTTTGTTGTGATTTATCCTTATTTTGTACTGTTATTATTGTTACCAACGTATCCCTATTATTACTTTACTCTTATAAAGACTAGAATATCTGATTGAAGGATATTCAACTCTGTTAGAAAAAATTAAATTCTCTAATTAGGAATTTTATTTTAAAATTAATTTAAAAATATTCGCGCACAGCTACGACGTTTTACTGCCACTTAAGGAAACTATGGAGTCCTAGTGATCATGAGTGTGTTTCTTGGCACACAATTTTAACCATCAAAACCCTTGACGCTTTCTAGAGTTCCGAGGGCGTAAAAGGGTACAGCACAGAGCGAGTTCGAAGTTCGCCAGAGACGACACTGAAGTTCCTTTCGTGATCGAACAGTGGAGAGTTCGCGTAAACAAGCAGATACTCAACTTCCTCCACTATTGTGTTATACTTTCCCGCTAAATTTGATCTATTAGCTTGTCATTCCGAACAATAAAGGACCTTACAAAGATTCAGGATATGCAGCGTAGCTTAATGTTGACGGTGTTTCAATAGAATTTGCGCGAGTTTGGAGGGGAGAATAGATATAATCAACTCCCTAATGACCAGACATACTTTCGAAAAATTTTTCAATCATCATTAAATCGCGAAATAGTACTAAATAACGTGATCTTAAGCATTTACAAAATGCAGTGAGAGCAACTTCCATGGGGTATGGCATGGAGAAATGGAGAATTAAAAATCGGACATACAACATTCATCCTCATTGACAGTGGATCCTTGAACACCTCAACGACCACTAGTTAGGGACATAAGCAGTCAGTATAACAATTTAAGAGAGATAAATTTGTGTCAAACCTTTGTGCTGTGCTAATTTTACGTAAACAAAATATAAACACGCAAGGCAAGGGTAAAATAACGCGATCCATTGGTATTAACTTTATAATTTATAATTTGATAGAACGAGATAGTAATTCATTCAGTAAGAATTACGCATGATATATCAAATTAGACGTGGTGTTAACACTGGTATTGTTAAAAGTTATTTTATATTTTGTCTTAATAATGTTTATGCATATTATAAATAAAATAATATTATCGAAACCGTGATATTTGATAGTAAAGTCAAACCTCGTATGCAACATTCAGTATCACCTTTACACCTAACGTTGGCGGTGATATACTAAAACTGATAAAAGTACGGTTACAGAGTTGCTGAACTAGACTGTTGCCATGCGCTTTAGTGGTGGCCAGTTCAGTAGTACCATATTACTTAGTTTTAGATGAATCGAATGTTCGACTATGAGTAGAAACTCGAACAAGGAGAAATGGAAAAGCTGATTAGGTGGCCAGAAATGTCCATCTCATGCCGAAAGTAGGAAGAGGTGATTCCGTAAGTGCACGCAATAAAACGATTCAGTTTCGAAAACTGGAAGGAGTTTCTTACAAGTTTGTACAAACACCAGCGCGGTTGGCGAAAAGGGAGGAATATCGGAGGAGATTCAAACAGCGGGAGACCCTTGCGTGACTCACCAGCTTTCTCGGAACCTTCTCCGCGAACCCATACAGGCCTTAGGGCCTTTATCGATGAAAACAAATCCTCCCAAGCAAAAGGAAAGGATTTAAGGGTTCCCTACCTCCTTCCAAGTACTCTGGCTTGTATATATCTTGCTCCACACTCTACAAGTAAGGAAGGTAATATAATTTTTGAACCCCATCTTCGTCCGTGATTTCGATCCTAAGCAGTTAAAAGCAAATTGGAAATGATATTATCCATCGATCGCCCGATTGACTATGAATTTTATTGGCGCATCTCATTTTCCAGACATAATTTAGGCATGATAAGGGCTCTCACTGCAATGTACGCTTGGGATGTGATAGGCTTAGTCTATGATGTTGGAGAGGTTTCACGTAAACTTCAGTACCGAGTTTGACCGCGTGCAGCAAAGGCCGGCAAGATGTATTCAATGTCACTATGATAATATCGAAAAAATTACTGTAATTTTGCAATAAATAGGATAAATATCCCTTTCAGAACATCTGCAGTACTACAATTCCTTTTTTCATGAGATCAAAATGAGGAATAATAAATTGTTGGACGGAGAGTTTTAAAAAGTCATTTTTCCGCGAACGACAAGGGATTATAACAGCTTTCAATGAGACTTTAACTAGGTTTTTAATTCGTAGTGCATATAATAAGATAACTTGTCCTCGTCGGTTATAAACTACTGCCACTAACTCTGCTACCTCTACCTGGTTTTAAGTCTCTTTTTTGTAGTTTTCTTCCTTCATAGCAGTCTCAAAATTTCTTCCAATTTCCACGTACTCTTCATCAGTTGACGCTTTCCAAGAACGTTAAATTCAAATTATTTACCGTTATTTCTAGAATTTATTATAATATCTACCATTTTATGCTTGAATTGCTCATTTTATTGCAAGGTTAAGGCACAATATCCTCAATCTAGTCTTTACTACCAAAGGAATAATCTGCTAAAAGAGCTTTTTTCATCTATTATACCTACATCTGACCTATCTTAACTGATAGGATTTCCATCAGAATCTTATGAATAATTTTATTTTCATTAGTTAAGTAAATATTCCACAAGATTAGATGGCGAATTCTGCATGTACATTTTGCCTTTTTGCCTGAAAAATTCTCACTTCGTCAGTGCTACCCTTTCATGTAAACACCTCTACTTTTAATTACGGTGATAAAACTTTTCTCTTTCGCTACTTTCTTCTCCCAAAATTATAAACCTATTTACTTTTAGTTTCATGGTCCTTACTATCTGCCATACATGCCTGCAGCAACTCTTGCAGTAATATGCACATGCAGAAATAATAGCTCGTGTCTACATCAATTCTCTCGTATGATCTCTTACATTCCCAAACTATCTTTTGTCCGACCTTCTCCTCTTGTCCTTAATGGCATATACTACCTCAGCTTCCACTAGTCTATGGTGATTAGTGCTAAGGAACTACTCAGCTTACTAATTAATCTTTTGCTTGAAAGGCAATTTGCAGGCATATGCTACATATGCAATTACAACTGACTACCTACATTCAAAAGAAGAAACGATTATTTATACCGTACATCTTGAAGAGTCCATATCTTTGACGAGAAATAAAAATTCAAGACTGAGTCCAGGAGTTTCACATCCTCGGGATTGTATTATAGAAGCTAAGCACTACAGAATTTCCACTAAAAAGGATTACCCTAATGCAGAGCGATCCATCTGAAGGCAATGAAACAAAGTAAAGTGTTATGTAATTTCATTTTAATTGCCATTTGGAAAATTATGATGTAGATTAAAAAATGCAATAATTATTTGTTTTCATGAACCCCTGGCACCTCTTATTTTCACTGTATTTACAAACAGAAAATAGCCTAAGCAGATGTAAAAAGAGGAAATAAATTAGTATAAATAACGCGGATAGCTTTGGCTACCATTTCCAAATTAACGTTTGAAAATTGAATCCAGATCCGTGCCAGTTCTCGAAAGTTTAACGAAGGAAAACGATACAGCCATCAAATAAATTAATGGTCACCCTGGCTGGTAAATGGAAGAACAAATCTCATTATCTCATATCCTCTCAATGCAAAATTTTAAATTAACTGGATTAAAATAAAAGCTTTAAGTAATTCATCCCACAAAATTTCAATCACGCGTTAACCACATAGTCAGCCAAATGATCGAATGCATCCAATTTAACGTAAATCAATCAAATTTTCCATATGTTTTTGTATATAACGAGTATTACAGATGAGTTAATACAATAATTACGTTCACACAAATGCTTTGAAAAATGTCTATTAGAATCGTATCGCAATAAAACAGTTAAGAGGACAAAATCCAATGACATGGCATGGAGATGTTAATCATAGAAATACAGCGTCCCGAACAGTTTTGAAACAATGCAAGTCAAAAATTATAATAACTTCAATGCCCTTCAATGCCCTAGTTTTGTGTGTATCTTACCAATTTTTCCATTAATTACATCTTGAAAATTGTTATAAATACTTTAAATATTTTAAGTTAAAAAACTTATTCTTATTTATTTACATTGTGTAATATATCATTTTTATATCATTGAAAGGATTTCCATGATCTCTTTCCTGCCCCATAAATTTTCTTAGATGCATAAATTATCTTTTTTTCCACTACCTATGGTTATTATAAGTTATGCTGCTACATGTTATATGTCAGTGAGACAGAAAAAGATAAAGGCATATCCTTGGGAAAAGACGATACATAGAAATAACTAAAACATCCGATGATAATATTTTTAAAAAGTTTAACATTTTATTCTTATCTCTTACCTTATTGAAAGGATTTCCATGATCTCTTTCCTGCCCCATAAATTTTCTTAGATGCATAAATTATCTTTTTTTCCACTACCTATGGTTATTATAAGTTATGCTGCTACATGTTATATGTCAGTGAGACAGAAAAAGATAAAGGCACATCCTTGGGAAAAGACGATACATAGAAATAACTAAAACATCCGATGATAATATTTTTAAAAAGTAAAACATTTTATTCTTATCTCAAAAAACTTCCGGTAATTTTTAGACAAATTGTTATTATAAATTACAATTATGTTCTAAAATAAATGGCGACATTATCCAATAAACTATCATTGACTAATCACACTGATTTGTGAGTGATGATTGACATTAGTCAGTGAGATGGCAACCTATCATTTTATTGATAGCTTGGTCGGGTTATTAAAAATAATTACTCATAAAAATGCTACATTAGTAAGATATACCATTCTAAAATACTGCATAATCCACGGGTAATTATAGCAAAGCGGCCTATATTGAAAGCTTGGTCGGGTTATTAAAAATAATCACTCAAAAAAATACTACATTAGGAAGATATACCATACTAAAATACTGGCTAATCCACGGGCAATTATAGCAAAGCGGCCCATCATAACGCATTGCTTTCGATGTTGACTGCACTTCGCCCTCATTGAATCAGATTGACGGAAATTTTAAGTGCATTATCTCTCCCAAAGTAATCTTTAAAACATAAATTCCAGGACTATACCAATGCTGCGTCACACTCATGACATTCCAGTCCTGTGGACTGATGACTGTTCCTACTCGAGTATAAATCCCTTTAGGTTGTCAAACATCATTCAGAGGCTTCACAATATACAAACATTTTCTGCTCCATATTTAACGGGCAATAAAAATCTGTGACTCTTTAGAAAGGAAATTATAAATAATATTTTTAATAATTTTTTTCGATTTTCATGAAAATCTTTTGGATAAATAATATTGCATGAAACAAAGCTAACAGTAGTTTCTATTTGATGAATGAACAGTCAGGAGCCATTTCTACATTTATCACGAAAATCAATATTTATATATAATAAAATACGAGGTAAAACGTTTGGAAATTAATCATCAACGCTTATCATAAGGGTGACAAGAAAGGACTCATGCGAACCTCTCCTTAATATTATCGCAATAAATATAGCTATTGCTGATTAGTTTTAATATCCTTGCGACTTAAGGCAAATAATATAAAAATATCTATAACGGGGCTAGTTAATGCATTGTCTGGAGCTGTACGCAATTTGTAGATTTTTTAAATCTATGACATGAAAAAAATTAGTGATAATAATATTGTAATTAATTAATTTCAAAAAGACACTATATGCTACAAAATTATTGATTTTATTATTGACCAGGGTGTATGCCCTTACGACTAATATATGTGTGGTATATTTTAGTTTTCCAGGTAATTAACTGACGTTGTGATATAGGTATTTTTGTTTACATTGAAACCATGAATCAAAATTTGCATACTAAGAATATATCAATAAAATTATAATACAAGGTAATGTATTGAGGTAAATTTATCAAAATAATGACAAATAATCGACTTAAAAACCTCTAAATAACCTAAAACATTTACATGAATACTTAATTTATAATCATATAAAGAATCCATTTCGAACCTGAATACAACAACTGAACAAAGTTACAAAACAAGTGTTACCACACATTTAGGATATAACTATAGGTGTTACACAAGTATTTCTCAACTGAGTTCATATTATAATATCATGTGTGTGAAGAGATATTAGATATTTTTTATTTGAATATTATTTTCCTGAGGCTACAATAAATGAGTCGCTAGTAGACCAAGAAAGTAGCGGAATGTAGTATTACGTGATAATTACCAAATTGGCAATGGAATATAAAGTCCACAATGTTCACTGTTTTATTTTGATAAATCAGTCATCACCGGGCTCAAAACATAGTCATCAACAACCAGCTCGCATTCCCAGGCAAACAACATTCACAAGGACATTGCCATTTCCGGACAACTTGGCGGATATTCGTGGCCATAAAACACCGCACCGCACCGCCATGCTCCCTATAATCCATGAGGTAAGCAAACTGCGACGTAATAATGTTTACGCTGACGTTTAAGCCGTGGGGTTATTGCGTTCATTTCATTTGGCTGCAAAGTCGCATGGGAGATTCTCGCAACGTTACTCGGGCATTTCCATAAAAGGTTAGGAGGAAAATGCCACGTAGACCTAGGAACGTACTTAATCTTCTAATCCTGAGAGCCGCGATCACACTGCAGCGAAGCCAAATTCACTGGTAATACTCGACGTACCGGAGGATCAAGGTCACGCCGAAAATACCAGACGAAGTGAAACAGTAGGCAGAATGGAGGTATGAACCGCACAAATGCAACTGGCTGGAGCAGATTGAGCCAAATTTCTTCACTGCCATGCACTTCCAACAAACTTTTTCAATAGGATTATCAATTTATTTCGTGGAGAAAAAACCAAACATACCCAAACGTCACGATGGAAAATTTACTTGGAAGGATTGATTGTGTCCCATATCCAACAAATAAGTACCGTGAAAATTTGGAGCACATTCCACGTTGATCTTATATAGTCAGAAACAAACTTGAAATCCTGCCTTTCCGTGAATCGACAGTACTCGCTCCACAGTACTCGTGCACTCACGTAGTTCACATGAAAAGGCTCAAGTGACAAGGCTTTCTTGAGCCAAGTAGAGGATTTTAGGTTTTCATGGCAACTAAGAGATAAAGGTATGTGCAGCACGGATTTTACAATGGAGTCGTACAAAACTGTGCCCCCCTATTGTTATGAGAATACTATGGCAGCGTGCTCATTTTCAAGGCATTTTTCAAGAGAGGACCCAGTTACAGCTTGCAACATGGTCCGGGAAAAGGGGAGTAATATCATTAAATATAGCACAGTAGTATTTTTTCTCTGATATTAATCTTCTAAGAAGGCGAAAATGAATAAATAATTCCATTGTAAAAATACTCGATGGTATTCGACCAGATATTGCGGGACATCGTTGTGAATTTCAACAATGTACCTGATGATGACGCTTGAAGTGTCGAAACGCGTTGTACAAATAAATAACCCAGTGGGCATAATAAAGTTTATTCTTTTAAAAATCATTTGTGTTATATACTATTCTACGTTACTATAAATCGTATAAGACCCGTCTCAATCATGACATTGCTGAGCGTAAATAATGCTATTATCTAACACTATTTTCAAATAATGGCTATGACTCAGTTAAGCAACGAACTTTAAATGACATCTTAGGTATAAATTGGAAGAGAAACACTATTGAAAAGTCCCTCGAAGTAGTAATTTGTTGTCTCATGCTCCTGATATGGTGAATGAATTCAGCAATTATTTTCTGGAAGTGGTATAGAGGCAGACTCGTGAGTCGACTTCTTGCGGTCATTGCTTTGAAAAAGTGTATGAGCAATGGTTTCTTACTTTTGATATAATGCAATCATTGTATTTCTTTCCTACAAGTTTTTAAAACGTTAGCAATAGTATTAAAGAAATGGATCCCAAAAATTTAATGAGTTATGACAGAATAAGCATCATTATAGTTATGTCGGTAAATGAATTTATTTCACCTGTGTTTACATGAATAGAAAATTGTATAGATTAAGAGTAAAGATAAAGTATGATAACGGGTGAATTGACAAAACAGTTAAAAACTGCTGTAGTAGTGAAATTTTAAAAAAGGGGGACAATTATAGACCAATATTGCTCTTAATTGTCTTATTTAAAGTCGTCAAAAATTATTATAATTCGACTGTTACTTTTCCTAAAACTTAAAAAGTTCTTTAGCGCTCGGTAATTTGAATTTTTACGAAGTAAAAGTACTGAAGATGCAATTTTACAGTTATTTTCTGACATCTTTGATGGTCTTGGCAATAATAAGGCAGTAGCAGGCTTGTTTGTTTATATTAAAAAAGCTTTCGGTTGCGTTGTTCACACCTTATTATTGAAAAGATTAATGCAAGCTGGAAAAAGAGGAGTCGCAAATGACTCGTTCCGTACTTACCTAACTGGAAGAACTCAGTACGTTAAAATTCATAATTGCTATAGCCATGAGACGCCCCTTGTGGGATCCCCCAGGGCTCAGTCCTTGGGGATGTAATGCTTCTAATATATGTTAACAATTTCAATACTGGAATATTCAATTGTAAATTAACATCCTTTGCAAATAATAATGCCTTGGTTTATGCATCAAGTAATTTAGGTGATCTTTACTCAATCTTGATTGATTAAAAATTTGGTTTTCTGTGAATAAATTGGTATTAAGTAAAAACAAAATATGCGATATTTAATTTTTTAAATAAATTTTTTGGAACCACAGAGTGATTATTTTAGTGTCTCATGTGTAATAATGAAAGAAACTTCTCCATATGTTTTAAAATTGAGCTAGTAACTTCTATAAAATGTATTGGAATAATAATATATGAAAATATCACCTGGAGATTACAAGTTCACAAACTAAAAATGGAAATCATTTCTATTTTTAGGATTTTTTTCTTTTGAGAATAACCATTTTCATTTATGTATGTCCATTAACAGTTGTTTTTCCCGTCTATTGTGCTTTCGTTGAGTCCAGATTACAATATGGCATTTTTTGTTGGGGAGGTGCCTATATTGCCAATATTAAGCCTCTGTAGATTGCCCAAAAGAAGGTCATAAGAGTTATATCCAGACAGCCAAAAACTGATCACTCGTTACCTTTATTCAAAAATCTGGATGTGCCACCACTAAGATATTTATTTGTTTATAAGGTACTCAAGATGTTTAAAATTCGCGGAAGTAACAGAACAGAGCCAATTGAATATTCACTATTCACATAAATTAATGTCTAAGCAAGATATTACGTTGTTGTGCTTAGGTATTGTAATGCAAAAACCAAACAATGAAGCCTTTAGGCATACATATGCATATCTTTCACCTAAATTTCTTGCAACAGGCTTTTTCGTAGATAACCCATATTTACACTTAGGTGACAATATCTGATACAGTCATACATTCCATAAAAATGAAGTGCCGAGCCGGTGTGTATCAAACCCTTTAAAGAACAGGCTTTCAACACGAGTCCCAGTTAAATGTCAAGACAAACACGCTAGCTCTGAGACCAGGTAAAGCCCAAAAAGCATTAGTAATTTAAGAAAAGAAGGTACACAACAGATATCAGATATCCTAAATTGGGAATTGGGGAGGAAGGATAGAGGAAGGGGAGAGGGTGTGAGGGCGGGGAGATAAAATTTGGGAAAAGGAGGGAAACTGTGGGGTAGGAGAGGAGTGAGGCTTCAAGGTCTGTGTTAGGTGGTCTTTGAAGGTGTGAAATAAAACTAACAGCAGCGGGGGTAACTTTGCGGGAGGGGTTTAGCAATGAGATTGAGGCAAATGCAATATCTTGGTTAAGGATAGTCGGACATCAAAAAGGGGGAGTAATGTTCCAATATATTTTCATTCAAAAGGCAATTTTCATAAAAATTAACAGAAATTGTCCCTTAAGTAAAAATTGGGTTATTTACTTATATAACTATCGTTTACTAGCATAGTAAGATTTCTGATTCATTATGAGTCAATCTCCTCAAGAAATTTCATTAAACTAAGCCCGAAATGGAGGCATTAATTCTCAAATAGGTATGGATTTTTCCTTTCCTCAACTTTTCTTCTATCTTAATTATTTTTCCCTTCGTATAAGACTGTAATGGAAATTATTAATCTCTTGTTGATTTTTCTCAGCTCTCCCTGTGATTCAATATTCCTTCCATGTTTTTTTTAAGATGGATGATAGATATTATAAGGTTGATCAATTCTACATATTTCAAATAATATCATGCTTTTTCTTAAACTCTTCGTATTATGCTATGATTAATAATAATTTCTATGTAATATCTAATTTAAATATTCTTTAAACCCCTTTATTTCTCTAAGGATGTATATTATAATAGGATTATTTGTTCCTTTTGTCTTCGTGGAAGGTCAATATCATAGAAAAAATAGTACTGTGCTAATTACAAAAAACAATCGATCGACTAGGGTATTTTTATACAGCTCTCTTCCTCACTATAAGGCTGTCGTTGCAAGAAAACTTCGAGAAAAACTGGTAGGACCTTGGAAAAAATATTTAATAACGTATTCTGCGGTTTTAAACACAAACCAGTCCTCATATTGCTCAAATTGAAGCTCTAATTTGCATCTTTGTACTCAATCTGAAAATTTCCAGTCGTCAATGGCCACCAATCGCATATATTTTATACCTTACCTGTTCCACATTCAACCTTGCCAAAACCTTCCCTTCTATGGCGACACGTCTTACAGTCTACTCTCTTTACCCCGTGACGGCATCGAATGTGCTCCGCTTTCTGTTTTTTACCCTGTGGCGGCGTAGAGTGCACATCGATAAGCTGATTTAGACCGATAAAGCCAGGCATTTGGCACTTGTTCAATATGGAATTCATTCGGAGTTTTAAAGTCAGAACACAGGTTTGGTGACGCTTAAATCCTTGAATTTTTATTCGGCTGAAATATGCTTACTTACTTACTCCTCGGCGCTACAGACCTTGTAGGGTCTTAGCCTCTCCTCCCAGACATAACGATTCCCGGCATCCGTTCTCCATCTTTAAATTCCCATCTTTTTCAGATCAACCTCTACATTATCCAACTACCTTTTCTAGGGCCTCCCTCTCAATCTTCTACCCCCAGGATGACTACGAAATATCTTTTTCACCATCCTACCCTCAGGAATTCTCTCGACATGTCCTAACCACCTTAATCTGTTGCTGTCAATTTCTGCCACTATGTTAGGATGTTTGTGGAGTTCCTCGAGTTATCTTTCTCTCCGTTTTTAATCTGTCAACATTCCTTTGTAGCACCATAAATCTTTCTTAGTACTTTCCTTTCCCATCTTTTAAGTAGCTCTTCTTCTGCCGTGGTCATGGTCCACATTTCTGAACCATATATTTATTTTATTTGTTGTTTAGTCAATACCTATACATGTTTTGTCCCTGAGTTTCTGATTTTCTCACTAGAACTTTGGAGAGAGTTTCTCTCAAGACATGCATTTTCGGAAGGAAATAATTTTCATCTTCCGTTTACGCTTCCAAGTTAATCAAATATTACCATTACAGTTTTGATATACTACTTTTTAATACTCTAAACGCGTAAGTTAAATTTATAGACGCTCTAAAATATCCATTCTGATGAAGACTTAATTTAAAAATATGTACACATAAACTTTATGATATACCGAATAGATATCCAGTTGATATGTGGTGTAAAACTGCGGATGTTCACCAAATGTTAGAAAAAGACGAACGTGCGTAAGAAGCAAAGAGAATAAAAGATTAAAGAGCACGGCGTGACGATGTACGACATATACGGAAGAAAAATGAGACTGAGTAGGATAATGAATAACTGGAAAAAATGAGAGTGATGAGAAGAAAATGATTAATTATATAATTAATTGCCGTCTTTATTAACAAAGAGAGTGAGAAGACCTCGTTCTTTCATCTCAATGTTGGCACATTGCAAAAAATCTTCTCAGAGCTTGGCGAACAAAAATAATTAAGGACAAAAGTGCAAAAAATGTAATGACAAACACAAAAACAAAGAAAACTGGGATAAGAAAAGGATGAGCAAGCAGAAATAACTAGCGACTAACACACTCATAAGAAGACTTAAGTTTAACCACGTTTGCAACATCTGAGGTTTGCATCACCCGAGAATGCTGATTAAGAATAGACGGCTTGATAGTTGGTCATGGTGTTGACCCACATTAACGCACATTGGGCCGAAAATGAACAAACCTGACGCAAATTTGAATGGAGTTCTCCTTCTAATTTTAAGCGATAAAACAACGTTTTGCAAGGCCATTCTCTATTATATATGCACGAGGTGACGTATATCCTTTGTTGCATGTCTCTTGCATCAGCAACGTACGAACAATAAAATTTCATCAAATTATGGCCAAAAATTCCCGCCTTCAATTTTCTCTGAAATAACAGGAGCTGTTGAGGTTATATTATCGATAAAAATGGCACAGGCTAATCAAAAATTACTTTCCTACAGTGTTTCCTAACTATTGTGTTTTGTTGCATTTACTACAGCTGTTATAAATCAAAAGAGCAGCCCCTTTTTACGGTGAATAATTCATTTTTATATTGAAATAATTGGATTTAGACATCGAACAGCACAAATATTTTCACACCTCGGACCAA
Organism: Ceriagrion tenellum; assembly: GCA_963169105.1. Lineage (NCBI taxonomy): Eukaryota > Metazoa > Arthropoda > Insecta > Odonata > Coenagrionidae > Ceriagrion > Ceriagrion tenellum. The sequence goes on from OY720643.1 coordinate 96,246,020, forward strand.
ATCCCTTAGTATTTTGAAATTTGCTGAAACTTTAGCCAAGGGGTCGAAAAAAAAGGATACTTATGATTTCATTCAAAACCTAAGTACACCATCCTTGTAAATTCTCAGCATCTAGTTGCATAAAAAACTAACTCTTTTTGAATTTGGTCTAGCTTTTTTCGCTTTCATCCCGCTGTGAGACGCGAGTGAAACAGCGGGAAAGTGTCAGCCTATCCATTCTGGCTTGAATCAAAGCGTCTTTTTGGCTTAAATGATCTCTATGGAGCCGACAACAGATAACACAATCAAATTTATTGGTTCAGTGCAACATTAATACCCGCTGTTACTCCAAAAGCTCTACATGTAATGTAACATGTTTTCCTATTCACGAGTTATAGAAAGATATTCATCGAAGCAAATTGAAATTGCACGCTATGTTCCTTGAAGGCAATGAATGATTTTCAATTAACTTTGCACTCACCCCATGTAATTACATATTTGACTTTAAGTTAGATAAATTCAGAATTATTGTGAATATTTTGCTAACACAGAAGCTAAAATTCTTGCTATAGTAGCGTAGTAAATTTTTATTTGAAACCATGATGGTGTGCTTATGCAAAAAAAGCATTCTAATTTCCCATTTCCACTCTACCAAGAAAAATGTAATTATATTTTCAAATATTTAAAATGATTACGCGTAACATACAAGAGCTCAACTTGAGGAATATGCCGTTTCAATGAACCTTGAATTGGGAGAATAGTTGGGAGTGACCAATTATTTTCCTTTTATTCAACAGCGCCTTCCAATTACACTCACTGTTGCTAACCATCCTTTTTCACTACTCTCTATTGGTTAAATCTTCCTCCGCGAGTCGTTTAGAAATGTTATCCTTTAAAAAAAGTCCCCCATATTTGTTATAGGTGTTTTTCTTCTAATTCACCATTTTCAATGTCACTTTATACATAATATTTTATTTTTCTCAATACATACTTAAACCTTTTTGCAGAATCCATTGCGCTTTGTCATAGATCTTAGAGTCATTTCAGTATTTTTCCGTCTGCATTTAAAAACCTACTTATTTTACCTTCTTAAGCTGACGATTATTTTATTTAACTAGTATTGTCTTACAAACGACCTTCATATTAACCCGAAAATCGGGACTTTTTTTGTAAAAGAAAAGAAATAAAATAAAACAGAGTTAGGCTTAAAAACAGAGTTAGGACGCGTACACAGAAGATCAGCAAGATACCTAAAAGGCCATTATAATAGTCTCATTAATGTTATTGACCTCTTGCTTCAACTGGATAGAAATCACTTTCAGACTTTTAAAATTAGACTCAATCTTGTCTATAACTTCAAACCAAATTCATTTTCCGGCGGAGTTAGCAATATCTTACGTACTCAAACACACTACTGTTGATCAGGTCGTGAGAATAAATAAGGGAAATCGATTGTAGAGCAGATAGCTTTAAAATTTCGTTTTTGCCGCGATCGATAAGAGACCATACTGGCTGCTTGGATAATGACTACTTAAGACTTTGAGTTAGGCTAGTTGACAGGTAGTGTAGCTGATTAATATGCCCTCCGTTGCATGTTTCCAAACCAACCAATTAGTGCTAACGCCATATTATGCATGTTTTGTGCCTGACTCTTTTGTCTCTTTTATAGAGTTACATTATAAATAATTTTTGTAGTTTCTGTAGCATTTGTAGCACACCCAGAGTGCGGTGCATATCCATAGAATACCTATAGTGTGGTGTGAGTTTATTTCTTCATTCCGGCACATGATAAGTCACATCCTTCCAAACACCCTTGAGGTGGATTATAGGGGAATAAGTAGATGCACAAAAGCATAGTAAACAAACTTTTATGCTAGATAAGAGACTAAAAAAGAGAACTAGGAATACTCATCTGAATATCACTGTTTGGACTTTTGAGCGCACTAAAATGTACTACAACGTTATGCTACGACGACTGCAGCAACAAGCTAGGAACAAGTAAGCACAAAGAAAGGATTTGGAATATTATTTCAGTCAAATACCAAGGAATGAGCGCTGTGAATCCCGCTACAAGAGACATAATCCGAAGTGAAGCTTCACGGGAGGCTAAGCTGCGAGTAGGGCACTAAAACGTGGGTCGCAAACACAGCACGCATCCCAGACGCGTGGGTTTCGGATGAATTTCGGCCCCAACCCCAAATGGGAAGTCGTAAGCCGGAGTTCGGGAAAGTGGAAGGAATATGAAAATGAGATAGGAACGTCAAAGATAAAGGGGAGAAGCAGGAAAACTTGGGAGATGTAGAAAAGAGGTAGAAGTCTGAGGGTACTCGTGCGGGATAAGGCGGAATGGTGGTGACGGACAGAAGAGAAAGTGAGGAGCAAGAAGACTGAAGGTTGCCCGCTCCTGATAACAAATTTTATTCCACTGAGCTTAAAATTTTTTTGCGCAAGAATGTTCTACATGCAAAAAATATTTTAAATGCAAAATTGACTGTAAAACACAAGCAGTTAAGCTTAATGTTGATTTTTTTCTATTTATCTGAGCCGATTTTTATTTATGTAGAAATTTGCGTGTAATTTAGCAAACGTGTACTAATTAGTAACAAAAACATAAAAGGATTAAAATATGTCACAGAATGAACTTATTGATAATTTAATGCTATTTTAACATAATTTTAGGGCATTTTACTTATATTTTGAAACAAATGAATGAAATACATACACATTTACACCAAAGCGCGAAAAAATGTGAGTAATTTTACAATACATACATACATACAAATCAAGCCGTTACCTTCCGGAGTACGCATAGTCACAAAGTTTCACTCATAAATACATATTTGGACACCTAACTCTGCTTCAATAATTTTCTATTTACTGATCTATCCTTGCAAACCTCTTTTGCCTCATTTACCCCCGTAAACTGCTTCATACACGCCCTCCCGTTTTTAACACTCCTAATATTCCTCCTCCGAAGAATTTCCTCAACCACATTCAGCCACATCTTTATCGCCCTACTTCTAACTCTCGCACCATTCCTTTCACTCATCTGTCTCGTTATTCGACTCTCATCTATTCACTTAACATGGCCAAACCAACAAAGCACACTCATTTCATATATGTCCATTACTGGAGCATACCCACATTCATTTTTTACCCACTCATTCCTGACCCTATCCATCCTAATCCTATCCATTCCAATACTATAATAAAAGTTCCTAAATAATATCAAGGTAGCATGCTAAATAAAAAATACGTATTTTCACATGATTTTTGATCAAATTCAAATATTGCACTGTAAAACAATTCCTAGCAATGTTTTGACTGTGGCAAAAAAGTCTTTCATTAGTTATACTGCATCGTGTATGATTATTTCTAAAAAATAAAATGTATTTTAGTATGGTCCAAGAAATTTTTTCGTCTCAGAAAAACTTTATTAATATGCACACAATAGACGCTCAGATCACCATAAGTCGTAGTGCTCGGCTCAAACTTGGAAGAGATATTGTCGTCCGACAGCTCTTTCTCCTGTCTGAAAGTGGCAAACATTATGAACAAAATAACTTTAGCCATCGAAGCTAAAATACTGCTATTTTACAATACGTAGTGATAGGAGGAGTATATGGTGAGCACAGAAAGTTGTTGTAATTATGATATGGAACCGCTAACGAGTAACCTCAAGTAAAGTCACAAGTGGCGCGATGCGTGACAGCTAGAAAATAAACTTAAAAAATTGTGTCGTAATGAAGTTCCCCAGCATACATAATTTCATAATGTAGAATTTTTCAATACCTAGGAGATCAATTAATGATATTTAGTGGAGCAAATATATTCGGAAAATAACTGGTTGAGCTAATTTCATTTTTTTAAATGTGTACTCGGAAAGTACGACGCTAAAGTCAGAGAAATCAGCTGCCACTCCCTTCTTAGTCTCAGGCTTGGTATACGCTGCCGGTATTTGGGAGCCTAATGAAGAAGGCTCCAAACCAGAGGAGCCGTTTTGATAGTCTCGTTATTGTTATATCCCCACGCAACAACTGGGATGGGAATCGCTTTCAGATCGTTGATTTTAAACTCGGACTGTAAAAACACCATCTTATTACGTTATATCAGATCATGGGAAAAAATTAGAGGATTAGATTTGAGATCAGACTGGCATAAATAAAAAATGTTAAATGATTTAAGATTTTCCTGGTGTATTATGTGTGAATATCTTTCTCGGGCTTCGCACCGGGTAATGTTCGCACCCGGTGCGAAGCTTGAGAGAGATTTATATAAAAAAATGTTGTTTTTCCCGCGATATATGAGAGGCCTTAATGGCTGCTAATGAGACTTTGAAATAGGTAATCCGATAGGTAGTGTTTCTATTTCGTTCATTAGATCCTTATTACTATTTTCTTAATCAGCCATGTAGTACTAACTTCACGTCTCTATGACCTCTTTAAGACTCACGCCACAAAGTGGAATGATTCACCTTCTGCCAAACACCATGGAGGTAGCATACAGTGTGATAAGTTAACTTAGAGTTTCAAAATCAACAAACGTTGACTCGGCATAAACCGAAAAGCCTAACTAAATCCTATAAGAGAAATGCTTCATAAATTTGTATCAAAGGTAAAACTGAAGAAATATGTCTATTTCCAAGAGATGTGCAATTTTAGCAAAAATATACCATAGCCTAACTCCTGAAGTTTCCGGGAAATCCGGAAGAGTTGGCAACCCTGCGTTCAACGTGAGGCTGGGTGGAGTAGGGGGCAGGTGGGAGAGCGGCTGGAGGGCTATGAGGCGGCTAGGCGATATCGCATCCAGCTGTGGCCCTGACAAACGCTTTCATTCTCCCGGGGAAGCCAACTGCCACAGACGCGGTCAATACCTCTCGATAGTGCTGAGAGCTGTGCAAAATTTCAACGAATGCTCGTTCATAAGTGAGGCACGCTAATGGAAAGTTTATCATCTTTTGTGCATTAAAGCCATTAATACTATCCTTCACACATTAAGGCGGGCGGACATAGGGTTTAACCCAGTAACGTTTCGTGAGCTACGGGAACTATAATAGCCAGCATTGATGCCGCTGAAAACGTGTTACGAGCGTATGAAAGAGTTTTTTTATAATTCCCATTTTCCCTATTTTAAGTTTCTGATGATTTTCTTAATATTATGCATCCAAAATTTCGCGATAATTTTTTATAGCATCATGCCTGTAATTAAGAGTATTATAATTCGGTAAACTTTTTCTTCATGGTATTACTTGGTTCTGACTATCAAACTTTGTTACATATTACTATAATGTCCATCACGCAATAGCATAGTGACGGCTTTATATATTGTTACATATGAAATCTCCTTACATGCTGATATAATTACTTATAAGAAAAGCTAAGCAGGATGAACAGGGTCACATGGCGAATGATAGCGTCATAGTGTTTCAAACGGTTGGTGCCATTTCGTTAGGAATTACCCCTACCTCACACTTTGATGAGGCTTGTAGGTATTCTTGCAGACATAATACTAATACCATAAAAACTTAAATGTAGAAGCATAGAATACAAACACATTTAGAATACACACATGGAATTATAAGCAAGGTTTATACTGCAAGCATAAATTAAGTACTAGTATTTCAATCTTAGTCATCCAATGCAATCATTGGTTGACTACAGTCCTCCATTACACTCAGTCCCTGTTATCCTCTTTTTACGTACTTTAGAAGGTCTTCTGTTTCATATACCATTTAATATGGATTATGAATCGGTTCAGTAGCAATTTCCATGAAAATTTCCCCATTTTTTGTCCAATTACGTATTTATATCTAAGCATACTTCGTCTTCCAAAGTGTGGCCTAACCATCTGGATCTTCTCATTCTGATAATTTCTTATGCGAATATTTATATTCCAATTTAACCCATCTGAGCTTCGTACTGGATATTGTAGCAATCACAAAGGTAAAATGGAGCAAATTAACTAACTATTAACATAAGAAATTTACACACGCTCAGGAAATTACCAAGCTTGGAGATAATACGATATACCATTTAAGCTTTAACCGATAATTTGGCCTTAATTCACACCAAGGTGTAATTATAGTGTGCTCGTTGTAAAATTATGGTAATTAGAAAATTATCTTAACGCCTTTACTCATCTCGCCGATCTATTCAGCGTACGGTGATGAAAAGTCAGGTTAAAATACTTCAACTTCGGTACGATGACAGAACCTCTCATACTTTTGCAATACTTAAAGGGTATTGAAATGTTTTTCAGCGTTTTGTTATGGATTGTTTTCATCAATTCAAGTTACAAGCTTAGAATTAATCGATTATATAAATTTCGTAGTAAATCTCGAAACTCTAATGAAGCTCTTAACAATAAAGGTTGTCATTTACTATATGAATTGACATTAGATACACTCATCGACAAAAAAACTTGAAACTTTAACGTACCATGTAGTCACATAATTTGGATACGTCATCCGAACAAAGCTCATCCGATATAGATGAGCTTCGTTCGGAATACTCATGAGAGATAAATGAAAATCAACATAGCAGATGTAAAAACACTCTTGTATCACTGTTCAGAATTACCGTGGTACTAAATTTAGCAAAGGTTTACTGGAAAAATATACAATTTGGAGTTCGTCGAGCTTGTCGTCAATACCATTTTGGGAAGTGATCAAGCACGTGTTTGTTATATGATACTCTCCTTTCATCCAAAATGGATGACATTTTACTGATCCAAAGTAATCCCAGTTTTAGTATGCTGGGCCAAGACATCATCAGAATGAAGTTTGTGCTTGCATAAAAGGGCTTGAGGCCATCCCTTAATGCCGTCAAATCCAGGATACGAGAAAGGAGTGTGGGAGAAAAATATTGTGAACTACCACCCCAGCAGTTCAAGCAGATGAACTGAATTGAAATCACGCCTTTAACCCACTTTTCAAATGTCCTGCATAATTCAGCATACCTCCATTTTGCTCACAGACGAAGTTTCTCCGTGATCTCGTTTGGGCTGGGGATGATGTCTTCCGCTTTTTTTGCACATATATTCATATATTCTAAGCATAAAAAGTAGCGTCAAAAAGTTATCTCCAATGCACCTATTCCCCAGTCTAAAACCGTAATAACCTTTTACAGCGAAAAGAATTGGTAAAATCAAGTCCGGGTCAGCATATAAAGCACAAAAGTTTATAAAACGAGAAAAAATTTAATGAATTCCACGTAAAAGGTCTTTATTGACGATCTAGATTTCATCGTTGGGCGACATTATGAGGTAAATGCCATGTCAGTCACAGGAAAATATATTTCCTCACAGAATATATTTGTATGTAATTGACACGGCAATTCACCTGATGATGCTATCAGCGATGAAACCTAGGTTGATATTAATAGTCTTTTGCATGGCATTCTTAAAAGTCTTTTGCATAGTTACGTCGGAAACCACCACCTATAAAAAGAGTAAAAGATAACTCAACATGAAAATGATACGAACATTCTGACATAAAATTGCTGCATCAATAACTACTGAGTGAACTTAATACAACTTATAACTCATTTTACAGAGTTGCTGATTATGGGATGAGAGTGAAATTATTTTTACTTTCATTTTATGCATTTGAACAAGAAAAACGAGTAGTTATCAACGGAGATATGTTTTAAAAACCACATTTAATTCATCTTCTTTATGCTGAAATAAATTCTAGCACAGTCGTAGTCTGATTCTTGCTATAGCATATTCTAAACTTATATATGGCGTCAATTTATTTTATCATGTGCTCATTTTTCCTTACTGGTACAGATCTGGTACTTTCATCTTCAACAGGGATTTTGGCTCAGCGTTCCCCCATCTGCGTTAGTGTATCTTGTCTAAAAGTGTCTATAAAAATAAGATATCTAAATAATTTCCAATACAATGCCCAATTATTTATGAAATTTTCAGTCAAATCGCACTCCATGACACTCGTTCTATTATTTTTGGCTAACACGGGCGTTTAGAACCTAGTTCTCACAGTCGCTGACAGGGAGTTCTTATCGCTTTAGACCCTGCTTTCTGGCTGGGGTTTGCTTACAATGGAATGGAAAGAGCTGGGTTCTGAGATGGGATGCAAAATATGATATTGGAGCGGGATTTTAGGTCCCTCCGGTGTTGGAGTCTGGATTTCCTCGCTGATCACCTCACATTTCAAAGCCCCCTTCGAGACGATGAGAGATATACATACGCAGATGGGTGAGCTCTGCGCCAAAACCTCCGTCGATAAGGAAAAAGGCGACGAAAAATGGATTATGTGCAAATCTATACCAATAAGGAAAACTGTGAGCTAAAGAATATAAACTGACACTAGATATCATTTTATAACAGGTCATGGTAAGGATTGGGACTCTGACTATCCAAGTGTTCAAAACGCACGCATTAAGAATATATTTTTACGATATTTTTCTAAAACAAATCCCATACCCCCCAATAAGCCTTATATTCATTTCAAGTTGAAGGAGAGAAAGTAAGTGTTGAAGAAGAAACAAGAATAAGATAAAAAAAGCCATTGAAGCTTAACTAAATCTATCGATCTGAATATTCTATCTACGACAACTATATTTTTAGGCCTGCAAATGGCAAAGGTTATGGCAACATTTGCACAAAATTTAGTTGATCGAGCTAAACAGCTTAAAGCACCATTCATGAGATATTGTTGTGAGAAAATTCTTTAAAAACATAAACATGACGAGGTGAACAAAGAATTTTAGATTAGGTGATCAGGTTGTGGATAAATTAGCGTGAACTGCCCTTAAGCCGGCTTAGAGGTTTTGGAGGCCCCATTAACTAAAGTTTTAATTTTTTTCTTTCTTTCGTATTTTCTTCATTCAGAAAGTTGGAAAAATGAAAATATTCAATGTTAGATTTACTGAAGAAACTTCATGCATTAACTAATTGTTTATATCTTCATTTTTTTAATCAACCTTGATAAGCTTAGGAATACATAGTTCAATTTGTAATACCTTCGCCGTGTGGAGTGAGATGACGGTTGTTTACAGAAGTTTTATAATGAAATCTCATAAAAATTGCCTTCAATTTGAACTTCACCCCCTTTTTTTAATACTTGGGATCTTACAGACACAGTGCAAGACGGTAACGCCTTAACAACCCTCTTTGCTCATTAGATTTTCCATTGCAAACATTTAAACACAGCTTAAAACAATTGCTATTTCATTGCACATTTGAGGCAATCGCCTTGATTACCCATTCAAGGTTATCTGTTCCAATATTTTTTGGTATTAGCATTTTCACAAATAATTTGTAAAATTCCACCCTCTTACTTTGGCTCGACAACCTATTGACATTTAAATAATAGATATGATAACTTTTGCGAGATAATATAGGCTTATATATGTTGAGCAAAATGTTTCATTTTTAAATCAAGTTTTAATGTTCTCACTTTCGATTTAGGGTGGATTGTTTTCTTTACACCCCAAAGACACATTTCTCAAATTTACCATCAAAATTTGTGAAAACTTCCTCACCTTTTTAAGCATTTAATCATTCAGCTGAACTCTAAGAATAGGCAAGCAACCGTATTTAAATATTTCATCAATTTATATAAAATTAGGATTGGAAAACATACAGAATAATTCTAAAGTTTACTTACATTTGTCTTTTCCTTAGAGTATAGACTTACTCCATACAGCCCTTGACATCACTAATACAATGGTAAATGATCCCGATGACTCCTGAAAGCAAAATATTGAAGGTCAATACAGGTTTAATATTTGCACAGCAAGGAAAACAACCTAATAGATCTGAGGGTAAAATACATGCAGTTCAAATAATATAATGAGAATATTTAAATCTAAATCGGTGCAAATGATGTATATTTAATTCAATATACATATTATGATATTTCATATAGTTTCAATGACATTGGAGGGTTTCTAACGATTGTGATATTATAAAGTTATTACTATGCCAGTGACGTTTTTCAAGTAGATAATTGTTAAGTGTTGTTTTCACATAATCTGACTAGTAAGGAAATAATAAATGTGGAAAATTAATCATGCTAAAATCAAATATAATAATAGTAATTGCATGCAGCATGTGTGACATGCTAATTTTGCACTGCTACTTGATTCACATATTTTAAGGCTGCATATCAGAAAGGATTAAATACAGAAAAACATATAACACGGACATTATCGGCAGCAGACGCTGGTTAAGAAATCGTTAAACAATAACGCTTTCTTCCATAAAGCATTAGAGGCTTGTAGTCATCGGCCCTTTATTGATCTGTTAATGCAAACCTCTCAGCAACCTTGACTCGCTAGAAAATTGTTTGACTGGAGAAGCTTAAAGCTCATGATCAATAGGATATTTCGCCTTCCACCGAGATAGACAGCAAATAGCCAACTTTCATCATCAGCGAACAACAAATTGACTCCATAGTGCATAGATGATGCCCATTATGGGAGAAAAATCATGGATTTGGTCGATGTACAGTTAGCACATTAGCTGATAAATTATCATCCTAGCCTCTGATATGTGGTCTCGCAGACCACATCCATTTATCCATCTTTGGATCTTTTCTCAATGCTCAGATGATCAGAGCCATCCATTCCCTAATTAATCATCTGCTGTACTGTTTTCCTCTTGCTGTTCACCAATTAAATGAGATACATTCCCCACACGTTATGGCAGAATACTGGTAGGTGTTAATGTTAATTTTATCTGCGATATCAAAACTTGTAACTTTGCCATTTTACCCCTTACAAAATTTTCCATTTTTTGTTGAACTGGGCTCTTGTTAAGAATTCCAAAGAATCAAAGAACCTTCAACATTTTTGAATCAATTACTAAGGGTTACCTCCGAACCTACTAACTAAAGAAGTTTCATCTAGTTCCACAGGGAAACATCCAGAGCACTTTTTTCAAAGGAATAAATATCACTTTTCCTTAGCAAATATCATAGCATAGTTTTTGTACAAGAAAAAGGTTAACTACTTTAAATTTTTACCAAGAAACGAAAGAAAATAATTGAGATTTACAACCAGCGGTCTATGAAATCGCACGTCTTAGATATTTCTACTATGACACACGTCTGTGGTTACCTATTATTTCCATTGAAAGCGATACTTTAAAACATAATCCAGTTAAAAAATTATTTAAAAATTTAAAAAACTGCAATTCCGGAAGGCGGATAAAATTCTTATATAAATGCCAGAAAGAAAGTCATTTTTTACCGTTGAAAATATGAAGGACATACTGCCACCACTTAAAATAAATTTTCCATACACTATTTCAAAAATTAAACTACATTACAAATTAAATTACATTAAATTGAATAACATCCGATTGTATATGCCTTTAAACGTGTTCGCAGAAACCCATTTTTTATTTCCATAATGAGAGTTAGGAATTGAGGTACAAACAGTTCATGCAGAAGTTATGCCGCAGAATACAAAGGAGAAACGTGGGTTATTAACGGGCGTAAGATAAAAAAGAAGTTTCTTCGATTGGAGTTGAAAACAAGTAGAGGGAATTCCGCCAAACGCGCTTCTGATTTTAATTGTTTATTTTTTTCAAAATCCTCTAAAAAAATCGAACGGAACGCAAAAGCTCTCGTATTAACCTAGCCGTTTTTTTTTTCAATGACATGACTGAGATTACCATTCCCTCATTTCGTTTTTAGCCCAGTTATCTGCACTCCGAGAGCATCAAAGTTCCTTCAATTATTTCTCGCAGTAGTCACGATATTCCTCTTTATCTGGTGATGAGGAACGAAGGTTGACTTGCGGGATTTTACTCTGTCTTCAGATTCAGACCAGGAAATTCGGATACTTATTCTAGGAAAGATAGTAAAAACAAGGAAATTTTACAGCTCTGTTGCTCATTTAACAAAGGTTATAAGTAAGGGTTTGATTTTTCTAAAATAAGTTAATCTGTTAAAATATTATCTTCTTGAATTACCATCGAAATTTATCCATAATACATATACATATTTACAGAGTAACGGGACTATTCTCGATCTGAAGATGTAACTGATGCGTCTGAATCCGTACTTTATTACATAAATCAGTGAAATGACACAAATTTAATTTAATTAATGGAATTGATTATTCCCTGATAAAAAAATTGGCCAGTTGAGACCATTCCTAATGGAATGCAGTAAAAGTAAAAGAAAAAATAGACCAAAAATATTTTATCAATGAGACTCAATGCAAAAAAATCCAAGAATATATTTCACTATCAATATAGGTTACATCTTTTTCTATGAATAAATTAAGAATGAAAAATTACAGTTTCTCCAAAACATATTGGGTGTTAAAAAGAGCTTAAGACTTAATGAAGTTTAGCAGTGAAGATCTTACAAAACTTGGTTTTGAGGAATTATTCTAAATAAATAACGTAATTTAATATACAGTTATAAAAAATACGGAGTTTTCAACATTTTTTCTGAAATTATAAAACTGAGTAAATATCAATAACAGTGTCTTTCTACTTGAACTGAAAATATACGTACTCTTTTATCAAATACTGCATGGATATTGCGAATAAAAAATTGGCAGTCCATGCCATAATTGAGCCTAGAGTCACATTACGAAGGAGATATAACAGATATCCAGAGAAGTTTTCTTTCTATGTTACTCGAAAATAGCTAATATATAGTTGCCAAATTTGTGCTAAGTAGATGATTTATTTCTGCCTAGGCATCATTTATGCCAATAAATCAAGAGGTTAAACTAAAATATGAGCATAAAAACGTTAAACACGTGCTCTTTGATACAGGCAGTATGGAGTAACACGCCTTGTCAAGGAACACGAATATATTTATGTATTTGACTAGTCTTTTAAATGATCTACTCCTAGCGCTACTGAATATTGCGATCTTTTTTATTTAGGCATATTTAAAGTTGAAACTTTAAAATTACATGCTGACATACGCTTTCATTCAAAAGCGCCTAAACGGGTTAGGCCTTTATAATAATATTTTCACGACTGTATCTGTAAATATTGAACAGTGATTTTTTTATTTTATACGCATTTAAATCTTAATTAATGTACTCTCACGTACACTACTAAGTGAGTACTAGTTATAACATATTTTACGAGGAATAATAATCGAGTATTAATCGAGGGAACGATAAATAATGATTCCTCTGTTTTCCGCTTTTGATATCAGACCATAATACAGCATTTTAAATACAAATTTCCTACGTGAACTTTGAAAAACAAAGATAATTCCACGGATAAATTACCATCATATCCGAGATGAGAATATAAAATTGATGCAGCTGAGGAAACTCCTTTTTAATTAGGTGCTTTCCACCAAACTGGATTGCATTACACTGGAATCACAATATCCATGAATTATTCATCGGGTTCAATTTAGTTAAAATCTAACTTAATTTAAATTATCAAGTTTGAAGATGATGTTTAAAGGAATAGCACAAATAAAAACTATTCTAACATGATCTACAAAACAGCGGTACGTAACGTACCGAAAATTTGTATATCCCTTCAGCTGCTCATTTAGCAGCGACAAGTTTTATTAGAAAACAGAAAAGGAAAGGTAAAATCAACTTAAGGTGAAATACTTTAATGTCACCAAATTTCCTCATGAGGTGCCGGAAGTGTAAGAAACGAGGCATCCCAGTGGATAAAGGCCTCATGAATAGCGCCGAAGAGGTAAGGACAAGAACGCAGTAAATGTAGAATGGATTTCTGCACAAAAAATTCTTAACTTCGTGTATGAAAGTGGTTGGATGAGCAACATAGGAGCAAATGAAGGGGTGAAATGATTCCAAGACGTGGATTAAATGAAAAGGGGAAAACAAAACGCTGCCTTCCCCTCGTACAATTGCGGTGGGACAAATTTATTTACAGAAACAAAAAAAAATATTTGATTTCCCTGGATCTATCAGAAGAGAAACCATCGGAAAAGAACCAACTGCATTACCACTCATAAAAAAGTTACTCAAAATGAAAAAAAGAAAAAAGTTACCGGAAGAAGAACACAGTGTGGGTTGCTGAATGAATAGGAGACATTCGTTTTTCTCGAAAAGGCGATGCCGCTGCCTCAAAAAGGTATAAAAAACACAAGTTAAAATTGTAAAAAGCATTTTTTGGATTGTTAAATCGTCATTTACGTGCCAAGACCCTTTCTCCCTTTCACAAATGTACACCTTGGAATGCAAAGAGTATTGTAAATGAAAAAAATGAATTAAAAGCGGGTATCAATAAGCATGCCAGTCACTGAAATATTGCAGCTGACAAATTTTAAGCTGCAATTAGTTTTTCAGTAATCCAATAATCGCATAAATTGGCTTTACTAATTAAGCGTTGCAATTAAATCAAATGAAAGTATATATGCGCACGTTTAATGCAAAACCAAATTCGCATTTTAAAACGTGTATATAGCAATGGAATCCATATCGAAGCCTAAAACATTATTTCAAAATAAATTCAATGACATTGAAATAACAATTATATATGGGCGATTATAAACTATTTATTATCATCAAACTTTTTGGCAGTTTAGTTTACTTGTATCTGGCTTAAAAATTGACTCAATGATATAAAATTATAAGTAAGTAAGCATTTTGTCTGCAGCTAAGACGATTAAAAAAAACTGTATTCTTTACAGAAGTTGATTTCTGAATTCTTCTCTAACTATTCAAAAGTGTCAATTTATTTAAAAATGCATCAATGGCTCAATGTACAGTCACGTAGAATTCTAGATGTGACACGAATTTTTTTCTCTTCGCATTCTTTCCCGGATACTTTTCACTGCTTTTAAATCTACTTTAAAACTCTTGTGTGGATTATACGCATCTAACTTGAGCGTCTCCCTAACTTTCCCGTTGCACTATCTCAGTTCTCCAGTGACTCGTTTAAGACTTCATGGAATGAGCTAGTCTATTTCCTCATGTACAAGTTTCAGAGAAATTTTTCCCGGTCGCATATTCCCTGCAGACATTTCAAGTTTTCCAGCTAAATCTTAGCGGCTCGTATCATTTTTATCTTAGACGCTCATGGATAGATTGAGAAATCTTTTCAAAAACTTGATACGTCTCTCATGTAAATTTTTAGAAATCAAGCATAAGGAAGTAGTCGTATATAAATGCACTTCTAAATTCACAAATTTACCAATTTTCAAAAAATTCTCATCGCATGAGCAGGAGTCGCGGATTAAATTTCTTCCTCTACCTGACCAAACTCTATGACTAAATTTTAACTGTATCCCTCACAATTTGATGAATGAAAAAATCTCATACGTTTATTCTAGACAGAGCAAATATTTGAATACAGTGACACAATTGTATACAACTTGATAATAAGAAGTTAATATCAAAATGATCATTCATGTTCATAAAAGAATCCTGTTGATCAATTCGTCCGACAATAACAAAAAGGTAAACCACGTCATAATTTTTAAAGTAAAATATCCATCTCTCAGAATACGTTCTTTTATATTTAGATATTTTTGTTGAACACTATTAACTCCGTTGAACATATCAGGTACTAAACAAACCAACTCCCCAAGTCAACAGTCTCAGGAGAGATGTTGCCAAACTGCATATTCGGAATGAAAAATACTTGATGCTATAACGTCAACTTTTTAAAAATAATATTCAAACTTTACTACACGAAGTGTTCCTGCATGTTCACTGGCCATAATCAGGTACAGGGTTACAATTCCAGTTTTTCCATGGGTATTTATATATGATTCTTAGCGATAAGGGGGGGAGGGGATCGAAGAGGAAAGGGGAAACTTGGCGGTTAAGATATATCGGTTTTGAGGTGGAATATACCGATACCACAATACTGATAAATCCCAACCATCCAATTTCCCCTTTCCTCTTCCTTCCCCCCGTTTCCGCTGAGAATCATGTGAACCCATGGCCACCCTGGAATTTTAATACTGTACCTGATGATGGCCAATGAAAGTGCAGAAACACGTGAAGTGAAGTTTGAGTATCATTTAATGAAAGTAGACAGTACAATATCAAGTGTTTTTAATTTCGAAACCTACTCCTTATAGCAATTTCACCATGTTTTCAACAAGGCATTAAATTTTATCATATACCCTCTACGACTAAACGAAAAGCTACAAAAAAACTCCAAGCCTTTAGATCCAATTGGTATATAAATAAATGCTTGGAAATCATATCTCACGAAGAATGACATTTATTCTTATACTATAACTTATTTACGCACCTCTAAGCCTACTAACCGTTTAGCTTCAAGTGTTTCAAAGCTCTATCATTAGCATCGTATAGCTCGACATAAAGATTTCTTATGATTTAGAAAGTGTGAACTGTATCCAGAGTAATCCTCACACCACTAAAAAGTAAAACCAGCCTATGCTAATTTCTTATTGTGTAGATCCTTAGATTCCTGGCACACGTCTCGTGGCCAACTTTTGACTCTTCATAAACGCTTTAATTTTACATTCACGTTGGCCAAATCAATTAAATCTTTGGACAACATTTCAGTTTCCAATTCTAATTGAATCACTTTTTTCAGATATATAAAATATATAAAAGCGTATCAGGCTCAACTTTGTGGAAAAGATATATATCCATTTCAATATGAAAAACAATTGTAACTTTCCACACAGAATTTTTAATCTTTGCCGACCATGGTTTCAGCACCTAGTGCCATTATCAAGATAATCAAGGTATCAAGCCTTGATAATGGCACTAGGTGCTGAAACCATGGTCAGCAAAGATTAAAAATTCTGTGTGGAAAGTTACAATTGTTTTTCATTTTGAAATGGACTTTTTTCAGAGATTAAACCGTTGTTACGCTCAAAGTAAAGTATCTTATGTGTGAATTGAACAATAATAGTAAAACATTATAATACTTGTCTTTAATTTCACATGAAGTTACTACTGTACATGGGCTACAGGGTAAGTTGATGTGTGTAAGATTATTTTCTGTTTGTTTTTGTTTGGCGGACGATTCTGTTGTTGTTAGTTAACGATTAAGTACCATATAACTTAAAGAAGAAATATTTAGGGAAAGGATAATTCAAATTTGACCCTTCGTTGGTCACGTTCTATTTAAAAACCCAAAAAGTCAACTTCCATACGTAATTTAGTACTACTTATAGAAAATGCATGGACAAATGTATGGAAAAAATGTTTCAACGGATATCTTTAATTTACTATGAAGTTTCTATTGCACAAGAGTTACATAGGTATGCATTTTTTTTAGAGTTTTAAATCAATAAAACATGGAGAGATGGATCATCTTTGGCATGCATTAATGGTTTTCAATTGTTCAAATTTGATCAAGTGTTTAATGTGCATGGCAAATACAAAAGTTTCATTATGACATCAGCTAATACAATTGCTCCAATTTTATCATTTATTTTTTGCCATTTGATTCTTCCTTGCCCATAAAACATGACATCACTTCATTTGTAAGTTTCTGTCCTAATTTTTTTATGTAATCATTTTGACGATCCTGATGTCTTGGTTAGTATTCCCCAGCTTTTTTCAATATCATTAGTACTGTCACTAACCTGAAGCTTCCAACAAGATTGTAAACCCTATCAAATCTTCGTTGTCTTTACCACTATCAGCTGCGGTACTTCTGAAGCGGTTGATTCTAGTAAAGCACCCTGGAATTGGTAATGATCCTTTCTTAACATCACTATAATTTACTTCTTTTTCTCTTTTCATCTGATCAGAATAGAGGTCAGTTAACTAAACAGCAGCTAATATGGTAAAACTTTATGGTAAATGTAGTATGTAATGGAAAACAGCATTTTGAAAACAATACGGCAAACAAATTCTAACAACACAGTTCAAACATTTTAAGCGACATATTTTTAGAGGTAGAAAAAATGGCGCCAAATAAGGGTCAAAAAATAACTTTTTGTACAAACCATGACATGGCAGCGCATTAAAGCTCGATCACTGGCGCAGCAAAAAAATACCACATTCACTAACACTTTTTCATCACCATGGAGATCATGAGCTTCCAATTGAGTGAAAAAGTTTCCGCATAGCTTGTTCCGTTTATGTATGAAGATGAATGATCGATAATTCGTGGAAGGGGCGCAGCTAAATTTTCTATGATGCATCAGTAAATTACAACGGAAAAAAAAAATATTGAGGGGTCAAAACACATCAAAAAATCCCTCAAATATCAAAGAGATGGAACACGCAAACACAACCCTTGTGAGGAAGAGGGCAGAATCAATACAGAATCGCAAACAAAATGCGTAGAGAGAGTACCTCTGTAGTGTGAGAGAAAAGTAGGAGTTAGAGAAGGACATGAAGGTTAAAATTCAATTTATATACATTGAAAATAAATACCACGTAATACAAATAAAACATGTAGCTACTATATAGAATAATAATGTAAAGGGAATGCGCATAAAAAATTCATTAGGACACTTCTGGTCACATTAAGGACGATGAATGGTACGTCTGAAGGGAAAACGTTAGGTAACTTGTCTGCATAGGTAGTACCCTTTATAAATAAATCGGTAGAATAATCGGTAGTCGGTAAAATAATCACAGTCAGTAGGTGCATAAAAATCTAATGGATTAGTTTAAGTTGACTTATTTAAATGGTAAGCTATTTGTACTTCCTACAAAGCAATTCGGAATATTATCTTACCCGTGCTTGGAAAAAAATTTGCAGCAATTGTGGATACAATTTTGCTGTTATTTTATTCTTAAGGGTCCTCCAATGCACATCAAAAATGCTAACAAATCGTCTTTAAGTTATCTTCCTTCTACCATGGATCAGTAACAATGAAAAGCATCTGTAAAATTTTCATGCAAAGTTAGGTGTAAATCAGTGTGAATGGAAAGTGCCATAAGTGTCCGCTAAGAGTACAGCTGTCTATTTTAAGCCCAAAAGTTTGTAATAAACCAAAAATATCTGATAAGAAAGAATTCAGATAAACTTGATATAATAAAAATAATGAAGCAAGCAAATATTAGTAAAACAATTAATTTACCACTATGCTTTCGATTAGCTGAGTGCATACAAGTAGGCGTAACGCGATCTGTAAAAATGACGGATTGTTTTTTTTTTAGCGATGGATACCTAATCGTTAAAAGACGTCAGTGAGAATGCGGCCCATTCATCGCAAAAATTCACATGCAGTCTTCGTTACGGCCAGTAAGAAAAATGCGTTGAATTGTAAGATTTGAAGTCGTTCATTTTCTTCTTTCACTTACCTCATTTCATATTTTGAGATAAAGTTCTCACCATCTGTCACATACTTAGACCAGTATCCTTTGCTTTTAGAATATCACTAATATAATATAAAACCATAATAATCAATTGCTATAATTCAGAGGTCCTTTAACCCTAAAATTGCTTAATAACAGCCCTCCACCCTACCCTATCAAATGCTAATTCCCATAGCTCCTGGTACCTCTTACTATGTACGTTTGTCTTTATTTGCTCCATGAACTTTATCCTGGGTCTTCCTATGGGGACTTTCCCCTCTATTGTAGATTCAACTTTTTTTTAAACCCATTGTGCCTAAGGTTATGTAAACCTGGCATATGGTTCTTTTCTTTATAGGGGCCCATATGGTCCATTCCTCTTCAACTCTTCGGAAATCATAATTTCTAAATTCTTTCGTCTATCTGATCTTCAATATCCTCCTCCAGCACCAGATTTTGAAGGTTTATAGTCTGTTGTGGTCACCTTTTTCAATAGTCGATTCTTCCTATAGTTTGAGAGCCATGCTCCATACGCATGATTTCACATCTTAAATGCAAACTTTTGACTGAATTGATGCGCATATAAACTTCAACTCTAAGTAGCCACTGCTCTTAGGAACCATGACTGACTCCCATTAGAGTTTGATTAGATAAAAGAGATAGAAAAATACTCATTTTAAATTTTGAGTACTTTTTATAAACTGTATTTGATAGTGATTTACAAGTGTAACCAGTCAAAATATAAGAAAGAAAAACAATATGAAAATTAAAATTCTTCAAACTGTTTTCTTTCCAGATGTAACTATTTTTGCAAAATATGATATCCCAAATTCTTATAAAAATATCTGTACTATCACAAAATAGACTATTGAGATGACATCCACGTCACAAGAGTATTAGGACCTTCGTTTCCTCTCTTTTACAACGATATTTTTCATTTTATGGCTTTCATATTTTTCATCATTTTCAAGTTTTATTTTGAAAAGGTCCACAAAAATGTTCTATACTGGTATTTCTTACTTCTGGAACGGCTGGGGGCGCTTTATGGCATCGGACTGATGTGATTTTAAAATATACTGGCCTTAAGCAATTTCATTGGGCCGATATTAATGATCAGGGCCTCGCAACTACAATTTATTTTACCGATGAGAGCGTAAGATATACCAATTGCATCTTCAATGGCTCGTTTATTAAGATAAACTTTTACTCAGTATTTGACAGCTCAAGTGTCAACATTCTTAATTTAGCTACATAACACGCCTTTTTGAAAGCTTTAGTTCGCATATAATAATGGGATCCATATGGATGTAACTAACATAAAATACAAATAAAATAAAATGTTAATATGCCGTTACATTTCTTACTACAACAATATTTCATTTCACGGTATAAAAATCTTTTTTTTGCTTCAAATAATAGAAATAGGCATGTTACCTGCATAAGGTATTAAATAGTCAATATTTTTACTAATGAAAGAGTTTTATTTATAAAATCCCTTGCAGACCAGACGTTCAATAATGATAAAGACATGCCATATGTTGGAAATGGGTATAAATAATCTCTTTCCTCAAAAATGAAAAAAAAGCATATTATTATATATATTAAAGAGGAAATATGTAAAAAAATAGGTATATGCTTGGAAAAGGATAGAAAAGTATATTGAAATGCAGCACAAGGAATAGGGCTGAAGTAGAACATCCAAGGCTATAAGAACAAAAGACAGTAAAGGAAAGAATGGAAAAATACATCAAAAGAGGGTCCACATACATCGTAGTCGAGGATAAAGAAAATGAATACGGAGAAAGAAGGATTTTCGAGAGGGTGAAGAAAGATCAACAATAAGGTTTTTTTTAAAGGAGATGGGAGGCCTGAGCTGTCGGGTTCCAATTTTTTTTTTGTATTTTTAAGACTTAATAAGAAACGCGGAGGAGAAACTTGAGGTTAAGGCTACGGAATATAAACACTTAGATAAATTATTTATGCCCAGAAGTTCCTAATTAAGACTCAAGTATTAACAAACCTCCCTTCATAGAATTCAAGGCCTTTGTTATTTCCCTAGAAATTCGAAGGGATTTTTCGTATCTCTCACTAACCTCAATGTTTTTATCCAACGTAAGATGAGAAAATTGAGGATTTTTTCCAAAGAATATGCATGGAAATGTTTATAATATGTTCCTGATCCAAGATGACGGAAGCGGAGATTGAATTGCAACCAAAATGGTTTGTTATAAATGTATGGAAACCGAGATAAAGCCATTCACTTAGCATTGTTATAAAGAGTGAGGAAAAATGATATGAAAATAATATATATGGTAGATTATAGGAAATGAATTGAATTATATTTAACTTAATCGTAGGTCAGAGGGTTAATTGCAGCTATGTTGACATTATACAGAGTGTAATTCCATCAAACTGCGTGTTTGTTTTATTTCATTATACATTGTATTTTTGGTTAAATTGTATTGTGCATTTCAAAGGAGTGATAAAGACTACCCTATCAAGATATCTTTCCAGACCTTTCTTGCTTCCATATTGCTGAATGTAAAAAATCACCGACTTGTCACCAGATTCCAAAAATACCTCCGAGTAAATTGGTAATTGGCAAGGTCAAAATATTTTATTTAGTGAGTAATATAATGCCAGTATCACCAATTAACACGAGAAATTACAAATTTGCACGTAAAAAGCTTTTATATTGGTGATGGAAGAAGAGGACTGGATTTGCGAGAGTGAAGGAATCTAAATGAAACTTCTCAAAAATTCAAAGTAAGAGCTTTTAATTTTAGTTTTTTAAACCATGAAGCACAAAGGATATAAATATTGAACCGAGGATGAATGGGGACAGATTTTTGAGAGAGGGTGCAAATAGTGACACCAACCTTAGCACTGAATAAACACAACTTAACTACTCAATATTCTGGGGGATAATATTGCGCAGTTGTTTTCTGCCTGATCAAGCAACAATACCATATCTTTAACTGCAATTAATTTCGCCCATTGAACTTAGATATTAATTGGAGCGTGAATAAATTAACTTAGCAGGAGTACCTTGCTTTGCATGAGAGGCTTTATAAATAGTTTCACTGGTACATGCAAAAACTTACAACACCTAAGTAAAGAAATTCACATTTTCGACTTAAGAGAGTATATTCTCCTAAATATTGACTCAAAGCAAATTAATACTGCAAAATTAGAGAATTTTACGCTAATTTCTATGCTTTCTTAAGGGAGTAACCTACAGGAATCCTTAAATAGTAGTACCCTATTGCAGGGTATCTATTCAGTAATCTTGGCAGCCATGTTACCCTTTGTCTTTTATCATATTTAGTATGCCCTTCATACACTTATCATGTATCTGGGTGCAGTATATAGTTCAAATCATTTCATCAGGTCATCCACAATGAGGGAATATAGATATCTACGTCTGAGAAATATACGTCTGAACTTTACGACTGCATTGAGGCTCAATAGGGCGAAATACTACGCTTTTGATATTTAAAATATTCAGTAATAGTACTATATTGCTTTTAAGTATTTATTTAAAATCATACAAAATTAAATCTCACGGTTGTTTTGAAAAAGAAGGATAACAAACATACAAACTGACACCACCACAGTTTTATTCAATTGTATGTATATTGTTTGTGCCATTGTATTGGAAAGTAATAATGTAGCAAGTGCTTATACGTAAGTGAATTTAAATTAAGTGAAAACTCCTATCACACGTTGAAATATTGGTAAATATTTTAATAACTGTACTTATACTTACTGTAATTATAATTACAGTAATTAAAGTAAACATGCGAAATCAACTAGAAAACTATTTAATGACATATCAAAGCTGAGATAAATTTAGATCGAGTTATCTGCATATATTCAATTATATTTGCTCTCATTTTGGGACTTTGAAGTTCGTTTTTCTATCTACTAGATTATTATCGAGATATTAAAGTGTCATTTGAGCATAAATCTTGATAGAAGGGGGAAGGGGGGACCTATGGAATATTCTTTTACAACTTCTAATTTTCATGATTAAATAATTTTTTGTTCCTTGAAGGGTCATAATCCTTAAATGTCTTATTTATCTACATTTATAAAGAATGGTGAACATTTAATGCCGCAGGTAAATGTTTGTAAATCGTAAATCAGAGTTAAATTTTATGAAATTTCTCAGTTTTTTAAATAATATGCCCCATAAGACCTTTGGCAGGGGAATTAGGACCTTAGGGTCAAGTACTGATGCCATGATCTCACAATAAAAGATGCTGCTCACTTTCCACTGAGTGATTTACACCAAGCAATGGTTCGACATTTGCTATATCATTTTCAAGTCCAGTTAATATCGATAATAACCTAGTAGAATGCCTTAAAAGAAAAACCTTATTTCAAAACCTCGATTAATGCAAACAAAACTCTTTGAAATGTCATTAACATCTTCTACTGTGAGATCTTGACATCTGTTCATCATTTTCACATAATATCGCCTGATGCGCTAAACTAAATTCAAAAAGTCCTTTTTGGCGAAGAATGTTTTGAAAATAGCTAAGGCAGTTATTTTATAACATTCGTATGAAAGGGTTAGCTATTTATATTTGCTTAGGCTCACGCCATCGTGGTGAGGCACAGACGCGTCCTTAACTCGGGGCACGCTTAACCGCACACCCGCGTTCTCCGTCCTTGCACCCCGCCGCCACCCTTGCAAAAACCCTCACCGTTGGCGTCCGCTTCCTCCCCAGCTCATTCCCTTTTCTGCTTTCGTCAGTCAGACTGTTTGCCCCGTGTATAAGGTGGAAGGAGGACGGGACACGACCAAACCAGTCTTGGAAGCCAACTGGCGCCCCTCTTCCGCTTCCTGAATTATTCAGACGTCTCCTCTTTTCCTCACCCCCTCGCATCCTTTGTTGACTTCCTCATCCTCTCCCTATCCTCCACGGTAACGTAAACCCCCCTTTGCCCCCTTCCACCCCTATTATTCCTCCTTATTTCCTCCCCAAGGGGTGCTCACGGTCCTCACCCCT
The DNA here is from genome assembly GCA_963169105.1 of Ceriagrion tenellum. Taxonomy (NCBI): domain Eukaryota; kingdom Metazoa; phylum Arthropoda; class Insecta; order Odonata; family Coenagrionidae; genus Ceriagrion; species Ceriagrion tenellum. Next base: position 96,270,192 of record OY720643.1, read on the forward strand.
CGCTCAGGGACTTCCCGCAGCGTTTCCATGGGAGTGGGGCAGCCTACCTACGGGATACATCACCCATCCCCCCCCACCACCACCCATCGAGCTCTCTGTTTACATTCCTCTGCCATTTACTCGCTCGAGTTTTTTTAGAAAGTTTTATTTTATCTCCGTTTTCTCTCTTTTAAATGGATAGGAAAACGTCTGGAGTTTTACTCTTTGCGTATTCATCTCAGCAACAGATTCAGATTCTCCGACTCTTTTTGCTAGCGCAAGATGAAAATCTACGTCTGTATTTTTGAAGAACTATGGGTATCAAGGAGTTCGTGGCTTGAGCTCATCTGAAACTGATGGCATGTCTCGGGAACTGGGGTTAGAATGTTAGCAAAGGAAGTGATTTTCCATGAAGAACCATATTGTTACTAGATTGTCCTGATAAGAGCCCTTAGAGTATAGTAAACTACTCCGTTAGTAACACTTAACCCTTGAGGTAGTTTGAGGGAGATAGTTCCCCAGACATAATGGAGACCGTATTCCAATTATATGTTTTAATTTAACGATCAGTAGGACACTAAGATTATATATTGCATTATAAAAAGCAAGATAATGTAGTTTTATTAGTTAAAACTCTAAGTAATTAAATGAAAAAATCTAAATAAGACTTTAACTTGACTCATTTTTTTCACGCGTTATCTATAAAACTCCTTCAAAACGGAAAGTTTTTTTGATCCCGATAAGTTTACTATGGTGACAATAAGATTAATTTTCGAAAATAGTTGAGAAAACATACAAACTACATACCGTTAGTATTTAGGTGTTATAAATGCCACATTTTTTAAGCTAGCTCACTTTGGAGTATATGCACGTACCATTTTCCATGTAAAAGGACTTGTTTTTTTTCGGCAAATACCTCAGAAATTAGTGTGGTAAGGGTTTGAAGTTTTGGTATCTTTGGAAGGTTAAGATATTTTTCTTTAAATGAGACGAAATTCATTGATTTTAAGGTGAAAAGCTATTTTGCTTAATGTACCTTAACTGAGCGTACAGCATTTGCTGCCCGGTAGATTGTTTCCTTTCATTTACAGCAGATCAATCTAATGCACCCGATTTCTCCTCATCCTTACTTTAACCACTAAATCTTTCATTCTTTAGCAATCTTTTCTCCTCTACTCTAGAGCTGTAAGACCTTAGATGTCAGTCACCTTGTCCAAAAGCCGCTAACAAAGAACGCTCTAGCAATCTCTAAGTAATCGTTCACACATAGATTCCTTGGGTTTGACACCGGATGAATTTTTAGGAAACTTTAATTTCTGGCATTAGAAATTCATATAATGACTAAACACAGAAGGTTGATTCATTAGTGTCTGACTACCTGACATGATGTAAAACCCAATAAAGGGTGAGGTAATATATTTTTCTCTTAATTATTCCTCACAATTTTTCGTGCCTGCTGTATGTAACAGTATAGACTGTAATATTCACTTGGCCGATCCTAGCAAGAAATTTACTAATCCTTTGTGATTTTTAAAGCCATTTGTAAATTTAAGGGATCCCCTAGGGTTGTTTTATCGTTTTTTTTCTCAAAAACTAAATTTTTAATGCGCAAGTTGTTCTAAATATTCTAATTTGACAGAAGATAGCGTTTAATGGGAAGTTATCCTAATGTTTGCTTCTGGACGGTACGTGTCACTTCAAATATAACTTTTAGGTCAACTTAAACAATTTATTTCAACGGTTTGGTGGTAAATATACCAAAAAGAGAAATTTTTAGTCCACATACTACATTATGTTTGTAATTGAGGAAAATTGTGAGAGTCACTTTTAAAACACACCAAAGATGCTCATTTAGGAATGAAAACCATGCATATAGTTAGTAGCATTTTCCTTAGTTCGTATGTTCAGTCCCCCATTCTTAATATATAATTAGTCGACTATCGGTCGTCGGTCAGACCGGCCCCTATCGGCAAAACTCACATATGCCTCAACTGGTACTGGCTGAAGAAATGCGTTTTACTATCCATTGGTGCTCCATTGGTGAGTAAAATGAAGACCTGTCAAAACACTGAGTTATTCCATTAAGATAAAATTCACGTTCCGGTTTTGAAGTATTCCATTCTTTCCTGGCCCGGTATCTCAATTATGTAATTCAAATGTCATTCAAATGAATGAAAAAACACCTAGTTTTGATTCCACACTTTATTTAAAGCAACCGACGTAGATTTTATCAGATCATACCATCATAAGGTGTTCTTATCATATACATCATATTATAACCAGATGTTTTTAAATTCATTATTAAGGATTTCCACCGATTAACGCCAGATATAGTGTCATTTAAGTCATACTACTTATCCAAGGAGTTTTACAACTCTCAGTGGTGTTTGCAAACACTATTTTCAAGTCTCGAGACGTAAATAACTTGAGAATGGTATCACTCTCTTAATCAAGGGCTTTTTATTTTTATAAGTTGTAATTTTCACCAGGTGTACACCGTAAATTTTCTTATACACCGTAACTAAATTATATAAATGGTACATCACACCCCTTTTTCTCTCCTTTTTGTTGCACAGTTGATATCTTGTTCCCGCTTTTGCCTCCAGCACACATACACACACAATGTGCCATTAAAAATTTTAAACTTTCGGGAGGTAAATTCAGATTTCTCAGTGAACCAATATTGCAAGCATTAATTAAGCACGCTTCACCAAACATTGGTGAGACTAGCAAATATAATTAGCATCATGGCGTTTTCATAGCTTCCGGAATCAATAAACGGATGTATTCACTGGAGACGTTGGTTGATCGAGTCATTTCCAAAATGCTATTTTTGTGGAATGTCCTTAAAACACATTAATTTAAATAATTAATACACCATCGATGCACCATTTAATCACCCCTTTGTTTGTTAGTTATGACCAGATATTTCATCAATGTTTGCTCATCGAGCTCTGTCCAACCTCTTTATTTTTTTTAGTATGGCTTAAATCCATATTAATCCGAATAATTAATAGGGTAATTGCAAAAAAGTACAAACATACTGCGATTATATAATTTCCTTTGACGTTGAACCACCAAGCGATATGATAAAAGCAAAATATAACTTTAACATCCTAATTCAGAGTTCAAATTATAAACATAAGTTTGGTCTCATATTTTGCATTCATTGAAGGTTGCAATTGGTTAATAATTAATACGAGAAAGTTACGGCTACTTTTTTTAATTTTGTAAATTCGCTGTAAAATTAAATATCCATAAATTATCCCTTCATTTTATACATAGGAATTCATTAAATTTTTAAGTCTACCCTCGTATTTTTCTGGGTGTAGACTTTATAAAGCTTCACACAGAAATAATTCAACGAATGCCAATATTTACAGTACTAAATCACTGTTGAACTAGACGACAGAGTGAAATACTCAACGACGTAATGAAAACGTAATACTCTACGTTATCCCTTAGTACCTGCATGAATTTTAAACACAAAGCAATCTCATATTCTCCTGAAAAGTGTCTTGCAGCTGAAATGAATCTCAACAAACAAAATGCTGGGTAGAGCATTAGTTGAATTTTCAAATACAACAACTTAACCATAATCAACAAATTACTAACAACTAGCATTAGAAAGCTCTGTTCAACAAAAAATCACTTACATTTCCATGATCAACAAACCGTTTGTGACTTCTAGATTTTATTAACAAATTATCAACCGGTTTTTGCTGTCAAACCATCATCAGGCGACAAGTTGATAGCTTCAATGGATCACCTGATGATGGATTGACAGCCAAAATCGGTCAATAATTTTCAATTAAATATTGGCAGTTGGCGATCGTTATGATTTCCCTTCATTAAGTGAATGGTAGGTCTGACTGCTGACTGACAGGTCTATTTGCTGAAATCTAGTCCTGAAATTAAACTTATCCCCATTTATCTAGCTAATTTTCTAAAAATATTTCACTTTGGTGACTTATGAGTCATCTCCAAGACAAAAAAATGAATTCAAGCAAATAATTTGAAGACATTTGGGTAACAATTGAGATAATTGGTACAAATAAAGAAATGGACTCCACAGTGTAGTGAATTTAACGAAAAAAATGGCAGAGGCCATTGATTTTACATGACGATTACATTGTGTCCTACATTTTGACTGCAAAATTTTCAAACATCAACAATACAGTGAATAGAGAGAGTGATTGGTTCAACTGGAAATATTATGCATACAAATTACGTAATTAGCAGAAATACTGAGTTTTTTAGATCGAATTTTTTAGATAGAGGTCGGGCTACTGTGAGTTGGGTAAAACAATGCGAGCAATGCAGGGAGGATTTTTATCCCACAATCCCTCAGCAATGTTTCATTTCACATCTCCAAGGATACAGGGATTCACTAGTTCTACTCATTAAGGGATCTCCCCTATCAAGCCAGGATTTTCAACTCGCTCGTTGCAAGGGCTCCATACGCCGCGCGGAAGGGGTACCGCTGAAAAGCGATTGGGGGAAAGGAGGGGGCTTCCACCGCGTGTTTGCCCTAGATAGGAAATTAAGTGATGGATTCATCACCTAATTCCTTAACTACGGAGAGCCCGATGTGTGTTACAGTGGCAAACTTTCGCGGGATTTTGAACGCCTCGTTAGATGTAAAACTAGGAAAGACACAAAAAAATGTGAAAGAATTAGTCACAGTAAAGATGACAGCGCTCACACAAAGTAAGGCTTGACGATTAAGTAATCTTCAATATGTGCAATGTGCTTATACAGAATTTATGCTTCTTATTTAGAATTGATCCTTTGGTGTTGAACGACCTGAGCAAGCTGCAAACATGCTGGAAAAAACTGAAAACTAACACATTCCATCCAAGCCACAAGAAAAAATAAATGACTAAAAATGATATATAATGGATGAAAACAAAACTTAGTGTTTGAACATATATTTGGATGAAAGGGATTTAAGGCTTTAAGGAAAGAATATTTAAGGAGTACCACAAGGTCTTTCAAAAAATTAATTGTCTAACATTAACTATACTGCTCTTTTAATTCCTTTAAAAATTAAATTAATCATTTTTCTTCGACGAAATCAAATATTTTTTGTAATATCACAAAAGATTAATCACTTATAATTAAGTAAATTATAATAGCTAATTTAGGATGGCATGCAGAAAAAGAGAAACAGATATTGTAGCATTTCGAAAGACCGCCGATGGCCTAATAGCAATCACTTATTTCTAAATCTCATCTTCTTTTGAAGAAATTTTGCAATTATTCATTGTAAAGAAGTAAAGAAAGTTTGACATCTGGTAAACTGCTTGTAGTGGTGTCAGAAAACAGACAAAAGGTATCTTTTTATGCTTCTTTACACGAGATAGATTTCCAAGAATGAAATTTATGTATTAATATTATTAAATTATTTTCATTTTTTACAGCAATAATCGAGGATTAAGCCTATGGTAATTTTGTTCACAATTTACGTTGTTTGTTCCTTGAATTTATTTCTTAAATTTATCACAACAGCTGTCGAAAGACAAGAATTTAACTAAAGGCGAATTTGATGAAGTTTTCAGTCTCTAAAAAATCTTATTGTTCCCTGGGATTAAAATGAAAATTATGGTTACCATAGTAACACTACTTATACAACGACTCTTTGCGAGTATCTGTTTGGACGGAAATAATCTGCTTGAATTCTCAAGACAGTAATTTACCGGGGTTGCCTGCAGTAAAAGCGATCTGAGAAACGACAGTTGACCAAGCGGCTGCAAGTATTTTCCTCATTTGGTAAAGTCCATTAATGAAAAAAATCTCGAAAGATTCAAAAAGAATATATACCCTACATTTTGCCCGGCTAATATGATTAGAGGCAGCAATCTCAACAGATGTCTTGGATGGTGCAGATCATGAGGGTTGATCCGGACTTAAATTTTACATCTTTGAAAGAAAGTTAAATTCAAGGAATCGACCGGAATACTGCAATGTGGGAGACTTAGCAGTTGAATTGTTAGACTAGAAGATTCGATCTTGCATCATAATATTTAGTATTTGTCCTGGTATAATATTCCAAAGGAATTAAAGTAGCACAATTGTATATCTGGGAGGCAAATTGGTACACTAAGGGGGTCTGCCGAAGGCATGTTAAACAGGCATGTGTAGCCAGTCGAATGCGGCCCTTGAGAAGCTCTCGTCCAGAGGATTATAACCCGGCTAAAATCTCGTCTTAGTTTCTTCACCGGTACTTTCGATATGTTTGTTTCTGTTGCCTTTAAGTGTATATTGCTTCCTATAATTTCATATTTTTGGTCAAACACCTTGCTTAGTATCAATTAATGACGGTAACCACAAAATTATTTCTTAGTATATTGTTTTTTAAGTTGTAAAAATACTCCGAAAAGATTTTTATTAAGTGTCTTCCAGTGGCGTTCATGTGTGTCTCTCATGACAATAAGAAAGTGACTCAAATGGCCGTAAGTTGGACATACTTGATCTATAAGGTCTATGTTTACTATGAGAAGAGCACTAATCTGAGAGGAACAATTCTGGGTAGGGAAATAAAACTTTAAATATCTAAACCTATATTATATGAGGACCCCAGGAGCAAGGGGTCTAAGTAACAAAACCATTGTTTAGAGAAAACTTAAGTCAAAGTTGAAAATGCTTGGTACAACCCACTAAGTAGTTAAGAAGCATTGCCTTAGATAGCAACACCTGTCAATAAAATCACTTAGATCCCTTAACCACCTAAAAGATTAATAATTTCACATCCCATTCCTGTACCTAACTTATTTTTTTCAAAAATGTCACTTAGACCCCTTGACTTCTGGGGTCCACATATATAATACAAAGTAAAACTTTTGTAAAACCACACAAAATGTTTTAAGACGTAAGTTTCTCTGCAGTACAGCATCCTCAGTTGAGGATGTCTACCTATCAAATTCTCTTAATTTTTGAACAGATTAGGTCATCATGAAACTTGGAGATAAGATTCCATTTAAGATAGCTGGCTTGGAAGCGCAGAGCGATGGATCCTCACCTGTCGAAGAACCTCACAAACAGAGTTGACGTCTGAGTGGTGGTTCGTGGTGCACATTAATGCAGCGGGATCACTTCCGGCACAGCGCGGAGAGATGATCGAGCCTTGCGCTGAGCAGAGACGTGCTCTTCTAAGGAGCAGGGGGGCATGGTGCTCGTGGAAGACGCACCCGCGTTTACCGTGCATCCGTGGCGAGGGAAGGGGTAGCGAATCTGGTGTACAACGCTTCTCCCCCTCTCTCCTTGGATACGAATGGACATTTCGTGCCCAGAATGTCAATGAGATCGCTATTTGTGCGAGCAACAATCGGGTCGATGACTGTCCGAAGACAATGGTGTCGGCCAACATCGTGGGTGTAAACACGTTTATCCCGAGCGATTCTGTACGCGTCACCATATCCCCATTCCGTTGCCCAGGGGGAGGATACTACGCAGGATTGCTTGAGATAGCAATACAATCCAAGGGGCAATTTTATGCTCCACGATATAAAACCAAAAGCTTTATCTCCGTCCCATTTTACGACACCCAAATTTTACACACAAAATTTTTGTATGGAGGTGCAGAATACTTCAAATAAAGCAAGGAATATCGAGAAAATGCGTACCTAATTCATATTCTCATTTCCTATGCATGTATTTCATATATCGAATTGGAAAGAAATTCAGCAAAATGATGCTAAATGTGTAGCAATAATAGCTGTTTTTGGGTTAAAATGCAGCATAAAAATTATATGATATCCAGAAAAATTACTTCATTATTTACATTACGAATAAGCGAGTAATAACTTTTTATAATCACATAAATTATTCTAAACATTTTCATAGATTGAATTAATAAATGTTGACATATTTTCACGATCTTTTCAATAATTCGAGTATAATCATAAAAATTGTTAAAAGATTGTTAGTTTGTCAGTATGTATAACATTGTTTAAGATAAAAATCAATCTTCAAGTTTTATCAAGGAGTTTGCCAATTTGAGCGACGAAATGTCTAAATACATAGCCATTTGAGAAAGGTAGTTGAAAGAGTTACTTCCGCTAGATCTTACTCGTTGCAGAGTCACATAGCGATATAGTGGGCAATAGATATAGTGACATAGATATAATAGTGCGACATAGATATAGTGGGCAATGTTTAGCGTATTAGGATGATTAAGAAATGTAATGATATTTAAAAACTATGGAAAATACTTCCGTGGCTCAATGGATGCAAATTGAATACATTGAACCTCAAAGGTTCGTGGGTTCAGCAATTAACTGCCGTAGTAGATAGGAAGAAATGAGTATGCTGCTGCATAGATGTCTAAATGTGAAGAGACCTCAATAGTATTTCCAAAATATTTTGCTTTTTTTTCGCGAGTCTTCAAAAACCGAAGGAGAAGTGGCTTAGCTAAAATTATATGCCTTTAAAGTATTTCATTACCATGTCCCGACAGTCAATTTGTTTCCACCAATTTATCTATTTCTATTTCATTCGTTTTCCTCATATATTATGTCTGTTATTTTATCGCTTATTCAGAATTTTTTCCATAAGTGCACAATTCCATTAAAGCCTTCACAATACCGCATATTTACACGGTGCGTGTCAATAGATGTTTCTAATAAGTTATCTAGTTTATTCTTATTGATTATTCAATCTTCTCTTGCTGCTAGAATTATTTTTCAATTCTGTGGTTTCTACTTATGTATGTATTTGAGGATACTTTTCTAGCTTCAGTCTTATTAGTAACTATTTGTGTTATCTACAGCCCTTTTGTTTTTTTACAAAATTATTTGATCACCCAGATTTTGTTTCCTGAATTAACGACCTAGTTCATAACATGTAAACGACCTGTTTGCTTTTGGAAAATGGAGAATACTAATTATTGATAGACGACGTAAAGAGCCCTGAGAAAAGTTATCGGCGTTACCAGCAACCTCAAAAACGAGGGAATACAAGAATTTTGATTTTTTGAACAATATTTTTACATGTTGTCAAACATTTTACGTATTCTTTCCAGCTCTTTGACAACGTAGAGCTCAAAGCCAAGGGCAGCTTCGTCCCAGGGGAGTGCACACACGGTACCAGCCCCACGCTTGCCTTTCTCCATCTCCCGCAAATGCGATCCAGCCTCCTGTCCCCGCCAATGACGCCGCCGCCACCGTTGTGGGTGGGACGTGTTTGCATTGGCGATGCTCGCCGGCCCGACGCCTCTCTGATCAATGGCCGATCGTCACGTCCGCCGGAGGTCATTCTCTCCTCTCGTCAAAACGGGACCGGCTCAAAGATTGACTCTAGAAGGGTGCCCCGTTGGGAGATGACGAGCCGTCCACAGGGCGACAGACACACAAAGGCTCTAAGTTGAACAGTGGGGACCTGCTTTCTCTTCGGTGGTCTTCCGTGTGATTTTCCTCGAGTCCAACGCGTCACCAACGTTCATCTCACAAAGTCAATCTTAGAGGTTAACGTAATGGATGACAAAGATTCTTGAATTAACTCTCCAGCATCAACCACACATGTGGTGATTTATAATTTCCAATGCTTAATTCACGTACTGACTTTGATAAAACTCAAAAGCACAGAAAGGCATTTATTGTTACCTCTTTAACATAATGAATAAATAACATAATATATAAGATACATGCATGAAATATAAATGAAGCATTAATGTAATTGGTAATGCTTCAGATAGACTTAACAGAATCAACTCAACAGCATCAACCACGCATGGGGTGGCAAATAATTTCGAATTATTATTAAATCACGTACTGAGTTTGATGGAACCTTGGCAAGAAAGACATTCGTTATGATTTATAATACATCAAACTTATAACTTAAATATATGATACGTACCTACATGAATAATAAATGAAAGATTATTTTATTTGGTAATACTTCAGATAGACTTGAATCTGTAAAACATGTTGGGAGGCCGCTGACCCAGACTCATCGAAAATCATATATATTCAGCAGCATAAACCTTATGAATTCCATCACTCGAGTGATGAACAATAAGTAAGAACCAAAATGGTGGTGGATCAAATAGAGCATTGTATCAGAAATGAAAAAAACACATATATTGACTCCTAACATTTCGATGGTCTGCCAAGAACGTCCTTCTCAGAGGAGTTGTGCGTGCAGCATATTTTATTATCGTCTGTCACTCTGAAAAAGGTGGTTGTTAGCCGCCGAAATATTTATACTTGTTAAATTCCAATTTCTTTTTGTGCTTCTATGCCGCTGTTAGTCACGTCTTTGATGTCATTCATGTACTATTGACTTCACCACGCATGATTTTTTCTAGTTTAGTTTCCTGGTTTATTTTCATATCTCTACCTAATAAAAAAACCTGAAAATAAAGTCTCTAAAAATATCATTCTTGAATTTTCATTCATTCATATGTGGTACAACACCGCATTACTTTATTCAAGCACCTTTAATATTCAAATAACGTACTGAATAAAATACGGGAGACGTTTCATTATAATCTAGTGGACGATATAATGATAAAGGCTTCACACTTCACACAGAGGTTTGTCGTTAAATTCAACGTACCTCAGCACCGCTCAATCGTACTCATCTAACTGAATTTCTAAATCGCAGCACGAAGCAGAATTTACAACGGTGGGAGATTGGTTTCAGAATGCCCTTGTTCTGAAGCAACTCGGGATCCGTTGCTTCATTTGAATCATCCCTTCACGGTCACAGAACACGTCGGATTCGAGGAATGAATTTTGCGTGTACTCGATCAGAAATGGAAGGCTGGCGGGAAGCGGAATAAATCCTCCTCTTCGGAATTCCGAATCCTTCCTCACTCGTTCAACGGAAATGGCAAAACGCATGGCGTGCCTGCGAGTCGCTAATGCTAATCACAGACAGTGTGCCAACATTATGGCGAAGAATTGCAAGCCCCGCGAGGCATCTGAAATATTAAAACTGCGCTCTTCCACCTGTCGCAGCTTCTACGGGATTGTACATGGGAGGCGGGAGAGGGAAAAAGGCCTGTCATGAATAAATCATCATCAACCATCAATCACCATTTTTCAGTTTAATTTCTGACGATTGAAAGAAATATAAAAGCTCAGAATTCGAAGAGAAAAATAGAATCGTACCTGCTGAATCTAGGTCGTATTTATTTTTTCCGGGGTCATTTTCAGCGCCACAGTAATGAGGTTCAGTACTTTTGTTTTTTATTTTAAATCCTGAGAATTCACAGGGGTATAAATAATGTAACACAAATTACTTCTAAAGTGGGATTTTTCAATATTTAAAATGCATCCTATTTACTTTTCACATCTAAAAAAATATTTTACTTTAAAACATATACTGACCGGTTTATACGTCAAATTGCTATAAAACAGTGAGAAATTATACAAATACCGCAAATTCTTCGAAAACCTAAAAAAAATATCGTTTATATTTTAATATCTCTCCAAGAAAAAGAAAAATACTCTCCTACTGACAGAAACTTAAATTTTGCAAAATATTGCAGAACCTTTCATACCTAATTCAGTACAGGCTTTTTTTGGAAATATGCGTTGCAATATGACATTTATTGAATAAATGTCTAAAAAATGTGTCCACATGATGGAACTTTCACAGATCAAAGCATTTGACCGATTTCCGATCCCGATCGGCAACTGCCACAACTTGGTTCTTTAACAAATTGAACACAATCAACACTATGGATTAGCTTGTTCTTTTTAGTTATTCAAGCAAAAATCGGATAAATTATAGGTAGTGCATCTGTTTTATAAAATAATAATGAAATGTGATCCATGGCTTCTAACAAGGGCTATTTGAAAGAAAAACTATATGGTTAAAGCCCATGTAGCGATAACTTACTGGTTATATTATTTTTGCATATTTTGAATGAGCAATAGAGCACTCTGTCAAAGACGGAAACAAAAGTTCAGCAATGAAATTATCCAATAAAAGCACAATGAATTGAACAAAGTCTTTACGCTCAAACTTGGTAAAAATCCATTTTTGCTAATTTTTCCTTATTGAGGAAGTAAACGATATACCCCAATATTTACTTTTTTAAGGGATTGGCTAATGAGAAATTTTGTGCAATAAATTAATGAAATGCCTAACTCACCTCGCCAGTCATCATTTTTCTAACTCAACCACCCTTAAATTAAGACTTTACATTATTCTAACATATTGATGATGAACTTTCCTTGTAGATTGAAATATGGCGTGAGAGTAAGAAGAAAATTCCATTTATGAGCCATAAATAGCAAAAAAGAAAACCCAATTTTTTAGACTCAGGACGAGTGCATAGATATTTCAAACCGAGATTGACGGAACATTCATGTCGTTTAGAAAGCTGCCGCGTCATCTTTAGAGTTTTAAGGCTTTTACGATGAATGCATCAATGTTATCAGTGCTCTTTCCTAACTGGGTTATTTTTTCACGATAAGAGGCTTTCAAAAGTATTCCGCCCCAAGATGAGAGAACCTTTTTACTCGGAGTTTACGGTCCCCCGCGATACGTTTATGAACGAAAATTTTCAAAATGATAGCGTGAACTTTTCATCAGCGTGGAAATATAAGCACTTAAAGCGGAAAACGAGAGTGCCTTAACAAAAATTCTTATCAATTGCCTTGAAGCGGCAGAAAACCTAAAGTCCTTCAAAGAAAGTTATGATAGTGCCGCCTCTGTTGACTCTGCGTCGACGGAATATTTAAACATTCTCTGTCAAACTTCACGTGATTTTTAGAGTGCACGATTCATGTGTTCGATTAAAATGAGAGAAAATATAATGAGATGACCTTAGTTCATATTGTAAAAAATCATAGACTGGCGACTATCCCATACGCCGTGAACATTATGGTAATAGAACATCTGGTGTATAATACATCACCAAGAGAAAGAAAGCGGATTACTTCAATTTAGGCGTACTACATTTATGCCAGTACGGAGAAACTCGTACTTAAAGAAATTAATCAATACTAGAGCGTGCCATGCATTCCGTTCTTAGTACGCAACAAGTTTTATAATAACCAAGAGAGAAACAAGAAAGAAGATTAGGATGATTTTTGCCGGATAATCCATGATCAATAATGTAAAACGAACGTGAATTTTTGGGTAGGCACAATATAACACATTCTGCAGTACTTCAGATGTTGATTTACTTGGTTTATATATTCATGCAATAGAAATGAACAAAGATAAAGCTTCCATTTCGCTTTATTGAGAGAAGATATACTAGTGACTATTTTAGTTTTTTGGACATAGTAAATTTTAGAATAGTGCACATTCATCTGATTTCAATGATATTAGAATGGTCAGTAGGTATTACATACGTGAGTCTCAAATAATGAACATTTTTAGCAATAACGATTAATTTTAAATATGACCATTAATTTTTAATTATGACAGAAAAATGGTTTGTGAGTAAAGTGTATAACAATCGAGAAGCTTGCGGATATGAAACAATCAATGTTGAAGCATTCACCTAACATCTCATTGATATTTAATTTATTCAAAAACTCTGCATAAAAACAATAAATAATCATGTAATTTGTTTGTCCACCGAAACAAATAAATGAATGACACTTTCGGCCTCGAAAAATGACACAACACCGAATAAAAAGACTAATAAATTCCTCACGAATATTTGTCTCTTTCATTTCTGTTATATTGGACAGTCCGTCATCCGCGCACATCATATCAAATTGAAAACAGAGGTAGGGAAAGTTTTAGCTGAGAAACGGTTTTGAGGACACAGCGATGGGAAGTCCGTAATAAGGAGGGGCGGGCATGGGTTAGATTGTACGAGCCCTGTAAACGAAACACAAGCGATCCAAGCGATTAAATGTTCCCGACCACACGTTTTCAAGTACCACCTCATGCCCTCCGTCCGAACAACATATCTACATTCATGCACTCCCATAACTTTACATCGGAAAACAATTTTTGTACACCAAAATATTAAGAAAAACATTCTTGTGATCAATTTTTAGTGATAAATGTCAAAATGAACATCTCTAGCAAAGATGCCTTGATTTTTACATGAGTATTGTCCAGCATCTAAACTAATGATTTAAATCTTCACTCACAGATGATATTTCTATAAAACACACTGCCAATAAGTGACCATGGCATCAGTTGATAGACTCACTCATTAACTTTCACTTGGCCGGAAAGTTCACGCGATAGCATACCGAAAACATAAGTCTTACTTCACAGAAATTTTAACACGTGATGGCCAATATCCGCAATGAATTCCCTAGCGTAACTTGTGCATGCACGGTCTAATGGTAATCGATCTATTGAAAACCACATAAATAAATTACTTATATCGCAGCAGAAAAACATCGATTTGATGGAGAAAGCATATTCAAGGTTTCGACTAAAACTGTTCATAAAATTCATAATTCCAGGGAAAATCAGTAATAAATAAATATTGGAATATTATAATTTCTGTTTGAAATTCATAAGAGAATGATTGCCCCAATTTGAGTAAAGTGCGGTACTGTCATGCAAATGGCCCTGGAGTCGGCTCCAATGGCTGGATAAATATTGTCATTAAAAATAAATTCCTGCAACAATCTGCAAATTTTGTATTTTAATTTTGGGTTTCAATAGGTAGGTAAACTAAGATTGCAGTAAAGAAGGTTGTTATCTCGTTGTCTGGTATGAAGACAAAGGATGGTTTTGACCAATAGTCTCATAGGTAAAGGGTGGACAGGTGGTAGAAATAGTTATGGTAGGATAAAGGAAAACTGAATTGGCAGTGACCTACTACAAACGACGGACGTTACAGCAATCATAGTTTATGGTGGTTCCTTCAAGAAATACTATTTTGATCACATCATGGACACTCATAGATCTATATATCCCCTTTTAGACTGAAACAGCAAAATGTTACCTTGCCAAGCAATTTTTCATGAAAACTGAACCTAAATTACATGGCGTTCAATAGATTGTATGAAAAAAAACACGTGGAAAATAGCATTTTTATCTAAATAGATACCAATTTAGTGGAAAACTGTATTAAAATACGAAAATTCATGGAGAAATAAAGTAAAATGTTAGGAACGAGATATGAATTTTCGCAAACGGGACCTCATGGCGTAGGGATTTCCAGCAGACGACTATCTGATGCGGCGGAACTGACGCCACGAGAATCCGCAAGGATGTGGAGAAGACTTTGCAACCTGTCTGGAGGAGGCATTTAGTTATGTAAGCCCTGGTCTGGAAAGACACACAGACACTCGTTGTATATTGTCTCGAGTCAATAAAGGAGTCTGTTTGGGAAGACTTGAGTCTCATTTCAGTCTTCGTGACTATTCCTGCTCAAATACCTTACGTAATTTAACAATAGATATATCTTGCTGCTTGATTTTTGAGTTATATGGTAACTACTGTGAAACTTAAAGTAAACATGTGGCTTTTACTTCTAAATCACAAGTCTTCACCAAAAATATAGATGTGGAATAGAGAGTATTTCACATGCCTTGATTTTGGTCTGCAATTTCTGGTGGATTTCATCAAAATTTTTAAAATCATTTTTGAAAAAGTTGGAATATAATGTTTATTTTGACTCTTGTAGTTGAAGTGTAACCTTTTTGAGGACACATCATCGGAAGAGAATAATTATCAGGCAGAGATCTCTACTCATCATCTAAGTAGGTATTTTTATTTCCAATGAAAATATATCCTCCTATGTGGGGATATAAAGCGTTGTCCTTACTGATGGAAAACTAGCAGCAAAATTGATAACATATAGATCAAACGAGAAAAAAGTAATAGAGTAATGAATTTAAAATGGTATTTGTGAGAAAAGTACGTAAGTTAGGATCACATATAATTAGCCTACATTAAAGGGATAGTTAGCTCAAAGTATAAGTGGGGAATGTTTTCGTAAAGTGTTCCCAAATTTGAACTTTCAATAAAGATGAACGGAAATAATTTGTTGACGCATGACTCATAGTGCTATGGGAGGCTACTCACGATTTTTTAAACAGAAAAATAATCTATAAAAATAAGGTGCTGGTATTGAAAATTGAGGAACAGCATTTACGAGGCCCTGGAAAAACAAAAGGAATACGTTTTGATTGAACAAATTTTTCAGAGATGTAGAATGTCTACATACTATAATAAAGGTAACTACGAGAGAAAAAACCGTAGAGGTAGACAGGTAAAAAGTAGTAAAGATAATATAAACAGTGTCGGATGCACATTCTACACTGCAATAAAACGACTGGTAGAGGATGAATATCAATGGAAGAATTCGATGCCTACCAAAACATGGACAGCAAGTCTTAAAAATGAAGATCGAACCAGCCTAAATTATTTCAGTTCAGTGGTTGGTCATAAAGTTACGCCGTCAAATGGATCACGTAGCACTGGGCTTTCTATCACGTCACCTCGTTTTTCCGTCTGAATTCCAAAGACGCATGCACGTCGAAAAAAGGAAAATCCATCCTATCGTTACGGGGATTGGAAACCTTAAACAGATAACTACTCTAGCTATCCAGCTCCCACTTTCCGTATGTACGCAGTGTCCCACCCCTTTCGCGAAATCTCTGATACCACCACATCGCCTCGACGGCACGGGGAAGTGTGCGGAAGCATAAATAACTCCCACGAGAGTCCTCCATGACATACGCGTCAGAACAAGGCCATCATGGCCGCGAGGCGCAAAAGCTTACACACTCCCCGTCCTAATGGATCCGCAGAAGTGAGAGATGAATTACACGTTGTCGGACAGTATCACTGCGAGCATTGTCGTGTCCCTTTGTCCACCACGATACCCCAACCCTCACCCCAGACCCTCAATTCCTCCGCCCCTTCCTTTAGATCAATCGACCCGCAATACTCAGTCCTAACCCCTTTGTTTGTTATGCCTCAATCAGTTCTCATTCCTGATTCATCATATTTGAACGAATTTCTTCAATTATTTTATACATTTTGCATTTATTCAAGGATTTTAGAAGAGGAGTCCAAATCATCCTTGTTTTTCTTTCCATCTGTCTGCTTTATTATCACTTCAAAGTTAAAAAAATCACAATATTCTTCCCTTTAACAAATATGTTTTTACCTTAACAATTAATCTATTCTTTATACTAACCTAAACCTGTTTTCATTACTGAGCATTAAAGTTTTCAAAATTGTTATACTTTTCCGCGGAGTAATGTTACATCGACCTCTTGAAATACATAATTTCGAAAATTTTCTAGCTATTTTGATATTTCCCATTTTTTTAAACTATACCAATTCAAGTTAAGATAAACATCTAATCAAGTGTTAATTCAAGAAAAACATTTACGATACGGTACATATACGCTCTTATTGAACAGCGCCTTGTAAGAGAATCAATTCTTATATACGTAGGTGATTTTAAAGAGAAATTATTTTTAATTTTTGTTCATAAGAAATCCAAAACGGTAAAATACCCTCATTACAAAGCAAACTTCTTTTAATACTTAAACTTTAGAAATTTGCTACATCATGACTAGTCATTCGGATATATCCATTTTATAGCACATCTGTTGGTTCATATTTCAATTTTCATTAATTCAGTTGAGTAAATTATGCTCCTTGCATCTTTGCAAATTAATATCATAGCATCCATGACAATTTTATAAATCTCCTACTGGTGAAGGGACGATATAATACGTTAAATAAATCACCTCTTAAATCATCAAATTCAGAGACAAGGGGTAATTATATAGTACGCATAAGAAGAACGCTCCTGAAATTATTCTAGATGCAAGTAGCGAGGAGTATCGGGATGTAAAAAATGTCATTCGATCCTTTTCTTCCTACGGTTGCAACAATTATTTATCAATTTATCAATTTAGAAATACACAGACACTCATTTATCTCCGAACGTCCTAGCATGCAAAAGCCCTCCCTCCCAATCGAATGCCAAATTCATTGGAGGTGTCTCGTTCGGCTAAAATGGCCGCGGACTTCGATAGGGACCCATAAACATTTCATCCGACCTGACTTACAGCGTTTTGTGGCCAGGGGTGGGGGTTTGGCCACGGTTGTTTGATTAAAGGGACATTGGGCGTGGATGAGTCGGGTAGAAGTATCCCCTATTTAAACTTTATATTATGTCTAACCCATAACGTCTCATGTTCCACTAAATACCGATAATGATGATATACACATGAATACTCAGAGTCTAATGGCTCAATACTGACGACGTGTCAATCCAGATTTTTCACAAAACATTAGTATTTTCACACACATTAGAATTTTTGGTCACACTGGAAAACGAACGAAAATTCAGGTGACTCTCGCCATCAAATGAGGTTAGTAGATAGTCTTAACCCTCTATAGACAGAATTATATAGCATTAGCATGAATTACACTGCTACTAATTTGGTTTATTTTAAAGTGCTATATTTATCATTTCAAAAAATTGCAATTTATTTGATAATTATATTATTTTGAAATGTGAAGTATTTGTATTTTTTAGATTTCATATAATGTTATGCTTTACATAATAATATTTGCATAAGGCATACTTCAACATTCCCGTCATAACGTATCTTTTTTAACTTTCTCAGTTTTTTCTTCATATGACAACTGAAACTATTTATTTCAGAGCTCCAACGGGCACGCAACTTTCCACGCACTTAATCCGAAGTGTTGTAATTGTGTCTAGGGCAGCAATTAAATGGAAAAGCCTCTTAGAAAGCAGATATTTCAATGATTTTGAAACGTAACGAATTTAACTTGCTCGTCTATAGAGGGTTTAATAAGCCCAGTAAATGAAAATAATTATTTTTCCATCCTAAAACTCATCCCATTACAATTAATCCGCCTCAAAAATAAAAGGTAAGGTAATGAACAACATTAGTATTTTTCATTAATTTACTCGCATAAATAATGATTCCTAAATCATATTCTGCATGTATTTATCTTAAGTATAAACGTCATTTTAACGCGTAGTCTTGTTACCGAATCAAAATTTTAAGATAACCTGTAGACGTAAGAATGCCATTATCAAAATTCCGATTCATTGCCTTAATTCCTCTATTGTTGCTAACTTCACCGATATTAATATTTCACATAATGTTTTTGTTGCATATTGTGCTTCTTTTTTTCTAAGTATATCTGTTTTAGGTGGTCAAAAACAATATTTTCCATTAAATTTGGTTTTTAACTCATTAATGACGTTATAGCCACAAAATTATGAAATGACTCGAACAAATCTGATTCAAGATGGACTCGAGTAAACTTTAATTCTTCACCTGACTCAGACAGATGCTAGAACATCTCCTGAATTGATAACAATGAAATGATTTCAACTATCTAATTCTTATTCTTAATTTATTTTGTGTAATTAAAAAATGTCTTCTTTGGTTACATCTTGATAGACGAAATTGAAAGCAGGTGGCTTATGGTATCCTAGACAGTTTTGGCTGGAGACACTTCTCTTGAGGTTAAACCACATATTTAAAGAAATTAGGAGGCAAATTGAAAGTCAAAAGTAGGTTAAAAGTATTATTAAAATATAATAATTAAAATTCAAATAAGTATTTTAACCCATATACATTAAATTTCGCATCACGGGAGCTGAGTTTTGGATTTACCCCGAAAACACGAATATGACCCCTTGACTACTCTGAACCAAAATAAAATTTCCTCGTCACCCATCGTTCCTACTATATCATTATTTCACGCTGGTGGAAATACTATTTTTTTCGTTGAATATCATTTTATTTGGATATTACACCGAGTAAGTGAAGTGGATATGACACTCCTCGTACGTAGCATTTAAAAAGGCAAATATAATTGTCAACTATTGCGGATGAGACTACATGAGCAAAGTGGCGTGAAAACATTCCAAAAGAGGTTAATCCCAAAAGACGTTAATCATTGAGTCATATGAAGCAGAGGTTTATGCAAGAAAAATTCTAGAGTGATGTTTATTTATCGCACGTGTAAGTTACAAAATACTCGTCAAATAGACATATATTGACGTTAAAGATGGAACTTAAATAGCAAGGGGTGAATAATTATAAAAAATATAAAAAAATAGAGCTTTAAGTTAAGAAGCACACCACCCATACATTTTTCCCCCTTCATGTTACGTCATTACCTCGTTATGCTGGAATACGTAAGAATAATAAGTTTCTATTTTGCTCTTCCCGCAAATATAGACCATTGAAAAGATATTCTTATGATATCAATGTAGGTCTTTTCAGCACAAGGCTCCATTACTTTTTTTAAAGAGGAACCCAGATATTCTTGGCCCTTTGAAAATTTTTCAAGTGCTTTTCGCTCTAAATATTTTGAAACCAAACATCCTGGCCCAGGAAAATGAAACTCCCATCTTTTGCGCGGGAAATACACTTGTGGCGAGAAAAAGCAAGGCGGTCTCTGAAAAGATACTGAATAAAAGCGTCACAGAGGGGAGCCGAAACATTTTTAGCGTCGACGCCGTCTCGAATAAAGACGAGAAGGACCGAGTAATCAAAACAATTCCTTTCTCTCTGCGAAGTCGGAAGATCTTGCAACAGCATTGAACGATTTCAAAGCTCTCGCCATTATAAAGTGGAGAGGTACAGCACGGAAATCTAATTCACAAGCATCCTACGAGACGGCTCAGGCAAATGACATTCTTTTGAAATAAGAGACACTAAAAAAAGGTAGATGGCTTGTACAAGTGGTATCAAAACATGAACACAAGCAAATTAGGCATCTTCCTATGCGAGTATCCCTTCTTTTTTACCTGAATCCAAAGAAAGGGAAGAGAACATCGTCGGTGATTGACCACCGTGGTTACTGAGATCACACACCTACACTCACGCCGTCCATGAAATCAATTTTTACACTAACTAAAATGCTCGCAATGAATCACTTTATTTTTTTAGGTCGACTTTACCAATGTGTTGCGGACAATATCAGTATTTTTATGTACCTTCTATTTTATCTTAAATATGGCCAATAAATCTTTCCTGCATTGGAAGTTAATTTTTGTAATATTGGCAGCCGAGATGACGATTAATACTCATATTCCTTCTGTTCGGTAACAAACTACTTCAAAACAAAGCTTCCCTCCTGTACAATGGGTTTCATGAGACGAATGCCAGCACTTTTATTGTTGAAGCATTGTAGAAGAAAACAAGGTAAAGGGTATATATTTTTCATATTTTAATTTTAGATAGTAAAAATTTATACACCCATACACTACTAGCTGTATATGCGTTACTGTCACTAGAGCAAATTGACAATATGGAAGTCCACAATTGGTCCTTTGCAGAAGTGACCAAAAGACCATCAAGGTCAACAATCATTTCGCCATCAAGGATTATCGTGTTTCTTTTTTACGATAAGAATTTATCTATGTGAGGAAGACAGATTGTTCTTATTATTACATTTGATCTGCAGTAACCATGCCTTTTAGGGTTAAATACGTTTTTGGCCCAGCCTACCACAAGAATGTTTTGAAGTAATAATTTTATGTTATGAGATGGCCATGAATTGAACTCTTAAGTGTTGCTTAGTGTAGTGCGTGTTGCTTAGTTGCGTAGTAGCTTAAGTGTAGCACATATACCTCTTAATAAGGATCTCAAGTGACAATCAAGTCATTAATTTTGTTCCTGGATAATGACATTGAAAATTTGGCATCAATTTATCACCCTTTTTACACAAAGTACAAAGTATGTGAAACAAAGGAGAGCTTCAAACAATTCCGTCGTAAATGTGCTGACTGTTGATGACTGGAATGAAGCTAGTGACTCTGTTTCAAAGCATATACAACAAAATGTAGGCATTAATGGGATGTTTTAAGTGAATATGAATATAATACATTTGTGGTGTATTTATTATTATTAAAAAAAAAACAATGAATATATCTTTTTATTTAGCCTGAAATGCATAAAAATCTCTCTGCGCGATGAATGCGAGCAACCAGATACGTCCTCTATTTCTGGGCACGTCGCGACAGAGGACGTTAACCCGCAGAAGCAACGTGAACTCCTTGTGCACCAATCAAATGGCGTTGCTCTGTACGAATCTCACAAACTGAATCCTGCAAGAGAAAGAGTCGCGGAAAAAATCTAGTGGTTTTCGAAGCGTACGAACGAGGAAAATAGGATGGCAAGCCAAGAGACGAACTGTGGGCGGATTCTTAAGAGGAGCAACGGTGGCTGGACGGCGAGTTTTGCGATGATCAAAAGGATTGCACAAACCAACTATTCACCCTGTATTGCTCCTCTTTACCTTCAAAGCATCGCGCACATTTCAATATTGCAGTGCGACATATGCGTAAGTTGTGTTGCAAAAGACATGACAAAGTCAAATAGATTACAAGATGAATGGAACGGGATAAGAATAGGCAAATTTGTTAAAGGCCTTAGTCTTTTACTAACACTCCACGAATTACAGTGGTGAGTTAAGAATAGAACCTAAACGATTATCAAAGGCAAAAACAGTAAGTATGCGCAAACTTTCATTCCAAAACTAAAACGGCCAGCATATTTGCAATCATACTATACAGGGCATATATTTGCCTTGACCGGTCTTAACCTTGTCTTTTATCCCCTACGCTCTTTATACATTCCTGTTTCAATTATATTTCGTATTCCAAATGATGCTTAGAAATCCTTAGTCTTGAAAATAATTTTTTTATCTAAGTAACTCTACACCTACAAAATATAACACTCAAAATACTTATTTGATCACCTTTCAATGAGCTAAATTCTCTGTCTCTATCTAAGAAATGCTATACTCAGAAATACTTTATAAATTGTCAATGCTTCAAAACACTCCAGATCGATTCGATATGGGCATTGAGGTAGATAAAAAGGGTATAGGGCCATCGTAATGATACCTGACAAACGAGATGTACACCATATTTATTCCCCCTGTTCTTCCATTCCTCGTATATGGATGACGTGGAGGTATGACCTCGTTAGAGAGCATCACGAATTAATTTCCTAAAGCTAAGATGGAGATAAAAAAATCAATTGTCAAACGACTAGTGAAGAAGTACATTGTTACACAATAAGCTACATTTATTACGTAATAAAATCCTCATCATTACGAGTAATATGATAACTAATTAAATTACAACATCCAAATCAAATTTGTTACCAGTTAAAAACTAATAAACATAAATTTAAAATATATTTAAAGTGTAAATACAGTACAAAAGGAAGAGTTTAGGCTAAAAGTAAGTCCTGTAAATATATTAAATTATTAAAGAAACCAAAATTTATATTCTAGCCTAAAAGGCAATCCTTTGGGAAATGTGCTTCTGAGCTGCTTGCTATTTTATGCTATATACTAAGGATATGTCATATTCCCTCCACTGAAGTTTCATTGCCATACGCATCCTTATTCTAATACTCGATAAAATATTCTAGCACAAACCTAAACTACATTTTTCAATTTATTCCTACTGATTTTTATCATAATTCTTTAGTCAACATGTTTCGTTACTTGCTACTGATATTTCACATAAGGTATCCCTTGGTTATAAGTATAGGCAATTATTCTTTCTATTTATTTTTGAGATATCCAAAGTAGATCCTAGTTTATAAAAATACAACTTGTTAGTTATTGGGAAATCAGAGACATGTAAGGAGACAATAAAAACATTAAAAGCTAAGTAAACCGTACCACCGCTGCAACAAAAAAAAGAAGAAAAAATCTCGAAAATCGAATAACTTCTCTTTCAACAGTACCGCCTAAAATCTGCTGTGATCCAACTCTTGCTCGCAGTGCAATCGCCGATGTGCTATTTGCGAAATTATCCCTATCCATTACCGCTTTTGGGATTAAAGGGAAACCACACACACCGAACCAGGTTTCCAGAGCGAGAAGCAATCGTCTGGATTCGGAACGGGATGAGACATCCGGACGACCGAGTTTTTGAATGAAATTCCGAAGCGATAATTGACGCCTCCGCGCCGCGCCGCGGCGAAAGAGGCGGATTCGACTCAAAACACTCCCGCCTCTCTCCGCCGTGAGGTGGGAAACGACGGGAAATAGGGCCGAAGTGGCGAGGGAGTATAGACGAGAAGTAGAGACGTATACATATATATATATATATATAAACGAACAGCGGGATAGGCAGTTGGGGAGGTTTGGAAAAGGAGCACAATCTGAGAAGCATGAGCGGCGACAGGGCCGTAAATTCCGAAACTCAAGCAAATCTTCCGCTCGGCGGGTTTTTTTTACAATAAGGGGAGAGTTTAAAGGGAGTGTGAAGAGGTGGGTGGTTCCAGTTAAAAAAGAGCTCTCTTCCTTTTTTCATCCTTCCAATCGCAAGGTGCTAATGGTCTGGGGGGGGGGTCCTCCAATGCACTCTCGCCATATTGATCGAATTGGAATCAGTGTGCTTGCTTGCTTGCCGCTCCTGCTATGAGGGCACGGGATGTGGGAACAGCGTGAGGCTGGAGTTGGGTGTGTTTGAGGGAGGGGCGCGTTGTTCCCAACACAGCCGAGCATTTTGCAGCCGGGGGCGAAGGGGTGGATGGGCGTCTCAAGCACGAGTTGGAACGTGCTGATGCAAGCGAATGCGACCGCCTGCGAATCGAACTTGATCGCGGCTTCAGGGATGACTTCACCTGCGCCGCCGGCCCCATTTAAAAGCGGACACATACGCCAAAGTGTTTCGCAAGGTCTTTGCAAAACTAAAATATAGTTCAGAGCAAAAGACCTAGAAACACCTCGGCGCTCTTCATTCAATACAGAAATCGATATGCCTTCATAATACGTAACAGAACTGGTAAGATATAACAGATACGAATCATCTAAACATTTAGAAATCACTAAATTACAAAGATAATTAATCTTAAACTCCATTTTTACAATATAAGTTGAGATATTAAAGATGCCGATCGATATGGATTAAAAAAAGCCAAATAAATGTTGTCTGGGTAATGGAAATAATATCCTCATTGGTAACTTTAATTAAAGCAGATTATAATTATTTTTATGTATACAAAAACTATTTAGGGAGCTGATCTATATATATAAAATTTAATTACTTCGTTCTGCTTCTATAAAACTTAATTTTAGTATTATCAGGGTTAAAACATACAGCAAGTAAAATGAAATTATATTTTAAAATTGATGAGATACAGATTATACCTTGAGATTAAATCATTAATATGAGTGCATTGATGAGAAAGGATTTAACAGAGCAGGCTGAGTGTGATGTAATTGGAAATGGTAACAATTTTTGCATGGTATCAATAAAAAGGGAAAGATTTTGTGAGAGCTTAAATTAAGTGGGCAATTGAGGGAAACTCTAAGCTAATCTTCAATTTGATGTATGATGATGGCGTACAAAAATTCATTACAACTAGAAGCCGGTAGATTCAAAAGGCTAAAAAGTGAATTCATAAGGTCACAGATGAGGCCAATTTCATTTATTAAATTACTTTTCCGAATGTGAATTTTCACTAAGGAAAAGTCATTTCCCTTGATTGTAAATGAAACAGGTTGTAATTTCCACAAAAAAATAGGCCTAGGATTACGACCTAGGTTTCGTCACTGTGCGACATCATCACCTGACGAGATCGTTAAAATAAAATTCTAATGTGAAAATTAGAGTGTTTAAATGTATAATCATGAAGTTATTCCACAAAGTTACCCCTAAAACCATCACTTTCATCATTTTCCTTGACCACGACTCGTATCCGGATCCCTCGGTACCGCGCCGAGGGCTTTAACCAGTTTATCTTCAGAGGTTTAATTCCCCTCAGTGTAATTTTTCCATTTCATAACTTCTTATGAATGAAGTCATACAATACGTATTACTTCTTGATTATATACAGGCTATCCACATTTTAGCCTAACAGTTATGGAATAACTCATCAAAAATGCACAACACTAGAAGCATATGCAATATGCAATCTCTAAGGTGAATTTTTAAAATGCAACAGTTTAGTTTCCAATAATGCAACATAACATGATGCGAATATTTCGTTACTATAGACGCGATGACGTTTATGAGGCATTGATCAACTATATTATGACAAAAAATTAGTTACGAGAGTCAAAAGAGGCCCATCGTCTACGTTTTAGCGTCAAAAAATGAGTTAGAACTTAAGTAGAGAAATAATTTTTGGAAAATCGTAACACAAGCAACAATTTGTTCACAGGACACATCATGACAATGCTGTTGATGCATATGTTGCATTCTCAATATGAGATAAAAAATCCTTAAAGTGAGAGAAAGGTCCTCCTGATTTACTCTGCATTTATTAAAATAGTACTTATTTATGAATTAATGAAGTGATGTTCTACTCAATGAATTAGCATTCGAAAAAGGATCTATTACAAAATTATTTCTCCTACTCTAATGGAACATAATTGTATATATAACGTTAATGAGTGACAAGTGTAAAACACAACCAGCAGTTGCCGTTAGCAGCTTAATAGCTACTCACAAACAACAACCTAGCAAAAAGGACACATAAGTCATCAACACCATTAACATTGAAACAAATTGAAATTAATACTTAAAAGATGCATAAGGTAAAGTTAAATAAATAACTTTAACCACAGCTTGGGGATTGATTCTAACTTAGAGCTCACAAAAAATTGGAAAAATAAATTTTAGATTAGTTGCCCGATCATCCGAGGAAAGATAACATGTTCACTTCAACGCCCGAAATCAGGCCTTATAAAAATGAGTCAATATCGGGGAAAATTACAACAAGTAGAACACCGAAAGAGGACCATAACTCGATATACGGGCCTATATATAACGATAACTTCCGGGAAAGAGGCAAGAGATAAAGCGAGATATTTTCAAATGCATGTGTTTCCTGGAATACCTCTTAGTATTTGAGCACGGCAGATGCAAAATTGCCTGCGGTATTTAAATTCTAACACCATTGCTTCAAATGCCACCCGTAGCAACATAACCGCAAATGTTCTAACGAAAAAAATACTTCCAGGAAAGAGTTTACGGTGCTGCCTACAAGAAACATGATCATTAATTAGGTATCTAACACGGCAATGCTGGTACAGAAGCATATACTCTGTTAAGTAAAATATTTATAGAAGCATATATTCTCTTTAGTTAAATATTTATATTAACATTTTCCTCCAATCCAGTTGTTCCAAAATTAAGCATACATTCTTGAAATAACACTTTACTTTTTCAGAAAAAACAATTCTGTTTTCCCACAAAACTGCAAGCTTACTCAGTAATTTAATGATGTCTTCATAAAATTCCGTCTTAAACCAAGAAAACCTCCAAAATTGCGCATTATTGCTCTGTATTATTATTCAGCGTTTTCATCACGGTATAGTATGATGCTCATGCTTACTACTAGTCTTCTCCACAAACCATTCTCTACTCTCAACAAATGTTACTCACATTGTAGTATTGACCTTTGCAGAGGCAAAAATTAGGTCGGTTTAATCCCTGGCTGCAGATAAAAATGTTGGGCCTCAAAAACAGAAGAAGATAGAAGGTATAAAGACAAGCGTTAATGTTTTTTCAGAAGATCATTATATCTAATATCGAGGTTGCATAAATGCTTACGTTTTTCTGATAAGCAGTATGCCTATAAGTACAGCCTATTATGTATTTATTATGAATTCTTGTAATTTTATAATGAATTACTGAATTTAACCACACAATAAGTTTACCGTCGATTATAATTATGCTAAGTAATTACTATTAGTTTAAATTGTAAAGTTTGGGCTTGGCGGGACCCTTATAAAGTCGGGACCCAGGGCGCGCTCGCCGTTGAATTCATCTCTGGACCTTTGCTATCTGTATCACTCCTAAACTCAATCTTTTATATAAAAATCTGGTAATATTGGATCAATTTCTTAAAAAAAAGATTTAAAAATATTTTAAAAACCTTCCTTTTATGCAAGTCCAAATTTTTAAATGAATTAGCAAGTTTATTTTTATATATTTTAAGTGAAACTCAAGCAGCACCTCTTTTGGAATTTCTAAAGTTAATAACGTCGCAACGAACAATTTTATTAAGAAAAGTAGAAATCCAGGCTGAATGGAGGAAAATGCTAATTTTGTTGAAATATATACGCAAGGATATCTTTCACTTCAAACCTGAAAACGTAAGACAAGATATCAATCTTTGTCCTCAGGAATCTTTTTACACATGAATGAAGCCCATTCCTTAGTGGCTTTAAGGGATTTAGCGTCACCTTACCTGCTTTTTTTCCGAGAGTCTTCAGGATTTTGTATCTCTCCGAAAATGAACTCGACAAAACGTTTCCTTACTGGTTGATCCTCTCTATGATCATCTTTTTATTTACAGATTTTTTTCTTTTTAATTTCATTCCGGGCAATTATCTGACTGCTTTGGAAGTAATACGTGGACAGTTTTGTAGTTATCCCGAAGAGGAGAGACAAGCCAAAATAAAAATTAACCATTATTTTCAACAAACAGCTTCTTGAATTTTATGCCAACAAAATCAATTTCGTCGTCATCCTTTTACGAAAGCTTCTATGACCAGAGTATTTTATCTTAGGATGCCATATATTAACCCTTTTTTTGTTTCAATTTATTAAAACTTAGCCACCAGATCTCGTCTACGACCAAATGTGCAAATTATACAGGCACGAGGTTTACTCGTAAGTGCTGTCGTTTACCTTATAAAAATCATCAAATACCTATTGCATTTTCCCCTTCACTAAAAAAAATCATCAACAGTCACTGATTAATTGTGTAAACTGACTAATAAATTAAAAACAGTGACTGAAAAATTGTTTTCCTGCAGTTCTATAGTATCTTAAAGTGTGAAGGTAATCAGACATTTTTGTATCAGTCATAATTTGCAAATATATTTCATCCCATATTTTCCTCAGTAGCTTTCCATGTGATAAATTTTAAAAGGCTCGTTTTCCTGTTTCTTTACTTCCCAACCAAAAGAAATTTTTCCGATATTGTTTCACTTCGCTCAATGAATTTCCACAACTGTCTCTGTAAGAAAATCAAATCAAAGTGTCAGTGAAACATCATATCCCTCGCCAGTTTATGTTTTTGTATATCAGACGTTTGAAACACCTGATATTTCATTTTCTCAGGGTCAACTCCGTCTCTAACAGCCAAAAGTTCCAAACTTTTGATGTAAATAAATTTTTTTAACGTATTCTTATTTTTTCTCTTCCTTTTTTATTTTCCATTAACTTATGTCCTCACTAAATTTCCAAACCCTTGCTTAATGTCTCAACGCATTTATATTTTCTAACGATTACACTCATTTTTTCCCTTTAATTTCTACAATTTGTATTGTATTATTTTTAATAAGATGTTCACGTCTCCTTAAAATCCCACTTGATAAATATCTATAATTTATACATTAAGATTGATGATAGGTTTTTTGTATAAATTCTTTGTTACTATATATATAGTTATTAACACTATATTGATCTTGGGTTTTTCAATATGATTGGTTTGGTTCCCTTACTCCTGTTTCATCATCATGAATCATTATTTACCAAGTTACAAAAACTCTTCCCGATTGGTAAATTTTTTAGACTTGATGGACACAAATTATAGTACAAAGAAGTTATCAAACGGTTGCTCAATGGGAATTACCGATACTGGCTTATATCTTATATAACCCATCCCATGCAATCCCATCTCTGACGCTCGGCATATTCCACGTTGTGGGGCTCATCCAATGGCGTCTCTGGACTCAAAATAAAAAAAGAAGTTAGAATGGGCTCGCCCACGGAGTGAGTGTTTGAGTCGGCGCTCTCAGCGGTGCAGTCCTCTAAATGAGTGGCATTGATCACGTCGGGAAACGGAGATAAATCTGGTAGCGCCACGGAGGAAAACTAAACTAAAAACTTCGTTGGTTTGGGTCGTAACCGGAAGATGCATGAGGAATGAGGCGACGCAGGCACGTCTCGTAATGAATAGTCGCGAGGGTTTGAGCATTTTTCTGCGGTTTCATGCGAAATTAATTATCCGGATAAAACGACTGGAGTGACGCAGAGCGGACTTCAGCAGGAGAGCAAGGAAAAGAGAGTTTAAAAAATACATCACTATCCTTCCATTTATTTCCACGCTGAGTTTATAAAAAGTCTTATTACCAGGGAAAAAAGTTTTTTTTAATGGAGAACGGATTTGTGGGAGAAGGAATACAGATAGTAAAGATTAAAATGATAAATAAAGCAAGATTGCTCAGCGGGCCGTTAAAAAATTGTTGCTATAAATTCCGCTGGATCAGGACGTACTCAAGACTCTTGAAACTCCAGAACAGAGAGTTGTTGCGGATTATTTCACCTAAGAAAAATAACCCAGCCTAGAAAATGTATAATTAAGAACACTTAAGAAGGGATCGGGTATAATTAATACACACAGGTAGCCACTACGGGTTGTGTTAAAAATTCTCCGGTACAAAGAGCCAATCTTCAATCCCTGAAATACTACTTAGGGGGAATGAATGACCAAAATATTACAGGCTCAAAACGCTGGTGACTATTTTCACAGTATTCCAAATATTAATTTAAACACCGAAAAACAATTAACTGATACAATGATGGAAATAATTGGCCGAGAAATGGAAAGTCGATCCTTTTCAGATGTGAGCAACTAACAAACTGGGATAATTTAATACACCTACAAAGAAGTGTCACTAGTTTGATCCTTCCTTTTGTTTAGATCCTTACTTTAGTTCCTTTGAGCAGATAACATTGGTTCTTTTTATAATTGTTTAATATTTTACGTCACAAATATTAATTAAAAATCATTTGATAAATTATCAAAAATTATTTGACAAATACGTGAATTACTAATTTACAGGGGCTGTAACGCTCTAATGAAAATATTATGGCTCATTGACGACGGGACACAAAATTCTGACCTGTACTTTTTCAGCTTTCCACCAAGAAGTTCCATCAGAAAGGTTAGTATTTTCATTTTGCTTTTGAAAATTCATTTCAACAGATTTTTTTCCTTGAGTAAGAAAACTTTTGCCATTTTCCGGGTCGGATTCAAAACATATAAACCTCAAAAGCAACTGAACAGAGACATTTAAGAGACACGAGGGAAAAAACCGTAAAATATTTCCACCACCCTTGTCTGAAAGGGAACGAACGCAAACGAAGCAATAGGAAATTCCGAGCAGTTATTGAACGAAGCAATTTTAGGTATCAAAGCTATCTGGCTCTTCGGGCTACCCTTTCAGTGGGAGAAAATGGAATCCCATCCAACCTCTCCCTCACTGGAAACATTACTCATCATAAATACAGGGAGAAAAGAAAAAATAAAAAAATGCATAAACATATCTACGGTGTATCCTTCAATCCACCAGAAAGATGCGAGAGGAGAGGTGTTGGGACAGGTCCATATTTTTTCGATAGTGAAAATAGCCTTAACTGCTTATGAAATCATGTTATATGAATATAAGGGAACTATAACTTGGCTCTATTTTGCTCAGTATTTTTTCTGACCTGCGTTACTTCCTATCTTACTATTTTAACCCTAATATTCGTCAAGTTAAGAGAACAAACTTTTAAATGCCCTCTCTGTTATTGTTTCGTACAACACATTTCAACGCTCAATCCGTCATCGTCAGGTACAATGACGCTTTACGTCTTCTTTCCGATGATGTTCCACGATATATCGCCGGCTATCATTGAATATCAGATATTCTTAATTATTAGTTTATATCGAGGGTGGGTCTAACTTAACACTAGACATATGAGGATTCTTCTCTACCAGGATTTCATAATTCTTGGTATATTATCAAACAATGAGAGGTGAATTATGAATATTTACATAAAAATTAAATGTTCAACACACTATTTGTAATTTCAAGTATGAAGAATCTTTTCGAGAGTCATTTTGTCCGAAGTTGATGGTGTGGGCACTTTCAAGGAGGATAATTGTCGTGAAAATAATTAGCTTTCCTTAAAATCTTAAAATCTTAAAAAACCTTAAAATCTCTACGGCAAATTTAGAGAATATAAAGGTAAACCATTTTATACATCAGGTTAGTGATATTTCATATCATTTTACTGAAGTGCAACATTTGAGATAAAATTGATAACAGGGAATTGTTTAACGTAACCTTGATAGAGACGCAAATTTAATTAATATGAGGGTCACAAAATAACCCATTTTACACATTGTTTGGGGGAAGAGTATACTGAAGATGTACAAATGAACCCTTTTTAATCCAAATTTATTTGATTATAATTGGACCATTTTGAAATTTTACGCAAGTACAGAAATTTTTAAAACATATAAAACTACCTTTGTCAAAATAAGAGAACATAAAAATGTATGTATGTATAACTATTTAAAGTCAGAAAATGCGAGGTATAAATTTTCAACATTTAAGAAATGGCAGAAAAATAAGGTCAAATGAGCCACAATAGCGCATCTAGTCCTTCTAATGGCCATTCTAATTACCATTTTAGTGAGTCATTTCCTTGACGAAGTTTCGGAATGTACTTTATTTCATTATCAGGAATTCGGAATGTACTTTATTTCATTTCATGTTTCAATCACATACCTTATCCATTATGTTTATCATATATCTTGGCATAATACCATTACGAAACTTAGCATTAATGGGCACGTATAAAGGGATTGATGAAAAGATATGAATATGCTGATAATCGGTCTGTTAATAAATATTGCTGACCATAATTCCCAGTTATATTTGCTCATACAGCGTTGATTATGAAATAAAGTTCATCCAGAAGCATTGGCAATAAAAAGGTTGTACTTTAAATTTGACCAACCCTCGATATTAATAAATAATTATTGATTAGAGGTCAATATAATATTTGAATTTATTTGAATATAATAATGTTCTTCTTGAGATTCCTAACTACAGTATAAGAGATGGTACGCGAAAAATCCAAGCTTATATTCGGTATTCGATAGAGGACGCTGTTTATGACTAGCGTCCTCTACTCCTTAATAACTACTTTTTCGTCCCCCGTAAGAGTATTGATTACACCTTTAACAGTTTTTCATCCCACTTGTTTTCACAAGAATTCAGATTTTTGTCATTTCCAGCTTACTTTCTTAGGGCTGTTCCATGATTTAAGTTTCCGAACCATAAAATAACGGAGTCATAAGACAGTTTCAAGGACTTAACTCTCGACTCGTTCACTATTCCTTCCGTTTCACAAAATTCCTGACAATTTTATTTTATTATTTTATTCCATTTTTATTTTCACTTCCTTGTTGATTAAAATATTCTCTTCAATGTCTAAATGAAACTCTAGTCCAGAGTGTCTTCCTAGAATTTCCTTCCTTTCTTCATCTTCGTTGAGCACCACATCATCGTTCATTCAATAATTTTGCGTGACCCATTTGTGTCAGAAATAAGCGAGATTTTGATATTACTGGTAACAATTTTGGAGTTAAATATTATGCCTTGAACTACAAATGCCTCTTGTCGAAAAACTGTCGGATTTATCTTAGTCGGAGACAAAGTGTAGGGTTTGAAAACTTCAAGGTTTTATGACATTGGAGGCGGCTGAGCATTCGAATGAGATGCGTTTCTGTAAAATAAGACTTCTTGGTGAGCAGAAAAAAATCACTTCATTTTTCCATTGCGATTCCATATCATCCCGGTCAATTCTAGCGATTACTTCATCATAAATTTCGTCTCTTGGTGTTTAGACCCAACTACAAGAGATCTAATAATACATGCGTTCACGTTAGGTAACGTCAGAAGACAGGATAGCCTCTCTACACTTGTTTAAAATGACAAAAAATTGAGTGCCGGGGACTGTACACGTCCGCAAAAGGAAACTGAGTTTAGCAGTAGTTTTTAAGTGGCTATATGGTAATGAATTTTGCCTGAAAAACTCCAACAAAATATTTTTTATGAATACCAGCTGAAAAGCACCATAAATTGTAGATGGGCTTGAACTTCACCGAGACATGAAGTCTGAGAGCAAATATTTTGGTATTAAATAAATTTTATTGATCGGTTAGGCTTTTACTCTCTAGTGGCGTCTTACTGAAAGCCAACATACGGCATACCATTTTCAATACTATGTAAAATATGTCCCGCTAAAACGTTCAAGATACATAAAAATGTTCGAAATGTGACCACTAATTATCATGAGAATCTCTAAAATGTAGGAAAGACCTTTAGATTACACCAAAAAAATCCTTCAATATAGTCTTATAGATATCTCACCCTCACTGCCTTCATACGTACTGACAATACAAATAAAACGGCGTGAAGAGTGAAGTACGAGAAAATCCGCAGTAGCTCGTCACGGACGCAATAAAATTGTCCTGTTTACGCCCCTCGGCTAAGAGCGACGTTGGGGAACCGAGAGCTTGGGAGGCGGAGGATGGCGGGAAAGAGGCGGGTTGAAGTCCGCGAAACGTCGACGTTGCCCTCGGGGATATTTATGGAGACTTTAAAATTTTCTCCGTGAGAAACGCCGAGCGAACACGTCACGCGTCTCGCGTGCTTAACCCGTAGAGTCACCAAGATTGGTGGATTTCTGCGGTAGGGAAACTTTCCATCGTGCCGAGCTCATCCTTAATTCACCCGGAAATCGCGAACGGTGGTTGAAGAATTACCCTGCAAGCCATTCCTTCCTTTTTCTACGTCGCTGCAAAGCAGACTTACTCGGATTAAGCTGAACGGTAAACCCAGGGTCATTTGCTTGAGCGTTACAAATTGTTGACTTGTGGACTTCGGATGGAGATTTCTCAGTGTTATATAACGGGATTAAAAGTTTATATATTCAGCTATGAAAGAGGAGCAAAGAATAACCGACTGAGATACATCTTCTTTTACCGAGTCACATTGTAAGAGTGTTTATCAGCTTTACAAAAGATTCAGCGATCTCAACTGCTGGATTTTTTACTAAGGCAAGCAAATGGATTGCCCGATCGTTCAATCAAAAGCAAAAAAATATTATAATGCACAGAATAAAAAGGAAATTATTTAATATCTTGAAAAAATTCGGTTTGCATAATACGATCTACTCTATAGGTCTCTATATCAACAAAATTAGAGATACTGTCAATAACGCTATAAACATGTGAATATATATAGTGCTCATGAACAGATAAAAATATGTATTTCAAAGAGAGTATAATATATACCAATGAAGAAATGGTTTTCCTCAAAACTATTCTAAGTTCTGAAGATGAAAGGAATCATTAAAATACTAAAAGTAGTAAAATACTATTCATATTTTGGTCTAACTTCGATAAATTATCATCTCTAATCAGCTATTCTCCCATTCATGTCATTTGAATCTCAAATTTCATTCTTAGTTACAATAAGGTATACCTAGCACCTCCGGTTCCTAATCCTCTTTTATAAGGTGCTTTGCATGGATAACGAGGAAAATAGCAACAAGATTCACAGGGA
This sequence comes from Ceriagrion tenellum, assembly GCA_963169105.1. Lineage (NCBI taxonomy): Eukaryota > Metazoa > Arthropoda > Insecta > Odonata > Coenagrionidae > Ceriagrion > Ceriagrion tenellum. The sequence goes on from OY720643.1 coordinate 96,305,466, forward strand.
AGACGGAGATGATATGCAATTTGTAATTTTTTATGATACATTTTATTGCTGTTTTTGTTAATGAACGCAAGAAAATGATTTTAAAATATAATTTCAAATGTTTCACAGAAAGCGCTTAGTTTTATGATCAGCTGAAGTTTTGCTGTCATTTTTTAACATTAAAAATGCACCAAAAATTTACTTCTTTACGAAATAAGATATTGGCTTAAGTTAATGTAAGGTTACAAAATGTTACCATACAGAACCCATTTAACGATCGATAAACCATTGATTTTTTGCCAATTAAAAAATTATGGTATATGTTTTAATTAATCGGCCGAAATGAATTACTTATCTGTTTAAATTCCAGAACCCTTTAAAATAAGAGATGATAGCTCGGTGAAAAATCGGAAAATACCATAAAGTTTCGCTTATTAATTTCAAAATGTTGCAACAAATAGTGGTGAAATATGGCAATTTTAATTACTTTTATACTTCAATATATAAGTTATGATGAAAAATTGAAAATTGACTTAAACTTGAAAAGAGAATCTTAAACACAAAAAGAACTAGATTAAGAAAGACTGGGTCCTACCCCTTGGGTGTAAAGTCCAAGCGCCCATCTTTTATACATGGGTTGACCTACGGCAATCAAACAAAATATCTAATTTATTTATATTAAATTGTCACGAAAATATTCATTTATCCACTCAAAACCCTCAAAATGTCTTCTATTTATTTCTGTTAAGCGTTATACTAAAATATTAGTGAAGGCTAGAGACTGACCAATGAAATATCTATCTTTGCAGAATATAGCCGGCAATATTCGGATTGGCTGGAGAAGACATTTTACCACTGCCAAGAGAGGTGACGATAATATAAAAATAACAAATTGTTGGCGATATCACTGCCAACCAACCAGTGCAATTACAAAATTGCAAAAAGGAAAAAAAGGAGGTGTGCCTTTGGGAGGGAAAGAGTACGATGTCTTTCCCGAAGATCTATGCACCCCCACAGCGTCTGAAAATAGGTACACGACAAACGCATCACCCGAGTCCCTACTTAACGGCGGATTAGAAGACATTTATCCTACAAAATTATGTCGAGGGCACAAAACAATTAAGGGAGTGCGGTGTCGGGAAATAAAGGCACTTACGCCTCGAGCAGGTAAAGGAAATTTACTCGCGACGCTGAGCAAAAGAGGAGCGAGCCTCCCCCATAATAAACACCCAATTTCTTCCACGTCCTAATTCATCGGAGGCGACAGGAGAACAGAGTAAATAGCGGCGAGGGAGAACAGAGGAAGATCCCGAGGCGTCCCTCTCACATGGTGGAGGAGGAAGGACTGTGAAAGGCTGGCTGCCGAGTGGTGTGACGGCGTGTTCTTTCTCTTCCTTGAACACAAGGTGCACCTTTCTTGGCTCCCCCCTTTATCACACCCACACATTCAGCTTCTCTTAAACTTAGCCACTAAGATCTTTGCTAGAGACTTCAACTTCCGCTTGAACACGGCCTCCCACGATATGAGCATTAGGAAGAGAAGCCGTGAAAACCTAAACCAGTATCACGATCAACACTAGAAGTACCGAACTTAACTACCAGCAGGGGTCAATTAGACCTTTCCGAAGTAATTAATATGTAATTAAATTAAAGTAATTAAGTAAGTAATATGATGTTTTTTATTTAAATTTTTTAAAAATTGAAAGATTTTTCAAATATATCTGTCATTTACTATTCTACATTGATTTGCAAGGATATTGGTGATATCAACATGTTACAATTTGCCATTTCGACATACATTCTTCGCATAAGGGCTCGGACCCAGGACTTCTTCCATGCATACGGGCATCGTATATACCGCTCTGCAAAGTGATTGAAATAAATAAGAGTAATCTCTGCAATTATTCACAGTTCTCTCCTTCAGCTTGTTACTGCTTGTGGTCCCTCGAGATGCACTGCTAACGTGTGCATTGCTGCTTTAAGCTATTTCAGTGAATTTGATCAAGGCGGATGATTTTTTCTCTGTGGAAATTCGCACATTTGTGCATTGCAGGTGACTCCGTAAAAGTGTAACTCCGTGGTTAGTCCCGGATAGCTTAAAACTTGTCTCCTAGCAATTGTTAACTTCTGAAGTCAGTGACCTTTGTGAGTTTCCACGCTAAAATTTAAAGCATCCTTTCTGCCATTTGGCATATTTGAGAAATGGCATTGAAATGCTGATATTGCTGACTATTGGGTATATCAAGTTACGGTATCTATCGCCCCGGATATCCTAATGTTTCGTATTGCAACGATGGTCATTCGGGGTTTTCGAAGGATTCGTTAAAATATTTTCGCCAGCACAGTTCAAAACGGTGAAGTGAGCAACAAAATTCCCGGTATTTAGCTAAAAGAAAATGAGTTTTAAATTTCCCAGTGTTCTTGATAATAACTTCAAAACCACTCGAGTACATATAGAAATATTAAATCCTAGGAAATAAGTGACTTGGGAAGAAAATGTATTTTGAAGGCTTTTCAATTTTTCTCAGCTCAAAAAATTGGAAAGGTTTGAATATTATATTATTAACCACCGTTTTTACCAGAAAAGTATTCGTACTTAATTTTATCTTGCCATTATCTCCTCTGTCGCTGCAGCATGCAAGCTTGAAAAAGCCCAGGTGGCTTATCCACATTTTTTCATGATCTCTGAAATTTAGAATCATTTATGTAGGAGATAAGATGTTTCACAAATTGCAGTACATGCGTATCATTTTCGGTAAATATTAACGTATTTTATCATAATGCTTGAAAAGAGATAAAGTGACGTTAAAAATGCATGGCTAATTACTAATGATGTTTTGCTCTACAAGCAACATTGAATTGCATTAAAAACACCGGTATTGAGCACATATAAAATAAGTGAGCGTCAAAATAGGGCAGTTTCTGCTGACAATTCAGCCACATATGTTATCCTCGGAGGTGTATCTCTTCATAGAAAATAGATACAGTACCCTAAATGATATCCTGGGTAACGTACTGTAACTCCTGAATACCAAGTAAACTGACTTTCTACTAATCTTAAGTCTCACTCAAATTCCTAAGCCTCTCGTGTAACCTCCTAGTCTCACGCAGCTCCACTAGAAACCCCATTGACTATTGGGACATCCCTAATATTTGCCTTATGATTCCCAGTCTATGAAATGCAGAATCACGAGCGTTCCCTTTATAATATCCACGAGATAGCTCTGAGGTTGCAAACAAGGTCAAGATGGGATCATCATCCGCCAAACCCACTAATGACGGCATTCATGATATTCCATCGATATAATTTCATTAGTAATAGCTTTATCACTCCCGTTCGAGCAAACTATCCTGCAAATCATGCGGCATACTACCGATTTCGAGAGCAGTGCAACTGCAACAATGATACCATATCCTGGCACGGAGTCGGACTTTAGAGTGTCTTGTGTTCTGATTTATTCAAAATCATTAATATTTTAGATGGAAGTACGATTGGATTGATTGATATAACTGAATTGTTTGATAATAAGTTGGAAGGATTGAAGAACAAATAAGTAAAACATAACATGCATTATAATTATGGGATCAATATGATTGTTGTGAATTGTTAGCTAGGAGCAGTTAAAGTTGGTGATTCAAAACTTAACGCCCTCAACTTTTGCATATCCCTTAGCTAAATATGCATAAAAATTAAATGAAAATTCGCCGCTCAATACCTACTGATTTGTTTTCTCAAAACATGAAACAATTTACATCTATATTATTATATCTAATCATAATTGTTGTTTAGAAAATTAGATTTGCTTTCCTTATTTTTTAAATTTGGTGAAACTAACGCTCGATATGCGTTCAATGCAAAGGCATCATTATCAGGTAAATAAATTTGCCTTGAACCAAGCTGTACCAAAAAATCTATGGAAGTTATCTAGTGTTGGTTTCATTGTTGAAACCTAATTCTCACGACCACATTCGTGACTTCACCGAGTGCATACGAAATAATATTAACACGCAATCTCCGAGCTCTGTGTTTATATAGTATTCATTTAATTTTAGCATTATATATTCTCACTCATATACCGGTTAAAGAGTGCATTAAATAATGTAAACATATCTTTTAGTAAACATTAGCAATGATGAAAAAGTTTCTGCCCACGCTCTCATCGTAGGATATTATTTTACAATATAAGACTTCAAATACTTAAATTATTGATGTCATTGAGGTTTCTTACCATTAGATCGCAATTTGCAAAGGATTGACGAATTTTTCGCGAACATGAATATCAACTAAATTAAGATTAGTTTCCTTTCATTTAGTTATGTCCTTCACACCAAAGTACTTCCCGTATTCAGCCCGCATATGAGTTAAACGGCCAACATCCCAGTCTCTGCAGTGACTGTTGCTGTATTTTCAGCTAGCTCGCATCAGTTTCTGCGAAACTTCTTGCCTTTGTATTCTTATTTCTCCACTTCCACTCGACAATTCGACAACTTGGAAGAGTTGGAAGGAAGCAAAACGAAGAGGAACATCCCTACTGTCGCCAAGCTTCTTCAAACTCCTCAACCCCGCTGCCGTACCCCTTCTCTCCAGCACACCTAAAAGGGACCGGGACTTGCGCAGCCGGCTTCTCCCCGGAAAAAAAAGAAGGCAAACCGCCCGACCCCTCTTCGCATTACCCTTTCCCGGATTCCCTGGAGTTTCGCGGGGCGGTCTCTCGATTGAGCGAGCGGCCTCAGGAGTGGAAGAGGGGTTGAGTGCACACCCGGAACGCCCCCTATCCCGCACTGCGTGACATGGCGGAGAATTGTGGGAATGGTGTGGTGGGGTGGCGACGTGGAAGGACGGAGCGGGAAGGGACGGGGGTAAAAATCAAAGGTGTTTCAGGGAGAGAGGAGTAGAGGCCTACCCTAAAGAGTATCTAGGGTGTCTCCCTTTACTTTGGGAGGATAGTTAAAGGGATCGACATTTCCGTACGAGCTACGCGGCAAACATATAAAAACTGTAGACGGCGTTTCAGTTCACATGAACTAGGAAAAAATGTAGAAAAATTCAAACCGCTTTAGTTGGTGTGAAGAAATCTTTTAAAAATCCTTTAAAAATTTGCTATCGGAATTTTATTTATATTTTTTAATATATAAACATAAATAAATTGAATATATATTTTCTATCAATTATGCTCATAAAATTCAACCGCAAATAAACAGATTTTATTGGCATTAAACTAAATATTTGAAAGTTAACGCCAGCATATGCATTTCTTATGCATTAATACCGACGTTTACTTCTGAAACAGGTTAATCAGAAATTTTAATTTCATTCCTACGTCTGTGTTTAATATAATATATTCTACTACTTTGATAGTGATAATAAACCAAAGTAATTATATAGTAAATCTTTTTAACAAAACATAGCAAGGTACGAAACGAAAACGTCAAACTTTCTACTCTGTAAACTTCATTATCTATTCTTTCAAAAAGCGTACACTTCTAGGGTTAAGGTTCATTTCATTGAAAATAAGTTGAAATGTCTTAAATTAAAGTAAAGGTTCACTGAAATGTAAGATATTTCGCAAAATATAATATATACGTGCAGATCGTCATAGCATTGTATTTCACAGTGTATATCAACATTATCACCAACATTTGAAAAGCATTGGAATTAATATTAACTTGCTGATGGTACCTAAATTTAATTAAAATATAACTTGATACTCTACACTTGTAGTAACTGATGGATATAATAGAAATACAAAAACAAATTTTTTACTAAGCAGCCTCTTTATATGCATAACAACGCCATTTCTCTTGTGCTCTGTTCCCTAGGTTGACCCAAGTAAAATTAACTAATTTTTTCCCTGAATATCTATTCTGGATGCCGCATAAAATTACAGTGGCTTAATTATCAAATTTTTGGTCATTATTGTTCACACTTCTAGATAGGCATTGCTCAAACATTTATCCCGTCGTGATATGTAATCCCTATTTAATTTTCTAATTCCATTAAAATAAAACAATGAGACTCAAATTCAGAGTCCGAATAATGATTGCGTACAGATATTATCCCAATATTGTGTTATAATATTTATAAATTACTTCAAAAACAACCCACTATCTATCGTAGAGTAAATCTACCATAAAGATTGAGGAAATTTACAGAGAAGCCGAAGAAACAATACGTAATTGGAACGTAGTATGGCAAATAATAAAATAATTTATAGCTTACACACTAAAGCACAAATAATTTTCTCCAGAACATAATTATTGGGTAAATGAAAGAGGATATATCTGGAGGAAGACTAAAATAAATATATGAACCAAATAAAAAAGGATGATAGGGGAAAGAAGTAACACCAGGTTATAACAGAGTTAAATAAAGAGCCTTAATACGTCGAGATACTAAATGAACTGAAATATTCAGGGTAGTATTCTATAGATTATAATTTATTCCTTCGTCTGTATGTGCAACTTTCGCCTCTCTGAATTGTAATTCAATTGATTCTTCCTTTCCAGATAAATTCCCGATTGACAAGTATCAATTCCTCCATTCCGGTATTCAGCATCCTGTTGCCCTGAAAAGGGAGTAATATCTATGCAAGAGGAAGTTCCACTGGAAGGAGCAATGATAATTGCAACTGGTGGGGAGGTCGCCTGTGACATATAGGTCAAAGGTCAAAGAAGATGGGCTAAAGGCAGTCCGCGCAGAGTCTGATCCCTAGTGAGGCGGATGCAAACAGTAGTCTGACCCCATTTGGACCAGCCTGCTAAGTGATGGCGTTACTGAAAAAAAACGCAATCGAGTAAGGAAACTGCAAGCCAAACAATTTCTTTTTTCTTTTAATGTCTCAGCATAAGGTTGAGGTGGTCGAAAAAAATTGCTGAAGGAAGATGTGGCAAAAAACTTTGGATGGAATCTTCTCCAGCAAACCATTATTCCCGGACAGATATCTTGCTACACTGTTACTTAGAGCAATTCCACATGATACAGTTTTATTTTGTTTTCTTTCGAATCTTTTTTTGGTTCGTTATCTTCCCATCACCTTCATAACTGACGAAAGGTATACCTGGTGACCGTCTCCTGGATCTTTGCAAAATGGGAGGAAAGGTGCGGCTAAATAGACATTTTGACAAATCTCTTACCTTTTGAGGATATTATCCAAGGAATTGATACGTATATAAGATTTGATATGGTGCTATAAGTATAAGTTATTGAGTAAACCTGCTCTTTTATAAACATCAAAAAGTCAAGTAAACATTAAATAAGAGATTTATAGTGTGATGGTAATAAATATAAAGTCTTAGATTTGATGCAAATTTTCCAACCGCCCTGTTGTAAATTGAACTCTAAATCTTAATTTTATAATTTATCATTGTCTACCTAGCTTTTTCTCTATTAAGTAACGACATCGGTGTACAGTTTTCTTCATTATACCTTAACGTCGGCGACTTCTCTCATTACTCCGCTCGCTTTGATGTTTTTTCCTTAACGTAACAGAACATCCATCTGAGCGAATTTGTTTTGCTCACATTCATGTACCGGACGTATATTTGTTTATAGAAATAATTTCTGACCCATATACTAGCCAAACCTGATGATCTGATGATTTTTGTGTCTCATGCTACTTTGATCAATTTCATCCAACCTGAATTAACTTAATTTTTATCGTTCTTGACAGTTTCTCCATCCGCTAGGAGCAATATTTTTATGAAAAGTTAAGAAAATTATTTTACATTGGCGCGCAACGAACCTTATCGTATTGGCAAAAAGTATTTAAGTTTAAATCATTTAAATTTACTGGACATAAAAATGCTTATGAATCCGTATTCTATGATTAATGAATTAAAAGTTACAAATAACACAAAATGTTTCTCAATGGAACACCAACATTTAATGAGTGTACACAATCACTATAGACTGTCATTATATTCAGTTCAGAAGGCACAGCCTTAACAGAGTTTGTTGGATTAAAAGTGACCTTCAGATTCCAATTCAAAATAATAGATTCGGCTATCTATGGAATGGTTTTTGAATTTATAGGTAAAAACAATGTAAAAACTTATTGATAGATAAGTATATAATAACCCAATGTCCACAATCCGCTCGACAGTGATGTTACCATCACACACAGATGCCGCATTATATATGACCGGTTCGAATTCAGCGACATTAGTCTCTCGATTAAATAGTTTTTAAAAAGCTTAATCATTGACCTTCAGCATCAGGGCAACTCTATAATTAGGTCCTCTTTGGCGATGATTAATTCAGCGCTGAAAATCGAGCCGAATTTGTTATGTTTGAAATATTACCGTACATAGACAATACCGTATATTGTGCATAGCTGATCTTATCCGATATAAAATAAATCGGTTCAACAATTATTTTCTATCCGACCTTGGATTCAAAAATACATCAAAAGCAAGCCAATGAGTCAAGTATTCCGAGATAATACCTGGGATGGAGTTAAAATTCATATTTTAACTATTAAGGCTCTCTTCTGCACTAATGACGATGGCGAATTAGAAAATTTAATTTGATTAGGTTTATATGAGTCCTTGGTGAGAGAGGGAACATACGCCAATGAAATATGTTGCGGTTTACCTACAATGCATGGTTCAGCAAATGCGCGCTCAGAGCGACAGCTCACTGAAATCATTATTGTGTAAACACACAAAAATATCACGATTTCGAATCCTAGTTCAGTTTCGATTTTTGTCAATTACTGAGCTGTTATCAATCCTGCAATCTGACACATGGGCTGATCTAAGTGCCACGGAAATAATCCAGAAGCATTTTAGCCGATCGATCTGAACAAAAGCTGGGAAATCATCTACTTATAGCGTCGGAACAATCGGAACACTCATCATCAGACTGATGGAGGCTTGGGAGTTTTGGTGATATCTGAAGTAGCTTAAGTATTGCCCACTATGAGCCAAAGTTCGAATATTGGCAGCGCCTCAGAAGATTTTTGACTACTTTCAGATGGAATTCAAAGAGCAATACTAGGATGGTTCTCCGTCATTCGGAAGGAACGGAAAAGTGGCATTATCTGCTGGCCTTCCTTTAACAGGAAGCTAGCATCGGCACCGGAATATAATCCACCCTTCCTCGGACCAAACCACCTATCCTTATTAGTCGAGTGACCTCAGATACGGTAACCCACAGGCAAGATATCTCAAGACACAAGACTAAGCAACTAACTGTGATATTCACCGAACTATTTTAGTTCAATACTTACTAACTAATGCCTGCGACTTGACTTTAAATATACCAATAAGGCTGAACCTGGGATAGAATAAATTGAATTTTGTGAGCTAGTTTTCAGAAAAGTGAACCAATGCACACATTTGATTTTGTTCTTAGGTCATTATTAGTTTTTCATTTCAGTAGGTATATTAGGATCAGGAGATTAAATAACATTCCGGCCGATCGTTGATTAAATGTTCAATAAATCCATGTAATTTAAAGGTTAAAATGGGAACTTGAAGCTTTCACGTGGTGGAAGGACGTCATAATAAACAAGATAAAAATTGTGACTGTCACAGTTTATTGAACACTAGCGACCGGCATCGGCTGTCACGCCATCATCAGGTTGCGTGACAGCTGAAACCGGTCGCTAGTATTCAATAATTTGTAGAAGTCACAAACTTTTGTCTTGTTTATTATGTTTAAAGGTCATATGTTTTTCAATAATTAATAAAAAATTATTTGATTTCACAATACATATATAAATTTAGTCTTTAGATATATTTCATTAAGAATAATCTCTCTTTTAACACGGTGAATGTCATACTTTGCTGAGGATTACTAAGCAATTTCTCGTAAAGGGAAAAGGCTTTAAAAGGAAAAGAGCACATAAAAGTCTTATTAATTTTAACAAACACTCAGAGGGGATAATAAACCGCAGATTCTGCGAAAATACATGTTTAATGTGGAATTCACTAATTATTATTTCCGAACATGAAGTCATTCCACATAATGTCACTGGAAACCATCGGCTCTAAGAATATAAAGAAGCACCCAATTTGCAAATTCCATAAAATTTAAGTTAAAATATACCCAGCTGAGGTTACTTTCTCTTCTCGACTGATCGTTAAAAACTCATCGTCTTCAAAACTTTAAAAAACACTTCAGATTATTTCAAATGAAAATCCACAGAATGAAAAACGATGAATTAGTTTCAACTGAACTGAACTCACTTCAAAGCAATTATCTGGTTACAAGCCTTGGGTTACGCATTTCTTTTCTTTTTGCAGGCCCTGCATTGCAAAAAATTACCCTAACATATTTTGGAAATACTTTATACATAAATTAAGTGTTTTGCCGCATAATTTCCTATTCCATGCTGTATAATCTTCCAGTTGGGGAATATGGAAGATTAAACCTCATAATAAGCTCCATTAAATCTATAGATTAAATACTCATTAACTCTCCTCATAATACCTACTGTATTAATACATTTGGGATTAAATTATAGCCATTATTTGTGCATTCAGTCAATAAGGTGTGAATATTTAGTTTATTTTCCTGACGTGGCGATTATTTTAGAAGAAGGCTATGCCGTAGATTAAAATAAGAAAAACAATTATCTGCCAATGAGTGTTATTTAATCCATATAAGCGGCTCACAAATGACAAAATATTCTCATGTGCATAAAACATTTGATGCAAATCTAATACCAAGTACACCGTACTGTATAATGAATACCTGCGTACATACTACAATAGATTTTCAGCGAGGGAAATATTTAAGATATATTTTTAAGATAACTATTGGCTATTTATGAATATAATGTAGAGTGAATGATACTATTAAAAAGCATTTGAAAATTTAGTGAAAAAATGGTAAATATTGCTAGCATTTGCTAGTGTTTGCAGGAAATGAGGGAAATAAAAATGATACAGAGGGAGAAACATTGCGGAGGAACATAGCATGATAATTTTACCAGTTTTTTCTCACCTTTGTTGGAAATAAGCACATTATTGAGAAACGATAAAAATGCTTCAGGGTAAAGCAAATGGCCAAAGAATCTCGAGGAACAAGACTTAACAACCAATTTTGATTCTTACCAAACTTCTTGTTCAATACTTACTGATTCATGCCTTCGGCTACACTTTTAAAAAGCCGATACGACTAAACCTGGGATAGAATAAATTTGATTTAGAGAACTAATTTTCACAAAAATGTATCATTTGCACCTATTTTAACTTGTTTTATGGTAATATATAGTTTTTTCCTTCAGTAGTTATTCGGAAGAGGAGAGATTAGATACCGTTCCGGCCGATCTTTGATTAAATGGACAATCATTACCAGTGTTTTGATTTTTCATTTTTGTATCATGACTTATCCAAAAAATAATTTGAATCCAAATTGTTTATCGCATTTAGACAAAAAATATAAGAGTTTTGATAAATTGCAAAATAGTGAAATCATGCTAAATATTCATTGCGTATACAAATGTGTCGCTTCCAATATGATTTTCTTGGCATAGTAATGTGTACTTAAGAAATCGCTATAAATACTTCGTGACATAGCAATAATACTTCCTAAATATTCTTGGTGATGATTTTCTTTCAGCATCTACATACATTTTATAGTTATTGCTCAGTTTGCTAAATGATCACTCATATCATCAGATGGATTCGACAGTTATAACTGGCAATATAATAACATTTCAATCAAACAGTTTGTCATCTCTATTTACTTATATAGCCATTGTTATTGTTGCAACCACTCGTTGCATAAAAACGAAAAATCGCTTGTTTATTACGCAATTTTCGGGACGATGTAGAGGAAAAGAGGGAGAATTTAGTGAGTTGAGAGATAGCGGAATACATAACACATTTCTGGGGGCGCATGTTAATCTAAGCGCAAATTCGGGACCGTCTTGAGGGAGAGGAATGGAGGAACACGAAACGACGGATGCAGCAGCTTGGCAAGAGGCGGTTGCCAAGGGAACGGATGTTGTCGCCTACGTCCGCAGAAGGAAGTCTGCTGGGACTGTGATCGGGGAATAAATAACGACTCCCAACCCCGTATCCTGGTGGAGTTGGAGCAAGGGGTAGTTCCTTGACTGAATCTCCGGCCCAACCCCTTACGGCCTTATTTCCACTCAATCCCATGCTATAGCGCTTAATGACAGCCTACACCAACACGCAAAGACGACCTAGAATCCACATACACGGGTATAAAGCTCAGATTTCCCACGTTGCATTCATGCCGGGCAACAATGAGCTCCCACGGAGTATACAGTGGGGAGAAAAATAAGACTACGTTCATGGAATATCCAAGAGATGGGAAAGCACCATGAGATGAAGCTTATGATTGTGATAGACGAATGATTGGAGAGCCATCCAAAGAATTCAATTTTCGGAACGCGTTAAAGATGGAGCACATGGGACATAGTTCCTTGTCAGCATTAAGAGTAAACGTATTAGGTTCCAATTCTACAGTGGCTATTGTGACATATTTTAACTTAAATGCTCTATTTTTCCAATCTATGTATACTACTAATTCACTCATATCTGCCTTTCTTCCTGTCTTAGATCAGGATTTGTTTTTGTTACTACAATAATTTGATTTAAAGGTGGAATTTAAAGTTGATATTTTTTCATTTCTAAATTCCCGAGTATATAAGTAAACAGGAAAATAATTACTTTCATTTTTACGTAATCTATATATATAAAAACGAATGTATGTCTGTCTGTCCTGTATGCATTACTACACTGTTCATCCAATCGCCAAGAAACTTTAAGAAGTTGTTGAGTACACTCTTGCGAAGGTTTAGGTCTAAAAATTTGTTAAATAGTTTTCCCCCCCCAAGGCCCTCTTAATCTTTCGAATACTTTTCGCGCAACAACGCCCGACGGGTAAGCTAATAGTCCTAACCTAATTTTCCCCTGCTCGCCTCCCTTCTGCAAAAGTACCCGCTTTTTCTTGGGCCGGCCCTGTTTGGATATTTATTATTACTATATTATTTTATTATTATTTACAGGTTAAAAATAAATATATAAGACAGTTGTCACATGTGAGAGTTATATCCCCCAAACGGAAATCGATTGGTCGATCTACAACTGAAGCACGAAAGAAAAAGTCATTACGAGTTTCAGAAACAGACGAGCAACGAGAATCAAGATTGGGAGCCGATCGATTACGCACTGCCCAAGCCCGCTCAAATGAAACAGAGGAGCAACGAGAATTAAGATTGGGAGCCAATCATTTACGCACTGCTCAAGTCCACTCGAAAGAAACAGAAGAGCAAAGAGAATCAATATTGGGAGCCGATAGAGTACGCATTGCTTACTCATAACCCGTTTATAATTGAATTTTTAAGCTTTTAAATCTTGAACCTTTGCACTACGCACTTCAACAATAGAATATTTTATTTACTTGGAAACCGCAACGTAGGCATGGAATGGAAACTCATGCCATGCTACGAATTCCTGTGTAGGTACGAGGGATTCATTGAGCTAGGCCTCAAATTATTTTAGGGCTCCGATTTTGAACCCAGAAAAAGGCATTGCAACGCATGCCGGGTACAGCTAGTCTAATATATAAAAATGAATATTTCTTTGTTCGTCTTCTATGCGTACCAATACCATTCATCAGGTTACAATTAAACTTGGTTGAGCTGTTGAACGCGCGCAGGCAAAGGTTCCTAAGTCACTAAATCCATTGTACAATGGGTGGAGCGCGAGTCGTTTCAGCAAATGGGTGTTGACTCGCGAGCCTCTCAAACAAGCAAGGAACGGCAAGAAAGCAATGAAGCAGATTGTTTTCGAGTAGCTCAATTACGTGCATCAGAATTGTATCAGTAACATTATATCGCGTGTATCAGAATATCAGTAAGGCATAATTTTTGTTAAAAAGTGCGTAATTTATTTGTACGTAGAATAATATTTGGTACATTGGACTCTTTGTTTTCTTCTCTTTATTCTTGCATTCAATGTTTCTACACGCCTTGCTTTTTCATCAAATTAGATTTTCAAGCTCAAAAACATTAAATTTTTTCAGTGCTTCAACAATAAAATATTTTATTTACTTGTAAATTGTATAAATGGCATGGAATTGAAACCTATGCCATCATTTGTGCGTTACGAATTCCTGTGTAGGTACGAGGAATTCATTGGACTTGGTCTCAAATTTGATTGTGCTTGCTTTGTGTATGCGTGCCTACTTAGAAAGATAAAGAGGCTTCACAACGCATACCGAGCACATCTGGTATACAATATTTTTCACTGCCAAGTTAAAGAGCTGGACGAACAATACAGCAATGATAATTTGTTACAACGAGAAAAGGCCTTCTCTTCATTGGCTGATGCTGGCCTCGCGTGGTGAATAATTTAGACTTTCACGGGGATCATTAATCGCCCGTTGACGTTTCCTTCAGCAATTGGTCGTAAAACGTCTCAATACATCACAATGGCTCTGCTTTGCAAACTTCAAGAAGCGTCGATCGTAAACCGACCAAAATGTTAGTGAACATATTTATTTGTTTTGCTGTAATTGTGTATAAGTTCACCTTAGCTCGCAGAATGCACAATCATATACCCGACGCAAGAAAGGTGCATGAAACCTAGGCGTCAAGGGTGAAATGCGGATTTCAGCTGGAGTACTAAACTGATGGACGAAACTTCTCTGGAAGGGAGGTTGGAGAGGAAGAGCCTCCTACGCTCCCGCGCTGAATTCTCCTCGGACCGCTCTTCCGTTCTCCGAGTTAACACCCCTCTCTCTCCCGTACCCATTACGTCACGCCTACCCTCCTCTGACGTAATCACCCCTCCGCTGCCACCGGCGTTCGAGGGATAAAAACGCTGAGAGAGAACTGAGTAGAGAAAGAACTTGAGGTGAAAACAATATCACTCAAAAATAAGTTTTCAAAAATTTCATTCAATTTGGAGTTTTAGGTATACCTTAGCATAGGTATTATTCTTATTAGGAAGAGAATAACCTAGCATGATTGGACAGGAAAGATAAAAGTTAGATAAGGTTTGTGGAATCCCCATGAAAGTTTTCCTTCACTTTGGCGTTTCGAAAATTCATGCCATCATTGGATAGAATATTAGTCGAGCTGTGAAAAATATTAATGGACTTCAACACTACTTACGACCTTATCTTTATTCCATAACATGTACAGTTCATACGAAGTCAAACACAACTGAATTTAGAAACCAAAATATACATTAATACACGCAAACATACAATTCAAGCCACTCTCATGCAGATTTACGCAAAATCAAAGGACAAAAATACTGCTTTTACGTCAAGGAAACTGGCATCCTTATACATATTCTTCTTATGCTTTGGAAAGAACTATTTTTTCATGATTTTTTCGGATCTGTGACATTTACAGATTGATTTTAAAATGCTCTCCAATTGTTTTTACTCCTAATAATTATTGCTAATGTGCACACACTTCTAAACCTCCTTCACCCATGATTTTTTCTCCTAGCCATAAAATATTTTAACTATAACATTACAACAAACTTATAATATTTCCTTTTCTTTGTGATGAATATTTAGTTGAGAAGTAAACATTTTATGGGCCACAGCCGGCATTATTACCAGCGTTATACTAATCGATTTTTCGTTCACTGTAATATAACAAATTGATGTGGAGCGTTGCGTTCCGTGTTCTACTTTTTAAAAGTCATTATAACCTAAGTTAAAAAATTTCTTCCTCTGTGTATTAAGAATTCTAGAATACAAAATCTCTTTGAGTGAGAATCTCTTTGTTTGCCCATATAATGCCGTTTCTCTATCAAACTAAACATTTATGCAAATAGTGCTAGGTTGTGTATCTTGGTGTCATTAGACAGAAATGGCGACCATTTTTCCTTCGATCCCCATGTTTTCTTCATTTATAAGATCAAAGTAAACATAATCAGTAAAATAGAGAACGTTGACATGAAATTCTTAAACAGTATAATGAACATTTAAGCCAAGAGATAAATAATTACAGGAGACTTAACTCAGAATCACGTAAACCCATAATCAGAAGAGACATAATTTGCATAATTAGCTGCCCCATACACCATAACGTTTACCCTCAACTAATTTATATAATTCTTTAATTGGTAGCAAAAAAATAAATACCAAACATCACGCTCACCATATGGTCATAAAGTTGACTGCGTGCATATGAGATGAATGCAGCCGTGTCACATAACCGATAGGCGCCGGACATAGCTGCGATAAATGCGGAACCCTACCATTGCGTTGGAAATGAAACTTCATGCACGCCGGTGACACGGAGGAACTGTTGCTAACAGTGACAGTCTATAAAAGTTATATAAAACCATAGCAATTGCGTGGAATACGTCATTTAAAAATCTTTCGTCTAGACTGGGATCCGAACCCAGAACCGTCGATTTCGTTCTAAGGGTCAATAACCAGTTAAACTTCTCTGTCGGTTTCCACTGTTAATTTTATGAGGGCTTTGAAGTGTGCCCTCTCCTCATAGGTACTTGTGATGCATAAAATGCAGACTAATAACTGTGTTCGTGCACCAAATGCTACTGTCCATGAGGCAAATCACAGTTTCAAATGCAAATATGTTCGCTGAAGACAAATGAGATTCAACTGTGGATGACGCCGTTTAGGTCAATGCGAGGCCAGTAATGAAGATCTCTGAATACGTCATGAGAGTGCATAAAGCATGAAAGTACTATGAATGCAGCGTGAGGATACATACATACCCATTATTCCAGTACCTTATCGAGGATGGAAAGAGTTTATATTTTTATTATTGCCATTAGTCGTTTAATACTGGCTTGCTTTATCAAAAGTTTTTCCATCACTACCATTTCTCACACTCATATTTTGCTTCTCTTATACTCAAATACTGTTCAACACATGCTCTTCAATTGTAAGAATACTAAATTTCCTCCTTTAAAGTCCACTTACCCATTATTCCATTAAAGAATCTTCCTCTCATTAAACAATCTTCAACAATAGCCTTATATTTCACACTTTAAATTCTACTCACCACCAACAATGGTTTCTGCATACATATACAATTCCCATGTTTATGATTCATAGAGAATTATACGTTTCGTTTTAATGCTTTAATAAAAACAACTTTAAAAAAGAATTTTCAGAAGAAGACGGGATGACAAACTTGCCAAATCTACGGCGGATCATGTTGAACAATGAAGGAATGGCGTGAGGTTCGGGCATCTAATTTTTATCGTATTCGGACCAATAACCACATTTCCAATCCATAGAGAAGTATGCGATTTTTTTCTAATAATATTCTTAAAAAAACAACTTAAAGAATGCGGCAGAAGAAAGATGGCGTTAAAAATTTGCCAAATCTGCGGTGGAGTGTGTTGAATGATAAAGCTGAGGCGGGTGGTTCAGGCTTTTAACATTTCATTCATTATGGGACTATTTCTACGTTTCTGATCTATAGAGAATTACGCGTTTTTTCTAATACTTATCTTAAAAATCAACTAAAGGAAAGCAGCAGAAGAAAGATGGAGTTAAAAATTTGGCAAATCTACGGTAGAGCGGGTTGAATGATGAAGGGGTGGCGTGTGGTTCTGGCTTTTAATTATTTTAAGTGAACAGGTCCATGTTGAGGACCGTTTTCGGACATCGTGGCACTCCAGACTCGGTGCAATGTCTGCTTCTCGACTGCCCCGGAGCATCTCCTCCTCCGACCTCCATTCCATCATCTCATTCTCCCCTCTCAAGGCGTTGATTAATATCTTTCGCTCTCTTTTTCTCGAGTCTTCGTCTCCTCCACCGTTTCCACCGCGGCCTCCACCGCTGCATTCCAAATGGCGTTGCGTTGACGTCTTTTCCGCTCCTCCCCCCCTGTGATCCCACCCGGGAGCGCTCGGTGACTCTTCATCTCTCAAACGACTCGCAGTGTCATTCCGTGACACTTTCGTGCCGACTTCATCAGCGCGTGAACGAGACAAAGATGGGTCGCGGAGGAGGCGTAAGTGGAGGAAAGAGCATTATGGGACGATGCGAGGGAGGGGTGAGGTCGGCGTCCCAACTCCTTCCCTTCCTACTTCCTCGTCAAGCTCCGGAGGAGCAAACGTCTCTGAGACAGATGCGAACTCCCAGCCCCACGCTCAAGAATTGTCATCGGCGAGGTGCCTGCCCCACACTCCTTCCCCTAGCGATAAGAGGAAACAGAACGCTGTCTTCACGCAAACGCTTCAAAATAACAACGTTAACTTTTTTTTCTCATCAATTTCCTTTTTTGTATACTTTCATCAAGAAATAGAAATTTTCATCGACTTGAGGGATATCCGGCTTGACTATGCTTATTCAGCTAAAGAATAAAACACTCTGTCTCTGTCTGATGAAATGAGTCACCCGTTTGAAACCAAAGTTAGGATACAAATATGAATGCTATTCAACAAATTTATTTCTAATTACTGTATTTTTCATACCATAGGTGCCAACTGCAGTGCCATTCGTATGAAACCATCACCTTTTAAAAATTAATGACAACAGTATTTTGCTAATAACCGTAAATAATAGGCGGTAAGATTACTGCATTTAATTTTTATCCCAATACCCAGGACTATCCACTTAAATCTGACCCCTTTGAATAAGAGCTTGCACATGCTTTCTCGTCACGTTTTCATTGTGAAAACCAAGCAATTTCCATAAAAGGCAAACTTAAAATATGCAAATTTACAGCTAAATTACAATAAAATTACGTAAACACTCCATTTTATTTTTATCACAATAATTTCAAACGTATTTCCAAAATATACCATTTTCAAAGTTTAAGGATATCTGGAATAAGTGACCCTGACGCCAGAGCAACCGAACACGAATCAACCCTTTGACTGCGGAATGACGTGAAATTGTCATGGTTGTCTTAACGCTGGTTCTTATGACGTTAAATCATGTCAAGGATACCGTGAGTGTTCCAGCTTTCAATAGGGAGCTTTCACTAGGACCCCTAATGAAAGCTGGACCATTTGCACCAAAATTTGCGGGAAATAGGTCCTATATTATGAGGGCCAAACTCATAACCGGCATCTTCGACCTGAAGACTCTGACAGTAGTGTCAGTGAAACTGTTGTCACTATCCAACAAAATACGCGGTAGATCCAAAAAAATGAAGGATACTAACATATATAAGATATAGAGTGTATTTCTCTTTCAACTATTCACGAATAATCCCGCTCTTTCTTAGCATGATCATTATGACTGTTGTTCCATTCACCCCGATTGCTGTTTTTGACTCTTTTAACATCAAAATAATATCCAAAGTTACGAAGGAGTCTCAGAAATACGTGGAAAATAGAGATAACATGGATAAATCAGATTGCCCATAACTTTGCTAATATATTTTTTTCTGAGGGGAATTCACGTAGATACGAATACAAAATAAACAAAACACATACTGATCAAATAGTGACATATTTCTAAGATAGCTGGCTTATTGAAACCAAAACAGGGAGGAAAATCAGAGCAGCATAAATAAATTTACTAATAAAATAGGGAAAATACACTAATAAAAGAAACCAAATATTAAAAAATACTCCAGAAATTCTCATATAAGATATTTTAGAGGTAATACAACTGATTTGTTAAGGATATCTGAAAAAAATGGACTGAAATGGAGTAACCAACAGAGAAAATTAAGAAAATCCAGTAGGGAGAAGTTGATACAGACGTAGATGTAAGCAGTTGAAGGTTACTGTGATGAACGAGGTGAGACAAATGAGAAAAAAGGCATGTGATCGCAAGGCATGACGGGAGTGTATCAAAGCCTAGATGCATATGGTATAAGAGAAATAAGATTGAAGGATTTCTCTGAGGTGTTTCACCCGTAAGGCTTAGGTATAGACAATGTTTCGGCGGACTACTGAACCATCTTCCTCAGTGCGAAAAATTGGCCGCAGGGTGGGATAAAACTCAGAATTTTGTTTTACCCAGGGGAAGTTGCGCCATTGGCTCACGTTAAAAGGTAATGAAACGCCTCTTGCGATAACAGGGCCTACATATCACCCATTGAGAAAGTCTAAGGTCATTCATCATTTAATAAGAGATAAGTTTACTCATGACGAGAATTTTGTATCATTACCGTCAACGTTGATCGCCGTGGAAAACTTTTACTACTCTAACAGTACCTTTAGTAATTAACAGAGGAAATTCCCAATCCGTGTGTGCCTCCCCTTATACATAACCTACAATACACAACAAGCAAAGCCTCTTTCTGTTAAGTTTTCAAAACTTCAAATAGCGACTGAGTGGCACATTATGGTATAAAATTTAAACATTATAACACCCGAGTCAAAAAATAATATTTGCTACAACTAGAAATTTTTTGAACCGTGCGCTTAAAAAGCAAGGCTTCATAAACGCAGCATCACTGGAGAATTATTCCCCTTGCCAACGTTGAAGGAACCCACACTATAGCGCTAAAAATAAAAGACATATATAGCCAAAAATATTTATTGAAAACTCAACTGTGGGGGCTCATGTGCTAGAATGGGCCCGGAGCAATATTTCAAACCCAAAAAATAAAAATCGCCCACTGTGCTTTCCCACGCTCCTATTACTCCGGCAATACAATCGGTGATTGATTTCGCATCCAATGACCCTGACCTATCTCAAATGATACGTCCTCCTAGCGCTTGAGTGACTGAATGCAATAACGCCACGAATTTTTTTTATTCACCGTCATCATCGACATTTTGCATACAAATTCCTCCAAAGATTGATGGCACCAATAACTTCATGTGCGGCACAGACCCGCTCTTCAACCCTTTACTCCCCACACACTATTTAGTAGAAGCCATTAATTCAGAAAGATTTTCCCTTCCCCACCAGTAGGGCGTTAGGCTCTGAAAAAGGGGGAAGTAGTGGTGAATCGGACACAGGAAAAGGAGCGAGATGAATTTCATCAGCAAAGATTGACGCGATCTGTAGGCATATGCGAAGGGGTTTTAACCAGAAATGAAAAGATGAAAGAAAGAAGAATATAAAAAGAGGTTCTTATCGCCGTCCACTCAAGCGAGCACGCCAATCGATTCCCTTCCCGCAAAATTGGCAGTTAACGGAAAAATTGATTACCCTAAATGGCATCACTAGACGACCATTGGAGCGCCATTACATTCCAGCAACGCGCCGAGTAATGAACGCACGTTACATTACACGCCCGTCATAATGATGCATACAATCCTTTCCAGACCCTTGGCCTGTGTACCACTCGCAGTATCCCCGAAAATCCCCTCAACGCCACTCCCGTCCATATCCTAATTGCGCCTAGCCAACGAAGCATTAGTGGCCACCGCAGCCCATCCATCTCTGGGTACATGCATGCATCAAATAGGCTTGAGGACGCCAGAAATTAACAATTAATTCGACGGAGCCCCTCGCAACAGACACACCATGACAAGGATGTGAAGATATTAAAGCCCAACACGGGAAGGGATAAATATATAGTATAATCGAAAACCTCATCATAAATATCTATCCAATGACTTTGTTAAAATGAAAGTCATATGTGACGAAAGAAAGGAGTTATAATTATCGAAATTTGGAATTGGTAGGTATACCAAAATTGATTTTTTAAAGTATATTTATCGATCAAATCTTGGAAAACCATATATTTTTGTTGACGGATATTAATCCAATTTTTTTCTATATTTTGTATATACTTTATTTATTTATATTTTACATTATTACCTCATAATACATTGTGATACTTATTATTATTAATTATATTTAACATTTTGGCTATATTTATAAGATCAGAAGAGTTCTGTTTTCTGAAACGTCGGTCTTTCATTTGAATTCTGTTGAATTGTGGACTTGTAGAATATAAGGAGTTTGAAATCGTGCCTGAAGTCCCTCACTGAATCTTTATTGTTTTGACATTTTGCATTAAAATATAAATTCTACCTTCTCTGTAATATTCACATTAATTTTTAATCTGAATAACTTGTACTTGTGATTGCCATAAAAACTTCAAAGTTAACCATTTCTCCTACCTTCGGCTTATAATCAAAACTCTCTCCATCCTTGTTAAAAAAAAATGAAAGACTAAAATTTCAAACACATCTTCTGATTCTCTCGCTAAATAATTTTTCGGAATATTATTGAATAATTCCCAGGAGCTATTTCAATGCGTTTCGCTTACGGCCTTGTTCCGGTAGAGCCATATCATTTATTATATTCCATCCATATTATTTAACCGGTGATCACTTCTTTTTTTGCCATAGTTCCATATTAATACACGTATAACATAATATGTTCATCTCAACGCTTGCCAGTAATGTCGGTTCACCAAGTTAATCCCATTTTGAAGACTAATTCTAATTTTAGGTTCAATATGTAGCACCGTGTGACCAAATATTTACCTCACCTAAATGGATATCCAAATCTAAACTGCCGTGTAATTACTCACGTCCACATATGAGCTCAGACCCTTATGCATTGCAAATAACTAGTAGCATTCAAGGGAATTGCTAAACGGCGACATAGTAGCATATCAGCATTAAAGTATAAACATATCTAGGCTGCAAATCAACCTACTCACAGATTATTTGATAAATAAACAATGTGTATAATGATGGAACACAATGTATTCATACAATAGAATATGCCTCATAAGGAAAATATTTACTTGAAATACATCTGTTAAATTATTTAGGTGTCTTAACTGGGGGTCAATTGAACTGTTATGGCATAAGTATTATGCTTCAGTCCAGTAGTTGAAGATTTTATGTAGGTAATTTTATTTAGATAAATAAGAATCATACTATCAGTACTAATCAATTGTAAATGAGATGTTTTCCATAACGTAAAACAAGTTTATGAATAGTTTATTAGAAGTTTAGGGGAAAAAGGTAATGCAAAATTACATATAAAACCTGTTTACTGCTATTACTGCTTCTTTTACAGTCAATAATTCAGTAAAAATTGAGGCTGAAAATCAAAATGAGGATGTGGCCCTGTGACGCCTTTACGCGTGGCCTACATGATACCCTGGATTAAGCAACCAAAAATCGTCATCAGATTTAGAATCGCACTCAAATATTTATTAAAGGTCTTGATGAAAAAAGGATCTAATCGTAGTACATCATTGTTCCAAAGACTTGGTAACATCTTTTTTCTTTAGTGAGTTAATGAACCATTTCTGATTGTTGCTGTATTTTTTTTAACGATTTAATACACTGTTGAAATCTGAGAACACCTACGCCAAATAAAAAAATATTCTTCGAGGACAGATCTGGATCACATGCCTTAAATAGGGGTACATCAGTTACCATGGAAGCTTTCGCTGGTTGCATGGCAGAAGGGGATAATTGGAGAAGGCATACTTATTACAAACAAAACGGCAGCAATGGACTTGTACGGTTATCTGCAAAGAACTTTTAGCTTCTCCTTTACTCGTAGGTCACATAGAAATGAGAAGCCTTTACTATTCTTTATTATATAAACTACTACAATTTTTCAAACCATCTATTTATTCCAAGCTATTTAGGGTCAGGTTAATACCATTGAATTAACAATTTATCAAAAGTGAATCTGATACATTGATAAAAATTCACTAAGATAATGCTAATTCAAAATGGCGTTTATATTTTTATCGGTTATAGAGCAGCACTTAGAATGAGTAAAATGGTTATACTTGTTACAAATTTTTTGAAACTTTACAGATGGTGATCACAGAAAGCGCATCTTCTGCGCTTTTTGAAGTTTCCAGAAATAAATGAAAACAGGAGCGGAGGTGACACAGCCTATACATTTGAAGGGAACGGTTAAGGTTCAGCTCTCTCAGTCCTGCTCCATTCCGGTTATCATAAGAGGTAAATACATCATAAAATATTTAATGAGCATCTCTATGAAGTGCTGAGTATGCATACATAAAATTTATGACGAGGTTTCGTCATTTTAATAATCTTTTGTTTATTTTAGTAATGAAGTCATTCCTAATGACGCAACTAATACAACCCTTATCATTGGTGCATGTACTGAGTTTTCAAGGGGTATCGTTTTAAATAGCAGCAATAATTTAGGATGACTCCCAACAGATGACTGTGACGAGGTAAAAATTAATTTTCATAGAAATCATCATAAAAATCATTAGAAAATTACAGCAACCTAACCATACCATGACATTCTTTCTGTTAGCCTTTTATGCACCAATCTATCTAAAGTCATGTAAATAAACTAAAACAAGTGATACTTTAAAAGCCTATTCGGATAACATACCTGCAGCCATTAATTATGCCATATTAAGCTAGGTGTTTATCCATACATTCTTTAAACTAATTTTTTATTTGATTTTATATCTTCACTAGACAGAATTACAGAGAGAGCGATACTTTTTTTACGAGCTTAGGCTCGGAGTGGAGAAGACAACATAAGGTAGAAAACGAGTAAAGCTTAGTTGTCATTTACTTGATAGGGTGAGAAAGTGTAAACAATGAGTTTCACGGCAATGTTTTTGATCCAAACAGAGACCGTTCAAAATGCGCTGTTTATTCACTCAACCTATTGGGTAAATTAGTCTTATAAAGTGGATTAAGTGCCACACTGAGCCACGATGTGAGCACTTTGAAGTTGTATCTATATATAATAATAGCGCGCCTGCCTACATGATCCTTCACAACATTATCTGACAGAATTAAATTTATAGAAAAGTACACCAATAAGTTATCAGAATTAGACATTATCTTCAGTTTTTTAGGGGAAACTTGTTGGGACATGGTTTATGGAGAGATTGTGACTAAGTTTGGGTAATATAAAGTTTGGGTTCGGGTTTGGGCTTGGGTAAAAAATCGGACATGATTTTTTTAACATGTAAATAATCATTTTACATATTTCCCCGCGAGTAGCCGCATGGGCGTGTGGCAGTGAGGATTAGAATAACAGCCTTGTAAAGGTGTAAAGAATAAGGTTTTTGGAGGTTACATGGCGTAATACGGGAGTGTTTACAGTGGAGCTCAGTTTTAATATGGTAACTAATTTTGCATGTAAAGAGCGAATCAATCATGCGTCTTTGGAATATAAGTGGTGACTGTTTGCAAATTCTCAAATATAATTTGGCAAATGGATTCTCCATGCTAATTGCCGGGCTGTTAAAGACTGTTGGCAACTGCCGACCCTTGATGAAATTTTGTTCTACGCGTGAAATTGCTATCCACTTCTCTCGTGAAAACATATACTGAGAGTCTCGAGCATTAACGGACATGGGTTTCAAATGGACTCAAAAGTTTTAACACAACGTCGAAGCTGATGACTGTGACGACGTAATAATCAATTGCTCGCATTAACACCATTATGAGCGGTGGGGCATGAAGAGCCTTTTTTTCAGGGGCGTGTTCGGGGCCGATACAAATGCCCACCATCACTCGGCGAAATTTATCAAAATCAAGGCAAAAAGAAAACGGCCTACGCTGGCTCCTTTCTCACTTTGCCCTCCATCCCCTTCCTTAATCTCTATTTCCTTTGCTTCGCGCGTTCAGAGGGGTGCGTTTTTGTGACGGTGCAAACGCCATCAATTAGTCAGTCGACGGACCCGTAACTGCTGCGGAGCGCCGTCTCTTATTCCACTCAATATTTCTCTCGTTCCCGCGGCCTGGTGATGAAAGGGGTTTAAAAGGGCGTTTCGCTAAGAACCTTTTTCGCACACGAAGCGGCAGGAAATAAAGGGCGTTGCGGAAAAGGTTGTTTGTACCACATTGACAGGGTGAGCTGAGAACCTAAAAGTATGCAAGTTCTCTTGATCGGCAATCGAGCAGAAAGGTAGAACTCAAAACATTATGATAGGATATGTTTATTTTTAAAACTTTGGATGCTGTAACTTCAGCTGAATTCAATTGCTACGGTAATAATTCTCAAGTTGTCAAAAGTGTTTCATACCATTACTATCCAGTTATACAAGGTGGGGCAATTAAATAACCGGACTGGTTTTACAAAACATTTAAGACGATATAAAAAGGGTTGAGTTCAGAGAGAGCTGTATAAAGGGCTGAAGTTAACAAACCTGAGGGGTGGTTTGCTAATGTCCATTATCGTATTTATCTTTTATTCTTCACATCTGACCCGAATATTCATCCCTATTGTCTCTCAAAAATTTAATGGATAATAGCGTGAAAAATATAAAGCTCCAATTTAAGTCATTAGTTCTGAACTTAATACGCCCCAGATTGCCCAAAAGCAGGACAAACAAATAAATTATTGTCATCGCTGTGGTGGATAAGGAGTAACATATTTGCCAGTGACCAAACCACTGGAGACATTTAATCAACCCAGAAATAGGGATCATTCATAGGCTACTGTAGAGATGCAGATTTTACGCTCATCAGAAACAAATTTAAAGGTTCTGAGGAATCTCACCTCTCCTGAGGAAAGATTTATTTTCTACTCAAACCTGTATGCAGCGTTTTTTAATTTTCAGCTCATATTCTTAGAGAATATTTGAAAAATTGCTTCTAAGTGCTTTCGAATGACTCCTCTAGTTGGTCTCACCAAGTCATAGTTTACTCATGTTACGAAGATATTATGTTTTATAATAGAACCATGCGTCTACACTTCCATAGGCTTCATAATTCCTTATTTTTCCCATTTTTTTAATATTCGGCATCCTCCTTCAAAAAACTTCAAAAAAAGGCACCAATATTCATAAAATTAACAGAAAGGCGTGTACTTCCGCGAGTATTATTTCATATCATATAAAAGGCGTAAAAGTGCTAATACTAAATTTCGTATTGAAAAAGTTCTATCAATCTGCCATATTATCTGCGGACTTCCATGCCTTAGTGCCAGGGTTTGAATCCGAGCAGTGCAGGATACTCTACTAGCAATACGAAAAGAACTTATCTCACTCAGTCTTACCTAAATCTTTGATAATATGTAGAATGATATGAAACATCTGCCATACACCGCATGATAAATTTGGCAGCGAACATTGCGTTTGTTTTCCAAATGAAGTCCCGCAGTGACTGACGATGGGAAAAAAATAATCTGTGTGAATAAGTTGAGTTTGCAGTATATTATGGAAGAGTTGATTAATATTTTCCATAGTCCCAATGAAATACTGTATTTTATCTTCCGTTTACCTTACTTCTTAATTACCAGAGAATAAGGAAGGTATTTTACAAAGTTCACTAAATTTTTCAAATCAAGAAAGACGGCAGATGAAAACGGTTACATATACCCAAGACTAAATTTATATAGTACTAAATTTTAATTTGATATAAATTTAAATGTGGGGCAAAAACATTTGAACGTCTGAATGAAAAAAGGTGGAAGGAAGTTAAGGAGGTTGTGCTCCACAGACAGATTGAGGAAGAAATTAAGTGTAGATTATAGCGTGCCGGAAGAGGGACATATCAAAATTAAAAAAATGTATTTTCAATTAATATTTGTATTTCATGATTTAAAGGTAAAGTAACCAACCTTTCTCTAAGTTGATATTTATGCATTAGCAGTCATAAATAATGTATATTTTGTGGTTCAAGGTAAAAATTCTATAGACGGGGTGGAAAAATAAATTTTAGTACTGTGAGTGATTTACAAAATGAGACACTAAAATATTAATCCATAAAGAAGGAAGGAGTAATCCACTTCAAGAAAAGAAGATGACTATTAGTTTAGCATCAGAATGCCAGGGAAAAATCGTGCACTGCTCCAATTTACACCCTAGCACTAAGGCATGGAAGCCCGCAGATAATGCCACAACACAATCCAATTTGAAATATAAAAGTTGAAATTTTATACGGCAATTTCACATTTAAATCAACTCTTACGGCAGATGGATATGAAAAGAAGGGAATGCCCATCAAAACTTCCCTCTCAGCTATTCGTAATATAATTTCATAAACCCATCACGTATTTCCCCAGAGATTACACATTGAATGGAGACATGAAAAACACTCTACCATATTATTCCTGTCCCTTTTACGTTTGTAGAAAATGAACCCCATTTTTTAGGGATTGTTTGGGTAAATTATCTGGATAAGAGAGATTGCATTAAGCCCTTTGTACATTATGCCCAAAGTTAAAAATCTATGGATCAAAAGGACTATAATATTAATTGAGCTTTTTACCCTGAAATTGTATAACACCTTTTATAAACCCACAATTGCATGCGCGTTAAAAATAAAATTAATGCCCCGAACGGAAATTTTGAGCATGCTATTTCCCACGAATCCAATTACACAACGGTATACAAGAGCGGTGGGTAAAAAAAGTGGCACTTGGATGGTACCATTGGGGACCGCTTGCAAGTTTCTCCAGGGAATAAAAAATATACAATGAGTGCGTCAACAACCGCACAGTGGCGATTTGGACAAAGCCATCAAGGGAGAGCCTATGGTAAGAGCGGGGACAACGCAATGCAACAAGAGCGAGCCCAGGGAATAACGAGCGATTCCTGAACACTGGGAATCGAAAATGGATTTCGCACACAACCGGACCCATTTGACCCCGGACACGCATTTATCCACTCAAAAAAGCAAATATGGGAATATTGAATTCGTTTTAAATGGAAGGTGACTTATGAAGGTGACACGAAACACCAAACAGACAACTTGCTAACGACAAATAAAGAGTTTAAAAGCTTTTTGGCATGCAAAGAATCAGGGTTTCAATAGGATGATTATAAATTTGATGGAAATCCGTCATTAGTATCGGATAAAAAACCAAGTCTTTTAAATCTCAGTGGTAAAGTATTTATTTCTACATGTGTCTGTGGTGTATTTAACTGTTACAGCTAGCTTGGGCGGAGCACAAATTTTATTTACATTTGCGCGATATAGGGAGTCCTCCGTGGGGAACAGAGTCGCCGTTCACCGTTTTCGTTTATTTTGTGCGCGCGGCTGGTGTGTTTCAGAATTCGTATGTGATTTCTATGGTGTCAGCCAGCAGGAAATACCCGATAGCTGATTAAGACAGAGGGTGAGTGGTTTTTTTCGTTTCCTCGCAGCGGGGCTCCCATTTTTACCGGCTGTTATTACCGAAGGACGAGAGAGAGACCAAAAACAGTCTACTTAGGCTATAGTCTCGTTAGGGACACGTCTATATACTAATCCTAATGATTAAGAAGTAAAAACATCAGCGTGTTGCCCCATTCATATTAATAGGGTTAGAACGATAGTTTATACGACGGCTTAGCTAACTTGTATTTACACAGTATTTCTTAACTCCAGTTAGGATACTGGTGGCTTCTGGTGGAGTGTTATGAAAGTGATGTAGCCCACAGCCCAACAAACATTGCAGTTCGCTTTTCACCTTTTTTCAAGGCTGTGTGCTTAATTCATGAGACTTGTATGGGCGAGAAAAAAGATTGAATATACATATGTTTCGCACGGTAAGGCTTCTCATTCATTAGTAGTTAACTATAGATCTTATCATACTATATATCTTATCATTTCATGTCCAAAAAATACCTAATGCATCGTAAGTTGAAAATCGGGAGAATAAGTTTCCGTATTAGAACGACATGTCACAATGCTATACCTTACCTTTAAGATACCTAGATATTATTATGTTAACATGTCCTTTGTACACACTCTTTCATGAAAGATAAAAACAATTCAAGATGTTATCTTGACATGCAATAATTATAAATGACTTCCATTTCGAGTCCCTGTCTCAGTACATTCAGCAGGATAAACGACTTTTTCTTCCAAATTTTGCTCATGACCCTTCCACTCTTGCGCTTTTAAGGTAAATTTTGACTTTCAAATACGATTTGTCATTCACTCATGCATTTAAATACATCAAGTAACTTGGCACTGACGCATGGATACAGAATATGAGAAGATAAACTCTCGTAATATTGAACGCTTCAAGTAAAAGCTACAAGTGTACAGGATCACTTAACGCTTACACGCGTTAAAAATGATGGTAACCAGCGCCAACCCTAGTAACTTTAGCGTGGTTAAAAATTTGACTACGCTTAGCGCCAACCCGTGTTCACTTGGCGAACATTTACTAGGTTTGAGTTAACCTGCTTAGAAAGCCCGTGTAAATAGGGAATGACGGTACAAAGATATTGGTGGTAGCTACGTCGTAGCTGAGTAAATTTTAACGTATGGCTTTTGAGTTTGAAATAAGCCGTGTAAATCACGGAGGTTAAGATGAAATGGAATAACCGTGAACACTTAAGGGAAAAGTTGAAACAAGAACATGGGGGAAATAGGGAGGATTCCCTGTCGAGTAAGTGGAGTCCACCGCTCACTGTTATGACATAAACTATAGATAAACTACAAACTATAACAAACTAACTACTACTAGACTATAATTTTGATATGGCATAAATCAAACGCCACCGCCGAAAACCTAAATTAGAGCGAGAATGTAATTGTGCCTACAGAAATTGCGGAGTATTTTCAAGAATCAAGCGGAACTCACCTATATTTATTTATTAGCCTTCAATTCCTTTCCTATGTGTCTATCAATTTACAACACATATGGAGTATTCTTATTTAATGTAAAAAAATTCGGGCACAGGCTTCAATTAGTTTTGATTAGGAGCCTTCTGGTAGTATGTAAAGTTAACTATCTTCTGTCACTTCATATCACACTTGATTATATATAAACATTAAATGATTCATTTTTTGTGGAGGAATAATTACTATTTGTGAAATTATTCAAGTGTTTAATTCCCAAATGCAAAAACAAAAGAGTTCTCACACGATATATGGTTGAATTTTAACTTAATGTAGCCAAAATTTGCAATTTGCCTCCGGTAATCCATTAAAAAGATGCAATTTCTGTATTAATTATCATAGGTTTAAATGTTTGATAGGCAGTAATTAAGTGAGAATTTAACTTTAAATGCGCTGAACTTAAAAATGTTTATATACAAATGAGTCTCTATATATATATATATATATATATATATATATATATATATATATATATATATATATATATATATATATATATATATATATACCTTTATATATATATATATATATATATATATATATACCTTTCTGTATAAATATTTATGTGAGTATTTGCCGCTGTGCGGTCTGAGTGAATGAGTGAACGATTATATATATATATATATATATATATATATATATATATATATATATATATATATATATATATATATATATATATATATAATCGTTCACTCATTCACTCAGACCGCACAGCGGCAAATACTCACATAAATATTTATACAGAAAGGTAGAAAGAAAGTGGATAGGAACACATAAAATTTACAAACACAATGGTGGTGTGAAGATGAAATGATGGCCGATTCCAAGCAGAAAAAATTCGACTGGACCGGGAATCGAACCACGGACCTTTGGATGTCGCGTCCACTGCTCAGACCACCGAGCTACCCAGTCTACAAAGAAACTATTGGAATCGGCGGGGGTTTATATGAACGAACACTCCCCAAGGCATGACCCATGAGAGCGGCCAGTAGATGGCGCGCGGGCAGCTTTTCACCCACCGGTTGTGTTTGTAAATTTTATGTGTTCCTATCCACTTTCTTTCTACCTTTCTGTATAAATATTTATGTGAGTATTTGCCGCTGTGCGGTCTGAGTGAATGAGTGAACGATTGTATGCCCTGAACGGGTCATTTCCTACTTGGGTTAGCGTACCCCGAAACGCCTGTTCTATATCTTTCACCACTGTCTGTGTGCTTGAGTTATTCTTTCATTTCGCCTTCTGTGTATGTCATTCTCTCTCTTCCGGTGGGTGAAAAGCTGCCCGCGCGCCATCTACTGGCCGCTCTCATGGGTCATGCCTTGGGGAGTGTTCGTTCATATAAACCCCCGCCGATTCCAGTAGTTTCTTTGTAGACTGGGTAGCTCGGTGGTCTGAGCAGTGGACGCGACATCCAAAGGTCCGTGGTTCGATTCCCGGTCCAGTCGAATTTTTTCTGCTTGGAATCGGCCATCATTTCATCTTCACACCACCATTGTGTTTGTAAATTTTGTGTTCCTATCCACTTTCTTTCTACCTTTCTGTATAAATATTTATGTGAGTATTTGCCGCTGTGCGGTCTGAGTGAATGAGTGAACGATTGTATGCCCTGAACGGGTCATTTCCTACTTGGGTTAGCGTACCCCGAAACGCCTGTTCTATATCTTTCACCACTGTCTGTGTGCTTGAGTTATTCTTTCATTTCGCCTTCTGTGTATGTCATTCTCTCTCTTCCGGTGGGTGAAAAGCTGCCCGCGCGCCATCTACTGGCCGCTCTCATGGGTCATGCCTTGGGGAGTGTTCGTTCATATAAACCCCCGCCGATTCCAGTAGTTTCTTTGTAGACTGGGTAGCTCGGTGGTCTGAGCAGTGGACGCGACATCCAAAGGTCCGTGGTTCGATTCCCGGTCCAGTCGAATTTTTTCTGCTTGGAATCGGCCATCATTTCATCTTCACACCACCATTGTGTTTGTAAATTTTATGTGTTCCTATCCACTTTCTTTCTACCTTTCTGTATAAATATTTATGTATATATATATATATATATATATATATATATACACACAATATATATATATATATATATATATGTATATATATATATATATATATATATATACACACAATATATATATATATATATATATATATATATATATATATATATATATATACACACGATGTGGATAGGATGGAGGAGATAGACACACAAAAAAAGAGACGATCACACTTACATAGCTAGCTTTCGGAACTAGTCCGTCTTCAAGGCGTATCACGGAACAAAAACACGGATTTTGTTCCGTGATACGCCTTGAAGACGGACTAGTTCTGAAAGCTAGCTATGTAAGTGTGATCGTCTCTTTTTTTGTGTGTCTATCTCCTCCATCCTATCCACATCGTGTGTTCATCGCCGCATGGCTGACTCCAATCCATCAACGTATTTATATATATATATATATATATCCAACGTATTTATATATATATATATATCCAACGTATTTATATATATATATATATATATATATATATATAAATACGTTGATGGATTGGAGTCAGCCATGCGGCGATGAACACACGATGTGGATAGGATGGAGGAGATAGACACACAAAAAAAGAGACGATCACACTTACATAGCTAGCTTTCGGAACTAGTCCGTCTTCAAGGCGTATCACGGAACAAAAACACGGATTTTGTTCCGTGATACGCCTTGAAGACGGACTAGTTCCGAAAGCTAGCTATGTAAGTGTGATCGTCTCTTTTTTTGTGTGTCTATCTCCTCCATCCTATCCACATCGTGTGTTCATCGCCGCATGGCTGACTCCAATCCATCAACGTATTTATATATATATATATATATATATCCAACGTATTTATATATATATATATCCAACGTATTTATATATATATATATATATATATATATATATATATAAATACGTTGATGGATTGGAGTCAGCCATGCGGCGATGAACACACGATGTGGATAGGATGGAGGAGATAGACACACAAAAAAAGAGACGATCACACTTACATAGCTAGCTTTCGGAACTAGTCCGTCTTCAAGGCGTATCACGGAACAAAATCCGTGTTTTTGTTCCGTGATACGCCTTGAAGACGGACTAGTTCCGAAAGCTAGCTATGTAAGTGTGATCGTCTCTTTTTTTGTGTGTCTATCTCCTCCATCCTATCCACATCGTGTGTATATATATATATATATATATATATATATATATATATATATATATATATATATATATATATATATATATATATATATATATATATATAAATTATAGAGTAAATATATAGAGTATATATACATAAATGAGCAAATGAGAATGTATACATCTTATAAATGAGACTTTCTTCCAAGACAATAATAAAACCAATAGCATTTTTTTAGTCTTCGGCAAGGCCTAAGACAATTTCTTTCAAATCATAAGTAAGTATTCAAATCACTTGCATATCCGTATATATAAATCGTGTTGCGGTATTTTATTTATTCTCTTTGAAAACTACCAAAAATTAGAGACTACCATTAAATATGACTAAACCACCAGGCAATATTTCACGAAAGACGATAATATTTTCACCTTCCCGAGCGATATAAAAAAAACAGCAGCGCGAGGGCATGCGTTGCAAAGAACTATGATCGCGCGAGAAACGGGTCCCCGCTCTTATACAACAAGTTCAGTCGTTCGAAACCCACAGACCCCATACGCCTGCTCGCGTTCCGCCCCCTGTCTCACCAAAATCATTCTCCCTCCTACCTCGAGGTCCCATGAGGGAGCGCGGACAGAGGCTCCATCTCCATGGCAACGCGATGGTGTTTGCGCCCGGAGTGGGGCGTGAGAGAGGGAGGAGGTGGCCCCGGGGTATGGGGGGGTGGGCGCTTTCCTCCCCCTCATCCCTCGCAACGCACACGGGCTGCGGCCTCGGCAGCCGATGGAGAAGGACAGGCGGGAGTGACCTCATTTGCTCCCACCTGCATTTCCTTTGGAGGGGAAGGGGAATAACTTCAATGATGCGGTCAAAGTACATTGGAACCACCGTTGCAAGCCTCTAAGATTTCGCTAGGAAAGGCTAAGAATCGGAACATCATCACTGCTGCTGATTAAATCGAAATATCTCATTAACTTTTTCACACTGATTTTATTCTCTGACGACCGGTTTTATTACATAGGCGACATCTTCAGGCACAAGCTCTGTTCCCTCACCCAATACTTCCAATTCCAAAAATCGCGGGATTTCCGTTCCAACAATCACGAGAACTACTTTTGGTATAGAAAGATCGGACACAAAGTTCTCCGTATTTGAAGATGTAATTAGAATATTCTTGGAGGAGTGGAGTAGATCTCCCTTTAACACTAAAACGCCAAGACGGGTCATTTTGACCCAATCGTGATTTAAAATTAATTCTTTTAATACATTTTTAATGAGAGCAAAATTTCCTCCAATGACCTTAATTCATTTTAACACGAGTTTATGTTCCAAAATTTTCACCTTTCTGGAATAATATGTAAATTTTTTTTGTTTAGAATTTACCTTGAACGCCTATACGGGTCATTTTGACTCAGATATATATTTGCAATTTGTATCATCACCGACATTTCTTTATTATTTGTATCCATTTGTCATTTTTCTGCGCATGTTTTCCGTTTCATCTCGTCCTATCTTCCTCATTTGGTTACCTTCCATGGTTACCGACCTTTCAAAATATGTCACCCTTCCATTTCGTATTCCCCTCCCTTTTCATATTTCGTCCGGTCGATTCATGGCATATATCCTCTTCTCTGACGTATGACTTACGCTCACTTCGTTGTCTCCGACTCTCCTTTTTCTCTACCAATGACAGGTGGAAAATACAACTTCATGTTCCTCTCTGTTCCTTCGAGTGAAGTTTGTAGCTAAAATGTTGAGTTTTATGGCGATCGTTGTTTTGAAGTTCTCTGAATTCAAATATATCTCTGAGTCGCCCATTACGATTCTGTTGAAATTCTTGTGGGGCTGCAAATGATTCAGGAGGATGAGTCAGATGGTAGATGGTTCTTATTTGACCTATCCGATGATGAGCAGAGATATGAAACGTGAAGAATAAACCGACTCTTCAAAACGTGACGATGAATGCGGTCAAGACAAGAGAGAGTGCATCAGATGAGCATACTAAACTCCACTTTCTCCGGCGAGATATTCTAGAACAGCATATTTGGCAATGATACTCGAACGATATCGTACTGTCTACCCAATTTATTTCAAACTCTTACAACACGAGTTTCAACTGTCTAGCAGTCATCATCAGGAAAGACTAATCTTAACATAAACAGACATGAGCATATATATTGGGAGTTACATTGCCCAAACATGGTAGTGGGGGGGGGGAGTGGTGGGGATGATTGTGGTACGGATAAGGGGGTAGGATAGGAGGGGAAGGCTAAAACCCTGAATGGGATATGATCCTTTGCTCATCCAAAAAACAGATTACGTCAAACACCAGATGTGTTAAAATCGGGTGTTTATGAACTTAAGTGTGATATTTGTGGTAGTGTATATGTCGGTCAAACTGGGAGAAATTTTTTAACTAGGGTGTCTAAACACAAAAGGTGTTTGGCGAACCCCGATCCTAAACCTTATTTCGCCAAAAATTTAATGGAAGAATCCCACCACTCCACATTGAATGTGAAAATCCTCCGTTTCCTGGATAAAGGACACCGTTTAGATGTGTCGGATCGGTGGGAAATAATCAAAAGGAAACGAAAGAAAATCAACCTATTAAATGAGAGTGAATTTGTTAGTCATTCTCCTATTTTTGACACCATTTAAACTTAACTTTACCCTCTCCAACAAACCACCTTTTTATCCTTTTGTCTCTCTATATCTGTCTTTATATCCTTTCCCAGTGTGACGCAGATCTGGTGTTTGACGTAATCTGTTTTTTGGATGAACAAAGGATCATATCTCATTCATGATTTTAGCCTTCCCCTCCTATCCTACCCCCTTACCCGTACCACAAACATCCCCGCCCTCCCCCCCACTACTCTGTTTGGGCAATGTAACTCCCAATATATATGCTCATGTCTGTTTATGTTAAGATTAATCTTATCTGATGATGATTGCTAGACAGTTTAAACACGTGTTGTAAGAGTTTGAAATAAATTTGGTAGACAGTACGATATTGCTTGAGTATCATTGTCATGAGCATACTATTTGGCAAAATGATGTATATTATTTTCAGTCGTACATTCATATTTTTCACAATTTTGCTATGATAGATATATGTAATTTCAGTAGGACAGAACATTCGTCATAAAACACAGTTTTTGCTATTTCCAGTAATGGAATGAATGCATATATTTGAATTTTTAACTTGACTCATTTTTATACGCGATGCATTCAAACCTCTATGACAACGATGGTTTTTCTGTGATTTTATGAAAATATTACGATTAACCGAAAGAAAAGTTTTTGAACAAGAACAATTTTATTTTATGTTTTCTGAGTGGTAATTGTTGTGAATTTGTTTAATTGAAAACAGCACCTGCTGACAAGCCTTAGGATCCGCAGGACTATACCTGTTATTATCTTGAGAATCTATTGTATATATTTAGGAATTGTTATTATAGCGTTGTATTCAATTACTCTAAACATTATCCGCAAATGCATTGTACAACTGGTTTAATGGAAATTACATTGAATAAAAACATTTATAGTCAATATGTAAAAAATTATTCAGAATATATGTAACTTCTCTCTGTTATATTTCTAACGAGACCTAAGCGTTATAAATTCCTGCTTTTTTTTTAAATTTAGTCTCTCTGTAGTGCATTTAGCATGTAAAATGGCTGGTATTTTTGGGAAATATCTCGAAAAGTAGTGAGTTAAGGGGCTGTTGTTTTTTTATATTTTGAACGGCGGGATAATTTTTCTTAATATGAGACCAATTCAGTGATTTCTCGGTTCAAAAAACATATCGCTTAAACTACCTTAAAGAGCAGTAAAATGATTCACATTACAATGGTTTAAGGTCTACTCACGGTTGACCTCCATGCCTGAATCTCATGTGCCAGTCTCTTGGTATTATCATACTTTCCACCAATATTAGCTAAGTCCAAAATCGTGTAACTCTTCGTTTCTCGTCCTTCTATCATTCATTCAAACATAGCCTTCGGCGATCACTTATTCCACATACAATTTCCTCACCAATTCACCTTTCTTTTCTTGATTATCTCTGCTAATTGTTCCTTTCCTCCAAATCTTCGCTATTCCTCCTCATTTTTCACTCTGAACCCCATGTAATTTTTTTCTATCCTTTTTCAGATTTACAGTTCACAGTTTATAAACCTCTATTCTTTTTACAAAATAGATCCTCTAAATCCATATTTTTGCTCCACACAACATCACACTAGAGATTTATCGTTCAACAAATCTCTTTCTCATTTCCTTTTTAAAAAAGTTTTTTTCTCTTCTGAAATCCATCTTTTTCCAGAGATATTTTTGATTTGATTTCTTTCGGAATAAGACAAGTCTTTACGATGACACTTCCCAAATACCTAAGGCTCTCTACTTCATTAATCACTTAATTTTCCAATGTAATATAGATCCTTTGACCTTTAGAATAGGATATTTATTGATTTTTCTAGGGCCATGTCTCTTAAGCGCAAAAATATAATATGATAATTTCTGTACTTCATATTAACACACTCAAGGTTACTGAACAATTTTACTATAACCCAGAAATTAATCATTTCAGCTCACATAAGCGACCAATTTTGTTATATATACTGCTGAACTAATATGTACAATCAATCATTAATCCCGCGAGTCATCAGTGACATCATTAGTCCTTAGTCATTAGATTTTTAAAACATCAGCGTGACTCTAGCTAAAGATGCACTGCCTGCAAAGAATTCACCATAACCCTTCACCTTCCTTTTCTCTAATCCCCACCCTGTCATACCTAGTGACATAACACTCTCTCTCACGAAGCTCTTAGGTGGATTGCAAGGTCAATGAAGATTAATATGTTTCGATATACACATTTATTATTAATGGCAATTATGTAAGCTCATTTTAACTCCTCCGTGTAACTTACAAATAAGTTAAAAGAAGTTACTCAGCTACATGAGGAGGTGAAAATACCTTTTTTATCACTCACAGGCAGTGAATATAACAAAAACGGAGCACGATACATCGACGCGCCGAGAACAAAAACTTCACTTTCACCCTTTCGCCCCATTTCGATCTCTTTTTTGTATGTCCCCCATTTTTCACGGATGGTAGTTCAACACTGTTCACCACACCCCACTGTAAGGGGCTGGCAGGTTAATATGTTGATTAAGGTGCAGAAGTGTCCAAAGAAGAAAAAAATGTTGCCAAAACAACTCATGACCCTGTGATTCATGACCTAAGTTAGGGTATAAAACTTTTTCCGTTTTCTCCATTATGAACGAAGCCAATCCCATATTATACAAGGTAATGTATCTTCTTGAGAAATTACTAAACTCATGAAGACAGGACCCACTCGATGGTTTAGGTGAGGGAGACGGAATCCATGAGCTATGAAAAAGGCAAGAAGCTCTCGTATTAGAAATGTCCCTAAAATTATTTGACTTTCTATCAATCTAAAAGCCAAGCAATGGCTCCACGCTTTTCAAAGGCTTTGTCATGCAAGTACTTAGAGATCAGGTAGGAGTGTAAATGTGACTATAGCATGAAATGTCTCATTCGTCAATCATTACGAGAAAATGGCATTTCACAATCAATAGATGAGAATATTAATAAATTGGTTACTTTCAAATTGACGAGAATAGCGTAGCGTAGCCAAACGCCAACGGTCAAGTGTCCCACGATTAAGTCTCAACGGTCGTAATGACTCACAACTTTATATACCGGGTTAAAGAATCATAAATCTTTGCTATTTACCTTTGTAAGTCGCATTTTGTATCACATTTACACGTACGACGGCATTATTTCATCAGTGATATTATTCCTCACGCCATTAAAACTGAGATGACGGGCGTGGAAAAATTAAATCAAAAAGAGAGCATGATGCCATTTTTCCACACCAGAACCCGCTGATTATTTTAAAACAGGGTCTTATTGCACCCTTGCGACATCTGAAACGCATAAAACGCAGATACAGGACACAAAAGACTTTGTAAAAGCGAAAGAAAGACTTCACAAACTAGGAATATGATAGATACCATCTCAGTAAGCAAGCATTCAAATAACCTCTACTGGAATAACGACAGAAGCACTGCGGAACTATTGTCAAACATATTAAAGAGATATCCCACAATGAAGGGAAAAAAATCAGATTTATTCAATCCCTACAGCAGGAAATATTCCGAAAGTTTTATTTAAATAATCAATATAGCCCTAGAAAGATTTAATGTAAGCTAAAATTTCAATTTTCATCCCAAGTCCAATTTTGAGCCCCCTTGAGCCCACTTTTCCACATGTCTTTATCTTGTTCCAAAATTCTTAATAAAAAAATCGTACCTGTAGAACGAAATTTCAAATTTTCTTTAGAGATAGTAGTAAAATCTGCTAGATGTGATATTTTATTCCCAGTTAATTTTCAGCCCCCTGTGGCCCACAGATCTACGTGAGTTTATCTTGCTCCAAAATTATTCATACAATAAGCGCAAAACGAAAAGCGTAAAAACAAAAAATATATAAATGATTTCAAAGGGACTAAGAGAATAACATTTTTAGTTGATGCTGCTGATACTGATGTGACTTTAAATAATTTACTAGGGAAACTTCTATTTGTACCACTAAGTGAGAGTGTGATATGCGTTATTGTACTATGCTGATTTTACAGCAATATTTACAAAGTACATTTATACAATTATCTAACAATTATAACATGCTAGCTTATCCCGGCACAGGTAAAAACTATTTTTAAACCAATAAGTTCTACACTTGTGTATAAATATTTATATGAATTATGCTATGGAATTACATCAGAGTTATCTTATGTCATAAATATAATCTGAAATGTTTATTATGCAAAGAATCAAGCTTAATAAGTATCCTTTTATTGAAGCAACTATTTACAATATGGAAAGTCAACTGTTTAAAACGATTATATTCGTGTTACTTTAGCATGAATGGCATAAAACGGCTAAGATAGATAGGGTGCGTAAGAAAAGAGGATGTATATAGGAGAAGAATCAATGAGGTCTAATTGTATTGGTTCCTCTTTCGTCCTTCTTGGCCAGCTCCCGCCAATGGTGCCTTTCCTTCCAATCCAATCACCCCCACACTATTCCCTAATTACCCGAGCTCTCTGTCCTGCCTAAAGCCCCGCTAGTCTCTCATTCCTCTTCGTCTTCGAGCCACGAAAAACCATCAATCGCTTAGTTGCCCACTCTCTCTCCATCCCAGGGAAACAGGAAGAAAAAGATTTCCTACGCAATCACTGCGATCCCTTTAACCGAACGGTAGAGCGTTCCTGGAATCTAATTACGAGCTGTTCCAAGGTTTTATTCTCTCCTGAAAGCGGGATTTGAAGTTCTAAACTATTGCCGTGGTAGGAATATCCTATTTATTAAGACTGTGGTAGTTGGCTAATTTTGGTTCATTTTCAACTGCGGAGTTTTGGAAATACTAAAGATACCGCAGAAAATACCGCAATGAGCAAACTATTGCTAATTTCAGGACTCGATACACTATTTTGGAGACATGTTGACAAATTTCAATTGGCCTCCTTTACTGCTTGATACTTACTTTATGAGTAAAATTTTTGAAATCATTTTGTTTACCTGAAAAATATCCGGCTGGAAAAATTTTTGAACTAAGTATTAAGAAAGGGGCTTACATCAAAATTAGATGGGAAAAGAAAAAGATTCAGATAAACCTCATAGTGAAATAATTTATTTATTCAAAACACTTTATATAGTGGCGTAGTCTAAAATTGAGAGTATGAGGTGGCCGGGGATGTCATCAGATTCCCTTAAGGGGGCATGATGTATCGACTCTGGAACAAAATTTTGACACGAGAAGGTTCCTCAGTCAGGCCAAAAAAATTAGATAAAGGCCAAATTAAGGTAGTTTGAGCGAAATATCATTTACCTAGAAATCAAAGAATTTGGTATCATTGTAAAGACAAATATATCACCCTCCCATTGGCACCAAACATTTAACCCCTTGCTACACTACTTTCCGAGATATTTTCCAGAAAATAATAGCCATTTTATAAGGAAAATGGTACGTGTATGCAATCCAGAGAGATATATGGCAATTTAATAATTGAGGAATTTCTAACAGCTAGATCTCGTCAAAATATGAATAATATGTATTTTGTGTGTTTTCTCAGGTATTTTCGAAAATTGATCATATTATCACCACAGAAAATTCTTCGGAATGACAATAAACTTTTCATTTTGATGAAGTTGCAAATGTACCGTGTGAAAAAAATGAGATCGAGAAAAGATTTATTTTGATATTTTTATTTGATTACTTACAATTTCTGTCAAGTAAAACTATATTATGGCATCATTAATAATGCAATAATTAATTCGTTAGTCTCACAGCTGGTGAAATGAAAACGTATAATTCAAATATGGTCTCCATTATGATTAGGAAACTATCTCACTCGCACTACCTTGAGCAGAATGTGAGCATAATAAAGATTTCTGATTAGGGCCCATAAAAACGTACCTGTAAGCAATGCAGGAAGGTTATTTTTTTGAAGAAACACTACCAAGGAAAATTTTTAAAAGTAATACATGGTATACAAGAATACAAGATATTCCACACGGTCACCTGGGAATGATTAGTAGAGGAAATCCGTAGTATAAATAGTAACCCATGGCATATAAAGCACTTTTAATCTGATTATAAAAGGTTTTTATTGACATAAGTGCAAAATTTACTTTGGGAGAAATTATGTTAGAGGACAAATTTAGAATGTTCTACGCAATAATGTATTAATATTGAAATAATTTTAAAACTATAAATATAAAGATGAATAAATCGCCAAATGATGAACTATGAATTACTGCGTGCATGAGAATCAACTCAAGAAATACTTTCTTTGCCTAAAATGCGAGTGAACTTTGATAAATTGATGAAAATTAGGGGGCGTGTTTACATAACTAATTTCCTAACGAAGGTACCTAATAAAGGTGTAGGTTAAGATAAAAATAATAGATAAGAAATCCGAAATGCGTTGATTAAAATAATAAACACGTTTTTAATTGGTATTTAATTCTCTTTTTAACTTTTACAACACAGTAATTTTCTCCTATCAATATCCTCGGTTCAACAGATAAATACAAAAGACATTCATTTAAATGCTTTCCACGATGAATACTTTATCTGATACGCATGGACTAAAATGAGTGTAAATACACGTTCAAATGGAAAACGTATTGGCTGTACGCAGTAAATATTATTGCGTGTCCTTTGATACGTGATAGTACAACATTGGTTGTGCTTGTTTCAAAAATGCTGTAACCATATCAATATTAAAACAGGAAAACCCACTGACTCGACAATATTTGAAAAAAAACATATCAACGGGACGAAATGGCAGGAATGTCCGTCAATAGCCTTTAACTCATTACTAAAAAGGCTAAATGAAAAATAATCAAGTACATGTATTACTTCAGGAAAAAGGATAAGAAAATGAATAATTTTCTGTATCAGGTAACAAAAATTGCAGGAAATAAAAGAGCAGCGAAACTTCACCATGCACATAATTGTAAATCAATATGTTAATACCTATTTCGAAACTACTGTAACCGTATTAAAATACTAAAGAATAACTCATATAATTAACGTTATTGGCAAAAAAACTGCAACGAGACGAAATAACACGAATATCCGTTAATTGTATTTCAGTCAGCAGTACTCAAGCTAAATGAAAATATAGTCGGAGAAAAGTTTTGCTTAAGACAGAAAAATTCAAGGAATGAATGACTGTGCAAGGTTGCTAAGTTTGCGGCAAACTGAAGGACAGCAACTTCAATATGCAAGTGAAAACGTACACGTGAGTGAAATATCAAGAACATGGACTTTCTGAGGAATAAAGGAAATAAAACAGGAGACACAGGGTTAGGAATGAATGTGTCGTGAAAGAATCTGATTTGGGTGTTCAGGTAATGGACATTAATGAAAATGACCGTCCTTAGATCGGTTTGACTGGTGATAGATAGCGTGGATTCTCTGAAAGGTAGACCACGAAAGCAAAGAAAATGTGTAATGGTATATGATGGAAAACTTAGGGTACTAAGATAAGGCATTATGGTGGAAAGGTGGAAGCAGAGCCAGATCAACAGGGTCAACACCGATAACTAATCCTTGATTGTTTCTCCCCAAAAGTGAACTGTACGATGAACATCTAAGGGTATTCGTCTTTTGCAGTTATTGCCATATTAGCAGCTAAAACTTTTTCATAATCAGACAGATTATATCGGTTGGATTGGACGACAAACCGGTTAACAGACAGCGATAAGGACAATTTTTTTGCAGGAAAAAGTAATTTCTAAGCTGAAAACTAACTTCATGGGAACACGATTTCGTTACTGCCCATTCTCTTTATATAAATATAGTATTGCCAATGAACCTGATCAATGGAGCCGTGGA
This sequence comes from Ceriagrion tenellum, assembly GCA_963169105.1. Lineage (NCBI taxonomy): Eukaryota > Metazoa > Arthropoda > Insecta > Odonata > Coenagrionidae > Ceriagrion > Ceriagrion tenellum. The sequence continues at coordinate 96,349,420 of OY720643.1, forward strand.
ATCTAACCCTGAAATTTAAAATTTTTCAAAACGCAACATTTCCGTAATAAAATCTTAACCTATCGTTCCTTAGTAGGCTGTTTGGGATAATTCTTCTCGTACTCCTCGCAAAACGGTAAGAAAAAGTGCTCTGGACACTAAATGATAAGCAGTAAGTTTAACGGCCTTTCGTTTCGCATTTGATGGCACTTGCAAATTGCTGACTCTCTCTCTGACTAACGCCCATTTCTATGTTGGAATGAGGAGGGTACGTGGCCCATATTGCACAGAGCATTCAAAAGGCAATTAAAATGCTGCACTCGAGTCCTGGCGTCACCAATGGTTTGTTTTTTTTCCACAGCTCGACTAGCGTTAGGCACCATTGAAAGTAGGTCGGATTCTGTCGCACGATAACACATAAATACGTGAATTAAATTCAGTAGGTCAGCGAAAAAATTAAAGAGCAGACCAGGTTGTTTAGCCGACCAATGCTAAAAAAAGGAAGTCTGCATGCTGAGCGCAAATCAGGTTAAGAAATCCAAAACTACGGTCAACGCTCAATTTGAAATAGCTCGTTACGAATCATCAAAACTTTAAAACAAACCACCAATTTAACCTAAAAAATTTCATTTCATTTCTCCCTGATGATGCAATTACCCAGTTATGGTGATGATACTAAACATGAGAATATGGAAATGTTCGTTTGCGTAATAAAGCTTTTGAAAATAGTATGATAACGAGTTGTTTGATTGCTGGCAGAATATATTAATACATGCACTATGTTTTCAGACACACTAATATTTACTGCATCTACGCATTTTTACGCTAACCATCTACCAACTGCAGGACTTTATTTACACGATATAAAGTCTTCAACGTAAATAAGTACTGATAATTATTGACAAATCTTATTTAACCTTATGAGAATTCAAAAATGAGTTAATATTACGTTTCTAAAATACTAACTTTTTTTCTCTACATCATGACACAATAACGTTAAATTAGCGATATACATGAATAGGGAGTGCGTAAATACGGGTGACTGATATACTGATTATTTACTAGTTCCTCCTAGCTGTCAAACGATTTTCCCAAAGTCATGATAGGTTTAATCTATGAGTATATGATCAAAGAGATGAATAGGACACTACCCGCTCCAGCAGGTTTACAGCTAACTTTGATTGAAACGATAAACGTAAATCATTACCGTAAAAATCAATAGCGTAGCTGATACGGCATTTTTCAAAGAAACGCATTAGCTAGAGAGAGTACAAAACGCGCACTGAGATGGTAAGGAAACACAAATGAATACTCTCGTTTTTATCACAAGTAGTGTGATAAAATAAGTGGATCACAAAGAAGAGATTGTTATTGAACTTTCCAATTGGTATCTAGTTGGGGGTCCACAATGAACAAGAAAGGGAAACGAAAATGTTGAGCCGGGGAATTGCTTCTCAACTTCGTTTTTTATACTTATTTTCCATCAGACCTTCAACATTTGCATTCACAGAAGCTAGCTTTATCTTCTTTTCCTGTTTTCTTTAAGGTCTAGGTCTATAAAAAGCTTTATTGGGACCCTAAATATAAATGCTTTTACTTAAGTTTTGTATTTTGCAATTGAAATTTCTTTGAAAGGTTGTGAGGAGACTAGAATACGAAATGAAGCCTTATTAACACACTGAAAAAAAACCGGCAAAGAAAACAGTACTTTTAAATTGCTGTATATTCTTTGAAAATACCAATGGGAATTAGTTGGAAAGGTACCATCATAAGGACTTTGTAACCAATGAGTCAATAAAGAAAAGAGAAAGCAGTTTTAACGGGTGAGACAAAATAACCACTAAGCAGGGTTGAAGAACAAAACGCGTCAATCTATTTATCTTTGAACGCAAAGACAATGAGAGATTTTCGTCGAAGTTATCTCTGAAATGAAAAGCTGTTGGGCGTTTGAAGTTTATAAACGTCTATATATCGGAAAACCTAGTTCAAATAAATATTTATTCCTTGCATATTTTTATGAGAACCCCATGACTAGTCTGTGTGATCGTAGCGTCTGTCAAGTTTCGTAACGAATCGACGGCAACTAATTCGCTTTGTTGCGGTTGCTCATCATCTTTTTAGCGTCTAATTCATGATTTTTAACCAGTTTTCATATTTTCATGTTCATGTTATCCATTATCCCTCTCATTCAGACTTTTATCCATACCTTGTCTCACCAGGGTAATTGATTTCACGATTTATTTTATTACTTCTTTTTTCACCCAAACACCTAGAAGGAATTTGATTTACCCTTCATGAACCAAATGAAGTATCCAACAGACCGGATTCAGTCGATTACTGTCAACCTTTGATTGTTTAAGAAATTTTAAAATGTATTGACCCTTTCAGCGGTTGGACTGCCACCTCATCTCACAATGATGCGCCATTGCTCGCCGAGTCTCACCTCATGACGTGTAGGAATGGGGAGCAGGCTCTTCAGCAAAAGGGATTTTAATGTGTATATATTTATAATATATACACACTAATTATAAAAAAACTAGTTTGGAAAACTCGTGTGGTATAGTTATGAATATCGTTACTTGGGCGGCTGGTCTCACTTGTTTACACGATATACTATTAAGCATCAGGAAAGCACGCTTGAATTAGGTGTAAGGTATTCTTTCAATAACGAAGAATAGGCCCAGCCAGTATCAAGTGAGATTATATCGAGATGCTTCATGTTCATAATAAACGCATAATTGATGAGATATTCAAATTTCATTTAGAACTATGACCTACAAATCAGAAGCTGCAAAATGGAGATAATATTCCGATAATGAAGAGAGTAGACACCAAAGTTTTCCTTTGTAGTTTCGGTCGCGAAGCAAGTTTGCAGCGGCAGGATTATGAAGACCTGGCGTACTTGGGATGCAATTAATCGTGGAACGAATTTCTGTGCGATAACATGGAATACTTGCGAAATCGAGTTGCTCACTTAAGGTCCCAGGTTTGAGAAGGAAGCCTCCCAACGAACTTAAAAAAAACGAGATTTTATTTTTGCATGAAAATGTAACCGGTGCGCTTAATATCCAGGCTTAATACAAAGAAATGGGAGACTTACTTGAAAAAATATTTTAAGTCAATATCTTTCAGCGCACAGCGTCTTGGTGCCTGATACCAAAAATTAAACGCTATTATCACTACATTTCAACATCATAAGAGTTCACATAATTAATATATTTTATAGAGATTCCATTATAATCACATTATGATGAAGCTTGATGAGACCTGTCAAAAAATAATTCAGACAGAATTTTTTTCCATAACCATGGTTCATTCAAGGCCATATTTCAGTTCTTAAGGGTGAATTGTAATATTTCGGACTGAGATATAAAGCCTGTAAGTTAACGGAAACCAGTATGAGGTATGTTATCCTCTTTAAAACAAGAAAAGTTCAGATAAATATTGAAGGAATGCCCGTCAAACACTTTGGTATATAAATGTAACCTTATATTCTATCCAAATGCAACTGTTGGTTACGATTTGAAACCATGGCGTAAGAAGCGGAAAAATTAAAGTTTTTGACACATCTATTTGAAGATTAACAATACACGTCTATTTTATATCATCCAAACTAGCAATTTACTGAAACTCAAGACGAAATATCATGTTATCACGAAATCAGTTATACTAAGGTCATGCGGGAGTGTGAAAGATTTTGAAATAAGAATGGAATATCTAAAATGCTTGAAAATCATGGGTACATATACCAAAGAAATGATATAAAACTGCTCACATTTTTCTTCTTGAAATTTCTGACATAATAGAAAGAAAAATTTTTGAATTTAAGTTCTAAAACACCTCTGGACTTAGGTCAATACATGCCAAAATTATAAAGTACGAACAAAATCACAGAAAATATCTTCATTTGAGGACGATAACGCATACTCTCAATCTTGAGCAGTAGTACCTGGATGTTGAGCCTTTAAGAATTTCAATGCTCAACGCTGAAACATGAAATGCAATTAGAAGCCTGACAACTCTGAGGTACAGGATAGAGTCCAAGAGGAATACGCTGACACTATTTAAAACGCAATTTTTCCTAGACACGAGGGATCAGTGTGGTGGGGAAAATACATTTCCCTCAATGTAACCCTCGTCGTTAAGCAGTGCATATAACAGCATATTTTGACAATTTTAAATTTATAATGTACAAGTATATTCGTCATTTGAATATAACGAGCATTTCCATTAAAAAAGGACGGAACTAGAATAAGTCACGTGATACTAAACGATATCTTACATGGCTGACGCCACCTCACGACACTGATTCTCAGCTCCACATGTATTTTAACGGGAAATTATTTAATTACACAAGTTCACTGTTTTCATTAAAGAAGTTAAAAACGATAAATGTGGTCATTGTAGGAAAAATCAGGTACAATTAAGTCAAAAATACGTCGCGTCAAACCGCGTCCTCTACACTATTCCGTGACGCTATCGGCTGTATTTTCGTTGACATAGCATTTTGATAGAGCAAGGAGCGGGTAATTTTTTAGAGACATTTTGCGACCACAAGACACGATTGTTTGCGGACAAAAATATTTCTTTTACGTACAAGAGCCTGTAGTTCACATATAAATAATTTAAAAACACAGGCCACGTTCCCTATAATTTATAAAAGCGCTGGAAACTGAAATGCCCTCTACTACAGTAAATATAACAGTGTTTAGCGCTTATAATGCCTTATCACCTCTCTTCGGGACTCAAACACTGGCTCATCGGGTCGCGAACTCCCTGAATCGTTAATTAGGGTCCTTTTCTTACCCACCGACGCAGAGGACCATGCAAGGGAGTCGGGTACCTCCCACGGTAATTACAGCGTAGGAACGCGAGGACGCGACGGGGACGCGACGGGGACTTTTGCAAGAGAAACGCTGCCATTCCTGGGTCCTTGCACCCTTCGCGCTGGGCTACACCACCTTCTCTCCTAAGTCGAAGAGCGGACGTATTCTGAACGGTCACTCAGGAAACGCCATGCCCGACGGTATAATGGCAGCGTGCACATCCATGCGTTGCATAGACCGTAGTCGTTACCGTCTACTCCCGGGAACAATAGGCCCGAGAATATCCTCCCGGCTTCCCAGCCGTACTGAACCAGCTGTGGACTCGCTCCTCGAAACAAAACTCCGGAGCTCTTTCATACGAAGCGCCGGCTAAAAAAGACTAACAACGGGCTGGCGCTCACGAGACGGAGCCCCCAGCTCCATTATAGCAATCTCTTTCTCTCCCTTGGAGGCATTCAGACACGGGAGGCGAGCAACACAACGAGAGAGTGCCACGCCCCCTTTTTAGAACCTTCCATCTCAACTCACACACGTGTTCCTCTTTTGGATGAATGACATGCGTTCCACATACTCTAAGTCAAACGAAAACACGGATGCATGTGAGATTAAATTCATTCTCAAAGTTGGCGATATCACCTATCCCAACTTATTTAGTAACCAGCCGAAGTAAGGCAAGGAAGCGAGTCAGGACACAACCTTGACGAATAGGAGGACTAGGGATAAGAAGAGAAAGAAGTTGAAAATGCCTGTAAAAGGTTGATCTGAAGCTTTCCATGGCGTTAAACGCGTCGGGTGTCAGCTCCTTGGCATATCTCAAAGAATTTTTAGAAAAAAAGGCATGAGAATTGAGTAAAACAATCACTATGACCCATTGGACAGAAATTGATTTTTAAAGACGGAACAAAATTTGCAACGGTACTTTTTAAATCAATACGCCAACAGGATGGATGGCAAAATTGTTGCTTCAAAAAGATCACGAGCGGAAGGATACCCGAGAGCTAACACCCGATATTAGTGTCATAGATTGACTTTTTTCTCGTTCTATCTTCTTTGTCAATACAGTAGAGTGCGTAGAGTGGAAGAGTTGTTGATACGGATCAGCTTGGCAGTGTCTTACTTGCTATATTGCTTCGAGCATTTCTGTAGATGTGGTGCTGGGACATAAAGATATCCTCCGTGCAATTCTGAAGCTAACCTGAACTGAATTATGGCAGTTGCCCTAGCCTGGCGTGCACCCTCCGAGTTTCTTCCAATTATAGCGTTATGACACACGAAACAGCGTTTGTAACCTGAGGTAACTGGAATAATTGAAGGAAGTGTACCAACTGAAGAAGTCAGTTGATCCTAAGGCACTAATACATACTCTCCATATTATTGCCTCTTTCAGTTCTAAAGATGAAGCGTCGGGTTCAATAATATCCCTTCTGTATTACTGAAACTAGCCTGAGCTTTGTTTTAAACAATCATAAGTATGTCGTACAGCTTCCCCGTTTGTACGGGCTCTCATTGTACTGCTTCCTGTCAGTTCTATAATTTTTCACCCTCCAAAAATTTAATTTAATTGGATCACCGGTATACAAAATACTATTATCTCTTAATGTTCCTCAGGGAATTCATCTGACACAACTTTCTGCAATATTCAAGAATGATTCTTCGAAATAATGAGGAATGAAGGTTAATTTCTGTCCAAGCAGAATTCCATTTCCTGGATGGCTATATATCCGTCTGTCTGTGTCATTTGGATACATCTTCACAAGAAGTGATGTGGGCCTACGTACCTTCAGCTCGCAATCTCGCCAACGGCCCTTCTAGGGCGGTACTTTCCTAATATGCGCGCGTCGGCCATTTTGGTCGATTGCGTACATATTGGGTTGGGAGCCGCACGTGAGGGGCTGTTCGAAATTGTGAGTTGGAGGTGCGTGGTCCACAGCACATCTGTTCTCATTCCCAAGCAAAGTGTTAAATACCTCGGTGTGCATGTGAACACAACGGACCTCAGTGGGCATCTTACTAGTAAAGCTGTGCGACGTGTAAAACAACTCATACCTATCCTCCCCAGGCTCAGGGCCCGGGATCTACCCAAAGCAGCCGGGTATATGGCTTGGATAGCATGGATCCTACGATTACCGACATTCCTCATAACTCAAATTTATAGAAGGAATAATGTGTGGTGGCTACAATTAGACAAAATGGAAATCTTCTTCAATAAGCGTGTGTTCCTCCCTAGAGCCAAGGAGGCAGGGCAAGTGTACACACATGCTACTCCCCCCCAAGGTGCTGTAGTGATTCCCCAATGGGGACTTTCCCGACAATTTTCGGTCCCAAAGTGGCATATAAATGCAGCGGAAATGTACAGTGCCCTCGTCGGGCCAAAGGAAACTATTAACTTATTGAATGACGTGAATTTGTCACATGTTAAAATTGAAATGTTTGCAGATAATCTGACTGCCGTATATACGCTCCGTAAAGGTAACCGCTTATTGTAATTAATTTAATTAATTAATTTAAAGTTTACCAAATTACTTTAATTAAAGGTTTATAATTAAAGTAATTTCGAAAAAAAAATATTTTAGAACGAAATTTGTTATTTGAACGACTATATATTACTAATGACTTTTATAATGTTATTCATCATAAACGAGTTATGTGAGATAAAACAAAAACTATCGTTTGCATTTGTATAACCGGTTCGGTACGCGCACAAAATAAGTGGCTGTACCTCGGATTGTGTGACCCATCATTAAATTAAAACGCATCAAATAGAGATCTCTTGTTCACTATAACCGTATTACACTCATTGAAATTCTATGTAGGTATTATTCCGATATTATATTCAGAGCTTATCTCGGTAACGTATAACTAAGATCAAAGATAATGGAGCAAGATTAGATATAAAACAATCTAATGCTGCATTGCTAACCTTGATATTTTCTCTCAAGTCCAAGTAAACTCTAAAAAAAAACTAGCTCTTTATAAATCAACTTATCCTTTTGATGGAGATGCTTCTTGTACCGTTAATCTAGTACTTTGTAACCTAGTAAAATACTTTGTGGCAACTTTTTATTTTTGGTGAAGTTCCTAAGTGAATACGTGTATATTTTAATGAAATATTATTTAATAGTCATAATTTAACTAAATGTTTTGGAAAAAATAATACTAAATACCTGACGCAAAGTTTCCCCAACTTATTGTACAACTTTGAGTCAGGCAGTGTATTCATTACCACAGAGTATATTTTTAGTAAAAAACTAAAACTTGCATTTGATTCTAATAGAGCCTATAAAGATAAAAGAGGACAAATGGTAAATAATTTACAAAAAACTAGGCTTCATCTCCAACTGTCCCTGGAAAAACGCTGATCACTACTCTTTTATCATTCTGCTCACTAATTCTTTATTTTGGTGCCGAAATACATCCAACTCATTGGACCATACCCAGTATTTGCCTGATTGGGCAACCCCGTTCACTGTGTTACCTTCATTAATGGTTTTTGGGATTATTCCTGGTTGCTATTTACCCTAATAAACTACAAAACATTAATTCCTATTTTTTATTTTTCTCCAAAATCGCGCGAATGATTGGCCTCTTATTCAGAGTCTGTTCCCTTCCAATTATAACCTGATTCTTCATACACAGTGTAATATGTACACAACATACACAGATACTTCATACACAGCAAACAGAGCAAAAAATCTGTATCGTTAATACATAAATTATCGATGCTTGAATCTTCCAAAGATAGTTATTGTTCGCCCATATTGTTACCCATCACAAGTTAGTCAGTGTGATTGTAATATGGACGCAATAAGATCTTATTTTCATTTATTATAAATATTATGAGCATAAAAATAAAAGACCTTCGATACGTGAAAACATGGGACATCTTTTAGACTGTGATCTATATTGTCACGATGTTGAACCTTACTTCTGCAAGTCACAGATATTTTGTTGAAAAATGAAAACAAATATCTCATATCAAACTAATGTTACAATAAATTAAGTTTTAAATAAGTTCACTTTGAAATTCAAAGCACTCAACCTCCTCCTATGTTGTCCAATACCACCAAAGATTCAAAAAAGATTCAAAAGTTTTCGATGATCACTCAGCGCACATAGCCTAAAACGATTTAACAGGACTAATCCAGCTTCGATGCGTGTAATTATAAGAGCCACAAACAAATGAAGAAGTCTCTGAGGACACACTTCTGAAATATTTCCTACCTTTATCACTTTTGGAAACCCAAAAAACCTTAAATAATTTGGTGGGGAATACGTATGTGCCAAAAGATTTACCCGTTGTTAAAATGTATCCCGAAATTACAGTACTCATTTCACGCTCAATTTTTTTGCAAAGAGGGATTTACCTTATGCTACCAAAGAAGTCAGAATTGGTTTAGTCGTAAAATTACAGCCCAAGTAATGATTTTCCATTGAACTCTTTGCTTTATCGAATCTCAAAGACATATTTCCATCAAAACCTAAATTTTCAGTACATGCGTGCAGGGGTAGGTATATCAGCGGAAAATATTCGTCCCGTGCAGTAGCGAGATGAATTGCAAGTTGTGGGGACGAAAATGACGGCCAAAGTGCGGAGTGGGGGAGTACTGTGCTCGGCGCCGCGGCGATGGGATCGTCGTTCATGGCAAGAAAGGGATGAGGGCTTTGCGACGATAAGCAACCTCCCAAGCACCTTCGGGCGCCTTTCACGCGCCGCTCAGCGGGGGAAAAGGGTTACAACAAGGCGGGAATCCAGAATGACGGCCTGTCTCCATTAATGACGACCCTCATGCATCAAGGCTCTCAGTCTCGAACTCCCCCCCCACAATGTTACTCTCCGTCATATATACCTCACGCCCCTGTGCTTATGCCGCCCGCCGGCATTTTTATGCACAGTCACAATAGGGGAATGGGGCGTTGAGAGCATATACGCACCTCGGGAAACGCTGCACGCGGAAAAACTGTAGAAGTATAAAAAGGAAGCGAAATGCTTAATGAACCCGTGCATATTTAAAAATAAAAAAACTGACAGCATGACGGTAAAAGTATGGCTTAAATGGGAAGCGGCGAGGTCTCACGAAACGAGGATATGAATTTCTCTCTCCGGAAGCTGCGAAGAAAATTTAAAAAATAATAAAAAAACTCCAGCAAATTATTTGCGAGATTTACTTTTAGCGATAGTGAATTCATTGCATTAGCAAAATGATATCTGGAAGTTCAAGATGCTATTTGGTATAGATATATTCAATAAACCTTCTAATCACTACATTCCTTAACTATTTATTCAAGAAACTAATGAATTTAATATATTTTTATTATTGAATTATTAATTCTGGTGTAAAATATCAATATATTTAAGGTTCGCAAGTAATTTTATCTAAATTTCAGGTGTTCACTGCGCCCTCGCAAACAGATATCACTGTTTGAATTGCCTGAAGCTCAAAATAAAATGAATCAATGACCTCCAGTAGACTCTTAAGCATGTGGATTTCAGTCCTTAGGTTTCGCTAGAATGTTAACCTCCTTCCGTTCGCAGTTGAAGCGTGAAGCAATGGCCATTTTTATATTACCTGGCTATTATATTTTATACTCAATTAACACTGGAGTAGTTGTGATATGACAATATTTTCGCTAAGCAGTTATGAGTCAAGACGCTTCCATCGAATATCTCCTTTTTGCGTTTAAATTCTATCATTAAATTGCTAGTTCCTATGGATAAGAAATAACTTTGAGATCTTACTCAACATTCACAATTAATTGATAAATGTACTTTTGTTGTGAATATACAGTATACATTCCTTTGGTTGATCATATTACTAAGAGATGAAATAATAAAGAATTACAAGTTTTTTGGAATAAGAATACATTGAGCTCTTGAAGTAATTTCTTTTAAATTTAGACAGCCGTCAGATAAACTGTAGAGGTTGGAGACAGGTTCATAAAATGAGATATTGTCATAGAAAAACGCTAAAAGTAGATGCTTGCCTATCTTACCTTGCACTATAGTGAAACCGCTGACCCTAGCAGTAGTATAATTAATGAAGGAAATTTATTTACGGATGTGAAGGACCCAATTCCACATCTCCCATTATCCTTAGGCAGTTTCCCCAGAGAAAATATAATTTCAAAGACTTCAGTTCCTTTGCATTCGAATTGCGTACAAATGGCTTTTACTTCGAAGTGAAAGGAATAAAATATCGCTGCTAATTAGTCGACGTCGGAAATATAAATCGTAGCAGTTGCTCATTCCAACTCCCTGTAACAATTTTTTTCCAATTTACACTTTGTTAACCACGAAGGCTAGGTTGTTGCCCTATAATTAAGTTCATTCGCAGCGAAGTAAGTTTGTGATTTGCTTCAGCAAACAATGCATGGAGTCGGAATGAGGTACATCAAAGAATTAATTTGTATTCATTATTAGGGTTAATTAACAGACTCAAATATGAAAATTAGAACTCAACTATAAGACAAGAGGAGAAAACGGAATAAAATAAAAATCAAGCATTGCAAAGAAATTTGTGCATCCACGATAAAATGCACATATTCAAAAGTTAGTCTATCAATTTGCGAGTTTTCATAAGTTTCATTGCGGAACCGTAATTTAAATGTTTCCTCTGTAAAAAATCTTACAGTCCATAAATATACGAAAAACTACAATAAATATTATAACATGTTGAATAAAGTAGAAGTATTAGGTAGTTAAAGGGAAGACAAACTTCTAGACGATCATTTGAAGGAGGTACGAAAATAATATAATAGGAGAGAATAACGGAGGTAAGTGATGAGTAAAAGGAGAGCAATCACATAGTAAAGTGATGATCGTAAATTAATACAGGCAAAATAATGAGATTGAATGGTCAGGTACATCTGTTGACATGAATAATAGGGTGAAATGTAGGTATATAAAAATGATGAGTCAAAAGAAAGCACACGGCTTGAGCAGGGTATTTTTTCCTGAATGTATTAAGACGTAAAGTAGTTTTCTGTAGTATAAATAACGTATTTAAACTCCTATGGTAAGTAAAGGATCGTAAATTTCTAATTCGCTGAGACGTAGCAGAATTCTAACTAAAACATGTACTGATAGAAAATTACACAAGAGTCGATAGGTTAGGAGATATCGGTTCCCAAGTACGTTCACACAAACTGTAAACCGGTTATCGCATTCTTGACCCTTTATTAAAAAATAGCTGAAAAATTAATATACCATTTCCCACAAGTACAGAAAAAGTTAATAAACTGTATCAGCGAAATACCTTAAGTGGCATTTTGCCTCAATGTTCCTGGATTTTGCAAAAAAATTAGCAACACTTCTGCCAGTCAGAGTATAAGTTTCATACGCTGTCTGGTAGTAAAGAAGGACTAAAAGTCTAGAGGTATTAGATATAAGACTAGATAGAGACTATAAAAATGTGACTAGGCGAAATGATTGTGAAAGGAAAATATTCAAGATCATTAATACGGTTTATGTGAGAACGAAAACTTTCGCGGTGCTCTACGTTAATCTCCTTCATTTTTTGGGACCTACATAATATGCAATAAGTATAACCGATGTAAAATGTGGTCTGAGGGAATTTCATTCAAGTCCCTACTAAACATCAATATAACTAACCAACTGAGATTTAAACCAAAAAGATCAGTTCTCTCTAACTAAAACCTTGACCGGAGAGTTCAATAAATATTGGATGTAGGCAATACAAAGGAGTATAACTCATAATAAATGAGGCATGGAGTGCCACTAAATGACGCCAAGAAAGATAATCCAAAAATGTTTACACTTTGCGGCACTCATTTTGAGTAACGCAAGAGACTCAATTAGCTAAATGAACGTTAAAAAATGCTGGTTATCCTCCATCTTTGCCGCATGACACTCAATACGGTTCGAACGTTGCAGACAGGAAGCGTCCATTTCAAACCGCATCGGAATTTTACGCCAGCGCTCATGCTTGCGAATATATCTCGTTCCCGTCCCTCATGCATCGACTTCCCTTTTGTCCTGAGCAAAACTCGCCGCCGATACCCTCCAATTACGAGTGCCTCCGCATTCTTCCACCAGGAGGCGGGTCTGACGCCCGTTCGCGCAATTAGGCTAATGCACGTACACGGGGAATCACATGGACGCGGCGTAATGGAGGAGGGGCAATTTGGACCGGAATTCTCGCCAGCATTCCTTATCTCTGGGAAAACGTTGGCAAGCAACATATCCGCGAATGCACAAAAGGAAAAAGACAGGAAGCTGGGATATTCAGTGAACTTAATTTTTCGGCCGCAGAAGGTCCGAGAACAAAGGAGTAATAATGGACTTAGTGAAGTGCATCCCTCGGATATAAAAGCAAACATGGTGGAACGATGCATTCAGCCTACAGAATTCAGCCTGATATATGAAAGATAAATCCCATATTTAACTCAATCAAATACCATTACAAGACGCTTAAATTGATATCTAAGAAATGTTATCTTCTCAAATGGCATCCAGAAACAGATATTCTTGATAAAAGCAGTAATATACAGATATTCATTATCAAACTATCATTCTTAATTTTAGAGATTGATGATTACCAGAAGAAGTTTTAGATGTTATAAATACTTTTTTTTCAACTTTTATTCAATTTTTGAGGAATATATATTATTTAGGTGTGTAATTTATAATTACATTTGCAATTTTTGTATGATATATACTTGTATAAATTTGATTTGGAGCTAAGACAACACAAATGACTTTTATATACGAAATTTTTAATTACGAATAAAATCAAAATACTAAGAATAATAAAAGTCTTCATGATCCTAGTATTAAAACATAACCAAAAGTCTTATTTTCTCTCAGTTATCTCGATAAAAAGTATTCAGAAAACCTTTAAACGCAATGGGTACTATGTTCAAAGCATATGTTAAGGTACTTGATATGTTTAATGTTTTATATTACATGAAAAAAATCTATTTTATCGATCATCATCTGTCACTGAATCTCAGTTTCTTTCTTAAATGTATTCAATAGATGGCTCGTCTCCTAACTATAAATTTAGGTGGCCAGAATCTGAGTAGATATACGGTAGAATCTGATATGCGCCTATGTAAAATAAAAAGTACTTCATGTATAATACTCGTTATCGTGTCACCTAACTTAAGAATATGCCAGAGCTTGAGGCCTATCTAGGTTGGTTTTTCCATCAGTCTGAGCATTTATATTACTGTAACTTTATCCCTAAGTAAAAGAAGTCTGGGGTAGTTTCCATTATGGATTATCTATAAGACAGTAAAGATACAACAAATTGAGGCCAAAAATTAAAATGTAAACAACGTAAAAATATTTGATCATTTGATGACTGGATAACCCCATCTAATTAAAACCAATTTTCGTTGGAAAGGTTTGTTCTCTGGCAACGTGGGCAGCACCAATGATCTTTTAAGAAGGTTAGGTTGGACAGAAGTCTAGAGTCAGAATTAGCCTCTTAACGGAAGGTTACAAAAAGAGTCAACATTTTCAAGTCTAGTCTGGCGGGTTGTATACACTTTACGTACTCAGCACAAAACACCGATTTGGGATCTGGATTTCTCGGGAAAAATCTCCTCCTCTATCGAGATTCGAAGACGTAAGCTTGGGATGTAACCAAGTAAACTTAAAGTGAATGCAATGTGATATATCTTTGTGTTCAGGCTTTTGCAGAGAAAGTGTACGACCACTATAAACCATCTCCGGATTTTCTGCAGCGTAAATTTTTAAGAATAAAAAATATTTGATTCTTACTACCGAGAAAGTTTAGTCTCTTAAAGATGTTTTCAGTAATTCCTACTGAGAATTTTGAGTCTTCCGAAGATTTTCTCAGTGGGAAGAACAAAACATTGGGTCAGGTAAGAAATTATTGTATCAAAAATCCTGGATATGATTCATCATGATATCTCCTCTCATCAAACTGCTGCGGAATTCACCAATCCACTACCTTTGATATGAAAGAGATACGGTTCTCTCAAATGGGATAGCAAAATCGACATTCTTTATGAAGGTAGTCCTTGGAAAGAATTTGTCTAAGGGTGTCCGGACTGAAATCAGCTCCCTCAGGCTGTGACCCTCACAGAATTTTCCAACCTTCGGAGAGAGGACCTCAATTGGAAGGATGAAAAGGACTAACCAGGTGAGCGCTGAATGGTTCAAAAACGTCTACCTTACTCGCTCACTCAGTGGCGTCTTAAGCCTTCTATTCCATTCTTATTCCAACGTCTCCCTCTCATACTCTCCTTCTCAGCTCAATTAGCATCGCGTTTAGCTTTTAACGAGAAAGATGAAATGGTGATAATCATTGTTGATGGATTAATTTGCCGACCACTTAGCAACGGCTGAAGCGGGGATGAAACGGTAAAAGGGGAGGATTCCCTGACTTGGGGCATGGGTGGGGTTATTCCGTGCTGAAGTGGCAGTCACGTAGAAGGAAAGACCCGGATGTAATTCAAGGTGAGAAGGGCGAAAATAATGCCTCAAGTGAGGTAGAAAAATCCCCGAGAGAAAAAAAAGAAGGGCCCAAAACCCACCCCTGTCCCACTTATGCTAATTAATTGGTCTGAAAATTAAGACGGACGGGGATGCGAGAGCAAGGCAACTTGATTCATGTCTCTATTCTCTGGGGGCGGAACAAAATATATTGGTCTCCTTTTGAGTGACATCCCCGGCTTATCTTGGCCTCAATACTCGCAAATAAAATGCAGGTGCATTTAGCAACACGCCACAATGGTTGGAGGCACTTCAGTGAATTACTTTCGAGAGCGGAAGATCTCGACGTGCCTAGTGAATGAATACGTGACTCGATGCCCCGTGCGACTTCAAATATAGATCAAGTATGACGTCAGTCCCTGCAGCGAATTTGGGTCCCAGAAAAATATGCCAATGCGGAACAAAGGCAACACTACGTGTTTAAAAAATAAACAATTTCACAATACCGAACAGTGATTCATTAATGCATAAGTTAATGCAACTGGTACTTTTACGCTAAATTGTATCACAATGTATAATTCAGGGAAAAAATATGTCTATGAGCTAATAGTAAAAATAATTTTCTCACCGGATGATAGCAATCATTCAAGAAAGGAATGCAAGGGACACATGTTATAAAATTATTACCCGTAACAGTTCTATTCTGATGGAAAGTTTCCTTTACTCGACCAAAAAAATAGGATTTCATAATATCCCAAAAATTTTGTCCCTCTCAAATTCACATCCACCATGAACCCAATTCATGGAATGAACTCTGCACTCTGAAAGAGTGTAGGAAAAAGCTTTGATGGAGAAAATATTATTTGCAACTACTATATTATAAAAATGTTTAACTTTCAAAGGTTGACTAATTATCCACAAAAAAAATATCACTGGTTACAGCGACTGCAGCTTCAGACTTAACTAAATAATTAAACGCTCAGTTGGGCTAAGTTTAATTGATAAATGTAACTGTGTATTTTGCACATAAGACAATAAAAAGTTGATGATGCACTAGAGGAGAGTGCTTAGACGCTGATGTTAGTCATGGTAAGTATGATACCAAGTAGGAAGATCAAAACCCAGGAGAATAATTTTCCATAAGTCGAAAAAAACAACGAGAACGATAGGAGATAAGAATGTTAATGAAGAATGAATATGAATCCTTAGAATGCCATTGTTTTTGTTTTTGCTGTTGAAAATTTTAGGTTATATATTTATCTCAGTTGATGTTTTTTTGTGAACCACCATTTGTAATTTATCTTTTCTATCTTGAATAATAACCTGGTTGTCAGCAAATAGGAGTGTTTAAGTACTCAGAGGGTCCCAATTCTATGCCTGGTGCTACATTATATTCCTTCCAATGTCTTACAAGGTGATCTATGCATAGGTTTAACAAAGTTGGTGACATATTACAACCCTGCCTAACACCTTGGTTAATGATACTTTCTTAAGTCATATCTTTCCCAGTATCGATCACAATTCTGGTGGTTTTGTATAAGCTCTGAGTAACTTGTATTTAATGTTTAGGAAATCCTCTATCTCCATAATTGACCACAACATATATCTGTTAACACGATCAAATGTTTTTTGATAATCTATGAATGCTAGATGCGTCTCAATGTTCAATTCTCTTCGTTTTGTATAATTTGTTTTAATGTAAAAACATCGTCAATACAAGATCCTCCTTAAACAAAACATAAAACAATCCTTAAACAAAACAAAAAATAAAACAATTCTATACTCATTGACTGGGTTTCCAGAAAAATATGGAACCACTTTTCATGTGAAAGCGCATCGATGCTCTTATGAAATCCGATGTCAATAAAATAAATTACGAGTAACTCTACACCAAGAATTTCTTATTGATGAATCTGGATATTATCTTCATCAGCCGAGACTATGAGACAACTTGTTTGGGTTCGAGAGGCCGAGCAGTATCGATCATTCTTCTGGACTCAGGGTTAGGGCTTTCCCAATAAGTACCGGAAGATAGGGAGGTAGAATCCTGTTGAAGTAGAGGGTGGCGCGAACTACGCGGGGGAAACACAAAAAGATGCGTAACAAACGGAACCAAATTTTAGGCCATAAGATTCGCGAATGGTTATAAAATAAGTAGAGTGCTATTTTATTAAGGCCCATGTTGGTATAGTAGGACCCATGGAGCAAAGACTCTTAGAGAAAACAGTTTTTCATAGGGTCTTTCACACAAAACAGCCATCGTTTTTAGAGATGGAAAATTTTACTTTACCTTTTTTAAGAATTATATGTGATTGTGTGAAATTCACAGAGGAAAATTCATTTGCCTGGACTGGGTATCAAATACTTATCTCTCGATTACGTTATCCCTCACGTTCGATTCCCGGTCCAGGCGAATGATTTTTCAACTATGAATTTCACACAATTGTGTGATCATAAGCGCATGACTCCGTTCTTGTGGCTAGCTCCGTGGCTGGCGGGTGATTAGCTCCGTGATTCTTTTAAAATTATGCGTGTGCCACAAAAATTTCCATAGAGATATTTTATGATGTCTTTCGTTACTTATAAGTAAGTTTTCATATAGTATTTTATTATTTTCAATATAAAATCTAAAATAGCTAGCGATTTGCATACACATATCACTAGTCTGACTTCGATTGGTACACAGTGGTTTCATGAGAATTTGAATCATACCAAATGAAATAAAGGTAAATAAAATATGAAAATCAGTATGAGATCTTGGAGATGTCATAAACATTGATTTAAGGCCTAAGAACTAAAATGTTAGAAAGGAGGCATCAAATTTATAAGAATTGTTAATGCAATTTAAGTACAGATCACAAGTCTGAGAAATTGAATCCCTCATATTACATGTTTTTATTTTACACGGAGCACTTAGATACCTAATTCTACGGCTGCAATAGAGCTGTAACACCCAAAATTTTTATATTTTTCTACGAAGCATTCTGAAATTGACAATTTAAAACTTGAGTTACTTATTAAACATTGATTTGGAATACGGATATGAAAAATTCACAAGGGGAGAACAATGAGGTCAGAGAAATTCTTCAAACATCCACAAAGTATTTCAGGAAAAAGGATTGTCACCCGTTCCGAAGTTGAGGAAAAAAACTCGCGTGGGACTGCATTCCACTCTCGCCGGACGAATATTTAAGAAGAATGACGCGCGGCAGAATTATCGCGAAAATTAATGCTCAGAGCGAGAGAGAGAGATAAAGAGGAAAGGTGTATGAGGAGACGCAGATTTCAGTGAAGTGGATTACTTTTTATTCCACAAAAAAGAAGGAAGTGACAAAATTTTAATACGAAATTTTCAGAGTGGTTATGGCCCACAGGTTGGGAAAAAGTTGAGAGGGGTTTGAAATTGGAAAGACGGGAGTCGCGCCGGTTTTACAGTCCCCGTTGGATAAGTGGAGTACGCGAGGCATGGTTGACCCAGATATGCTTTTAATGGGTCGGGAAACGAGGAGGGAAGAGTTAGTAAAAAAATCAGTCCAAAAACGGGATGCTCCTATTTGAGTTAGAGGCGACCGTGGGAATTTTCGGGAAGTGAAAATTTTGAAGAGAATTCCGTCGGATACTAAACGCAAGCTCAGCAAACGCTTAAAATCTACAATAATAGCGATCCCAAAAACGTACTGGTGTATGCATATTAAAATCGATTTATATCGCTCCACGGAGTCTTCCAATTCCCAATCTCTTTATTCTCTCGGTCGTTTCATTGCTTTCTTTCTAGACCTCTCTCCTACACCTCGGTTTTTATCCCGTCAATTCAAGTCTTCTGGAGCCATTCTCTTTCCCTACATCCGATGGAAGACCACAAGAGGACTTGTTTCTGTTGTCTTTTATTTCCCGTTCATTTTGGGCGCTCAGACACCAATCTAATTAGGTACTCTGCAAAACCAAATTCAATATAGCTATACAATTGGCAATTAATTTGCCAAATATTGAGGTTTTAGGCCTTCAAAATCAAAATTCCATCAGGTCTACGCGAAACGCTAATTTTTGCCACTCCAAGACTTTTTTTTCTAATTTTACTAATAATTCCCAAGCTACAAGTCGTTATTGGTTTTGCTTTGAAATCGCAGTTTTTATTTTTTCCATTTTATTTGAAATTTGTAATCCCGACATCTATTGTTCTCGTAGAATGGCCCGATACTTACGAGTTGTTTTAGTAGTAGCAGGTAAGCCTTGCTTAGCATGAGGCATGGAGACATTTTGATGTGGAAATAAAAGGAAAATATTATAGTATTATTATTTTCACTAATATTCATGGGTTCGTGGAAAAGCAACATCATCAAGTAAATACCAACTTTTTCACTATTCTCAAGAAAAAATTTCATTCCTTGATTTCTTTCATACTAAACTCGGAAAACCAAGCATTGACCTTTACTTTGACAGTTAAAATTTTAAGACTAAGACAATTTCGTCAGTAATTCTTGTATTATCATATAATATAATTAAAGATGTTGTCAATATTAATGAAACTCACCTATATTTGACAAATAAAGAAAACAATCTTAAAATTTTTGGAAAATGATATAAATTTACAGCGAGCCATAATATTTCTAGATAAAAAGTTAGTCAAAACTCAAGAACTATTATACGGTGAATTCTAACAAATACCAATAATTCTATTGACAACTATGGGCAATTGCCTTATATAGTAAATAAAATTTTAACTATTAATACGAAATAATCCAATATTGTTGAACTACCGATAGATTCAAAACTTAGCGCAACGTTATAACGCCTAGATGGTTTTATACTGGCATTGGCACAGTAACGTAATCCAAAAACTTTCTTGATTTATGAATACAAAAAATTTAAATCAACCGATTGGTTCATAGATTAACGAAACTTCTGTTATCTATTCTACAACACAATATCTGTTTCTAAAATATTTTTAACGTGAGTTGAAACCAAATTAGTAAGGTCATGGGATCTTTTAATGAATTTATTTTACGTCAGGTGCTCGTAATTGTCTCAAACCAATAAGATATTACGACTTATATTGGAACGTGTTACCCGGAAATACTCATTTGACAGTAATTAACGAAGTGAGTAAATATGTTAGGAAATGTGCAACCCCAAGCACTGCACAATTGTGAGAGAACCGTTTACGCAACACAAAGTAATATTTGCAACTACGATCAGCTCTGAAATTACTCATAAGTAATATTAATTCTGTAATACTGTCATTTTCAGTATTTAAATCAACCCTTGCACTGCGAATGTCATTTGTAGTATTTAAATTAATCCTTCCTTTGCAAAAAGCGCGGATATCCGCAAAATGAAATTAATATTAATTTCAAATTCCGAAATTATTTTACCGCCATTTCATAGTTAATCCGGCAGATCCTATATGATTTTCGGTCTCCTGTTAAAAAAAAAGTCGTTAAAGATTATTTTTGGCATTGATAATAAGTAAATAAGATATTCACAAAAAGATAAGTCATAAAAATTTATTATTACTTCCCTTATGTTGCTAGTTTGAAAATTGCTGGGACATACTACAAACTTTTTACTGCAGTATAAGCAAATTTTGGGAATTGTTTAGCCAAAAATTCTAGAGATTGGGAGATTTATAGGAGAAAATATATGAATTTATAAAAAATCCTTTGAAAAAATTGTAACCTTTTATTTAGGCGGAAACAAACAGCCCTTGTAAATAATACCAACTATATCACAATGACTAAACAAAGTAAGGGTTATCTCCACCAAATACTGAAAACGCAATATGGTTCATACATTCAAAACCTCCTACGAGGTACCTCACAAACTCTGGATTACCAACCCACATTACTAGTCCATCCATGTCGAATGAATGGAAGGATATTTGGCAGAAAGCAGCCAGCAAGAGAATCGCTGCCTCAGCGGTGTTAAAAGCGACCTTGTTGCATGAAACCACGGGGAGCAATACTGGCTGCGAAGGCTGCTGAAGTATATATCTGCACTTGTACATAAAAGCCACACATCGACCCCCTTTAACAGCCTTGCATCCTCCGGAGTCCTCCATCTCTTAAAAACCTCGTACCCCATGTACCTTTATTCCCAAGGCCGTATTCTACGTTGCCACCGACACTGGCAGCCACGAAAGCCGAGCCAAAAACACAGTTCTGAGGGAACATCGGGGTGGCAAAAAGAATACGGAGAAGTTTGACTCGACGAGGAGTATGGCGCGCGGCGCAAGGACGTGGAATGAGGAAGGTGAGACCGCATCGCTACCTGTTTGCGCTGAAGCCACACCCCCCACCCCTCAAGCGCGTCTGCCCCCGTGACCCCTTAACCTTTTCTAAGCATACATTCCAACTTCCCTCTCTCCCTTGTCTGGAATATAAGTCACACTTCACCATCAGCAGTCATCATTCCGAGGATTCTCCCACATCTTACAAGATTTGGGCAGCCCCTGATACATGAGCTGAGACCCAATTGTGATTTCTTCAACCAAATTAACTTTGAGAGATAAAAATAAACGATCGAAACGAAATAAACGAAAAGAAACGATGATAAAAATCACGAAAACACTCCAATAATTGTAATCTTCTAGCTCACGATGAGCTTTCATTTTTATTTACCAATTTGTCTATAGCACTCCAGTTTTGTTAGGAAAAGTTATTTTAAGGTCCATCTTCATTACTCCGAATACAGAGTATTTAGCCAATTTATGTCAGATGAATAGCAATAGACGACCTCACAAACCCATACACGTAGTGGCGATACTCCCACCCAGGCAGGATTCGAGCCCAAGACCCTCAGTTTAGCAGGTGAGGATTTCACCACGTCGCCACCGGGGTCACAATTAAGCCCACTTTTTGAGGGTGAGTATAATTTCAAATATAAATAAAATTGTAGTTTTAGCTTAAATTACTATTAATAAATTCATAATTAGCGTAGTGATGAATGCTTTTTAGGTTTTCACTGCTCCTTTGGTTGAAGATAAGTCACATTCATCTCTATCAGTCTCTAAGTTTCGGGAAAAGGAAAAAAATGATGAAAACCTACCAAAATAAATGCTGGTTAGTCTGCCATATATTTTAGAGTACAATAAGCTTGAACTTCAAAGCGTTATCTACAAGTATTGTACCAGATTGTACATAAACACCATTTTTAAACTCTAAAATGCGTTCATAAATACATTATTTAGAGGCCTTTTTAATGCCAACTGTGTGAATTCCTTAGTCAAAAATATCTTTTCACACCGTAACAATATGCATCAAATATCAAGTCATATAAGAGAATTAATAATGAGAAAAATCACTGGAGACTTCTATCAAAGTTTTTTCAACCTTTCAATATTCTACTGATACCTTTCCCACCTTTCCCTCGAGGTCTGCATGGGAGATGATCAAACACTCACTGCCACGCACCCTGTCAGCGGTTCCCGGAGAGGTATGCAGATGCACCCTTATCTTTGCCATACAATCAACCAGTCGACCTTTCACATGGAACAAATACATCCTTACCCTGGAAACGCAGCGGTAGGGAAGGAAGAGCGAGTACTCCTGCGTACTCCGGGATGGGGGAACCGGGCACTATCCTCCCCATCTGTCGACTCGATGAGAATGCCTTTGGTGGCTCTTGGAAGAGCATTAGCGCCCCAATTCACCTTTGCATCAATGCCCGCGACCACTCTATTCGTCGTGCAGATGGTATTGGCTGAGAATGCGGCGGCGAGGCTCAGCTAAGAGATGGCGGGTCTAATTGCAACAATACACGTGATCCTGCCCACTGTGGTGAGGTACCTCTCAAGGCTGAGCGCTGGGCCATAGACTGATTGGTTCCGGGGTCTGTACCAACCACATACCTCTGCAACCAGGGCTATGTGATATATACTTTTCTGTAACGCTGGAAATATAATTATTAACTGGAAGTGCGGGAGCAAATTTTAAAAAATATCAGTTACATATGTTTCCAAGCCGTTTATATATTTCAATATGAATAATTCTCAAATATTAGTCACCTGACATAATTAGTTTGCCATGAGGATGAGAATAAAAGATAAAAATACAAATCATACCCTTAGTTACAAAAAAAAACTAAACTGATTTTAAAACTGAACCAAAAGTAAAATGAAATGACAACATACCTACATTTCCACAAAGGATACCTTTCAAATATTTTGTCATAGTCAAAACAATTAAGTGGATACCAAAATTTAGTGTTTCAGGGATCTCGTCCTATTTGGAAATAGTGGACCACATATTGAAATTCACAAAAGAAATATGACTTCAATCCCAACGAAATCAAATGAGGTGTATATCAAGCATAACTAAGCATTGGAAAACTATGATATCGTGTGATAGCGGTTAGCATATTACAAGCTCATAATTTTACACAGGCCCGTTTTTAACCATCGTGGCGCTATGGGCATATTAAACAGGTGCGCCCCCGGGGCGGAGTGGCGATGGAGGCGATTACAGTAGTACGCGTGCGCCTATCAATAGCTCCAAGGTCAAACTCTGTAGTGGTGGCAACTCTGTTGATGTCGCTCTACAGTACAACCTTATCGAAAATAATACACTTTGGCTTGCTTTGTGTTAACCTCTTATCGCTGTTTAATTTTTTTTCTACCTCACTTTTGTCATCTGGTAATTAACTTGTTTGAGACTTATCTTCTCTCGCACCCCCTTTACGCCCCAAAACCCTTGCGCCCCTGGGCAAGCGCCCATATTGCCCAGTTATAGAATCGGGCCTAGTTTTACATATTGATGCAAATTATTGCAAAAAAATAACAGTTTCTTACATTACTAAGTGGAATTTCTTCATTAAATACTTTAAGGAAAATAATTACTGCACAAGATATTTACTTTATATATCATTAATAAATGTCTTCAAAAGTCCGCCTACGTAAATATTTACTGTTGTTATTATTACGACTGCCGAACATTGTATGATGAAACACTCTACACAATTTAAATCAACCTGAGTGGAAGGATTTTGTATGACTAGATTACCTGATGTACAGTTGGTTCAAGGGAAGGTTGTTTGTTGTAAACAAACTGAAGTATACAAGAAAATGATCAACGAAAAAATCATCAAACAGAATACACCGCTAAAACCCCATGGTACATTTCCAATAGAATTTACTTGGGTTGGTACGACTACTTTCAACGCATCGGTGCCACCATGAAATAACTGAAAATAGCATATTTTTCGTTGCACCTTAACAAATTGTGTAAAAATATAAATAATATTTTCAACTCAGTTAAATATGAGTTTCCACAAATTTCAATCTGAAGACATTGAGTTCATTTAACCATAGATTATGAAACCGAATTTTTTGAACGTTTTGGGGGCCAAATTAATCAATCTCTTTTAATTTTATATTAAACACAATGATCAGAGCAAGTTATACAATAATAAGGAAATATATACGATATGTCAATATATATATACGATATACGAAAAATATATACGATAAGAAAATTATTGACAAAATTTAGTGGGCAAAACTTTGATTGCGAATACCAAAAAATGTAATTATAACTCAAGAAGGGAAAGACGATAGCCAATTGAGTAACTAAGGAAAAGATGAAAGAATAAGCAATCTAACACGTACATTTGGAAAGGAGAAACAACAACAGAGTCGTTATTATACATCTCCCTCTTTACTAGTCCCATGTGATGATTTCTTGAGCTTCTTCGAGGGACTTTTACCTCTTATTTTTCTCTTAAGTATATTCTTTACGAACCCATGGTACCTCAGGGTCTAATTGAGCTAGCTGGTTCTCCTTCTTTCTGAAGTGTTCCATATGGTCCCCTCCTTTTCTACTCTTCTTTAAACTTCATCACTTCTTATATATCCGTTTGTTTTGTCTTCATATTTCTCCCCCATCATCAGGTTTCAAAAACTTTTTTGTCAGCTTCTCAATTGTCATTGCATCTGATCCATAGAGTTCCATGTTCCAAACCTATGTTTTCCCATTCAATTCCCACGTTTGTAGTCTTATCATCACTGACCACTGTAGTAATGTTTTCACCGTGTTTTCATCGTGCTTCTTCATTCCCAAGTGATAATTCTAGCGTGATATGCGACGGAATCTACTTGCTTTAATATCTCTCCCTAGAGTTTGACTTGTGCATTCAGCTTCACAATTCCAAATACTAGGATTTTAGTATCTGTATTATTTATTTTGATATATTTTTCCTAGAGAAACATAACTTTTATGGCTACTGAAGATCAGTACATTTGCTGCTAAGACTACGATGTCGCCTGTGAACACAGCAGTATTTTATCTTTCCAGCGGAAAGCAGTACCCAAAACAAAAAACAGTGCTCAAAGTGATTTTATAATCTCCTTATCTGTTTACTTAATGCATTGTTTTTGGTCACTGGCGCTATTTGAAGGCTAGGTGACATATTGTTTGTATAGAATAAATGAATATTGACAAGAGCTAGAATAAAATTTGGTTAATTAATGTCGATCTGCCTAATCAAAATGAGCATTGAAAAATAAAGTCGATTAATGCTAATTAATCGAGCCTCATAGCAGCCCTACCTCAACACAGAAAAATGCAATGTTGCATTACGGTAAAAACTACAGAGGAAACATAGGTCTAAATGAAAAAAAAACATGAAAACCAGTACCCGCAAAGATCTTTGTTGCAAGTTGAAAAGTTACTTATCTTTTTCCTCTCCAAAAAACTAATATTTTGATAAGCATTGGCGTAAGTCACAGAAGAAGTTTAGAAAATTAATATTAGTGTTTTTTACATTATTACATTTCTTCCATAAGAATACAAAATATACTGCTACTGCACAAAAACATGTCATTTCATAGCAAAATAGACCAGTAGTGAGGAAAAGTTATTACTGCAATGAAAGGGGAAATTATTACTAAAATAATTTTCTCTTTTACAACCTAGTCGTGGCATAAAAGTGAGAATATTAACTATTGTAAAAATTTTGTAAAGACATTTCATCATCAAGAAGATATTATATGCGTCACATCGATTCGCCATATTTATTTAGCATTTGGCATACATGTTTATTTGGCATTATATTTTTATATTTTATTTTGAACAATTACGTAAAATGCTCAATTCCAATTTCATTGCGTCGCTAAGGGTACCTTCAATAAATACCAGGCTGAGAAAATTGTTTCATATTCCCTATATCTTACTAATATATAATAATCTTGTGCTGTCTGTCTGTTACTCAATCACTCATAAACCTGAATCGAACGAAACAAAATTTGTCAGGAAGATACTTCATATATTTGGTTCACACATAGGCTATAGAACAAGGGCATTGGGGCTGTATTGGGCCCTTTTATCGCCAAAAATTTGCCCTGGAAGATAATTCTTGACTGTATTAGTAACACGTAAAATATACCTATCCTGAATTTATAACAGTCATGGGGTCGTGAGCCACGCTGGGGCCCCAGAGGACCCAAGGTTCCAAAATATTGCTTTCTAAAAAGCCTCATAAGTGAGTGAACCGATTTTAGTGAATTTTTTCCACATGGGCTCAGCAAAGCTTCTTGTAAGAAAATTGGGACTATTGGGACTATAAAGAAAGCCCCTGGGCCCCAAGGGCTGCGTATTGGGCCGTCTGGTGTCTTATGTGTTTGAAAACTAAAGTGCAGAGGTTTCTCATTTTGCATATATAACTAGTTCTACTAAAAATAGAAGGCTATAGTTTTTGCCATTAGATGGATAAAAAATTGTATTTTCTATTTTTTCATTCAATTTTCTTATGCAAATAAAATTTTCCTAGAAATCACGTTTTTCATGTCAAAATCATGAATTTTACTTCTGTCAACAATAGGATATTTCCTTGGTAACCGTGGAATTAGCATTAGCTTTGGAAGGGAAATGGTGCCTTTACAAGAGTGGCTGAATTTTATATCTAGAGATAGGTATTACAGTGTAAATCTAGGCCGTATACTGAAATGTTGCTGATTACTATATTTTCAGGGATATTTTTGCCTAAAATTAGCAAACTTCAATTCAAGTGGACTATTTTAAGTTGGACCCATGTAAAGCAGGAGAATGCCACGATGTTATATTAATGTGGAAATCCTCTGGAATGCAAATGGCATGTAGTCTAGTTTCCATATGTTACTGCAAAAGAATATCGAAACTCGGTAATCATAATGTAATGCGGTTTTCATCTGCTGAATTAAAAAATAAAACTAAAATTAACCTGAGTAAAACAGGAGAATGCCACGATGTTATGTTAATTCGAATATCCTCTGGAATGCAAATAGCCTGTAGTTAATATTCTATTCGTTACTGCAAAAGAATGTTAAAACTCGGTAAGCATAATATAATGCGGTTTTCATCTGCTGAATTAAAAAATAAAACTAAAATCATAGCTGATTTGCCCAGAAAAAAGTAAACCTCATGAGCGACTCGAACCTACAGCCTATATGCCCTCTCTTTCATTCATTCCCCGATGAATTTGAACGGGTACCTTTGCTAGTGCCTAATAATTATTCTTTCTATATGCCATTGTACAGTGCAATGAGAGATGAAAATGCAATCTCAAGGAATGTTGACTATTTCCATCTTTAGTCATCTTTGACTTGCTTCACTAAGTTTTACATATAGTTTTATTTTAGTTTGCCTTACTTAGTTGTGTACGTTTGGTTTTATTGTTCTTTTGATTCAATAATTTTTTTTAAGTTTACCTTGATCTGTAACCATGCGTTTCTATTCACTGTAAAGCCAGTACTTCTAGTTGCTTTATACGTTGAAATTTAATGGGTGTGAAAAACCTTGAACTTATTTTATAAGAATACCACAAAGCCTAAAGATTTCTGTCATCGTGGTCATTTGAGGAGTTAGCAGCCAGTCTTTACTACGTAATTATTCTGTCATTAACATTCAGTGCCCCTAAGAGAGCTACTCTGAGAATAGACATTGAAGAGTATACTCGTTGTAAATATGCAATGAATTTATAGATTCCCCCTCAAAACAATCTATCATGGAGCCCTTGGGACTCTGAGCCCTTCTCATACAGAATTTGCTTCGACGAGCTATCATGGGCCTGCAGGAAAATTTGATATTTAAATGCTGAAGGCATGAATATTAAAAATCAAATCGTCTGGTTGCCATGGAAATATGGTGTTGTCGATTTTAGAGGAAAATGCTAAAACTAAAATTTCCAGATTAATACAAAGCGTATAAGTAAATCAATTTAAAGAAATAGAAACTTCATTTATTCAGCCATCGGATAAAAAAATCCCAGCCCTCTACCTTGAGTAAAAGTACTATTAAAAAGAAAAAAATGAAACCACGGCAACAAACCTAATGCTTAGCATAGACCATCAGGGGGGCCTTTGGGGATCCTGACGGCATTTTAAAATAGCCTATTCTACGATCAAATTATTTTCTATCTACATGTCAAATTTAAACTCAATCGATTCAGTAGTTTATGCATGATGGAGAAACAGACAGACAGACAGAAACCATTACATTTTTATATATTAGTAAGGATTTCACAGTACTTCACGGAATAGATAAATTTGAATATAATTTGATAAAGAATGCAATTCCAAGTAGGTTAATCGGTCTCTAATGGCGGTTTCAGCATTATCCCGCGATCATCGCCACATCTTCCACAGACAAAATCCACCATTTCCTGAGAACCGATGCTTACGTTACGGATCAACGTCAAAGCCTAACCGAGTAAGAGTGGCCGGGCGTGTGTTGGCGGGTTGTGAGCGCGGTGATTCGGAAGGTGTGTCCCCTAAAATGATCGCAGAGGGACCGCCGCAACTGCGACGAGCATGACCCCATAATCTGCACGTGACATAATGGCTTATTCCCAAGCCGTAAAGTGGGTCATAATAGCCGGCGAGGGGGGGGGGGGAAGAGGAAGACTGAAGGCATAAAGCGATACATGGGAAGAGAGGGAGAGATTTTGCACAAAAGATTTCCTGAGTGAAAGGGACGAACCAAAGCGTCAAGCATAAACACAGGGAGGAGACAAGCAACGGGTACAGGCAGCCAGCATGCATGCACTCACACACTAACGTGCGCGGAGAATATCGGGCTCCGGCATTATGGATGACTTCATTAGCTGGGGTGCTCCGCTCTCAGCCGGCTCCTCCTCCTCACAATGGACGACGCGGGGAGGGAGAGAGAGGCAGATGAAAATAATGGCGGAAGGCGAGGCTCATTGGCCGAGAGTCAACGACCGATTCGCGTCGCGGTGCAGAGTCGCAGGCGCCGACCACTGGCGACGTCCGAACGATGACGATTTACGCGCGTGAATATGTCATTATAATAGATAAGCTGTTGACTCAGGAAGTTTTACATTGTCTAGCGCCATTAATTTTATGCCTCGGGTGAATTCGTTGGAGAAAATGCTACTTTTCGCAGGATACTCAGTTGGATGAATCGAAATCAACAGTTCAGAAATAGTAGATTAAGTTAAACATATAAACTGTAGCGTTCGTCTTTTGATACATAAGGCATATAATAAACGAAGAGAATCTTTCGCAAAAGATGAAGGAAAAATTGACAATGGAACATAATAGCCCATATTTAGTTGTTCCCGAATTACGGGAATTTGGTTATGCAGAAGTTGTGGCAATAAAATAAAAGAACTATGATTAACACTCATGCATTAAACTTGGAAAGAATAAGAAATATAATTGGTATTTTTCGGGTTCTCCCCGTGTTTCACCATTTTTGTTGACATTATGAACAGATGAAGATGACTTGAATTTCGGCGAAATGGTGTTCCTTAAAAATGGTGCAACGCGGAGAAAATCTGAAAAATACCAATGAACAAGAAATCCGCGGAAGCATTCGTAACAATGTCGAATCAACTTTTGACGAAGAAGATCATGGTAACGAACTTTTATTATGAATCACTGAATGTATTCATTCGAACGAGTAGCCCAAAATTTCATCCCGGAGGACAATAAAAAAATGTAGTTGGAACTGCAAAGAATTCAAATTTAACATTTGCCATTGATCTGTTTACTTAAATGGTCTTGCGGACACAAAACCATGCAATTCAAATAAATTTCAGGATAAAACTCTGGGTGGGAAGACGGGAACACTGAGCAGATAATAAAATGCCAATGTAATTATGGATAGTATCTCTACTAATTTCGATT
The DNA here is from genome assembly GCA_963169105.1 of Ceriagrion tenellum. Classification (NCBI taxonomy): domain Eukaryota; kingdom Metazoa; phylum Arthropoda; class Insecta; order Odonata; family Coenagrionidae; genus Ceriagrion; species Ceriagrion tenellum. The sequence continues at coordinate 96,379,766 of OY720643.1, forward strand.
TGAGGAGATTTATTTGTGCATATGAAGGCATTCCAAAGAGTTTCTTCCAACATAAGGGACATTTCTATTCAAAAGGGATTATTTTACTTGACTTCATTGATCCTCAAATCAGGAAAAATAATTAGATAAAGATTAAAGACAATGGGAATTAGAGGGTAAACACAATTTGAAAGATGCCCAGGGATGTTTTAATATCCGGTTTAGGGTAATGAACATCTATAGCACCGATCAAAAATCTTGAATTTTAATACAGAAACTTTATCCTTCCATAAGAAATACATCGTCAAGGTGAATTATGTGTGCCAGTACTATATGTCTTTTAAGGTCTGAAATTAAGGTCTTTAAAAATAAAGAAGTATAATAGGAGCCATATAAGAATAAGGAATAAGCAATTATTTGAGTAAAAATCTGTGATCAGGCACAGCAAAGGCGAAAGTAGCAAAGCCCAGAACGAACGGTGCGGAATAAATATTTCAAGCAGATGTGATTGTGTTAATACTTTAGCCGTTATATGTACTGCTCCTTCTACATGCATTATCACATTGAAGATGCGTCATAGAAATTCATACATATGTTTCGGTAACGCACTATTCGCTTCGGTACTGCACTTCGGTTCTGCGCCTAGCTTATGAACATATGCCTCTTTGGTAAATTTTTTATCTTCATGAGGCCTTGAGTTGACTGAAAAGATCTCTCTAACTGGAAATATTAACATTCAAAGTATATAATGCTATATTCTTAGTGCTCATTCTAAAATTTCAGTGCAAAAACACAGAATAGCTAAAATATCCATCAACAAAAATTAAGATAGTATTAACAAAATATTATTCATTAATTATTCATCACATTTTGAAAAATTAAATCTGTGAAATGATTATTCTGTAGAATTAATTAAAAAAATGAAGCTCTAGCGTTAACCCTCCTCCGTTGCATTCATTCATCTATATATAACCATTCAAGCCACCTCATGAGTTATTGGAAGGGTGTTTGGCATCTTCATTACAGGTAATTATATAATATACCCACACTCATTTGATTTTATGCATCTCTTTTGTCTAGATTTTATGCAGGGAAAACTATATAAATAAAAATACATAGGATTTATGTCTAATGCTGTTTTAAACCTATTTTACTTTTTACAAGTCCTTTCGTCATATTTCGTCAAGGTACAAACAGCCATATAATATACTTCAATTCAATGCTGCCAGTAAGACATTCCATGCGCTCATCAGCAAGTAATCATCAGGAAGATAAAATGATGAGAAGATGCATCAGGAAGATAAAACCCGGGGCCCAACCAGTTTTCCCTCAACTCCCCCAGGGAGTTTTTCTTCGCTGTGAAATCAGTTTGAGTCACATAACACAACTACTTTTTTGCATGAATATTAATTAATAGTTATATAGATGGCTAACAATCCTCACAACAATAACTTTATTAAAATCTCTAGCGAGTAACGTCCAATTACGCTTCTCACACTGGATATTTAATCGGAATTCCAGACTCTTGCATCACTAATGGTTCATTTTTATACAGGTTCAATCAATAATTTTCATGAAAGTGTTAATTTAAAGTATGCATGCCTAACTCCATGCTGAGTAAACGACCTTTTACGGCAATTTCTGATAAAGAGTCTAGATGGTTGTTTCTGGGAAGAAATTTATTCATAGAAGGCCAGCGCTCCTGGAAGGAAAAACTTTGAAAAAGCAACATTTGATATTTGAAGGAAAGTTTCTGCCAAAGCCAATACGAAGAGTCTGCAACACAACTTCTCCTCACTCCAACTAAAAATTTCTTACCTTCCGATCAACTTCCGACCTATTGCTTAATTAGTCTTGTCCCTGAATGAAAAACTTCTTAAGAAATGATTGAAATTACGCCTAAAAAAGGGCCAAGAAGCTGGGAAACAGCAATATAGCCGTCTACGCCTTTATATCGGAGTACCGCAAAGCATCATTTTTGCCCTGACCATTTTCAAGGTGTCTTGAAAAAACCACTGAAAGTTGCTGAAACCTGGGTCGGTTAAAATAAATTTGTGTGGAATTAACCAAGTTTTATCTTTTCATTATGAATTTTCAAAATTTATTTTAATATTGACGCACATAAGCCGTAAATAGCAGGGTACAGTCAGAAACGGTTACAAGCCTTCCTCGGAGAAAGATAACCGATATACTTAAAAAAGCATACAATGTGAGAGGAAATCTCCATCTCTTCTGTCGCTTAGATTCACAAGACGCTCATTGTCCCCTGAGTATGCCAATAGACGGTATGGCAAAACCCAAATAACGATATAGAACTCGTCCATCAAAGCGTCTGCGGAGGTAAGACGGTGGATAGAATTTCCTGTCGTATGGTGTTCAGCAACAGTATACGCCAGGAAAGCTCCTGATTCTTCTAGAATCAAGGCCACATCATATTTATTCCAGAATATTAACTATAAAAATATTTTGCTCTACTATTTACTCTTTTATGGAAAAAGATCACCATCTTGAAACGCATATCACAGAGGCTCTCTAGGCATGGATGTTATTCATGATCACCACGTGAATTTTGCTCCCAAATCCAGCCTAAATAGACATTAAGTGGATCTAAATGATATGCTCATAGCAACAGGAACAGTGTTTGATTTGCGATTATAAATCGTTTTAACATCTTAATGAATAAATAAGCAGCAAAATGAAAACAGCAAAGAGTCTTTCATCAAATTTCAAGAATGAAGTATGCCTTAAATTTCGACACTTAAAATAAACACTTTCTCCCTTTAAGAAAAATTATGTTTATCTTCACGTTTTTGTCATATTTTTCTCCAAACAAGGTGAAAGCAACTATCATAATTTTTACAATATTATATCATAATAATATTTGATATCTCTGGAAAAAATCTTACCTTCTCACATATGTGATGAATTTGTCATTCATTATTTAGATAAATTGAGAATGTCATGCTTAATTAATTTTGTAGCATCCTCTGCAGTCGGTTCTTTCACCGTAAAAGCCAGTTTTAACTTAGTAACATTGTATTGTATATACTTTAATATAAAATAGTTTTAGAACGACTCAAGAGCATAAGATATTTGTAGCATCTCTATAGCTTTAAATTGGTTAATTCCTCACAGAAACACGTCTACAGTATGTACTAAATACATTTATTATCTTAAATAATTGCTACGTCTGAAAAATTTCATCTTTCTTGACGTAAACTGGGAATATATTGGGATCTATGGCAGCTTATATTCATCTATAATAAATTTCCATGGTGAGCAATTATTCCAAATATTTTCTGTCAATAATTTTTGCTCGACGGACAGTATACTGGCATCTTTATTCAGTTTAAAAGTGAAGCAAACGTTAATAATTCAACAAAGGCAGTTTTATGATCTTAATCTTAATTATTTATAATGTAAAATGATCATAACGAGTGATAACTGAATGACCAGTTAACGGTGTTCCACATTAAACGCAAAGTTTTAGATAAATTTGAATCATTTTTCAATAACTTTACATTTTAAATAAATGAAAATTACAAAAAAAATTCCAATTAGAACATGAATTGTTGCAAATAAAATGTAGTTTTCTGATATTTGTACTCGTAGAAAATGTTGAGATTCTACTAAATATATAAAATTTGTTTGTTAGCAGTTACTGGACGCCTCATAGATGTGAGCATGAGATTTTGCTGATAATTCATGAACATTTTGTGTAATGTGTAGGCCTTTTATTACAAAATAGAATTACCCCAAAGAGAAAGGCACAAAGCCTTGCTTCGCATTAAGTCTCGGCTTGGAGGTTAACGGACTGAGAGCCGACCGAGAGGAGGGGAATAGGAGTTCACGAATCAAGACGGGAAAAGGTGGATTAGTAGACTCGCCGGATAAAGGGCAACGGTAAGAGATAATGCGGTGCCCCGGCGGGAAAGCTTTCGACAGGTGCTGGAAAAGTGACGGTTTGCGTGCTGGGCGGTCGAGAGTGGAGCGGGGGAGAGGGAATCTCCACGTTCGAAACATAAAAGGTAAGAGGGAACGTGGCCGAGGGAGGAGGAGGAGGAAGCGGGAACGGACAGAGAGCTATGCTTTTCGGCGGGCGGCGTGAAGAGAGGGAGGATAAAATAGAATGCACGTTCCCACTCACGCCACTTCCCTTGAAATAGTAGAGTGAGATACAGGGAGTGGGATTTTTAGGGTGGAGGAAAAGTCTATGGGGGAAGAAGTTGGTTTTCCACGTCCGTGGCTTCAGATGTGGCCTCCAGGCTGTGGACTCTCGCACATAAGGGAGCGTGAGTATGTGCGAAAGAGATTTTTAGCGCTCTACCTCACTCACGCACTCTCGCCGAGGATGAGCTCGGTTTGCTAGTGAAGGTAGAGAGGGAATACTCACTCGGAGTGAAGGTAAGAAGGGATATGGGTTGTATATACAGCATGGCAGAGGCGATATGGTAATTGAATTGGGGTCACGGTTTGCGTAACAAAGTTTAGCGCAGTCTAAAAGGATAGGAACAAAAATAGCATACGGGCATTAAGTAAATCAATCAAAATGATTACACGACGCATCAAGTAAATGGATCGAGTAATTTGATTCCCACATGAATATGCATCAACATTTAGCCTAATGATATTTAGTAATTTATAATAATATTTTGAATATGAAAGAATTTTTCAAATGTAATAAAACAGATTTGCAGAGGTCATTTTTTGTACATGAAACTAAATTGAGTACCAATTTATTAACGATTATGGACAAAAGGTCTTTGTTTAGGACTTCCATAATACTATATTGCTTCAAGGATTTACATTGAGTAATTTTCATTTCAATTATGAATCAATTAAATTAAATTAAAATTAAAATCAGTGAGTGGCCTAGAGCATTACTAAATGATATTGAACTTTTTTAAGGGTTTGAATTAATACTCATTAAATAGGCGATTAATTACAGAAAAAATAGAGGTAAATGAGATAAAATGATATTAAAAAATTGAAAAGATTTTATCGGCGTAAGTGCTATACTTGTAAAATGTAAGGACGTTCCATCAGTGAGAAGTAAAAAATATTACTACATGCATAAATGTTTCCTTCAAAGAGAACAAAAAAGATCAATTTGCGGATATTTACAAAGGTCAATCAAGCCAAAAATTGATATTAAGGCAATTCTTTCCAGGAAATTTATATTCATGGTACTGACACCGAGTACACCGTTCTCTTTCAGGGAAGACAAAAGGAATTAAAATCATCGTAAGTCTTTTCAGCCTTTAAAACTGCCGAATAGTTGAAAATGCTATAAATCTAAACACAAATTGAATGGTATAGACTAAAGATACCATTATATCAAAATTTTTAAGCACCTTTATAATTTACTTACGATTGAAGGCAAACGGTAAACAGTAACTGAAAGAGCGCCAAAAATGTATCATTCGAGTTTTAGATCATCATTAATTCGAGTTGCTATCTTCGGAACGGAACATATTCGGAGTACGTCAAAGATGATTACGGATAGAGTACAGAGACACCTGATGAATAATGCTAATTTACTACTAGAAAAACATACTATCTGCTAATTACAATAGAATAACAACACACGCAGATTCAGATTCAAAATCTCTAGTTACAACGCATTCAATTGGAGGATAATCGATCACGGCTATGAAAACCAAAATGAACACAAAGTGGTGGAATGAAGGATTAAATTACAGTTTCCTCATGCCTTATATATTTAGCCAAATATCACTTGTATCAATGCAAAAATGCCATAATGGTTAATATTCCTAAGCAAGTAATAATCTTAATACTTAAAATAGCGCCAAATATGTCTACTAATCACCCTTGAATGAGGGTAAACCATAGTGTTAACAAATATGACATATTCAATCAACGATGGAATTAATTAACATAGTAAACAAGGTAAATATAAAAAAATTGATATTTTCAGAACTGACGAGTAATAGTATAGCTGAGTCTTCACAATGCACGCAATACTTTAACAATACATAGAATATATACAATAGATATATAAAAATGTGATGCATAAAATTGATAAATAAGAAATTCTCCTATTAATACAGCATACTTAACAATACACGTAGAATAATTAGCCTTTTCATTACCCTCCACCATTGCTTTTATTGTCAACATATCTCCCATTTCGTGACCCGGTGAGTCAGTACACCGCATATACCTCCTAGTGGTGGATCCCGGGCAACAGTATGCTGGCTCTCAAGGTAGTCCTTTCAGAAGGGATCCTAGCTTGAGCAGAATAGGGAAAGCGGGCCTAGGGTATTACTATGCTTTGGTTTTTCTTGTGGAATACTAGCGAAAATGTGCCAAAACTGACCGGTAGAGCGCCGTAACCGTTAGCAGGGTAAGCTGCACGTGGTGCGGGTACTGCGAAGGCTGGTAACCTTGCATACTCTATTACAACTTGCTGCTAAACGTAAAAATGTTTCCGAAGCCAAGATGGGTGGCCGAAGCTGAATAAGGTTGGCCCATCAAGATACGGACTGGAAACGAACTGGACTCTCGGTACTTGGAGTGTGAGAGGAGTGTATGGAAAGGAGCATGAGTTGCTGAATGAAATAAAAGTGAAACGAATGGACGTTTTGTGTGTATGTGAAACTAAGCGTAAGGGGCGGGAGGCTGTTACATCAGATGGCGGTAGTCTGGCATTGTGGTCAGGAGTTGAAGATAATGTACACGGCAGTCAAGATGTAGGACTCATTCTTTATGAGAGAGCTAAGCTGCTAGTAAGGAAGTACGAATTAGTATCCCCTAAATTGCTCTGGGTTTGCAAGAAAGTAGGTATTAGGAGAGTTGTGGCGTGCTATGAACTAGTGGATGGAGAGAGCGAGTGTGTGAAAAATGAATTTTAGGAAAAACTGAGAGAGCTTTTGAATGAATGTGATCCTGGTGAGAGAATAATTGGGTGGATGGGTTGGTGTGAGGCGGGATGCATCTGAGACAGTTGTTGGACCTTTTGGTGACTCCCGAGGGAAAGATAATGGTGAAACCTTGGTGAGTGTGTGCTTGGAAAAAGGATTGTTTGTGTGGAGTACATGTTTTAACCATAAGAGAATACATATGCATACTTGGCAAAGGGGCGATTGTACAAGCATGATTGATTTTGTTGTGTATGATGAGATATTGAGGGAGTTAATGTGGGACACGGGAGTGATGAGGGGGTGCTAAATGTGGAACGGATCACTATTTGGTACTCTCCAAAGTGAATCTGGGCAGAAAGTGGGTGCCAAGGAAGAATGTTGCGCGTAAGGAGTTGAGAGTAAAAGTGGAAAGGTTGCTAGACAGCGAGGTAAGAATGCGGTATGGTTGCATGCTTGAGGATGCTCTGTTGTTGAAACAGAAAGAATGGGACGAGCATATCAGAAAAGAGAACGTAAATGATGAGTGGGAGTGTTTAAAAGGAGTAATTGTAGATTGTGCCAAAAGTGTATCTGGAAAAGGAGTGATAGGAAGAACAAAAGGTGATCCTTGGTGGAATGAAGAAGTGAGAATTGCAGTGAGAGAAAAGAAAGAGGCGTACAAGGATATGATTGCTGCCAAATCTGAGGAAGAGAGTACTATGGCTTGTGATATTTACAAAAAGAAAAAGAGTGAATGCAAAATCCTTGTGAAAGAGAGCAAAGAAAGAACGCGTGCGGATGAAGCTAACAAAATGCAGAGTGATCTTGAAGGTAATAAAAAGCTGTTTTGGAAGTGGGTAAAAAGGGCTAAGATTGGTGAAGGTAGGGGAATGAATGCGGAAAAGAACAAAAGTGGCGAGATGATGTGGGACGAGAGAAATATCAGGGACTGCTGGCGGAGTATTTTGAAGATGTGTACAATTATATTGCAGGCGTAGAGGATGAGCCTTGTGAAGTGGTATGTGAGAATGTGAGGATGGAAAAGGATATCAGTGAGAAGGAGGCCACAACGGCTGTGAGAATATTGAAAAATGTGAAGGCTGCAGACATATATGGGATATCCAGTGAAATGTTGAAGTGTGGGTGTAAATTACTGATTTGTAGGCGGCGTGAACTATACGATTTATGGCCACAGGTTTCTGTTGTTCCAGCGGATTGGAAGAATGAATGCTATCATCGTTCCGTTGTACAATGGAAAGGGAGGAAAGACCGAATGTAATAATTATCGGGCCATTGGTGTATTGAGTATCCCGGGAAAAGTGTTCACTAAAATATTAATCAAAAGAGTGAGGAATATTACTTCCGACAGAATATGGGGTGTGCAGTGTGCGTTTATGCCTGGGAGAGGATGTAGTGACCAGCTTTTTGCACTTTAGCAAGTGATAGAAAAATGTATGAGTGTCCGAAAGAAAGTGTACTGTGCGTTTGTCGATTTAGAGAAGGCATATGACAGAGTAAATAGAAAGAAGTTGTGGAAGGTTTTGAGAGACTATGGAGTGAATGGGCAGTTACTGAATGTTATGATGGCGATGTATGACAATTGTAATGCAAGTGTAAGAGTTCACGGGGCTCTGAGAGATTGGTTTGTAATAAATCGTGGTGTAAAGCAAGGATGCGTAATGTCTCCATGGCTGTTTATGTATTTATGGATAAATGTGTTAGAGACGCATGTATTGAAAACGACGGTGTTTTGATTGGAAATGTAAACTTGCGAGTTCAGCTTTATGTGGATGATGCTGTTTTGATCTCAGACAGTCAACAGGGATTACAGAAGGTCTTAGATACGTTTTGTGATTCAAGGGAGAGAATGAAATTGAAGGTTAATGCGTGCAAGCCTAAAGTAGTAGTTTTGATAAGGAGAATGGGGAGAATAATTGTAGGATGAGGGCGAATGGTCAAGTAATTGAACAGGTGGATGATTTTATGTACTTAGGTAAGATGAATGCGAAAGATGGAAGAATAGATGAGGAGATAAAGAGACGTGCGAATGCTGGAAGGAAGGTGGTAGGTAGCATGTGGAGCATATCAAGGAATAAGTGCTTGTCTAAGGAAGAGAAAATTGCCGTGTACGAATGTGTACTTCTTTCCACTTTGCTAAATGGTAGTGAAACATGGGTATGTCAGCATAGACATAAGAGTAGATTAAACGCCGTGGGTATGAGTTATCTGAGGAGTATTTGCGGCAAAAGTAGGATAGATAGGGTCAGGAATGAGTGGGTCATGAATGAATGTGGGTGAAATGCTCCCGTAATGGACGTGAATAATAGGAGTGCGCTTTGTTGGTTTGGCCATGTTGAGAGAATGGATGAGAGTCCAATGACGAAACAGGTATTTGAGAGTAGAATGAATGGTGTGAGAGGTAGAGGTAGGCCGAGAAAGTTGTGGTTGAATGTGATTGAAGAAATTCTTAGGAGGAAGAATATTAGGAGTCTTAAAAACAGGAGGGCATGTATGAAACTGTGTATGGGGGTAAATGAGGCAAAAGAGGTTTGTAAGGACAGGTCAGTATGGAGGAAATTATTGAAGCAGAGTTAGGTGTACATTTATGTATTAATGAGTGAAACATTTTGACAGCGCCTACCCCGAAAGGGATCGGTGTGATGGGCATGTATATGTGTATCTCCCATTTCTCCCTATATTTCTTGGACCCAAGGTTCCATTACTGATCTTATTAACATAATTTAAAATTCGTTTCGCATACATAATGCCGTCCATCCTCATTATGCGACTGAATAACCCAACTCTTTGTCTAAATTGTATCGGACAGCCCTTCACCTATCCCATGTCTAAACTCGCTATTCTATATTTCAGAGGACCCATGATGATATCATTGATGGATTGCAAATGTGAATAAGTTGTGACTTTTTATTTTACATTAATTTCAACCGGGCATTTATATTTCTTCAGGTAACTTTTAGTAAATAAGTAAAATAATATTAAAAAGTAGAAAAAAATCTGTTTAAATTAAGAAAGGTAGTGCAAAGCTTCTAAATTCTAGCGTATTTTAATGATTAGAGACGTTGAAACGTTAAGTCCATAAAACCATGCCACGACGTTAAATCTTAATGTTAATTCTTTTGCTTTCATTCGAGATTCACTTTTCATCATCTCTGGGGAGAGCTGTATAATTAATTTCTTCCCAAAAGTGAGAAGTCAAAGCGACAGCGAAGAATGCAGACGAAGGCCTACGAGATAAAAATAAACTCTTTTGGCCCATGAAGATGCGCTTCCATCAATCTCTTCCCGTCGCTCTGAAACACGTCCCGGTGCGCCTTTAACGCGAGCCAAGAGTCGCCAACCTTTAAGCAGCAGCACTCTCCTTAATGCGACGCTTCAGTGTGAGGCGAAGGGGAAAAAGAAGACTGAAAACTCAGAAGTTCTTACCAAGACTTGCGAGAGCAAAACCACACTCTTCCTTTATGCGCTGACCCACAACTCTCTCCACCCTTCCCCCCCGATCCGCCTTTGCACTCCAGCGATATTTTTACCCGCCGTTTCCGAACAATTTCAAACGTTATTTTGGAAAAAAATGAAATAAATTATTGTGAAGTAAATTCTTAAGGAGAATCATTCAAATACCTCAAAAGTTCCCTAAAATGTACTTGATGAAAAAAATGTATTTTTTATTGTTGGTCAAAAAATATAAAGAGGAATTGAAATATAACTATAATGTACCTGTTTCTTTTGTACTTGTTTTCTAACCTTTAATTTCACTTTTGAGCCATTTTAAACCAAAACAACTCCTTTCAGCATTTTTTAAATTCAGCTTATGTTATTTGTTTGAATTTTATATAAAATGACTCATATTTAAACACTACATTTCGGAAATTACGGCGCTAAAAACTACTGTATTCTCACAAACTTCATGGAATCTGCATTGTTTTGTCGTTTCAAAACTGATGATTTAAATAAATAATAAATTCATTAATTCTAAATAATCACATAAAACATATTTTAACAAAGTATCCTAAATATGTGCGACGATGTATTTTACAAAATTCAAGACTTTGAATTACATTAAATTAAAATCAAGCTAAAAACATTGCGGAACAACCAGAACCGTGGAGGCGTTCCCTTTTGGGGTGGGCACAATCAACAGAGTTATATTCTCGGCGAGTGGTCTGTAATGCTTACATTCCTTCCAAAAATTACCCCATTAAGGTTGCTTCATGCACTTCCTCCGGCATTTAGCCTTAAAATATACATTTCTTAAGTGTATCACGCACAAAATTCACCCAAAAATTTTTCGGTCTACGAAGTCCTATCACAGCATATATTATCCCTGGTTCCTCTTTATCTTAACGCATGTCTCTCAAAAAGCATTTTCTTAATCCCTCCATTATTTTTCCTTCCTCTAAGAACGTTTTCCATGAGACACTTAACTTCGCAGTTCGACTAACAGAAATAACGAGAACGCAAGCATAAAATTATAGTAGAGGCCTCTGTTTCATCTCCATAATTATATTAGAGGACTCCGTTTCTTTTTGTTTAATGCGCTCGCGCAGTCATTTTTGCTGGTCCCCACTTAGCACTACAAAAGTCTTTATTATTTTACAACATTAATTACTCAATACAATATTTACTTCACATATGTTCACACATCACGCTGAGTACTGACGTTCCTGGAGTAAGACAGCCTTAAGGTTTTTAATCTTTGCATATTCTTACCACGGCCTTCCTTACCAGCCTTCAAGCTTCGAGAATATTTAAATTTCTGCAGAATTATATTGATAATCTTGCAGCCAATAACCAGCGACATCTGCATTTATATTTAAATTACAACAGTACTAGGTTATGCTTTGTATTAAATTGAACCAAAGCGATTGACGCTGGTGCATATCACACGTACGGCTTACGTAAATCTCTAGTTCCCACCATTTTTCAAGTTGAACACCTGCCCTCATTAAGTAACATTCCATTTTCTATCGATTTTATAAGGCATTTATAAGGCATTTATAATCATCCATAATATTTTACAAAGAGACATGCAGACCAAACTACAAGTTTAAATATAAATTATATGCAAAAGGTACACCCAAAAGCCAGAAAAATTGGAAAACCAATTCCCACCAACGCTTTATCCACGATACGGCGAAACCGGCTAGGAGTCGCACCATAATTAATTCGTGAAGTGATTTCCACATTAATTTCTTTTGCATGAATAGACAGTGCTAAATGGATGTCTCTTCCCATCATTCCAAGGTACTTAATCCCAAGGTAAGGTCAAGTGTATCCGATATGCCATCGATCTTATTGTTTTCTTACCCCGAAGTGGTATTTGCATGGACAGCTTAGCTCGAATGCAAAAATTCTGAGGTTTCTAAAAAAAAAAGCTGTTTCAAGATGAAACCCAAAATAGAACGAGGCAAACAATTTTAGCTGATAAATGGCAATAATACATTTACGCGATGATACAGCCATTTCAGTTTGAACTAAATTTAACTAAAATTGATATAATATAGGAAGAATTAAAGAAAAAAGGGTGGGTTATTGAGAATTTATATGCCAAATATAAAAATATCCTGAAATCCAGATTCCTAAAATATAGAATTACTAACGTCAATAGAAGTGCAAATACAAAAACTAACTTTGCATATAATTTTGAGCATTCATTTAGGTTCACTGATGATGAAAACTGCTTGACTAAATAACCTTTAGAAAATGAAAAATGAGGAAATTATCAAGTTTTTATTTCGAAGATATTCTTCATTCGACATCAAAATGTTTCAGATAATTGCACCGGTCTGCTTTTAACATATTTAACAGGTCTTGAAACTATAATCATGATATAAGTATTGCGAAATATTGCCCCTTCGATGGACTATATAATTAATAATTTAGTAAAAGAAGGAGCAGAGGGTTGCTTAGAATCTTAATAATAAATATTTAAATAATTATGCCCGCTAAGTTATGCAAATTTACATAACCCAATGGTATACACATTTAAAGTCACTGCACAAAAAAATAATAAGCCTTTAAAGGAGATTTAAGGCTCACTCCCTAGTTTTTGAAAAGCTCTCAAACCATCGCACAAGTTGACTATCTAATATAACCACAAGCCAATCTACGACCGTTTTAAGGGCCAATTCTGAGTCGCCACAGGCAGCTTAGCAAAAGGTATATATTAATAACCAATGAACCTAGAACCTTGAACGTTACGTAAATGACAGTCCATGCTTGTACCAGTTTTTTTCATTTAAAAAACATAGGATGTGTCAGCACTGCCTCTTATCTCAGGGTTGGTTATCTCCATTCATACTGAATCTATTATTATGATTCTCTCTAATGAACTCTCTCTGTTAAGAAACAATGCCTACATTTTGCGTCATTACCCGATCAATTTCGCGAGTAACTCATTCAAGTTTATAGACAGTGACTCATGGATTGCATAGCTGCAGCCGCCCCATGTGTTATATTTCCAGCGATATCCAACCCAAATCATAGCCATTTATGCACTTGATAATCAAGTGGTGTACGTGCAAAGCATACCAGCTGCTGTCTAGTTTAGCATCAAATCTATGAGACAACCATTAGGCAGACTGTAGGCTGTTACGACGGCAAACAATTAGAAGGCAGACTGTAGGCTGGCTAAACGAGGATATTGACGCGGATACCGAAGAGTGTACAAGATTATACGAGAAAATATGGATGTTGCTAGTGGCCGCAGCGAGAAACAACTAATTTCCTCCGTCAAGATATAATACATGAATTCTAAATGTCCTGTCCTGATAATGATGAACGTTTGATGACAATAGACGTACAATAAATATTCTACGTAAAACTTACACAGTTTGTAAATTCCTGAACATCAAGGAAATATTTTAGTAAGTGAAAGCTAAAACTAATATACATGAATTCATAACTTTTTTCTCGTTCACATAGTAGTAGCCTCAATGAATGACAAAGTTTTTCACGTTATAAAAAAATGGAAGTGGAATGAGAGAAATTTGAGCAGCAATTCTCTTATCGCTTTTCTCAGGACTACCTATAAAATTGATTTTCACAGCAGAACACCAAAGATCGGATCTCCTACCATTTTATTAGTCACTTTTTTCCCGGTGCAAATATTTTTCAATAACCACATCAAAAATTGAATGAATTTGTTTATAATAAAGTAACAAGTATGGTTCGGTGACATTGTGTAGTACAAATTACGCAGCATATTATGTGATTCACATTTCGGTAACCTTCGGCAGAAAAGTGTTTATAGAATTGATTTTTTGGTAGTCATCCATAATGGCAAATATGGAAATAACTTTTTTAATTCCGTTGTTAAGAGATTTTATTATAATAGCACGAGTTGCAATCACATTTTGTCTTCGGGTGAATAAACAACATAGGTTTAGTATACATACAAATTCATAAGAGGGAAGGAGAAAGATTTGGTTGGGGTATGAAAAGTGGACAAAGTGGGTGAGGGGTGTCGCCTCTCCATATTCCACCGAGCTTCCAATCCTTACCTTTAATATAGCGTTTCACAAATTTTTGAGGGGCTAGGTTGGGAGCCACAAGAGACTCGGAGGCAATAAGATTAGATTAATAGATAAACCAAATTGCTCGAGAAAGTGAGAACAGATGTTCTTCAGAGTGTCGTAGAGAATATGATTTTGACACTGTACTACATCTCAAGGTCTAAAAGCGTTATAATAAGATACATGTATTGCCAAACAGATAAATACAATTTTTTTTGTTGCGGGCCCAAAAAGTGGCTATAACAAAAAACAAAAACTGGCGTCCCTTCTAGACACTCCCGAAACACACTGCACAGTTTTGCTCTTTTTTCTGCACCTCTTCACATGGCTGGTGTCCTCACACGCTGATGTGGCGGCACACAGGACGGGAGTATATGGAAAAAAATTTTCCTATCTCATGCACCGCCTACCTTGGTGAGACAGTAATGAGGAAATACCCAAAAAAATTTCGGTTTATGGCTACAATCTCCTCTATCTCCATACTATGCCTCGCCCACCTCCTAGCCCTCCTTACAAGTAATTGCGACATCCTCTTCCATTAATTTGTATGCACAATAAATCAAAGTTGTAATTTCACCTGGACATAACACCGATATTTTAAAGCTGGATTCCGTAAATTGAATCTAAAAAGCGGTGTGAACAAATATTATTCTCATATTCGCCACTAGAACCGAAGGTGAGCAAACATTTAGTATCATCTATAATTCTTTAAATGCATCCTAAATTAAAAGTCACTTTGGGCAATTGTTTAATAATCTATTCAGAACCTAATTTGAACATATCCAAAACCAAGAAAGAAAATATCTCTTTTGTAATATAAGAGCGCATTTGCAACTTTATAAAACATTTCTTCTAAAAAACATCAAGAATACTGAGCAGAAATGTATAAAATGCCATAAGGATCGTCAGTCAGAAATGCCATAATTATCTTATAATGATGTAGTTCGCACAGGAGTTTAATGCCTAACTCGGAACTAGCACATAATGAAAGCAAAAACTTAAATTAATTAAGGTAAAACTCATTTTTGAGAACATTTAGGATTATTTTGACAGTTTGGTACATACGTACTAATCACGCCGTTCCTTTTCGAGGTAGGCAAAGTCACAATGTTTCACTCACATATTTGACACCAAGACGTATTTGTACACCTAACTCTGTTTTAACAATTTCCTCCATACTGACCTATCCTTGCAAACCTCTTTTGTCTAATACACCCGCTTTGTTCACGCCCTCCTGTTTTTAAGACTCCTAATATTTCTCAGCACATTCTTTTAATATATGTCCATTACTGGAGCATCCAACCCATATTCATTTATTACTTACTCATTCCTGATCCTATCATCCTACTTTTGCCGCACAACTCCTCAGATAACTCATACTCACGGCGTTTAGGCTACTCTTATGTCTATCCTGACATACCCATGTTTCACTACCATACAACAAGGTGGGGAGAAGTACACTTTTATACACGGCGATTTTGGAGTAGATGATCGAAGATTCTCCCAGATATTTGTCTGACAGGTTTATGAAACATTTGTGAAACATTCTGTTCTCCTACCATGAGTCATTTCGCATACGTAAACGATTTAATTTATTTTGCATTAGTATGTACTATTTTGGATTCATCGCAAACAGCTCGTAGACAGAGAAAGAACATGAAACAGTATTATTATAGCCACGAAGGGAAAATAGCACGATAATCACGGTCTCTATGTATCTCGGTCAGCTTAGTAGTCATTGAAAGCGCTGAAAATATAATTCTGGCTTTCCCAAACAAAACAAAAAAGACACTTCTTCAAAAATTTGTATTTTATACGGGCATTTTCATAGCAGAATGAATACGTGTTTCCCAAACATTTGCCAGCCACATTAATAAACACCTGTGAGCCATTCCAATTTTCCGTCTTAAGTAATGCTGCTTGCGTCAACGATGCAATCAACACAGAGACATAAAATTATTAAGCATCATTACCAAACTCAAGCACCCTCACCTTACAGCTCCCGGACATATTTTTATTTATACAAGCACAGCCAATTTACCAGGTACCGCCCTGGAAGTCTGCTGCCTGAATTTTAATTCTCACTCATATTCCCATACTCGTTTTCCACGTAGCAGACATGGGTTGCTCCCCTCTCCCTTACTTCCATATTCAAGTTTTATTTCCTGGTAAGGTAAAGGGGAAGGAGGGACATATGTCACGGGAAGGACCTCCCGTAAAACTCGCCACTCTTCCCTACCTGCGTCCTTTCGCTACTTCAATCCATCAGCACCCCGGACACGGACTCTCCGTTCTCCAGACCGCCAATTTACAAGTCCTTTCCCTTACCGCGCGCGTCTTTCAGAGACACACTACGGCTGCCTTGTGAACGAGAGGCAACAGAAAACACACACAAACAGGCACGCTTGTGAAGTCTCACACATCATGCTTTCCCTCGGGAGAATAATATTTGTGACGGGAATGCATTTAGGGCGAAGCATCAAAATGCGCGTTCAGGTATTGCATCTTGTGTTGCAGTACTTTTTAAGAGAGACTTTTTACCACCTTGTGTCCACATTATAACATTTTAAAGACGTTTATAATTTATGATTTTGTTAATTTGTCATAATATTTCCACAATTTTGTGTTATTAATATTGTTGTTGAGCTGCTAACCAACGACATAAACGACAAACGACTAAATTTTATGGAATAAACTGAAAAAAGTGCTATTTACTTAGTTAATTTACTATTACTAAATTACTATTACTATATTGATATGATGCAAATAATGGAAAAAGTGAATAGAAAAAATACTTTAGGAAGAGATAAAATAATAGCATGAAAATTGTGTCATTCCTGTCAACAGACTAATATTTTTGTAAGGTATTTGATGAATTTGCCAAACTTATGTCAGTAGAAGATAACTGCGGCAAGGTAATCTCCCCAGACTGTATAAATAATTGGCCTTTGACGCAGTTCTAAAAGCCACTTGTCTATCTGTGCATTAAAATGCGCATGAATATATGTAAAACTGTTCTGATGCGGAGAAATGAGACCAACAAAAAGTGTGCACCAATTTTAGGCAGAAAAAGGAGGAAAATGTACTTTACTTTCACATAATCCTTGAGCTTGCACAAAAAATTCACTATCCATCAATCCAAACATTGAATTTCCTCAAAATAAATTTAAAAATTCAAAACAAGGCTGAAGATAATTACACTGTCACGTAATAATTGGCTTTACAGGATGCAAGTTTTTACACGCATTCATCCACGCATTGAAAGGTACACTTAAATTCCTAGTGCGGCGGAATACCTATATAGTTTGAGGAAGGAAGAGAGAGAGAGAGTCACGCAGATAGCGAGAACAGGGAAAAAACAGGAGAGGTATTTAAATATTTTTTTCGTTGGGACGAAAGAGAAAAGCTCGTGAGCTTCTCGTTGCACCCCCAGGGCCAAGCGCGGGGAGCATTCATATTTGAAGTAAGCAGAGAAGAGGGATATACCCCGGGTCCCACATCATATTAACCACCCGCCTCACTCAAGCGCCAGGGCCTATAGCTTCCGGCGGCAACGTGTTAATTAGGCACAGGGCAGGTGGGAGAGAAGGTATGGGGAGATGAGGGGCGTTGGGGGGTGGCGGGTGAGCAGAGTGAGAGAGAGAGAAGTAGATGTGATGCAAAGAAGGGGTTGAGTGAGTGATGGAGGAACGAGGCAAAGTACTGCGCCTCGTCATATATTATTCATGGAAACATTTTAAGGGTACCACTTCCTCCCTTAAGGTCGGGTTTCTCCTCCCACTCGTCCCTTCTCTGTCTCTCTCCTGCTCCTCCTTGACCGACAAAATCCCTATTCCCTTTTACTCAACCCCGCTCCCCCAAAACTCTTTAAAAAAAAAGAAAGAAACCCAAAAGGAAACGCCTTCTCCTTCACCTACTCCACGTCGAAAACTTCTTTCCCTTCCAAAACCTGTTCCTATCTTTACACCTTCCAAATCTCTGAGGACGTGGCAGAGAATCTCAGCAGGAGGAGGAGGAGAGTAAGGGAAGTTTCTCTGAGTTGGCGATGGAAGAGTAACGAAAAAGTCTTCGAGCATGGGATTGGCAACAGATTGGGCCCACAGATTCAAGCAAAAGTCTTGGAAAAACGAAGGATAGTAGAAAAATCCTCTAAGGGTCTACTCAACATGTACTCAACGGAAACAAAACTGATAGGAGAACAGGTAAAACTAAATATTATCTAGTTAAAACACGACTCCATACATGAAGGTACTCTTTGGTGAAAGATTTCTCCAATCAGGTACAATGAATGGGCTGGGTATAAAAAAAACTAGATATAACTCAGTGTCAACCACTGTCTATTCCAGCGAAAAATGAAGTTAAGGAAATTAAAAAGGCAAAATCTTAGTTTAATTAATGTAAATGAGGGAATTATGGAGGCACTGAGTTCATCCATATTTACCAAGCTTTTTTTTGCAGCTGAAGTGTTAGAATATATGTACATAGTGGAAATTTTATTATGATATGATTAGGGTAGGTAATCTAAAAAACTTTTGAAACTCAACTCATAATGATCTGTTTGTAAAGCCACCTGGAGCTGATTGCTAAGTGCTCACTTACTCGGAATGAAATCACTATCTGATTGTGTTGTGTGTGGCATGACAATGGAATCGACTCCTAAGTCACTGTAAAGAAATAAGCCACTCCAAACAGTTAACAATGGTTTGCTTCGTGTGTATACTACCAAACTTATTGAAACGTACGTGTAACGAAATGATTCTAAATGCCAAATGAGAGACAACTACGGTGGCATTGACCATAAGATTTTCCTGCTTAACTATGTTACGTAAAAATGGGAACTGGGTTTCAATGTTAGGCCTGAGTTGTTCGAAAAACACTGCTCTAATTGATGAAACTTGGTTGCCTTAGTTCATGGATTAAAAGGTGAATAAATTTTTTAATCCCAGATATAATGGAGATACTATAGGGAAATCTTGACCCTTACTTAGATGCCGTGAGGAAAAAACTTTAATAAAAGTACTCTGTCCGTCAGAAAGAATGTTAAACCTTGGTTAATTTGTATCCAGGGGTAAACACCAGACAGTCACAGAGCGCTGAGCAGTAACCGAAAATAGCAGGGCCAGAATCAGAAAAATGCTTATTCTCAAAAAGAATGAGTTAAACTTTGTTGAAATCTTGCAACAGAATGAACTTACTAGACTATTTCTTCTATTTTTAATCTATTTTTTTTTCAAGTTCCATTTCTCTTCTAACTATTCAGCGGCTTGAAAGGTGAAAATAATCGCGAAAAAAGTTATTCAGCCAAAGATACTCTCATAAAATCATCAAGTTGAATATGTTACAGAATTTCTTACAAGTTACCAGCGTCGTAAAATAGCTTATTAAAATGCCAACTCATAAACTCAATAACTACCAGCATAACTTCGTGAAAATTATTCATGATGCAAAGAGTATAATTTTTATTTTCCACGGTTTAATTTTTATGGCATATACAACTAGTTTCAACGTGAATACGTCATCTTTAGGTACAACTTCTTGGTTACAATTCATAGTGTATATAATCAATGATGGAGTGTGGGAGGGGAGGAGAGCATGTGGGAAGAAAGGGGGCGGGGATGGGGAGGGAGAGGAATGGGTCGCGAAGAAGGAGAGGAGGGGAAATGGAGCAAAGAGAGAGGAGGTGGGAAGCGGAGGAAGATAAAATGGAGGCATTGAGGGTGGATGTGTTTTTTGTAATGATTGGGTGGGAAGGGGTGGTTAGTTGATGATTGCACAGTGAGGCAGGGTGAAGGTGAAGGAGATTGGGGGGAGATTATAGACTGACAGCGGGGGTGGAAAGTTGGGTGAGCTTGCTGGTTTAGTCAAGGAAAGCTTTGAGAATGGACAAAATGACATCGACCAAATGTCAATGCCTTAAGTTCCTTCTTATCTCCATCTCTTCTCAGATGTCCATCTGCCTCCCTTTTTCCAGAGGTTGCAGTAACCCAGAGATAAAATCACTGCTGTGGTTCTCCTCCCACAGGTGTTAAGCGAAGTGCCTTTACTATAATTGGCAGTTAAGAAAAAAGAGCTTATAATTCTACCAAAAACCTCCAATTTTATTTGATAAAAATTTACTCTATAAAATTTCCAAAAACTTTTAATAATACTGGACGACCGCTTTCAGCTATTAGAGAATTTGCAGGTAGAGTATATTTTTTTCAAAAACAAAGGAAATCTGTGCACATACAACTTACGAGGAGGAGACGGATGGTAAAGTGGGAAAATAACCACCACCCACCAGCTCGTAAGCTGCATACATAGGTATTTCCTAGGAATTCGAGATACAGTATCGCGCATGATGACACCCTAACGGGTGAAACCGGTTAAACAGAGTTGTAAAAAGTTTTTGTAGAATATTCAGTAAGATTTTAATTGATAATTAGCAAAATGAATCGATTCCATCCGGTTGCGTCCACCAATATTCAGTTTATCGCTTCTTTCACCTAAGTTTGCAACATATCTGAGTCAAAATAACAAAATCCTCGTGATTTCGTCACGTGTGTGATATAAGTCTAAAGCAAAGTATATTCCTAAGCCGACCACTCCTCATAAAATTTGATCGCTCCTTTTAGTTAAGTTTGCACCAGGTCTGGCTGAGTAATAATACCAAAAACCCCGTTTGTTTGCCACAAGTGAGACTTAAGTAAAAGCTAAGCATATTCCTACGGCGACCGCTCCTCATTAAATATTTTCATCGACCGGAAGGAGTAAAACAAGGAGTACGACAATAGTGGTACAAAGTTTACTGAAAGTACTCAGCTACCAGAGAACGGAAATGATAGAACTCAACATGCGTGGAGCCGAGAAACGCGAAGCAGAGCAGTTACTTTCCGCAGATGACTTCGCATTTCCAATCACACCTACGAGTCGTGACAAAATTGTCACAGTAATAAAATCACAGGTCGTGAAGTCAACATAATTCTTCTTCGGAGTACGAAATGCTTTCTTAAGGAAGACATTTACATTCGAAGGTAAAGACCTAATTTGATATCTTTTTACAGACATCCCGCGCGAAAGAACTGAAATTAGGCCTACTTAATTTTATATAACCAGTAAATATATGAGTGATAACTCTTAGCTTATGAAGAATGGCATATTTTTTTATATTATTTATTCTCTTGGTCTGCTAACTGGGGAGTGTAAATATCAAAGTTTTCACAAAATAATGTGTAAATATTTTCAGTAGAGAGAGTAAAATATGTGAAACATAAGGTGCGATATCAGAATGAGATAATTTATCGGCAATTGGCCATATTTATTGGCTCACACGAGAAATTTATACGCCGGAAACATTAGTGGTGAAAATGCAGTGATACTATAAAGATTTCTCTTGATGCGTAAAACTATTAAATTATTTCCAAAAACCTCTCCATAATCCAAACGTTACTTAAGAAGTGTGCGCGATTGCCATACCACTAATTCTCGTATCTTTTCCACAATATCATGAAAAATTTCTTCATTAAAAAATTACATTTTGTACCTTTGTTACACTATTAGCGAAATTAGAGACAAATTGCCAATGAATTTCAGTCGCAGTCTCTGCCTTTCGAATGCAAAGACAAATTTTTGCACGAGCCTTGTATTTGGGATGAATTGAAATGGACTCGACCATTACAGTGAGAGGATCACGTTGTCTTAACGACGGTTTGGTAAATATGTTTAACCATGCGTAACGTGAGAGTCACAACAACCGTATATACCGCTGAAAAACTATATATGCCATTACACCAGGGTTTTACTAATGCATATGTACTTTCCGTATATTTTCAGTATGAAGCTTTCATTATTTTAGTCACTATATCGCATCATATATACAGAACTATGGAAGACAAAAATGAAAAATATGACCAATCAAAAATGCCCTAAAAATTGGATATATATTTCAGATACTTACTCTTCTACCCCAAACACCGAGTTGTACGTGGATGAAGGTGCCTAGTCGTTTACTGCTAAAGCGAGCCCAAATCTGTCAAGAAAACATAGAGAAAATGACTCCACTGAAGTATAAAAATGAATCATTCTGTGTCATTAAGTAAATTGGAGATGGACACATTATGATTAGCAGCTATAATTCACATAACATGAAAAAAACAAAAAAGATTTATTACAATCATAGAAGACGACCACAAACTTTGATCTTCTATAGATCTGCCAAAATTTTTTTTTCCAAAAACGCTTCTACAATTCTTCATTTAACGCAAGATGAAACCCACACAAAAATTTTGGTTCGAATCGGAGACACCATGGTTCAACTCACTGATGATCTGTCGTGGAATGACCCAAATACAATATGAAATCAGAAAAATGTTTAATAACAAACAAGAATAATAATTAAATAATACCCCTGCATTAAATATTCCAGTTTATATTTCCGGTTCTCATATTTGCCTATAAGTCACTTAGTGACAAATGTACCCCGCATATATAAATAAGACGACATAAATGAGGTTTAATAGTTAAGGTGGTATAAAAAAACCATTTTATTTATAAGATGATACGGAAAAAACCATGGAATAATATTCCATCTCATATACATATTTGGCATGCAATCCATTACGAGAAATTTGATCAATATTGCACATCCAATACGGCCGCTACCAGCTGTGCGTAAGGTCATAGGCAAGTGTAAAATAAGGATGATTCTAAACACTGTTACCCAGCACGCTGCTTTGGAAGGCACGGCTGAAGCTGCGCAATTCTTGATAGCTAGCACACTATTCTGTCTACTCACGTGACAAACATGTGATCAATTAATTAATATTAATAAAACTTGATAAAAATTGGTTACTCAAAATCGGATATTGGCAGCCGGATATAGTCATCATTTATAGCTCAGCAGCTTATGCCGGAGGCGCCACACACTAAGCATAAATGGGAAATAGCGGAACAAAATAATAAAAGTAATTCTTCTCAGTTAAAAAAATGATAGTTCACATGGTAGAATTATACTGGATGCATGATTTAATTTTCTAGATTTCTATCTCATTGATAATCAGCAACGGCTTAGAGTCGAATGAATTTCGCGGTTAAAGACGGCTTCGAATCCAATTGAAAACATCCGGATATGTTGCTGCAAAGACTCTCACAGATAACATATGTATGATTTAATAAAATATAAATTTATCTTTAAAAAGGACCGGATATATATGTTTTTATTGAAATCATGGGTTATATGGACAAAGATAGATGTTGCATTCTGCGAGTGCCTTAGTAACTCTTTTACTTAATTTGTTAGCTAGCATACTAGTCTGATACATAAATAAGACGACATAAATGAGGTCGTCTAGCTAATTGCGTTTCGAATTATATGTACAGTCGCAGTTCTTTGTATGAAATTCCATTAGAGAAATTACCTACCTGTAGTGGTAAAATAATCGGCAAAATAATTGATTGAAATCATGGGTTATATGGACAATGGTTATCGTAATACACTTTTTTTAATGATGCTCACTATGCAGCATAAAATTTTACGAGGAGTGAAAAATAATTACCTAACCTTGAGCGTTGAGAATGAATGAATTTTCTCGTTGAACTGCCAATTGTACATTTATTTTCGGCGTATTTTAATTATTATTATTGATATTATCATTTGGACATAAAATGGCGTGTAAATGGCATTTTTAGATGAATACGCTCAAGCATCAATAAATTATTTCTATAAGTATCCCAAAAGTATCACGAATAAATACTAACATTGAATCACGAATAATTTCTAAATAAATCATTGAAAAATTTTCACTAGGATCTTTAAGATGCTTATCATATTACGTTATTATATCATTAATGCATCATTTCCCTTCTTTGTATAAACTTTTATAAAACACACATCAACGTCATAAATTACACATTTTCCTAAAAAATTAATACCACATTGGTACAATTAGGTTACCTTCGGCCACTTATATATTTATATAATTACCTTATAATATATTTATAAATACAAGCATATATTTACCTTCATCACTTTGGTGGACGACGTGGAGGATATTTTTACATTGCACAGTCAAGAGAAATATGTTTCACCGCACGTAAATTCCCACATACTGCATCAAAGTATTTAGGACCAATGGGAAACGGATATCCGATAAAGTAAAGCCATTAAACTTCAACTTACTACACTGCACCGCCAACGTTTCAAATTCCCAGTTGCATCCCCAATAAGTCATTCAAATGCGAGTTGGGCAAAGACAAATAAGTACGAATATCCAGAGAGGGAAAACCATTCACAACCTCTATCTCCGAAGTTGAATTTTGAAGCACATCTTAGTAGCTTAACTGACTAAAACTCTTGGTACGATATTGGCGAATCCTGATTCGAGTCTTAGTTGAGATTATTTATATTTTCTCAGTGGAATGAAATATTTATGCGAAATTACGTGAGGCTGAGTTAACCCTTTGAGCATTACGAACGTTCAATTATGTCCTCGTGCCTCCTGATCATTCAGAGTACGATCGTACATGTTTCAAATTTGCGCTGCAGTACAGATGTATGTTCATTCCTCCCATTCAGATGCATTGTAGCATGTTATATCATCTATTCTGTTGGCTAGTGAGCTCTTTAATCACTACAAAGTATCTCTAAAGAGTCCTGCCACCTATTCTATCATTCTATTACATTTAGCATTAAGTACGTGCATATCACATGTAGTTGGTTCCATTGACGGAAGTTATTGCACTTACAGCTGATTTTAATCCTGTTCTAAGATTATTTACGTATGTATACCAACAAATATAATATCAACAAATAGAATAATATTAACAAAGTCAAGGTAGTTACACACTCCGTTTTGTTCAAATGACTCCTAACATACGCAATCATGATATTTTCCTCCACGACAATCACTTTCTCGTGACTTTCTCGGACCACCACATTCCTTAACATAATTCATTCCACTATCAGCTTTCTCTTACAAATTCTGCTTTCATATATTTTTACAACGAAGCACCGTTCTTTCATGCATGTCATACTGGTACTTCCAAACCCCAGTTTTATAATCAACAATTGTTCTTTTACATTTCTCTCCTTATTTTGCCTGAAGCACTTCTCACATACTCCTTCCTCTAAGGGGCTTTGTGCATCTGATGTATATCCAGGAAAATAACAAATTTGCTGTTATATAACAAAGCTGGGAGAAGAAAATATTTTAGCGACGCAATTTTTGCCTCCCAACGCAAACACCCATTTCTTTATATTAAATGATCGGTTTGACAATTTGAAATGACGCATCGTACATTTCATAAAATTATTAAATTTTTAAAATTAACGTCATGCCAGAGAATATTGTCCTATTAAATTATAATCCTCAATAGTTTGATAGAGAAGAATTAAAACCTCTGTTCTCATGTCAGTTTTATATTAGGAGACATTTAATTTAGCGCTATTTCCGTTTCGTGTATGACACACCTTTATGAAAGCACTTTGTTCACAGCATGTTTCCAATTGTATCAAATTATGTAGCTAAGGTTTATATAATTATGTTAAATGAAATCACAGCTTTTTAATAAAATCCTTGATTCACATAGATTTATCAAAACTAAGGGTTCTGGTAAATATATGGCGGAATATAAACCTAGAAATGATACCTTAAGGACGATTAAAAAAATATTTGCTGCCTTTTCCGAGCAAATATGCAGGACCACACTATGCAATAAACCAAAATGTAATATTTCCTTCAAATTGAAAGCTTTAAAAATATGAAAGCCATAAAATTTTAGGCCAAAAATTTCCTCTCAAATGCTATGATACTGGATTTCAATTTATTACGAGGAACGCCATGTGAAAAAAGAAGGAAGTCTTTCCCACACAAGCGGACGACGTGGCTGATGTGGGCACGCACATGTAAAAATATAAAATAAATTCTCGAAAAAAATTCCATAAATTCATCTCAGCTCTTTAGCGCTCCCATTACCTCTTCTTTGCTCTTCAGCTACCAGTGAATCCGGCCGGAGGATGAACGGGTGGGGTGAAAATAACAGTCGAAGAACGACACTCTCCACGCCACGAAGTATGAGAAGAGCGTGTGAGAGAGAGAGAGAGAGGGCGAGAGAGATGTATATAGAAGCCGTTTATGAAAAATTCAGAGGTACCCGCCTTCTTCTGAGAGCGGAGAAAAAGATAGAATGAAAGAGTAATAATAAGGACGTGGGGGGGGGATGGTAGGAGGGAGGGAAAGGTTTTCAGCCTCCTCCTCCTCCTCCACCGAGAAAAGTTCTCGGATTCTTCCTTCCCGACCTTAAACTTCTCCCTCTCCCAGCAAGGCTGGAATCCCTTCCAGGAATCCTCTCTCCCCAGTGGAACCCCCTTCCCGCCTACCGCTTCTCCCCGGGGAACCCCTCAGGAATCCGCGTGATCGAACGCTAAGTGGTAACAATCGCATTCAATCAGTCTGAACGGCTCTTCTGCCCATCCCCCCATGCCCATTCCGGCTCCGATCCCAGAGCTACGCTCCCCTACTGCTCCCAACTGTCATCATGGATATGCGATGTCTCAATGCGCATACAATCGATGTACGCGGAGGATGGTTTTCCGGGTGTTCTTCCGAGTTTATTCAATTTAAAGGACAATATTTCGCCGAGGACGTGATGCATTGTATAGCATTGTTGATAGATTCATAAATATGATATATCATCCTCCGTGGTCTATCTATCATGCAATACAGTGGATTGGAATCATACACCAAAATTCAATGTATCGATTTGCGATATTTCGGAATGCGATATCGATCATGAGATAATTATATTAATTGCACTTCATTGTAAACCATTCTAGCTGGTTTCTTCAGGTCCGATCTGAAAAAGCCAGCTAGACCGCTGGTGAAATATTGTCCTTATAAATGGATAAACGAGGATGGAAACGCAAAACACCATTCTTCTCATTAAAAAGACGCCACGGGAGCTTTTACAAAAATCGATATGTGATACGTCAGAAAATCTCACGTAAATGAACCCCCAAGAAATGAGATTAGATCGCAAGCAAATCGGTGCTTTAAGAACTTTAAGACTATTTTTAAGCGATTATGTACGCCTAGAACGTGATTGCATACCGTTTTTGACGGTTCCTGAAATGCGATATATCAATCCCCTAGATTTGTCTGTCAGGTAATACAGCGCATCGGAATCTGATACACCGAAATTCATTGTATCGATATTTGATATGTCGTAATACGATATGGACCATTTGATTTATTGCACTCTATCGTAAACCGCTCTAGCTGGCTTCTTCAGTTCCCATCTGATGAGGCCAGCTAGATGTGTGATACGCCTGAAAATATCGTGTCAATGAACCCCTAAGAAATGAGATTAGATCGCTAGCAAATTGGTGCTTTAAGAACTGCGTTTCTAAGCAGTTATGTACGCTGGAGACGTGATTGTGTAGTGTTGTCGAAGGATCCTGAAATATGACATATGATTCCCATAAATTTGTCAGTTAGGCGATACAGCGTATCGAAATATGATACACCAAAATTAAATATATCTATATTCAATATGTCGTAATGCAATAATTTTCATTGAAACCATTTGATTTCCTTTGTTAGATCCCATTTAAATACCCTACCAGTGTTTTGGATTCTCATGAGGTAGGCTTAAAAACAGAGCTACAACAACATAAGATCAGCAAGGCATATGAAAGACCCTAGCTGGATAAACCGTTAGTGTCACTGGCCTCTTGTAACAACATGGATGGGAATCGCTTTCAGTCCATAAATTGAAAATTGGAATCAGTCTTTTGTGTAAATTCAACACAGAATTATTTCCTTAATGTCAATAATATCTTACGTACTTCAACATGCTACGGTAGATCAGATCATAAAAATAAAATAAATAAAATAGCTTGTATAAAAAAAGGTTTGAAATGTTTTTCCCGCGATTGATAAGAGAACATAATAGCTGCGTTTAGACTTTGAAGTAGGTTAGCTGACAGTTAGTGTATCTGATTTATTCATATGCTCCCACATGCATGTTTCTAAATCTGCCAAGTAGTGCTAGCACCATGTTTTGCGTGTTCCCTACCTGACTCAGGTGTCACGTTTATATAGTCACATCATGGATAATTTTAGTATTTTGAGTAGTATTTAGCATTTGTAGCATACCAATAGTGTAGTGCTTGTTGGTGGAAGTGAATTTCTTCACTGTAGTTCATGTTGGAGATAAGTCACCCCTTAACAAAGACCATGTAGCGGCTTGCAGGGTAATAAGTAGATGTAGATGTTGATTTATTGCACTTCCTTCTAAACCTTTGCATTAACTGAATAAAATTCTGTAAAAGTCGCAATTGATCGGTTCAAATGGTTTCCTTTAATCTCTTCAGATGGTTATACTTCGGTACCGCATACACTCCTGTCGTTGCCTCGTTTTCAAAGATGTGTGAAACTTTTATACACATTTTACCGATCTGAAAAATACACGAAAATGACGTAACATTGATTGCTTAGGAATGTGATGATTTACGCAGCAATATTGATGTATCAAAACCGCGAATTATAGCTTTGCAATTTTAAAAGCTATTATAAGTTATAAAACAGAACAAATTGAAAATCATAATGAAATAACTAGCGTTTCATTGATGCAATACAATTACGTTTTGCTCTTTATATATAAGGGAATGCGATATTGATCATGAAGAAAATTTAATGCATCGCGTAGGTTTGCTGACCTTTAGGGACAAAGGTCAATTATAATTTTTACAATGGCGTTCTAGAAATGCGACGCATTGCAGTGTGAGATATAACGATGATTACATTCAATATAACGTACGTGATATTGATCATTGAAGCTCTTCGATATATCGTCAGGAGATATATATTGTAAGGTTTACGTTATAAATTTCCACAATCGATATTGACCATTCGTTCAATAGGTGGACACTGAGAAATATTGTTCCCATCACAGTAAAGAGATGTAGCATATTACTTATCAATTGTGCTGCACTTCTATCGACATGCTAATGTGTGTAACAGAATAAGTTAAGATATAAACAACCAGCAAAAATAATCATATTGTCTTTATCATTGCTTCTTAAAATAAGCGATTCAAGACGATGATTGGAAAAATAAGATGAATTTCAAATTTAGAAATAGAACGCAAATCATCATAAGTACACCTAAAAATTGGCAGTCTGCATTAAGATGGGATTATGCTATGAAATATTCAAGAAAATAAAGTTTAATGCAAGTGCAGTGCAAATGTGTCCACAACCTTCTTTCCGTATGAAAATTTACATCGTTGTTCAAAACTGAATACTGAGTATCGTAAAGCCCCTACACGCTTGCATGTCATCTCCCACCCGTGAAAAGGCGCATTCTTCATCATAAGAGGACCTTGATGTGAAGAATACACTTCTTCAGGAGTTTCACGAGTTTGAAATTCCGGAGAATTTGACCTTTGTGGACATAAAAATTGCCTTGTGGTGATGATCTTACAGGAAATTACTGCTTTGCGATATAGGTTGCTGGGGCCATGGAGATGCAAAATCTCGTATGAAGACATTGATCCTTTTGACTACTCGCCCATCGAAAATGTTTTAATGCTATATTCAATAATGATACGCTTTAAGCACGCCATATCTTTTCAAATTCATAATTCACATTACTATGACAGAATACCAGAGTTCGTCCAAAGTAGGAATATGATAGCTTTCTATAGAAAGACATGAAAAATAAGAAAATTATTTCACATCCATATGACTCAAACAAGGGCCACAACCATGATTTTCTTGGTCAAGTGATCGCCATCCCCAAACGGCATTGGACACATTTTCTGATTGGGTGCATTTCTGTAAACTGCGGAATTATCTTAAAAGAGCTACAACACTGAAATTTAAATATTTCAGATCCTTTTACCTGTTTTTCCTTCGTCTTTTCGTCTTGAAAAATCTCATATTTTACTTCACGATGAAGGGATTCTTCAGCATCTTCAATCCTACCCCGCTCAGATGTATTATTCCCAACTTACCTCTCCCCCAACCTCACAGCTTAGCCTGATGCCCCCACAGGAATAAATTTCAACTCCGGTCCTTTCTATTCATATCCGCCAACAACGCCACCTCTCCCAAGTACGGCATCCAATCTCTTTCTTCCCCATTACTGTCACCACTCTCCCACCAATCTTTTTATATTTCTGCCCACGGGTCGCAATGCTCGCACTTTCACGACTCTGAACTATTATTCTCATATTTTTACATCTTCTTCTTCGAGTGCTGTCACAAAGGTTTTGAAGACCCGCAATGAATTCTGATTCCATTTGTATTCATGAAGGTATGCGCGGACGGCAGCATGACAAAACAGCCTAAATAATGCCGATTATTTTACCACTACTGGGGGATTGCAGTTGTAAAATACAACATCCATCTTTTCCGGAGACAAAAATAAATATCTCTGTCAAAATTTTTGCGTAATCCAATAATAATTACAAGCGTCTAACCAAAGAAAATGTCGTATTAATCACAGAAAAAACAAACTCAATGTTCAAAAAGCTTTTTAATGTAAAACAATATGGTAAATACTTAATTCTGCTGTTGGGTGCAGATAAAAATCGCCATAGTATAACAGGTGTACTTAATTTCACTAGGCTTGGTGTTGTAACTAGGAAACACTATGAAATCTATGAGATTCGACTCAGTTGGGTTTGAATTCCAGTCTCGTTAAATGGCTTCGTAATATAGAGTTCCAACCTTTCGGTGTTCAAAATATTGAACAATGTCTTTTCGCATGCAACTGCGACTTCATCTTTCAAGATAAACACAAACAGATGACACTCGCAACACTATGATATTGCTGGTCAAGTTGAAGTTGGTATACTGTAGCAAAAACTGGTACTGTATCATTCGTTTCTTTCGCAAGCTTGAGATACTTTTCTTTCGGCCACATCTTACTGAACACTTGAAATCCCGAATTCATCTATAAGAAAGTTAATAAAAAAGCAATCTGATCTGAACTAGAGTGCTTTTTCTACACCCTTGTCTGTTTTCTATGATATCAAACACTTACACCAGCCGTTGAGGACAAACAATAGTAAATTATATACCTTTGTATGTAACGTCAATTATTTCCTGGATTGCCTGCCGTTTTCTTCGTGTAATTGTCGGAATGTAAAATTAATTTATTCCAATGGCGGCCCATCCGCTGCTTAAATTAGGGGAGAGTAAGTGGAGCATAAGTCTGTAATTAACAGGCTGGCTCTCTGCCTCTCAACAATCCGATTTTCACTCTTTCTTCCTTTTTTGCCTCTCAGTGTTACAGTATATACATCGCGGGGAAAATTTAGGCGGACGTAGGAGGAGGAAGGGGGTGATGGAGTTAAAATCAGGCAAAGAGGTGTCATCAGTCTACGACCATAAGTAAAAAATACTCCTCAAGACATTTTTTAGCATTTTATAGCATTTAAGAGTAGCAATTATCCACTGCCAGGATAGGGGAAGCATATTTGTGAAGATAATTTAAAATACTGCTTCAATGTAAAGCAATCAATAATAGAAGGTGGTTTTCTATTAAAAATTCATGAGGTTTTAATATAAATTTGGGCATTCATTTCATCTTTAAGACAGTCGAGCTTCGCTGCATAGATAACCCCGGAGACGTAAATTTTTTATCCAAACACTTGCAATTAATCGAAATAGTTTTTAAAAATTCTTTCAGCTGATAATCCAAGCATGACGTTACCCACCTCATAGTCTCTACAGATATTACTTTATCCTTTGTGGATACATCTAACCTTTACTTAATCTAAAATTTGTAATAATAATCGTGACAGTCTCATGATACTCTTCTGTAAGCTGATTCACCCTTCATTATTGAGGCAGTATCAAATGAACTTTTAAAAATGTCAAAAACTACCGTGTAGCAGCTGGAACAAAAAAATCGCATTTTTCAAAATTATAAATTTATGTAAAAACGAGAAATGGAATCTAAGAGAAGTTTAAAACTTTTACTGTTCTGTCATTGCTTCCATGAATCTTCTGCGATTCATTCAAACATTTTTTTGATTTAAGGGGCGTTATATGTTGACTGTAATTGAGAGGTTTTCAAAGAAAAAGTTATACACCACAAAAATGGGTTATCAAATTTACTTAAGTGCATTGCATAAGCTACTCAAATAGTGTCATCAACATTTCTGTGCAATAAAAATTACCTTTATGTTTTCCATGAGCTGGGGTATTCACACGGCCAAGGAATTAGTTTTTTTTAGAACTTTCAGCTTTTAAATTTGACTCAGTAATTTTGATTCAAAATAATGGGTCAAGGTAAAAATCTATGGGCAATGTCCAAATAATGGTTTGGTACGGCACACCACTGCTATCAAATAATAAGAGAGTCAAGAACTTTTTTTAATTTAGCCATCCAAAAACAGAAAAGTGAACAAAGTGTATTAAAACACAATCGCATGCATTTAAAAAAATTGTAACATGAGCCACAAACGTCTGGCTCATGCAAAAACCTGTCGCAAACCGACGATATCACCACACGTTTTAAGTCACCCTAAGCTATACACACCCATATTCTTCCTATGACACACCTTGCCTCAATTACTCGCATGGATAAGCCATTCGCCGCTCAAACTGACAAACATTTCATGCCCTTTTGAATATAACAAGAGCAATTTCACTGAATGCGTATCGCTTCGCGAGTCGCTCATGGCTCTCATTACGACTGAATAACTGCGACGCATCGCTAAATAACACCGCCAGAGCAAACACCGCGGCACAGTATCCAAGTGAGTGAAATTTAAAATTCAACAGCCTCTGCCACGCGGCGCGGAGTTAATTACAGGAATTGCATTGCGAAAGGCACTCAGCGCTCACATATGTAACCGACTTGACTCACAGTCAGCATGCCCTGGAGGGCAAAGATAATTCCAAATATGAATTCTAGCCCGCTGCGGCTTTGGAAGCATACTGATTGATCGAAGCGTTATGACAATACCCGATGTAACAATGAGGAGAAACGCCGTTGGATGGCGATTTACCACTTCTAAAGCGGTAACTTTTTCGTGCTTTTTCAAAAAAATTAACACAGAATCATACGGACAATAAGAATCTACGAGCTGTTTGATGGTAAAGTGTGCTTTATCAACGATTTCCAAACCTAAAAATATAACGGAGACAATAAAGAGTATCCAACGATTAGAACACCATTAGAGGCATGTAAGTTGCTTGTACTTAATGTGCATTAATTCTTTTTTTCTCTTTTTGAAGTACTTTTTTGACTTCTTTCTCAGAGGCCTACACGCGCGCAAGACAAATTACACAAGAAAATCATAGCCGATTCTCGATAAGAAATATCCCATTCTACGAAGTCTATAAAATAAATAAAATTATACTCATAAATAGACCAATGTGTGGTAATAATATAAGCGAAATGATAAATAGAGCTAAAGGTAATACACCCATAGGGATGAAAGATTGATAAATTGAAGCAAATTTATATAAAAAAACAATTGAAAATGAAGGGGTAATACTCAATTTTTGAAATATTACTTGTTACCTTGAAAAATTTAAGGGATATTATTAATTAATCAAGCATGAAAAAGTTCCTTAGCATAACTTTAAAATTATTTTACTTATGCACTAAAGGTTAAATGCATGGAGCTTAACTTGGTTAAACAATTCAATGAAGATGCTTTAAGTCACATGAGCAAACCATTTCCGTCACAGATATGCTATCGCTAAAACCACGATCGATTTTAATTAAGTGACAAAATGGTAAAGAAAAGGGGGTTAGTTAAAGTAGCATAGCCACGAGTTCCACTGCAATATTCCACAACTTTGCAACATTTTGCAATAATTTTGACTTCATTTAAGATAGTATTAAGATGTGGAAAGGGTGACCGATTTCAAAAAATTACTTTTACGGCAAAATAAAATATTCACACATCAAAAACTGACATTAATTCCGAATTTATTAGAAAAAAATTTCTAATTAACTTTTAGTCGGCTATCAAACACAGATTGATGAGAGTAAAATCACTGTCATATTAGTAGAACAACATCGACTGAAATTCAATGATGCAAAGGTCATTGGCCCTTTTATGCTTTGCCGACGAACCGGAACCGCGGTCTGAAACTTCGCCTCGCAAAATTTGCCGATGCTGACCTCAGCGAGCACAAAATCTTAGCGAACTGTGGAGAGAAACGCCAGAGGCTGAGACACAGAGCATACTGTCGGTGGAGGAGAAAAAAATACGGTTAGGCAAGTGCATGCAAGTTCCACCAATGTGAAACTACTACGAGATTACCCACGGCAGTGGAATTGTGGCAAAATCTAGAGAGATTTTCGCCCAGGCGAGCTCCTGAAACGCAACCCTAAAACAGCCATTTATGTACTTCAATCGCTATTTCTTGGTATCATAATTGTTTTTGCAACAGAATTATTGGTCTATCCAATGCTAAGCACGAGTTCTAACTTTTTATTACTTGTATAGAGAGAAACCTCCAGTTTATGCTCAGCGGATGGTCAAAACAATTAAACAAGTGTACTACTATTCTTCAACAGTCGCCATTATTATCTCCCATATGAATATAACAGTTTTTATTTCTAAGAATTGAAATGCTAGGTGTTACCTCACATATTTTTAATGGCTCAAATTTTTTACATCACTGATGTGAGTATTTCTCATGTTGGTTTACGCGCATAATGATGGATGTGTTACTAATTCTGTGTTCAAAAAGAATTCCTGTATTCTGTTCCCATCCAACAAAATCATCTCAATATCATGAATTATTGAATGTCACATTCAAAACGCACATCATTTCAAAAGGTTTCACTTCATGGCTCATTTAAAATCCTTTCTATTTCATTTATGGGCGAGCGAGAGAGAAATTTCATTTATACAGTAGAAAAAATATTAACTTTACTTAGCATTCATTAAAAAAAGGGAAATCCATTAAAATGAAATTCTTGTTAACTATTATGATCCCTTTATTCCAAAAATATACCAACTGCCTAGTAGATTAATAAAATGTTTTTGCCATAGGAATTAT
Source organism: Ceriagrion tenellum (assembly GCA_963169105.1). NCBI lineage: Eukaryota > Metazoa > Arthropoda > Insecta > Odonata > Coenagrionidae > Ceriagrion > Ceriagrion tenellum. The sequence goes on from OY720643.1 coordinate 96,415,156, forward strand.
TTCTACTTTGAACCATCCGAGGCTTCCCCATTTACATATCAGACAGACGTGGAGACATTCCCAGGTCGAGATATAATTATTATTTTGCTGGAAACGGAATGCGATACACGGGTTTTGTTTTATGAATAGAGTGTAATGCATATTAATGTATTCCGGGACGCCGAGCGGGAAGAAGGCATAAGTAAGATTAAGCACGGGTTTTGAATAGACGGAGAAAACGGAAGGAAAAAATTAGCATGAGAGGAATCCTCTGCGGAGTACAAGGGAGTGAGAATTCTACACGCTTGTCTTTGAAAGGAATGGAATAACACCACGTAAAGAAATTCAGACTGTAGAGGTGTCTTCCCCGAAGAGGAAGACAGTAAATTACCCTAATGGTGAAAAATGTAGGATATTTGAGAATGAGCGGCTGTGAGAGGAAGGGGCCGCTTCAACTGAATAAATTGGGAGAAAGATGGAAATAGCTTTAAATGTCATGACCTTCCATGGGAATTAGATACTAAACATAGCGCAGTCTAATGCAAGTTTCCTTTCTCTAAGAAAAAAGAGGGATGCTTATTGAATATAAATTGTTTATTCACCTCAATATGTATAGCGAGTTTCAAGCATCTTTTGGATCCGCATTTATCTCTTAAGCACTCATATTCATTAAAAACGTATCATTTTTTAGCTGTAGATATTATAAGAAGAAAATCAGTCTTCACTTACTTGTTAACCCTCTTATTTCTGACTCCTGCCAGCGGTGGTAATGAAAAATGCGGAGGGTAACTTGATGACATGTATCATTTTAGGAAAAAAATATTTTATGAGGTTATTGTTTAAAATATGCATATATTTATTGTTGTGTGGTGTATAAAATAAACTAAGTAGTAGTCAAAAAAGACTTTCAAATCGTCTAAGAAATAGTTGTTATTTTATTTGTGTACTAAAGTTTAACAACTTTGGCGCATGATTCGATATATCGGCCCGCCACACTAAGAGGGAGTTTTATCAAAATCAGAGGGCTTAGACCTCAAGGATTGATTTTTGTGGCAATATTTGTTTTATAAAGTGTGCTAAAAAAGGCAAATCCAGTAATCAGATGGTAGGCAATAAAGTAAGTCCAACATGGGCAACGAATTTTACGAGGCTGTCAGTCTTAATGGTAAATAACATCCACCCCTTTTATTTTGCAATTAAAATCTATTTATGGTCACATGCGCTCAGAGTATCACGTATTTGGAAAAAAATTGAGTCGTAGAAGTGTTGGCGCTCTAAATCGGTAGATTGAAGTCGAAAATGTGGAAAAGCGCTTTTAAACTATCAACATCATATTCGAGAACTAGATCCCTACACTTGATCATGGTGTCTAATTTAAAACGCGTTTTAATAGCCCAAATACTTCAAATGAATGGTGGTTTGTATCACAGCCTTTACTTTTATTTCTATTAATAGCTTTTTCATTTGGTTTTACTCAAACTGGGCAGGTTTTCTCTTTGGGGCTCAATAAATCAAACAAGTTTTTTACTTCAAGGAAAAATTCAAATAAATCACATCGTTTCCCACAAATGTAATTGTGCGTCTTTTATCTAAAAACATTTCTATGGCTCAATTATATTAACTTTGCCTTGCACTTTAATATAAATGTGATATACAATGAAAAATATTGCCCTCTAAGGACTTAGCAGAATATGTTTACAGTTAGACCTCAGTACAAAGCCAAAGTCAAAGGAAAAAACAAGCTACAAACTCCGAGTTATAATCCCTTGTAACATTAAAGGGTACTACTGAATGATAAGAGGTTTATAGGAGACTCTGTGGAATGCATGAGGAATTCCATGGCATGCCCAGATGGGTTAATTGGCCCCAAGAAGCCCGACGAGAAGTGGGTGTATACGATGGCGCTTAAACGGCGGGCGGTTAAAGACAGAAAGGTGGGTGTTTAATATGGGAAATTTCTCTCTTGACATACCAAAAACATAGGTAAGGTTAGGTCTTCCTGTCCTCATACGTGGGCAGCCGGATTAAGGATTTCTGAGAATGTGGCAAATTTTAGTTCAATATAGTTCTTATGTACTGTCTATAATGTCATCTGTGGACATATCTTTTTTTCATTTTCCCGTCAAAACAACGGTATTCTTGGCGGAATGAAGCTTAATACGTCCACATTTATATTTCCAAAATCAGCATGGCAGTGAAAAAATGTTTGAAGGTAAGTAAGTAATATTTTGGCTAAATACTGTCTATTTACGGTGATATTCAGTGACTTTCAAGAAATTTCAATTTCATTTAATACATCCAATATTTATTTATTGATTCATGTCTTTACTGTCACCTTTCAATAAATCAGTGTAATCAAATGTGGCCAGGTTTACCTAACGGGTGATACTTCTTTTAAAAGTAACTGCAGAAGCCAAATGAGACCTGATAGGGTAAATAAATGTCGGCATGTCGTGGACATCGGGTGGTGATGAATATAAGGCAAAATACGGAAAAAATATCAGTCGGTATTGAAGTGTGGATTATGTTACAATTAGCCTCCTAGGCTAGAACAAATACTATCTTTTAGATACTTTGGGAGTGTTATAACATTGACTGGAAGTTATAGGAAGGAAATGAGAATTATAATATCACGGGGAAAGGCAGCCTTCAATAAAGTCAACCAACTCTTTTCCGCCAAATCAATTTACATAGGCTTAAGGGAGAGATTTGCTAAATGAATTTTTTGGAATGTTTATACTTTCTGGAACTGAAACATGGACAGTCAGGAGGAAAGGTTTTTTTAACGTGGCTATGGAGAAATATGGAATAGTTAAAATGAAGTGATAAATTGAGAAACAAGGAACTGTTTTAAAATAAATAAAAAAGGCGAACTGAATGGAACACTTCAACGTGAAAGAATGCCTGCTGAAAAGAATATTAGAAGGAAGGACCGAGGGAAAGGGAGCGAGAGGAGGACTAAGAAATAAAATGTTGACGGTTATTATGAAGGGAGGAGTTTTCAAAGAGCTTAGGGAGTTATCACAGGATAGAGCAAATTGAGGCAGTTAAAATCTGTCCGAGGACAGGTTCACCTAAAAGAAGGTCTACTACTTCCGACAAGTTTAAAAAATATCTCTTTGAAAAAATGAAGCAAGGATCCAGACTTAAATAATCAGAAATATCATTAGCATAGAATTATTTATACGTATTTTGCAATATAATCTGTAAGTAGAACTTATTTTTTTCTTTGCAATATGGATGCAGATTATCAAATTCATCACAAAAAAATACTTTTTCTTAAAATTTGAGGTGGCTGTATTAGTATTATTGTTGAAAAAATTCATTTCAGACGAATAAGTTAAACAAATTATTTCTCATAATTTATCTAAGTAATTCTGATATTTATATAAGTGTACATGCATTGCCTAAACAATTACCATATGAAATGTATTTAATTCTCCTCGACGACGTTATAAGGCCCAATATATTTAATTTGAGCCTGGAAATTTTCAGAACCAAAAAAAAATCTAGCAAAATTGCAGTTTTTCAAGATATCACGGTCGAGGATATGGAAATTAGGCATTTATTAGGAGGATTTATTTCATTTTATAATTTGATTTACTTTTACATCTCCATTTATGTCAAAGATATAACCTCTTTTTCCCCTATTCCAACCGTTCCTTAGTCGAGACGATTTTTAGTGGCGTAGATTTCTCGGTTAGAAAGTGTAAATGCTAAACATTATTTCAGCAAATGATATGAAATATGAGAAAGCGAGTATAAAAAAGAGTCATTGGATTTTAAAATCCAAGCGGATTAACCATTTAAGGCTTTAGTGTAATAATCAATTAAAAGCAAGGTGAGGAATTATTTGATACCTAAGAATATTTTTATGCAATTAAGTGAATATTTCAAGTAAAGTGTCAGACTAAGATATGCTTTTAATGTGTTACCAGCAACATATTGATAAACAGGGAAAGTAAAGCATATAAAAACATATAAGGAAAAGCTAATAATTCTATAATAACGGCGGAGTTATAAAATAATATAACATTGTTTAAAATATTAAGAGATTAAAACTTGTAAGAGGTTTCATCATTAATGGTTAGTAATCCGAAAGTTGTCAAAGAGGTTTTTGAGGTTTTTCCAGTGAATTATTTAAGTAAACATATCTCAAAATTTATTCCGGGTGGCACCAGTGGATCTGAAAAATAGGATATGAAGGAAAATCCATCATGAAACCGCCAGTATTCCTGCTTCAGCTCTCATAATGCTGATGATGACGGCTGTGTCTACAGTCTAAACGTTGCTAGTATTTAACGACGTTACCCGGAGAAAAACTCGAAAAATCTTGACTCAATCGGAAGATTGTTGTTACTGCTCTTCGTTCTACCTCTCCGTTCCACTCTCGTCCTGTCTATAAAATTATATGCTATGACGAGCATAAAGGTACATAAAACATATCCCGTTAAATTTTAATGATGAGTCATTCTTTGTGAGTGTAGTACTACAACTAGGTAGATATTGAGCCAGCATAGATTATATTATTTATTCAAATATATCAGGGAAAAATGATGCTGAGAAATTGTGATTCATTACAACAATGTCCTATAACTGCCTATACATAAAGGTAACATTCAAACAAGAGATAAACAAAATGTCTCTAACAAATCTATCAAAGTATAATTTTCAGACAGTAAAATTGTAAAGAATTCAAAAGAGATATTTTTTCAGTGTTTATTTCAACTCGACCGGTTTAGTCGCATAGGCAATATCATCAAGCGCCTATATGGCAAAACCGGTTGACTTGAATAAAAACTGTGAAAAAGTTCCATATCTCTTTTGAATTCTTAATAAATGATTTTCACCGACTAAAGCCTGAAAAAATCGAGTTTAGTAAAATGATAGAAATCAAGAAGTTGATTTCATTGGAGTTGTTGAGATAAAAAATAATTCCTCTTTCTATCATACGTCAATATTGTTCCTGTTGAATTACTAAAATAAATAGACTTGCATATGTCCACTTGCCTGCTTTAGAGAATAAAAATCTCATCACCAATCTATCACAGGAGAATGGTGTATGGCAGCTGTAAGGAGCAGGCACTAGTGATGAAATTTGACTTATGAATGACAATGTAAAACATAAAAAAATGACTTGGGTATTCATGATCACTGATGTTCTCTTGCCTGCTTTATACAACTCATCACACCCTTCAGTCATATAATAAATTTACGTACTGAAGATAACAGATGCAATGAATAAAATCGACCGGCATCATTCGGTCGCGGCCACTGGGGGGGTAACGAAGTCTACCTGACTGGATTGTATCATGCTTACAGTTGGTTGGTTCCAGCAAACTCGCAATATAGCCCTTGGCGCAGCAAAAATAATCTTCTTCAAAAGTCAGAAAAGTGTGAATCTAGCGAATCAAAACCTTTAGCAAAGACATATCTAATTAAGAGTATTACCGTACGTAGAGCATGTTAAAATATCGAGCGAGGTGAGTTTGCCGAGGAAGTATTCACTGTCGCGAACGTTGTTTATCTTAGAGAAAACCATTAGATTTACTCCGAAATATCAGGTGCATCATTTAGCACATCGTTTAGCACACCAACAAGTGTTATATGATGAAGTAGATGAGTACACCTAATGTGATATTTTCAACAACGACAATCAACTGCAAGTATCAGATTTCCATTAAGGTGGTTGGAGTGCCCATCACTTTTCCCTTAGTGCTCAATGTTTTAGCTTTTCAGGCAACTGAGAAAATCCTTAAACCGCACTTTACTTAAGTTCATCTGTTAATATGGTAAAAAAATCTGTGCGTATAGTAATAGAAATGACACAAGAGTTATATTTTAAAGCTTCCGTCTTCATAAAACCAGTGTTATAACTTGGGTTCACGGCGCTGAACGAGGAAATTTGAGAGAAAATGGTATGTAAAAACATGATATTTTTAGCAGGATTACAGTTGTACAAAACTTTTTATTTCGCGTTATTAATAAAATCTATCCACAATTGTGTGAAATTCATTGCGGAAAACTAATTTGCTGGACTGGGACTCGAGCCCAGATCCCTCGATTTTGCGCCGAGTTCTCAAACCATTAAACTATCCTAGCGTCCTCTTCCCTATAATTCTCATGGGGTCTTTAAAGAGCAAGTTGTCTTCACAGGTATCATACATTGCGAGTGCTAAGTGCTTCAGTCCAAGGGGTAAAGCCCAACTTTAAACACAAAGGTTTAAAGTTGGGCTTTACACATTTTCAAAGAACCACAGATCTAGCCGTGCAGTTACTTCAACGGAGTCACCCGCTAGTGTTCATAAAATTAAGTGAAATTCACAGTGAAAAAAATCATTCACTTGGACTGGAAATTGAACTCAGTACCTAGGAAATATAGTACTCAACGAGAAATCAAGGGATCTGAGTTCGATTCCCAGTCAACCACTAGTGGGTGACTCTGTTGAAGTTACTGCGCAATATTCTCCGTGGATCTTTGAAAACTATCTGTCCATATAAAATAAAACAATTTCAAAATATATTTCGAGTTCCACAAGGCTATGTATTAAAATAACGTCCAGTTGTATTAATTCGGAAATTGTGGTAATTACAGTATTGGTAAAAATGGTAAAACTGTACATAGGGGAAGTGAATTTTGGCAATTCTTTCAGAAATTTTAAAAAATGTCTGAGTATCTTCAACATAAGGGTGTAAATATGTACCTGATCCAACAGTTACAAAGGAAGCAAATTTAATAAGCGATCCAAAAGGGGCCTTGAAGGCAGTAGCAGAAAGGATGTTAAGAATGAAACAAGTTGAGGTGAAAGCAATCACCGTAATGATGCACATTCAATGACTATAGATGCATAATAATCAGTTGAAAACTATGGCAATCGAAGATATAATTGCTGGTGTAACCTTTCTAGGCTATTTCGGCTCGTGTCTTGTGCCTTAAAGAGGTAGGTACTATATTCAACTGACTGTTAATTAGGCTGGGCTGTGAAAGTTACATAATTGAGATAGTATATGATGCACTAATATTTTTTTAATAGAATTTTCAACCCGCAATACGTTTCTAGGACACCGTCACACTTTTGTTGTACCCAAAAGTGATATGATCATCATTAGACATGCAACCTTTACAGTGGTCGACTCCAGCCTTCCTAGAGCCCAATGTTTAATCTCTGTTTATTTGGACGCTAATTATTTTTTATCTGAAATTTAAAAAAATATTTAAAATAAAGTGATTTTTGAGAAAAATTACTTTATTTTAACCGTGGGAAAATTTTGTCATGCTAGCGCTCTATGAGTTCACAAAAAGTAATGAATTTTACTTCACATAAGAAAAAAGATATATTCATTCTAATGGTAACAAACTATACTATAAATATTGGATCAACTTTTGAAGTTTAATTGGAAAATAGTTTTTGCGATCATTTATTCTTTTATAAATGCGAAAGTTTGGAAATACCGACAGGTTGTATGAAAAATGAACTTAAAATCGTTCGATTTAGAGATAATTAAAGTCATTAACGACTAAATTAAATTGCTCTTCATTGTTTTCATTCAATCAATTACTTAATTAAACAATAGCGTGTAGCTTGTATGTTTTAATTAATGAAAATTATTTATGAAAAGTGTGGCTAATTTGTGCTCCAAAAAATCTTCATTCAAATCGCAATCTGTTGGACTTAGACGCTGGCTTTCATTCACGTTTTCATTTTGTGAAGAGAAATTCTGGTCATGTTAAAGCCTTAGGCAAATACATTTAATAATCAAAGAGAATTTCTGTCACTAGAATTAAATTTTCGTCATTACTTATGCTATATTTACTTCATTCTTCTCATTGTTATCCGAATTCCGTATGGAGAGCATACGCGTATGACCGATTAATTTCAAAGATGAATCACCAATATGGCTGAAGAAGTCAATCCACGTATGGAGTACACAGTACAAGAAAGACAGCTGGTTTTAGACGTGAAAGTCACTCCAAGAAATTTATTACAAATTTCACCTCATAATGTATGCAAGTACATGTTTGTGTTGATAGGGTCTGTAATGGACCGCGCGACTACTTCATACCGAAAATGTACCGACTTCTTTTTGGCCTGTAATAAGAGTTTCAAGTGTACAATAAAATTACCATAAAATTACGTGTAATCCCAGTAGCATTTTTAGACTAAAACTAGGAACATCTATTGCTTATGATGAATGAGGACCTTTTGTACCATATGTCAATATTTATTCTTCCCACGAAACGCTTTTCGCTGTTAAGGGTATGCTAGAGTTTAAGACTGGTCTGGTATTAAATACTTAAAAATATAGAATTCATCATTTGATGTGATAGTTTTAATTTATTAAAACGACTAAAATCCTAGAAACTCGAACGGTATGTTGAAAGCAAAATGATAAGTAGTCAAAATTATGCGAATTTTGATAGTCTTTATTTTTTTTAGTCATGTCAATACTCTTTATCCTTGTATAACTCCATATTTCATTTCTTTGCGGAAAATTGTAATCTTTGATCAAGCGTGGTGGTTCCCAGCAGGAAGCATACGTATGTATTGAGACCACACAATACTCGCGACTTTCACCGAATTACACGTGGAATGCCGCTTAAATCTGAACGTTGCATTAGGCTTCGAGAAGTTGAAATCGAAACTTACTGGAGAGCGTAAATATTTTCAGTTTTCAAATTCACAGTTGCTTGATAACACAGGCTATTTGAAGTTCGGATTCATATGGGTGAATTCGTAGGGTCGAAGTGAAGAGGCTATTCTGAGAAATCGGGGTTTACCCATGACAGGGGTTTACGCGTGCTTATGCTCGTGTGAGAGAGGAGTTAGGTCAAGTGGAAGACACCCTTGCAAAACGGTTGGTTGCCTGAGCAAATTGAATGGAGGGTTTGTGTTTCTGGTTTAGATGGTTTTTGGCTGAAGGATATGTAGCGGAGGGCTAGGAGAGTAATGTAGGTTACGGAACTTTGTTGGACCTGATACGTTACTCAACGGAATATTTTCAATAGAGGAAACTATCACACATTTGGGATGCAGTTTCAATAAGTGATATTCTGATAATCAACAAAACTGTGTGTAAAGCACTATTTGTAGAATATTCCCATGCCTAAAATATTATCCGAGAAAAAAGGCTACCTATTCCTAAGCAGTTGGTATATTGCCAATATAGAAGTAGTTGGTAACTGAAAACATGAGTAATGTTGCGCCATTTGACTCAGAGATGTGCTCCATAGCTAAGCTGAGGCAAAAAAGACTGATGGATTTGGAATATAGGTGCTCTAAGTAAATGTGGAAAATAAAACGGACATGTGGGATCTCAGTCACGGAAGTTTATCCAAGAGTTGAAGAGGGCAGATTACAACTTATCAGGGAGACGAGATCCTGAAAGACGGGTTGCACTTTTGATACGTGAATAATCCTCACGAATACGCAAAGAATCCGTGAGGATTGTATAATATTAGGAAAAGAGATGGGAGAGATCCACGAGGAAGACCGAGAGAAAAATACATAGGAAAACTAAAATGGGATATGACATTGAATAGATAAGTGGGACTAAGGGAAGTAACAAGGGATATGGTAGATTCAAAAGCGGTAGTCTATCCACCTTAAGTTTAAGTAACCGATGGTAATATTGTTAAATCAATAGGTGGACTGGAAAAATGCCGGTCCTTGAATCAATGAATTGTCGCAGAAGATGATGATCCATCATTCATAAAAGATATTTTACACTATAGTTTCATGAGTATACAATGAAATAAGATAAGAAAACTTAGTTCTAAAACACCAAACCTAAGTTGGAAAATATCAAATTTGATACCAAGAAGCCTGTGCCTTGGATAGCTTATTTTAAGAGCGCATGAAGCATATTGAATTACAGCTGATATTGTGAATAATATTGATTTTGCATGTGTAACATATTTTTTTACAAAGCATTCTAAGCCAAATCCATTACATCAATTCCAGTTTTTCAAAAGTACGATTTCCCGATTCCAGTTCCTCAAAGTTCCTCCAAAGGTAATTTACAAAGCATAAACGTCGCAGCATTAAAGAAATTAGGTTTTTCAAGCGAATAATAGGGTTAGCTGCTACGAGCAAACATATAGTGTCTCACAACTGTTAGAGGGATTAAGGTGGGAGCCCCTTTACACTCGGAGGCTACACTCTAGGCATAGGTTGCTTGAGAAATTTAGAACTGGTGTCTTTCAGAGCGACACGCCAAATATCACCATGACGCCTCATTTCATCTCTAGGTCTGAAATAAGTGATAAAGTAAGAAAGATACATTGCCGAACAGATAGGTACAAAAAATCGTTCTTTCTGCGGATAATAAGCAACCACAAAAAATCTGACCTTCAAAAATACACTCAAATTACACGTCACCATTTTACCTCCCCAAAATCTTACATCTTTACACGGCTGGTGACCTAACACCCCCTACCACACTCCAATGAGGCGGTTCACAGGATACTATATAGATGTAGATTAGTTGTATTTAAGCTCCAGGACCAAATTTCTTGTGGAAAACTGGACTCATCTGCATCTATTCATTAATCTTTATCTCAAACTGTTACATGAGAAATAGGCATCGCCCTAATTTGTCTTCATAGCATTCTTGCAGTATAATTTAAATTTTCGTCAGATTCGATGTGATACTTTATACAATTTTATTTTAATCATACAGTAATCATATTGGAAAAATAAAATAAGCCAGTAGAAATTTCCACTCAGGTTTAATTAAAATCGACCATGGTTTGGACACTACATGTCATTATCTAGATACAATTGTTAACAATAAGTTACGACAGAGGAAAAGGTAAGGGAGGAGATGTATAGAGGTGGGGATTCGAAGTGACATAATAACAAGTGAACAATATTGAGAGGGGGGCATGAAAAGGAGAGAAAAACAGGTGGAGTTGATGGTCAAATAACAATAACAAGATTATTGGATCACAGGACGTATAGAAGGACTAAAATTGAAAAGAGATAATTGAAAATTACGTCATTACAAGTATTGTCCGGGCAATTTACAATTCCATATTTCTCATATAAATCCAGTTTTGGCCCTTTGTCGTTAAAGTGTAAAACATCCAGGTCTAAATTGATTAAGTGGTTAAAACTATTCAGGTGTTTGGCAAAACAAGATTTTTTCTCATGTATATAAAACTTCTTTTATGTCCTACAACTCTATTACTAAAGTTTCAATCAGTTGGACAGATATAGGTACGTAATATCACAGTCGTCATTAATCGATTTCATTTAAAGAGTGTGAAGTAATTTTATTTTTACCAATATGGATATACAATATTTTCGCAAAGTTACGCCTGAAACTCTTTCATACAGTAATAAGTCCTGTGTTCTAAAGTAAGAATAGTGTGCGTAAAAGTCTTCAGTTTGGAGAAGAGAGGGGTAGTAGAAGTGTAAAGGTATTTTTTTAGAAAGAGTGACCCCTAGTACTCCTAGCACTTCTCTAGCTGGCCAAGCTCATATGTTTGGGAATAGGTAAGTGCTGCTGTGGAACGATAGCTTCTTAGGAACCCCAATAATATACCACTCAGTCACTCGGGAATTCAAATAATGGATTACGTGGATAAAGATCAAAGTGATCTTTTAGGAGCCGGACGAGGGTCTAGAAATGTTAAGGTGAGGGTTAAGAGGGGAGTTTATGAGAGAGAGAGAGAGAGAGGACTGAGAGTATTTAGCGAGATTTTGCGAGAAGAGAAGAAAAACATAGGAATTCACGCTCATCAAGGGTGCGAGGGGGGAGAATAATACGTGAGTTTATGAGTCAGTTCCCTTGAAACTGCAAGCAACCTGCTTGGTTTCTCGATTCATGCATTTCTTAAGAGTCTCCCTCGTGCACGAGCTTTTCATTGCATACGCTTAATTAACCGGTCTTCAGTACCAAAAATCTTTTCTGTGGCAAAATGCGAGTTCAAGAATCCGCCCAGGTTTCTTTGTTTGTCTTTGACGTAATTAGTTTCACCATGCAGTTGGGTATTTGAATTGCTGGTCAGATCTAAATGTAATTTGCTCTCTCAATACCTATGCCATCTGTGATATAAAATACTCCGAACTGTAGATATCGTGCGAGAAAGATATTTTCCATTACATATCAATTCAATTTAGTTTGATCAAATGAACTTACGAAGAGCGAATATCTCCTCCCAAGTATTTCTATAACAATTTTTTCCTAATTTTCTTAATATGAACTTGATTGGCTCCTCTATAGCATCATGTCTGGGGTCTGACCCGTAAAACGTTTTCATTTTTAAATATTGGAGCTTAAAAAAGGGCCCAAACCCATGAAAAACTAGTTGTTAAAGATTTACAAACAATGCATTAGGATTCTCAATATGGAAAGGAAATAAGTGTTAAGGTTGTTTTAGCTACAGGTGGATGAGCTTATGGCGTTCATACTGCTGCATTTGTTTCGTATCATCATCAGAACCACCTGAAAATGGCATGTATGTTCGGAAACTTTCGTATTTAGCGATTTAATACATATTTATTTCAGTATTTTAATTACCGTCATTATGAGCATTTGAATAAGGGGAAGGCAACTCGCTGCGACATCAACCAAGTGACTTTATAATTAAAAAATTCGCGAAAAACACAAACTGGCAAATGAGTGGAGAAAAGGCTTTTAAGGCGAAGTAATACGAGCAATTCTTTTAAATGAGTAATAGCCGCAGTCTCACCGTTTGTGGAAAGAGTTTTGTAATTGTCCAATTGTATTGATTTATAAATAATTTAACGTCCCTAATCAAGACCAGTCGAGCGACACCTAACAAAATCTTAAACGTTAGCGTTCTCGAAATATATAATTTTTTTCTGGGTTGTGAACCGTTAATTTTTCGATACAAAGTGTTCATTTTTTTTGTGACGAGCGTCCTCATGTACTCAAATTTCATAATATTCTTATTTGCTGTAATTAACTATTTATTGTCTTTTGAAGGAAGTGCTAGAGTTTAAAATTTTATTTAGGTTATTCTTGTTACACACAAAGTCAACACATCGACTTTCTCCGGATATCCCACCGTTTCGGACAAGTGGAGCGTACCAGTCATATGAAACCGGACAAAAATAAACCCATTGTTGAGAAAAGCTGGATATATGAGCTTTAAGGGTACATGGGAAAGTTTTTCTGTCAATCACGCCTATTAAGTGGTCGGTTAAACGCGCCTTTTAAGTTCCTAATGTGAACATTGCTCTGTAGTCCCTTTTCTGCGGCTTAGCCCGAACACAAAGAAGCGCCCGTGCGCCATGCAATTCAGCTCGTCCACATCCAGCTTATTTCTCCGAGAGATCACTACGTAATTCATGGGTGGCCCCAGAGGTGAGCCACACGGCGGAGGGCAATCAAAACGAATACGACGGAAAACAGAAAATGACATCAGGGGAAAGATCAAACAACTGGCAGGACAAGGGAGCTAGGAATTCCTAGCCAATAAGCCCACAAGATGACAACTTTACTAACTAGACTCCGTAATCATTTGTCGTGACAATTCTTATGACCGTAATTAAAAAGTGAAATTGCAACCGGGTAACATTCTGGAGAGGTGGCATTATTATTGAATCTTTATTTCTATTGTCGAGTTTATCATTTATCAGTGGAAACTTTAATCACTTTGTGAGAAGAATGGAGAGTACAATATATACGTTTGGAGAGTATAATAATAAATACGTTTGTAAGCACTAATTCCATCGTGTGTGACGTTAAGTAGGGGTTCTCTATGAAGCTTGTTGTAAAGAGGTAGACGATTTCTATGACGGGTTCCTCTAAAAACCTGCATAAAATCACAAAAAATTATGCTAATGAGCTGTTGCCGGTTGTCTTCCCCTAAAAAATTCTATTTGTCAATATAGTTAACCTAACCTGCCAAAAAAGTGTAACATGAATAATATACTGATGACTCAAAATTTCCAAAAAGGGTTGGCCTACTTTATCAATTTATTTACGGCTTTATAATTCTGTGCTTTGAAAGAGAATGTGCTGCCACAGTTTTCTTAAAGAGAAATTTTATTCTAAAAAACGAAAATGAGAAGGCCTAAATAAGTTCTTTTTAAACATAAAATACATTGATACATTTTTGCAGCAAAAACGTACTAATTATGCGAAATATGTTCTATGGCGTCAGCACGGATGTTTGCGTAAATTACAGCGTAATTTTCACGTGGGTAAATTCAACCAAAAAATAAGTAGAGTTAACATATTCAATTCAATAGAAAAAGCTTTGCATGCCAAAACACAACATAGGAAATCACGAGCACTGAAGTCTTTTTTGTGAAATCAAACTTTTATTACAATTAAAACAATGTTCTTAATCTTAGTGCTAATCATACCTATTTAGAACACATTTTTACCTCTAACCTACTGTATTTTGATTTTCCAAATAACTTCCACTTATTCTTCCCGCACCAAATATAGTACGGGTACAGATTAATATTAACTCCAACCAGAGCACTCTACAAATAGGGAAAATCGGGGCTAGTTGAGTACAGGTGCATGTTCGTACATGAAGAATAACTTGGCAAATCTGCAAGCAAGCGAGTGGAAAATTAAACTGTGTCTGGCGCCCTCCATCCCCCTCCATTCAACACAATGCCAGTCGGCTATTTTCCTCCGATTGTGACAAATCCTCTATGCATTTTTTTAGCTGGTTCGTAATTTTCTTTATACCTCATTTCCTTATTAACCGAGAGTTAACTAATTTATCTAGGGTATTTAATGCAGTACAGTTCTGTAAAGACATTATTTGGCTACAATTTGATATGGTCAAATTTATTGTGAGTAACATTGGAAAACCGTAGGTTTGGTTAGATAGAAAATATGGTGATGGGGCTAGAACGTCCATAGAAAGTGATCAAACAAAAGGAAAAAAGAAGCAAAAGTTATATCTCCAACCTCCATACATGGATTACATTATTGCTTTACATTTTTCATGTTAATAAAATAAACATTTGCAGTAATTACATCATGAGCGCAATGCTACCTGATCCCCATAATAGGTCAAGTACACGGCGCATTCACCCCACAAAATATGTGCACTCAGCATACCTTTACATTTCAGTGGACTTGCACGACATCAGTACCTATGCAAAGAATCATTGAAAGTGCACCGAAATTTGGAGATTTTAAAGGAGCGTTAAGATAGCATAAAAGGAGACAGCTACCAATGACTTTTGTATTACGAAGAGATTAAATTATAGGTCACTTTTTCTCGGGAAATAAGTAATTTGAACGGCCTGAGAGTTGAGATTAAAGAATATTGATGCCGCTTCACAACTGTGACGAAGGAAGATAAAACGAAGAGAATGAATAAGCCAAATACTAATTAAAGCCAAGAGTTGCAAACGTTAAGCAAATTATGAAGGATAAAAATATTCAAATATATTCGCGAATAATTTTAGCGGTTAACTTAAACGGAAATCTGTTTCATCGCTTTGACAGTTTACTGATTAATAAAAGCTTGTTAATGATGAAAAAGTATTTATCCATCATTAATTCTTTCACAGATAGTATGAGATATAAAATTATTTAATATATTCCGCGGGTTATTTGTAAATATTCCAACATTTTATGACACCACTGGTCACTTTCCATACATAACTTTAATCGTATGATTTAATCAAGTTAAATTCAGTCAGTATTAAGTCAGGATCTTGAAGCGTAAGGCTGACATCAAGCAATATGTGATACGCACTCATATATTTTTATATTGCAGACTTTATTCAGTTATAAAATAATTTTTCTCTAATCAGATTCCTGTACACTGGTCAAGCGAGGAAATAAGTCATATATATATCATTTTCTCTCTCTCAGATATATTCATATGATGATTCCACGGTCGACTTTCTATTATTAATATTTCATGTTTTTCTTTTCAGTACGATGTGGCTGAGAATAACGTTCACTTGCAAATTTTTCAATTAATTATGGCTTGAAAATTCCATTAATTGCAATATTCAAATATAGAATGGTGATGCGTGATGAAAATATACCACCTTTGCTTCCCTGTGATAGTTTTCGTAACGCACCATAAATACTCATTGCTTCTCTCCGATATCCTTAATCTAAGTATCTTCCGTACTTTTATCCACAAACTCACAGTCGAACATCTGCTTCCTCACAACCATACCAGCGTGTTCGAATAAATGGTACAAAGTTACTCGTATAGATGCATACACCCTGAAGGATAGGATTTGACATAAATATCATTTTCTTGACCATAATTCGGACCCAGATTTCACAATCGCCGGTTAGCTGGGTTAGCCAGTAACAAAGCTTGTTGGTGCATTTGGATAACATACTGTGGATTGTGTGGAAGTGACTGTGGATTTGGGGATCCGGCCTCGAC
This sequence comes from Ceriagrion tenellum, assembly GCA_963169105.1. Lineage (NCBI taxonomy): Eukaryota > Metazoa > Arthropoda > Insecta > Odonata > Coenagrionidae > Ceriagrion > Ceriagrion tenellum. The sequence goes on from OY720643.1 coordinate 96,431,492, forward strand.
TTCCTGGCAAGTCAAATGATTTTTTCATCTCGAAATTCATCCTTTGAAGTAATCATACCCTGAGCTTTCAAATTAACTACCGTGAAATACTCATGGATTTCTGTTCTGTCATCGGACCTTAACAACGTTAATTCGTGGTGACTGGAGTGGGGGCTGGACTTTATCTTAGTAAATGTACCAAAGTTCACTTCCTGTGAATGTCATCACACAAATGCCATACCTATACTGTGGATGGAGTTAATATAAAATCTTCAGATAAAGTAAAATATCTTGGAATTACTTTAACTTCTGTCATATCGTAGGGAACACACTTAAAAAACATATTTGGCACAGCATAAAAAAACTAGGTTTTGTTAAACGTATAATAGAAAAGTCTTCGAATGAAAAAGTCAAAGAGAAATGCTACTTTTCTCTGGTTAGGCCACACACCGAATACGCCGAGAGCATTTTTTTAGCCGCACGCGAGTTTCTCATGCCGAGTATTTTACTTTGAGTGGCTGCAACGATAGAATTAAGCCTCACTACATTACGCCTCATTACATCTCTAGGTCTGACGGAAGCGATAAAGCAAACATTGCTGAAGAGATAGGTATAAAATTATAATTTTTGCACGCAAAAAATGACCACAATAAAACTAAGCTCCACTGATTACACTCCCATAATACACGTCACCATTTCACCTCCCAAAACCTTACATCATTACACGGCGGGTGTCCTAACACCCACGGCCACATATCCATACAACGGCTCTCAGGATAGTATGTAGATGTAGAGCTCAATTTGAGTGGACACAAGCCAACGTGGAGTAAAGCCAGAAATTTCTATTTTTGAAGAATTTTTATAGAATGTAAAAGAAAGGCTATGAAGAAATGGAAAAGGCTAGCTAAAAATTGAACGGAGTATAATATAGTAAATCATATGGTTGACCACTTAAATTATTACAACAAATTTATAGGCTAAAGTTTTCTCATACATTTTTAGTTTTTGCGTCATTTAAGGCGTAAAAAACAGTATTCATGCATTCTCCAACAATTGCAGCCACTCTTCTATATACTTCTTGGAACCAACACTGCATGTGGCCCTACTTCTTTCCTCAGACTCTTTCACACAATGATATCCACACGTTTACCACTTCACACCTTCCCCTCCGTTATCTCCCGGCAAATGTGGCAGAGGCAGAATTTCGGTCCTCAGAGTAAAATGCCCAGAGGGGAGGAGGCTCCTCGAGATAACGCAATACCGCGCGCGCACAGCAATTTTATTCCTCGGGCCGCGTTTCACTCTTTTCTGCGGATAAACAGCCTCTCTCTCCGCCCTAAAGTCATCTCTCGCGTTTCTCGCCTTTCATTCCCGCGTCCCCAAGGGGAATAAACCGAGTGCAAACATTTCCAAGGCAGGCAGTAATCTAATATATGCGTATTTTTTTCTAAAAAATAGTAACAGGTTTCAGCGAGCTATTTTCATAAGCTGATTCATCACTTATTAGAGAAAACGGGGAGATTAGAAATAATGCATTCAAGACGACTCTTAGCATGAAAGTATTGTCATTAGAAAGTTATTTCAATTCTGGAACCCATGTAGAATTTAATATAGTTAGCTAGCAAATAAATTAAAATTGGAAATGTATCCAATGACAATAAGAGCTGACTATGCCAGCAACATATTTTCTGCAATCATGGAAATTTGTAGTAATTGATAGTTTGAAAGAGTAATTTTCGTTTTTAAGTAGCATTTAAACCAAACAATAAGTTATTTTTACCTACAGGATGAATTTGTATTAAATACAACACTGGAACAGGTTGACATTAAAAATTATTTCTGTATAACTCACTCAAAAGGATTATGAAGAAGCGTGCTCACCAGGAAAAGCCAATCCGATTTTTATAAACTCCTTCAAGAAATATTATTCTTCCAACAGTTATGTTAACAATTCAATTAAGATAAACGGATAATGAATGAGCATAAAAATATTTTTATGAATAAATAATAAAAATATTTTGTATAAAATAAAACTTTCAACCTGAAATATTGTTAATAGTGGATAGGAAAGAAACAAAGGTAAAAAATATAACGTACAGGAAAGTTTCATATTGACTAACTAAAATATTGCCATTTTAGGAGAACAGGTACTTATTTTTTAAAGATAAGCAAGGATAGACGAGTGAAATGAATACATGAAAGGGACTGGTAAATTCATTATTGCCACGGACGCGTTTTCAAATATGTTCTGAAATGCAGACACTTTATGGTCCCTTTAAATATGATCTTAGAATATCAATTTCAACAGGATATCAACAGAATACTAACTGGCTTAAATCCCAACTATTCATACCATAATCAGCAAGACTAGCACATATCTGTGAGCAGCACAGCAACATAGTTAGCTCTTATTTATTTAGCAGCATGTTAGCAGCACAGCAACATAGATACCTCTTAGTTTTTCATTACTTTTTTACTTATAATTGCTACATAAACTCCACTAAATTATTTAAATCTAAATAGTTCTAGCATTAAGGCTCAATTACTAGTGTTTTTTTTTCAGTGCTGCAAAGCTTATTTAGTTGAGTTCAGAGTGTTTAAAATCGTTAAAATATAACATTTATATCGCGTTGCTGTATCCGATGAAAAATATCACAACAGTACCAACTTTGGTTCAGATAAACTTTGTTCTTAAATTCAGTGGTGATGCATGTTAAATAGTCTATAGAGCGTATGTTACTCTTAACAATGATGTACAATATTTATCATGATTCTTACGCTGGGAGAATAAATCATGAAACACTAAATCATACGTGGCAATATGCGGAGTATCGCCTCTACACCTGCCGCGTTAGCCCGGCGGATCCGCGCTCACCTTGATGTAAATTTAACAAAGATAGCTAAAATTTTGCTAAGTTATTCATTTATCTCCTCAAAATGGAGTACTTTTACAGTTTACCAAACCATACTTCACTGGACTGCGTGCACATCTTTATGCCAACATGGTCAAGACGCGAGAAAAACAAGGGAGTAATTGGTCTAAGTGTAATAATTTTAATAAGTGTAATATTTTTCCCTCGGAATGACTGACCAGAGGTTTCCCAAAAATCAGTAAAATGATACCATCTCCCGGTCGGCACATGTGGCTCTCATTAACCTCTTCAACCCTGAGCACGAGAAACGCGGCGCCGAAACGCTGAAGCTTAACTGGCTGCCGTCAAATCTTCTTCGCACGGCAAATGATGGTAGAGGGAGGAACAGGGAAGAGACGAAAGAAGAACTGGTGGTTTACGAGCAGTGGAAATAATTAATTCCAAGGGATCTGAGATCGCACATTAATTTAGAGTACGCTTAAGTGAAAGATAAGGTGACAAATTACTTTCCACAGAAAAAATATACAAACGAACCTGGTACTTGGAAAATTGTAGTCCTCGGTCGTCAGTGAGTACTTTGTGAGAGAGATTAAGGAAAGTAATATCGAGTATACAGAAGTTTTTGACTTGTTTAGTTACTATTTGTCATCTTTCTTGAGTATTACATAAACATTGGGCAATTTAGTCTCCAAAAAACGAAATTCTAGGAGAGAACAGTTGACGGTGAACTTTTTACTAATGAAATTCTGATCAAATTAAACCGTTACTGATATACTTTCTATTGTCATATTTGAAAAGAAACACTGGTACACTGGTATTCCACACTTGTTTTCCATATATAATGGTATATGTGCTGAAACCATGGGTGGTGAAATAAACTAGAAGTGCGGAAATCGTTCCAGATTTTTTTTTCAAATTTGGAAATCCATAGGCTCCACAAAGTTTGAGCCAATATGCTCTCTTATACGTCATATTGATTACTCATCATGGTATTACATTAAAGAGAGTACCATTTTTGATGTCCCTCAAATTTGGCCTTTTTCTTGGTTAAATTTCGTAAACTTGGTAAGATATTCATTCTTATTAAGATACACAATCCGATATATATATTTTATCTCACTAGACTCTATTGCCCAAAGCCCACGATTGCTGACCACATGTCTATATCTTCGTTTATTATCATAACAAATTGCAAGAATGTCTTTGATCATACCTCCTGTAATTTACAAACTCAACCCCTAATCTAACAAGGGTCTCAGGGCAATTTGTATATCGAAAATTCTTTTAATTATTTTGCGAAGTACAGCATTATAAAACTTCACGGTATTTTAACATTGTGAGAAGTTGCATGATCATTTTTGACATATATATTAAAAAGTGTAATCCGTTCGGACTCTATTTTGGCCTTGATTGGTAGATATTTCCAAAAATAGAAAGAGTTTCTTCATGATCTCTTTATTCTATTAGCCCAAGTGTTCGTTTCCTATGTTTTTTTATTATTAAATTAGTCATGATTAAGAAAACATGATTTAAAATAAAATAAAAGGTAATAATTCATTCAAGTTAAGATTAAGTACGCAAAACTTTTGAAGGACCTTCCATGCGTTCCCATTGCCAAAATGCCAACTCCCTTCTGTAAAGCGTGACACTTTCTTTTCTCTCCAAAACCGTTCTTCTCAAACTAGGAAATAGTTTTTTCACGTCACGATAATTCTTGCCTTCTTTAATATATTCCAGTAAATCTTAATAATTTTTTAGAATTCTCGAAATACATACTTTAATGCATCGAAAGTAAATGAGAATCAAATCATGGTTCTACGTTCAATAGTTATAGAATTTGGATAGTGATAAATTAAGTAGAGTACAGAATCACACCAAATACTGTGGTAAATAAAAAAAATAGTTATATCCTGGACGCGTTCCTCGTCCCTTGAACTGTTTGACGCAAGATAAAATATGAGGAGTACCTAATAGAGGTATTGCAGAATTTAATGACTGGCAAATCTCCTGTTATCTGGCTCAATAGCTCCATTTCAACGAATGCTTATTTTTTCTCGTTTAAAATTGTGAGAATCTGCACTCGATTAATGCAAAAACTATACATGTTTCAAAGTATGAACAAATATGATGTTAAGAGGTGAATTGCATCATATGGCTTACGAAAATTATGGAAAATTGAGACTTTCTTTTTATAATATCCTAATATATTTCATATAAATTCATTCCGGCTTGAATTACATAACCTTTTATGGTTCATTGTATTCGCTGAATTTTCATTAAAAATTTTTGGAAAAATAGTGAAAACTTGTACAAAATACAGCCAATGCAATGTATTCCCAATTTTATTATAACTTTTTCGTTAACTTTCCCAGGGACAGGCGAGAAATAATCTCCACCAGCAAACACTACTATACAATGCTTTTCTAGCGATGCATGGCCACTTTCAGTGGTGATAAATGCTCATTCTGGCCCACAAGAGATGAATTTTAATCGCGTCAATTGTCATACACTCCCGACCACGTCCCCGAATTTACCGACGCGAATGAGAGTATCCTCCATCCTCCCATAATTCCTTTCACTTCCTTCTCTGGCTTAACATTTAAAGCCGGCGTGGAAATTCATGCAGTGAAACACGAAAGCCGTTGAACTCTTAGCAATCTGCTGGGCATTCATTATGTTCTTGTGGCATCTGGAGTTAATACGGTGGAATGGGTGGCGGTATTTATCGAAAAAGGGACTGGGGCAAGGCTCCATCGCAGCTGTCAAAAAGTTTATTTATGGGGATCGATGGGGTGAGGAACACTAGCAGTGCCATTTAGCACGGGGACGTGTTGTTGTTGAAAGCCACTCTGACGCACTTCATCCCGGGGAAGGGTCGCCGCGTGCGTTTGTCGTGAAGGATCGCGTTATGAAACTTGTTTTTCCGATAAATCTCAGGCGCACGTCGTTAACTTTGTGATTCATCGCTGGTGTTACTCTCCTACATCTTAGCTACACTAAACATTTATACCAGAAGTATTATCTACTCTGATTCACGTCTTTTCATGCCTCATATTTACGATGAATACCATTGATACGAACATTTCTGGTGGTAGTATAATAGAGATAACAATTGCACTTTTCCACAAGATATGTTAATGCATGCGACGCGTTTCAGCTCACAGAGCCATCAATCAGGTACAAATCTTACAGTACACATGGCCATTTGGAGAGTTATTACAAAATTAAATTATTGAAAAAACTATATTCTTGGAAATTTTACGATTTTCATTTTTGTTTGCCAACTTTATTTCACTGGTTTTTCATTTCTCTTTCTTAGGCTAAACAATGAGGCGTGAAATAAACTCATTGATGGTCCAAAAAGTCGTTCCCGTCTATTATAGTTGACGATTTACTCCCAGCTACACTAAAAGTTTATGTTGGAAGTATAATTTACTCTGATCCACGTCTTTCTATACCTCATATTTATGATGACTCGTTGATTTGATCATTTTTCGCTGCATCCGCCGATGCATCTAAAATAATCAACTTGCCTCTTTGTTACTGCGTCCACATTTTCTTAATTTCCATGTATACTGTTCTTTTTATTATTTATTCTGCGTTAACTCTCTTTAAGGTTTTCAGTAAAGTATTAAATCGGTAATAATAAATGTCAAAATTGGTAGAATTTGAATATATTTTAATATAGTTAGTTCAAATAACAGTATTTTTTGTGAAACTACCTTTTCTAGTTGTCTATTAATAATTTTTTGTCTTCTTTTATTAATTTTTTTAAACTTAATTTCACAGATTTATGAACTCCTTTTCTTACACCAATCAATGGGGTGTCAAACAAACTCTATGAAGATCAAAAAAGGCGTTTTCCTTTATTGTGGTTAACGATTTACACCCAGCGCGGGGTCATTTCCCTTAACCCTTTCAACAGCAGGCCACTCGATCGGGAGCTCATTGAGAATATATGCAAGGGCGACTTTCCTCTCTCTCCCTCTGTAAATTCTGCGGTCTCTCTCGACCCGCAGTATGGGTTCCATCCGGGTGGCAAGGGTGGCGTGCTTTAGAGAGCCATGCGCGATATAGAGAGATGATTGCCGAGGGTGTATGCTTTGAGGGCCGGTATAAAGAGCGTGGAGTTGGGGTTTTGAAGGCTTTAAGGAGCGGTTAGTCTCTCTGGTCCGCGGGACAGCCGGGACGTGACCGCGGAAATAATTGATTCGACCAAAGGTTGCCAAAGGGATGTGGGGTAGGGAAGGTGGGTTAGGGGAGGCTTGTTTTGACCACGGCGGGGGAAGGTAGCGACGTTCCCGGCTGTTCCCTCCGCTCGTCGCCAGGGAATTGGACCACCAGGTATGGTTGTATCTCTTCAGGAAGAAAAAAAGTAAATCTAGCTGCTTTGAAGGGTACTGGTTTTCTGTCTCCCAAAACAAGCGATGACTTTACAATTTTTTTCCTGAAATTTGGATGAATGGATTACTAAAATAAAGGCCGTTTAACTCATCACTGATTTCACTTTCGTAAATCGAACTCAAATCAACCTACTCATAATAGTTAACTAAAAGACATGAATGGACCCAATTCAAATCACCACAATCTCTGTTAAATCAAACAGTCTGAAGAATGACATGAAGCAATTGGTTTTGATTACCATGCCCATGCACGGGTAATAAGCGCATTATAAATTAAATTTATACCCTTCGATCTATTTAAAGAGAGCTTTCATTTGTCCATAAGTATATTTTATCAGTTATAGGAAATTTTTCACCAGCAATATCAAACAGCTTTGTGACAAACAGCTTTGTGACAGCTATGTGATGTGTTTCGATGTGAAATGTAATTCTAAAAGCTAACATTATTTAACTAAAACGCCCTACTTGCCAGTGATAGGCAGTTGGGTGTAACCTCGAGTGAAAAATAGGTTTCGTGCTAATTTTTTATTTTATAACTCTCTAAGCATTTTTTCAGCACTGAAATATAACAGTTGTTACAAGGTCTAAAATGCCGCCATGTAATTATCTTCAAGAAAACACTGAGGCAAGAGGACTCAGTCAGTAAGTATAACGAAGTGACGTCTGGTACTTTAATATTTGATCAAAGACTTAGTATTCTTTAATTTTGAAATATAGTAACAGTGCAATTAACAGCAAAAGAGAACTAAGAGACATTTTTTTCTTTCCATTTTATCGCGTTAGAAACATTTCATTGAATTTCATCTAAGCCAGAAACAATTTCATCTTGAAAACACTAAACAATTTTATCCGCGCCATTCATGAGAATCGTAAGAATCATGAGTTTTCTGCAACCATGACGCGAAATAACAATTTCTTTTGATAGAATCGGTAACATTATTTTTATTATATGTATTGCAGATGTACTTACAGTAACTATAAATATAAACAAATTTCATATCAATACGTTGAAATGGCTTGTAATTGTAATTGTAGTAAGTGATTGGAATTGATGGCACCCTTACATCGAATGTTCATTAGTCTAAATAATAGAGCCGTTGGGTCATTATTTATGGATACACCAATAGTGATTTATTAACGTATGTAGTTCGTAAGTCTACTGAATCCAAATATCATTAAAGGAATCTCCGGAAGATTAAAACAATTTGAGAGTTCCCTGCGTGATAGGGTATAACGACGGTGTCATAATCACACTGAAACGTTAACAAGACAAGAATAAGAAAATCTTTAGGAAAGACATTAAGTTTCCTCTCACTTCTATTAATCCGTTCCGTTTCAAGGAGATAACCGCCCATTTATATTAACAGCATGGTCACCATTATTATCGCCATTCCCGAGTTGGATATTAAAGACATAACCTCGCTGTTTGCGGTTGATTCTGGAGAAATGGTAAAATTTGCGCGTTTATGCAATGTCACCGGCCATTAAGCAGTTGTCGTCTTTGCTTGATATCGGAAAAAGAAGAATATTTGATGGAGGCGTTCTTTGAGTTGATATATTTTTGAGGAACTAAAGGAATTAAATCTTATGGAAGTATTTTCTAGTCAAATTTACATCGTTGCGTGTGCGAGGAGGAGAGGGTCACGAAGCCTTTTATGTGAGGAAATAATAACGCATTCGTAAATTTCGTATTCGTCTAAGAAATAGTTCATGCGTTTCAATAATAGAAGAAAGAATGGATGAGAAGATTTAAAGAAAAGTCATTAGCAAAATTAGAGTATGTACTTAATGGATACACTTGTTTAATAATAAAAGATATGAATTTTTTGCAAATAATGAATTTACACGAGATATGATATGTATAATGTAGAGTGGAATTTGGGTTTATGCCATAAACAATTAAATCTTATGCAAATAAATAAATAAAACCAGTTAAAAGAACGCTAGTTCTAATAAGAAAACATTATCTCTCAATATCAGGAGCTAGAACACCCTTCGATTACAATCGAGGCCGACCATCTTCTTTAATGGTTTATTTCGAGTTGAACAAAGATTTTGTCAGAACATAATTCATGGCAGCATTTATGCTATAAAATAAAGTAAAACAAAGACGTATATTTAGCATGATTGAGCACCATAGCATTCATACTTAATGGATACATTTTGGGAGAAATGTGACTGAAGCAGAAAACATCGGCTATTATATTACAAAGTAACAAGCATTTTCTGTGACGACGACAACATAAACTTTCTATTTCAACACCATATATCCTTATATTGTAATACGATCCTTTGTTTATTTAGTTACCATCATTAAATAATACAGGATAAATATCAAAGGTCACTTCTCCTGCTCCGAATAGTTCTCGTTAAGTGGATAAATTTCCTGATAAACAGTTTTGACGATACAAAAAATAGACATCATGAAACTGTAGTTTACATTATGCCGGGTGCATTCTATTATACGTAAATAAGTCTTGTGGCCACAAATTGACAATATATGTGGTAACGACGATCGGAAAAGATCTACATGGATCTTTGCATGCGTGTTCAAGTTTTTTTATATCCATTGATGATACTGGTACAAGTTGGATTTTGTTTTGTCATTTTTTAGCTATTTAAAAACGTAGTATTATATCACATGAGATAAAATTCATAATGATTCGAGTAAATGTGTACTAATTTTCCTCTTAACCTGAAAGAAAATATTTCATCGGTAAAACTCTTGCCAACAATTTCAAGGTGTTCCACAAATTTGGATATTCGAAAAAACTTAATTACACTACAGCCTCTTTCTAACTTTAAATCACCAAGAATTTTAGTCGATAGTCGTTTAGTCGCTGCAATTAAGAAAAAAATTAAATAAAAATATTGGCATCACTTTCAACACTGTCCTTACTCTATGGTGAGTTGCAACGGACCAACAGATGCTTACAAGTGTAATGAATACCTCACAAGAAAAAAGATCAATCATGAGAAGTAGAAACGAACAATGACGAAATAGTAATGGGTGGTAGTCAATTACATTTAATTGACAAACGATTAGCCGGAAGAATGGATAGGAGGGTTATAAGAGAACGTTTATAAAGGCGGATAATAAAAAAGTAATGAATTGATAAATGAATACATTGTTCTTTTACGAACGCAAGATAATTATGTCATAAGGAGGAAATTTTTTTCACTATTTAAATACAATTCAGTAAAAGATTTGAAGCTAAAAAATAGTATTAATAAAATCATTTTTTTCCTAATTTAAATATTATTACCAGCGATATTTAATGTCATTTACAGGTTTACGAGTTTACTGAGGCCAGAAAAACGTCCCTCAATTCTTAGGTAATTACTTTATTTCACATTTTTAAAAAGCAGATTGAAATACGTTTAGAAATAATAATCACATATACCTTGACGGTGTGGATATAGTAGTCATAATAAAGAAAAGGGTAAGAATACTTTATCATTCTTTATATGCCATAATGGCTGATAACTTATCACGCACTCATTAAAATGAAATTCGATACCATCCAGGAAGTCCGTGATATATACAGTAAAAATGTATTTACCTTATCATAAAAAATGGACTGACCTGTCACAATTACGTCATAAATATACAAAAACACAAAATGAATATATCGATTGAAAAGCCTATTCAGGCTAGGGTCTATTCGGACTGTCGTAGCGTGGTGGCGGTTTTATAATGCCAATGACCAGAACGGAGAATCTATCGATTCCTTGCTGCTTCGAAGAACTAAAATGCTGAGCTAACTTGTTATTTAAAAGGTCCGAGATAGCCTATTCAAAACTTGAGCGAAATGAGAGACCAATGAAATGGATTCGAATCCAAAACAACCATCGTGTCATTCACTACAGAAAATTACAGGATGAACAATGGAGGCATGCCTATGGTTGGTAAAGTAGAGAAACATCCATCGGCAATTACAACTCAAAATAGTCCATTAAGTAGAGTGCCACCACAGGATTTTCAATCAATGACCAAAATACCGCAATGCCAGAACCAAAGTAAAGGGCTAAAATTTTTCCGCAACTAGACGAGCAACCTGGATCCAATCTAAATTTTTAGTAACATCTTCTTGCCTTGATTTAGATGTAAACCCTAATTTCCAATAAATCATGGATTGATAGAAAGAATATAAATATTTTTAAAATAAAATTAATTAATTAATTTCAACGGTTGATACATAGCAAAGCCGCAAGTTTAGCCCTCTTTTATTTCTACTTGCACTGAATACAACAATTATAGGACTTCAGATTAAGGCATTATGTTGGAATTTTTTAGTAAATTAGGCATAAATGTAATCAACCACAACATATTATGTACATCCAAGCTGGGATGAATTTATATGAAATATATAAGGATATTATTAAAAGAATGTTTCAATTTTCCATAACTTTTATAAGTCATATAATGCAATTCACCTTTTAACATAATATATACCTATTCATAATATGAAATATGTATATTTTTTGTATTTTTTTAGTGCAGATATTCACAATTTTAAACGAAATATTATTCAAGACTACCTTCTTCAGCTTGATGATTGAACTGGAATTCAATCTGCGTTAGAAGCTGCTACGACTAACAAGGGGAATGTCAGATAGCCGGGTCTCAGATTTTATTCAAACTTAGTAGTTGTATAGACCGCTGTATGTGGTTCATGAATCACCCCACATATAGTGTTATATAACCAATAGTTTAAACAAAAAAGGCCTTTAAAAATTTCAAAATTCCCTCTAGACGGGCCACCAACATAACTGACAAGCTGAACGGGTGGCTGACATGCTCGTCCCCGGTCTAGAGACACGGGTTCGATTCCAATACGGGGTATGTTTCTTCCGCTGTTTTTTTAGTTTTTCCTTTACGGCATCATAAAAAGCGCACAAGATTTTTTATTTTTACTCGAAATATTATTTTTGTGCAAGGCAAATTTTTCATTTGCATACACGACGTCAGGCTTAGTCTCTTGTTTTCGGTCGAAGGCAGCCTTCTAATTATGTCACTTCCTTATCTTTTCACGACGTATTTTCATTATTCCTTCATGCACATGATTTCCATTTTCAATAATTATTTTATAATATTGTCTTCATATTGTTACAATTCAAGCATTATTCTTAATAATATTAAAATTTTTCGTAGCTTGTCAGTTATGTGGGCCCGTCTAAAGGGAATTTTGAAATTTTTAAAGGCCTTTTTCGTTTAAACTATTGGTTATATAACCCTATATACAGGTGATTCATGAACCACATACAGCGGTCTTTGCAACTACTAATTTTGAATAAAATCTGAGACCCGGCTATCTGACACTCCCCTTGTAAATGTGGCTTAAAATCCATTCCTCAGCCATTTCCAACGAGAAGCGTATTTTAAGTTTGTAATAAAAATATGATTAACTCAGTCAACTACGATCTAAAACCTATAGAAATACCCCTAATTCATATTAAAAAAACAAACAACGCATTACTTGAAAGAAACGGAGTCATCGAAAGACTCATCGAATAGGTTCAGTGACATGTTCCAGTAGGAGGACATGATGCGCAGTTGGTATAACTATTTTCATAGCTGCCAGAGATTCCTTTCTAGATTGCATTTGAAGATATGAAAGAGATTCCGACATAACTTTATGTAAAAAATATATATTCATTTAGGAAAATATAAATAACTCATTATTAATTGTCACACTGCTTTAATGAAAATGAAAGTGCCGAAACCATGGTTGGTGTTCATTTAAACAGAATGGACATTACTTATGAGTTATATTAGTTTTACCAATATGACATTTGAAGAGGTTGAATCACTAATTAGGAAAAATAGATTTTAAAAAACTAATAGAATATATCAACAAATAATTGAACAGAAAGTTGAATTACACTATACTGGATACACAAAGTTGATTTCACGGCTACATTGAGATAAACCAATCACCTTGAGAATGCCGACAAAAGAGTCCTCCTCTGTTTACAATTCAAGTCACATTATAATTAAGGCTATTTACAAAACTTAAACTTAATGCAAAAATATCGTGAGCGTAAAATAATAATCTTTTACTGATATACTTAAAGTGAATCCAATCAATGCGATAGCGAGAGGATATGCAATTTACTCAGGCAAAAAAAATTGAAATCGGGACCTGGAATCCCAACTCCGAAACTAAAACGTTATGACTGAGAAAATCCTTTCCCCCTTGTCAAAGCTCGTCAAAAATTTTCCCGATCGTCGCGCTATTTAGAGGCGCTTGATCCGCATTTCATTCCCTCATTCAGTCCCCCCAACTCATCGAGTTATTTTTTCCCCTCTTTTATACTTCCGACCCACCCCGCCTCACCACACCCGTTGCAGGTGGGAACGATTGCCCGCCACCACCCACACCTTTCACTTAACCACCCTGTTCTCACGCCTCTCCCGGGTAGAGGGGAGTGGGAGGGAGAGAGCTGGCGCATTTTACCCTTCCCCTCATCGTTCAACTCACTACGCTTCCCGCGGCGACTGCGATGAGGCCGCATTTGACCCATTTCTGCCTCGACGGGAAATAATGCAGAAATAAAACGAGAATTGAAGAGAGCGAAGGGAACGCGGAAGAGATATATAAACGGCGGTAGAGAGAGAGAGAGAGAACGGCAAAAAGCCATGATTTTTAAGGCGCCAATACATTATATAAATGAAAGTTATTTTTGTTCCAGATTGTACCTAACTCTGGTTCCACACAATACGTGACTAGGTACGTAATGTATATTACAATAATTTTATCCCTAGGTATTATTTCCAATAAATAATCATGGAACCTTGACAATTATTCAACTGACACATAGTTTATATTGTGCATACCAACTTTATTGTCCCCTAAATATGGGCAACTGATCGTTCATACAGGTTGAAATATACTGAAGATTATTGCAGGAAGATTTTTCGCTTACACTCAGGATATATTGCAAAATCATTCAACTTTTTATTAGAAAAATAAGACTTTTATAAACCAAATTGATAAATCAAAATGCCAGTGGTCAATTTACTGTTCACAAGATGGGAAAACGTCCAAAAGCTATATTATCATTCTGCAAATAGAATAAGTCTTCACCACGCTGCGTGATAAAATACACCTTGATACAAATTAAAACTACCAGAGCCCCGATTTAATATTCCCTCATTTCGACATAAATTCAGAGAGATTATGGGAAAAAACGACATCTTAACTGAACCTGAAGAGGATCTCTCCAGGATAGCTGGAGAAATACTGTCCGTAAAGTTGAAGGACACGGGGTTGGGCAGAAGTACCACATCCAAGTAAGGTCTAGGGAAACCTGCATCACAACACTCCCCGTCAAATCTTACCGTTAAAAAATTTTCTATTCTTTCTTCAACCTATATTTAGCAGGAATGGTAGCCAGTTCGTGCTCGCTTTAAATGATTTTTCTCTTTTTTGTAGGCACAATATTCATGGACGTTTTATTTGATTCTTCTCCTCATTCCTTGATGATTTTACTGGCAGGATTTTGAACTCACGGAGGAAAAGAGAAATTTGATGACGTGAGGGGAAACGGGATTAGACTCGTGAAGAGACGTCTAATTTAATATTTCTAGGCGGTAGGAATAAAAAAACATAACGAGCAATTCCATTCCGCTATTCTCGATGGGATTATGCATTTCTAGCTCGGCGCGGTTCAATCCCGTGCCCTCGTGGGACTTTCCGATCCTTCCAACGCCCGTCGGTTTAAAGAGTTGTGTTGAAGGCCCTCTCCCGCTAAGCCGATCTAATCGGATTTTGAAGAGTTCATGGAAGGCCTTCGCTATCGGTCAAAATTCAGGAAATGTCAGCAACAAGAGGGATACATTTTTGGTCATTTCGGAAGTTCGTGGCAATATTCGCATTGGCCTTTAAATGTCAAGTGGCATTGGTTAAAAAAACGCCCCACTCAGAATGTACAAAAACCCACTAATGCGAGATCAAGGGAACCCCAACTGCACATCCATTTCTGCTGCATCAATACAACGTTGTCCAGAGTAAATAGTAGTTCATTGTGAAAATACGCAGTGTCTATAAACCCAAGCCTCAAATGGTTCACTACCACTGCTCGAGAGGGCTAGGATCTAAGTATTATAAATTATATTGTGTGAATTTTGATTAAAATTGAAGATAATTGTAGCCTTCAAGTTTTTTTGGTAAATATCAAACGCATTCAACTATATATTTTATTTCAAAATAAATCGTTATTTATTAAAACATTTCGACAGCAACACATTTACAGATAAGCATTAACAACCACATTGCACTTCCGTTTTCGCTTCTCTTCGTTCATAAATTGCACATATTTTTTAAGCAAATTCTTTCCCAAGGTACAAAAAAAGGTTGTCCGGTCGGATATACGTTATTTTATTCTTAATGATAGATCATTTTATTTTTAATGATAGGCCATTTTATTCTTAATCATTATAATTTCATGAAAATATAAATTGGTATGAATGTGCAAAAATACCGCACTTCAAATAAAAGTTCTTCAACCATTCCAAAATATAACCTTTTACATACCTGGCAATGGCCGCAAATTTCTAAATATCACGGGACCTCATTATGTAGCAAACTCGCTGATTTTCTAGTTACAAGATATTAATGGGCATAAGTATAAGCTTTGGAGAGGTAGTTGATCCAATTAATTAAACAAGGATGCAAAATAATTTTAAATTCTTAGAATAAGAGCAATTAACCGAGAAATAAGCATTAAGTGAGATAATATATGCGACCAAAGAACTGAAATACACGAAATTTTTCATTTATTCTAGATCATTATAATTCGTGAGAGAAAAGCTGGTTCAGTGACTTCCATACACCCTATTATTTGGATGCTTTGACTATGAAATTTTTGGGGATAATTCGAGGGAAAGAGTCCACAGTGGCTGAGATGTAAAAAACTGGATACTCAAAAGAGCAAAGACTAATGTTTGACCAACACTCTTATACCTATCAAACCAAAAACTCAATAGATGTCATTTATCTATATCATTAGGGATCGATGGTCGCCAAGGGGAATAATCAAACCTGAAAAAACGGATCACGCCAAATACACATCCAAGTCTCTCAAAATGAGGCTAATACGTAGAATTCCAGAACTGAGTCATTTAGACTCGTACCTAGAGACAGAAAAACCTCATGAGAGAGACAGTTCTCCACTAAAGACACTGAGGGTTAAAGGTTTTCCTGAGTGCCTATTCACCAATTTTGATATATACGCACGGAGGAATAGGAGCAGGACTTAATCACTGATTAAGTTTTTTGTTTACCTTTTTGACTTATTATGGCTCAGTTGGGCGCGCTTTGAATATATAGATTTTTACATGTTCGTTAAAACATAGTTTCATACTTTAAAGTATGATGTTGCACATTATGTTTTTCCATTTTTAGGCTTTTGTAGTCTATTTTTTCTGTTTTATTTTGCCACCAAGACCAGTTTTAGGAACTATTGATGTTCTCAAGGGATTAATTTGGCTACTTCTAAATGTAAACCGATATGATATTACCAAACATTTCCCTCAATTACTCTTTAACAATATGAAAATACTAAATACATAAAGAACTGATTAGAGACTTGTTGAGATAAGGCTGAAAAATACTTCATAGATAAGTGCTTCAAACCCGAGGAAGGTAGAGGGAATGCAGGGAAAACTGTACTCCGCTGTAGTAAAGTCGAGGGAAATCTAGAATAAATTCATCATCTGAATTACGCGATGACTGTGTAAAGAAAACAGTCCTGATAATAGAGTACACTCAGAGGAGAGTATCGCAAAGGATAACTAGAGAAATATCCGGATGAACCATTAACTGGAGTGCCTGACATAAACAGTAATGAACCTTGAGAATCTAAACCATCAAGCCTATTGTTGAAATGAAGGCGTAGGCAAGGACGCTGACTACTGAAATATGCCGACAAAGTTTATTCAAAGCACAAGAAAACAAGAGGCAGAAGATAGATGAAATGCTCGTTAGTACACCCTTTGCTGGAACAGGCCAGTGAATTTGGATGAATGTGTTCCCTTTAGAGTCTCACCATTCCGTTATATAAAATCGGGAGAGAAGAAATAGCTTTTTAACCAAAGCTGCGTCGATGTTATGCAAGTACAGAGCTTTTATATCTTGCAGTAGATAACAGAAGCGGTGAATAAATGGCTATTATAACAACAAACTCTTCAGCCAGACAAAAGCAGACTTTAAACATTTCCACTTGATTATATATTCAACTACGAACCGGCTCTGGTAAACTAAGGACATTCTATAAACTGGGTCATGTGAGTACAGTAGAAAACAATAATGGTAAATACACTGGAAAATGCTCGCAGAACTTAGTAGTATAGCAAGTGGGAGTGGAAAACATTACTACCGAGCTGTTTCAAATTTATGTAGAGGATGTGAAATAAAAAAGTAACTATGTTTGATGGGTGAAATGGATATCGTGCCGGATAAATATTTCTCAAATTAAAAAGAAGAAAATCCAAGTAGGAAGAACAAAAATTAAAATTGTAAAACCATTCCAAATTATAAGAGAGTAGGATCTTAATTATCATAAAGAAATGTTTCCTTTTAGAATCCAGGGGGAGAAAGTTTTTCATATAAGCCAAGCTAAAAACAGGATACCTTGAAATAGACACACTGTAATGAGATAAAACATTGTCCACTACGATCAATAATGTGCAATTAACAAAATCGTATTTTTCTGCCATTACAAAATCATTCCACAGGCCAAAATGTAGGAGGTGTATGGAAAAAATTGATATTTAACTAAGACACCTTTATTTACTTCGATAGATAATATGGTATCGTAAGTATCCGGGGTAATAATCTAAAGCCTGATCTCCCAAAGGTACGAAAAAATAATCGTTATAGGATACATGTCCAAGCCTTTCATTTCTTCAATTTAAAACAGTGGTTAGCATTACTAGCGAATAATACATCGTTTTATTAAGAAATTAAGTTTGTTATAGAAGTAAACTATAGCCATCATTGATGGTAAAATATTCAATTATATACAAAATGATTACAAATATCGGCATTTATCGGAAATCCTTTACATATTAAGAAAAAATACATCAATGTAATACAAAATGTCTAAGTTTCATTCTCACTCTAAGTAGCTTAGCTGAAATAAAAGTCCAAAAAAACCAGTCAAACATGTCATAGACAAATTGATTTCTACTCAGAGTAGATTTTAACCATTTAAATTCACAATCAGGAAGATCTAATCCCTAAAAACACAGAAATTTCTAATATTATAATGAGCAAGTACCTTAACTCAAACCAATCAATGTTTCCCACTCGACTTCCGAAGTCACTACGGGAATTGGATTAATTTTGGAAATAAAGTTTTTCATTTTATCTCCTGCCTTTGATCTTTAAGTCATCAAAGACTAAATGACAACAACAACAACTTAACAACTTGTTTCCCTTAAGTGGAAAAAGACCCTGGCTTCAATGTGGATTGGAAGAAAATACCAATTTCACCCTCCATATTAAAATACTTCGTTATTTCGGGGATTGAATCTATTTCAGTACTGATTATAAGTACAAACTATTAGTTTCTCAACTCCAATATCATCTCCCCTGGCATTAGACATTTAAGAAAATTGTGCACAAGGAAATTTTACCCATTGAATGCCAGATGTATGCAAAATTCGTAAAATAATCTACATCTACATTACCTACATAGCACCCTGCTAGCCGCAACATGGGATTATAGCAGGGGGTGTTAGGTCACCAACCGTGTAAAGATGTAAGTTTTTGGGAGATGAAACGGTGACATGTTTTATGGGAGTACATTCAATGGAACTCAGTTTTTATTGTGATCGCTTATTGTGCGTGGGAAGAACGAGTCATTTAACCTATCTTTTTGTCAATGCAACTCTTATTTTATCGCTTCTGTCCGACCTAGAGATATAGTATAGCGTCGTGATAATATTCTCTGTGACGCTCTGGAACAACCCAGTTCTGAGTTTCTCAAGCAAGCTTAACGTAGCGTGCAGTCTCCGAGCCTCTAGGGGTTCCCACCATGATCCCTCTAAAAGTTGTGTGACACTATATGTTCGTTTGTAGCAGTTTTTGACAAACTGCACTGCTTTTATTTCTATTTTATTATATTTTTGGTTAAATCTATATGATCTGGGTCCCAAATGCTCGCGGCATATTACAGGTGCGGCCTAACAAGAGCGAAGTAGCATCTCTCTTTTACTTTTTCATCCGAGGACCTTCCTATTATGCGCTTAACAAAACCTAGTTAATTTAATGCTCTGCCAAATATTTTCCCCGCGATATATCAGAAGTTATGATAATTGCAAGATATTTTACTGTATCTGAAGATTTTATGTTAACTCCACATACAGTATAGGTATGGCATTTGAGTTATGACTTTTGCAGGAAATGAACTGTGGTGCATTTTAATATTTAAGTCTAGCCCCCACTCCTTGAACCACGAATGGATGTTGTTCAGGTCCGATGACATAAGTTAACCTACTAGAATCTTAATTTACTGCTAACTCTAGAACTCTAAAAGGGGGCCAATCACACAAAATGATAGTTTAATTGATAAGCAATTTCCACCAATAATACCGGCAATAAGAAACTTTTTCTACTCCTTATATGGCTACAGCGATTAGTAGGCCGACAAAAACTGGATCCTTTCCCTAATATCAAGAGGCGGCATAGAGAACACTATATTAACGAACTTCGTATTTTTAAAGCAAGTAATTCAGCGGCGCCGTCTGTTTGGATCTGCAGGCATTCAACTAGTTTCCTTCCCCTTGGTTTTCCTCTGCCATTAGCGGAAGAGGGAGCGATTACATAGAAAGTTGCGCGAGAACAAATAGTCCAGCGTGCACGTCTAACTAAGTGGGTGCCTACAGCATCCATATGTTCAATTCCCCACTCCTGCTGGGAGAGCATAAAAGCAAGGAAAGCGTGAAAGTGAAGGAAGGGAAAATACGTATGAGGAAGGCAGAGGAAACCGAGCTTTATTGAGCGTGAGAGAAGTGGAAGTTTTGAGGACAGAGCACACACAGGCTCACCAAATGGCTCCGACAGACGTGAGAGTGAGACAAAGAGGGGAAGTTGAACATAGAAATGAGGCGGCAAAGTTGAGCCAGGCAAATTTGCATTCAGACACACAGAAATACATTCCCGTCATGAAGTTCTCTTTCAGAACAGACAGTCATACAGCCTAGTTATTAATCTATAACCTCACAATACCCAGTAAATAACCGCAAAGGAGTAGGAAAGTCGTTGTTATGATACTGGCTATTTCTACCCAAATACCTCAATGAAGAGAGAAAAATTAATATTTTGCAGACGAATGGAATTTTAAACGTTTCTACCAGCGATGTATTGAATGAAAACTCATTTGAACGCAATTCCTCTATGTTTTCTGCTGTTCTTTCATTTAAAGATTACCTGTAAGTCCCTATGGCCCCTCTATCCTTTCGATATTAACTCTCACCAGCTACTAAATTTTCACCCAGTTTTTCATCATTTGTATGGTATTATTGTATCTTTTTCGATCCGTTTTTCTGCCTGTAAATAATCTCACCCAATTTTTTAAAAGTTTCCTTTTTTTCTTTCTCAACCTCTTTCCCTACCCTTTGACGCACCACCCCTTCTTTTTACATAAAACCACCATTTTTTGTACCCTATAGTCGAAGCTGTACCAGGGAGTACATATTCTCCATTTCCTTGACATTCATTTGACATAGGCATAGTATATATATGGCAGTACATCTGTGACTTCTGACGCCTTGAAAATCCTCGTTCGTTTAATAAAAACTTAAGTGTATACGACCAGGAGCAGGAGGGGCCTTTTTTGCTGAGTTTACTCATAAATGCATACCGCAGTGTGTTCTAAAACCTAGCAGTGTACTTTTAACTCTGGGACAACTGCCTGTGTTCGGTAAAATTTCATCCAAGCTTTTGTTTTCTATCCTAAAACGTTGTCTTCACAAACATACACACAGGTATTGCTTTATGCATATGCTCAACTCCTCAGAATTCCAGTTCAACGCAAATGATAGACCATTCCACCATATCCATATACAAACAGATTAATCGGTTATCACCCCATCAATAATTCTTACACCAACTGCAGTAGGTGACTATAGATCAATTGAAGAATGTTTCACTTTAGGATCAATAACTATATAGAAAATCGCTTAGTAGTCAGCCACTTATATTAAAAGAAGGTGCCAGCTATACATATACAATAAGACCCGCCGCAATTATCACTGCCAAAGCCAAACGCACGAGTAAACGATTTTCGTGAAACAACAAAACAACAATACGAACCAAATTCTACGGAAATCAGCCCTTAGGCTAATTAAAATATATACCTCTATGGCTAAAAGCTGATGTGGGCTTATAATGCATTTATGGTCAAATCCAGTTAATCATATCAAATGAAGTTAAGGGCGTCATCTGCATAATATATCTCTATTTATAATTCAGTAGCCAAAGATACACAGGTTACTCAGTAGAGGATGTACATTAATAGCCTCCAGGCAATATATTTACTGCAAGATAAGAGTTTTAGAAAATTAATTGTGGACATTTCTGTACAGAGTATCCTCCAGTATATTTAGTTGATTTGCAATGTACCTCGCTTAGTGCACCGCTAAAAATAAGTTTCTCAGAAATTATAATGAATATCTTTCAACAGCGATGTTGTTAGCAGTGAATGATAATGATGCGACTACAGTCCACTTGGCGAATGAGTTCTTCTAGGGGTCCATCATATTGCAATAGCGGATGAATATAAAGTAAACATTATGATCCCCATTAAGACTAGTGAAAACAGACAAAACATTTTTGCTGATACGGAGATATTTCAAAACATTTAGAATTTTTCACTAAAAGAAACCAACCAACCTATCCATCAGGCGTACCTCTGCAGCTGGTTGCCATATTCTACACGCATAAATGAAGAACAGAATGTATAGAAGACAAATAAAGCATTAAAAATCATATTGAAAAATAAATCACCTCCACATTGTTTCACAATGTAACTGAAGGATGAAGCCGAAACATTCACTCTCATTAGCCTTCGTAGTAACATTCAAGCAGGAATATGCATGTATTTTTCAAGAAAAAATTCTACAATATACTATAATTAAAGATAACATTCAGAATATAGGTAGAACTTCTGTACGAATAAAAAAGTGAAGAAAAAATGAAGTGTAAAAAGATTACCGAAGAGAGAGTTATCTTTTTTGCCCGCTAAATGATGACAAATGTATGGAATCACTCAAAAAACAAGGTTTCACTCATAATTATTTGTGATTGATCAATAATTTAATGCACTTGCAAAGTTCTATAGAGATAATTTTTGTGTTACCGAATTCGATACATGATATATTCGTCAGGCCCTTATGTCGAAACCAGTCACTCAAAATAAATGTCTGTGGAACTTCAGAGGTGCATTTTCTTATTGATCAATGAAAGAATTCCATCATGTTTCCTGATAAAATTGAATCCATATTCATTCGATTAAATGCTACAAAATGATTTCTTTGGCAAAAATAGACATAAGTAGCATGGAGATAATTAAATTAATAATGCAGAATTATCTTAATCCAAACATTTGTAATAAAACTTCAAGTATTTCCGAAAAAGAGAAAACAAATTACTCCTGGACGTAATAGAGGAACAGTAAACAAAGCGGAAAAAGAAAAATAAAACTCTTGGAGAGCAATGAAAAATGTTTATTTGTAGACGCAGAAAATATGCTGAACTCTTTGTAACTAGGTCCCCATGAGAGATAAAATCTAGAGAAAGATGAAAATAAGTTTGAATCCATAGAAATCCTTTCAAAATCAACGGACAAATTCAATAGCAGAAAGAGTTCGTCTCCTATCCCTTATTACATCTTTAACGAGTTTTGATTTTAATAGCAATAAATGGCTGTTTACTTTGATCAACGAACTATATGTATGCACACATCCACACATAATACCATCCTTGCTCCCAGGAGCCCATAATACAAACGCTCCGTGTACATTATCACCGGAATCAATTCAAAGGTCAAACAGGAGGAATAACTCCCACTGCTCGTCAGCCTCAGACATGGAACACCCCAAGAGCATCCGCTCTAATGAAACGCCTCCTTTCGACGCTTCTGCAGCTAACCTCCGCAGGCCGCGTCATCTTCCAACTCCATGCCCTTTTAGGACGAAGTACGAAACGCGTTAGTTAGTTTCGTGGAGCGGACGTCTGGTGGCGCTTTTGCAGCCGGCGTCTGCTCTCATGAAACACCGCAGCTGTCGCCGGGGCACATAAGCAACTGACGTTCTTTAAAGCCGCGTTATGGTTAACCCGCAAACTGAGCAGCTGAGGCAAAATTATAGCGGAAGACGCCCACAGCCAAGTGGCCCCTCTAATCAGCGCCGCTTTGCGCCAAGATATTATTTGCGTTGACTCATTGCTTCGAAGCAGCCTCCAGTCTTACTTCCGCAACTCACCCAAAAGCCAGAAGAAGTAATTTAAAAAGTATAAATAATAATCATTTTATAAAATCACATATATATTTAGAATTGTTAAAACAAACTATATAGGACTGAATGCTACATTAACATTGTTGTTGCTGGTTTCAATGAGAAAAAATTCTTAGTTACGAATATATGAATCAACTAAGTTTTCACTGGTAAATTTAATGCACGTCCGGTTTTGCTGAATATGTTATGTTATCAGGTCACTATTACCAAAAATTTTCAATTATGTTTAACAGTATGTTTTACTGCAACACGCATTTCTCTGTGCTCTCATTCCAATGGCTTTACTACCCCGTGTCGTACAGCGGATTACACCAATCATGATACTAAACCAGTGGTGTATACAATTACTTAAATGGAATATAATTATGCACTTTATTTTGTGTATATTGGAGATATAATTTTATTGCAGGTAATTCCTATTACTACTATTATTATTGCTAGGGTATATTTTCGATTACGGATTCAATTTCGAAAGCGGATTACGCCAATCATGATACAAAACCAGTGGTATATACAATTACTTAAATGGAATATAATTATGCACTTTATTTTGTGTATATTTGAGATATAATTTTATTGCAGATAATTCCTATTAATGCTATAATTATTGCTTGGATATATTTTTGAGCGTTTCTCCAAACAGTGATTGAGTTGTTTAACTTGTTATGCATTTGATTTCCAGCAATAAATTAAAATAAGGGTTAATGCAGAACCTTAAATTAGCATACTCGTGATATCTTTGAATTATTGTTTTTTGCACTAAGATAGCGTTTGTTATGATGAATAGGTCCATAACTATAATGCAGAATACTCTATCTCCTCAGTGGAACAGATAATATTCAAATAGAATCATAGTTTGATTGAATGAATTACAGTTCGCTCATCTTATTTTAATACTTGGTCGGCTCAATTAATTTGCATTACCAAATGTGCATTTTGTCATGATTTTTAGTGTAATTATTTTACGCATTTGTGCATTGCATATATATTACATGAGGAATTAAGTATACATATACCGATTGGGAGAAGGTTTAAGAGTGGGATCTTGATTGTTTTTCATCCCAAGTAAGTAATTATAGCATATACTCATGATGAAAAACCACGTAAGTAAAAGCAATTATTTGGGTTGAAAAAGTTGTTGGCAAACTGATCAAAGAGATGGTTACTCAATTGGCATAAATAGTTAAAAAACGTTTATTATATGAATTTAAAAAATATCAGTTACATACAAATAGTTAAAGGATCTGTGGTTATTTTCGACAGTATTCATTAAAATGGAATGCGCTTCAACGTTATACAGCAACGCTTATAGCAATGGCTCTTTTAAATACCATATACCCCAAGTACTGAGGCTGAATCGAGTCAAGTTGCACAGAAGTTTCTTCTTCCCAAGTACCATCAATAATTACTATAAAAACAAAGGGAGATACATAACTTGGCGTTCTGATAGGGTAAGTAAATTTTTAACATTTTACTACTTTCTCTTATTGCTAAATATGCTGTTTTTATTTACCTTACCTTACCTATTAGGCCACTCAACCCTCAGAAGGTTTTTGGCCTCAATTACAACTCCTCGCCATCTATTTCGGTCTTCCATCCTGCCAACTTCTGCTCCCATTCTTCTCATCTCCTTTCTAATCTGGTCTTTCCAGCGTAGTTGTGGTCGTCCCAAAGGTCGCTTTCCTCTTGGTAGGCCTTCTGACACCGCTCTTATTGTAGCAGTTTCTCCTCTTCTCCACATATGACCTGCCCACGTAAGTCTTCTGCTTTTGACTTGTGCTATAATATCTGGGTACTTATATAGCTCACTTAGCTCGTCGTTGGTTCGGATTCTCCACATTCCGTCTTCGTTGGGACCATAGATACATCTTCACATTTTATTTTCTTATACTATCAGCATTTTTTCTGTCTGTTTAGACATTGTCCATATTTCTGACCCATACAAGACCACTGGTTGTATGACGGTCTTATAGATACGTAGTTTAGTTTTTCAAGATAAAACTTTTTAGAAGCCCTTGTAAAGCCCAGTAGCATCTGTTAGCATTAAATATCCTGGTATTTATTTCTATCTCCTCTTGATTTGTCTGGTCAATATTTACTCCTAAATACTTAAATTCATTTACTCTTTCAAACAAAATTTTCTATCCTTACAGAGTCGTTAATGCTTTTTAAAAGTTGGCCAACCCTTAGGTATTTTGTTTTCTGCTCATTTACTTCCAATCCTACTTTTTTGCTTCTCTTAATAGAGTTTTGGCAAGGCTTGTTAAGCTAATTTCATCTTCTGCTAGTAAAGCTATGTCATCTGCGAAGGCTAAGACATTAACTTTTGCTCCTACTTCTATTCCTTGATCTTGAAATTTTACATTTTTATGGAGCTTTCTACAGCCAGATGAAACAGTAGAGGAGAAAGTCCATCTCCTTGTCTGACCCCAGTTAGCACACTAAATTCTCTTGACAATTCGTTATTGATTCTAACATTAAATCTCGATTCGTCAGTACATATTTTTGCTAGGTTAATCAGTTTGTCTGGGATTACCATCTGCTGTAGGTATTTCCACATTTGATTTCGATTGATGCAGTCATATGCTTTCTTCAAATCGATAAATAAAAAATGAACAATTCTGCCGATCTCCCAGTATGTTGACAGGGTTTGTCTGATAATAAAAAGCTGATCAGCAGTTGATCTTTGTCTTCTGATGCATGCCTGGTGTTCACCTAGAATTTCCTCTGCATATTCCTGTAGTCTATTTTCCAGGATTTTGGATAGTACTTTGTATTTGGTGATTAATAGAGATATTCCTCTGTAATTGTTGCAGTCAAGGTTGTCTCCCTTTTTGTATATTGGGACGATGATTGCTACCTTCCAAACATTTGGCAATGACTCTTTTCTCCATATGTCACTTATTAATGTATTTAGCTTCCTTAGTAGCGGCTTCCCTCCGGATTTTAAAAGCTCTGCAGCTATACCATCCTCTCCTGGGGCCTTATTATTTTTCAGCCGATTGACAGCTTCCTCCATTTCTCTTATTGTAGGATCTTGGATTTGTGGTTGAACATTTAGGGGTGCAAATTCTTAATTTATTGTAGCCTCGTTTACATTTAGAAGATCCTTGAAATAATCCCTCCATACATGCATAATTGCTGCTTGGTTGCAGGTTACGTTTCCATTTCTGTCTTTAATACCATATGATTTCGCTTTGTAGCCTTGATTAACATACCTTATTGTCCTGAAAAAGTTGTCCATTAAGTTGTTCCTGTTGCTATCCTCATCGGCCTTTTTAAGTTGTTTTATATATATTTTCTTTTTCCGCGCTCACCTTCTTGTTTACTTCTCTGTTTATATCGTGGTATTTTTCACAATTTTCTTGGTTATCATTAGCATTTACATTTGGCTTTCTTTTTCTTCTTTCCTCGATCATCTGTTGACACTGTGCATTGAACCAAGGTTTCTTGTACTTTGATCTTTGGCAATAGCTAATCACTTCCTCTGTTGTCTCTTATATGGTTTCTTTATTTTCTTTCCATTTAAATTCAATGGATTTTTCTGTTTCTTCTTCTCTCTCTAAGGCTTGAAATCTATTTGACAGTTTCAGCTCAAACTCCTTCTTTATATCTTTATAAGTAAGTTAGATTAAGTTTACCTTTGGTTTTATCTTCTGTTTTTCTCTCTTCTCCTGGCAGAGTTTTTGCCTCATTTTCACTACGATTAGATAATGGTCAGTCCCACACTCATCTCCTCTTTTGCTTTTTACATTTACAATACAGCAATACATCTGGTTTTTTACCAGACTATTTGGGGAGACCCAAGAGACTTTGTGTATGTATTTACGTGGAAAGCTGGTGGACATAATTATTAAGTTTTTTGAGCTTGCCAGACGGATCAATCTCATACCATTATCATTGGTAGTTTTATGTAAGCTTTTACAACCTGTATATTTCTTCCATCCCGGTTCATTTCCCACCTTTGCATTCACATCTACAAGTAATATTTTGACATCATAACTTGGTGTGTTTCTCGTAAGATGGTCTAAATTGTCATAGAAAGTATCTTTCTTCGTCTGCTTCCTCTGCAGGTGCATACAGACGTATCACCGAGATATTCTGTAATTTTCCTCTTAATCTTATGAGGCACATTCTTTCATTGATTAGGTTAAAGGATATAATATTTTTGAGAGTGTGTTTTTTATGGCAAATCCTACGCCCGCGTAGTGGTTGCCATTATCACAGCCACTATAATACAGTGAATTACTCCTGGAGTAAAGTTTGTCATTGAATGGCCATCGAGTCTCTTGGAGACCAACTAAATCAGAATGGTAACTATTTAATACTTCCATGACTAGATAAAATTTTCCAGGTACTGCCATAGTTCTGACTTTTCACAAAACCAATCTCAAATCCTTAGAGCGCAGCTTGGGTTTAAATCCATAAAATCTATCCGTATCCGAGGCTTGTTGTTCGCGTTTCTGGACAGGAAGAGTTTTTCCGGGATAAGCTTGTCAGTCTTACGGCCAACCCCCAACCTTGGTTACCAGGGCATCCTTTTTTGTCTAGCTCCTACCTCACGAAGACCAGTCCAGCTGGAGAGACCCTGCCAGTCGCTAAGCTACCGCCGGCATAGCTCTCGAGGTTGTCAGAGCACGCAAGCCCCACTGCCACGTCAAGGCAGGGATACCTTCCGGGGGCTGTTTCTATTTATTCTACCTATTATGTTTTCATCTGATGGAAGCAATAATTTTCAGCTCCGGAGTTAACAGAGTCTTACAAGCGCAACTTTATGCAGCTTAGTTTACTTTTACTTAAGTGTGATTCTATTATTTATACTTAGGTAAAAAGGACCATTATCCAGTCAGCATATTTCAAAGATTCCCTATGATAATCCTAGAGGACCATTCAATGATTTTGTTGGGCTGTAAAAATTTGATTGACCAGTCTCTTGTACCATAATTTCAAATCATATTTAAGCTTGTCATCTCATATTCTGCTTTAATCTTCAACGAAAATTTGTTTAAGTTCATGAACTGTAAAATACATCTATCTCTATATCTAGACCTAGACTAGACCTAGGAAAATCAGATAAAAAAGAAAGACAAACATTACTTTAGCCCCGCTATTTATCACAAGAAGTAACTAAAGTAAGAGAGATACATTACAATCGTAATACGTGCAATAAATCCGTCTTTTCATGTTCTACATACAGGAGTGAACTAAACAGTGCGAGATTCTAAGTCTTCTCCAGCATGCAAAACAACTTTTGTGATCACCTCATTGATAGTTTTTCCCACATTCCTTCCCATTTGATGGTAGTTAAAGTAAAAAACCCAGCTGCGGGCCTAGATAACTGCTTGCAGTTTAATACGTTGATATGAACTCACAGGTCTGATTAGCCTCTTTTACACGCTTTGATGAAACTTTGCCAATCACTGAACGAGTGATTGCAACAGCGAAAATGGGTTCAGCTTCATCTAACTGCGATAACATGTCACTCAGTCAACATGAAATGAGATTTTTGAAAAGTTCGAGGGGTTCAGTGACAAGTAAAGCATGCAACCTCTGAAGCAGCACGGAGGGAAATGGGCAGAGCAGCAAAATATAAGGAAACTGCGTTATGAAACTAAGTTTTCACTAATAGAACATAATATGTCACGATATACTAGAGTTATAATGAAAAAAAGGACTGTGCAAGTGCTTAATACTGAGTGTAGTGTTGTATGATCCAGGAATATATACATTGAGGAGAGTGGATTAAAATGATAACGAGCAGCATAAGATATCAGTGTGGATAATATTGGAGAATAACAATGGACAGGATGGAAAGAATAAAACCAATTTTTCTAAAATATGTGTGAGGAGAAGAAATAACTTGAATAAATTTGCAGAAGATAGAGCAGATGTTAGGATCAAATAATGGTAGTCAAAGCAACGATGAAGGATGTGATGAAGGAGAGAAGGTTCAATAAAGAGATTCGGGGAAAAAAAAATTATCAATACAAGTAGGATGATTAGAGGTGTGGCATATACAGACCTGGGTAAATGTTTTGTGTATGAAAAAGCAACTTCGCTTGAAAAGTGTTATTATGCACACTCATACTTTCATCAAAACCTACATTTACCTGTAGATCAACTCAAATAAAATTTGAGGGCCAAGGAAATAATGAAATGTTTACATATGCTTCAAATAAATTCAACAGAAATTTACAATAGACTTCATAAATATTCATTGTTGATTTCCACTGCGTATGGCTGTAAACAATCTCATTCGCTTAAATAAACAGTTGTGTACAATCTGTGAACCTTTAGTCCCAATCTCAAAGGAATCTATTAAAAACTTAGATGCTAGGGACGAGAATAATAGACGAGAAACTCATCTATTGAAGCAGTTTGCAGTGGGAAGAGGAAACTGAAGAACGTGCAAAGAATCAAAGAGCAGGCTGAGTAACAAAAGAAGATAGGCAGTCACCTTGGCCCTCCTCTCAGGAACGAGGAAAAATTGGCGCTCAGTATGAATGGGGGCTGGAGGTTGATAGAAATGATTGATGGCTTTGGGCTGGAGAGGACAGACGCGGAATTTCGAGGTATAGGACCGGAGCCTAGAAGAGGATCCACAAGAGATGCGAGCCCAGAGATGAATAATATAGAGGGTGAAGAGATTAGCGCCAGTCTCCGCGGGAAAGAAGAAAGATGGTGAAAAATAAAATGTAAAATATAGGAAGTCACCCAGTCACGTCGGAATTTCGAAACCAAAAGAAAATAATAGTGAATACCACCAATGGAACGTCACTCTTGGATTTAACAGAGAAATTTGAGTTTTTTTTCTTTCTTATATTACCATTAGCTAACTTTCTTTTTATTTATCTTTAATTAAGTGTATTCTTATTTGCAAACAGTCTAAATTAATTAAAATACGCATTAATCATTTCAGAAAATACTCCAAGTAAAATGAAACACCAATAAAAATAACATAGTGGCATATAAATTTAGTCGGATTTAAACGTGTAGTTCAATTTATCTTAACCATGTGAGCAATTATTGGTGACAACACACACCAATTAAAAGTACAACACTGCATATTAATCGAGGCCAGTAAAAATCTTCAGTTAGCTTTAGCTTAAATATGTAAGCGAGATTTACTACAAGCACAAACACATATTACTGCTGAATAAAAATAAGTTAATTTTATACTAAATGCACATTGGTGGTTTATGCTTAAAAATTGTAATTAATTGGCTGCATAATTTAGGCAGAAATTCAGTTATTGAAGTATGAGCTGTTGAGTTACAAAAATTAATGAGAGTTTAGGCTACTAGTTAGGATAGATTGAATACTTTTACCCCTGCAGCAATGACATCTTTTCTCATGGTTTACCGATATCATTTAAATAGATATAGAAAATACCTGCCGGTAACAGACATTTTCGTGTGGCTTGCAAAGTTAGCTACTTTTCAAAGACTAAGCCACTGAAGGCCACAACAACTATGTAAATTTTTGCTACAGAACCGTAGGTCTGTTTAATCCATACTTACTCCTACCTTAAACGCACGTCATCTTTTTCCATTGGGAAATTTTTAACCTATGTTGGTCAGGGCATTTATTCATCATGACATAAAAGGCGACTACTTATCTTCATGTTACTCTTCCACAGCAATTCTTTTAATCAATTATTATAAAACTTTGGCTATTATCACATTTCACGATAATCCAAAATTTTGAAATGACTTTAATTAGAGAATTAATAAATAAGCATGAATTAATAATGTATTAATCCATCAGTATTAATATTTGTGCATGACTATCAACAACTTCTAAATCTCAGATTCATTAGTTTTATTAATTGTTGGAGTAAAAGTGATTTATGACAATTGTGTGCCCTTTTTATGTTGTAGCAATGAAGTATTATTCTATCCGATTTCAGATAAAAGAACGTATAATGGAAGCTTTGCTTTAGTGATTTTCATCAATAAACAGATGCACAGCGTTTCATTTGGTAATTATTTTACTTAAACTCTAATTTCTCAGAACTTTCAATTTTGATTTAACACCAAGTTTTCCTCTCTTGTATTTTCAAAATTGACGGTAAACCTGTACTAACACGTTGGATCATTTGTCTAAGTATAAAATTTAGTTAGATACTTTTAAGCCTTGTTTTACCTGGACTCATATTTCTCACAATAAATTTTCCCATAAATAAACTCTCTCCAAGCTTAAAGAAAAACTTTAACTCAATAATGTGATGATTTTATTTTAACTGTCTAGAAGAAGGTACAAAAAAGTTAATTGCATTTCGAATACATCATTTAAGCCTGAGGACTTGCTAAGTAAATAAATATGTTCTCTAGCCTACATAAATATATATAAAATATTTCAATTGAAAATGGTAAACCATGCACATATTTGATTAATAATAATTTTATGGAACATTACAGGCCGTTAAAGATTGTGTGTCCTACTTTTGATAAACAACTGCCACTCTTGACGTGATTAATTACCTGTAAGATAATACCTTGAAACATGTAACTCAATCAATTCGTGACTGAAGTATGTTCTTATTTCCTTTCCATTCGTGACACACACACATTGTATTTAGATTAATTATCATCGATTCTCTGTACCAACATAATTGATATTTATTTTAAATATCAACTAATAACACTTCAACTACAATAGAGGTACTTATTAATATTGCTCTTTTCAGGTATTTCCGTCGCGTGTTTTGTTTTTTTGACAACAGTTTCTCCCCTCTTCCTGGGGGCGTCTTCAGGTCCGTTGGACAAAAACAGGTATTTCAGGTATTTCCGTCGCGTGTTTGGTTGAAAAACCAAACACGCGACGGAAATACCTGAAAAGAGCAATATTAATAATTATAAGAGTCGCGGAAGCCTTCAAAGAAATTACAATAGAGGTACATTAAATACGCAATAAATTAATAGTTTTACCTTCACATATTAAAACATTTTATCAGGTTTGTATTTCATGGTTATATACACAGCAACATAACGCAACGTCGACGAGCGGAATTTACTCTTGTTATGTATATTATACCGTAGACTTTTATACGAAATACCCCTGTTGAATCTGACAAAAGAGTCACGGGTGAGAGGTTGTGACCTTTGAATAGCCTGTGAACAGACTGAGTAAGACTCATATCCTCGACCTTTCAAAAGATACACTCGGGAATACTAATGGCTCTATTTTCCCAACTACTTTAGCAGCCGGAGGGAGAGAGGCAATTGAGGGACTATTTTGGAACGCCTCCATGCTCCACCTGAATGCAATCCGCTCTTAAGAGCTCTCTTGAATAAGGGGGCCTCAATGTTTAGTTTTCATTATGATCTGGCCGCCATTGAAAGTGGTTCCGTGTTTCTCTTGAAGGAAGTTCAGTGTTTTCGTCTGCTTCCACACTACGTATCATTAATGTCCAAAATGTGACTAAAGAGCTATCACTATTCAAAACTGGACGGATAAAATAAGTAGCTAGGTTTGTTAGATTAAAAACTAGCGCCCCTAATTTATTACTGCTATAGAAATACAAGATAAAATTTTAAATTATTTATTGAATGTCATTTTTATTCGTTTTACATGCGTACCAATCTAAATAAAAGTTTTGTTGCTTTAGTTGTACTTATTTTCAGTGACGTTGCATAAAAAATTCTGAAATACGCAATGGACCTGCTGAATACCAAAGAACTTCTTCCAAAGAGAATTCAGGCCGGCTAAACTGAGGAATTTTCAATTATTTTTCCATTGATACCCATAATAAGGCAACATAATTATCAATCTTTAAATTAGAATCGAGATAATATCTAGAGGCTGTTAACTTGAAAAATTAAGGATTAAAAAATAACTTTATTAAAAATTTGCTATAAATGTCATTAATCTGATTGCCCGTTCTATTGACTGCTACCTCCACTTAATTTGTGCTGTAAAATTAAGGGTTTCTGTCTTCAGTGTTACATAATAGTCTTGGAAAGTATTCTATATGATTACGTGTACTGCCAAAATACCCAACAGCCTTTCTCCGTGAGATTTCGGTCTGCCTTAACTTGATGATTTTGAATGGCTAAATACTGAATAATGTAACAAGTATAAAGCAGCCCAGTGCCAATTTATTATGTCATTATAAAGTTATAGGTTAGTGGGATTAGTTTATAATTCATAATCAGAGTAGTTTTAGGCATAAAAAAGGAATTTCCAGAAACATGTCATCATAGCATGCATTTTCTTTAAATTTGAGTATTCTACCAGCTGATAGGAAGGGTTTTTGGCATATGGTTCCGTTTTTCATCCTTAAAGTGATAAGTCAGTAGAGCCCTCTTTTTATCCTAATATCGTTTTCCTCTTCTTAATTCGTTTTTTTAACCCTTTTTTCTCATTTTTCCCTTACCGGATATAAAAAGCTACCTATAAGCCCAGCTATGAGAACCAGTAATGTTTGAAAAATAATTTAGGTTACATAAACTGATTGGTTCGTAAAATGAAGCTGAGTGTTCTGTCATGCCTATGGATTAATTTTATCCTTTCATACAGTTTATCTATATCCAAATTATCGACAAGCAAAAGGAATCCACGAAAATAGAGAAACACGGTGGTTTGTGAAATTTAACGCATTATTATTCCCAAAATATTTTTTGTTCCATACAGACTTGTGATACTTTATTCTTGAGCTCTTAGTGCACTCCATCGGAAATGAGAAACCACGCTTGATTGATGTGTACACAGACTGAGACTAATCACGTTACTTATGTCACAAACAAGAAGTTTCCAACTTAAGTAATCTATTTCAACAGATCACGTTGCACATTAAATTAAGTCATATGTAGAACGTAATTAAGGGAACAGAAAAAACAACTGTGAGATTAACCTAGATGATCAACATTATATTAGAGGTTTACAATCTTATAATTAAGTCGTAAAGTTTAGTAGGCGATTTGATACATAACGGTTAGTAATACATTGGGTACATCTTCTGGTTTCGTCTCCAATTTAATAAATTACGGCTCTCTGGTAATAATTTAATACAGGCATAGTACAAAAAATTCTCTAAGAGACATGTTAAAACCATAAGGTGAATTCTCGTTCAATACTTTTTTAACAGACCATTACTTCGATGCCTACATATAATTGTCAAGCATTAAATTTAAAACCTGCGATAAATAGCTCCCTGAATTAAATTTCTACGATTTTATTCAAATATTTAATCGGTATGCCTGATTGAAAATTATCCTTTACCATCAGGCGCTTCATTGATAGTTCAAATATCTATCCCTGATTTAAAAAATATGAAAGTTTTTCATTAGCATACAACACTCAACTAAGAAACGTTTTCCCATCGTTGCAGCCAACAACATCAACTAAGACCGTTTGTTCAATTTCGTCGGAAACACTGTCGGCAAATGCTAGGTAAATTCCAAAGGTATTGAGGTCATTGCGCTTCTCTTTCAATTCCATACCAACCAAAATTTATAATACGAAAGGTGAATGAAAAAAAAAGCTGGTGGTTTGATTAAAAATGAATTCGCTCCTAAATTCGCAAGTAAGCAGGTAAAGGAAATTCAACGGTAGAGGTTGATCGAACCAGAAACGCCGCAACAGGAACCTAAGAAGGCAGGGAATCTTTTGATATCCAACAGACGTAGGCACTCAACCACGAATCCAGGGCTTAAATGAAGGATCTAAGAGGGCAAAAATGCGGATATGTTTAAATGGCCTGACAAGATGAGTAGACAGCCATTAGCACCCAAGGCCACGGAGAATCCAAGCAGGAAAGACGGAAATAGAACGAGGAGGCCAGGGATAGGAAAAAGGTATGAGATTACTCCCCTAAGAAGCGAAAGGTCCAGAAATATCCTCGGGATGTCAGCGGTCAGAGCAGCATAGCAGAGCAGGAAAGAGTTTAATGGGATTAGACGTGGACAGGGAAAAATTTTAGACGGGAGCACGCATCAAAAAGACAAGGTTTAATGACCAAGCAAAGAGTTGGAGTTTTTTAGGCAAACTCTCCTACACTGGGACTTTGAAAAATTATTTAAAAACAGGTATCTACCGTGCATATGACGTCCTCGATTAATTATAAAATAGCTGGCAATACTTGAAACCGAGGACTTAAAGATGAAATTATTATAATTATTAGCATCAAATTCCTTCATTTAAATTTTATAAGAATTTTTTTCACGTAATTATGATCATATTCGCGTGTTTATATTATTTTTAAAATTGACCCGGTGTGTCAGTACACTGCCTAAAACTCCAAGTGGTGAGTCGCGGGCAACACTATGCTGGCTCTCAAGGTAGTCCTTTCAGAAGGGATCCTAGCTTGAGCAGAATAGGGAAGCGGGCCTAGTGTATTACTATGCTTTTGTTTCTCTTGTGGCCTTTTGGCGAAAATGTGCCAAAACTGACCGGTAGAGCGCCGTAACAGTTAACAGGGAAAGCTGCACTTGGTGCGGGTACTGCGAAGGCTGGTAACCTTGCATACTCTATTACAAATTACTGCTAAACGTAAAAATGTTGCCGAAGCCACGATGGGTGGCGGAAGCTGAATAAGGTTGGCCCATCAAGATATGGACTGGAAACGAACTGGACTCTTGGTACTTGGAGTGTGAGAGGAGTGTATGGAAAGGAGCATGAGTTGCTGAATGAAATGAAATTGAGACGAATGGACGTTTTGTGTGTATGTTAAACTATGCGTTAGGGGCGGGATGCTGTTACATTAGATGGCGATAGTCTGGCATTGTGGTCAGAAGTTGATGATAATGTACACAGCAGTCAAGGTGTAGGACTCATTCTTAATGAGAGAGCTAAGTCGCTAGTAAGGAAGTGCGAGTTAGTATCCCCTAGATTGCTCTGGGTTCGCATGAAAGTAGGTATTAGGAGATTTGTGATTGTGGTGTGGTATGCACCAGTGGATGGAGAGAGTCAAAGTAAGAAAGATGAGTTTTGGGAAAAACTGAGAGAGGTTTTGAAAGACTGTGATCCTGGTGAGAAAATAATTTTACTAGGTGACATGAATGGGTGAGTTGGTGTGAGGCGGGATGCATCTGAGAGAGTGGTTGGGCCTTTTGGTGACCCCCGAGTGAATCATAATGGTGAAAACTTGGTGAGTGTGTGCTTAAAAAAGGATCGATTGTGTCGAATACATGGTTTAAACATAAATTAATGCATATGTATACTTGGAAAAGGGGCGATTGAAAAGCATGATTGATTTTGTTGTGTATGATGAGATATTGAGGGAGTTAATGTGGGACACGAGGGTGATGAGGGGTGCTGAATGTGGAACGGATCACTATTTGGTACTCTCCAAAGTGAATCTGGACAGAAAGTGGGAGCCAAAGAAGAATGTTGCACGTAAGTAGTTGAGAGTAAAAGTGGAAAGGTTGCTAGACAGCGAGGTAAGAATGCGGTATGGTTGCATGCTTGAGTATGCTCTATGCAGAAAGAATGGGACGAGCATATCAGAAACGAGAACGTAAATGAT
This sequence comes from Ceriagrion tenellum, assembly GCA_963169105.1. Lineage (NCBI taxonomy): Eukaryota > Metazoa > Arthropoda > Insecta > Odonata > Coenagrionidae > Ceriagrion > Ceriagrion tenellum. Next base: position 96,468,740 of record OY720643.1, read on the forward strand.
GCGAGGGATTGTTTAAAAGGAGTGATAGTGGTATGTGCTGAAAGTGTATGTGGAAAAGGAGTGGTAAGAAGAATGGAAGGTGATGCTTGGTGGAATGAAGAAGTGAAAATTACAGTCAGAGAAAAGAAAGGGGCGTACAAGAATATGATTGTTGCCAAAATTGAGGAAGAGCGTACTATGACATGTGAGAATTACAGAAAGAAAAAGAATGAATTCAAAATCGTTGTGAAAGACAGCAAAGAAAGAATCCGTGCGGATGAACCTAACGCAATGTAGAGTGATCTTGAAGGTAATAAATAGCTGTTTTGGAAGTGGGTAAAAAGGGCTAAGATTGATGAAGGTAGGGGAATGAATGTGGAAAAGAACAAAAGTGGAGAGATCATGTGGGACGAGAGCAATATCAGGGAATGCTAAAGGGAGTATTTTGAAGAATTGTACAATAATATTGCAGGCGTAGAGGTTGAGCCTTGTGAAGTAATATGTGAGAATGTGTTGATGGAAAATGATATCAGTGAGGAGGAGGTAAAAGCGGCTGTGAGAATATTAAAAAAATGGGAAGGCTGTAGGCATAGATGGCATATCCAGTGAAATGTTGAAAAGTGGGTTTAAATTACTAATTTGTTGGCTGAGTGAACTATATAGTTTATGCTTACAGGTTTCTGTTGTTCCAGTGGATTGGAATAATGAATGCTATCATCGTTCCGTTGTACAAAGCGAAGGGAGGAAAGACTGAATGTAATAATTATCGGGCCATTTGTGTATTGAGTATCCCGGGAAAAGTGTTTAGTAAAATATTAATCGAAAGAGTGAGGAATATTACTTCCGACAGAATATGGGGGGTGCAGTGTGGGTTTATGCCGGGGAGACGATGTAGTGACCAGCTTTTTTCACTTCAGCAAGGGATAGAAAAAGGTATGAGTGTCCAAAAGAAAGTGTACTGTTCGTTTGTCGATTTTTAGAAGGCATATGACAGAGTAAATAGAAAGAAGTTGTGGAAGGTTATGAGAGACTATGGAGTGAATGGGCAATTATTGAATGTTATGATGGCGATGAATGAGAATAGTAAGGCAAGTGTAAGAGTTCACTGGGCTCTAAGAGATTGCTTTGTAATATATCAGGGTGTAAAGCAAGGATGCGTAATGTCTCCATGGCTGTTTATGTATTTATGGATAAATGTGGTTGAGACGCATGTAATGAAAACGACGGTGTTTTGATTGGAAATGTAAACTAGAGAGTTCAGCTATATGCGGATGATAATGTTTTGATCTCAGATAGTCAACAGGTATTACAGAAGGTCCTAGATACGTTTTGTGATTCAACGGAGAAAATGTAATTGAAGGTAAATGCGTGCAAGACTAAAGTAGTAGTTTTTGATAAAGAGAATGGGGAGGATAACTATGAATGGTAAAGTAGTTGATCAAGTGGATGATTTCGTTTACTTAGGTAAGATGTATGCAAAAGATGGAAGAATTGATTAGGAGATAAAGAGACGTGCGAATGCTGGAAGGAAGGTGGTAGGTAGCATGTGGAGCATATCAAGGAATGAGTGCTTGTCTAAGGAAGCAAAAATGCCGTTTACAAAAGTGTACTTCTTCTCACTTTGCTATATGGTAGTGAAACATGGGTATGTCAGAATAGACATATGAGTAGATTAAACGCCGTGGGTGTGAATTATCTGAGGAGTATTTGCTGCAAAATTAGGATGGATAGGGTCAGGAATGAGTGGGTCATGAATGAATATGGGTGAAATGCTCCCGTGATGGGCGTGTATGACAGGAGTGTGCTTCGTTGGTTAGGCCATGTTGAGAGAATGAATGAGAGTCAAATAACGAAACAGATAGATGAGAGTAGAATGAATGGTGTGAGAGGTAGAGGTAGGCCGAGAAAGTTGTGGTTGAATGTGATTGAAGAAATTCTTAGGAGGAGGAGTATTAGTAGTCTTAAAAACAGGAGGGCGTGTATGAAACAGTGTACGGGGGTAAATGAGGCAAAAGAGGTTTTCAAGGATAGGTCAGTATGGAAGAAAGTATTGAAGCAGAGCTAGGTGTACAATTATGTATTAATGTGTGAAACATTTTGACTGTGCCTACCCCGAAAGGGAATGGTGTGATGGGTATGTATGTATGATTTTATCGGTTCAGCAGACTCAAGAAGTCAAAGCTGATTCATATACGATAAATATTTATTTAAATGTATTGAGCAGTTATGTCGCGTGAAATACTTCTACGGTATCATACAGGTTTGCTAAACTCGCTTATTATAATCATCATAATTGTAATAATAATTTTCAAGAGGTCATGAAAGGAGCGGAGTAGGTCCTTTGTCTGTGAAATACATTCAGTATACGACGCAAACCCTTGATTGAGCTCATAAGGAACTATTGTGTACAATACTATAGGTCTCTATAGAACAAATAACGAGAGACAGACAGACCCGGGATTAAGTTTATCGATCAAATCGTAGAGTATCTAAGCTAAAACTAGAACACGGAGCCGAAGGGATTGGCTGAAGATCGTCATTCTTGGAAAACTGCCGCAAACTAACGGTTTGGTTGACTATTTATGAAGAATAATTCTCATGGAGACTATGATAATTTTCCGTTATCCTGGGTGGGTGGATAATTATTACAACCGTTATTTAAGCCTCAGCCGTGAAATAGACACAGAAAATGCCAGTTCTGATATAAACACTTACCTTCATTTTTATTCCTAGGCTCTTTATTCAATTTTTCCCTCAAGGTTGGTAATTAAAATTCACAAGTATAACCTCTATAAGCAGTGTAACATAAAACCTTTAGGCATCGTCTAGACCAAATCAGTGCAAATCTTTTCAATAAAGAAAAAATGAAAATAAAGCGTTACTTACTTCAAGTTTCTTTTACTTTTGCTCTTTCCACTCTGGTAGCTCTAAGTTCCGGTAAACACCCTTTTTGTGAAATCCACGTTCCTCTCACGTTATTTGCGAGCAATTACGTTTCCTACGCAGTATTCCGCATGATGAAGTCACAGGGCAAAGAAATAGAGACATGATATATTACGCGGGTTATTTTAATATAAAATTATCTCTTTTCTGTAATAAAAGTGGTCGGAGGAGAAACGAAAGGCAAAAGACGGAGTCGTCAAGCGGAAAATTACGTTGGAGACTGAAAAAAATCATGAAGGAAGAAACACGAAACCATCATCCATTAAGAGAAAAAAGAAAAGCCTCTTGTGGCACAGAATGAGATAAAATAGGCAGGGAAAAAATGGGGTAGGTGGTAAAGATTAACATAGAGAACGGAAAAGAACGTAAAGTTAAAGGTAAGACAGAATAAAAGGCATTAAGCAGACAAACAGAAAAGAGACGAGAAAGCAGAAAAATAACTTGAGTGGCTCGGATACGTAGCGGCAGTTTCTCGAAATTAATCTCCATGGTGCTACAGAGGCATGTTGGAAGATAAGCAAAAGAAGCATTTAGAAAGTAAAATTTTTTATGCGTTTAAAAACCAGGGTTTTAGGGTGTAACTTCATTTGAAACATCTAAATGCTCACAAATTTGAGCATTTAGATGTTTGAATGTAAAACTTTGTAGCTAAATAGCAGCTAAATACGCAGCAGAGCTAACTCACTATTGTCCAACCCAATACATATGTTACCCTTCATACTGAACACAATTCTTTCCCTCGTCTATATCTCGACAGTGATAATAGCGACTTTGGCCACGTTTCTTTTTCACTGTATCTGACGATCCAACATTTAAATATGAGTGGGCGATGCAATACTATGGTCATTTTAGAGATACTGTGAAACTTTTAACACTGAAAACCACTACTGGAAGCCACCACGGGAACCATAAGATAATGTCCGACGATCGGTAAAGGGAGGGAAAATTCATATTGCTAATATGTAAGAGGAATTCATCACCTAAAATTCCCTTCACTTGCCGAAAATATTCCACACCTGTGTGACAACTAGCGGGTTATTTTTATATCTACATATTACCCTGCCTTCCAACTAAAGGGTATTACAATGGTGCCAATTGGATCACATTAAAGGTACTAGACAACCAGCTACGCAGTTGTTTGAATTATCCCAAGTAAACGCCTTTGTGCTTCAAGTTGGGTTTGGCAACTAACATCTCGTGAACAGTAGCACTCAGCGTTTGCAAATGAGTACTCCATCACATCATGTGCATGGTACATATAAGCATGGAATAATATTCACAATACCTCCTTGAATTTGTCTAAGTAAACACTTTTTGGTAAACAGTTGGGTTTACCTGGATAGTAGCACTACCTGCGATGCAATGGTCTGTCCACTTCTTTGGGTCTTTTCGATCGATTGAATTTCTTTCTGCACACTTATACAATGATATTTATAGATTAAGAGGATTAGGAGGATCAGAAGAGAGGTGAGCACTAAAGGAAAGTGACCAAGGAGGCAAGTATCACAGTAGTTTGATATTGTGAAGATTTTCCCTTCGCATTCACATTTCCTAGCGCCCTATTCCTAACCAGGCCTCGTAACCTACATTCCATTCCTTGCCATCCTCTTCAAAGTCTTCAAACGAAACCACTCGAAAATCCTAAAACAAACCATTCATCCCTTTGTCCTAGCGCCCAACCCTTTCACAGGAACGTCTTCCATTTCGCCTGACCCCCTCCTCTCTCGAACAGAAGGAAGCCGAACTCTCTCATGCGTATACCCAGAATTCTCAGAAAAGCCTCTTCTCTTACCTCTCCTACAGCAACAAAATGATTTCTTCCTTCGCATTCCCTACAGCCCCAAGGGAGATGCGAGCTCACATTTTATTTACATCTTCAGATTAGCCTTGTTTTCGATACCTCGAAGGATAAAGTAGTGCTCAGACCTTTGACCGAATACGAGACATCGTACGCGTAGAAAGTTGAAAAATGCATGTTATTTACAATTACTTGAAAATTTAAGCGCTTAAAGAGCTTTATATAATAGCTACAATGCAATATAGTTAAAATTTAAGTAAATTGCTTTGCTTTTATGATAGATCTTCTTAAAAATTTACCAAAAACAGATTAGAGTCTAAATAAAATGCCTAAATTAGCACAACATAACCTGGAATTTTCGTAACAAAAGCAATTTTTCTTCAATTCCTCCATTTTTATTATTGTGATAAATTAGGCTGAAAAATACACATTGTATTCACCAGTCTAAAAATCAGGCCTTTGTCATATTTTAAGTGATGTTTCCATGGAGCGCAAATCAGTATTAAGAGACTTATTGGAAAATGTTTCGCAGAACTATGATATTAATCCTCGGTATTTGTATCGATATAAGATAGGATAATTTCCTTTTTGATAAACGCCGCTTTAAACGGTACATTTTATTGTTCAAATGTTTGTATGAACTCTTACATGATAAGAATCGTACCGTGTAAAGCGGAAAATTGTATAATTGTGTGAATGACTGAACGGTAAACAGAACCAGCTCTAATTCCATTCATTTCCTTGTACAATCTATCATACATTCGTTTCTGCAATGAAATTTACTGTATAACGGGGCCTTTATGAAATGAAACTGAAGTGATGAGATACCCAAAAGCTAGAGTTTGAATACATCATTTCTTTTGGTTTCATTAAGAAGATTTACTGATGTGTACAAAAAAAATAATCTTATTCAAAAGAATCAACAATTTTTGGAGGTTATTTCAATTCCATAAAGGAATTTTAGATCGTCTACGAATCAACCCATTGCTAACAAAAATATTGATCAGGTCATCCCATTAATAAACTATTTCAGTGATCATCACTCTAATGAAAGAATGGAAATAAAAGGTAATGAAATACTTCCTTCTCGAAGCTATCAACGCTTGCCCTTCTCTAAGGCACCGAAAACTATTCTAACCCTATTCGGGCCGAACCTTTACAGCCCTTCTCTTGTTTCAACACCAAACTCATGTTTTGCCGCTTGAGCGCTAGGGCGTTAGAGGAGAAAAAACATTTGAAAGGGGCTCTTACCTCCTCCGAAGGTGTTTCTCGCAACGAACCAAAGTGGTCATCAAGGCATCCGCGTTTCCACAGTGCGCACACAGATTTGAGAAGAGGATGAAAAGGTGGCAAAAAGGATAGTTACGGGGGAAGTCAAGAAAGAGCGTCGAAGAAGGGGCAGGTCGAGAAAAAAAATGAACAACGATTTTTTCCCAATCGAGAAGGTCGGGGGAGAAGTAAACTACGGGGGAAACAAAAGAAAAAGCCCTGACGAAAAGGCTTTTGTGCTCACGTGTTTTGAATACTAAGCAGTGTAGAAGGTAGGTTGCTACTTCATTTTTTTCTATACAAGTGAGAAAGGGGACGACTTTTGATTTTCCACACATAAATATGTCGGATTGTGCAAAATATTCTTTCACCATATGAGTTTATGATTTCTTTCATCATTAAATCCATTACGGTTGATTGTCGTACTTCGTTTGAATCCATTTTTAAATAAATCGATATCATACATTTACCTTGCCCAACAAAAAATTCTAAATGCATCATGCAAAAATTGAATAAATGCTTAAGAAATTTGCGATAATAAAGTTCAATTCAGAAGTTTTCCAATTTGTGCAAAGTCTGATATTGGCAGTCCGGCATTTGACATGACAGTATCGTTAACTTGATGTTGACTGCGAATACCAGATTGGTCAATGATACATGAAAATGGGAGGTGAAATGAGCTTTTTTATTGATAGAGTAAAGTAATATCAGTTTCTGCAGTGAAATAAAAACTAATCGGAGGTATGATAAAGCAGATATTAAATACCATGGGCAAAATACAAATTGAAACGACCGTTTGGCGAAGGTACATTAACGGAGAAAAGGATGGAAGTAGGGTACAGAAAGAAAACATTTTGTAGATTTGGTAAAAATAATTTGAGTGATCGGTGAAGAGCTACATTATTCTTGCTCTGCAAAACGATATTTAAAAGTTTGCGTCTCAAGTGGCAGATATCATATTCTACCGTAAAAATGGTCAACGGGGCCCATAATGTGACCACAAATTATGCGCCATCTAGGAAAGACATAACCCATCATTACGGCCACCTTTACCACACATGAGTTTCAGGCCGTCTGGTGTCGGACACCCATGATAATTTAATATTCATTTAATAAGTGAAACTAACGTTTTTAGCAGTATTTTATTTTACTAATGTTATTTATTTTGTTATACGCATGTCATAATTTATTGAATTACTTAAAATAATTTATTCTTACATATAACGGTCTAGTCGTGGTCACATTCTTGCAAGTTACCTACCATCTTAGTAACGCATATATTGCCAATATTTATCTCTTATACTCCGTAGTTTTTAAAAGATGCAATACTTTATCCCTTTTTTATGCCAGATTGTAAATTTTATCCAGTGAATTCCTTCACACATCTCGGAAGTATCATCACGTGGGACGGAAGAGGTACAACGGACATCAAGCGGAGAATAGCCCAAGCTAAGAAGGTAAGACTTATGTGCTCGAAGAAGATAGGACTACAAACCAGGAAACAGTATGTGAAAACATTCTCGTGGAGTGAAGCAATCTATAGATTGGTAGCATGGACATTGAAATAGCTGATCAGAACAGACATCTATCCTTTGATACTTGGTGCTCGATGAGGATTCTGAAGATAAAATGGGTAGACAAAATAAAAAATGATGAAGTTTACAGAAGAGCAGAAGAGGAAAGGACTATATTTTAATCCCATATAGAAAAGGATTCTTCACAAATGGATTTGTGAAGAACATTACTGAAAGTAATGGTCTGAAAAATGTCCGAAAATGTCCGAAAATGGTCCGAGGGAAAGGTCCGAGAGAAGATCTAAGAATTAGTTAATGGACCAAATAAAAAAGGAAGAACATAGGAAGAGCTTCCAGGAAATAAGAAACATAGCATTAGGTATGGAAGGATAGAGGGCTGCAGTAAACCTCTCTCCAGATTGCATGGCCAATGAAAAAGATTGCACTGTAACATTTAAAAATTTTGGTAACATAGTAATGCAATCATAATAAATGTAATTGTTGTAAATTGTGTAATTTAATAATGAATTTGAATTTTTACACCAAAGTGCAAAGTCCATAAGTATGTTGACTAATGCAGTTGCTCACACTGACCGATCGCTAGTCCTTGGAAAACTGGCCTCCACAGCAGAAGTCACTCGTCTTCAGAAACCGACTAAATTTTCTCAGAGTTAAACGCGACTTATTGAGAATAATCTAGTATTCGCAGAACTCGTCTACTGAAAAACGCATTCAAATCTCGTACAGATGTCTACCACAGTGTCACGTCACGAAGAAATGCAGACGCAAATTAACACATACCACGAATGTAGCCACTTGGCTTGGAGCAACAAATCTGAATAAAGGTTTACAAAAGTTGGAAGAAAGGTTGAAATAAGTGTAAACCCTTCATTTCCGCACAGGTTAGCAATGGAAAGCCTCAAATTCTAGTGAATACTGTTTTCATGTCAAAAAATAACGATTCTAAATTTCGAAGATTTCTTTACCTCCTGGCAAGTGCTAAAACATACGCCAAATTGACCACACATATGCAATTCTTTTTCGACGGTTAAAAGAATTACACAAACCAAATATTCCGTTCATTAAACTATAATAAACAAAAAACTCAGAAAGTAGATATATGGATTCGATAATATCGACTAAATATGGCATTTTCTAATTCCTGTGCGAGTTGAGCACCCAGGCAACTCCAATCAAGGGTGAAAATCTGTGTTTCAATTAAAATATACGAGCCGTAACAAACAAGCCAAATCAAGTTCGGCAATTGTAGTCTCTCTAATAATATCTCTCGTCAACCGTTTTCTAAGCTTTAAGCCAGAGTTTTGGAATAACAGCCTGTGTTGAAGCTAGTTGACTGCCCCAAACACAACTTTAAAATTTCATGTAACAAAATATTGGGACTTATGTACATTTTTCCGAAAATGTTACGTTAAAAATCGTATTTAAACTGTAATGAGCCTCCATAAAATGCAATATAAAAGGCATTACTTTTTAGTCATTTTCTTCACCATTGGCATATTAAGTATTCCCATCCCAGATATCCAATGTCATTGTCAAGCGCTTGTCAGGAGGACATACATGTTCAATGCGTTTTTGTATAACATTCTCCTTTCATGTAGATTTACTCATCATCGTTCATCGATGCATTAGACTGAATAAAATTATACATTTTCTATTCTGAGAGTCACAGTAAGCGTATATTCTGATGTACCATAATAAGAAATAAGGAATTTTCCGCTACTACCAAAAAAAATTTCTTTTCTAAAAATAATGATAAATAGTGATGCAAAAGAGACACATGTAAATAAAAAAATAGCCAAATGAAAGAGACATGAGGAAAAAATTGAGTCCTTTTATTATGTCCTTTGATCTTTTGTTGATGGCCAAATCCAGGTATTTCCCCATGCTCTCCCCATTTCTGCAGTATAACCAGAAATTTTCAGGCAAAATCACTGGGTGTTACACAAATCACTAATACAACACGACACGGCGGTGCAATGATTACAGCCAATGGCATGAAAAGTCCCTCTTATGGACCAGTATTTATCACCCCGAGTACTTTTCATGCGGTATTATGACCTATGCCAAGGACGAAACCCTAGTGCTGCTAATGGAAAATTACGATGTATTCCCATCCCAGAGAGTCCAGTTGCATCACATTATGACATCTCTAACACTGTGCCCAACAGACTAATTTACGTGGCCGCATCGTGGAGTGCTCCCTTCTGCTCTGTACCTGACCTCCCATCATTTCGACACCGATTTTCAAGGGGTCGTTTTGACGTACGCTAAGATAGGTCAATGATGATGATAATGGGGAATAGAGAGAGTGACTGCAAAAGAATAGTGCATGCTTTGTGAAGACGACGCAATTAAAGTTCCAAATCACATCCGCGTTCGCAGCATAAATAATTTGCTCGGTGTCATGAGCAGATAAGCAAATCCAGTCACCCTCCAAACAAAAGCTTCGTGGCGTCGCTGCCGTAAATTGCTGTAAATATGGCATCTCTGTGAAAAAAAAGTGATGGCAAAACTCGGCGGGAGTCGCCTGAACGAAGCGTGAAGTGAAGGGCAGGGGAAATGTAGAATTAGCTTGTAAAATGATTGTAGATAGCGACATAGTCACTATCGCTAAATTTTTCGATGGAAAACGTCTTCAATACGCGGTGTTTTCAGGGTATGGTGTTCGTAGGATAATTTAATAAAACTCCACAAATAGTCCGTCTGTTTGCCATAAAATGACATGCCAAAGTGCTCCATCGCCTGACACCGATGTGTTATAAATACGGAATCTCGTTATTCAAAGTTCACATTGGTTTGTGCTTCGCCAAATTCCATCGGGTCCTTTACGTTAATTATATTGTAAGTAATTTTGAATCAGGTGTTAATGAGTTCTCTCGTATGTAACTTCTTAGTTATGACACTGTACCACTTTTGCGCAGAAAATATTAATTCCGCCATGAATTGTGGACTTTGATGTTGTAACAAATATTGCCATGCGCTAAAGTTTGAGTGCCGTGAAGTAATATATATACATCTCTTCCCAGTTAAATGAAATTCTTTACATGGATGTGTGTCATAATTTCAAAGTTACTAAGAATTACTTTGTCTATACGAAATAGTAACATCGACTTTCACAGAGTAATCTCCCATACCGGATTCTTGGAGCCATATTTTTTTTCGTAAAAGCTAGTAGAAAGAAGCTGCTAACAAGATCCTAGTATTTTGATCAAAATAAAACTTTAGGCTCAAAATTACGTTAAGTTTTTCCCAAAAATGGCTCCAATTACCACCAGCAGACGTCATATTATGACTCTAAGATCCGGAGAAAAAATAGATCTGACGCTGAGAAAGCTTCTTAAGTCAAGGGCTGAACCAAGAAGTGATCCAGGCGAAATCTGATTAACTGGTATATTAACCATTTACTGCTAACGTCGGGTCTTTTTTGACCTGACGATAAGACGACCGGTCGAAAAGACAATCCGTTGTACCCGTTGTATACCCGTCTTTTTTTAATTTATTCTTTTCTGATAGTCGTAAAACGGCCGCTCGCAGCAACCTTGGCTACAGTGTAATCCTAGGGGAGAGGGGGAAGCAGGCCAGTTGAACTTGCGACAGAGCGGGTGACTGTTGTTGTTTACGAGCAATTCGAAAAATCAGGTCAAAATAGACTCAAGGATAATGTATACGTGGCCAAAAACCACGATAGTTGTTAAGAGTCAAGTATATTTTTAATTTTCTGCATAATATGCTGTATTTTACATAATGGAACTTACTGTGAAAATATCGTGAAAACCTTAAATTCATTTTTTCAGTAATCAATTTTTACTTAATCGATTTTACTAAATTGCCAATAACTTGAGGAAAATAAGAACAAAATAGTCGCATTTTGTTATAATTACCCTTTCAAATAATTCCTCTGGAACAGCACCTGATGTAAATTAACAAGAAAAGAGGACAGGAATTAGACATCATGTAGACGAAAAACTGAGCAATAGGTGAACGTGCGATGCTTACCAAAACTTATTTGCTCATCTCGTGCGATTACTTTTAGAATTCCCTCGAATAAATTACCATTCAAGTCTAGATGGACCTCCAGGTATTTGTATACATCCAGATGGGGTGGAGAAGTGCCACCCGAACGTTATGCGACAACATTGCTTACGATCTTAAGAAAACCGCATTATAATACGCGGATTCACGGGAAAATTTCATATTTTTTGAACCTAGAAACTATGATTAAAGGGTGATGAGAAAAAAGGATTCAGCTAGTTTGAAATTGAAAATGAAGGTTGGCGGCTACGGAAACCTTTGTAAGGAACGAATCGACCATGCGACCTCGTGTTGTTATGACTGATAGAAAATAAACCTACCCACTAAAACCGATCTTATTCAGCTTAACAGCTAATACGTAAATCTAATATTTTATCTCCGTGCCTAAAGACATGGCCGGCCATGTGTAACTGCTTAAGTTTTAGCAACACCCAGGCCACACTTGATTCAAAATAGCTTGTATTGATTACCCCGATTGATTTTGGAATTAGTTGGGCTAATTCCACAGTTAACCATAAAGGCGCCACCGATTCCCGCCATATTATGTTGTATTTAATATACTTGAAGAGGATTCAGCTACCCATTCCGCTTGCTCAATCGTATTTCAACCGCGGAAGTTACAAATCCTTTTCCTATTCAAGACGGTCTTCAACCAAGTGAAGACTTTAGGATTTGATTTTATCTAAAATTCCACATTGATAAATTGCACTATTAACTAAGTTATCCATTGTGAATTGGATTTAGAGATAATAAAAGGGCATTATTGTAAGTAAATGTAAAAACAAAACTATTTGCAACCATAATTTACAATCTAGCCAGTTCGAAGCTTTCTTCACTAATATAGCAATTGGCCGATGAAATTCGAGCCTTTTCCATTCACGTAAGTTTACGTTCCATTCACATGAATAAAATGCATATCGCTCATTCAGTACGTTATATTTTGAAGAAAGGACATTAATTAAAGAAGGAATTCACGTATCTGTCAGCTAATTTGGGGAAAAGACATCGGTCGCATGGATGTTTCGCGTAGGAAATAACTTCTGAGGGACTGGCGCCTAGGGTTAAAGAAATTTTTTCACCTAAAACTCAAATATGATACAAAGAGTGAGAGTAATAACAGTGATGAAAAAAAATTATGCTAATATAATGCCTTGTCTTGATACTATTTTCTTGCAACGCTATTTTATAAAATTTATAAAAGTAAGAGATTGGTAGAGGGATTTACATATCAATCACAAAATTGAAGCCAAGTGTGAATAATATATTCTCGTGACAATTAATTCGGAAAGAAATGAAAGCAAAATAGAGAGATTTAGTAGCAAAAATTTACGGTGAACAAGATATCGTAGTAACTTCCACAAATACTGAGCCTCTCACTATTTCAGTGACAAATGCATAATGGAACAAGTGTAATAATAGAATCCTTAACTAATTAAGTACAAAGATACCAAGCAAATAATTATTGCAGGCAATTAAATAGCCCCTAAATTATTCAACAATTTTAAAAATTATTTTAAAAAGTTCAATGCTGTAAATGACGTAATGTGAGGACAAAAGGATGGTTGTTGCATCAAATATAATCAGGTTCGGTAATTTCTAATAAGTTCACACAGATATTTTGTTTACATAATCTTATTGTATTACCTCTCTTATTAAAATGGACTCAAACTGTAATAATATATAAATATGTTGTACATTCATTATGAAAAGCCACGGCAAAATGTTATCACACTAACCTATTCAGAAAACACATAGTTATCTTGGTACTGTATTACAGACAATATGATTATTGTTGCTGGTCATTTATATCTTAACTTATTCTGTTGCTCACATTAGCATGTAGATTGCAGCCAATTGATAAGTAATATGCTACATCTCTTTACTGTGAATATCCCTTCTTGATACTCCCTTCGCAAGTTCGTCCGCAAAATTTTCTATCCAACAGGAAAATTGCGAAACCTTTTCGCATCAACTGCCTTTCTAAAGCATAAACAAGAAATAGTAACAAAAAGAACACGGAGTGCCATAAAGTTATCAATTTAGATCACGTAGGCTCACTCAAAATGGGCGTTACAATTTCACGCTCGATCTGAGAACAACCTTTGAAATTAATCCCGTAATCTACAGCAGACTTCTGCAAACCCTACAAAAACACTACCTTTCGGTCCAATGTATAGGTAAAAGGTGCGGAGAATCTGGTCTTGGCGACCGCTATGTTTCCTCGTGGAAAAATCAAACACATTACGTGGAATCGCTGGAGCAAGGGATACGTTGGTTTGTCAAACCCTCAACGGGAACTTAATTCGGAAAATTATTTTTAAAAAACTACCTAAAACAGTCGTATTACTACAGCCGCGCTCAAAAACCTAACATGCATGAGTGAGCGGGTAGCCCCATGCCCACATTAAGGTCATAACTCGTGAGGGGCAGCAGCTTAACCATCCCGACCCTGACCAGAATATTTCCCTGCGAAACCCTTTTCTAGCCACATAGACGCCAAGGATCGCAAACAGATCCTCTGATTTTTTTTCTCCCGGGGACCAAAGGGTGAACACACGCCAGACCCGCATTATGTCCTCCCGATAACTTTTTGTCTTCCAACCCCCAACAGTCCCTCGCGCGGTAGGAATTGGCTGAGCTGGTTTGCAACCCAGAAAACAAATGAAATAAAAAACAAACGAAAAGGACTCGGTGGAAAATTGGGCAAAAACAGCGAGGTTTGAGTTTTATGCTTCCAGAAATTCCTTCAAATAACTCTTTTGAGAAAAAAACAGGGGGCATTTAAGGGTATGTCAAGGGACCAGGAAAAGGGTTTCTGCCCCAAAACCGCTTATTTTCCTAACGCTCCGATTTAATTCTTTTGAATTTCAGGGATAAAGGTCCTCTCGTTTCCTTTCAGTGTCTTAGTTTGTATTTTTTTATTCCTTCGATAAAATCTACACAGACATTTTCCTTTTGATAACCTCCACTTCTCAAGTAACTAATGGGGACTAAGCTTCGAAATAACGAAGCGACGTAAGCTGAGAGAAATATTTACGAAATTTTTCCATGAGCGTCCATCCACTTAATGCGTGGTCGTTCCTCATCAACAAAAACCTGATTACAGGTCGTGAGTAGAGGTAAAAGCACGCACATTTATTCGAGTAGTGATTAGAGTGAATAAATATCCTCAAAATATAGGATTTGAGCAATTTACCTTGTTAAATTTTGAAGATTATTAAATCTTTTTAACTTACACGGGCTTGGAATAACAGACCCTGTAGGATAGATCCTTTGCCAGTATAACATTAACATCGTGATTTTTAAAACGAATATAGGCTTTAAGATAAAGCCATATTTCATTGTTAACAATTCCATAACCACCTTCTTCCACATCCCAAGCTGTCAGAAGTCCATAAATATAGATGCGGTATATTTAATAGAAAATTATTCTAGCGATATCTTTTGTGATAAATTTTTTTCAAGAGTATAGGCTCAGTAAAAGATACCAATTCAGGTAAAAATTTGCTAATGCATCCCCTATCTTTTGATAAAGTTTGAAAATAATTTTTAAGAAAACATCGCATTACAGGTAGACAATCATCTCAGCAACTAACATACCAGTGCTCAAAACAGTAAATATTCAGTAAACATTCATTTACATGTAGTTTTTGGAGGTCTTATTGCAGGAAATTACATTGGAGTAAAATGAAGTTCACAGTTGTTACTATGTAAAACTTCATTAAATAGTTTCCGTGATATATAAATTGTAGAGAAATCCTGAGAGGCATATAACAAACAAAATAGTACCACGAAAGAGAATTTCTTCTCTTCAGCAGCCAGAATAGCGATTTCTCCTTTGAGACTCAAAAACCTCAGCTGATAAAGATGTCCAGTAAATTAACCGGCTGATCAAGAATCTTACTGTCGTTCTTGTGAAAGTTGCGTTATTTTTTTAGAAAAACGCAATTGTGAAAATAAATAACAAGTTTTTACAAGTAATTTGCACTACATATTTGCGTATCCATGAATAAAAAGCATAGTAGGATTGCATTTGTGAACATTTGAACCACGCTTTCTTTTCCCTACTATGACACGCAATTCGAATTGTGTCTATAATTTTTCATGTCATATAGTGAAATAAACAAAATACTAATCTCATTCTTATAATTAATATCAACAGAAATAAAAATAACACCATTACTAAAACCAGAACCTAAAATTTTAGTGAGAAAATAAAAAAATCATGTCAGTATTCAGCTATATCCGTCTCAGAAATAACGGCAAGAGCAATAAATGACAAAATGGTTCGTAATCAGCACGTGACGTTGAAAAAACCCCAGGGCATCAAAATTTTTACACGTTTAGATTATTATATTTTTAACTCTCAATCATCTGTTCAACTTAATAAATACATTTTGACGAACTATATAATTCTTTAAAACACATTACTATAAGTATTTTTAGATTATTAGCATAATGTATTTTAAATATAAGGCACTGTATTCTCATTCAAAAGGCCCCTCATAATTCAAGACTATCCATTGTTAGTATGCCTGCGATTGCGCAAGCAGAAAATAAGTGAACAGTCGTTTCATGAAGCAACTCGTAAAAATATCTCGTAAAGCCATAATGATCCTGTAATACACACGAGAAAATAATATTTAAATACGTATCGCACCTCGGCTCTCTCCAAATAACTTCTCATTTCACGGGCTCAAGCGGATCATAGGAAGTTTTTATTTTTAGACCAATATAAACCCGTCGGAGCTCAACAGACTCCTTGACTTGGAATAAAAGTGAACATGAATTTCAAAGTTGGAGGACAGAATGAACGATAAAATATCCCTAACGCTTATCGATATAATGAGGAATTATCCGTTTATATTCCCCGTGATAATAAGCTTGATTTGGATTCTCACCTCTGCCAGTACCCCTGCCTGTTAGACGCTCGAAGTCATAGGTACACAATAACAACAGTGCCTAAATCTTTCATTATTTTGTTTTAGTAACCTTTGTTCTGTAAGATACGTTAACTAATGACGTAAAAACAGATTTTGAGACTCATGCCAATAATCATGAAAGCTGAACCGAATAATGTTGCTGTATCAATTGTTCAGCCTAAATCACAAAAGAGTACAGAAGGTTATTATTGTGAGAAATTCAAATGCATTAATTGAGTTATAATTTAAAGGCAATACAAAATTTTTCAAACTTGAAACAAGAAGCCACTGCCATTTTCAAAGCAGATTTATGTGTTACTTTTAAGACAGCAGAACCAAACAGATTTTTAAATAAAATTTAAAAACTTTTAGACTTGTAAAATAAAAGATCTAAAAAAATTGTACCCTCATCTATTAATAACTATTGGAAACAAGTATATTCACATGGGAAATGCTGAAGACAATCGACGGAAATCTATAATTCAAAGAATTTCAAGATTAAGCAGTTCATAACATTCAGATATTTCAAGGTCACAATTGTATTTTTAAACAATGAAACACTTGAGCAATCAACATATTTTTCAATCACGGCTTTTGGCCCATAAAACCTGAAAACATTCATTTCTAAACATGGCACTTCAAATGCAGGAATGGTCTAAAAAGTGTTCAAAGTATGATCGTGACCATGTTAAAACTTCAGGGCATCGATAGTTTGACACATTAGGATTATTGTATTTTTAACTCTTAATCATCTGTCATCTAAAAAAACACATTTTAATGACCAATCTGATACCCATATAACGCAATATACATGTGTATTTGGATTAACAGGTTATTGAAAGTTAATAATGTATTAATCCTTAAAAAGCAAACTTTGCTAGCTGAAATAAATTCTGAAAGAGTTAGGCCAACCACTTAATGGCTGTAAAAAAGCTACCAATCAGATTAAATTCACCAATTACAAATTATGATTTTTCTTGAGATTGAATATTGCATATGGAACATTTCGTGCCAAAAGGAAGAGTATTGTGACTCTAGGAAAGAAAAATAAATTTGAATTCCAATTAACTCAGTACGCAAGTTAAATCACCGTAAATAAGCTAATTCCTCGCGGCTTCTTAGGCGAGTAGTGCTAAAAGCCAATCGGAATATATCAATTTGTTTGGGACCAATAAAAGCACACAATGGAGCAATGTTTTGAATATCTGCTGCTTGGTGATAGCATTTCATTGTACGGTATCCCTCGTAAAGTTTACGAGAAATTTCACCCTTAGCAGTTTTGAGATCTTTGTTTGATAGAGAAGTAAAAAAAACCCTTTTGCGCCTTGATAGTGTGCAAAAAAATGGCAAAAAATCCCTAGCTATGTTTAAACTAACAACAACAATACCACGAGAGTGAAAAACTTTGGCCTCGAATACCAATTGCAACAGTAGCTCAGGGAAATAATTACCGAGGTGTAAGAAGGCGTAAAAGTGTACCTTTCCCAACTCGGTCGCCATTGTTAAGAATTAAGCGTGACGCAAATGAGGCGTTTTTTCGCGGAACGAAGGAAGCCATTACCGTGAAGGGACCGGGAAAGGAGAGAAGACTTTCGTAAATGAGGAAGTTACGAGGGAGAAAACGGTGGAATTTCTAGCGAGAGTGAGCGAGGGTGAGAGAGAGAAAGACCGTTTATTAGGTTTATTCTAAAGGGAATCGGGGAAAAGGGGAGTGGAATTTAAAATGAGACTTTCGATAAACGTGAAAAAGGACGAAACCGTGGGGGAGTAAGAAAAAAGAGTGAGTACGTGGGACAGAAAGAGAGGAAAACAAGCTGGAGGAAAGGAAATCGCCACCAAAGGACCAAACGGAGGGAAGTATAAAATCCCTGGGGTTAAATTCAAAATAAAAGCTTTAAACTCTCATAAGCACATATTATTTATAAGTAAACGAGAAAGGGGAAAGAAATTTACCATAATCCACTTATAAAACAAAAGCTTCAAATAGTTCGTGTTAAACTAAATTAAAATTAATATGATAATTTTTCATCATGAGATAACGCTCGT
Source organism: Ceriagrion tenellum (assembly GCA_963169105.1). Taxonomy (NCBI): domain Eukaryota; kingdom Metazoa; phylum Arthropoda; class Insecta; order Odonata; family Coenagrionidae; genus Ceriagrion; species Ceriagrion tenellum. The sequence continues at coordinate 96,487,264 of OY720643.1, forward strand.
AATACATGCGGAGCCAATGATAAATTATATCAGGGCATACAATCAAACAACTGCCAACGATGAAAAAAATTATCCAATTATTCCGTTGTAATTATGTAAAACATTTTGAAACATCAAGAATAAAATAGGGTCACAGGTTTGACATTTAGTTCACTGTATAAGCCCTATGGAGTACATAACTGCCAAACTTGCATTCCGTGTGCTCACCTTAAGTTCTAGATTAAAAAATCATTTTCTACACTAAACTAAATTGAAGTGAGTTGCCTAATGGAGTAATATCAGCACAATGGACGCAGCTTGTATACTGCATAGCATATCTAACTGACTACCTACGGTCACCGTCCTCTGATTCACCCAAGTAATGATCTCCATAAGAAGTCATTCCGTCCACTACATGTGAACTGTCCGACAAAAAACACAGAGAATACAATATAATTTAAAATATAGCTAACTTAATGCTAAAATATTTATAGTACAAATCATTTTTCACAATTGTCCATTCAATAAACTTAATGGTTGAAGGCGTAACTTTGTGGAATGACACTACTGACATGACTAAAAAGAGAGAACTCTTAGTATTTACCACACTTAAAACTTTAATTCCCGACCCAGATTTCGCATCGCAAATGATTTTGCAAGGCAGTCGAAACCTAGGTCGGGAATTACAGTATTAAGTGTGGTAAATACTAAGAGTTCTCTCTTTTTTGTCCATTCAAGTTTATCTTTAGTAAAGGTTGAAAGACTTCCAGTAAAACTTTGTACCAAATACATTTCTACTCGTAGCAACACAGGTTTGAAGACTTTCAAAATATTTTGGGAGTTTCCACCTCTCATGTAGATAGCTATATAACTTTTATTTCACCAATATGTCGGGATACCTTACACAGGAATCCCACGACATACTGACCTGACAGTCAATTAGGCCATCTACAGTCTACTGTATAATTCATAGAGTTGTATAGCTCTGCTTAAGAACAAAGTGTTCTGATATTTATGACCAGAATTTTCTCTTATACCATTAATGGAGCGACTGGACCTCTTATTGTGATAGATATAGCAGGGCGTTTGCTACTTGACACCATCAGCATCTTGGTGAGTAAACATTTCCCATGAGGTTGAAGTTTCGCTTGTGACCAGTTAGTGATCTAGTTACCGGTTTGATTTCGCCTCCTTTCAAAGTTCTAACAAAGTTTGCTATCAATGTAAGCTCATGGTCCAGCAAAGTTAACTTTCACTTGCTATTACCCCTGCGTTCAGTCTCAGATCTTGGAGCACTAGCAAATTCATCCTCCAAAATTTTTAACTTTCTGTAGCAAATGGAATAGGCAATATTGGTGGAGAACCAGTCCGGTTAAACCTTGAACCTATTTGGCTGAAAGTGTATCCCTTTTTTCCCTGTATCACTTGGTTTTAAGGTTTGCAGAAGTTCACGATTTTATAACGTGTAGCTAAGTCAACATGTGAATTTTTGCACCTGTTTGTACCCTTTAACGTAACTCTACAATTTAACTTTATGAATACTATGAGCTTACCGTGGTATTCCTCACTTACAATTTAGGCAGGGAAAAAACCACGCCGTAGAAGATATCATCAGTAATATGCGCTAGTCAGAAAGTGTGAGAGGACAGCAGTATGATAAAAGGCCTTTTGGATGCTTATATTTGTATGTCGCAATAGGAAATTTAGGGTATGATTGTAAATCTGTTGAAAGGACACAAAACTTCAATTCATCCATTACATTTCTGGTCTAAACTATATTGCGCATCGACCCAGTATGATTAACTATAGAACTAGACGTATGGTTTTCCAGACTACCGGATGTTCCATCATAATTTCACCTTGTTGAGAAAAATCAACATCATCTTGTCAAATGGAACTGTGAAGTAAAACCTTTCATCGGATAATTTTATTTTGATTGAGATCATCAATTCAATGACGGTGCATGTAGCGAAAATGCATATTGGCTTATCTTTAGTGGTATATTTCATAAACTCAAACGAAATCGCACATTAGCATCGTGTATTCTTGGCCAAATAGCTTAGCTTTCATGTAATGAAACCGTAATATCATGACACCCCAGACCTTAAGCATAATAAACAAAATATCGCGACAGGCAACGCAATACCTAGACTTTTTTCGTAAATTTTCGCAGCTCATGATTTAATCTTGTCAAATCTTTTGGTATCTGCGATGATTTTTTTTGAGAGCAACAGTTTCGCCGTGCTATTCTGCCGGCTTTGTCAGACTTGCTCAGAAGCTGCTGCTCTTAAAAAAAATCATCGCAGATACCAAAAGATTTCACAAGATTCAACACCTATACTACTTCATTTTCCATTGCCTAGAAAGTCAATTGCAACCAGCTCAGTGCTAAGCAATGAAATTCCCGACGGTTGAATAACGCATCGCAGGGTCCGAAGAGATAACCATATTGTATTCGATAAATTGAGGCAGCGCGACTTCCTTGACCCAAACCAAGATGTGTAAAATGATAAAAGCGGGAAATATTGTGATCAGGATTTCATTCTAAGCTATAACCATGATAGCCTCGGCTGTGCAAAAACCTGCTTTAGGAAGCATACTCAATAAAATACAATAATTCATGCTACTGTACTGCACTTCAGTGGTTAAATTTGAAAATATATTATAACATAATATTCAACAAAATCAAACATCACTAAATGCTTAAAGTCATAGACAGTGCGTGGGTCTAATTGACCATATTGACTTACAGAATGCTCCATACAAGGTTTCTACAATTTCATAGATCATTCGCAATTTCATGTTCATAGAGAATTTGACGTACACCACTCATTATATTGCAGAAACCAATATACGAGGGGAAACGTATTAAGTAACACCACAAAACTTGACCAACATGAGACTGTATCACTCTTTCAGTAGCTTCTTATAGTACGGCATACTACCCAGTTTATAATTTTTCTAACATTAAGATTTTTTTAACTTCATGATTTGTAACCCATGTATCCTCAACCATTGTTACGACATTACGCATACATTGCCTGGCCTTTTAGAATAATGGCGTTTCCTGGTAATGTCTTTTCTGGCGGTAAATTTTTCCGCTGACCAAGCTTAAACTTTTGACCCTCTGAATCCTTGTTTCTGAAAATGGCTTTTTCATTTTTTTTTTCTTTAACTTTATGCCTACATTTTATGGCGAAAATAAATTGTTTTCATCAATTTCCCCATTAGGCAAGGCAAAAGAGAGGTCTTTTTGGGTCTACATCTTGGGCCAACACAATAAAGTCATTCATTTATCTATTTATCCACCAAATGACTTTATATTGTACGCATTAACACATTTTTATGCGAATAAAACGTCATGTATCAGTGGTCGAATATCTCACAACGATATTCTCTCCGTAAATTCCACATACTTAATCGCAGACGCGTCGTGGTATTACAACGGCCTGGACCGAAGGGCATTAAAGGCCATGGGTTGAAAGGGAGGGCAAAGATAGGAGGGATTTCCCAGGATGAGACTCCCTCGGTGAAGGGGGGCGGCGGGGAGGGATAGAATGGGGAGGAGGGGCGAAAGGGGACGAAAGGGCGACGGCCCAGCTATCGGATTTTTAGGGGGCGGCCGTTTGGGGCACAGCGTATGAAAAACGATATAAGGGAAAGCGGAGACGAGGACATCATTCCGAGGAGCGGATAATATGAGGGAGGAATGAAAAAAAATTGAGAGCAAAGCGGAGCCCGGAGAGAAGAATGGAAGGGACGGAGGACGATGTGCGAGTATAAAAAAAACTAAAATTCAAGCCCAGGAAGAAGAGGAAATGAGGACGAAGACGACGGCATGAGAAGGAAGGAATGGTATTTTACTAGCGGGTTCTAGAAAGAACTCCTAATACTTCCAGAAGTGGCAGGAACTATTCCTGAAATATGTCATCATGAAACTTCCTGGGAGGACACTGATTTGCTGTTATAAAAATCACAGGGTATGCTTAGATTCTTTGTTGACAGTTTTTTTCGACAAATTCCAAAGCCCTCAAGACAAAGGAAAATCAATATTTCGCTAACGAAAGAAATGAGGCTCAACACACCCTCCTTTAATATACAGAGGTACAAACAAGCGCGCAAAAGAGAGTTGAATGAACATGAATAAGGTAATTTTATAGTATCTTATTTTTTGCATATGATATAATGAAATAACATCTCTAACGCTATGAACAAGATTGGTGTCAGCTTCACCTTAAGAACCGGTGATTCAGAAGCAGACTCAGTATTACGGCGGTTTTCCTTCAAAGAGGTTGACAGATTAATGGCCCCCAAAAAGGCAGTTTTTTACCGTGTTTTTTGAATGAACATCAGTGACTGTAACTAAATTCAATATTAATTGTAAGACGTTCAATGAAAACCGAAAATGTTTCAAATTTACTCTATAGATTAGAAGTTCAAAAATTACCATGAATCGACGGGTTAGAAGCAGGATATAAGTATGTACTTGGTCATTTCTAACGCTTTCCCTAAGTGTTGAATAAAAGCTTGGCGATCTGAAGTACCTAAAGCAGCAGACAGAACCAACACTCAAATGGATATAATTGGTCTAACGCCACACGAACAATTTTAAGAGAAGTAATTGGAGTATATTTAGCATCCAAAAATACCAGAAAAATGGGTGCATCTCTTCAAACTCATTACCGGTAGCATCATAAAAGAAAATCCATTAATACTAAATGAGCATCTAAATGCGTTAAACACATTTTTATATCAGCCTAAAAGTTTAACTTTATCTACAGGGCATCATACATTGGCTAAGCTGCAATTATGCTAGGAATGAGTAATAGAACATTTTGCTTAGGCCAGGTTAATGAGATACATGGATATTAAGGAAAATAATTTCACATCTAGATGTCTCTTTACTAAGAATTCATATCCAATGAGCGATGCAATTTGAAGTAACAATGCTTGAGCAAAACACATTACATGGGCAGGAACGTTGCACGTTTTAACATAGTGTACAATTAACGAGCCCAGAGTTAGAAGATTGACCGACGCCTTCATTTTGTCCCAAAAATATAGTAATGCTGCATAAAATATATTACAAGATGACAGGGAAACCCAAATTATGTCATTATCAGTGACTTAAACAATGACTTTGACATTAAAATTAAAGAAATCGAAAAAACACCGAAAAAAGAGGTTAATAAAGTTCTTTCTTGCACGCATCACCAATGAATGAACAAAATCAAAGAAAAAATAAGGCATTCCGTTTACGTGCTTTTTCACTTTTCTATTCCTAACATATTTCTTGGCTAGTGCCTAATTGTAAGACACATATTGGTACAATATCCACAGCAGCCAGTCGCATGGCATTCGGAAGCAAGGATCGGATCTGATACTTACCACAGGTACGCAGAATACTGGAAATCGTCTCAGAAAATTCGTTAAATTAAAATGATTGTTTCAACTTTAGCGTGATGGAAATAAGTTGGACTTTCATATCATTTCCGGTCACAGAGTGACTTAGGTGATAATCGCATAAACCAAAGAATTACTGCTACTCTCAGATTAAAGAGTCTCTATTGAAATAAAAACTAACGTTATCATTACGATTGATTATTTACAGTGTTCTGTATGTTAAGGGTTATCCTTTAAGTTTCTTTATCTTGAACGATATTAACAATCAAAGATACCAATTTGTACTCTTAGATCACCAACACTCTTAATTGCCCTCTAGAAAGAGCTTATTGCCTCTCCAGTTTTTCTCCTTTAAGTGTAAGGTACCGTATCGGGGATTTCAAATAATATTTGGAATTTATTAAATTCTATCGTGAGATTGGTTAGAATTTTCCTGTGAAAAAACAGATAATTAATTTGCTGGACCCAATTGACTGCTAGTTTACTTTCGCCATTGATGGGCCAACAGTTCAAGATTACATATAAAAATAAATATTTTCATTCTTACTGCGTAACGAAAGTTGAAATGGCGATGATCGTTCGGTTGTTTTAATTTGTTTGATAAAATATTTGACAAATTTTACCGCGATCTCGGTTTACTTTTCATATTGTATACTCTATATGCCTGGAGTCTTGAATATTCGATAAGATTAGCAAACATCTTATTTTCCGCATACATCCGTGTTACGACAAGTAAAAACGTAAAACTTTGCATAAAAAAACCAATTGGGCGATCTTAAAAAAATCTGTCTAAACTGGTAATCTTGCAGGGATAGGAGAATTCAAATAATATGGGAGGGAAATATAAGTGGAGCCCATAGATCAACTACAGTGCCATGGAACGCCAGGATATACCAGGGATTTGATAACTCAGCATGCTCAGACATACCGATAGATGGGGAATATCTTTCAGACACCTAAGATCCCAGCACCTTTACCTCACTGGTCATTACCACAAGGTCCCCGCTGCAGCAATCTTGCTTTGACAATCGAGCTTCAAATATTTCCGCCACCCACCTATTCGATGCTTCTTAACTTCAAAGCCAAATGAAAAAAAATTAATGCAATTTGTCAACTAGGGGCAGTGAACTACAAATTTTTATTTTTTTTTCACTTGAACAAACTCCTTTACAGCCACTAAGGTATGCAACATAAATGAGATTCATTCGATATTTCTTCGTTTAATTTCTTCAAAAAATATTATATTTTCATAATTTTCTGAGATAAATACACCTTATTAAAAAAGATGTTTAAGTCTCACGATTTAAAAAAATCACTTATAATTATATCACATAAACGCAAGCTACATTAGGTACCAACGTGAAAGAGAAATATAAAACGATCTCGTTTTCTTTGCCTACCCTTAAGTCAATGATGGCTCGAGAACAAAACTAATACTGCGTTGGGCAATAATAATAATAATGTTGTCCTTATTGAGCGACATTACGTTTATCTAGTCCTCTCTTACATATAACTTATTTTACGTCACACAAACAACAATGTCCTGGATAGAGATAAGTCCACCCATTCGGGACCTGAACCCACGACCCTCAGTTTAGCCGACGAGGACTTTACCCCGCCGCCACCGGAGGCGAATAGGTTTATGTCATTAAGCCAATTCTTGTACTAGGTGTTTTCAATCAATTTGGCACCAGATTCGGAGTCAGAATGAACAATTTCAAGATCTATTTTTGGAATTGTACCAAGATTACTGTGCAATGACATCAAGGTTAAGTAATTGGCGCAGAGTATGTGAGAGGCATAGAATCAGGGCACTGCCTGACTCCCCCATTAAGTTCTGAACCTATGGCACATCTCATGAGATATGATATTCCGTTTCCAGATTGGTCAGACATGAATGGCGACATCGATAGTAGATAAATACGTCTGCTCTGCGTACATAAAACCTAGATAGTGGCGTTATAACAGTAAAAATATAGTTTCATTTTTCAAATGGACTTTCATGGATGGAATGGCTGTTTTAAAGAGTTTAAACGTATCCGACTATGTTTAAGCTACTTATTTCTCTATATTTATCCACACACAGGTAGCAACATGAGAGTTCAAATACCCTCGCTCATTTCTTGCTTACAACGACACAAAATGCCATTGGGCTGTAAACGTGGTAATGGTTTATGGATACAGCCGTCCACATATTGACTAAACAACTACGTGAAAAAGTCGCTATGTAGAGGGTTCCGGTGTACAGGCAATGACGTATGTTACCGGTAGCTTTGCGATAAATAAAACAAGGAAAAAGGAAGACATAGAAACCTGGCTAGAAAAGAGCGACTTCAATCGCGACTCTGTATACGCGCTAAGCCAAACAAGACTCCCCGTGCTTTGAAAAATAAAGGCAGGAGAATGTCAAATGACAACAAACGGCCAATTAGTGCTGACATGTCCCTCGAGCAAGGGTGCATAGATAACGACTGAAGAACCCCTGACAACGTTCTGAAGAAGATGTAAGTGTCATCAATCGAAACGTTGGCAGCAGCTAAACACGTGACCCAGTGAGATTGCCGAGAACGCCTTCCCATATGCGAGCCATGCTTGGTAATAGAAATGTCTCAGTGAACACAGGACAGCACGTTTCATGAAAAACATTAAAGCAGTATGACTATTATTTCACAAATTTGTTTTGCTCTCCTCTAATATAATCCTAAAATTCTCTTTACGTAAAGGATGGGAGAAAAAGTGAAAAGGCATGAGGTTAAGGAGGGGGAAAGGATCGTGCTCGTTATGTTAGTAATATGGCGGAGTGTAAAAGAGGAATAATAATATCTTTCCCTTTCTCTCTTCCCCCCTTCACTCTTGTTTCCCGTTCTGCTCCCTGGTCCCTGTGACTTCCTCCCGCCAAACACGCCCCCCCCTCCCAAAAACCCTTTATCCCTTCACGGTCGCCCAAAAATGGGCCCCCCTCTTATTTTTTTTATTTCGACCGGCGCAACCCGTAATGAGGGCAAAACTTCTCTCCCTTTGCGCTAAGGGATGAATGAAAAGGCGTTGCGGGCGGATTTATTCTGTTATTTTTTTATATTTCTTCTCTTTCCCATACACACGGATGGGATAGTGACGCAAGAGAGGGAGGTGGAGGTGGAAAGCAAGAGACAAAAGATAAGCGGAATTATAACGAGGGGAAATGTAAACGTGGATGCTTATATAATGCGAGAGAGGATTTAGATGAGGGAGGTGGGGCTGGGGGGAATGACGGCGGAGGAAAGAGAAGGAAGACGCATGGAGAACATCACATGTGTGCGGAGAATGGGAGAGAAAAACATGTCGGGAAATTTTCGATAAAAATATGAAATTTTAATGCTTTTTAAGTAAGTATGTATCATTTACAGGAATCAATGAAAATAAAACCTTTCTGAATTCGCATTTTGTCGGCGTAATACCAGAATAAGCAACGAAAGACATGTAACATTTAAAAAAGTTTACGGAATCAAGAATTAAATTAAATAAGGCCAAACATTAAAACTGCTGTTTTATGGTTATGAAATAAAAGTCCAATAATACGAATAATTCTACTTCATAGTTATAAGATACTTCCTCAAGCTGAAAATAAATTTAATACTGGTAAACCATTCCTTAGTAAGTAATTACCCTCCGCTTGTATGTCATTCTTTCTTGATGCGATAGCATTTAAAGAAATCTAAAGATAGTGTTAGAGAGTTCGATTTCTGGTGAAAATCAACCAAGTAATATCTGTTTAAATCATCTGACGGCAGAGATGAAGCAAACAATTTGCTAAAACTAGGGGACAAAAGTTTTACAACTGCTACTGGACTCTGCAAAAAATCATCCTAACTAAATATTATCAATAAAAACAAAGATGAATACTTACAAAACTTTAATGCAGCCAGTTTCCCTCCGAGACATGTATTTGAAAATATAGTTCGCAGAACATTAATGGTACCAATAAAAGACGGCTATTAACGCCGTATTAGAACAAAAAATAACTACGAGAACTTTTTCCCAATCCTGAAATTTTAGCCATAATTACATCAAGACGACTGTGGTGGGTCGGCTACGTCTACAGACAAGAAGAAGAAACAATGCTGAAAAAATTTGTAACAGAAAGACCTGATGGAAAAAGACCCTTGGAAAGATCCAGACTGAGGTGATAAGGTCGATTTTAATAAGAGATAAGAAAGATTGGAAGCTCAAGGTCGACAATGGACGACAGAGAAAGATAAAGTAAACATGTTGGTGAGGCCAAAAACTATTCGATTTGAGTGCCCATGGAATATAGTAGGTTTCATCAGGCGGAATGTCTAAAGACTCGTAGCACAAGGCATATACAGATAATATATATAATTGCAGGAATTAATTACTAAGTTACAATTTACCAAAAAAATACCAACATTTTACCCAACGGTGGGTTGACTGATGATTCCCATATGACGTTACTTTAATTTTTGTTTTTAGCCAAAATAAGGTTATTATAAGTATGGAATAAAAGTATTTGATGTAGAGGGGAAAAGGAGTTGTATATAAAAACTGGACGATGTTATTTCCAAAATCTTAGATAAATGAGTCAAAAGGTTCAGACTATTTCGTGCAAATCATTGGATTGAGCACAACACAAATTGCATTTTACATAGCCCTAAATTAGCTATAAAAACATATTTTAGCATATCTTTCGTCACAGTCAGCATTCGAATGTATACCCTTTGGATGGCTATTAGACGGTTTCATAATTTTCCAGGAAATGCTTTAAACATTTTACCATCAGAAGTTTGCCAAACATTTTTAAGTACGAGTATAATTACGTTGGAAATACAGAGTGTCAACTCCACGCATACAAAGACCTTGGTACTCACCATAGTAAGCGAAAACTGTTAATGGTGTATGCCTCTGAGGGTAAATTCAAATGTGAGTGCACTGATACAAACTAATCGTGACAAACGTGGGCCACATAAGTGATTGTGGTTGTCAGATTCGTAAGTTTGTATCTTGTTCGCATTTCGTTTATGAGTGGTTGCGTTGAAAATACATATAGAGTGGACACACTTACTGGAATAAATACGGAAATGACAATAAATTTAGCCATTCTTCCAACCCTTTCATACACCGTATGGCGTCAATCTTCTACTTTCATACTACTGTCCATTACGACTACAATCCATTTCCTAATCACCATATATTTACGATTACAATAAGACATTTACCTTCCCAACTTTTAGTTTATAGCGCTCCTTATTACTGATTGATGATAAATTATTCAAACCAATTACCACTTCTAAGTCAGGTACATGGATATAAAGCGCAATATACCCATATATTTCGGCTCACCAGTAAACGGCTCTCATCCGGATAAATGAAAAAAGTTAAATTTAATTACTCTGGAAAAATGAACTCAATGAATAAAGAATCGTAATGGTTCATTGCAGTAGTAATTAAGTCAGCCAAATATTACCAATTAGAGATACGGAAAATACACATTTAAGAAAGCGGAAGAAAATAAGCTAAAAAAATGGATGAACAGAAACAACCTTATCCGAAACTGGCATTATCAGAATCCACTGTCTCCCATAAACTATTGTAAACATCTAAGCGGAAATTTGAGATTTAGCATGAGCAGCTGAGCACACACTGTTTCCAAAAGAGGGGAAAAAATAACAACATTAACCTCACTGTATCCCAATAAATTAAATGCCTAAAAAGAAATTTGAGACAAATCATGAGCATTTGAGCATACGCCGTTTGCAGAGGAAAAAGGTAAAACAACATACCTCGTTCCACTCAATTCCACTTTACGTGAGCTCTGCTTGGAAAAGTTTCTTCTTGTCCCTTTTTCTAAAAATGTGTCGTATTTATAAAGAGATGAAAGTTTCTGATAATGGTACCATTTATCCGTGTTTAAAGAACTATGGCCGTTTAAGGTTTTCCTGAATAACTGGATTAAAACAACTCATTTCCATTCCGAATACACTTAAGATAATTTGGTAACAAAGTTGACTGTAAACTCCATTCAACTGCGCCTGGATGCAAATCCTCTTGAATGGTAATTATAGCCATAAATATGGCTCAAGCAGTTCGAGGCTAAGAAAAAAAATATGCCCTAATTTTTTTCTCAAAGATAACATGGGAATTCTTTGTATGTACGAAGAAAAAACCATAAAAATGAGTAGGCAACATCAAAGCAATAGATTTCACGCCCTCAATAAAAAGACGAAACCCAAGAATAATTCATATCATATACCATCACAGTTTTAGATGCTTATTAAAAGGTTAAACTTATATAGATACCGCCATCTGAAATCTGCACCTGACGTCCCATTATTCCGTAGGAAATATGTCCATTATTTTAAAATCTACGCTAAATTGGGTGTTGGTGTTTTGGAATTTACTTTTTAAACCTATCTCGCGTAAAATAATTTTTCACCTTATGAAGTGGTGTACGTGGTGTAAATCGATAATTTTTCAAGATTTAATCTACCCTCCTCTTTCTTATAAGATGAAGAAGGAGCGCTAGTTTTGCAAACTGGGCACCTCGGGAGAGAAGTCCTCATGAAAGAAGATCGCCAGAGGCTTTTCCTTTCCTAAAGCCATAAGGATTAGATCGAAAAGGAAAGAAAAAGTGGCAGAAGGGAACAGGGGTGGGGAGTCAGTCGTTCGGCAGCAAATCGAGGGTATCGGAAGGTCCGCATTAAGGGAATCAAAAAAGGACCTGCGAAGAGTAGGGAGAGGTAGATGAGCATGGGGTAGTGGAAAGAAATGAGCACTTACAGAAGGATGGAAGGGATGAGTTTGGAAAGTTAAGAGGAGCATAAGGAATGGGGCGGAAAGGTTAAGGCTCCGACCTGGGGTGATTCATATACATATATATATCCCGAGTCGTACATTGAGACGCAGCAAAAGAAATCCATCGACTCTGAAAGTAATTCCGAAAAGATGATATAAATGGTGGATAGCAAAATGTGCGGGGAAGGGGGCTCAAACTTTTTAAGGCCGTTTAATACGAGTCTCACCACAAATTTAATACAGACTACAAATTATTGGGTTATAAGAATCTCGTAAAACCGTTTAAAAACACTCTATTATTTTTTCAATCCCTGACTCATTAATTCACTAAACCTATTGCCTTTGTGAACCCTGGTCATTGAATCATCTTTAGAGCTTTTTCGATTTTACGAAACCTAACCACTTGTTTGGTCCAGGAATGCACTTTGCACATACCGGAAAAGTATCACGGATAAAATCATAACTTTTTGTGATAAAAATAAGGTTTAGTATATATGCCCAATAATATAGTTTCTACAATGCTGTATTAATTTTTGTTTTGAGCTGTGAAAATTGATTCTAACGCACTGAACATTTTCGCCTTTTCAGAATGGTGATTCTTGGTATTTTGCCATTGGACTAAGCTTCAAAACTTAAATACCAGCGTTGTAAATCGTGATTGTGTTAGTTAATTAATCAAAGATTCTAATTTCTAGAATCTAAAAATATCAGTGAAAAAAGGCTCCATCAAAGACACAAAAATTGTGTTTAAATTGGATTGGCCATTTTGACAGAATAAATGGAAGTCAAACATAAAACAAAATAGAAAATTAATATAGCATTGAGTGGTGTGTGAGGAAAGTACAGATAGGAGAGTGGAGGCGATCTTGAGTGGAGATTCTTGAGTGGAGGAATATTATGAGTTTACAGAACAAGGACAGGTGTATTAAGCAATGCATGTCTCTGTCAAAAAGCAAAAGAGATGCTCAAGTTTTGAGCGTAAATTATATCGAAACGATATTGTCTATTGGAAATACCACCAATATCCAACTCTGTAGACGGTGCCTACCCCAAAAATGGGAGGTATGAATGCATTACTTGCAGAATAATGTAACTGTTGTTTATCAGTAAAGGCCTTATTTATATGCGTAAATTTACCGTTTAAATCCATAAAGATGTCTGAAACTCAATCTTAGTTTATACATAATGGATAGAATTGGATAATTACCGCAAAAGAAATGGAGAGAAGAGAAATTTTTGTACGCAGGAAAGATAAATACTTTATAAGCCAGTTCTACTCCGGCCAATAGTGGTCATGAGAGGAATTAGCTCTATACAGTGAAAATAATCCGCGAAAATATTGTGTAGCGAGATTATCATGATCTATTTTGATTTGCTTTAGCAGAGTCTAGAAATAACTGTCATTAGCATAAGATTATCACATAAATGGTACACTTGATGCTTCATTTAGTGCCAAGGTCAGAAGTGGTGACAGTTTGCATTTCACTTATATCGCTTCATCGTGAACAAGGCAGAAACATTCAAATGCGCTGCCATAAAGGTAGTTTTTTTATCGAGATGACGCTCAACCTATACTTCAATGAATTCTGCCTCATAATAATGAATAAAATCTCATCTTTATAATAAAACCAAAATATGAGCCAATAGCAGCACTACATTTTGAGATAATTTCAAAAATAACTAGCCAATTTCCGAAGGATTTTACACTACTTATGCGCTCTTGAGACTTGAGTTTGAAAATTATTTGTCATGATGAAAGGTTTGCTTCTCAAATTTAATAATTCATACTTCACATGCTTTCACTTGGTCAGTGTGTCATTGGTAAAAGGATTGTTTGTGTTGAATACATGGTACTAAGTTTACTAAGTACTAAGACGTGAGATTTACAGAAAAAAAAGAATGAATTCAAAATTGTTGTGAAAGAGAGCAAGGAAAGAATGCGTGCGGATGAAGCTAGGAAGATGCAGAGCGATTTTGAAAGCAATAAAAAGCTGTTTTGGAAGTGAATAAAAGGGCTAATATTAGTGAAGGCAGAGGAATGAATGCGGTAAAGAACAAAATAAAGAGGTCATGTGGGACGAGAGCAATATTAGGGACTGCTGGAGGGAGTATTTTGAAGAATTTTACAATAATGTTGCAGGCGCTGAGGTTGAGCCTTGCAAAGCAGTATGCAAGAATGTGATGATGGAAAAGGAGATCAGTAGAATGAGGTCATAACGGCTGTGAGAATATTGAAAAATGGAAAGACTGCAGGTATAGATGGGATATCCAGTGAGATGAAAAAGTGTGGGTGTAATTTACTCATTTTTCGGCTATGTGAACTATATAATTTATGCTAACAGGTTTCCGATGTTCCTTTCGATTGGAAGAATGCAATCATCGTTCCATTGTACAAAGGGAGGGGAGGAAAGATCAAAAAGAATAATTATCGGGCCATTAGTATATTGCGCGTTCCGGGAAAAGTGTTCAGTAAAATTTTAATCGAAAGTGTGAAGAATATTACTTCTGACAGAATATGGGGTGTGCAGTGTGGGTTTATGCCTCGGAGAGGAGTGACCAGATTTTTGCGCCTTAGCATGTGATAGAAAAATGTATGGGTGCTCGAAAGAAAGTGTATTGTGCGTTTGTTAATTGGGATGAGACATATGACAGGGTAAATAGAAAGAAGTTGTGGGAGATTTTGAAGGACTATGGAGAGAGTGGGACAGTTATTGAATGTTATAAAGGAGTTTCATGATAATAGTAAGGCGAATGAGAGAGTTAACGAGGTTCTAAGTGATTGATTTGAACTAAAACCGGTCGTAAAGCAAGAATGCGTAATATCACCATGGCTATTTAATGTATTTATGGATAAATGTGTCAGAGACGCATGTAGTGAAAACGACGGTGTTTTGATTAGAAATATACACGTGCGAGTTCATATGTGAATGATGCTGTTTTGATTTCAAAGAGCCAACAGGGATTACAAAAACTGCTAGTTTAGTTTTGTGAATAAACAGAGAGAATGGAATTGAGGGTAAACGTGAGCAAGACTGTAGTAGTAGTTTTTGATAATGAGAATGGGGAGAATAATTGTATGATGAGGGCAAATGGTGAAGTAATTGAACAAGTGGATGATTTTTTGTACTTAAGTAAGATATTTACGAAAGATGGACGGATAGATGAGGAGATTAAGAGACGTGCGAATGCTGAAAGGGAAGTAGTAGGTAGCCTGTGGAGCATCTTAAGGAATGAGTGCCTGTCTAAGGAAGCAAAATATTCTATGTAAAAAAGTGTACTTCTCGCCACTTTGTTATATGGTAGTGAAACACGGGTATTATCAGGATAAACATAAAAGGACACTAAACGCCGTGGATATGAGTCATCTGAGGATTGTTTGCGGCAAAAGTAGGATGGATAGAGTTAGGAATGAGTGGGTAATAAATGAATGTGGGTTAGATGCTCCAGTGATGGACATATATAATAGGAGTGTGCTTCGTTGGTTTGGTCATGTTGAGAGAAAGGATGAGAGTCAAATAAGGAAAGAAATATATAGGAGTGAAATGAATGGTGCGAGAGGTAGAGGTAGGCCGAGACAGTTGTGGTTGATGTGGTTGAGGACATTTGTCAGAGAAGTAATATTAGAAGTCTTACAAACAGCAAGAATTAAACATGTTGCATGACCTGATGTAAATTTGATCAGGTTTGCAGATTTATAGCATCCTCTTTTAATCAGAAACGGGTGTTTATGTAGATTTTATATATTTTTATGACATTTTATTCACATTCATGCTCATTCCAGTACTCTACCGGCTAATTGGAAGCTTTTTGGTCATTGCGTATTCAATCGTCCAAAATCTGGCATATCGTCCGGTTTTCCCTCCAATGGATGATCCGCCATTAGGTCACTCTCAAAATCCACACGTCGCCATACTCTCCTTATTTTACTAGTTTGGAATAAAAAATGACTCAATCTAACACATAGAGTTGTCATAATGTTTTGAGTCTAAGATAATAATTTTCCGTGTATTGAACATAAGTAAATTCTAAAATCATATTCGGGTTGCAGGAAACAAATACTACATAAAAAGTACGTAAGGATCTAAAAATTTGGCCTCTCTCTACATTCCGGCGTTCTATAGTTATTAGGTTGAATAGATATGGCGATGACGTAGGATCATAACGGGCAGGAGATCGAAGGAAGCATCAGGAAATAAGGGGGGTAGCAAGGTAGGGGGCATGAAACCATGGAACTGGTACATGACGCAGATTGAGTAAAGGAAACGAGTGAGGAGATAGTGGTGGGTGTGTGCGTGTAAGAGAATGAATGTGCGTGTGGCTTGATACAAGCACTCATCAGGGAGAAGGAATGAGAGAGCGAGAGAGAGAGGAAAGGATGTTTCGTGCAAGGAAGAGTGGTGGGAGACTGAGGGAGGGTCTGAATGGAGTGGGGGGGAGAAGGGGAAGCTGGAATTTTTGACGGGAGAAAAAGACACGGTGCAGGAAATGATGGGAAGATGTACGAGGAGCAGGCGCCGGA
Organism: Ceriagrion tenellum; assembly: GCA_963169105.1. Classification (NCBI taxonomy): domain Eukaryota; kingdom Metazoa; phylum Arthropoda; class Insecta; order Odonata; family Coenagrionidae; genus Ceriagrion; species Ceriagrion tenellum. The sequence continues at coordinate 96,503,954 of OY720643.1, forward strand.
GAAGGGAATGGATGAAGAAAAAGAGGCAGAACATTGGAAGAAAAAAATATCGACGATAAAAAGGTGAAAAATTCTTTTTTTTTCCACTTCAATGTATCACGCTCCCAGCAATGGCACGCTGAAAAGAATCTGCTGATGTTCTACCTCATCAGGCGACACGCATCAAAACAATTTGATGAATCCGGAACCGCGCAGATGCCATCATTAACCTTTTTCTACACAAAATTGGGTAGTAAACTAATTCGACTTTTAATACTCTTCGTCGGCGAGCAGTTTAAGCCGAGGAAACATTTTATAACAATATTATCCTTAATGAGAAATTAGAAAAGATAACTGCTTGTCACCCAATATAATAAATATAGCCTTCTATTCGTTGGCGAGATGTTTGAGTTGAGGAAAGATTACCTACTTATACCCTAAGTAATGAAAAATTAGAAATGAGAACTTTTTGACACGGATTATTAATAAGATATGTTCTTCAAATTGAGGAATCCAATAAGATGTAAAACATGAGAGAATAGACTATTCCTAGAAAAGTAAGAGCTCTATAAAAGCATAAAGTCCTTGTAATCACAGGTCGTTTAATTTTGCAGGTCATATTTAAAATCATTTTAAAAAGTGTAATGTAATATTATTATGAGGACCAAACCAATATCAGGCTTCGCTGAATAAATTGCAACCTTTCTTACAAAACAGTTCCATTAAATTCATTCGATACCATTTGATATATGGACTCATAACTTATGCCTAGAAAAAACATGTTTCCTTTTGTCTCCCTGTGAACTTTCCATTGAACTCAATTTCAAGCCTTAATATTTTCTAAGTCTGTCCATTATAGATTATTCCACTCCATAAAGGCAGCTTCCTATGCTTTTCAAACTTGATAAGTTGATCTCTTTAACAATCTTATGTTCAATAACCCATGAAATTACTGATGTATTAAATGGCAATGTAAAGCCCAAAAACAGTTCACATCAACTATTGGCGGGGAAAAAGTCCAATATTTAATGTTGAATAATATTAATGCAATCTTAGCCTGTTTATTGTACCTGTAGTTTAAGACTTAACTAACGCAATACAAGAATCAATCCTGTAAGACTGTAATTCCATTACATCCTATATTTTAAGTCACGTTTGCAGGATTAGAAGATAAAGAATGAAATGACGTTGGGAAAGAGGTTTAAGGGTATATTAGAATTGAAAAGAGAAGTCGTCGCGGCGATCTGGGAAGGTGGTCGACCATTTCTGACGTGACGGAAACGTACGGAGGCACACAGCTTTTATCCGTGTTCCTGAAAGGGGATATTTTTGTGATAAGGGTCTACGGAAGTATTAAATAAAGTTATTGTGTGTCGCATAGTACCTGTTAATTATTTAGCATGATTGCCAAAATATAAATTACCCGGAAAAATACTGGCAAATATTTCTTTGATCCGGGTTTTCATGTTCTATTTGAAGGTTGCAAAGTGTGATGAATATTCTGAAAATAAACCAATAAATTCTAATGTTATTGTTTCCATATAATTGGTTACCGTTTACGTAGCGTGATCGTTTTATTATGAGTCACTCTTTAATGGACTTAACGTCTGTAGACAGTGCCGTCCTTGTACGGCTACAGTAATAGATTACACTGTATCAAATAATCAAGTTGACAATTTATATCTAATCAGATGACATTGATTGTTCTCCCATCCTTAATGTATCAACAAACAACGGCAGTGTTTAGCATCCAATCCGAGAAACAGAATAACATTCCTAGTGCACCGCGCATACAAAACATTCAGTATGAATGGAATTATTCGCGGATATCTTCCACAACCATGTGCCTCTTATGGGATGATCTGTAATATATACCCAAACTGAATGTAGAAACAGGAATTCCTAGCAAACTTTTAGTCTCACGCTATTTTGATGTGAAATGTAATATGCATGAAAAGATATCTCATTTCATTTAATTCTATATGCTGATAACGAATCTGATTTTACCTTTTAAAACTTTACGTCATTTTGAAGATACATTCTGTAAAGTAAAAAACGTAAATCTAATAAGTTCTAGTGCTCTATGGTTTTACAAGTCGACAGCAGGGTTAGCAGCAGCAGCAGCTTAGTAAATTTTTCTTCAGCATTATAATCGACAACACTCTCTTTGTAAATATAGATATTTTGAGTCAATATTATTTTTAATATAATTAATAATACTAAATAAATAAATGACTTCAAATTCTTAAAAGGCAAATTAACATAAATAATCTACAACGATTAGGAGGTTTACTATTACTATTTTGTCAATATGAGTTTAGAGCTCCAAATACATTTGAAGATATATTTTTCAACTCTTACCGAATTTATCTAACACAAATTTTTAAATAAGATTATCCCTGATCAGAAAACCGAAATTATTAAGATGAGGTGCCTTTTACATCATTTAGTCTTACACAAAATTGGAAAATAGTGTGCTAATGCTATTTTAGTTCCAAATAAGTGCCAGTTGGGAGTCTAGAAATTATATTCTTAATAACAACGTATGCGGATAGAAATAAATGCAAGATAAGGGGAACTCTTGACAGTGTTAAAACCATTTTATTATCAATAAATATCAGTAATTCTGTTAAGAAAGATCATACGGAGAAATTGGCGAAACTTTTACTAGAGTAGGTCTGCTACAACACTTACCCAGTATGTGTATGCATTCATGTTAAATGACAATGGATCCGATACAGATCTATGTTATGTCGACCGAATTTCAAGAACAGATGTGACCAGCGCAGCATGCAAGAGAAATATGCCTGAACTTTATTGATACGAGTAAAAGCAAACTTTGAGAGAATTTTTTGCAACTGAGAACGTTCCACTTAAAATATTGATAGTAGCGCATATTGAATAAATCAACAGTAAGCCGAGGATTCCATCCGGAGAATATCAAAGAAATGAAATGGGAGAGAAATATAAAAAGAAATATCAAAACGCTTTAAGAGATACATGGATTAAAAACTGAAAGTAAAAGCTTTGTAAAGCAAAAACATTTAGAAAGGAGACACCTCTTTGCTGAAGTTGCATCTAGAATGAAATGAATTCTTTCCAATGCGCGGAAAACGAAAAGAAAATATATGCATGACAGACTTTGTGAATGAAAACTCTCGCGTGATAGACGCATGATAAATGTACACCTAGAGCATTTTTCGTGATTAATAGAACTTTTTAAAAAACATAGCAATATCATGTCATGTTTAGCTCTATTATTACTTTGTTGATTAATTATTAATGCTTGGTGGGCATGCAAACGGAATCTCGATATAATATCATTAGTGGATAGACTCATTTCTCCTCACAGAATATAGTCAATTGAAACTTAAAGAATAGTATGGTCTGTAATGTTACAGTAGAAAATGGAGATATTGTAGAGAAAGTTAAGGTTTTATGTAAATGAATCGTATTCAAAAGAATACCTTATATGAGAGTTAGCCAGCATTATGTATATGAGTAGTAGTAAGGATGCATCTCAATGCGTCCCGCTCAAATGTAAAAATTTCTGACGAAAAGACAGAAGTGATATTACATTTATAAAATAGGCCCCTACAAAACGTTAGGTAATACAACATTTTTACTAAATTTCCTCTTTCAGGTACGATAAGCCTTCCTTAAAAAATAATAACCTTAGTCACTTTAGACCTTGTATGTATGTCGAATACATATTTTTGCTTTAAAAAGGCTCAAATGATATTGAAAGTAAAGGAGAATAGGCAGTTCAAATTTAAACAACCCTCAATTAAAATTATACGCGGAAATATCCATTAAATGCATATTATTTTCATTCTATATGATTTAAAATGAATATATCTGCAGAAATAACCAGTCCTCCGATTTTTTTACGTCAGCATAACCAGACAGTGCCAACTTTGAAACGATTGATACCCAGGGGCCTATCTAACATGCCTATATCCCTAAATACGATATCAAGTAGCTGTCAAAGGTTAAGATAACAGGTTGAGTCAATTAAACGTAGAGTAAAGTAGAAATCAGCCTCAGATTTGGGGTCTCAGAGTGTATCAAGGAAAACCCAAACTTCCGCACTCAAGGACCTAGTTAAGGATTCAGAGATATTGCACATGTATCTCTAAAATTATGAACGATTAAAGTATATCTATAATATACGTTAATTGGAGAGCTACTTGAGGCCCTGATACAATCTAATATAGAAAAATAATCATTCATTGCACTAATAAATACATTATCTCAATTCTGTTAGAATCGTTCCAGGGGTTAGGAGGTCTAAACAATTCAAGCATTCTCGTTCATGCATAAAGAGGCTGTTTAATTTAGCTGCGTCTGTTTTTTACCCCTGTTGCCGCAAATAATGAAGTAGAAATAGGCCTAGAAAATAAAACATCCGGAAATGAAACGTGTAAATATTTTAAGATGTATTTAGTAATTCCTGGGTCCATTTATCTCTTTCCTGATTACCTCACGCTCCCAAAAGAGCTATTTGTTAATGCGTGTCTTATTGAAGTCACAACCTTCATTCCCATGAGCGTAGAATATTCATGACTCGGGCATATTTTTAACATACGAGTGAAATAAACGGCTGCGTTAGATTAGAAACAGGGCTGAGCCGCAAGGGGCTCGGAATATAAGAAACGGGTTCTCTCTCGCCTCAAGGGAAAGGAGAACTCACAAGAGAAACGCGGAAAATGGAAAGTTGAAATGAAAAAGTTTTTGAATCAAGCAATTAATTCTTAACGAGCAAACTTTTTTGTAAGGTTTGAACATGACTCAGGGACCCTTTTTATCCCCGCCTTCATTCCCCACGGCCAGCTGTCTCTCCATTCCAGTTTCAGAAGGTCATTTACATCACTTCGTGATAACATATCTTTCCAAGATTTAAGGCATATTTTCATCCTTACGACCGTTTCCCTTAGTTATTTAGTGATCTGAATGGTATTTGGGAACCAACGGAAGAGTAAAGGTACCATTAAACATTTTCGCCCGTTCTACTTGGGCGGATTTTTTCTTATGTTCCCGCCGGTGGAGAGAAAATCCACCATATTTACTAAATAAAAATCTGATAAAACCAATTTTTATTGTGCCTCGCATAACACAAAGCTTCTTTAAATCTATTAAAAGTGTCACTTTCATTTTTAATCCTTCTTTGCTTGACAAAAAAATTGTAAAATTGTAAATTTAGACTGAAATCAAGCATACGGGAATAATTTTAGTAACACACAGCCATAAAAACCTTCTCCGTCAAGCATTCAATAAAAAGTTTGGAAAGCATAGGCTGATGGATTATTTAATCGAAACTCAAAATTATTTTAACAGTACAAGCGATAAAAAAGTTTACAATTTCTAGAACACAATTACTCATTTCTTGAAGGATTAGCAATTGGTTTATTGATTTTTGAAGAATGATATCTGAAGAAATTCCCTGTAATTGCTCACCTTTTTGCCATTATCTTGGTCATGTAGCAATTTGTAGCACTCACGTGAATTTTAATCAGTTCAATAGATAATGCTTGACATCCATTAATGTAAATTTCTGTTTACAAAATGGTATCAATATTTTAATTTAGAAACCAATGAATATTCTTAAGAGTATAGTACCAACTCTTACTTGATTCTAAAACGATGATATATTCCTCGATGGCTTAAAATAAAATTTATTTTTACAAATGAAATTACCTTGTTCGAATAATTATGAAAAAGAATGCTATATTTTCAAGCGTGCAGACATGGGTTTTGTATTCATTTTCATGTTTTTCTTGATTAAAATGTTCATTAAAATGATATCTCAGCCCCAAAAATTCTCAGGAGTCAAGACGGTCATGAAATTGTACATTAGAGAAACAAAAATCAAATACAAGAAGACACTATTTATTCATTCAGTCAAGAGATGTCTAATATGTCAAGAGATTGCAATTCAGCAGCAAGCAGCAGGAGCAATTACAGCAAATAATTTAGATGAATGGAAGAAACAGTTCTGGAAAATCACTGCTTTTATCATCGTGAGAAAATTTAGAATTCATGTTTAAAAATCACCCCTTAGACTTATTTTTTATGTATAAAATCAAAAAAAGACCACGTAGCAACCTTGAGGCTCTTTAGTCTTTCTCAAATGATTTTAATGCTCCTTACCGCTAACATTTTTACCGCTACCATATCATTTTTCACGATTAAATCATTAATCAGTACATCTATTATATTTTTATTTTAATTTCACTCTTTCAGGTCCTCATTCATGTTTCTGAAATTCAAGACTTTGCTATTGCATAAAATGTTTGTTTGTTATATACATGTGTGCAAAATTCTAGTGTGGCGATGTTCAGCAGTCACCTTTGGCTGGTGGTTGAACATCGTCACCCCGATTAATCCCACCTATCGTCCCTTGGTCCATTTTGATAGTCTTTTAAAGTTCATAGATCCTACGAAAGGAACCTTAGTGCAAAATTTTCTTTGAATCCACCTGAGGGAGCAAAATTTAATAGCATTCAAATGATCAGAATGACAATTCTTTACACACTGAGTCAAATATTTAGGATTAAGCGGTTGGCGGTTGAACTCTCCAATAGATAGATTACAGTCAGTCACCTGTATTTTCACCAACTTTAATGCCCAATTCCATCAACAGAAACAACTAAGTGGAGATATTAGGTCATCTAACTGCTATTTCTTTCGTTAAAATCCTTCTTAAATAGTTTATGAAAATTACGCTGAACGCTAACATTAAAGATAAATGGGTTTTGTTTGCCAGAAAATGGTTTGGTAAAGAGCAACTTTTGCTCTAACGCATTCATTGGCGGTTGACAGTACTCGACAAAAATCGCGTTTAGACATTCAAGTTTGAACACTCTAAGGCTTTGAAAGTTCTTAAGGAAGAGTTTTTCTTGCCCATTTATATAAAATTAAAAAAAATACTTGTGCTTGCACTTCGTCGTTTAACCTTGCATTTATTACACAATTGTGTCTTTTTGTCACATTTTCACTTTCCAATCTTTCCAAGATTTTGCAACGAGTGGGTAAGTTGCTGAAGGGATTGTATGCAACTAATACAAGATCTTTTAGAACATTTTTCTACTTTCTCACTGAATCTCTTAAACAACCATGGATATATCCTATAGCTATCTGCACAACAGAGCGGGTTCTCTTTTCTAAACTCTAAGTCTTTCACACCTGAATTCCAAGGTAAGGACTTTCAACGATAACTAATTTCAGAAAACTTTACGAATTAGTTTGTTAAGTTTTCTGAATTTAGTTTTCGTAATGCTCGTTATGATAATTTTTACCATAACTCAATTTTTCAAAAAGGACAATATATAATAATTTATCATGTTTCCGATTTTTCTACTGTATTATAACACCGTAAACGTATAATTCTTTTACATTACTATGTTTACTTTTGAGATACAATGAGTAAAGATTTGATAATATTTTGTGATTTTAAATATCCATATTTCATTCCAACATTTATTCTTGTCAGTATTCCATTAATTGAGGTTGCGTAAATAGCATGGAAACGAAATAGGACCCAAAAAATAATATCATATTGACATGAAGGACATCAAAAATATTACCCAGAAAAAAATAACTGCGCAAAATTTCTGTCATCTTTTGATGCTCTAAGTTATGCAGTCCTCATGTACTTCCACCACGTTCCTTATGAAAATATAATTATTTTATAAATAATAATCATAAATAAATAGTTCTTTGAAAACTGCTGCTTTCTCACTGCACCAAACTTACCTTCAACAGGTATCTTTCATTTTCTAGGATTAAAACCGACAGCTGGCTGTTGAAGTAAATATCCATGTATAGTAAACTAGCGTGAACATTTACCATTTTTAAAATTATTTCTCACGACAAAAATGAATTGTTGCAAAGCTGTTAGTGAGAAAATCTGTCCTCATTCTCTTTGCCTGAAAACTTTGCGGAAAATCTTTGTGGAAAGACTAAGTTTATTCTTGTAACTATGTATTATAGTTCCCACCTATTCACGCCTCGAACAACGGACTGCCTCCCCATTTAACCAACTCAACAAATGAAAAATGAAAAATGAAAAAAAAGATGAATATCCTCTGAACTTCATTTGCTTTAAGCAGTGGAGGCGGCAGGCAAGAACGACGGCGGAAGCCCCGGGGAACAGTGAATGGAAGAGGATGCTCCGCAAACATCGATTGCTCTCCCACCTACCTACCCACACTCCCACTAACCACCCACCCACTAACGCCTGCACCATTAAGTCCACCGCTTCTAGGGTGGGGGGTAGGATGGGATGGTCGGGGGCGGTGGGTGGGGAGAGGGCAAGAGGCTGGGAGCATCACGCCACTCCCCCTCAAAACCTTTCCCTTCATTCTCCCTCGCGGATGGAGCCTCTATCTCTGGCAACGGCCCTGGCTGACGACATAATTAGTGGGCGAGCCATTAAGGACCCTGGGAACTGAAGATATTTCGCTTCTTCCTACCCTTTCCCTTCCTCTCTTGGATCCAACCTTTTGGCCCGTCCTCTCCTGCCAGCACCACTACATCTCCCGTGCCACTTCCCGGGGCATTTCGGGGCCTCCAAGTACATGACCCGACGCGCAGTAGTTCCGGATTGGAATTTCTTCCCGTCGGTTCCCGGGAATAGTTGCCACCGTTTCTCGAATCCCGAAAAAACGGTATATCTGATCACACATCTCCCAACCATGATCACGCATGCACCAACGATAATAGAAGGACTTCAGTAAGTACACCCTATCTGAGTAGAGTCAAGAGTGATTGTCTCGAAAAAATTCATACTGAATTCGGGGTTCAATTTCTTCCCAACGATTTAGAGGACTGTACATATACAATCACTATTTGAACTCTAAGAAATAAAGTGGGAAATTTGTTCGCAGGAACTTGGTATCGAATCTAAGAAACCTGAATGGAAACTAATTATAAAGTACACGGTAAATATAAAAATAATAGCTTAATTATTTCAAATAAACGTTGCAAAACTGAGCGAAATTGGGAAGCAGCTGTCATGAATTTCAGGCAAGTAAACTGCATAAGAATGATTGCATAGTTTGTAAGAAATAAAGTGATAGAAGAACATTTTATGCTTATATTATTTTTGTAAAAGCTTCCAAAAACTGAGGTATTTTGTATCATTGGAAACAGGAGGATTAGTTTGCAAGAGAAGAATTGTCGGAAAATATAGGAAAGATGGAGTGAGTTGGAGTTAGACTCTAAACAAGTGGCACCAAAGGTAACACAATTTGACATCCCATTTCACAAACGAATAATTAACGCAATCAAGGATCATGATTATACTAAAAAATTTCCACTACTTCTGGGATTTAGATCATAACCCACAGGAATAGAGTTTTTAGCCTCTACACCAACTAGAAGTAGATTCTCGCAGTGAATTCTTTTGCTAATAAATAATTCTATTGGGTGTTGTGTACCCTTCTAGCAAGATAAATATACCTTGTTAAAATAGTATCACCGCGTAAGTAAAATGTGTATGATACTTTGTCAATGTTCAATACGTGTGAATAAATAATTGTTTTAAAGAAATTTGATCAACGAAGCCACAATAATACTGAACTTCAATTTATGCATCGTTGATTTGTTTTGTATACTTCCCATGTTTTATCGATGCGTGTTTCATACGGAGAGGAAGGTTTAGGTTATTTGGTCCACTTAGGACATATTGATAGGTGAGAAACGGGTAAGGGATAGATTTTCTTGGAAGAGAGGACGGCTTAAGACATAAAAGACCTCCGCATTTTTTTCTATTACTATAAATTTCAGAGGGACTTGCATGAGATCTTTCATTTTTTAAAGTTTAACTGACGTCATTGTCTTAAAGGATTGGCTCCATTCCTCCTCAACTATGAGAAATCCCGGCCACCTACAAGATTCCAGGCTTAATAAAACCTTTGTGAAAGATTTATCTCTATTTCCGTTACTTAGGATATGAAAACGAAAATTCTTTATGACTACTTGAAACAAAAGGTAATTATCTCCCACCCGGAAATACTCGAAGCTTGACAGATATTCTGACGATTTTAGAATCCGCACACAAACATATCCTAGGGAATCTCTTACTCTAACGATGAGTAGTAGTACAGAATTATATCATAACTCTTCGTGCAATCATAGTACCACCTCTAAGAAGCTCCAAGGCTTTAACACCACAATCATGAGACATTGACCCCCGCGGATGCTACCGCTGCTACGGCCGAAAACAATGTGTAAGCTTACGTAGTAAACCCATAAGTGACATTTTCTCTTGCTAATAAATTACCGCCATCATACATTTGGCAGCAACACAGAGTTTAATCTGGTGAAGATACTGGATAGATCTCTCAACAACAATGATAACGCAAAGTTCTGTGGACCAATATTGTAACAAAACCAACAGTCTTTATCAAATTAAGAAAAGTGTAAGAGTACAACTTTCATGTAAGCTAATGTCTCATCTTGAAAATATATCAACTGGCATTCGGCACATCCTTAAAAAAAGGCCAATATAAATCTGCCAAATCCACTGTCTTTAAGGATTCACTTAAAGATTCCTTAGAGGATTCTCTCAAAAACTAGGTCAACGAACTCGTTGGAATGTAGAAATAAGCAACATACGTACTTTCTAGAGAGGAAAAAATAATCTCCAAGATATGTAAGTGAACATTACCCTGGGCAAGAGAAAATAGTCGTTCCGGCATCCACGAGATTAAAACGCTTTCTCGATTAACTTAATGGCAAGAAATGTTCCCCGAGCGTTGAGAAAAATAATAAGTGACCGACTCTATCACATTAAAAGGAAAATATGCTCTCTTTCTGGGCGTTTTGGCGAAAACTAGGGAAAGGGAGCGACGACGGTTTAGCGGCAGCGGGAGGGGTCACAACCACCTGAAAACGCGAAAAGATCTCCGAGGCTTCGTTGGCAAAGAGCCATTTTGGACTAAAGAATTCCTATTCGGCCCGTAGGTAGCCGGAAAAGTGCCCGATAGGAGCTGAGATACCGCTGTTGAGAGCGGTTGAATCGATAAGCATCGCATAAAGCAACAATGGGCCGGCCGCAATTATTTGAAACTGTTATCAAAGGAAGCACCGTCGATTGTTTCAAGAATATACCCCGGAAATTTTGATAAGTGAGGCATAAAATTGCTTTTCTGCAGAATCAATACCGATGTACGGAAAAGACAAGACGTAGAGACAAGCATCATTTCCAATCCACCGCTTTCCTCTATATCATCAAATGATTATAAAGTTAATAGGAATGATTCCTGCCTTGGAAACTAGATATTGTACCTTTGTTAAAACTTCCTATATACAGTGACTGTGCACCACCAATATTATAGAACTTACTATCCAAACATATTTCTTGTTTAAGTCATGAAATAAACATGAATCCACCCCTATCATTTCTTATACTTAAATTAATTTAAAATTGATAGCTATATTTCAAGACTCTCCCAACATTGTCGAAAATAATGATTTTGCGTAACACATATTTGGCACACCTAAAAAATAACTGGAAAAATACATAAACTATTTATATTTAATGCGCTAGATATGTAGCCATTTGAATTGCAAAACAAAATGAAAACTGATAAAGATAAAAATAAACAATGACATCCTAGGGAATTTAGTTAAACCTCAACTTCGCAAATTGAAGCCGTTAATATTCTAAGTGGAAAGGTCAATAAGTTATTCACTGTATTTGAAACAAACATCTAACAAGAAGTACAGGAGATGAAAATGATTCCTTAATGAAATTAAATTTTTAGAAAAAATCTCTGGGACAGTATGTGCCCCAACAGATACACGAACTTATGAAAAGAGGAAAAAAGCTCCCGTCATCTTCAATGGCAACTTTCATTCCTACCTCCTGGCCCTGAAGATCATACTGATATCATTACCTCCTCCTGCACACACCTTACCTCATTACCAATTAATCCTTAACATCAACTCCCGATCCACTCTCCCTACTGGGTAAATTGAAAGAAACAATGCCTTGGTCGATCTAATGATGATGATTCAAACTCGGGTTATAAGTGATTTTCTGTGGCATTAATAAATGTTGTAACTCAATCAATATGTTAGTGGATTAAATTCCATCAAGTGACTGAGAAGAGAATTCAATTGATCAGACATTGTAAACTGATACAATATAGATAGAGAAGAAAATATAGAAAAGAATAGAATAGGATTAAAAAAATCACCTCATTATTGTTCACTAAAAGTTCTATATGCAGGTTTACTCTTGCTTCCGGCGTAAATTTTGACGAAACCTGAATCTGCTTCATTTAAGTCGGCAGCTATTTAATTATCAAGACCTCGATCTAACTTCGCCAATTACGAAAAATATACAATGCCCTATATGATTATTCAACCAATCACCAACCACTTCTTTTTCTTTTTCAAAGACTAATAACTGAGGAGAATGTGACTCGTCTCAGAGCTTCAAACACTTCCTGATAGAGTGCACAATTGATCAGAATGAAAATCCTCGTAAGAGAATGGTGTTGGTATAATATGTTCTAGACCCTTTCAGGATCGTCTAAGCCAAATAATCTCATAAATATTTTAAAATGTTGATGAGATTTCAGTTATGAATACCATCGATAGAGCTAAAAATTCAGTTTAAAAATTTCCATTACATCTGTAAGCAGCTATGATAAAAGATGAAGAATAAAAATAATTTGTATTTCGGTGAGCACCTAGAAAACTCCCTGAGAAGTACTACTGCTTTCCTCAACCAAAATGACAAAGCAGTTTTTTCTTGACAAATGTGTCCAACTAAATTAATGATTCTTATTTGTGCTAGCATGTTAATAGATATAAAAAAATCAATGAAGTTTCGTATATTAAAATATTTTACATGTTTTTCCATCATATATCGTTAATTTAACGTAATTTTTGAATGGCCCAAAAATATTCTCCTTCCAATGTGGTCCAGGGAAGGTAAAAGGCTAGACTAAACTGGCTGAAGATAAGTTACGTGATTATTATAAATCACAATCTTTTTTAATATACCTAACTAGAAATACAATAAAATCATTTATTTTAGCAATTAAAAATATTTAAATTGTGTATTAATGATTTTATTTAATAATATATTTTAATGATATAGTTTTCCTCCATGAGGAAATGACATAATTGCTGATTCAACAGTAATCCCACTTTCAATACAACTGATTTCATTGAATGCTTTGGGCTAGTAGGTCATGTACCTTATAGATTTGGAATATCAACAGTCTCCTATGTCTCTTCCAATGCTAATGAAAACTATCCCATTCATTCTAAACTTATACAAGAATCTTAACATTTGCAAAATCAAACATATGACACTTATGGTGAAGTATATAATGCATTCGGACTCTGTTATATGGAGATTGCTAGCAAGATGTAGTCTGCCAAAGGTATTTTGCAAGATTTACTGTTTAATTACAGAAAAAAATCACAGAACAGCAATTTTCTCGGAGAGTGGCAGTAGCATTTTTATTATCCCTTAGACGTACCCCGGTCAGCTTTATGAGTCGGTTATTCTTTTTAATGTCTCAACTCACGGGCATTCTAACCCATTTATTCCTTTTGGAACGCCTTCAACGATACTTGCCTTTCTTAATGAAATTTAATGACGCCATTCCCACGAATTAATGTTCCTTACTAGGCCCTGAGAGCTGTATAAATGTGGATTTAGAGTCCACCAGGAGCAACTGCAGAGGCGTGCTCAATGTCTATTAAAGACAGCAGTCAATTTTTTATTTAATAAATGGTGACTTCAAATCAAAAAGGGACAATATATCTTCAGGATATTACAGTTAATTTAACAAGTCTGTTTTTCTTTTCAAGAGCTAGATTCACTAATTTGAGCCCTACCTACTGCTCCATTATGCCTTAACTTGCACGCTAAGTATAATGACCCACGAATAAAATTGTTTTAATGGCCCCCATTAGAGGAAAGAGATCCATTATGTAATTAAACTGCCAAAAAAACTACTAATGACGTACGGTGGTAAAATCTGGAGCGGAAAAATATCACAACAGGAGAAGAAGGAAACGGGTAATACAAGAAAAATATGCCTTGTAAAAATTAGGAATCCATTTTAGAGCTGTATAAATTTCGCCAGTTAACAACGAAAAAGTAATCAGGAAAGAATAATACATCATTGAAAATCCACCAGGGTTACATATTTCCTTGCCTATTTGTAAACATTATTTTTTGAAAAACCACTCACATACCATGATATCCTCAATCACCGAGGTAAAGTGACACTGTTAATATAATTATTAATTTGCCACTACCCGGAGTACAGCTAAAGTTGACTCTAACTTGAGGCCCGCAGCGACCGATTCAATTTAGTTTAAGCAGAAAAAATGGATGATGCTTATATTGTGGCTGTGCATTTACTTTTGAAAAAGAGGAAATTAAGTTAAATTGTCAAAACTGAATAAATTATAAAAATTACTTGTCCTACTTTCGCAAACATTTTTCTTTACTCTTACTTAAATATTTTTGTACGTATTTTTCGCAAAATTTGTTGTTCTATTGCTTTACCTTATAGTAGAATAACATCTTATTTTCCAATTCAATACCAAGTATTGTCTTTTCTTTTTATACATCTCAGATTTTTAAACCATCATACCGGGCAATATTTTCAAAAAACTGTAAGACAATTAAAAGCGTAAACCTTTTCATGGACGTTGAAATATCCACGGAGGTGGTGCTCAGTTTTTTATCCTACGCTAGGCAGGTGAGAACTTGACACTGCAGCCACCTGGGCTAAGTCTTTTGGTGTGTTCTCACGCACATCTGAGTTACCAAAGATGAATATACGGGAAATAATAGTTAAAATATATGAATTATAATAATTAAAATTGAGTAAATTCCTACTTATATTAATTTATTGCTAGTTCCATGGATTAAAATATAGAGGGATAACTCTAAGGGGTGAACATGTAATATGTTTCAGAGAAGCTCATTACCTGAATGGGTAGTGTCCTACAGTTCCTCTGAGACCTGGATACGGCAGACGACATTAATCTTGTCTAGACTCGGCCGAAATGTCCCCTCGCTCCAAGATTATGTGATCCTGATACCGACAAGGCTCCAATCTCTATAAACGGTGGGGTAAGAACAGCTGAAGCAGCGGTTACCAGGCTATGAGCTAAGGTAAAGGATTACGTACCCAAAAACATGGAATGAGCAAACGACGGCATAGCTACGAATACATTATTTTAAGATATTATTCATTATATTGCATGGCGATCCTATCCAGATGATATTCAGCTGTTGGTTTCTTCACCCATTAGTATCATATTAGATTAGCTAAATTATAATATTATTACGTTCCCCTTATTGCAGCATAAAAAGAAAATATGACAATGCACTTATTTTAAATTATGCGCCAACATAAGAGAGCAACGTGTTGGAAGACTGCACGCAAAGAATTAATCACTTTTACTAACTGTAATACAGAGAAGAACAAAATGAACACGGTAATAATAATTTCCGTAATCACAGATGCACACTCTGGCTCCAGGCAATTGAAAGAAAAATTATTATACGACTTGTGTTAAAGTAATAAAAAGCTTAAGAGCTTTACCCACTTGCAGCAGATAAATTTATTCGTGTAAAAGCTTATGGTAAAACTCATGGCTCTCTAACCTCTCGAACAAATTGGAGACATTTCTCTCCCTGTGAGACAGCTGATTTCCTCCAATATATTAGGATACTCATAAAATTCCCTCAAATGAATTTCTTTCTTTTCACCTAGACAAATTTCTATTAAAACCAGCCTTTTTCCCTTTGAGTTAAGAAACTTTTTTCGAAAATGAGAACTGTCGTGAAAACAATGTGCGACCTTAGCATCAGAACTTCGGTAGAATTGGAGAGTTTGAACAGAATATTTGCATGGTTATAGGCCAGATTTTTGTATACATAGCAGTGAAATATTTTCTCTATAGTCTTCACTAACATCATACGACAAGTAAGCACAAGACATTGTGATTCATCATTGTTCTTCTTCTTACGTTTTCACTCAATTTCTTTATGATATATTTTATAAAATACACTAATTTAAATATATTTAATGATAAATACTAAAAATACAATTTCAAAGAAAGACCATATTCGCCTGGCTATGGGACAAATTTTTTTAGTACTATACATAGCAGTGAAACATTTAATTCTTGTCTTTATCCCATATTTTCCCTTTCGAGGGTCCCTCCTTTAGCAAAACACATTTAATCTCTTCCATTGGAATCAACTAACAGATTTTTATGCTGAACCCCCAACTTATGAAACATTTCTTACACTATATATAAAACTCTATAGAAAAATTGTCCGTTTCTTATTCCTTATGAGTATATGTGAGTCTCCTTTTAACAGTGACTTGAAAGTATAAAGTTATACCCAATGCAGTTTCATTGAGGTTAATGAAATTTTGATTTAAAAAAATGTTGAAGCCAAGACTGACTTGAAAAACGAAAACTGTTTTTGAAAATTTTGGAAAGATGATTTTTTCACATAATGTGTGAAAAATAATTTTCATTACTGCGTGCATTCATCATAATTTATATAAAGAGAAGCAGTAGTATGATAAAATATCATTGAAAGTAAAATTGAAGATTTATGTTCGTGTTCAGACGTTAAGTTCGCACGTGACGTGACGTACGAGTCAAACAAGGGAATTTGAGTTGAAAAAATGGCCCTAACCTCACGGCTACTTTCGCAGAAGACCTGGAATTTGACGCCACCCAACCCACAAACCACCGCGTTGGCCCAAGAAAATCGCCCGTAACGCTATCCCAACTCTCTCTTTCTCTCCCTCTTCCAAACTGGTGACCTCATTTGTGGACAAACTCAACAAAACTCATCAGACTAATGTACCCGACTTTCTTTGACACCGGATTCTTGGCCTCAGAACCCCTGTCATCCTAGCATTGGCAATAACTCTTGTGCTTCACACAATAGACATTCGCTCCACTATGTGTTGTGAGCTCTTACGTCCTTTGAAATGGAAATGAGGTTGCTCATCACAAAAAATGGTGTTCGGATCTAAAGAAAGTATTCCTTCATTTGAAGTACGAAAAATTAATCGTCTTGTAGTTCAACAAAATACCAAGAGAACAAGTACTTTTACCTGAACTCAGCATGTTGGTTAAACTTTGTACGGGATTTGTTACACAAATTTGTCACTCCATAGGCAGCTCTGTAGTATGTTTGCATAGCTAACATTTACACAAAATTATATAACCTTGATGTTAATGAGATACTTACTCGAAGTTTCAATTTTAAGTCAGTATCAATGTTTCCATTTCAAGTCCATATTTCATTATTTCTGCGTTTGGACAGTTGGAAGATAAATGTCTAATAGTTGCTTGGACAAAAGTTGACAGTTAAAATAGGTAATGAAAAGTAACCATACGAATATATATGGGGAAATAAAAGGAAGATGTTAATACAAGTATGAAAATCACAAGCTAAAGGAAAGAGCTGTTTACTTCCTTGTTCTAATTCAATTCCGTGAGTGATGCGGTCAAAGAAAATGAGTGTAGTCATAATAATGTTTGAATACAGAAAGCGAAATATTGATTTCAGTGAATGGAGGGACTTTTTGGAGGGATTTATGGGACTTCATATAGGAATACAAAAAAAGGGTTTACGAAGAGACTAATGTGGAGAGTTGCTGTGCAAGTACCTGTGCGAGGACCTATGCGAGGAGACTTTTACATATTATTAAGAAAAAAGTAGGATGCAGGAGGGCGTATTGGTATGTACGAGCTCGGACGAAGTGCAATGGTTGGAAAGATAAAGGGACGAGTAAATATGTACTTGGTATGCCTGATGAAGATAAAAAAATATCTGTATGATATTATAAGGGAGAATTGTGGATGGTTGAAGCAGGTATAGCGTGGCAACGGATGTTGTATAAGGTGATAGGGTAGAAGACGTTTAGTTATCTGAAAAGGAGAGGAAAGAATACATTTTTTTAAGTCTTATAGAAAGGATGAAGAAAAGAATGTGTATGTCAAGATGAAGGAAGACATGGCTTCAGGAGATAGGGGGCTGTTATATTGCAGAATGTTACTCTCTAGAATTAAAACCTATCTTAAAGACAAGATAACTCTAAATATATTAGGTTTATATAAACTTATGAGCGGTTTGGACAAAGTTAAATTTTATGCATAAATTTATTGGTAATATACAATCTGGATCACCCAAGGCTCTCTTACAACTGGTAAGTGCTTTCTCGATTTCACGCCCTGAAAAATAATTATCTATAAATTATCTTGATAGATTTTTTTTGAAAATATGGAAATAATTTGATATTCAAAAAATAAAAATTGGTGCGTTAAATGGAATGTCCCCTTCCCACTCTCTTTTCCTGACCTTACCTTTCCTTCCGCCCCCCATGACGCAAATCCTTAAACATTACTCAAACCTGCCCCATCCCCTCCCTTTTCTCGGACCAGGCACCCACTTTCCGCAATTGGCTACTTCCTAATCCTCTACTTCCCCTCCCCTACACTTTGCCAATGTATATAAGGGGCTTGTGGTCTTATATTCTTATATTGTCACCTTGAGAATTACTTAGCTTGATTCGAAACCTAGGTCGAAATAATAAATATTATTGTGGAGCATTACTAAGTGAATTTATTGACAAACCACCGCAATGTGGCTCCACCGAGTGAAACCTGAGATTTAGATGTATATTCCTGAAAATTACTTTTAGTTTGGTGTTTATGAAGTAATTTTGCCAAATTTTCGCAGCCAAATGTCTTTAATAACTTATGCGTTAACACAACGATGACCGGCAAACTTAGTAGTCTCATGAGCCATTTATTTGAGACAGCATATTGACACGGTTCAAATTATCAGCATTTTGTTATCACACCAAGAAATTATTAACACCAGACATCACCAAACTGGGGATTTCCATTTAACTTGTTAACACTATGAACATCATCCATGATTAATACATATTTTTGGCCCACCTACACACTTGTTATTCCGGAAGTTTTCAAGGACCTCCTATATGGAGCGTGAGAGGTGAAAAATTCAAAAACATATATCCCATATTCCGTGATATTTGAGCACCGCGACGCGTTTCCGACGCAGTATACTGCGTACAGTCCAACGAAATGGCGTGATGAGCCGGTGAGCCTCCCCAATACAGTCAATTAAAGGCGGCAGTTATATTAAAGAGAGACCCGCCCCCTTCCTACCGGATGCCGACACGAAACCTCCCATATAACCTCCCTCCTGCCTGCCTGCCTTCGGCCAACATAATCTGCAATACCCGACCCACACAACCCAACCCACCAACACCCAAAGTTTTTAAACACATCCCTTCCACCCGAGCTCGCAAGCACTGCCCCACCGAACCTTTTGTGCGCGACCCTCTCACTCTGCCCATACCCCTGAAAAACCCCTGAAGCCTGGAGGGAAAAGGGAGGGAGAGAAGGGTATGGGTATGAAAAAGAGAGAGCTATCTCCATCCCTCTGTCTCCCTTTCTCTCTCCTTCCCTCTCGCAGCACCGTGAAAAAGAGCTGGATTCGCGTGGCCGCGCAGTTATTGATTCCGCGTGTATGTGTGTACGTGTATAAAGAGAGAGAAAGCGTGGTCGTCGGGAAATGTTGGGAAAGAAGTGAGAAAGAGAATGAGAGAGGGAAAGAGAGGATGAAAGAGAAAAGGAAGAGAACAGAAAAATAATGTGGAGATGAAACAGAGGAGAGATAGTTAGGGAGAGGCAGGGAGAAAGTGTGAAGGCGTAATGAGTGTTTGAGTGATTGTCAAGCTACTCTCGAAGCTCCAAACGGAGGCTTTGAAAGGGGGGGAAAAAAAGTAACAATATCGGAAATATTATGCATACAGAAAGGAGGAAAAAAAACATGGGTGCCCGTGCGAGATCAACGGAACGGAAATTTGGGTGAATTATGGGTATGTATGTGTATTAAAAATATGCACATTCACCTGCTTATATACGACAGAATAATTTGGCGGGAAATAAAATTTGAAAACCATAGTATTGAAATGAACGGTTTCAAATGTAACTGTGTGGAATATCTCAATCACGAACGATATGAAAAACAACTACTTAAAGTTCCTCTTGATAAAATATAAATATTTTGACCGAGGTTTTGACATGCTCTGCCGATATTAGATGACCTTATGACAGCAAAAGATGTAAAATTCTGCGACATAAATCATGTTTTTCAGAGAGGTATTATAAAATGTTATTTTTTCGTAAGTTATAGGCATAGTGTAGATAAATTATGGTGATGATCAGGGTTTTGTGAAGCATAGTCATCATCATCATATTCTTCGTGCATGGATGATGTGAGTCCAGTTTCTTTGGTTTTCCGTAGCAGAGATCTTAGAAAATCCTTCTGACTTTAGTAGGGTCTCAACATATCCTTGCTCGATTAAGAGATGTGGAGTTAATAGCAAGATGCCAAGCAACATAAGTGTAATGGATAGCTGGATGTATGAATGACTGTATACGGGGAAGAATAGAGCTATATGGAGGAGAGGCAAATTGAGTGTTACATCACTATTATATCAGTGTAGACATACAAAGTGGAGACTCGGATGGTCAAAAGAAGACGTGGAAGTTAATGGGCATAGCAAGATAAAAGTGCCACGGAAATTCGCTAACGAAAATATTTGGATAACTAATGAGTCGAAAGCCATTTAAATTAGAAAACGATTGTGAAATGACCTGAAAAAGACAATGTAAACAAAATGAACATTAATCATTCAAAATCAAAAAGAAAAAGTAAGAGAAGTACCACGAGAATTCTAATTCCTCCATCCTTTATTCACTTTCATTAGCTTAGGGTACACTCGCATCAGTAAACTAATACCCTTAGCCTCGTTGTACAGATAAATGTATTCTTCTCAATCCAAAACCAAGATCACGACAAAGAATTGCAACATGGTATGAAAAAGAATTTTCTGCCTCGTAGTAATCGCAGCTGATGAACATCTCGTCTATTTCTAATTCCACGAGGCTATTTGAAATTCTCCTAAAATTTTCATCAAAAATAGATCAACGTGGTACAGAATCACAAATTCATTATATCCATAATTTGACTGAATTAACTAAAGAAAATATTAACATGACGTTCGTGCAAAGGCCTTAAGACGTAGAAGTAGGTACTTTCGTAAGGCTAAGTAACTAAGAAAATGCATCGCGCAGAATTTCTAACCGAGGAGATAAAACATATTAAATAAAATACAGCCTTCGTAAGAATAATACTAGTTAAAATCAAGATGTTAGAGCAAAAAAGGAATTTGATATAACAGGGATAACTTTTGACTGCCTAATGACGGAAAAGTTAAGTGACGTATCGAATAAGTCATTCAAATTACATATACCTGCGTGACTCTCTTAGAGCCGGCTCTACCTGGGAAATCACAAGGGAAAGATGTATAAAAAATCGGGAAACTCGGGAAACTGGCAGTTCAATTCAGAAAACTCTGTAAACGAACATGACATATAGATGGAAACAGTTTAGTTACAAATTAGAGGCAATATTCAGAGACAATCATTACTTTTGTGATAGTTTGTATCCTTATACCTTTGGATGGATTCGTATAATCCTTGAGATGCCCGAATTTTTTTAGCTCTTGTAAGCATTAAAAAAATACCTTGATGTGATAGCGTGGTCATTTTCCCCGCATTTTAGTTATTTCGTACGTGGCTAGTTTTACCCTGAAAAATATGTATCACATGACTTACCTACTGCCTTCGATATTACACGCTTAAAACTATAACTTTCATGAATAGTTACATAAATGATTGGTAAACATGAATATATATGCCATGTCTGCACATACTATTATTTAATTGTAGCTCGGTGGTTTTAAAAATAATTATGTAAATGGTCCTTGCCAGTTTTTATTTTTATTTTTTTGTTGTTGTGACAAATGCTTTATTTTCGGGCTGTACTCCTGGTAAAAACTGTAAATGAAAAGTATAACTTATTCCACATAGATTTAGTAACAGAACGACCTAGATTTCGACGAAGCTCGTCATCATTAGGTACACTATTACTGTATGTACTAAGGTGATGAGCTTCGTGGAAATCTAGGTCATCTTGTTAATATATGTGGAAGAAGTAAGTTATACTTTTTATTTACAATGCTAAGCAAATTCCATGAAGTCACGCCCGAGACAACGGAATATATCCTCGTAAAAGCTTATTTAAAGTATATTCCTTTCCATTACTTTTGAATTTCCCAAAGCAGGGTTAATGCCTTGATTCTTGGGCTGAAGAAATATGCTGCTCCTCTTTTAGTGTTGAAAAATTGTCCAAACCAAGTCTTAAAAAGCAAAAAAGGCTTGCACATATAGTATTAATCCAATTACTGTGGTCATATAGGAGTTAATAATTCGTATTTCAAAGTAAAGCTCGTGGTTTACTTGGGTCAAATCGTTATAGCTAAGCCAACACTGGACAGAGCGCTCCAAAGCTATCAGGTCATCATCTACGCAGAGCTTGAAGTTGATTGGAAAATTAATAGATTTTGGTCGATTAGGAGGGTTTTGATCGGTATTATACGGAGATTGATACCCGGTTTTACGTTTGCTTCCAAGTTAATCTGTTTATTCTGCGCCGTAACAAGTACTGCCCAGATGGAGCCATACTGTTGATCGCAAACGACTCCGTGGACAAGACTGCTGGGCAACGTGACGATAATCACTGCGGCCGGTCCGCCGGTCATCCCCAGTGCAAGAAACGCTAAGTGGCAATACAACCACCCGCTCAGTTAACTGGAGTCCAGGGCATGAAGTACACTACATAAATCACACGATTTGGGTGCAGGAAATTTTCCAGGCCGAATTCTTGCACCGCCCAGTAATAATCCCGAGTCCAAACGGGCGATTAACTTAACTACGGTTAAATTAATGATACAGCTGCTCGGTAGTTTAGTAGTTACGATTTCAATGGCTATAAACATCCTTACTGGAGGAAAGTTTTATGAATATAGTATCGACATTGTATCTATCCGTGCAGAGCAGGATAGACACTACTTCTATTTCTTATTTAAAACTAATAACGCATCTTTAAAAACCAAGCCAGAAATTAATTTTCATTTTTCCTAATTTTGATCATATTCTCTCTTAAATAGCCCATATTTTTCACATGACTCACATAAAAAAATTATGTGATGGATAAGCGCCGCGGTAAAAATACTTGCATCAGTGTTATAAAGATATAAGTGAATGGAAATGAAATAAATTTAAATAAAAAATGTAGAAATGACTTCCATATTGTTACTTAAATTAAACATATTAGTAACACTTTGTTCACATACAGAGATATAACGCATATATGCAGAGTATAGTTTTATTACTCTCGGCTATTTTTAAACATGGCATATCCAATTAAATTCACTACTTTTATATGTCGGGGTATCATAAATACAAAAACGATACTGCTAAAAATATTAAAAAATATATACAACTTGCCGTGCATAAATTTATTTTTTACATTAATTGACAAATTAGTTTTTCTCAGTCAATGGTTACTGTAAAACGCAGGTTTTTACCTTTGTTATAGTCAAATCATATGGACTAATGTATTGAATATTTTGGTTCTTCACCACAGATTTTTTCTTTTAATGAAATATGTGGAAATGGCGGAGTTTTTTACTATACGCGAGACCATTAATGTTTCGACGCTGTCTTAAAAAAGTACATACGGGTTATCGA
The DNA here is from genome assembly GCA_963169105.1 of Ceriagrion tenellum. Lineage (NCBI taxonomy): Eukaryota > Metazoa > Arthropoda > Insecta > Odonata > Coenagrionidae > Ceriagrion > Ceriagrion tenellum. The sequence continues at coordinate 96,527,648 of OY720643.1, forward strand.
CGACATTTCCTCGCTCAGAACTGCTGGGGATTGAAGTGTTATCAGACTGAGCATTCACGATAGGAAGGGAGTCAAAGAGATAGCTCAACGGAATTTCAACGACTGTCTGTCATTCTGAAACAGCATTGACATTCATTTGACTCATCTCGTCAAGGCCGGTAAAATCTACATCTACAATCCACGGGGCCGTAAAATTACCTTGGACTAACGAGGGTTGATGAAAATAAAGATCAACCGCAATTTATCACCACCATTAACGGCGTAATTGCCAAGCAATAAAGGCAACGGTCGTTCTTGATTCACTTAAGTTTCCATGACCTTCTGAGTTCTGATTTCATTATCACTGCACTCGGAAAATTCACGCCAGTACATAAAGAGGTTGAAAATTTAACCACCAAGAATGGGAGATAGCCATGCAGGGTAACTCAGCAACAACGACCATTTTCAAGTGATAAAACGTAATTGATAAATTTTTGACAGAGTTGACGGGTCATTCGTGACATAAGTATCTCCCACAAACCACCTGATATGTCAATTACAATTTACCAATTTGATGAGGCAACAACAAACTTTATATTTAAAATGACAAATTTTGAAAATGACAAAAGAAAATACAGCATATAAGGAACGTTTCTATTTTTTTGTTCTAATAACTCTACGAAGTAGTGTACCTGCGTAAATCATAAAATATGAACCTACTTCAAGGAGTTGCTAGAGTAAGCTAGGTAAATTTATTTGAGGGACATATTTAAATTACTGTTCACATACAACCTTCAATTGATGTTTCTCATTCTTTTACTCAGACAGGTGAAATTACACTGGCGCATCGGGGTTTTTTTCTGCCCCAATTGGTCCAGAAGGATATTGATAGAAAGAGATGGAACACAGCCCCGACCTGGCGGGCCCCAGTAAGAGGAGACGTAACAGCCAACCATACGTCCTTGGCTACCCGCCCACAAAGCGACGTAGAGGCGAGAAGATCAAGCAGGTGTCGTGTCGAGAAAAAGGCTTATCGCTCGGTGATCCATTTGCTAAAGCAATCCGTAACATTGGTTCTCAACGGTGGTTTTTTCAATGCAATTCTCCAGCTTAATCACCAAAATTTCGTAAATAATCCATTTAAAACTATTCAAAATTAGTATTTTAACAGCTTAATCTGTTTTATTTCTATAAAAATTGTTGTATATGATAAGCATCTAGGGTGGAAGAAAGTACAGAGCTCAAAATGTCCCACTATGTGTCTATTGTTTCCCCAAAATGTGAAAAATCATAGGAAGTTATATTTAAATAGTGGCACCAAGAAGGCTACCGATACTTCGACCTGAGAAGTTCCCAAGCTCTAAATTGTTATAACTACATGTGACAAAAATTATGCGATAATATCCATAGCAGAAGTGATGTAAATATTTAAGCACCGAAGTAGTGTTCCGAGATATGATTGATCTAACATTTCGAAAACCAAAGTGTTATGTTGATATTAGTACAAGCAACGACACAAAAAATATAAACGCTGAGTAGGTGCACTTGAATTACAAAAATACGTACAGAAACATTTTGACTAAGCGCAGATTGCATACCAATTATGCACATACCATTCTGAAAGCAAAATTTCACCCATAAACTTAAATAAATAAGTTGAAATCTCTTTAAGTTTCTATAAAAATTCTCAGTATCTAAAATTAATTCTCTCTTAAACTTATTCGCGCAAAAGGCTTGATCTTGAAAGCTACCGTAGAATACTCAAAATCATTAGTTGGTATATAAACTAAGTTCACAACTGCACATATGATGGGATAATTAAAAAATTCTATTGATTGCCAACATATGGGAATTAAAGCACCGCATACATAAGTATTAAACATATAAAAGTTTGCGGGTTGGATATGAGCTTAAAGAGAAAAGCATATAGTAATTCCGAGATTCCGAGAGAACTATTCAAACCCCAACTCTTTTTACGTATTATGAGAGTAAGATTTTACGGATAAAGGCGTTTACAACCAGATGGTAACCAAGGGAATATAAAATTCTGATAGAAAAACAATATGTAACAATTAGATTCGTCTAATGAACGAAAAATTACAGTCCAGTACCATACAGTCCAGTATAGTCCACATAGTCCACAGACTTTTTGTTGATGAAGCTCTAAGTAAACAATGAGATTGAATAGCATTGAAAGTTTTAGGTTTATATTCCTAAATTACCCTTAGAAAACACACAAGTTAAGAATATATGATGAATATAACACTCATCGGGAAAAATGGTATTACGTGCGTAAAGTATACCTTAAAACATCAATGTTGAAACTGGAAATTCTACCTCGAAAATTTAATTTTCATTATTTTATACGGAAAATATATCTTCCTTCACTTTATTGGCACCCGTTAGAGCGCTTAAGTCACATGTTAACTCAACCACGGCAGACTGGCTTGAAAATATTGACGAAAATCCATTAAACATTGCTTTGATGGGGCGCCGTATGAAAAATAAAGTTTTCGTTGAAAGTGCTTCAAACTGAGAACCATATTCACGTAACCTCAACGTGAGAAATATCGACATCATTATTGATGTTGTCATTTTCTCCAGACATAACTGTCAGTTGCATCTATGCTAAATTTATTTATTTTTTCACGAGCCCAAGAACACCACAACAAGGCCTTTTACATTGGGTTATCAATATTATCATAAGATGAGACACTAACCACCATGTCCTGAGTGTTGAAAAGTCACTCAGACGGAACCCGCAACCCTAGGATTGGCATGCGAGGACTTAACTCCGTTGTCACCTGGGCCAACAATTTAATCTTATCACCAAGTTCTAACGGAAATATTTAAATTTCCGTTCTCTACTCCATCCATGAATCAATGAGAGTCCCGCTCACACTCATGCGTAGGACGGTTCTCACTTTCTTTAAATATGATGTGACCATGCGGAATCAAAATGTCACCGTAGATAAATAATAAAGTTATTTTATTCCCACGATTTTAATGCACAATTCCGTCTTGGCCAATTTGAATGGCTCCCGCATTTGCGTCATCAAATTAACCTAAGGACTCCCGATTGTTTTATTTGTATTTAAAAAAATGACAATGTGCAGAGATTTATATGGCCGATAATTTTCCATCGATGGAGTGAATTTCTTGCTTTTATTCTGTTTTTCGTATGTGCCGATCATGCCGTGTCATATTAGGAAAATTAAGGACAAAAAAAAGTTTAATTCTAAGCGACGGGCATTAAAACATTATTATGCGTCGATAAATTAATTCTATTCACACTTACTTCGTGATTTGTCACATTTTTGACCTGATTCATATGCGTACGACAGTTCTTACGACTCTCAATGATTGCCCTCTCGACAGTAACTTCTGAAAAATGTACACAACACTAAGTCAGTCTACACTATTTGCTACAAGACTCTTATTATTCTCTCAACATGGCTATTCATAATTTACTCTTTACAGGACATTAATACTTCAAGTATAGTCACTCCAAGAAACCACCCATCCTTTCATAAATGTTTATAATCAGAGAATTTAATTCACAGTTTTTTCATCAACCCCACTATATCAAACCTATCTCTAATGATTCCACCCCAAACGTTTCAGCCACTCCTAGTGCCCTGAATTCACTGCACTCGATAGAAATGGCAACTTGTGCATTGTTGTGCTTTAATTTATATATTTCATTTTATACAATTTTTACATACACTTTGGCTAGTTATTACCTTTAAGACTAAAAATTTATTTTTTGAAAAAATTCTGGCCTTGGTTTCCCTCTTACACTTCAATACATTCTCAGCTCGAACTATGATTCGAAAATTCGAACCATAGATATGGGACCCGTAAAAAAGATTCATAACCAGAGTTAGTCCCAATCAAGAACAGAAACTTCATTGAGGTATCCAATTTGACTTCCCCAAAAGACTCACTTTTTCTCAATAAAATGTTAGAATCTACTCTTAATAGGTAAAACTATGCCTAACAGGAAAATCTGTACATGTGAGATTTGACTGATATCTTGTTACTCTGGATAAATGTCTCTCGGGTATTCCTCCGGGTAAGCAGATGCATGCCTCCCGACGTTTTGGAGAACGACTTGTTCTCCATCCTCAGGGGTTCTTAATGCTGACTTCATCATTTTGGCCCATATATGTACTCAATCCTTGAGGTCAGATTCCATCTGATTGGCTGTGACGTACGCGCATTTTTCCACTTGCCCTTACGTATTTAATTGTGTCGGTAATGAATCTCCAGGCATTACACTAATGGAAATCAGCGTCACGGTTGAAGTTTTTAGGTAGTAAAAGGATCTCAGTGGCTTCTTTGACAAGGCGGTCCCAATACCCTTCTCTACAGCTAAGATATTTGGCCTCCTCCCACTATGTGGCATGGTCCTCACTGATGCTGAGCTCCGCTACTGCTGATTACTGCGGTTGAGCCAATCGGAAATGTCTCTGATTCTCCCTTAACCTTGCCTCAACTGAGCGCCCTGTCTCTCCAATGTACATCTTTCCGCACTCACAGAGAATTTGGTAAACCCCTTGGTATCTTCAAGCCGATTGAATCTTTTGCCTACACAAGCTGTTCCCGACATGCACTTATCCAGTAGATACGCTGGGAAAATCTAAGCTACATCATGTTGCGACTCATCGATATTCATTGTTAAGCTGCACTTATTTAGGCAGGAAATACACATTCACTATACACCTTATGGACAACGGTTCACAGACTTTGTGCCTTCATGTACAAAAACATGCGTCAAAACTTTCTCATCTTTATCTCCCATTAGCCCATATAATTTATCCAATTTATCAAGCCCTCAACCTTCATTCTGACCCTTATTCCGATGAAGGTTGATTCCTTCTTTCGGGTTTTCCGCCGCGTTGGTACATGTTGGGGACGATATTTCGCCGGCTGTCCTGCTGGCTTCCTCAGGTCCATGTGACAATTCGGTTCTGGAGGCGCCGTATTATATAGGGTCGTTTTCGTGCCTTTTTTTGTGGTCCTCTTCTCTGATTGACTGACTGACATCGAAATATCGTCCCCAACATGTACCAACGCGGCGGAAAACCCGAAAGAAGGAATCAACCTCCATCAAAGCCCCGCGGAAGCCTTCAACAGAACTTATTCCGATGATTTTAATTTCTCTCTCAGACCTTCCATATTTGATGCAAGTACTCTAGACACTAAATAAACTTGATTTGGCGTTAAATTCCTCAATTGGGCTTTCATTGGACATGGATTATATATTTTTAATAATACGTTAACAAAATTTATGATAATATTTACAATAAGATTTAGCACCAAAATTCCCGAGTGTGAATCATTTAAGGGAATGAATTACATTTCATAGATTGTTTAAGTTTACTGGAAAGATTTCTCAAATGCACCATTTTGCATTCAATCATGTGTAAGTGTGCCTACTAGAGTTATCCGACAAGATTTTTCCATCAAAAAATTTAATTTTACCACAAAAGTTATCTCATAAGTATGAGCTATTTTAAAACGTGACCTTATAGTAGCTAAGTAATATTTTGTACTAATTCGATGACCTATGCGCAGAATTTATTCTACACGCGAAATAGTAATTTTTATCGATTGTAAATTGCTCAAACAAGCATACTTCAATGTATTGAAGATAACTCAAGTTTTATGACGGATAATATGGATGGAACATATGGATGTGTCGACAACAAATCCTAATTTCGATATTATGATTGTTTACAACCGTATTGCTCAGAGCTAAGCACAATAAATCTTCACACACCAAATTTTCCGCTAACCTTGAGACGTTTACCCCTATATTACGAATGTTACGTGAATAAGCTACCAATACATTGTCAACGTTGGCTGATTAACACTACATTTTCTAAGAAATTCCATAATATTAGTTTCTTCTTTTTTGTGCTCACAGAAATACCAAAAATATTCTAACGCATTGCTTCTAAAATTATAAACAATACTAAATTTCATATTTTAAAAACATATGTGAAAAATTCCTCAGAGGAAAATCATTATTAATTTCATATTGTGCACTTGCGGTTGACTCCGTAAATTTATTACTTTGGCTGATTCCGGATTACAAAAATTTTGTTAATTCTCCATTGCATATTTTTTTCAGGGTAAAATAATATATTTCCATAGAGTATATGTCTTCAACGGGAATGTATTGGGTATTCTTAAACGATACTTCATGCAAGTTTTGCTTCATGCAAGGAATTGAGTGGCCGTGCATATTTGCGGTTCCACTCCCAATTATTGTAAGAATCTTCAAGGAAATAGTGAAATGAGGAATAAATATTATGCTGTTTGTCTTTGCTTAGTATAAACTTAAATATGTTTCATTTCATTCAAATTTAATGTAATAAGGTATGCTACCACCTGATCACGCGGTCAACTTGTGACTCTTATTTTCTAATACATTCTAATAAATAAATTCAACAAAACACCTAATAAAATATCATTCGTAATTGGTAGGAGATGATGTAACCATAGCATAAATCATCGCGATTAGTTGTAGAAACCGTAATGATAACAAAACTGTAATAAATTACATCTCATCATTATCAAAAACTCATGTTTGTTGTATTCCACCGCATAAACGGAAGCATCTGTAAACAAATTTTTCCCAGATATAATGTGCGATCCTAGCATTTTTCAACTTACTAGAAACATTATTAAAATGTACATTTTATAAACTACGATTATCGCTCCAGTCACCTTAAGACAAAAAATAGAGCAACATAATCGCGCACACAAACTGATACTCTCTCTTCATTCAAATGAATCTCCCCTTGCAGGATCAAATGGATTTAAACACCACTCGCCCCTCGCAGCTACCTACAGACAGTTTTGCGCCGGCCTGAGCTGAGCTTCCTTTTGATCCCGCGAATTCTCGATGATCTCTCGCCACTATGGCACCGATCATCGCATCATCAAAACGCACACAAATGGAAATGGACACAGACGAATACACAAAGATAATCACAACACACACAGGGGTATATAAGTTGCGCTCACGAACGTCATTCAATTTGCTACACAGAACGAAAAAAAGGACAGATGATGAGGAAGTTGCTCACATGTATGCAAAACTTTTTATCTTCTTCTCTTAGTTTTATTTATTTTTTCCCTTCCATCCCCATCTTACTCTCGTCACGCGGCAAAGGACGTACTTGAGATGCGAATGTCGTACCCAGGAGGATTGCAGTCCCGACGCAGATGTATACTGAAGCGCTTTCTGTCGTATCCGACTCCGGAAAGCGTAATGAATCACGTGCAGGAGAGGTGGAAAAAAGAGGCAATGCATGCGAATGAGATGTTACCGGGAAGAGCTGGCTGAGACCGTTTCGTGCTCGCGATCGGCCATCACATTAAGTCGATAGATTTTCGCGCACAACGAGGACATCCTTGATGACACACGAAAAAATACAACTGTTCGCTGTCTCGTTAGGACAATTAAGTCTGTGCCCGTTTGCAAATGCATCTATGAGAAGACGCGATAACCTATGAAGTGAAATACAATAGGAACAATTAACTTTGTGATAACTTTTATATTTCTTTACAACACAACCCAATTTTTAACGTAGATTATCACATTCACAGTTCATTTCCAGTATTATTCGATCCATTTAAGTTACAAACAAAACTGTTAATTATATTAAAAGTCAGTATGAGGCACTTAAGTCCCTTAGAAGACTCTCAATCCAACATCAGACCGCGACTTCTTCATCACCCTGAGGGTTTATCTGAACACCTATTTCAACTATGATCATCTTCTACTTTTTCTTCTACAAAAGAATCAATTCCATAAATGTATCCTCTAGAAATATCATCAAATTAATGAGAGCCACACATGAAAATAGTGGAATGATACAGTAAATATTCCTCTAAAGGTTTCAGAAGTAAACTCAATTTGAGAGAAACAAAACTTTTGGAAAACATTGGTTAATTAAGCACAATTTATCTCACTACAGTTGCCCAAAAAGGTTTTTGCATTTTTCCCGTATTTTTAGACAATGCTAGATGAAGAATACGTGATGGGTTACTCTCAAGTAAAGATAGATTTTGGTCAATGAAAGGGAATATATTCACGAGGTGAGAATATATTAAGATACGCAAAATGATTTCCTGTCAATCTGATATTGATGCTTTATAAAATAGTTAACTGCATGAATAGACTGGTACAGGAAATGTCTTTGGTTGTTCTACAAAATAACGTCATTTGGTATAAAAGGGAAAGCACATGCTTGATGAAAAAGGATAATTTGTGTGCTTAGTGTCACATTCTAATTGTTTCTAATAAATTAGAGTTAACACGACAAAAAACACAAGACCCCTCTAGAAGGGACACTACTACGGCTACAGAAAAGATGAGTATTTTCTCGAAATGGCAATATTTTGTACTCACAAGCTAATACTTTTAGCATATATACTTACCTCAACAAGGACAGCAACTTCGTTGAGAAATTTCTTAAGCCTTTAAAGCAAGAAAATTGTACGGGGCAGGTTTAACAAAAGGTTGTTGATTTAACAACATTTGAGCCAAAATGGATTTCTTGCATAAATAATGAATAGTGCGGGAATGAGGAGGGACGTAAAGGAAAGGTTTCTAATTTCATGACTTAAAAAAAACAAAATACATTTGTTACGCTAAAACTTTAACTCAATTGCGCACAAGTTTTAATTTTCTAGAGTCCAATGTTGACTTAGTTGTCTGGGATTCGACGTGAAACAAAGTACCTTATTTTTGTTTTTATTACCGTTATGAAATTATCACAAACGTTACGGCCAATATTTTATTCGAGGTTTTGGTCAACGCGGATTCAATTTTAAGAAAGGACAATATATAGCCAGATAAGGAAGCAATTGGCTTAAAATGTTATCGTGAACCTGGGTGAACCAGGAATAATTTAAGGTGTCTAAGGCCTCCTATACTACATTTATTTTCGTATACATTTTTACTGAGGAAACGTGTACCATCAAATAATTGTTTTACGTAAGAATATTGGCAATCCAAACACCATATGCTTAGAAAAATATAGTTAAATTTGTACTCACCACCCCACGAAGTGGAATAAAGATAGTATATCAACACATTTTGTAGAAAACTCTTAAAAATTCTCACTTAACCCAATCATTTTCATGTTCTAACACCTCCTTCAAATACTGTGCCCTTGAATAGCGCCTAAGCAACACTTAGTACAAAGTTCCATAGCTAGGTGCAGACCATTTCTCCTATACATTGTAACCTTCAATGAATGTTTTGATGGCAATCGCCTAGATTGCCTCCGCAAGGTTTACTAAAGGAGCATTTTTCTCTCCGGCCATGGGTGTAATTTAAGGATATTAATTGGGAGGAGGGGGTAGAGATTACCCGGGGGTTCAGGAAGATGGGTAGATTTTGAAGCTATATGAGAGAGAGAAAAATTATTGCTTTTTTTGACCAATTCCTCCTCAGTAATATATTTAAACACTTTTACTCACTAATGCATTGAAATAAGTGAAGCAGAGTAACGAAAAATTCCCCGGTAAACCTTTTAATCCGAGGTTGTGACATAAATTTTTTTCCCTTCTAAATAATGGGGAAGCAACTACCACCCCCGAATTATCTACGCCTATGCTTTCGACCGTTAGGTTTTCTTGGTTAGTCCGTGGCATCCAGAAAAATGGTAAACACAGCGACGAAAACATAATAAAAACATAAAACTTTGATGTATCATATTCACTCATCAAACAGCATGTATAAGCCGTTTAGATACTAAAAAGTTGTGAAAAAAAACATTTACGTTGTCTTATAACACTCAAATATGTTCCTATGCAAAGAAAAATACCTTTGCGGCGATACTATTAGCCAGGACAGCATAAAAGCTGATGTTTATCGCCAGTTCCGCTATAACGTAATAACACTGAGGTAAAGACAATGAAACCAACTGGATGTGAACCTTGGAATCGTAATTTTAGAACTCCCAGGTTACGCAAAAAAGGGTCAAGTGGAAGAATCAAACGCCGTCTACATTTCTCTTCCATTAGTCCGCCAATTTCTTCCAGATTCGGATTTTTGTGATTGTCCCATCTTCACCTTGCTACGCGTCCTCACCGCGGTTTACAATATCCCGAGTCCGTGAGGCAAATCTTCATCCTACACGAGTATGAGCTCTGGTAATTAGTAATTAAAAGCTCGAGTTATAGCCTCTTATAAATGTATAGCTACTCTCGCATCTATCTGAAGACCTTTCATCGCAACTGCTGTAAATATTCGTCATTGCTAAACAATGGTTCATTATAAAAAAGTATTTTAACTTCATACTTTTTTCAGTTAGTACTAAAGTTGTCGTTATTTTCGTAAAAGCCGTGAAAAATCATGTAAAATTCGATTTATTGCAAATGTAAAAATGTACAATATTGAATGATAAACAAGAACATCAGTCTTCAGAGAAATAACAAAGAGAATTGCAGAAAGACAAGGTGAAATAAGGATATTCTCAATAGGTAAACAAGGTCCTGGAATTTGACGATGAAAAATTGATGATAGCCCAATCGTTTTGGGAAAACTTAATTCAAATCATCGATTTTTTTTCAAATAGATGAAAATAGACCCCCTGACATTTAATAACTAATCATTATTACTAGCATCACTCCCCGCATTAAGCGTCTCGCGTGGCTATATTGAATTTATTTGTAACCCATTATAGTTTCCAAAATAATTACTAGTAATAATGGCACACATCTCTAGTATCTACGTCTCTGTACCGCAAATTAGCACGCTAGCCGATTTATCAATTCACAAGTTTCTAGTTGGTTGGCCATTCTTCTCCTGATTGTCGTTTAGTCCACGTCTAGCAAGCTAGATTCGGCCTTGAACTGGAACAATTATTTATACCTGTTGTGCAATCCTCCGATATTTTGCATAACCTAGAGGTGGCAAAGACAAAGAAAATAGTGGTAACATGAAACTGAGAGTAGAAAAGTGTCCATGGAATAATAAAAATCATACTCGGGAAAATTAAAAAATAATATAATTTTAACCATATTCATACGCATGTAAGTTTGTATAACGATTCAAAGAAGAACATTTCATAGTTCAGAACCTACACAAATGTTCTTGTATGGTTTATAGATAGATTTATGTAGGTACATGATTGACCTGATCAATGTCCATTCGGAAGAAACCTCTATCTGTACCTTAGAGGCCTATTTTGCCTAAAGATAAGACTCTCTTACAGCCATACTCTTGGCATTTTCCATGCTGTCACCCGTAACTCCTGTCCATTTTCCACTTCGTTCACCCAACATTCTCACTTCCTTCTCTACTACTTCTCCTAAACGTGCCATTTTTAGTCAATATTTCACCATTATTTTTAGACTCCATCTCTGAATCTACTTCATGCTAGGTTTCTTTTTAGCCTTCGCCAGCCCTACACCTACGCTTGTCTTTTTCGCCATGCATTTAGCGCACACTCCTCGACATAAAATACAAATCTTCATTTTTATACACAAGGCAAAACTTTTCGTTTAAAAAATCGCCTCTCTCCGCGCAAAATTTTTATAAAATATTTCATTTTTTAGACTTCATAGGATAGGTGGAACCATAAAGGCTAATAATAAAATACAAGCTGACAAAAAACACGTAAAAGAATCTATCAGGCTTTTCCATCAACCTCTACCAGACTTAGAAAACTTCTTTACCATAAAAAATTCGCACACAGCAGGAAATGAATTCCTCTCTTTATATAGGTGTAAATGTTATGAGAGCTTTCAAAAGCTGAGCTTCCTTATGCCTTAAGCCTTATCACAGGAAAACCACTGACACCTCAGGGAAATGCGACAGTTTGTGAAAACCGTTCTTCTATTTGGTGAGACGACTAATGCTTCAACCAAAATCAACAAATCCATGCATCATGGTGGGAGCGGGTGATGGCCTCCATGGGTAATGGACCCGTCGCGTCGGGAGATTCCAATCTCCGGAGCTGGCATTTCTCCCGAGGTAAATTTGAGGCATCACACTCACGATGCAACTTAAAATTTTGCTGAAGAAATTTATTCAAGATTGAAATTAGTAAAAATTTAATAGAAATTCGGAAAAATTAGTAAAATGAGAAAATCGTTGATAAGAGAACTGTTTCCCACAAAGTACCCACCATTTAGTGCAGAATCGTGTACCAAATGGTGGCGTCAAATTTAAAATTTCCATTTATATAACAACTAAATAGCATGACGAGTGGATATCGCAATTGCTTCGAGTTAAACACAAACATATGTTCAGTTTTGGTTGTAGTCTGAATACTCCAGTAAATATATCAAAGCGTTTTTTGTGTTCTATTTATTAATAGAATGGATAAAATCGCAATTCATTCAACATAATTTTATATATATTCCAACTTTGCCGAAAATTTAATACACAGCAGTGAGACATTAAATTTTGAGGCTCTTGACCACAAACGTAGCATACTTTGACTAGCAGAGCATTAAGGAGCAAATAGGAAAGATAACTACGTGTAGTTCTTCGTGACGTAAAAAGTGTTTCACAAAGTATTAGTATCTAAACGCACAATTATCAAAAATTCATATTTCAAGGGGTTGAGATGCTGGTATTTCGTTACTATTTTAATTGAGGGGCTACTTACTTTCTTGAGAACAGATGAAAAAGACGAGAGCGCCGTTCTATAACACTCTTTGTAACACAGTGTTTTTGATGTTTACATAATGATCACGTATAAAGTGTTTATATAGTAACACTAATAGCGGTATCAAACTCCACAGAGTTATGCCACCTACAATTGATGGTATGTCTTTATATTATAAAAATGACATAAACATTCTTCCACAAAGTGATACGACTACCAGAACTCGCACCAAAACTTAGAGCGCTGAAACTACTCCACATCACAGCGAAAAAAACTGAGGCGATTTATAATTTTCCAGCTTTGTTGCCGCAGAATACCCAAAGAAGAGAAAGTAAAATGGAGACCAAACTCATCTCTTTACACCCCACTCCATTATCCTCGCCGACAACAGACGACACCGAGGAATTCCACACGAGGCCACGGTGCAATCCATTCGTTTTTGGAGATCACCGTGAGGAGGAAAAAAAGGGACACACACACCACAAAAGAGCGATTTTCAAAAATCCCAGACCCCCACCACAGCTCGCGGGATATAGATTTTTTCCCCGGCGGAAGAGAGGCACTTTTTAAATGCGGTCCCCGACTCAGAAAGCAGTATGGCATCAACGTAATTTCTCAGACTCTCCGTTTCCATCCGGGGAACACACACAAAAAAGGATATATGTTAATATATATATATATTTTTTTTTGTCGGAGAGCACATTTTTTTAGAGACTCACCGCAAGGATCCTCTGAGAAGATGAGGAGGAGGATGAGAAGAAGACAAAGAAGAAGTAGTAGACCAGAAGATCTCACTCCTCCTGCCTTGGAGAGAAATGGCCCTTATTTCTTCTTCTCCAGCGCTCAGCGGGGCGCTTGGAAGAAGCGGTACGTCAGGCTCCTTGACGGGGTGCGGAGGGTGGAACAACCCAAGGAAGGGTTGGGCATTGGTGGGTGTGTATGATTAAGGGAGACAAGTTTTTCTCAGCTTCCACCACCAGTATTCCGACACTGTCCGTCCTGCAGTCAAAGGAGGAGGGAGGACAAGTGAGATATGAAGAGGGAAACAAGGACCGATGATGGAAGAAGTAGTTAAAAAAATATCAACGATAAAATTCCCAAATCCTAGCTTGGAGATGTATTCAGCACACGAAGGCAGAGCAAGCGACGTTACTGGGGCAAGCTCATCAAGACTCCTATCCTTATCTCACGCGACGCGAACAACTCAGCACCACCAGATTGTACTCCATTCCACCACCATTGAGATACGTATCCTTGGGAAAGGAAATATGGGTATATATTTTTTAAATACTCATTTTTTCCTCAGCAGATTTGCTTACTCACTTTCCGACTTTCCTCCTCTCTTCAAGATTATTATTTTTCTTTAATTCCAGCATAGGAAGTCTAATGAGACGGCGGGAGAGATCTTTAAGATTACTCACGGGGAATCTCTCCTTTTTTTAAAACATCCCAAGAAAATAAGAAACAAGAAACGGAGAACGGTTGACACTGTGGGGCTTAAGGGGAAGAAGGTTGAGCTCTTGAGGAGTTGGATGAGAATAATAAAAAAAGGAAGTGTTGCGGGGTTAAAACATGCACACGTAAGTAGGCTGCCTTCTATCCTCTCCGCCAATCAAGGAGGCAGGTTATATTCCACTCTACCCCCTCGCACGACACAACTCGTTTCGTCGCTATTCCGAGGAATGGCACGTCGTACCTCCCGTGTATATAATAATTTTTTTGATATCTTTATATTCTATCCTCTCCTCTTAGTGAAACACACCGTCACGACAACATTACACGTGCCACATCTCATCCAGATGATCCAAGAACGGAGAAGAGTTCTTCTTCCTTTTTAGTCTTCCCACTGTTGCCCTTCTATCCTTCTTTCCTCTTCTTCTTCGCCGACACAAACTCGGCTCAGAAAATAAACGCGGAAAGCCTTCACAGACAACACTCTCACAAGGATGCACAAAGAATAAAAGGAAAGAAAAACAACAACACTCTTCGGTGTGACAAAGGCGTCTCACTCTTTCTGAAGGTATGAGGAGGAGGTGAGGTACCTTCCACACGAGAAGAATGCCTCAACACGTATATATATACCTATATATATATATATATGCAACTTCACAATCACCAACAACACTGCCGCGTGTGTGTACTAGTGTGATCGTGTCTGCTTGCGTCAAAATGTCCCCAGCACTTCTTCTCCAACAGGCTCTCACACAACCGGTGCGATCTTTCAGGAGCGTCGCGGTGTAGAAGATAAAACTCAAGCGGTGACGGGAGAGATCCCCCAAGGCGAACTGTATTATGGCGAAGTTGTGTGTCGCCTCTATTACGACGCAGTCCTCGACAAAAACGCTTCAAATTCCTTGTGCACGCCCGGATTTCTAATATTTCCTCATATTTTTTTCTCTAAATGCGACACAGCGAGTGGGCAATCCCAGGAAATTATACAGGTCGGGTTAGGTTGAGGAGGAACGGTTGAGAAAAGGTTCCGTTTGAGTCGGCCGATTGAACTAGCTCAGTCGTCCGCGGCTCCACATTCCTACAAAGCCGTAAAAGAAAGGTCGAAGAAGAGTCGTCCAGATGAAGTCACAGAGAGCGAACACTCCTACAGGAAAACATATTATGACAAAAAGATTTTGCCGACAAGTGCATATCAGTCACCTCAGTGAAATCTACACCGCCAAAAGGACAGGAAGTGGGATACAAATTCAGCACACTTGTGATCGCGAATATGGGGATAAAAAGATCAGGATGGCCGAAAAAATGAATAATTATATTTTCACGAAAAATTATGCCAACAACACGCCATCCAGTATTAACAAATCGCGGAGTATGTGGATGGATTGGAGACCTTGAAGCAGCGAATGAGCCAAGTCATCCTCAAGAAGTTCCACGTAGAGAAAGATCACAAGATACCACCCGAGGCATTTGCACCCATTTAAGAAGCAAACATCCTCCAGCACTCACGCACGGTTTGAAAACTCTTTCCAACGGAGAGATTATACACAGGCACGAAATCCGCTTTCGGAGATCTCCAGCTGAGAGGTGAAAGGATAAAAAAACCAAACCTCGACAGCTCACACGGAGCACAATACAACACTGGAAACTCCGCAGAACCGGGTTTGAAAAAAAATTATCCTCCTCGTCGCATGACAACCCTACTGGAGAACCACTCGAATAGTCCTGCAGAGGGTAAACTCACGCGGTGGCTACAATTTAACGAGACAACAATGCGATCTAACTCCTCGTCACGAAACTGAACGAAAAAGGCTTCTCTTTTTTGGAATGCGATATTCTATACTCCTCCCCGCCTAATTCACTCAATAATCAAAAGCGCTCAACGGTTTAAAGAAATCACTGAATCCCAGAGCGAAGAAGGGTTGACTGTCTCGGCACGTTCCCTCCCCCCATCCTACGGGCCAACAATACGGAACTTTAGGGGGAACAGAAGGTTAACGAGAGGAGAAGAATCGGGGGAAAAATAGGAGAACACAAGACGATAAAAGATGGGTGTCGTGGGGGAGGGGCGTCAAGAGAAAAGCACGGGGATGGAAGAGACTCGGGTGCCGGGGAATGAAGAAGGGAAATGCCCACAACGAAGAGACCGTCGGCGACGCGGGGTCCGGCGAAAAACGTACTACATCAGGGACAGCCTCCTTGCCACTGCAGTGGATGGGAATCCAGGCCTTCTCGCCCTTCCCCTCCAAAATCTCCCCTCTCTCCAATCCCCCGCCACCCCTAATACCCCTCCCTCCCACCCCACTCCCAGGGAGCCTTGCTTCATCATCCCCTCTCCCCTCCGCCGCTCTGTACCCAGAATCCTCCGCTCCCTCGCCAACTTAGCGGTAGCTCGAAGGCTAACTCCCACACTCCGCTTCCAGATCCCAGCTCGCTGTTCATGAAAGAGTTACCCTTGCGTTCTTAAAAACCTTTTCTCATGTACCCTGGGCTGAAGCGAAGGTGCCCAAAGGCCTTCCGATAAACATTCGCGTTACTTGGATTTCAGCCGAAGTCTGAGAGTACGAAGGTCATTCGTATGAGTGTCGGCAGTTAATTTCTATTGAGTGAATGCGAGGAAAAGTGATAAAAAGGTAACTTTCTCCTATTCTTACTAGTCTACATAAAGGAATGAAATCTACATTGAATAACATTTAAAACATTGCCCATTAAAGTCCAAAACGATACGCTGACAATTTAGAAAAATGTAATGGACAGAAAATTATTTGTAAAAAGAGCATTTTCTTGAAAAGTAAGATAGTGGAACATGAACAAGCAACAGCACTGCATAATGCATAGGTGATGACTTCTATGTATTTTGTTCTTAAGATCACAAATACCCGTTGAAGACAATGTCATGGAGTAAAGGTACAGTATTAATTTTAGTGACATGAAGATACTGCTTCAAAAGATTAAGTCATCGAAACCCAATAAACAAATCCATATAAAACAGCAGGGAAATTCATGAAGTACTTAAAATATAATTCAGATTAAACCAATCTAAGTATTACAGAATAAAGATAGCGCTCGCAGAACCTTATACTAACAAGGCATTTCTAGCTGCACGGCAGGAAAAAACATTGTATCATATAAAATGAAACCCTTAGGATGGTTTAAAGATTGCATATTGTGAAACAGGAAAGTATGCAAAATATAAAGAGAAAATATAAAAATGTTTAACTTAGAAATAGGAATAACAGAGTACAAAGGAAATCTTAACAAAAAGTTGGTAGACTAAGCGGTTACGCGGTTACCTCACATTAGCCTTAAAGTCTAAAGCGAGAGGTCTTCGTAATGCTAGTCGACCAATAGTTAGGTGATTTTATTAACAATTAATTAACAAAAGTCATAAAAAGGAGAAGAAAGCTAAAAGAATCTACAATAAAAGTGAACTTGAAATGAAGAGGTTGGTGAACTTTGAGTAATGTCATTTACAGCCTAAGGCCTTTCTTCTCTCATTGCCTGATGTCTAAGTTAAACTTGTCCTCCCTTTCCCCTCGCAGAAAAAAGCACTCCTCGAAAACGTTGGCCTTTAAAAACCTCCGCTCTTCGTTACCTGCAACATCCATCCACTCTTCCTCCTTCAAAACTTCACCATCAATCGCCTCCCCCGACGTAACGTGAACTTTCTTGTTCCTCACATCCCCTAAATATTCTTCATTCCTTCATGCCCATGTATCCCAAATGGTATTTGATACCTCATTTAACAGATTTCATCTTTCTGCCATACATAAAGCTACAAACTTTAGCAAACTCTTTTACGGACAATGCAAACCCTCAAATAGAGAAATAACTCGAGGAATTTCCTGATCACTATCATTAATACATATATGTACAATGAATTTTTAACATTTTTAGAAAATAACTTCGTTCTATACGGAGAATCATCATGGCTATTTGTCCAGGTGACTTTAATGGAACCGAGGTTTCATCAACAAGAAAAAAAATGTAATAGGAGCTAAAAATATGTTTATACTTCTATGCTCGTTAATAGATGTGATATTCAAACATAAAATATATTAATACTATTTAAATATTTAAAATATAATATTAATATGAGTGAACACTACTCAGAAAAACTATATTATAAGAAATTTAAAGGGCTATAATTATATACTATCAGACGGTAACTAGGGCGGAAAGAATATGGCGAACAAGAGATTACCTAAGCAAATTTTAATATGGAATCCGCATGGTAGAAAAAGAAGAGAAAGGTCCAGAATAAGTTGGAGAGAGGGAATAGAAAAGGAAATCAAAGAAAAGCAGTTACCAGTAGGCCTTTGGATGAACAGTGAGAAATGGCAGTTAGGCAACAGAAAACATCGTAGAACATTAAAAATCGATTTACTTGGCCTAAGTAATTGTTTAAGTGAGTAGCTCCTGTAGTTTGTAGAGTGAATAGCTCCAGTTAGCCCAGTAGTGCACCCGTGTTTTATACGAAAGAATTACCCAGCGTTCAAAAACTATCTAGTCTTTTGCCCTCTACTAAATTATAGGTTCAGAGTCCTTGAAACACTTATCCTTCTCGTATTTGGGTTTTCTCGGTTAAGAAAACGAAAGTCATTTTTAAGTGAGGGATGCTAGTCTACTGTCATTGGAGATTCTTCGACTAATCAATGGTTATAGTGATAGCAAAACATGGTGGTAGTAGCACAGAAGACCTTTTTCGGGGAAAAAGTCTTTACGATAAGATGGAAGATTTGATATAACAGTTGTCCAATAAAAACTCCATGTCCTAATAAGAAACTTCGCAACTAATGAAAACTATGGAGGAAAAATTCAAATTTACACTTACGGTAAGAAGTGAATATCAATTGTTAAGCTTAAGTTGATCATTAATGTCAAGGTAAATGCTCTTTAACCAACAAGTGTAAAAATTAAAGGCCTGAACTCAATCATATAAAATCAACTCTAAAAATGAAAATCTTCATGAATAGTTAACCTTGAATATTTGCTTATAGAATTTTTATGTGAAAGACATAATGCGGCAACGGAGCCAGGGCTGAGGATATTGCAAGTAAGTTTATGTGGCGAGTCTCGACCAAGCATTATATGCCATAGGGGAAGCACTTCCGCGACTCAAGACATGTATTGACTCCAATACCCCAAGCACGGAGAGCCGCAACAACAGGACATAAAAAAATACGGAATAGCTCAGAACTTCTGTCGAGTGTAATCCCGCACATTTGCCGACAAACCTCACCTTCCTTGAACTAGATTGCTACTTGCACCCAAAGAAAACCATCCCCAGGGAACATTCATGCCCACATATTGAGAAAATCAATCATTTTTTATTGGTTCTGACCAGTTTTTTATTGGAAATATTTTCCCATTCCCTTCAAATCAGACTTAAGTCTCCACCACCCTAATGCGAATTTCCTTTGATGTAGCCGATAGTGCTTTCAAACTATCGGTGTTTAACTCAGAGAAATATGGACACGCCCTGGCAATGAAATATGGACACGCCCTGACAATGCTGCATGACATGAGCAGCATGACAATGGGCAGTCATTAATTCCCCCACGTCAAGCGTAAGTTATGAAACCACAGGGTGACTTGACTTTGATTACGATTCAAGTAATGTGGCACGTACCGAAATAGTGCTTACTCTACCAAATTCAAGGAGAACTTCATGATATAGAGACTACCACCATAGTTAAAGAAAATGAAATATGAAATAAGAAAGCTCTACACAAAAACCTCAGCGATTAGCGCATGCTATACAGTGCCACCAAGATAGCTGAACTCGAGAGGGCGGGAAAGTTTTCCTCCAATATATAAAATCTAAATATAGATAAATCATAACACAGTGTTACGCTCGGAACACATTGCATCAATAATCTACACAAGTGCGCAAAAAGTAAATGAGAGCTAAAAGGCTGATGAAAAATAATTAATCTATTTGCAGTTGGCAATGTAAGTTTTCGACCTTGGAAATCATGGTAGTCAAACGCGGATAATGCCTTACTTCCCGTGAAGAGTGATATGGGTTGGGAATGCCATGTGTTCGACTGCCACCATGTTTCGTGACCACTATGTATGCTGAGCGGAGTGTCCAGTAAGAAGACGCGGTGAAGTAGCGGCCTGCTGTGGAGGAGGACTCAAGGAGTATGTTAATTAGAAGGTGTTCCGCCGACTGTTACATAATTTTGAGGATTTTGAATTATTATAGGAAAATATTGTTCAAGTTATTTCCTTCCACCAACGCACGAAAGGATATCTACAGCCCTTTAAGCCAACTTTTTACTTATATTGCCGGCCCAGCGTTGAGTCAAAAGGTGAGATGGGATCGCACAGAAAGAATGGCCATGCGAAGCTTTTGTGCCAGAGTCCTTCAGCGGCGACTCGTTTTTGGGCAAATAGGACACATTACAGAGGCCCAGAACTGCTTTCCCTCTGGCATTAAAGCACTGATTAGATGGTCTTATATTCAGTCATTAAGTTATCCACACATCCAGTGAGATAAAAAAACGTTGTGCGGAGCTACATTGCGCTTTTCTTCTAGACCGAGAGAATTCTTGAATTAGATGTCTGGAAAGAAGGACTGGGTATCGAGGTTTCCAAGAGCAGCAATAAATCAATGTATAAGGAAAGCATATTTCAAATAGTTTCCGTTGAACAATATTATGATGTCAAACTAATCAAGTCAATTTCTGGTTGAGTTCACTCTTTGAAAATTGATGGTCATGTTGATTAAAATCAGGATTTTCTGTATTAAACACAAGAATGTCGTGAGTGTCGGAACCTATCGTAAATAATACAAAAGAGTTGAAAGTACAAAGTGTTTTTTTAATCCACATGTACTGCAAACTACTCCGTCCGATTGGTTGATTGATTAGGTTAATGTTGTAGATATGGTCTTTCCTTCATAAGCAGCGCGGAGTTATCTACCTTCTCTTTAATAATTCATTTAGCGATCGACAAATCCCTCGTAGACCATTCTCATACTATTTACCTCCAGGAATTATCACCCCAGGAACTCCTTCATAGTTCTGACAGAGGCAGTCCTCGTGTTATTACCTATAATGCAATTAGCTCCATTCTTTCGGCTTTTTCTATTTTGACTTCTGCTTACGTGTAGATCTCAGACTGCTGAGCCGTACTAACGACTCCACTTAGGAATGAAATTTGCAAATTAGGTCATTTCATCGTTTTTGCTTCACACACTCCTTTTTTCATTTCTCATTACCAAATACAGGGACTGAAATAGATTTCCTGCCAAATCGTCATTATATTGCCAACAGTCGTGATTAGATGCAATGTTTGGGCCAATTATAATATATCAACTAAGAGGAGGGGAAAGTTAGTTTCGAGACCCCGACTTCTCCGACTCAACGTAAGTTGTAGTTGTGACCAAATCATAGCATAAATACGTCCCTACACAAAATCGCAGTTAAATGCACTAGTATATCTTCCAAGCACTAGAGAATATTTAAATCTCAATCCTTTTTGACTGCCACCAAATACAATATTTGCGTGATAGTCTCAAGACAAATTAGGTATGATTTTCGAGGTTCAAAAATAGATCTCTTTTGTACTTTTTTGCGCAATAGTTAAGGTTTATTTAAGTTTTAAAGTGGTTACTTACAACCAAGTAACTTGAATAAACTCAAACAAAATAATCAAAGTTGTTGCATTATATTTGGCTCAGACATTCTATGGATAACAAGTCCCCAACTCAAGGTGGCATACTTTCTGCACAGATAAGTTAATAAACCACAATATACCTTTGCGGTCACAACTGGAAATATCTATCCCAATCGGATTATTTAACATATTTTGCTTTGGTTTATTCATTGTGTTTAATATGCTACAGAACACTTGACAGCAAAATTAGGTAAACTCCTCTGTCACCTATTCACCATCAATACAAAAGGGTCTCATGTTCCAGTTGGCTCATCCCTACTTTTTTCACAGCAGTCCATATCAAAACTTTTTCTCCAACACCTTCTGTTTCTTTGGACGTACGCTTATTCCTGTGCCCCGCGTGGCATTGCGAGACAGCGTAAATGGCCAGACCGTTTTTTTGTGCAGACGCTAAGCCACCGAGTGGGATCGCAGAAAAAAGTCAACTTGTATGAGTGAAAGCAGAAGAAAAGGATAGGGCTATAAAATCATGAATCAAAATGACAAAACAAGGAAATGGAATAAGGAAGGGAGCAGTCAATGGAAGACATGCAAAAAGAAGATACTCTATGATGTTCATCATTTCATTTCATTCGGAAAAATTCCAAACAGCACTTTTCTACCGATCATGAAATATCTTATTTAAGATTGAACAGAGTACTCTCTACCAATTCCCAGATATTATTGCAATTCTAGTCAACAATACCTAGTATACAATGGCAATCTATTGATGTTTGGAAAAACCCAAATGATCGTGAATTTTAGGGAAAATTACATTGGGATTATTCGAATAGAAAATGCACGAAAAGAATCTGAATCCAAGAATATGGATACATTTACAAATAAATTAAACGGAACGCAGGCAATAAAATGAATACAAATGGAGATTGGTTTCCAAAACAATTCAGTACTTAGGGTCACTCATGATTAATGATTGAGAATAAAACACTGGGAGAATAGTTCAAGAAGTAAGAAATGGTGCTAAGATACTTGCTTCACTTCTATTTCGTGAGTCCACCACCTGCTCCAGGAATGTATGCTGGTTAAATTGATGGTAAAAATGTTGGTAGAAATGCAGTCTTTAACCAGGAAGGGAACAAATGGCGAATATTTTCCGAAACAAATGTTCCTCGGAAGATCTCTCCCTCTAATCTGGATTTAAATTCAACAAATTCCATAAGAAGGACAAATCAATAGTGTAAACAATCTCTTACCTCTACAGTCAATATGAGCATAAGCAAAACATTGACAATAAACCATTACGAAAAAAGATACTTTGAATAATTTGGGAATCAAGTACCTCAGTTTTTCCCGTTTGTCTTTTAATAAAAAGAATATTAAGCATATAAGATTTTAATCAATGGTTAGCTTCTTTAGGAAGGACCATTGGACATAATATATATTACTTTCAAGATTGCAACGTTCACAGTGAAGAAAGGGATCAAAGAATGGCACAAGGAAGATTTTAGTATAAAAATGATGATAATCCAATGAAAACCATGGATGATATCCATTAAAAGTAGTTATATCTGTTTGGTATTTCCTAATAACGGTTAAAATACTCTGTAAGTTACGTTGTTACGTAACTTTGTGTTTTTTTAGAGGACGTAAAATGGTTAAAATTTATCGATAACAGCAATAAAAATCCATTTTGTCAGTGCTTACGGCGTCATTTTTGTCAGTACTTACCTAAGATTACTGCAATATATATGTAAACATAATTTTAGGATTAACTGTTATTTTATAGCAGTTATATACTATAGTGAGGTTGGTCAGTTTGTACCATTTTCCACCCGCGTTAAGGGGCCGACGCCGAGGCTTAAACTCCGAGCTCGTGTCCAGTTCAACGAGGGTCGGCCCTTCCACGGAGCTTTGAAAAGAGGTAAAATTTTCTGCGGCCCCAGCTACAGATTTAAGCTGAAATGAGTGCTCACAAAAGGGTGTCGTCTTGAAAGTATGAATTAAAGGAGAGAGCAACAAATGATAGTGTGGATACGGAAAACATCTAGAAGCACAGGCCTACTAGGACTGCCCCGCTGCTGAGTGAAAATGAAGTGTTTTATTGCCGTAATCAATGTAGCGATGACATCTTATTAACCTTAAGTATCTCAAAATTAAAACTCAATGGACTGTTTCCTCCGTCCTTATGATTAAAAATAGACATTAAACATATAGCAGGAACCTTTGCCAGGGATAGCAGAAATATGAAAGAACTACTAGTAACAGAAACATTTGTAATGAATATATTCAGCCGTCCAATAGTACAAATGTTTTCAAGACTCATGAAACTGAATATTAAAAGTATCTTCCCCTCTGTTGGAGAGAGAAGGATATTACAGACCTTTACTTATATTCCTTTTATAGACACTCATTTTATTTCATATTCATATTCAAACTGAATAATGAAACAATTTCAGCCGCAATTTGACATTTAATGGAAAGAGAAATTATATTCTTGCCTGTAAGGTATATAAATAAATAGAAATCACACAGCCATTAGATGTATGAAATAAAATTAAACACACAAGTTTCACATTAACGTTAGAGCAGAGATGCCGAAAATTTATGTCAATATATGTCTTGGAGTTGATATTTCAATAAGCTCAAAGTCTATATCATTGAATAATATTTGATAAAAAAGGAAAACAGTAATGTTTTTTGACATAAGGAAACCTAAGTTACAATGAAAGCCATAAAAAGTACAATGAAACGAGATTAAATGGGAGTGAACTTGAGTTCATTCCGGTGGAATTAGTAAAGAAATAAAAACGTGTATTTCAATATTCATGTTTTTTCCTAGTACTACAATTCCTAGTATTTTTCTAACGATTTAAAAATATTTGACGACATTTAGTAAAAATAGACGGTGCCCAAGGAAACTATGACCGCTTTGATTCCTAATGTCGCTTAATTCCCACCACGCATGGTGAAATAAATTATGTCAAATATTATGCATAATTTTAAGAAACGCATTATGTTATCCTGGGGAAAAAATAATGCCGGTGAAAAATTGATTCCTTTTTGAATTAACTGAAAAGGCATTTTCCAATTTAGTTTTCAAAACTAGCGCTGTCTTCAACTCCGTAAGAACGTTCAAACGGCAGGCTGCCGAGAGCGTACTTTTACGCCCGGTCTCCGTGGAGCTCTCCTTAGTTACTCACCAGCCCTTAAATTTTTTAAAATGTACCATAACCTGAAAACTTTTTAATGAGTCTTCATCTTCTTCTAATTAAAAAAAGAAACCATTGGTATATCTGTCTTCATTTTTCTCTATGGTATTTCTTACCTGAGGGAGAGTTATACGCGGGCGATTCAATTTTCCCATGATTAGGAGACCAGGCCAAAGCAAAAGTGTTAAAAGGAAGCAAATAAAAATACGAATATTCTTGAAGTAATGTTGGATCATGTTGCAAAGGCACCAGACTATAAAATAAATAATAATCCCGGAAAGAACAATGGTAAGAAATATTTTCTTATTCAAAATAATTTTATTGAATTTGCAATACTACATTGCCTATTTTATATTTGCAAATAAAATTAATTCAAAAAATGTTAAAAGGAAGTTATCATACTCTCCTGAAACAAGTTGATTCCAATGACCAGGAGGTGATTCTGAGACTTTAGATGAAGAACAAAGTATTTTTCTTAGGCCTCAGATTTCCAGTAGTGCAGCAAGTTTTATTAATATGCAATTTTTGAAAACTTTTCAAATTTTAGTTCTAAAAAAACTGATCTTTTCAAATTATGAAAACATGGCATTCGTGGCTCATTTTTCTGAAGATTGATAGATACGATCATGGAAAGTGCTATAACACACAATGTAAAAATTTCGGTGAAAATTGAAATAAAAAAGAGATTTTTTTTACTGCTACAAGAAAGAGAAAAGAGGAATTCTGAGGAAATTAGAAAAAATACTAACGTTGATAAAATAAATACTAAGGTGGATAAAGAAATTGAGAATCACGCAAGGGTAAAATAGAAACAGAAAAAGTGACTCTGATAATATAAAAGCATTTAAAATGAGAAAACGAGTAATGCCTTGGTAATTCGAAATGTGCTCCCAATAATTTAGATCCAGGGACCGCATCCGCTTGGATTCGTAGAAGTATTCATTAGGGCAATGTATTGATGAAAATGGAAGAAAAAAAGCTAGGTGAATCTGGGTGAAGTATTCATTTGAACATGCTTCAACTAACTGGCTTTTATTTTCATTAAACTCGATGCTACATCAACCCCTTTGACTTTTCCTGTACACAAAATGAACTTTATACTCTAATTTATCCCTTTATAACATGAAATAAAGTGAATGAACGCCGAAAGTTGCACAAAGTTGGCATTCACCCTTCGGGCGGATCGGTTGAAATAAGCCGAACTGGCACTATCCGAGAATCAAATTTATTTCTTGT
This sequence comes from Ceriagrion tenellum, assembly GCA_963169105.1. Taxonomy (NCBI): domain Eukaryota; kingdom Metazoa; phylum Arthropoda; class Insecta; order Odonata; family Coenagrionidae; genus Ceriagrion; species Ceriagrion tenellum. The sequence continues at coordinate 96,553,791 of OY720643.1, forward strand.
CGTGGGTTGCATGGCATCACTGGTGTGCGAATGCCCTTATAGATGTAATTATGAATTAGATCTATAAGAAATAAGCAAGGGAACTCACTCTTTATTGAATTCTAAAGTAATTAATTAAATAAGAGAAGTTTAGGCAGCTACACTGTAGGGCAAAACAGAACCTTTTTACCAAAGGATTATTGCGAAGTATCTTATTTAATCACACCTGACCCGTTAGCCAGGATAGAAAAATATCTTAAATACACTGAGATTGGATTTAATGAAAACATACTTGACACATTCCGTGATGAAAATATTGGAGAAAACCTTTGAAGATCAAACAAATATGCAGTTTAATCATCAGAGATGATGATGATACTGAAAATTTTGGCATTGACAAAAGAAGAGAAAAGAATAAAGCAAAAAAAAATTAATGCAGAGAGAGGTTTAAAAACTCAATTAAAAAATCAATGGCAAGAGAAGACACAGTTTGATTTTCAACAAACAACCCAATTTAGTTAAATAAATTCTAATTAAAATTGTGTTGCGCAAAATATAGACACTAGAAATCACAAGTGAGTAAAAGAAAAACTGGGCAATCTTCAAACGCTATGAGAGATTAGGGGAAGGGGGAAACGGGTTAAAAACGACTGCATTCAATACGAAACTTATAACGAGCAGAAAATTAGAATGAAGCATACTTTGAATCGGTAGAACGTAGAAAGTTTAATTAAAAATAAATATACTAGGATAGTTAAAAATAAAAATACTAGGATAACATCTGAAATGAAGAAAAAGGCAATGTTGGCAAAAGTTGACGGTAGCAATCAGAATTCCTATACAAGAAGCAATTATAAGATATACACCCAAGAATAATCAACTGAAACTTTTTTATGACCATAAACGAAACGTTATTTGGTTTATATTACTGAAAATTCAAGAAAACCCAGAGCTGATCTTTAAATAAAATTCACAGTCACAAACAATTAAAAAGAAATAAATAGATTACACAATTATACAAAAAGGAAATAAATAGAGAGGTAGAATAAAAAGTGGGAGGATGAAATGGTGGTTGAACAAATCAGGAAGTCAGCGAAAACTAGAACGCTGGTAGAGACTTGGACTAAGGATTGAGAAAATATACCATTGGTAATACACCATCCCAAAAATTCAACTTAGCTGGTTGTAAACCGATATATGAACCGGTATTCAACCTATATATAAAGCGAAGTTTGACAGTTATGACAGTGAAAATATTAGTGAGTAATAGGTTTGACATCATCACTATACTCATCAATCCGGATTGAGTTTGTTTCAGCTTTTCACTCAACCTTCGGGTCACCAACCATATCAATCTAACATGTTTCTTTACTTTTTCGTCCTACACAAATAGTGTGATTGATGTATTACATAATTGGTTCACTGCTTGTAATTCATCTATTTTATCTCTCCATTCGTTATCGCTTTAATAGGCCATAATTATACAAAACGTATTCGACAAGAATGTCTCCTCCATAGAGGATACATTAAAGTTTAATTTTTCTCTAGCATTTTGCTGTGCATCTTATTTACCTATTCTCTCCACTAATTCAATATTCATCATTCTTTAACAATACTACATATCCATTCCTTCAAACGCATGTATAGTTTCAGTTCAAACTATCCAGTCTTTGGTGTCATATGTAACATTCTCCGAATGCACACCTCAATTAAAATGTTTCCTCACTTATTAGCTCATTTTGAAAGTAGCTTTGCTTTTACACCATGGATGCAATGATTAACAGAGAATTATTACAACCAAATTCCGCGCTAGAGGAATCAGGATAACAGCCAAGGAGAAGATAAAAGGAAATGGGTAGGTTTTAAGGAATCGAGGGGAGAGAATAAAGTCATTTGGAAATGAATGGCACACTCACAAAGCCAGCACACTACGGAGTTTTAAGGGGTTAATATGATTATAGGGAGCGGAGTTAAATCATTGAACATCGCCAGGAAATTTTTTCTCCACTTCTTCCTTTCACCCTTCCCCAGACATCATATCCCTTATCCCATTCCCTTGCCGACTTCCGTCGTTCCCATTATGGGAGGTATATATTTTGCACGGCGTGGGGCCCGGAGTTTATGCAAGGATTATTTTAGATGAAGGGAGGTTGCTTTCCAAAACCCATTCTCTCGAGATGGCAAGCGAAGTGAAGTCTTAGTGAGACAGCGAAGAGAAGGGATTGATAGCGAGTAGGAGGATGATTAAGGTTGGCAAGATTAAAATGTTGGCCACGTGATGCTCCCAACAAGGGCTATACTTTTCCTTTAATCACCGAACAGTGCAAGGGAAGGTAAAAGGCCAATAAAACTGCGGCAATGTCAAAATTGCAGTAAACTTTAAATCTTCACACTCTTTTCTTGTCCTTCTGTACTCTTCTTAATTTTACAAAAAAGGAGGAATATAGGAGAACACTGTCGACGGATGTCATTGATTAAAAATTTTATCTAAGAAAAATAATAAAAATGTATTATGCTTATAAATAAGAAGGAATATTGAAGCATAAAAATGTTATTGTAATTTTCTTAGATTAAAGCATGCATCAATGGCATCCATCGACAGTTTTTAGTACAGTATCAAAAATATTTAGCAAAATTTTCCACAAACATGCTGCTTTGGAATCATCTACCGAGTTTTACTCATTTACCAATTTTTAATGCCAATTTTATTAATTTGAAATTCAATAATTCGCTTTCCTGAGGAAATCGGTAAAAAGTTAATTGAAATTACCCAGTGAGTATTAATATATAAGTAAGAATTCTTATATTAAAGAGTATACCTCATTTTCATTCAGCGTGCGTATTTAGTTACAATTAATTTTCATAAAGGATACGGTTATAAGCTGGCCTTAGTGGAAGTTATTCATCAAAGAAGAATTAATAAAACCTCTCAAACTCTTCTTCCAAGATTTTATTGACGCAACTCGGTTTTCGACTCTTTGCGTCATTTTCAGTTAAAATTAAAATAAAATACGGAATATGACTTCTATTTTCCCTCTTTTCCTAAATTTTGTTAATTTATTCAGTTCTTATTTTCACCTAAAAATGATACGTGTTGAACCAGGGTTGTTTCATTAAAATCGTATTAGATGGAGCTAAGATGGAGATTTGTTTTTATTCTCCCGTAATTACTTTCCCTTAATTCAGATTATAAAAATGTGACTTTTTCAGTTTTACTAATTTATATCACAAATAAAAGAGGTACTTAACGTTTAAAATAATTCTGGTCACATGTAAAAATAGCTTCAGCCAACATTAGGACACCAAGATTTCTATAGAGCCAGATTGCGTGAAATAGGGCCCAAAAAGGACATTTAATAGCCAAATATGCCAAATAAGTTCATTGATATAATAGATCCACTTTGAGTGTGAAGCTATAAAAATGAAAAATTTGGGTCTAAAGAAAAAAAAACCGGCTGTGGTCGAGTTATCTCTAGTCGATATAGCTTCATCTTTTTGTGCTCATATTGCAACGACACAACCAATTATTCATCATGTTCTTCGCAGAGGCATTGCTCTCCCACAAAGCTTCATTGTCCTCGCTTTAAAGTAATTATTTTACTGCTCTAATTACCCCTCTTCCGCATCTGAAAAAAACATTTTGGATAAAAGATTGAGGAAAAGGTTTTACGAGGTTTTACTTGTTAAAAAGTCTCTTCATGACGTCTCACAAAAACGAAAAGTCTGAAAAAACCATCGGCTGCACTCACGAGTAGTTGCATTCCAATTGCTGCCGACCAAGTTTTTCTCGGAAAAGCATTTCATCTCAATGATACTCACGAGGATTGAATAATATTTGATAACTTTTCGTGCCATTTTATTTTGGTCTCTTATTCAGTATTTTTCTTGTATTTTAAATAAACTTTGCGTAAAAAATAGCTCAGATGTAAATTTTCAAGTAAAAATATATAGCTTAGTGAAAAAAACTTGAATTTTTTCGGATTTGTTCAGAATAGACGACGATAGGGTACAAAATCTTATAATAGATTCCGTAAAAAAGAAAGCAACAAGTTGGATCTTCGAAGTAAATAAGTCTTCAATTGTATCAAAAAATGTGAGCAACTAAAGGAAAGAATTGTAAAAAAGCGTTTATTGGATAGATCCTTACGGAGATTAACGTAAAGAAACAGTCAATAAGCTATAGAACAAAAAATGTAAAATAAATTTTAAATTCACCTATGGCATAATGTTGACCCTATTGAAGAGATGAGGAATACTTGTAAAGTCTGAATTCCATGTATTGAACTCAGGTCAACTAAGAGGAGGCATCCGGAGGACTACTGTAGAAAAATTGCGACATTGAAAGCCTTTGCATTTCCATACCTTTAAAGAAAGGTGTCAAGTGATCCATATTAAAACGTATCATTCGGCTGCTAGAATATTGTACACATAACATCCCTTCATAATCACTCCAGTAGGGACCACAACTCACTGCCGGGATACAAATGCTGACCCTAGGGATGGTGAGCCAGTATTCTGTTCACAAATCTAACATTTAAATAAACTTTTACTAAAATAGCTCACAAGTTGCAGAAGAATGTTATAGAGATTTACAGTGAGACCATATTGTCCGATAAATTTTGACAAACATCTTTATAAATACAATTGTGAAAGTGATTTCATTCCAGAGATGTATTTGAAGGTTTTCTTTCTCCTTGCCTCATCTACATCCAACTATCATTTCCTACCTGGAAGTGAAGGACGGAGCACGGAAGACCGGGACGATGTAGTGAACTGAAGTATGTGAAAAAGAAACAATTAGTGAAAGATAACGTGTCGGACAGGAGAGCATATTTCTATGATATTTAATAAAATCTAGGGTCAAATTTTCCCGAAGTGTATTATTATATGCCTTTACATACGGGCAGTAATAGAAATTATGCAAGAATAATATTTTCATGCTAGCACCAAATAAAAACTTCTAAAATACCTTACACCGACAATTTATTTGGCAAAACAAACGGGATATCAAAGGAAGGGGAAGGAATGGCACGAAAGTAAATGTATACTGACGCAGCCCTACCGAGCAGAGGTTCAATATTCCTTTTGATATCATAAACGAAACTTACATCTTAATACTACCTGCACTACTATCTATTCCTCTGTTCTCAGTACGTTACTGCCATCCGATTCTCCAACACTACGGGGAAAATCCAGAATAGTATATCTATGACGCAATGTCTGACGCGTAATTCAGGCTAATATGCCTTGCGCTCGCATAAAAGTTTTACGTCACCCGCGACACATGATCTCCGAATCCAGCATTGAACTAGCTATGATTGATATGAACACAATAGTTTTGGTGTGAAAGACAAAAATACACATCTCTCTTCCTGTGATTCTGACAAGAGATCTTGAATTTGGTCAAGAACAAAAACAAGTATGATGATATCATGATTTTTCTAGGATGAAAATGTAGAATATTTACGAATAGTGAATCATATAGCAAATGCCAAATGTCATATCAGGTATATATTGCCGCAGGATAGGCACCGGAGAGAGTAAAGAAGAACAGCCAGTCTGCTTGTGTTTCCCGATTAATTACTTCACCGTTCTATGGAAAATATTTGAAATATACGAACAATTCATGGAATTTTAGAAACAGGAAAATAGAAAAGAAAAAATATAGGCCATTTTGAGAATGACAAGACTGTCGTAAAAAATGGATCGCTGAGTATAGCAGTAAAATCACGCGTCACCTTCCATAAAGTCAGACTAGGGTTTACTTAAATATACATAAATCACTATTAGAAATCCACCATTAGATAACAGAATTCATAGTGATTAAAGCTTTTTAGTGATATGATCTGAGAAATAATGAGGATTAAGAGAAATTCTAGAGAAACAATTGGAAGATTAAGGCCAACAGACAGTGGTGAAGAGGATTGAGTCCAAAATTTTTAAATCCTATAATAGATCAATAGCCATTCCTCAAATTTATATCGGCCTCAGGAAACAACCCACGTTCTGTAGGCAATAAATTCAATAAAACGATTCTTCATAACCCATGAAAAAGCTTGCATGACTAACTCAATTACCGCCTACTCGTTTAAAAATACTTTCAAAGTTTTCATAAAAATTGTCACACGCATTTTAGAAAAAAAATATTTAAATTTCCATGTAAATTCATAACGCAGAATTCAATTTACAGGTACCTCGTTAATCATATGGTCAGAAATTTGAATATAATGAGAATGTAAATTTTGAGCCCTCGGTTCAAAACAATCAAGGATATTAAAACAAATAACTTAAGATAAAAAGAACTTTCTTGCTACAAACGATTCTTAAATCGTTACGTTTCACTTGAAGGACTCACTTTTTACCTAAGCAAATTGTTCCAGTCTTTGTATTATTTCTCTCTTGACAATTTAGTTTAATTTATTACAATGTTTTACAAAAACTGTGCTTAATGATGTTTACTAGATTTGACCCACATTAATTTTGAAAAAGTGTTTGAAATACAAAGTTCATTTGTTTTTCCAGTGATAACAAGGTCTATTCCATACCAGAAATCTTATAATAGCACTGATAATGGATCTTTAACTTTACCTAAAGTGCATAATTAACACAGAAAGCCAGCTAAAAATACTCCACTTATTCCTTTAAAAATACTCTATATGAGCCGAAAAATTATTTTGCATGTACACTGTGATTCCAAATCATAATTTTACTGAGCGACAATATTGCAATCAACCGAAATGGCAGATGGTAAATATTATATTATGACATTAACAATTTTTTAACTTAACAATTTCCTGCTTATAAACGAAATGTTTTCAATTGTCATTTAGCGCAAGTGAATTGGCAAAGGTAATGGGAACGTGAAAAGAATCATTTTTCAAGCATTTCAACGAAAAATATAAAATTTTTGGGGTAATAATTATTTTCACTTTTTTACGCTCATTACTTGAAATTTAAAGTAAGAATATGGGCATATTTCATTCAAACTAAAAGTGACAATGAAACTTCTTTCCTCCGTCAAGCTTATAAGCTTACTGTCATTCATTTTTATTCAGTGATTTTACAGTTAGCAAAAAATTTATACATAAGAAAACGCTACGGGATAGCTGGGTAAAACGGTAAAGAAAGTGCAGTTGTGTCAAGTCTCCTGGTGCCAACTGGAGGATAAGAACTTGAAAGAATCCGACTATAGCGCAAGGTCGTTTTATACAGCAGCAATTAATCCTCGCAAACGAGAGGCTATTTTTGCTCTTGACCTCCGCCGCTTAACTTATGCCTTCTACATGCCGCAAGTAGTGTCAAGTTAAAAGTCGAGATGGTTGGTCAAATGCCTTCCACCGAATATAATGGCCTTCAGAAATAATTATCTTTCAAGCACTAAACTACACGACAGTTCACGAAAAGTATGGAAAAAAATAGCAGCAGCATACCAGTCTTTTCTTTGACATGTTTTCCCATTTCTAAAGGCAGTCAAGTGATCTTTTCACTCGCAAACATGAGTAATATTCACAACATAATAGAGTTCGATGAAATGAGAGTTTAATGGAAGACTTGAAATATAAGTTAAATTCATTTATATTGTGAAACCTACCTCTACTACTTCCTCCCTAAAGTGGACATATCTATAATCGGAAATTTGTTCGGGAACAAAATCAATTTACCATGCTTATAAACATTGTAACCATTCTCTCCCTTCAGCGGTTTCTCCTTAAAGTGGCCATCATCTCATACGTCCGAAAGTCCTCTTAATACAGGTTTCACTGTACTAATTTATTTTAAATTGTTTTTGGAAATAGATATAATCCATTAAAGAGACATGTAAAAATGACGTGACAAAAGAATAAGAAGCAACACGAATGTTGAAAACCTCTTCGTCATATGCGAGTCCTATTTAGCCAAAATTTTGCATGGAGGCAGGCATGTCCACGTCAAACAAAGGTCGAGAGTTTAAATCCCCTATGGATGTTTCTTTGCCATATCATTCAAAGAAGTATGAGTGTCAAAAGATATTATCAATAAAAGGCTGTGGATAAAATCTCCGCATATGAAAAATATTATTATAATTTCATTTTTGAGCATAGATTTCAATAAATATCGAGAAATTAATTGCGAGTGCATACTAAAATGATTTTGATGGATACGTAAAATCATTGCAGAATATGAAATAGGAGATGAAATTAACATTGAACAGAAAATCATTCAATTAAATGATAAATATGACAGTGAAGCGACCATTGTACAAAACACTGCTTAGTTTTGAGGAAGATATTGTAACTATTCAACTGCATGGCCATTAAACTAAAAATAGAAAGGGCTCAATTTTAACGTTAGAGAGATAACGTGACAATATTCTAACCATATCTCATATATACAGAAGACCTGTGAGAGCATTTTATTTAAGGCAATTCTCGTAATGATATAAAATCAAGGGGCTGAGATTAATACATTGTCTATAATAGAGTGTCTCTAATATTGCGTTTCGACCCAATGCTTAAAGAACGATTGAAGAAAAAAAGATCTATCAAAGTATTTTTAGCTAATATATTCGTAATATTGAATCCATCATCTCCATGGGGTTAACATTCAGTTACTTAAATCTTAAATGAATGCATGATGGCCAAGAATTATTATGTTTAGCTTGGAATACCATTAAGCTACACATACTATAATTTTTGTATCTTATTTTCTGAAACGGTAAATTAAAATTATTTAGATTACGATATAGGTATTATTATGGTCTAGGTACTCTGTACCAATCTCTTCACAGCAGCAGTAACACATACGGTTCTCTTTCCGCTAAGCAAGCAAATGGATATAAGCCGGCTCTATGGCCTTACTCATTCTCCCCCCTTTCATGGACCTCGCTCACTTCAAGGGATTCGGAGAGACCAAAGGAATAAAAAAATCGAATCAGCCATCTACGGTAAGTGCGCAGATGAGACGAACAATAAAGACGGAGGCTCCTCCACATCTCTCCCTCTCTCAACCTCTTTGGGAAGGTTTGCTTTTGAGATATTGTCTGCCCAAGACTTTTCGGATTACGCAGCAAACTGGATACAGGTCCCGGTATATCCATGGATTCTCTTTCCTATCTCCACCAGGGGTTATATTGAGCCATTGTGTCGCCTCTTTGGATGACCATAACGGGAGAAAGCATGGGGAAAGCGCTGAGAAGCAAAAGGTCTAACGCGGGGGATTATTCTAGATTTTGGCAACATAGAACTCACAAAAGTTTTCAATAACGAGCTAAATTCATGAAAAAAGTTTCCTTCGCAGCATTAGCACTCTGTGTTCGAACCTAAATGGATTCAAATGGAGTCCGTAACGGGATAAAAAGGATATCAAGGAATAATTTAGGTTTGTAGAGACAATTTTTATAGCCAAAATCCAATATTTATAATGAGCAATAAATATATCATTTAAAAAATCAATTTTAAGTACAATATAATATAGCCACTTGCACGTAGCTAAAAATAGTAAAAAATTAAATATTTTTTTATACATTAGGATAACTTGGGATCTACATCATAATATATTTTGAGGATAAATTCAGCATTTTTCGTATGGAAAATTCTACTTTTATATTCTTCCTCTGAAATAGAAATACATATAATTAATTGGAAGATATTTTAGCCGGTTTATTTGAGTATTTCTCCTTCACAATGCATCATCATTTTATTCATCGCATTTAAAGTGCGTTGTTCCACAAGAGGCAAATATTGAGGTTAATGGACCTCGGTAGCACTTAGATATAGTGAAAATTTATGTTATTCAGAAGATATTTATTTTGAGAGTGTATATTATTTTAATGTATAATATGTTAATGCAGCAAGATAATATATATGGCATTGAATTGAATTGCGATTCCTGGGTATCAAAGTGGAAATAGTTTCACAATCACTACGTGAAAAATTCATCTCTGAGGCATCTGAAAAAATACCGATCGAAAAAATCGGAAATGATGTAGATCTCCTGGCTTACCGACATCATTGATGTTGAGTTATCGATCACATGAGTGCATATGACTTAAATTTTCTCGCTCTTATCATCTTCCATTATTGCATCCCTGCATCTCATAGATAAACGCAAAGTAAATGATATCTATCATATTTTGTAGTCAGTCTGGAAAAACGGGCTGACTCAATTCTCATATCGAGAAGTCCGTTCCAATTGCTGAGCTAGGTCAGCCGGACTGAGCTGATATCGATTACTTATTACAACGTAGCACGCAGTGCCTAGAATAGGTAATAACCATAGGTGACGCGTCTGCAATTACGATAGCTCAAATTAAAATATCCTTTTGTAGCGAATTTTCACTGCAATTATTATTCACTACAGACATTGTAAGCATCAAATTACATGGAGATTCATATCGATTTTTAATACACCATTGGAATCTACGGGGTCTCATGGTCCCGAATCACATTGGTCAAGTACGCAGAACCGCAAATATCAGCCTACCACAAACGATGCACCGATGTAATTAACTTAAATATCGTATAATTTAATTATATAGCATGACTATAGTCACAAAATCTGTGTGGACGGATGCAATGAGCCATAGAGTACAAGAGCACTTGCGCATAAATTTTCTATGTTTGAGAAATTTAACTGTTATTTATAATTTATTGCAATATCTTTTAATTAATCAATATAATACTTATAACAAAAAGTTCTGACAAACGTAAACAGAAATTAGTCACTAAAAATAATCTACGTCACGAATCCTAATAGTTTTGACAAATAATGATTTTAAAATGCAAGATCAGCTTTATATCGACATCATGGTCAGAATAAAAAATAATTTTATTCTATATATCGCTTTTCCGAAAACAATTAAGCCTAAAATTTTAACCGTTTTCATGTTTTTTACGTAAATAGAGTAATAAATGGCTCCGTTTTTACTAGTCGGATTAAAATAATTGGATATAGAAAAAATATTACAGTACTTCATAATGCCCCGCTTACTTGGTAGTTCCCCGCGAAGTATAAAGCTCGTAATATAATAGTATATAGGCCGAATAATAGGTTTATTACCCGAAATACTTCAAAGAATATAACTCAAATACATATATGATTTTTCAGTTTACATTCAAGATATCTCAATATCTTAAATCTTTCACACTTATCACGTCTGAGTCATTTCTATACCCACAAGCATATATTTTAAATAGAATCAAACTAATAATGCATATGAATTTGTATTAACTGGTGACATCTCTACCATGAATACTTATGGAGTAAGGGAGAATAGGAATCCAATAATTATCTCGCATTCTATTCCCAGCAACTTTTAATCGAAACAGTTAAATATATGACTCCTTTAAATAGCATACTTTTTCAACTCAGCTGCAAGCAGGAAATTGATATCATATTAAATTATAGAACACAATATCTCTATTGTCAATACCAACCGTCTCTTCAATGGTTTCTGTATGCTGCTGTTCTTCTGCTGTAATTAATTTTACCGGACCAAATTTCAATTGATTCATCGTCGAACTCCTAAAGGTATTAAAATAATTCGGGCCAAGAAAATAGTTTCGCTGTCTGATTCTCTAGCTTAATCGATCTAAATGTCTAATTACCTGAGTAAAATGCGGCGCATTCTTTTTTATAAAAACGTCAGCTAGATTAATTTTGAATGACGGATAATTGGAAAGATATTGAAAAATGTCAATAAATACATCACAATGGTCAGCGTTAAGGAAAAAAAAAGTTTGAAGAATCGATGCAGGATCAATGGAGAAGGGAGCAGTCATATAGGTCTACATATGTATTAAAAATTGATACATAGAACTCAATTTAGAAAGGCAAATTAGAAATGCGTTCATTTGTTCTCTTCTTGTATTTTCAAATGGTTTCAATTTATGTGACAGGATTTTCGTTACCTCAAATGAAAATTTTTTGACAAGTTGGGAATCAATTATATCTATATATTAATGAATTGTTAATTTAGTCCGAGAAATATCCAGAGAGAGCAAACACAGGTTTATCGAGCCACCCTTTCACAAATCGTTCCTTTTTCAGAAGAAACGGTTTTCTACCAGTACAAGATATTTCAATACCCTTTCTTTATGCGCATCAGATTCATGTTTTGACTTTTACAAAAAGCAAGGAAGTAAATTTTTCTCATCAAAATAGTTTTCATCCCGAATTTTAGAAATTCTTAGTGCTTCATTTAATTTCAAGTATTGTGATTGATTTGCAATATTTGCTGGCATAGCCAACTTCTAAAATTGATTAAAATTTATAACTTTATTTAAATTTCTTAGAGAAAATAATGAATGCAAGTATATGGCTAAATGTTATGCAATTGACCAAAATCTACTTTTACTATAAAATAGTCATATAACAGTCCCTCGGGCGTTTAGCTTGAAAATTATTCCAAGTTGGAATTGGAGAATGGACATTGGAGAATGAACATCAGTAAAGTGAAGATTATGTCAAATCCATTCATTTATTTATAATATATATTAGACATTAAAAATGCTTAGCGCAATTACTTCTCCGATTTTTCGAAAAGTAATGATATATGGGTCTGGCATGGGCAAACATGGTGTACTTACGCGCCAGTTGCCACAGGAAATATATTCATAATTAATATACTTTACCGATGGTAAATAATGGCCGGTAGCGCGACCACAGTAAAACCTTTATTTACCGTCCACCACCCGACCCATGAAACAATGGTAGATTAAAGAGATCACCAATTTGAGAGGGGAGAAATTTACATTACTTTAATTAGAAAATCATCTCATCCGTTCCCGAAAAAAAGGCCGTTTAGAGAGGTGACCACGAAAGGTAGTTGGCCGCGGAGGCAGACTTCACTGTATATAGCTATCAGCTCAACAGCTATGAAATCCATGAATTGATAGAACGCATTATATAGTTCGAGTTGCAGGAGCTATCGCTTTTGTAACTTATTCCCTAATGCCTATTAATTCAGCAATAACTCCTCTCACTCGTCTTTGTAAAATATATGCATTTTAATCTTATGCACAGAATTTAATTGAACACATTAATATTAAACAGCCTGTGTCAAACTCACCATTAGCAAAATTTCAACACTTTTATCTATATCCATCCACCATCTGGTTATTGGTGGAACTCATTATCATTAAAGTCATTTCATTAGGCCTAATAAGTAATGTGACAATTTCTGAAACCAAATAATTACGGAAGTTTCTTCCAAAGTATGTTGGACAAATGCTTATTCATGGAGTTTACAAAACTCCTGTGAATAAATAGATGCAGAGTATTTTACAAAGCATACAGAGTACTTTCTTTTACCATCAATAATTGACATTACTATCACTCACTTTTTTCACCTCAGCTTTAACTGCTGTACAAAGTTTTCCCAATATTGTGTTTCATGCTATTAGACCATATTATCTATAGATAAATGGAAACACGTTTAAGGTACTTTTCGCACATTTTAGAGACCATAGACTGACGCATTTTGTGTCGCATTTTGTCGAAAAAAACTTAAAAAAAAAAACTAAAAAAAAAAAGAGTGACAAAAGAAAATGTTTATGAACCTAGACCAACCTCACCACCTGAACAGCATTAAGAGCTGAATTTAAATTTAAAAATACCAAGTTGCATACAAACATCGGGGATTCTCACATGGCTTCGTAGTTTAACTGGTTAAAAAAATGTCACTCCAAATTAGGAAAATCTGTTCATAATTCATTAGTTCTTTTGAGAAAATCAAGTTTTTGGGCATTAATTATTATGATCTCCTATTTTCTGGGGTACCGTTCCATTTTCCCTCCAATATAAATCACCCGTAGATAACTCTTTAAGTCCATGTATCGTATCCCTCTTCTTACTTCTTCCAGCTGGTTAGGATATTGATTTAAATACCTCGATTGAAATTCCCTCCCTAATGCTTACTTTTATACTATATGGTCTCTTCTAACTCATCAACAAAAGCAATTGTCCATTAATACAATTTTCTCCCTCCCCGAATACCCACTCAATCATTTCAGTGTCTCTCTGCGGACAGTCTATTCGCCCTCACTAGGAATCTTTAGCTGTTATTTTTTCGCTCGTCAGCTGATTGTGTAGGAGTTTTAAAATAATCGTACGTCACTCATACTCAAAGAAAATGTCTTTTACGAGAGGACTATCTCACGGAACAAACGTCAGGGTGAACACGTTTACAAAACCCTCAATCATCTAAAATCTCGCTGAACCCTGCGAAATCTTCTCAGAGCAATCCCTACCACTCAAACCCACGCATCGGAACACATATCCCACTCGAAAACCCACCCATTGGTAGCAAGCACCGCTGGCCGGTTATACAGTTACACGCCGGAAATTTGTGTGGGCGCCAATGACATTTTTATCGGCGGCAGAGGTGGGCTCTTTAACACGTCCGCAGCAGCAAAAGCAAACGTGGCGTAGGTGAAGCAAAAACTTATCGTTACTCGCTTATAATGATGTCAGTGAGAGAGAGGCGGACAAGACAAGAGGCATGATGTGTCCAAGAGTCTTAATACGTCTCCGCCAAGGTTACTTTGGTTCTCTACTTACTCGTTTCTTCTTTAATCTCCAGCTGACATCAGAATATCCGCAGATGAGTACCAACATGAGTTTTCTTCGCATACTGTCAACTCTTAGGAGGTATTTTAAAAACAATTGTTATAATTTGCGCAAAGATATGATATAGACAATATACTACAAAAATAGGTGATAAATTATAGGAAACAGTTAATGAAAGAAATTTAGGGCGGAAATATTATCTTTATTTTTTGAAGCAAAGCTGTATTATTGTCAAAAAGGGGCAGTAATATGACTTCAGGCGTCTGAGATGATGGTCTCAAAGGGATTTTGGAAGCCAATGGCTCTGAAGAAGAAAAAGAAAAAAAGCCAGAAAGCATGTTTTAGGTAAGTTGGAGTGCTGAAAGAAGTCAAAAGAGGGAAGCAAGGGTGAATTAGTGTGTTGTAAAGGCAAAGGCTACCAATACATAGTCGGCTTATTATCCACATACCTAGATCGTTCAATCCGGGGACATTGCCGACAACTTTCAGTTATTTGCGCCATTGAGGACTGGTAAGTAGCAGAAAGTCAACCTCGGGAATGACATAATTGTGACATTGATTTTGATTTACTGTTGTTTCACCGAAAATTTTTCACAGATCTAGGGAATCGAGTTCTGTGCCTTTGAAATTGTAGGCCATTTTTCCAGCCACTAATCCAACCCTATCCTCTCCAACAGTCATAAATTCATAATAATACCAATCTAAATGATTCTTCCTCGTGTCCTCTTTTTTTATTAATATAAAGTTATTTGCCTGGAGGTTCCTGTACAATACAAATATTGATTTTCATTGTAGACCTGATGAAACATAAATAAATATGCGATACGTTGGCAAAAGAGTAATAGTTTAAACATGAATTAATGACCTACAATCTCCAGGAAAATAACTATATATTAATATTAACAATAAAATATTTGATAGCTAATATATTATACTAACAGTTGGATATTAAAAGAATAAAGAGGTTCCAATAGCAGCAGTCCTAAGATTAAACTCCAACAACTCCTTAATAACATACCTTAGGTATCTAATAATAAAGGAAGAAAAAATTTTGTCGATTTCTCTACTAGGATTTTATCTACAATGGTCCTCAACATAACAGTATTAAAACGAGTTAATGAATATGAGCACGAGCCCATTGATTCTGCATTATGAAATGGAAAAATACTAGAACTAGGGCCATGGAAAACCAAAACAGTGTACTCCAATATAACGGTTCGAATTTCGTGAAAGTATCATAAAATAATTTTGGAAAGATAAAGATCAGTTGAAATATGATGTAACAATAGAATGCTGATGATCAAATAAACGGAGATAGGGCCAATGAAGAATTTCTATCAGATCATAAACAAACAAAATGTTTGTTCACTCCTTGCAAAAGTAACAGAGTTCGCAAAATCAAGTATTTATCCTCAAATATCAAATTTAACTAGAAATAACGTCATAGGAAAAATATAGTCTCTTTTATCAATTTCATGATCTAGGCTATACTCAAATTAAAGTCTAATTTGAAATCTCGATAGCATTGAACAGTATGTTAATTTGGCGCAGGTTTATCAACATTTGGAGATGGGCGAAAGAAGGAACAAGTCGATCACTGAGATACTAATTTCTCAGAGGAAAACTGAATCAGTGATTCATTTCAGTTTTTCTCACCGTATTAAAGCTAAGACATATAAATATGTCTTTGCACATTCCTCTACCAAATTTCCCTGTTTACCCTATGCTTTCACAAAATTCATTCCATTAGACATAATTATGAAATTCTGGAACGGGTTATTCAGAGTTTAATGAAGGACAAAAACATAGTTTAGTCTTCATAAATTATAGTTGTAGTATCTGTGAAGCTGTTACAGAGCGTATGCCTTCAATGACTCCCATTTCCACGATCGGTTGAAGCCGTTCGAGTTTCCAACAGAGATGGAGGTGCTTCAGACTGGGCCGTACTCGTGAGCCCGTGAGAGAGAGGGACGGTGCGAATCACCCAATTTCTCGCCACTTCACGTCACGCGGCGCAGAGTGGCGGTAAATGAAGTTACCACCGCCGCGTGATCCGTCGGAGAGCGCCCGGTGAAATTCGGGTGTCCTCACGGATGTCGAGGGCAACTCACCGCGGGCAAAAGGGATGAATACGCAACGGACAGTCAACACTCACTCGAGGAGGACGAGACGGAATGGGAATCGAATGCCGTGAACCGCGGCCATCCGCTGATAGCGCGTCAAGTGGTTGGATGGAATTGCATTGACAATAAGCCGACGAGGAAACGCCGAGTATCTGATATATGCCTCCTACTGGGGCCACTTGTCGCGCGCATTGAAAATAATGTAGCCCCTATGGCTTGCTTACGGTTTATCGTTTGCCAATCCGTGAGATAATGTAAACTTAAAGTTAACCCTGTATGGGTGAGTGAGTCAAAATTGTTCCGTCTCAAAATCATAGAAATATCAGCTTTCTAAGAGGCTTTTCCATGTAGTTGCAACGATAGACAGCATAGCAACGTTATGGATTTAGTGTGTCAAAATTTGTCTCTATTTTAGTGGTTTGTCATACAATTTGAACAGATGAATGTGTGATTTATTATTCAATGACGACGATGACGCTATTTACTGACGATGGTATGCCTGGTGGAGCTCAGAAATAAATAGTTTCAGCCGCCTAATGAAGACAAAGTAGGGAAAGTTTAAAAAAAGGTACGTTATGAGGGTAATGTTGAAGTATACCTTGTGTAAATATTATTATGTGAAGTATAATTTTAAATTTGATATACACAATAAAAATACCTCATATTTAAAAATAAATATTATTATCAAATTAATTGCCATGTATTTGAAAAATTCTTAAATTGCAATTTTTAAAAACGAATATAGTAGCAGAATTTTTTCCATACTTGTATTTATTAATTCCGTCCATTGTTGGGTAAATATACACCAAAGTTTTTAACGGAAAATTCTGGTTTTATACATTTTATCACCACATTGGTTATTTGACGTAACCATTATAGCTAGGAGAACGTGTGAACTTGGTGTTTTAGCCTGAAACAAATTCAGACAAAGGTTATAAAACTGCAAAAAACTGAGGTAAATACGGGAATGTTGTAGTTTTAGTTGTACCACAAAATTTTTAACCACTTTAGTTTTATGAATTCTAGATAACATTAGATGCAGAGTTGGTTTTATAATCTCGGGTAATGTTCAGTGGAAAGAAGACATAACCTTCGCGTTAACTGTACGTTAACTCCACTCCATGTATTTACAACGAGTTCTGGTCTAGTTTGCTTCATTGACATGTCAAATTTTCACATAAGTTTTATCTATTGGAAAGCGTATTATCATTGTTAAAGAAACAATCTCCCAATATATATTTCACACTTTTTAAGGGAACGGATCTTGACGTGAAAACATCAGCATCAGAGTTCATGTCCAGGTTAGAATAAAGTAGGCGACTAATTTGATAGAAGGAGCATGGATGAGCTGACAGGAAATGGCTATGAGAGTATACGCATACACATGCTTAAATGCGTCATCGGGGAGAGGTAAATTATTTCAAAGAATGGCGTGAAGACTTGACTCCTTTCACGAGGAATATGTTGTAAAAATAACTAGAGATAATCTAAAGTGATTATTTTGTAACCAGATCATAAGCCACTCATCTTATCACAACAACCATTTCCATAGAAGACGAGGATAAAAGGTTGCCCCACGCCACGTTGGAAAATGGTTGTTATTATAAAATCTAAGAAAGAAGAGGTGGGAACATCAAGGAAACTGTGAAGTCTTCCATCCTATACAAGCCAAATTACAGAGAGGGGACAGAGAAAGTAGAGAGTATAACCATCTCAGGGTAAAAAATACGGTGCGCGTAAAAAGTTTACCATCGCTGCGACAAAAA
The DNA here is from genome assembly GCA_963169105.1 of Ceriagrion tenellum. Taxonomy (NCBI): domain Eukaryota; kingdom Metazoa; phylum Arthropoda; class Insecta; order Odonata; family Coenagrionidae; genus Ceriagrion; species Ceriagrion tenellum. The sequence goes on from OY720643.1 coordinate 96,572,206, forward strand.
AGGCGAAATAGGGTGCCACTCTTCCTTTATCCTGTCCTTTCAATAGGGTTCGTTCCACGCACGACGAAAGGGGTCGGGCGGAGAGTGAAAAAAATAAACAGTCCCCACCCCTTTTAGTTCCCCTGGCTCCTCTCAGAGTTTCCCATTGTTCCCACCCAAGTCCTACCCCCGCCCTCCCCCTCTCACACCATCGCAGGCGGCAGAAGAGATGAACATCCGCCCACGATCTCTTCCTTCGATGGGAAAGACGTGAAGAGATGCTAGGCGCGGAGCAAACAAAATCTTCACTACAGGCGTCGCCCACGCTCACGATACTAAAACAAGGGAACACGCGCATGCTACGTATCTGCATCGAGGAAGATGATGCAAAATTAAATTAGGCATAGAGATTACTGGCTAAAAAAATACCAATAATTTATATTTAGATGCAACTTTGGATGAAACCTTTTCATCGCAGTCAAAGCGGGATTAATCTATTGTCATAACCAAGGCTATATAAGAACTTTACTATTATTTATTTATTTATTAATGCTCCGAAACAGCAACTAAGGCCTTTAAGTTGAGTTTAATAAATAGAATAAATAAAAACAACAGTAAGAAGACAAACATTTTCAAAATATACATTAGGCAAGTATGAGGTGACATGAAGTTATGCATCACGTTTCAGTTAAGATGAAAATACGTTGCGTGATGAGAAAATTTCAATGGTAGGGTTACTATTAGTATTCAAAGATGAAGGCAGCTGATATCGTTGGGAAATGGAGACACAGATATAGTAAAGCCAAAGCAGTTTTAAGAGGCGTGAGGTTAAAATATTAACACTAATTATTAAATACTGTATTTTAATTGATGTATCTTGGTATAAAATCGAGAAACAGTTGAATTTTTGTAATATGAATAAGAACTTTAATAATTTGAAATACAAGGTGATTTCTCATTAGTTTATCAATATAAAATGAAACCCATGATCCACGTTCCATCTGTAATATAATCTTTAGTATCTAATTTCCTTCCCTTTGGTAGACTCTCGTTTCTTCTTCTGCATGGTGATGACTTCAAATAGATTGTTCGTTAGTTGGGGGAGCCTTCGACAGGAGCTCGGGCACCAAAATCTTAAGTGGTCCTTTGTGCCAACCACATTTTTAACCTGCCTGCACATGGAGACAGGGGACAAGAGCGCCACGGTGAAGGTTTCAATGGTTACCCATTCAACCCTCGTCCGGGCCCAACATTGCTAACTTCAGGTAGTAACTCACATCAACTGTTATGACACAACTATGTACCTTTCCGTACTTCATTAAAATCTGCGACCGGTTTTACCTTTTGGCACAAGATGCCATATTGAAATAAAAAAATGGTGTAAGATATCAAGAGCGTCAATAAATACATAGTTGTGCTATTGCAATGGACCTCATCGTCTTTTTTTCAGAAAAAGCCCAAATTTCTCTCCATTACTCGATTAAATATGAATTAAGTGTTTTAAGCACGCAATTTGGATCTAAAATCTTGCCCATTTTTCCACCTTAAGGAGTACCACATTTTCATATATATCTTTTCATTTTCATATATTTCATTCAAAGAGTAAACAAAATTTTCTCCTCACGAATTGTATGGTTTAAATTAAAGGGTTTAGCGTTTATGTCATAAAATAGGGACCAGATAATGGACCGTATGAGTATACACGCGTACAAATAATAATACAAGAGACAAGACAAGCACATACATGTGTATTCTTGCACTCTGTAGTGACCTGGCCATATCTTGCTCAAGCACCCCAAAAATTTAATTTCACAAAAGTGTGCGAGAAAGTCATGTAGAAAGAGAGAGAATGAGAGTAAAAATATGCAGAGAAGATACCTTAAAACACCGTGAAGGATAAAAGCACAAGAGAGATCCTCAGCCTTTGTTTCATTATTTTTAACACGCGAGAAAAGCGTGCATGACAAGAGCGTTAAGAAAAACGAGGGGAGAGGGAGTGTCTACGCAAACTCCCGCCAGAGTGTCCCTTTTCCCTCAGGTTCTTTCACGGAGGACACTTGTGTCACAATATATGCGTATCTTTTCCAGTATAAAAAACATGAGAGATATTCTTTTGTTTCGGATTTCGCTCAAAATCGCTTTTCCTCTGCCACACGCTGTTCTGTTTATCAAAATCCCAAATTCTACAGACTAAGATATAAAATTGAGATATTTTAGGCAAAAATTACTTCAATTGGAGATGGTTTGATATATTCGTAAAATTCAGCTACAGCTGTATTGTTGTCTTATTAAAATTGAAAAATACATGTCACTCCTAGAAAAAGCTAGCTGTATGAAAAGATTTGATAATATTTCCAATTGGAGGCAAAACATAAAACTTAACGGGATGTGAAACGAAATTTTAACCGAATATGCATTGAAAATCTTTATAATCACACAGATATACAAATCAAAGGGTTTCAAGTGTTTTTTCAGTACATTCATTTCACCTCCCATGACTCCTAACCTGCTTTAAGTAGTTTTTTGTTGCCTCGTGAGCAAATTTTGAATGTAGGACCTACTAATTTTAAGTACTCATTAAAATTTAACCCACTCCAGCTTTTCATATGGATTTTTCTTAGGTGCAATCTCCTTCCCTCCTTGCATATTTCTTGTCTCTAAGAAACTAAATTTCAATTAATTTCGCTTTTTGCTACTCTGAGGCATCTATTTTATATGCTATACGGCCAAAAAGATCTTTCAATATAAGGTTTTAATACAAAGACAAACAATTTTTTTTTATAATGTCTTACTTGATGTAGGATTAGATTTTAAAATGTATGTACAAATTTTAACTCTTGTACAAATCACAAGAATTACTGTAGTATTAACAATGTAGTACAATTATAACCTTCCCGATTCCTTTTGAGTAGATTATGAATACGGCAACTTTCCTAACAGAAAAAAATTTCTTCTATTAAGCGTCTAATTCCGAGAGAAACATTGAATGATGACGATCAATTTCATGATCAGTTGGGGTAGAATCAAATTGTGAAGTTTTCACTTGGTGAAAGGTCGACATTGTAGTAAGCAAAACTTTGTCTTCCATAGATTTATGATTATGTTTACGATTTATTTATAATTAAGAGTATCTGGTGGTGGTGTAACCGCCGAAACTGATTGTAATTGTAATAATAAATCTGTGGAAGACACAAAGTTTATTTTGCTACTATTCATGATCAGTATTTATCCCAGAACAGAGGTAACAAAGCAAAAAGAATGCAGTATATGCGCAAGAAATGAGACTGATTAAAGTAATTCACCGTGATACATACCCTTGACTTAGTGATACATACCCATGACACCAAGTGCAGTGGTGAAAAGAGATTTCCCGAACGACAACTTATATTTGTGAATGGCCTACAAAAAAATGGTTCCCCTAAAAGAAAGCGATTGATGATCAGTTGAGAAAATACCTATATTTTTACAAGCATAAGGAGAACTAAAACCATCGATGAATGGGAATATCCTAGTGAGCAAATCGCTAACTCTATCTCATTTTATCAACGACGCATTTAGTAAGTTTACGGAAACTACTTGAAAGGGCGTCTTGTCGTTTTCCTCTACATTCTTGACAAATAATGATTAAAAGTTTAATCATATCACAAAAATTATTGCTTTTCATAAGTATTAGGTGTGAGCGTGTATCAATGATTTAAATTAATAGTGACAGCATACACAGCTTTAACAAGAATGAACTACAGTGAATTACTTTATTTTGAACATATGAGATTTAAAACATTCTCTCTGTCTCATAACAGATGGCACATACATTCGGGTATTAATATTTCCACCCTATGGCTAAATTGCAGACATAACAGATTAGAACATTTTAGAACGCACTTTACGCACAATAAATTATAAACATTCAATAAAAGAGAGATAAATATTAAAATAATTCTATCGTTTGCTACCGCTACCATTTTTGAGGGTTTCATTCATTGCTATTGTGATCCTAAATCGTGCGCGGAAAAAATCAAATTTTAACTCTGCCAGTCCTGCAAGCTATATACACCTTCCTCTAGTTTAATGCAGATTATCAATTTTATCGCAAAGGCACACGAAGTCACGTAAACTTCAGACGCTGGCTTTTGCACTCCAGGTCTGAAAGGAGGCAAAACAACGACATTGAGATGGTAGTAGGGCCGCTGGTGGCAATAAAAGGGGAATTAACCGAATGAAACGCTATAGGGAAGGGAACTAGCGATACGACTCCTCGTGTCACCGACCACCAGCTGCGTGGAAGGGGCTTCAGAACGACCATCTCCCGTTGGGCCGCGTCTGGCCAGTCCCATTTTAAGATTTCATGAGGGAGAGCCCTTTCCAGCTTTTAGGTAAGTCACTTGTATTAATGGCAGCCTCTCCCCTTCACTTCTCGCGGCATCAACGCCGTTATTAAACCTGAGATGAAGGAGTTTTATCTTCCGCCTCCAGAGGATAAGTTATCTTGATGAAATGTTATTTCATCACCAGCTCTCCAAGCCAAGGTTAAAAGGGGACACAAGGACTGAGTAATTTACACCGTCATTTAGCATCCTCACTCCTGAATGGATATACGTGGAGGTGGATTTAAGAGACACTGTCCGCCGGGTAATTAATCATTCACCACAACCAAGGCTTTTAGGAGGGTTAGAAAAAGTATCAAGTACACAAACTTTCAGCATTCGTTGCCAGGAAGTAACCCGAATGGAAAATTACCAGGATAAAATGTTACCTACGGTAGCTTACCAAAGGGGTGTAGCACAACATTTTTATTATAATCCTGAAAGGTGCCTATTTTACCTTCAGTTAAATTTCTCGAAATGTGATCACTCAATTCTTCAAGATAATGTATGCAAATATAAAAACATACTGCATTTCAATGCTATTTCAGCTATACACTTAGAGCTAAAGACGCGACTTTTATAAACACCCTTCTGACTGATAGTATATAATATATTATTATATATGTATAATAGTTCCTTTAATATTACATAGTTAATTACACTGAAAACGGGTACACACTGATTAAAGGGATAGCAGATAAAAATTTTAAGGTAAGGTATTTTTAAATTTTCTAAAATTTAATTTAATGAAATTTTAAGATTTACAGGGATAGCAGATGGATAGAACAGCCTGGACAACATTGGTGCTACGTGCTGCAAGTGAATGTAGTCACAAATAAAAACTTATTTACTAAAACAACTTCATTAAATGTTTGGTATACAATATAAAGAGAGATAAAATAGCAGATTCAATTCATATTTGTACGACTTTAAATCAGCAGAACCCGTGAATACCCACCATGGATGACCACCAAATCATTAGAACCGATGAATAGCCACCTGTCTCCGAATTGAATGGAGGATAATGCCCTAAGATAAATAATTAAATGGCAGGAATCCTACATTTACGCATTCTTTCCATTAATTTAGATCCTGTGCCACGTTATAAGATGCTGTAATATTTTGATTCTGTGCCATAGTATTAGATACTTCTCCAATCAGTGATACAAAACATTCCAAACGGCAGAGAAATACTTATGTGAGGTACTTACTTTATAAGATAAAGAAATCGCTACCTAATTGCTACTATAGTGCTTAATATGAATTTTAAATGGAAAAAAATAACCCGCTACGCCTATAACCGATTGTTTTCTATAGTTTAACCAGTAAAACACCGGTAATTTTCAACATGAACAGATTGAAATAACCGGAAGTCTACACTCTCCTGCGCAAAACTGGTACTATGTGCTGCAGTTAGCAACTGTGAGCAGCTGTTCACGTTTTTATGTGCAGGTTAACCTGAGAGGACTGGGTATTTAGTAAATTTTCGGTTACACTAATGAATAACCTGAGAAAAATGATCAAAAACCTGAAAGCAGTCAGGAAACTTTGTTACTACTCGCTAATGCAAATATAACAGCTGCCCGGATAGAAGGAAATGCCTGAAGATCCAAAATATATTATGTAGATAGCAAAGAGTGCCTAAAAAACTGACAGTTTTAACTGAAAAAAAACAAGGGAAAGGACAAAATTATGAAACAAGCCATGCCTCTCTTGTGCCGAAGTAATCATACACGGTGAGAGTGTTTGACTGCATAGCCAGATCACGAGGGTGAGTTGAAGTTATTTTGGTCATCATATAATTTACGGTGTACTGAATAACTCGGCAAATTCACATTAGCTGTCCAGTAATGCCTTCAGAGCAACCCCATACGTTCAGGAGTGACCAATATGTATGAATTTATTCAGGTTCTTATGTAATAATGTAGGCAATATCGGGCGATTTAGCAAAGTAAATAGGTAGATCTGGCGAAAAAGAAGCAATGCCCATTTCAAAACATATGACTCAGATATCAGCAAGTGTAGCAACTCAGTCAAATTGGTTAAATGAGTACTAGCAAAAATGAAAGTGTTGATTAAATAAAAACAGCGACTTTTCCATAAGTGATTCATCATCAGTGTAGTGAAGTCTGCCTTCAGTAATGCATGATCGCTTACAGTTGAAATAACTGTTATTGTAATAGATATAAATTTTACGATAACATTATAGTATAGGTAGTGACAAATACCAACTAATTATTCTCATTCAGATGTAAATAAATACTATATGACTAAGTGCATTGATGTGATGTCAAAACAAATTAGAATACATTTATTTACTACAGAGAATTATTACAAAAAATGTTCCGTATTCCAGCTACTAAAATTTATTAATCCTCACTAATGAATATAAAGTCTTGCAACAGTAGTCATCCAAAATAAGAAAAACAAGACTTGATTGAGAAATGTCGAAGGTACTAACTGCAAGCGGTCACAATGCTTGTGTAGCTGTAATAATAAGCAAATTAGGTTGCGAAGCCACCACCAATATGCTCATGAGAGTACTCCACTCGCAAAATACGTAACGCTGGTTACTTTACGAATCCGACTTTTTGGATATTGAAATATAGTATTCACTTTCAACAATTTACTCCAATTTCTTATCTTTCACTTGAAATTCATCAAAGAAAAACTTTCTACCTTTTATTAAATTTGCTACTTGATCTTCCATATAAATAGTAAATAGGAACAATTACATAATTAGTTATCAAATTTATTTTTTCAATTCTAAATGTAAATCATAAATCCTCATATTATTATATTTAAAGTTTGAACTTGAAGTTATTTTTAACTTTACTCCAATCGGAAATCATCACAATATCATTGGGTTATATTGTGACAGGACTATGACATTACAGCATACATTTTACTCACCACTGTAATATTTTCCTGCAACGATGCTGCGACATTTTTGGATCAATCGTTCCAGCCAAGAATCAACTTCCCTTCTAACGAGTTCCAAAGCTTTATCATAGTTTATCCTGGAAAAACATGATAGAGAATATTTATAGAAATTTTACGAAAATCACTTGTTGAATCATAAACAAATATTAAGCTATATTTTAATAAATACGATTAATACTACACTGCCCATTCAGTCATCATCACTGCTATTAAAAGCTAAATAACACGCATTTCAAACGATCATTTGTCACTAGAAACCCCGGGGTGGGTCAATTGACCCATTGTGAAATTCACGATTACGTTACGCCGTTAATTTTTAACGGATCATAAATTACTTTTTGACTTTTATCAAACGAAAAATATGCCCTTTTTACCAAAATTTTAAAGACTTATTGCTATTAATTTCTATAAAAAATAAAATTATTCCTAGAAGCCCCAGGGTGGGTCAATTGACCCACTCCATATTATTTCGATTGGAAATCATATTGAAACATATCCCGAAGCTGATTGTGTTATTGGATGTCAAAAGTAACGTCCTTGTGTTAAAAAGTGAATCTATGCACTTCAATTTCAACTGAATGTACGATAAAATGAATCTCAAATATGTTCCAGAAATGGTAGTTTCAAATTTTATCAAAAGGCTTAGATTGAGTCGACGTCTGCTATTGAAGTCAGTCATGGTAAGGTATCAGGAGAACTATGAACTGGTCTAACATTGTATCATTTATGGTACATATGTTGTTGTTCAAAACACGTAAACTCCTCTACATTCATCGTAACACAATGTAATGCGGTGGCTGACAGGCAGAGAGCATGTGGCTAAAAGTCTTGAGCTGAGGGGTTGTTGGCGAATGTTTCATTTCCTTTTGCATTGAGTATTCTGAACCACTTCAAGAAGTGCTTTGGATTGAATTAGTCATGGCCCGACCAACTGGCCTCACTGCTATCACTTCAAAATATTTCACCTACACAATCAGAAAAAGAAGACACGGATTCTATTTCCTCCGATGGGGATGATGAAGATAAGGACTTTTTTTCAACACCAGTGATAGATTCATCATTGGTGTGAGACAACGGTGATAATGGTGGTAACATCAAGTGACAACGGTGATAATATTCACCAAGCACCTTTGATTCTACATCCTGGTAAGTCTAATAACTGTTACTTTCGTGATTTATTTTTGTGTGCATGGATGTATCTCATCAACTCTTTTCATGCATTATCGCAGGTCGCAGCTCATTATTACGTGGTCGAGGGGGAGCAGTGACACGGACAAAGAGGAGCAAGTTTTACACGTCTGTAGTGTAAGGAACCTGACGGTCCAGCTAAAGGTCACCATGGCATAGATGAGCACTACCGTGTAAGACGACGCATTGGAGTGTTGGGTGAAAGGAAAAAAGCGCCGATGGTCTGAAAGCGCTGAAAAAAGCAAATCTTGGTTTCGCGTTGCTTCGGGTAAAATTCACGGTAGGTGGAATGTGTAGAATGTCTTGAATGAGACCTGTGGGCCTACAGGTCATGCAAAGCGGTACATGGAGAAGGACTCACATTTGCGTGCGTGGAGGCTCTTTGTCAGTGAGCCTATGTTGCGCATTATCAAAATTTATGTTAATATGTCAGGTGTGACTAATGCAACCACAGCTGTAATTTCCTCACAAAGATGGGCAATATCGCATATCTTTTCAGCATTCACCAAGTTATTAACATATCTTCAAAGAAAAAATTGCAGAGGCGTTAGACGCCTTCTTGGCGTCCGTGCGTTTGGGTCCTATTTATCTATCTTCCTTGAAAACGGACGTGCGAAGCAGCACGAACAAACTTACTTAAGTGCGACAGATCACCATCATGCTGGAATAAAATTATTCCTTTGGGGCCGTTTAAGTATCGCGTCAGACGTTTAATGCCATCTTTGACCTCATCCCTCCCATATGTAAGACAATGTAAGATTTTTCCAACAACCCCTCCATCTCAGTCTTACGTAAGATGTTTGATATTTGAATCTACTCTTCGTTAAATGCTCACTTTGGTTGAGTAAGAAGGTATTGTAGCTAGTCAATCAGGCTACTGATTAGGATCATTGGTGTAGTAAATTTCTCAAAATACTAAATTCGCACATTTGAAAATTCCAAAATTTTTTGCAACAAGTATTTAATGTATTATGTAATTCAGAAATTCAAATTTTAACCAATATCTCGTGAGTAATCAAGAATTTCGTCATCATTTTTGTATGTTTCGTACTTAGAAACAATATTATCTAAGCGATCTTTGATGCGTTGCAGCTTGGGTGCCAGAATTTTCTTTTTTCTCTTATCGGAAGATAATTGATGTAACAAGGTCTCAGAGTCACTCTGCTCATTCTGAATTTCCAAAAGAAAGTTATAAATACTTGGGTGCTCTTTACCTACAACGGTCGCAAAACGATTATGCCACTCCTCAGGAAGATTATTTGATCTATCCTGCCTTTGTCGCACTGCTTCATATAAATTCCAAATTGGGGGAGGATAACGAGCTGCTACAAGATACTCGAGCGTTGCATGCGGGATGCTCTCGACACCTCCAATAAACAATAATCCTACCCTTCTTTTGTCATAAATACATAAAATCTTCAATGTGTGAATATACTCGGTTATCTTTAACAATAATTTTGGCTATGGTTTTGGTATAAATAAACAAAAAAGCTATAATCAATTGAACGTAGCAACGGTAGATACACAGAGAAAAGAACATTTTGTATAATTTGGGAGTTTCGTATTTAAGGAGATATAATGCATTGGGAGTTTGGTATTTTAGAAAAAAGAAATAGTTGGGAGTTTTTGATTGGGAGAAATATTTTGGGAGTTATGAGCCCCTACCCAAAAACGTATTACGTAATACTTGAATGGCCCCTACCTTCATCTCAATGTGGTTCAACTATTAAAACAGTAATAATGCAATGTCCGAAAACTCTCTCGTCATTAGTTTTGGCTATTAGTTTTAGCTATTTTACTAACAATAGCAGGCAGAAACGCTGACAGCAGCCTTTCATAGTCAATATGCAAATCACTTGCTTAAGGTCAATCATCAGGACTAATCATTCTTTCAACTTACTGGAATAAAAACTTAATCATCCACGTAACAGCGAGGATGAAATATGATGAATCAATTTCCACTTATACCTTCATAATGAATCTAGGGATCCCTCTTCAGATACACGGCATATTAGTTCATCAAAAAAATCATCTCTTCCAGGGTCCAAATATTCTTCCATACCTCTAAATAATCTAAGGTTGGTATTGGATACGACCTATTTTCTTGCATGTCGTTCCAGCTCGCGTCATCTCCATGTCTTCATCTTGAACGCGTCAAAGAGTCACGCGATCGAAAGGAAAACAGCGCACGGCACGTTTCGAGATTTCATTCCGCGTAGTGGAATGAAATCTCGGAAAATTACAAGGAAATTCCTCCACCTGCCTTTCGATTCTTATCCTTGGAACCGGGCGGCGGAAATAAATGCGTTCCGGAGTATATGTATGCATCTCCTGGGAAGGCCACACGAGTTGAGCAAAATGAAAAGGCAAGAGAGAACTTTCGCAATGGAGATGTTTATTTTTCCTCTATCTCTCTCTCTCCCTTTTATTTTCTGCTTTCTTCCGGTTTCCCTTCCTCTTTCATCCTGTTCTTTCACTGTTACTTTTCCGTATCCTCGTTCTTCCACGTTTTTTTCACGTCGGTTTGTTTGATGTAGGGTTACCAACTGTAAGACCTTCTCGGCTGGTGTATTTTGATCTACAACTCCAAGATTTTTAAAATACAGCATTTTTCTAAAGTAACAATGGTTTCTATTTGGGTAAATATTATCCTTCCTCTATTTTGAAGTTTTTTGTTCATTATAATACGAGTATTTGTATAGCCAAATGTAAATCGAGGCTGCTCATCTAACAGAGGAAAGGCTTTGGACAGTTTGCTATCGATAGAGTGAACTTGTGTAACACTTTACGTTAATGAGTTACCATCCTAAGTCAAATAACAGACAAGGGCATGGAATATTTTGGCCAAATCTCATTTTTCTTGGGATGTTATCTCGCAAAAGTTGGATATATCCAGCTTATAACATAATCATTTTCTCAGTGGACTCTCTATAACCGACGGAATATTTAAGGTTATGGTTTTCCATCGTATATTGGTGAAAAATAAGTATCTGGAACCGTGAGCTCAGTTAACTACTGCTCATCCCAGAGCCTCTGCTACATGATTTCCCGGTTGGCTACCCTTGTAGCCCATGTTCAATAATATATGCAGCGAAGGTGAAAAAGAAACAGAGAGGGAATTTCAATACAAATATTGTTTGTAGGGCGGACTGAATTATAGAGGAGACGTTGAATGATATGACGAATACCTTTGATAATCAATCTTCTGCGTAATACCTGTCCAATTTTAATAATGCAAGGCCATTTAGAGCCAGGCATTAAATACAATCAAACATAACTTTTGAGCTAAAAACTCAGCAAAGAAAACATGCTCCGTTATGTAAACACTCTTTCATGCATCCACCACCATGATTGAAGGACACAATACTAAAGTAAAAATCTGCACACAGCGCTATTAAAAACTGCAGCAAGGCAAAGGCAAATATTCGGTTTATTACTTCATCATCTCTGGTATTTGAGTATACGATTCCTTCCACCAAAAGTAAATGTTACTTGAAAAATGAAAAATAATGGGCTTATTTAACAGAGAGACCTTATGTTATATTGCTCCAGACTTCAGAATATCTAGTGAATTGGTCTGGCCGTTAAGGCTCGACATTTAAAAAGGTTTTTGAGCATGTTGAAATCATTGAAAATAACACGGAAGGGGGAAAGACTATTTCGCCCAGGAGTGCACCTACATACTACCCTGCGTGCCGCCACATGGGCATGTGGCAGGGGGTGAGGACACTACCCGGGTAAAGATGTAAAGGTTAAGGTATTGGGAGGGGAAATGGTGACGTGGGTTATGGGAGTGTATTTATTGGAGCTCAATTTTAACTGTGGTCGCACTTTGTGCGCGGAAAGAACGAGTTGTCGAACATATCGGTCCGGGAATGTATCTCTCCTATTTATATGCTTATGTAAGACCTAGAGATATAGTGAGGCGTCGTTATCTGTCGTTATGGAACACACCAATTCTGAATGTCTCAAGCAACCTAAGCGTAGCGTGTAGCCTCCGAGTCTCTAGGGGCTCCTACCTTAATCTCTTTAAGTTTTGTGAAACATTTTTAAAGCAAAAGTTAAGCAAAAAGCAGAGATACTGGCCACATATAAAAGGAAAGGCAAGCAGAAATGACGCGGAACTGATGTCAATTTTACAGGAAAACGAAGGATGTAAGCATCTAATGATCACCCGTGACGGATAATAGGAGATTTCGAACTCATTACGTATGGACTGTCGCTCAGCTCAAAATTCGAGACGGGTTGCGTTTCCTATGTGGAAGTTGGAACTCGGGAGGACATGTAGAACCGGCTACGTTTCAATGTCACGGATCTACTCGAGAGGAGCACTGAATAGAATCGCACGCCAGTCATCGCTAAACAGCTGCATTCATGGCACAGCTGATCCACGAATACGGTTGATGCATACATTGATAAGCGACTCACATTAGGAAACTATTGTAACAAGCTTTCCATTCAAGCTGTTGAAATTTACGCTGATGGAACCACATCACTACACTAAAGCGATGATGAATGGAGAAATGTGTGCAAGCGGAATGGTCGGTTGTATTCTGATAAGAATCATATGTCTAGGAGAAATGAATGAAATGTTTCGCAGCGTTTCAACAATTTCGTTCAAATTGCGCACTCAAAAACATAAGATTTTTTAAACCTGTAAAGGAAATGTATGTGATTTACACAAACTACTTTATGTACTTGTTTTGCACAATGTAATGACTAAAAGCTTCCTGATAAAATATTTTATACGATATAAAATGTATCATCTTGGTCAAAAGGATGCAGTCGATTATATGTAACGCTTTGTTTACTGAATTATGATTTTTGTATTTAACTGTTGCAGAATATTTTTTTTCTGCACTTCTGTATCAATAATATGACGATTCAATATTTTTTGCTGAATCTTTCAAAATTGTTGTTATTATTGCAAAACTTATGTCAAGGGACTTTAAAATCCCGTCAGGGCTGAAACGCAGATTTTCATGATAGGTAGCAAAATGATGCAAGCCTTTGAAATATCTCTTTTATTTGAAAATATTAAATATCAAAGTATAATAACAAAAACAAATAAATATTGCTTTTAGTCCTTTTATACATTATTTAGCCATTAAAATGAAGGAATACACAGGAGATTTACTTGTCCGAGCTAATAAACATTAGCTTCATCAGCATCAGCAAAACATATATATAAAGCTACAAAACTGACTGACTGACTGACTGACTCATCAAAACTCTTCGGGTGTTTTTAAACGAGCTAGGTGGGTGAAATTTTTAGGGTAGAGTAAGAATCATGTGTTAAGTTGGAAAAAAATCAAAAAGTTTATTAAGCTTTGATTTATTGCAATCGATAGCTTTACATGGGATTATATGGGAAAAATGAAAACTTTTAGTGTGGACCTTTTTTCTTTCGTTCATTAAAATATGAAAAAATTAAGCTACAAGACTGATTCTTTCACTAATATGAGGCTGAATGTTTATTCTCTGTATATTTTATTCTTGCAATCGATTCTATCCTACCTACCGTTAAACTGATATTTTTAAACTTTGATTTGGGATTTTAGTAATTTTTTTCACTTTCGTTGATATGGATATATTTCTCCATTGTCGCCGGGCCGAGTGTCGATTCGAGGTTTGGAAGTCAGCGAGGCGGGCCAGTTTCAGGGGAGGATTAGATTTAAGTGTCGATATTGTATAAAAGTTGAAAAAAATCGATTAGGCTTCGAGTTTTTGCAATCGATAGCTTGACATATATGGGTTAGTTACACTAAGTGCACGTTATTTAGTGTTCTTTATACCATTTTTTGCGCTGCTAACTACTGGGTATAATTTCTTCAACTTTTTCCTAACCTCTACCGTAGCTTTGATGGCCAACTTTAAACAACCAAGCTTCATGACATTGTAGTTATCATTAAAATAACATGCAGTCCATGTAGAAGATTGGAAGAGAAAAATTGAATATGAAAATTAGCATATTAAAACTCTCGATTCCGATCAAATTTATATAGTAAAATTCTTCATGTGAGCTCTTATTAAGTCTGCTGCATTGAAATAAAATATCTAACGTAGAAGATCGTCTTATATGCCGTAAAATGAGGTTGATGATGATTATCCAGTGGTTCCACGTTCGTTTCGGTATACTGATTATAGTATTTTGAAAAGTCGTTAATAACCGGATGACAAACAATATAATTTTGTACTAGAACTGTCTGGTATCCATACCTAATGGGGCGCGTGTTTCAAGTTCGAGAATTATACTTTTCTTTGCTTGCATGTAGCACGCAGAATTGAAAGCTTTCATTGTTATTTTTCCTTATTTAAAGAGTATAATCATATAACACTTCCCCCCCTGCTTGCAAAGTGCAAGCACCCATTTACTCGTTAACAAAGTTATTCAACTCCTTTTACCAGTTTTACCAATTTTACCAGTTAATTTTCATTCCAGAGTAAGAATTAAATACCACATTCATCACGCATGGTGGTAGTAGAAAAAACTATTTTTCTTCTCATTAACTCATAGAAGAACTCAGTGCATTTGGAATGAGGCCTTGATTCTACTTTGACCTTTGCACAGAAGTCGCATCTTCCTCTCATGGATACAAATTCTGGCCAGTTTGCTCCCCTGTTTTGGAGTCGAATGTCATTTGGAGTCAAAAGCACAGTGAGTGTACAAAGAGTAGTTAGTATGTAAAACGTCTGGAATATGAACAATCAAAATTACTACGCTAGATTGAAAAATGTCATTGCAGGATAATTTGAGGAGGTATGTTTCATGGCAAATAATAGTCGAGTATATTCCTGTAAAATATGCTTAATGAAATAGGCATCGGCGCACCCAGGCATTTGGGTTTCTTTTTTCGTATATTTCTTTGTATCTGAATTTCCACTTCGAGAAACATTCCACGTGAGCACTTATAAATAAGGGGCAAGTCAAAAGATAAAATCAGATTACGCAAAAAATATGTCACCTTACTTATCTATGAATGAAATAATTTATAACATAAAAGACAGATTGGGAATATATATAGCCCCCTAGTCAAATTTTAAGAAAATAGTGTGATTCCGATGAAGTGGTGATGGTTTCTGAGACAGACGATAACTTACACCGCAGTTGAAACATGATCAGTGCTATCGGTCATCTTCAGTTCATCAAACAAGAAAATATTAATAAGGAAGAACAATTAATGGTAATTTAAAATCACTGGCAGCGGATTAAGCCTTTAAAAGATGCAAAATCCTTAGCACTGATAAGTTGATGAAGCAAGTGACAGAAACTACTTGCTTAGGAGTGAAAACGCCAACCTTTGGCATACCAACTTTTTTAAAAGTATTCTACCGGTTAATGTTAATTTTGCTGAATGTTAGAGAATCTCCGGTTGGTCTTCTACCGATTCAGCGTCCCATCTACCTCCAGTATATCCTTTATTGCCTCAGCATACGATCTACCCTTTTTCATTCCGTCCATAAAACCTATTCTCTTTCTTCCCCTTCCCTGCTTGACCAACAGCCTTCCCTCTATCATACTCTTCAGCAACTCATCGCCCATTATAACATTCTGATGGATTCTTCTTTTTCGGGATAAGAATCAAAACTGTTTTCACGATGTCCTCTGGCCGCACTTCTTCCTCATAGATCGTACGAATAAGTTCGAAAAAAGCTTGTCTAACTTTGTCCTAAACTCTTCAGCAGCTCTGAAGGTATTTTGTCTACTCCTCCAGCTTTCCTTGCCTTCATTTCTTTCAATTCTTTCTCTATTTCACCGTCAAGAATCATTGGTCAGAGGTTATCTTCATCTAATCTTCCCTCCTCCTCTATATTTAAATTAGTTGGTCTACTATCGCTGTCATATAGCTCCTCCTAATATTCACGCCAACTTTCTCTAATATCTTCCGGCTCGATTCTACTAATATTCTACCTTTCTTGCCCTTAATCTTTGGCACCGTTTCCCCTTCCTTACCTCTAGATATCAATTTTACCCTAGCATATAGCATCTTTCTTTTCCCCTTCTTCCTTCACTTGCCCTTCTTTTTTCAGTTTCTCCATTTCCTCGCAATTCCTTTTCCACCAATTTTCCTTCTCCCGTCGATGTATACGCTGGTGTTGACGTTTTTCCAATTCCTTCTCTCCTCCAGATCAATTCTTCCGTAACCCACTGCATCTTTACCTTACTCATTTCCGCTGTTCCTATTGTTTAATCAGCCGCTCTTATTATGCTTGTTTTAATATCCTCCCATTTTTCCTCGAATGTGCCTATTTCCTTGGCTTCGCCTATGTTCTCTCCTTTCGTATTCCCTCCTTTTATCCCCTTTCTACGCTTCCAAGTTCCACCTCTTCATCTTCCTTCTCTTGTTAAGCTTTTTTAATCTAACTTCACAATTAACCATTACTAAATTATGATCCGACTCTGCATCAGCCCCTGAATAGCTCCGCTCCTGTTCCTGGATCTTTGCCTAATCATAATGTAGTTAATTTGGTATCTCGTAGTTTCTCCCGGCATTTTCCAAGTTTACCTCCTCCTACGATGGTGTTCAAGCCTAGTGTTTATTACTACTAATTTATTTCTACTACAAAATTCAACTGCCTTCTCTCCGCTATCATTTCTCGTTCTTAATCCAAACCCTCCCACTTCATACCTATCTCTCCCTTCTCCCACAACTGCGTGCCAGTCCCCTATTACTATTAGTTTTTCCTTGCTCGGGACTTCTTTGATTATTTCCTCTATTTGTTCATACACCTCATCCACCTCTTCCTCCCTATATAGATTACCCGATAACTATCACTCCAGAATTCCCCGCTGTCCTTTCATCTCACCTTGCTCAGCCCCAACGCATCTACGTTCCCTCTATCCATTTCCCGTTTAATATTCTCCGGCTTCCCTGCCCTCATCATGGCCCTAAGGTTCCAAGTCCCTATTTTTATCGGTGCTTTCCTTCTCTTCTTTTGCTTATCATACTCCTTGGTCCTTGCATCTTGTGATTGCTCCGTGCAAGGATTTCGTGAGATATCGACCTCGGGGGCCTTGCATCCCCCGTTCCGGGCCGGGCCCCTGGTGGGCGGCGTCCCGAAGTTGCCAGAATTCATTTCTCTTTGATTGCCATTCATTTTTCAGGGTAGTAAAATAGTTGGGATACTCCTACCCCCACTTCCAAACAGTATTTTTCACGTGACACCATCACCGGACTACCTTTCATTTGGCTCCTACCCTTCGACCTATCTGACTTGGGTGGCCCTACCGGGAGCAAATTTAATTGATCCCGCCAGTCCAGCTCTAGGGGTCATTAAAACGCGCAAGTCCATCCACCATATATGGTTTGTAGCCTGTGGGAAAGGGGTATACCAATAGAAGAAGTAAAAATAAGAACAGACTTGTCGTTAGACACTAGACAACGGTTCCCCAAAAGATAATATCTCTATAACTACAATAACAATTTATATTTTACAACTCCTATTGAACAAACATAACTTTTCACTGATGTTAGTAAATCAGTACATCAACTTATTAGTTATATAATAAAATTGATGATGGTGCGAATAAAAGGACTCAGTAGTGATTTCCGTGCTCTATTTAAATAAACCTACCATAGTTTTGAATCTTTACGTCATTATCAAGGTTAACCATGGTTGAAAAAACTTAGCACCTTCAGGCCTCATTTCTTGGAAGTATTTTGTATTCGATTCCATGTTGAAAATAAATATTGCATTTTTCCACAGTTATTATTAACCGTGGAAAAGACCAATACTTATTTTCAGTATGGATTCGGATATCAACCATGGATGGCTTTTTTTATTAAAAAGAGAGTGAAAATTACGACCGTGTTCGTTATTCGCACCATCAGGGTTATAGAATATTTCCAAAAAGTAGTGCCTGACACGCTTACACACAAAGAGAAAATATAATTATCATATGGAATACATTCATGAAAATTATATTATAATCAAATGTCTCTAGAAATTTCTCGTTTTTATGTTACACAAAATAATTTCAAATATAAAAAAAGTATTTTAAGTTATTGATCTGAATCAGATGATCAAATTCAACAAGAAAATCCAAAGAGTAAGTGCATTGAACCGATGACCTACGTACTCAGAACAATAAGATAATTAAATTATGTAACAATTTTTTAAGCAACGCATAATAGGAACCTTTCTCAAAACAATAAGAAATATTTGTGTTACACATTATGAAAAATAATAATAAAAAATAAAGTATCTGTTGATAGGGATAAATTCAATGTAAGATACAAATGTAATGCACTTGCTAGAATATGATATGATATGATAATGACAATGCAAAATTGAAAAGAAATATTTATCAAAAACACTAAGACTGAAATAAGTGCAAAAAAATATCGGTATCGCCAAATCAAGAATATTGAATAAATTAGAGATAGTGCTCATAAGGAGTCTGGATGTCCCAGGATGCCATCGGAAGAATATATGGAAGAGTATTGGATTGATGAGGAACAATTAACATTGCTATCAGACACACATACAACTGGAGAAATTCAACAGGTCTCTGCAAAGCCCAAACCTTTTTAAACCTTGTTATGCAAGAGTTAAATATTTTATCCCAGACTTCATATCACCGAATGAAAAAACACGCTTCATTTTAGAAAAGTTAGCAATTAAATGATTGTTTAACACGTGGCCTTTTGTCACATAACATATATTTTACGAACATTCGATTGCCTTTAAACTGATTTTATTACAAGTTCGAAGTAACACATAACTATGGTAAAAACATTCACCACTAAATACCAAGGCGTCACTCCGAGTCCAATATGCGGAAACAACATATTTGAATAAAATTTTGTAATACCCAGAAACTCTATTCATAATATGCTTTTGTTTAACAATTTTTTTATAAATGTAAATTGAGTACTTAACGTGTTATAACTACCCCTAAGGTCAGTTGAAATGCCTCGTGAGATGTACTATAGCAAAATGCGGTCCAGGAATTTCCTAACGATTTGCTTGTCAAATTGTTTAAATATGAATTCAATTACCCACAATCACTCCAGCCGCCGTAAGCCAGTTTTACTGAAGATTCAGAGAAACATTCATTACGAAATCAGTAGGAAGAACACCAAAGGAATAATGAGTGCATTAGCACTGCGAGAAAAAAAAGAGTACGAAATGCTTCCCAAGAGAACCAAGATATAATAGGGGCGTGAAAATTTCAGTCGGTTCATATACACATATATATATATATATATTCTTGCCCGGCAGACGTCTGGCTCGCGAGGGAGTTTGAACGGTGGGCATAATTTCCAAATCCAAGTCACATACACTGGGCGCAGTGGGGAGGTGCAAATAAGCTCCGTACCGACATGATACGCGGGCGTTTCCATGGTTTTCAAGCGAGGTTCAACGTCCCAACCTAGAGCCGTTGACCCGAAGGGATCCCTACACGTCTGGCGTCTCATTGGAAGTAATTCCCTGTAGCTCACCACCTCCAGCTCCTCGTCAACAAATGATCCCACTCCTGGACAACGCCCGTCGTCACGCTCGTCCACCACCGAGCGGTATTCGAACTCTGGTATCGAAATATGTACTATTGAACGGTTGATCGAGACGTCTTGCAACTCTCCATTGATAAATATTTACAATTTTGTTAACAAGTTCATTCAATTATTTCTACCTATAATTTATCATTCACTTTTAAGAAAACAACGATTCTTAGTTAATAAATATTACATTCTATTATCACACTCGAAATGTTCCGAAATGTCTTTCTCCAGGAAAATTAATAGGTGACAATATTATCCACAGTAATTCACGATATTGACTGAAAAGTCACGTTCAGTATTGCTCTAAACAAATACTTAATTTTTTTTAGAATATACCCAATTTGGACTAAATATTCTACCAAGTATAAAATACCAATTTCTTCTTAATGTATTTAGAATGTAAATTTGATGAAAAACTATCTCAACTATGAATCTAGCCTATTATTAGCCAGGAACTACCTTTCACTAAAATAATAAAAAAAATATTCTTTACCATTTATATGGAGATATACTGGTTTAATTAGGTTTAAATATGAGATATTTATATTTTTACAGCCTGATGCAACCCTTACAAAAGTTTGTTCACAATTTCGGTCAAGTCCTACCTCCGTATAAACCGTCTTAAAGTTTCATCTTATATTTCTTTCCTTTGCCTACTTTTACAACATATTCTTTTACATCGCGACCTTCAGTATTTCTTCATCTTTCACTACTTTTCTTCACTACGTCCATCTAATTTGCCGAAAGTTTCCTCTCCTTATGCTCCTTACCGAGCACTTCTTTCTTCCTCCCTTCGGTCCTCATGGGCTCGCATTCCGCTTACATTGTCATCCTTCAAATTCCAAGTTCACGCAGCACGCTTCATATCAAACTATTCACCAATCTAATCCTTTATCATTGCCACCTATTAATTGCCTTGAAGAAAAAAAAATTGAACATTGCGAGTAAAGTAGCAGTATCTAATGTTTTATAACTATTATTTGTTATTCTTCTTAAAAGTGAACTAGAAATTAACTTAATTTAAACACAAGGCTCACCAAACATCTAAAGGGCCATTGACGAGTCATGGTACAGTGCTCACCCGTTGCAACTGTTATAAATATAATGTAGGAGACTTCAAGCTGCTTTGATTGATACCAGAGAAACCCTCTTACTTATCCCTGTAATCTAATTTAAATTGTCTTTGAGCTCCAAGCTGTGGGTGCTAAAAATGTAATCTAATATAATCGACTGCCGGTCTCTACTACGGAAACGGCTATTGACGAGCGTTGTCCTATCAGTCTTGGTCCAGATGCCTACCTTCTCACCATGTTCTTACCATTTTAGCTCACCAAGGAGTCAGTTGAGGGATGCAGATCCTCTATTGTACACTGTACCCAACAGTTGCCGTATTGTAACTGTTGATCATGATTCCTTAGTAATATATTCGCTATTACAAGAACTCGAAACCTAAGAGTCAAATTAGACGTTGAAAGAAATCAATACTCTAGCCTCCACGCCAGCCCTATACCCATCCTGCGGGGAAAACACGAAGAAAATTATTATTAGCGGAACGATGCCCAGTCGAAGTAGAAAATATCTAAATCTGCGTGTTACCCTGCGAGCCGCATGTGAGTTTGGCAGGAGATGTCAGGTCAGCAGACGTGTACAGATTTAAAGGAGATGGTTTCAGGGAGGAAAAATGGCGAAGTGTACTTTGAGAGCATTTTGAGGAGAACTAATTTGTTATTGTGATCACCATTTTTTATTGTGATCACTAATACACCATGATATAATATCCTGAGGGAGTACACCATGATATAATATCCTGAGTTATATATTTATCGAGGCTAAGACCTAGTAGAACCCGATAATATTGATAGAGTTTGGTATATACTTCTGGAATTACAATTAATTATATGCGATTCAACACCCTTTGGCTTTTTCACAGTTTCATGCACTCTGTACGGATTGCGTTTAACTGCGTCATGACATTAAAATAATTTGGTCGCACCAAGGTCAAGGTCTAAAAAAAATCCTTAGAACAAACCTTTTATGAGTACTTAGTGACTCATGATACGCTTTAGCCTATTTAACTTATTTGTTTGTACTTTTTCTAAGATATTAATAAGGCTATCACAATCTACGGTGTCCCGATATTTCTGAACTTTTTCTAAATTTTGTAATCGAATATTTATTGGGAAAAGAAAATAATTCACCTAATAAACCTAAATGTACCTCGGTATAAAAAAACAACATATTTTACTTAAATAAGGGTAGTTGAATATTGTGAGTACTTTTAAGAAGGGAGGAGACGAAATCAATTAAGAGGAATTGGAAATACTTTTCAGCAAAAATGGCGCACAGTTTGTGAAAGTGGGAAAGGACCTGCGAGAAATGGGAGTTATTTGGCAAGACACGGAGGAACGTGATGCACTCAGAAGGAAAGTGTTCGGTTTTCGGACATTCAGAAAAGTAATATTAAGAAGGAGAAGAGAATGCAGCAAGGTTTTTAGAGTATTGCAAGAAATAAAAGTAAAAAGCACAAAAAAATTCAAACTACATAGCCTGTAGTTGGCCATTTGGAAAGACGAATTGGAAGAAAAAACTATATGTATAATTACTGGAGTGAACAGATATTTTTGTCCTCCTCTATCGATGTCCTTGGACCCAATCTTTTTAATTCATTCATTAATGATCTTCCTTCTCAACTTCTTCCTTCCAAACCCATACCCTTCTTTATGCAGACGACTGCAAGATATTTGAACAAGTCGACGGCTCTTCTGACTTATATTACCTCCCGGATGCTTTGAATAAGATGTCGGATCGGTGCAACGTCTGGGGGCTAAATATAAATCCTAGTAAATCAAATAACATACTATTACATATAACTATTTCCCAAAAAAATTCCCTAATAAATGTAAAATACACAATCAACTCCATCCCATTGACCAGAGTTACATCAATAAAAGAACTTGGAGTAATAACGAACACAAAACTTCTCTTTACCGACCACGTACATACCACATAAAGTAAAGCCAGATCCCTGTTACGCCTACTGCACCGTTTCACAGAAATTAGAGATCCAAGAGCATTACAGTCATACTTCACGTCAATTATTCTTCCTATTCTCTCCTACTGTTCCCCTCTATGGTCGATGTCAGTCCCAACTAAGCTACCTATGTTGGATTATTATTTGTTACCTTCTTCTTGTGATGCTTTTACGCTTGTGTCCTATTTTTTTTGCTATACTTTCATTATAAAATGGCTTTATGATGTATGTCATCATTTCTCAAATAAATGAATAAAAATTTTAGTAAAATGAGGAATATTCAGATTTTTCTTAAAGTTATCACCAAAAAATGACACGATTTCATAATTGTATGAGAAAAAAATAACCTCATAAAATGATATCTCATGAGTAAAGCATCACTCAACAACATGTGGGGGTTTTCAATTCACTCTTGTAAGCTGCACCTACTTTCCAATCGATCCACACCCCTCGAACTTGAGAAAGGTAGGGAGAAGTTTGTGTTTGCATACGAAAAAAATCGATGATAGCGTTCTCAATGGTTGTACTTGTGTTGATTGAAAAAAGGGCGTCTTGCATAAAAAATGTTTTTAGTCGTACTGGATGTTCACTCAGATTGCATCCAAACGTTAGATTACCAAGCGTGTTGCTCTGAAACATTGGTTCATTTAATGTTAATGGTAATCCTTGAAGTGATCTTATGTGTCCCGATCTGAAACATCGATCCATTCAATGATATTCGTAATCCTTGAAGTGCCCTGACGTGTCCCGACCTATATAAAATGTAACAGTTTTCATATAAGATTTTTCATATATCAATGCGATAGCTCATGAGTATCGAAAACCCAATTAGATAAATCGTATTTGATGAATCGCATTCGATACATCGCATCCGATATATCGCAACGTCTCATCAGCTCAATCTGCGACCATTTCCCTTTCTCACCCTTGACCCTCAATTAGCCGTCCGTCCTCGCCACGCCGCTGACCCCTAACAATGCCACACCACGGCACATCCGCCAAACCCCATTCTCTCCCTCGCCCCGAGTAACCAATTTCGAAGCGTGACTTCTCTTCCGCCAGCCATCCATCTCCATGGCTACCGCACGGCAGTGCAGAAACCCGTCGTCTCCACAGATGGAAATCCCTCATCAACCCTCTCTCCCCTCGCTCCCCCTCCCCGCCCCGCCCCTTTAACCAAGCAGAGTGACCTCCACATCTCCCCTCGCCGACCGGCGCTAATAGATCCGGTGAAGTTGGCAGTGATTTAGACGCAATTCACAACCGCCGTGCCGAGGGAACGGACATTCTACGTCACACGGAAAAGCAGTATAGATGACGACGTTACATTGGCGTCCGGCTCTCCCTAAGATAGTAATTACACTTACTAGAGTCATTTTCCAAATTTAAGCTAAATTTTAATCCTAGTAAATCTAATGTCATGAATATTTGCCTAAAAAAATCCTCAATAAATTTCATATGCGCAATACACTCCACCCTATTGACCAGAGTTTCATCAGTTAAAGATCATTACAGAGCCAGAGAATTACAGTGCCATTTTACATCAATATCCATGCCTTGTTTCCTGTTGGCATGAAAAATGATAGATGTCGGTGTGAACGGGACGAGAAAAACTCTTAGTGTATAAAAAAATTGATTATGTGATAATGAAACTGGAAGAAGTTTGGGTGAGATATTTCTGTAGTGGTAATTTGAATTTGATGTTAAAGATCTCTAAGGGTCTTATTAAGCTATGTGATGGGACTATTTGCTATATGTGAGCATGAATTTATAGTGTCTGTCATTTTGCTTCTCTCGTTTTGATCTTCGAAAAGTGGTACCCAAGACAATATAGCCATTGATAAACAGCATTTCTCGTCTTCCTAGTGATGATTCCATTGATAACGCAGGCATAATCCGTTGAAATTACATAGTTTAGAGTTTTTAATAAACATGGGATAAACAAGTAATATAACTACACAAAACTTTGATTTAATGGCAGACATGGTCTACATGAAACTTATACTTATGGATATTACTATGCCAGAGTGTTAGAGAAAGTACAAAGAAAACTCACTAACACTTTTTTTGAGATTTTTTCATTATATTGAGAGATAAATTTATGTTTTATCGAAAAAGAAATAACTAATAGCGCCCAATGTAACTTATTGGACAAAAGTAGTGCGTCATATCTTCATCATTTATTTTACGTGTCTGGAATGCATAATCGAACCCTATTCGATGAAAGATGTCAATAATTAGTTAGCGAAAGCACCTTGATAAGTATATTGATACGGTGCCAATATTTTTATATCAGCATAATGATTATATACACATCTTCATATCATTAGATTTGAGTATGCTACCATCATATGGGTAGGTCTTTGTATAGTACCTATTCTAACTTCTGGCATCTACTAACGCTTTCCCCTCTAAATATGACCCACTATTAGATCCATCTTAACTTTATCAAATGGTCTTCTTCTTATACTGTCCAAATTGCCTCTCCTTCCTCTTCCTGCCTCTTCCACGCTTCTCCAGTATCTTTCTATCTTTTACCCTCTCCAACATATACTCTCTTCTTAAAACTTCCTCACTCTATTTTCTATGCCTCCTCCTATCCTCAGAACCTCCACCACTAGCTTCGTCTCCTCGTTACTCCTTCTCACGAACCTGCTCAACCTCTCTATTTTTATCCATATCCACATCTCAGACGCCTAAGTCTAAGCACATCCTCCGTTCGCAAAGGTCGACCCAAAAATCACCATGCTCCATGTTATAGCTTTTTTTACGTCTCTACCCAGAATCCCTTTAGCTATTCCCTCTTTTTTGAAAATATTTCCTCAGCTAAGGAAATTCTACATCAATATCTCTACTACTAACCCCATTCTCTTAAAATGCTACCCATACATACAAACTGCTCGTATTGCTCTATTTTGCACCCTCCCACTTATATATTCAGGCTTCATTCTTCTAGAGAATCTTATTATTTTTGTTTTCTTTCAGTTTATCTTCATCCCATACTTCTCGCACTGCACCTCGAATTCTTCATTGATTGTTACTCTTTAGCTGACTGACAAATCAATGCTTAATTTTCTGACATTCTTACTAACAGTATCAGATTTTCTCCTACGTGTATTCCTCCCTTCACCTCTTCTCCCACCTCCTTTACTTTTTTTCTGATTACACGTTAAAATGAATAAATAAAATGAATAAAACGGTAATAGAGGGTACCCCTGATGCACTTTCTGTCCTATCTCGGCCCATACCGATTCCCATCAGCTACCCTAACCTGTGCTCTCAGGTTTGTATAAAGATTCCAGATCATAAAGAATACATATAACAACACAAAGCCAAGAAACACGTCCTGCATATATTCTTAGATTAACACTCCTTCAAAGTAAATCACATTCACTTAAGTTGACCCTTATAATATCTCGCAAACATACTTCCTAACCTTAAACAAACCTTCAAAACATAATACAGTAGTAATACGGCACGCAACACAATTGCAAATATAGACATCGCGTAGATGAAATTCGTCATGCAAAAACACACGTGACCAGAACCAAGTAGTCTACATGAACAAACATTTCTAGTCTTCGTAATTGCCCATTGCAGAGTTAAATATATTTCAATCTTATTAGCCATGGTTGTCTTATGTGGTGAAGTAATTAAAACCATATGTTCATGTTCCATAAATTTATGCAATTTATTTGCTCTCGACTTTTTCAAGCAGTAGTTTAAATGAATGAACCTGGAAAAATTTCTGTTAATGTAACTTGACGGTTTCGATTGATAATAGTTATTGCCAAGAGATAATCGATATCAAACCATAAATTACACAAAAAAATGCCTTTGAAATGCAAGTGGAACACCTATAATATCTATAAATACCTAGATAGAAATAGATACCTAGATAATAATAGAAATACCTATAATAACCTTATTTCTTATCTATACCTATAGGTGTCAGTATTTGTGAGCATAGCATAATGGTTAAAAAAATAAAATCATCCTATTTTTACCATAAAATTTTTTATTTTCAATTTAATAAGTGATTATTATTGGCAGCTAATGGAATATAAAAGAACATAACTATTATTAAACTTTGTAACTACCGGAAATATTTACTTATAAGTTAGGAATTATTTACTGTAGAAGAGGAATAATTCATGATGGAGTGTATCTTAATAGTCGATGTTCAAGTGAAAATATTGTTCCTAACCGTTATTATGATAAACAGAGAAATTTGAAAGCAAGATATTTAGTGAATATATAGTATCATGCATAG
Organism: Ceriagrion tenellum; assembly: GCA_963169105.1. Lineage (NCBI taxonomy): Eukaryota > Metazoa > Arthropoda > Insecta > Odonata > Coenagrionidae > Ceriagrion > Ceriagrion tenellum. Next base: position 96,599,491 of record OY720643.1, read on the forward strand.
AAAAACCAATGTTGACATGATATTATTGAAATCCTTCTTTTTAGAATCCTTACTAAGAATTACCCCCAATTACCATGGCACACTTTACGTATCTGCTGTTGATGCTATTCTCCAAGTGTTTTCGAAGGAAAAACACTGACGAGCGTTTCGGAGTTCTCAGAAATAACAATCCCAGAAAAATGCAATACGAAAATTTACATTTTCCAGGCTTACCTTCACCAAATGCTGCTGCCTATCTACTACCGTGTTAACAACCGCCCAGAAGCTAAGTTTACTTTCAACACCTGGAAGGAGAATCCCGTTTTCATAACAGTCTTTGGAGATAAGAGATAAAAACATTTCCACTAGAGGACCAGGTCTTTCGAGCCTCCATGCTGAACAAACTAAGTTCTTTCCTCTCATCTATTTCTTTGATAAGGAGTCTTGTCGTAGCGTCGTGAATAAGAAGGAAGAGCAAAGATCCCCTTTATTCGATTATGATACGATGTAAATGCATATGGATAGGTTTTCACATTAACAGGAGAATTTCATTCAGAAAATGGCAGGACACATGCCAACGCGAAATGGTAGCAAAAAATAACAGTGAAGCTGGCGGAAACTTCGCTAGTTTTAGTTAATGCAAAAAATAAAAAGAACAAAATTAATATCAAAATACAATAGCCTTACAGATATAATTATCTATAATTATTTGAAGCGTGTCAAATATGCCCGGAAAACAAACAACAGCTTTAGCTCAGAAGAGATGACATTCACATCCGCGGCAAAATATATGTGAAACCTTAGATAAAAGACGCAAAGACGGACTTGTATATGGGCGGATAAAGCATGGATAAAATACAAGGTAATATGTACACTGATCCCGATTGACATAAGAATAAAACACCGAATATTAGAACCCGGTGATGTCAAAGCACCATTTTCTACGCACTAGAACAATAATGGTTAAGGGTTTGAATGACGGCCGGCAATTTTTTACAGCATAAATTGAATATCCTGCTTTTTAATAATTGGAAAAAGCCGTAATACCAACCAGAAACGAAATATTCTTCACAGAGCTCTCATATATTCATCGCCAGTGAGCAGAATCATATAAGCTCAGATGGAATTCACTAAATGGATTCATTTCCTGCGCGTGCTTTCATTGTGTTTCATAACACAGAAGTTTTATCGATAAAAAAGCCAACGGAAGACAGGAAGCAGATAAACGGAAGTCGCTTAAGTGCGCACACCAGGCAAACTTGAATTGGGTCACCAGAAAGTGGCCAGAGATGGAGAAAAATAGTTCCGAGTTGATAAACAAGGCTGGCATGAATTGAACTTACGGTCATCATTCTGGAAACAAAATTACTATCATTGATTTTTTTCAGCATGCCTCTTTTACTCACCAAAAAATATAAATTTTTGTAGCTACCATAATGGGTGAAGACTCGATGGGGTTTTTATAGACCCGTAACCATGACTGCCACCGACTGGTAGATTCTTACCCTGGAACTAGGTAATTAGCTCGGAAAAGATTAGGGGAAACAGGGATTTCTGTCTCTTGAATGCATGCATTTTAGAATTTATTCACGCTGAAATAGTGGCATGCACTTCAAGATATCTCCAATTGTACTCAACAATACATGAGTTGTTATTTTAGTAATATTTAAATTCAAGTATAATTATGATTGTAGGACCACCTATCATTTACAAGAACCTTTTAATTTTAAGGGCAGTAACGGATATAATACCAATATTGCATCTTAAATATTTTACTAAAATAATTTTTTAACTAGGATGTTTGGCGCGCTAAACAAAGTTTAAACATTATATTTTAAAATATCTATTGTAATATTTAACTCGGCTGGAAATCTTCTTGTTTGCGATGCACTATTACAGCAATAAGAAACCAATTAATCGCGAAATTTATATCATGTGCCATATGGACACTCTGTCTGCTTTGAATTAAAAATGTACGTGTAAGATGTAATTATATATACAACAGTCATTGATGAGAAAGCGTTTCCCACGTTTCATGCTGATCTGATCATAGAAATTTCTCCAATAATCTTAAGCACAGGTTTGTTTATATCACTGCACTCCGAATATTCCTCCAGCAATGTGAATTGTGGTTTCGACAGAGCTACTCAGGTATATTTGCCTCTTTTGTTATCATTTCTATTTAATTGTTTTTAATATTTACCAATTTAAAAATATTATTACAGGGTTAAAATGGATTTTAAAACAATAAGTCCAAATACTATTAATATTGATCATAGCTGGTGAAATATAATGAAAAGAGTTTACAAATATATATATATATATATATTATTTCGTCTACACAACTCTCTCTTTGAAAAATGTGTATTTTTCTTGTTACATATTATGGTCGTTACAATATATCTTATACGTAATAATTAATCTGTTATTAGGAGAATTTTTGCAGTACTCACTGTTCATATTCATTACATGAAATGTCATCACAGTTTTACCTTTATTCGATGGAACGTGATAATTTCATCGATTCAACAGCGTGCCACATTCTCCTTTAATCATTGCATGTTGTAAAAATATAAGATAATTCAATATTCTCCGATCAAATATCAAATACATAAAAATAAATCTTTCTTTTTTCGCCTTCTATGCGTTCCAATACCATCCATCAGATTACAATGAAACTTTGGTGAGTAGTTGTGCTCGCGCCCGCAAAGATTTCTGAATTATTGAATCTATTGTACAATAGGTGGAGCGCAAGTCGTTTCAACAAATGAGTGTTGGCACGCGAGCTTTTCAAACAAGCGAAAATCTTAAATATTTGCACTACTTCAACAATAGGATAATCTATTTACTTGAAAACCGCAGCATTGGCTAGGCACAAGGTTAATCACTTCAAATGTGCGGATTATATCTGGAAAATCTACGATTTTTACATGGTCAATTATATGTCACAAGCTCATAGTGGGACAGCCGAAAAATATGTTTTTGCAGAGGGCATAAAGACCAAAAGTATTGTATATTCCAAAGCTCTTAAATAAATGTTTTCCAATTTTATTTAGCACACAAAAAATTGTTGTCTTTTACTTATTTTGAACATATAAATGTGTCTACTTTGTTATATGTGTACCTACTTAAAAATATAAAAAGGCATTACAACGCATGCCGGAAACAGCTAGCATATCTTATTTAAAAATTAATTTCGCAGAGAATACTTGATCTTTTGTCCATTTTTCCATCCCCTTTACATCCAAGTTCCAGGCCAGTGCCGAAAACCCCACAGACGTGTCATGAGAGAGACGGTCGAAAAGAACAATATCAGGCTCCGTCGCCTCCAACTGCTTAGCGGTGAGAAAGGAGTAATTCCACGGGATTTTTTTACATTTATCGCTCCCCACAACGGACCCAATATCTTTAAGGGAATTGGGTAGCGGCTGAGTTGCGCTTATGCCGTAATAATGTCGCAGCTGATAATATGGCACTCACAGAGCCGCGTTATGCAGTAATTTATTCTGACATGGAGTATAAGACACAGCTGCAAGCTTGCTGTGCTCGGCAAGCTCTCTTTGCATTTCCGATGATTCAACGGCTCTGGTGGCTAAAGAGAAGAGTTCTTCCCAGCCAACCCAAGGGAGTGTAGGGGAGATTCCTTGCTGGGTATGATTATCACTAAAGTTTTATTACCTTAAGGAATCATTTACAAACATCATAAATTTTTCCCTGTGGTTTCCAAAAGTTTCCTCTCGGTAGTAAAAATTTAGTGCGATACGGAATATAACACATTTAGCAAAAATCGCGTTTTACTTTTGGAATTTCCACTTCCAAAAGCACGGTTGTGTACGTGTGTCCAATTTTGCCAGTTCAAAATCCCTGAATACATTGTAATAACTTAGTGCTAGTTATTTTTGTCTTGTTGATCTAGTAAGAGTGTATTGTTCGCACCACCTGAACCCGTAAGAAAAAAAAACTATCCGGCTGTGACTTCTGAATTGCCAGAACGTGAACTCCTTTGACAGCCCTTTTGTTTTTGTTTTTCATGAGAAATGTTCATGTATAGGTCTCTTGATGCTTCAACTTCATTTTCTCAGCTCTCTGGATTTCGAACTCGAGAATGTATATTATCGGTAACAATATTCAAGTGTTGCTAACATCTAGTAAAACCAATATCCTTAAGTCTTTGTGCTGATCTGTCATGCAGGAAGATTATACTTCTAGTGTCTAGATATCCTGGCAGATAGTTGCTGACTGTAGAAAACTTCCCGCGCAGATAGATGACTTGCAATCATTTACCTCGTCGCGTATTCGAGTTTATTTAACTTCCTCCTCTTTTCATTCATAATGTTTCAAAATATAAAATTATTCAAACTATTTAATAATACTGTTCTAGACTAATAAATTACAATAAAACAGTGTTTTTTAAATTGCTACCAAAGAGAATATTTCAAGCAAAGAACTCTCATGTTTAGTCTTAGCCTTGATAACTGTGAAGAAAAAGAAATCTCAGCCGAAGCATCTGTTTAAAAACTTATGAATAAAATAGAACATCATAAAGAGGGTATGAGAGTAACAATATAAGATTCTATTGTACCAATCAAATATCCAACATAGTGTGATAAAAAATAGAAGATGATATTCTCACTAACGGACAAGTTGATTCCTTGCAAATATATGAATGTTACATGGAAATGTGCGAAAAAAAGTGAAAAATCTGTGATCAGAAAATATTTCCAAAAATACAAATAGACCTTTAAGTACTGACAGATTTAATAGCAAGTGTATTCTATTGCTGTTAAGTAATGTCATTTTATCGTGTTCATCGGCCAATTTCTAGTTTTCAGCATGCATATGAATATTTCACTATTTTATTTCATTAATTTTCGAAATTATTTTTTTGCTAGTGTAGATTGGTAAAAATTATTCTAGTAGAATATAAATAAAAGGAACTATGAGAATCTATTAGTAATATAAATTGTGAATTACTTACAAAATACTATGATGCTCCTGAAAGGTTCATTTTTACATGGTATATTTAGGACTCATACATTACAGACTACAAGGACACAGAATCGTTGTTATTAAACCACTTTATGCATCCTCAAGTTCATTGAAATGTGACCTATTAGTTTAATGTATACAGGCTTAAATATCTACCAATCATCAATAGAATATTAAATCAATTACCTTTCCATTACAACTGTATCCTCAAAATGTCCCAGAATCTCTCATATCCTTTGGTTGAGGCTAATTTGATATTAAATACGGTAAATGATATAACGCATTGAAACAAAGTACTCCGAGCTTGCTAGTAGTCCTTTCTTTGAAACCCATATTTTCCCTAAGATTTCTAGCCTGGATAAGTCGCAATAGGGTACCACACTGTATCCTTAGAAATCCTCCAAAAATTAATAATAAAGATTTTTCTCATAGCCGCCATGACGTAATATGATCGTTATGCAAACAAATGTGATTTAAAGGAGTTAAACACTGCCGGTGACTCTTAACTCTACAATACAAGATAGTAAATTGCGTAAAAAGAATGTAAATAGTAAACAAGATTGCGTAAAAAACCATACAGCAATCAAGGTGTTATCAATATATGTAGGATAGAAATGGCAACCAATGAATAAAAGTTTAACTTAAATATTGACCTGTAACAGCAAACATATTCTCCGTAGACTATCTTCACGAATAATAAATTGCTAGTGACATAGCGGTTTGAAGCTAACCCTTAAGCTGAGGAAAGAAAACGGGATTTAGATTCAGTATAGAGCTATGCATCTTACTATGTTGGTCTTCTTCTCTTCTAACATCAACTCGAATACAATATGCTGTAATTTCTAAAATTTTACGGTTTAATGGTGAAACAACACAAAAAATTCCCTGTGTTAAAAATGGCATGGCACATTGCATTACGCGTTACCTGGTCGGTACTTTTCATCCGATATTTAATATAGTAAAATATAAGGGTATGATATTAAAGTCTCTCAGTAGCGTTTTACGTTCAAAGACTTTTTTGAAGTTATTTGTTCTTTTTAAATAACAAGCGACTATATGGGCATATATTATGACCACATAAAGCACCAGAGATAAAAAAACCAAGAAATATACGCAAAAAGGAGCTTAAAAACTATATTTCCAGCAAAGGCTTCTCATAAAGCATTTCCCGAGGCTGCTGCCCATAAAACGTAATATTCATGTTTAGACTGAACCACCCGGGACCAAAAAAATAGGGCTATAAGGTAACATGCCAAGCAACTGCAGAGGAGAGGCTTGTTCCATCACAGGTTATGGAAGGCACATTGTCCCGCCTCCATTAACTTCCCCAAGTCTGCTCTCCGAAGCGTGTATTCTAGATTTTTTGTCTCTCCTGCTTAGACGAGAACGCTCCTCCTATACTAAACAGTGCCCACCTCTGATGCGAAACATCGAAGCCCTCGAAAAGCCCTTCACTGCCCACCGCATGAGACCTTAGGTCCTCCCAACCTCATGCTATACTTTCTCAGATATTAAAGCACAGATTTTAAACGTATTCTCTTCTCTAGAGATCGCATGAGATAGTGTTCACTTTTTCTCAAGACGCTATAGTCACGACTAGTAAAGAGTTACTTTATAGGTAAGGCAAGCATTTTAAATGAGAGGATGCACCGGTTGCGTTAGAAGCAAATGAAATTCAGTAAAATCCTCCAAAATGTTTTTTCCTTCCCCTTCACTCCTATAGTAACCATGAGAGCCAATATAAGAGCCTTTTACCAGCAACATTGGCCACTTAATATCTTATACAGTCATCTACTTTCATTTTATCTTACGTGATAAAAGAACAATAGCTTGGTCAAATAACGGAAATCAGACTTTAAAAATAGAGAGTTCATTACATCAAAGGTCACGAAAAACAAATTGATGGAAACTGATATATTTGTACCATAGTGTTGCAAAAGGTTTACACCATAAAACCTGAAATACTATTCCAAAGAACAGTGTGATATGGTTTGTCTATAACTCAGTAGAATTGACGACTGATCATTTCAAAAGCGGATGTGGATGAGAAAGACGTTAACTCGTACAACTTCAATTTTAATTGGTTTTCGCAGTATAAATGGTGATTGCCGTCCTTATAAGACCAGAGCATAACATATTTTATTAGTAATAATGGCAACAACTCTAATTTTGTTGAAATTTCAAATACCTCACTCCGAAGTTTTAAGTTAAAAGAAAATTAATAAGAAAATTTTAAAATGTAATATCTTCCAAAATTCATCGGGTCATTGTTGCTGAATGGCATGACCGCTTCCAGTCTTTTACCATATACTGACTCAGTGAAGATGGAGATTTCGTTCTTATCAATGGAAAATGCAAGCCTATTAGTTGCGACCTTTGAATGACTATCAATATCCACTCTTTGTCCGTATCTTTCCCCTTGCCGTTCAGTTCTAACGAGGAATGTAAAACTCGCGCCGAAGAATAATACTGATAGCATCATTTCTTTGAATGCTAATGGGCGTTAAAACAGGTGGAGGTTCATAATAAAAGGGTTGAACTGCACAATACGGTTCTCTTAATGGCAACCTCTTTCAAAGGCTGAGAAATAAGTTCGTTGGGAAATAAAGTACCAAGTCTTGTTTAGGATTAGATTGGATTTTGGGGAGGCGACCGACAGGTAAGGAAAGAAGGGTGAATAGAAATCCGGTGTCGGCATGAGGCTGCTCTTGACGTAAGGTGCCAATGGGACTGTAGTACTGAACTTGAAGTGCCCTCCACAGTAGGGATTGGGATTTCTCTGAGAAATATCCTCCTCTGCAAGAATGTAAACCCTAGCCAGTTAGCCAGTACCCTAGCAAACATACCTGCCCGTCCCCCAAAATTCGTGTCATATAGACCAAAATTTAACGAAAAAACTCTAAAGACAATAATTATGCCCAATTAAAAGTGCGGAGTAGATGCCGTTGACCTTTGGCAATACGGAGCTCTGTGAAGGTAACCTTCAGATGGTGGCTAGTTCATAACCTCTGAATTACAATTAACTAGAGCGTGATAAATGCTTATGTTATTTACTATAAAAGTTACTTGTAGCCGTATACGTGAAGGAAAACTCTGCGCAAATTGTCGGAAGAGCTTACAGCCCTGGCAATAAGATCTAAGTTGTACGCACCAGAAAGCGAAACTTTTTGTTCAGATACTGTTCATGAGGTGGCAGGAAAAATTAACAAATTTTTCCAATTAAGACAAAACTGAAAAGATAATTACTATGTAAGAGAGTACGAAAGAATTAAGAAAAAACTGCGGTACATGCCGCGCAAAAACCAATTTTTTGGTGTTTTCCTGAATTATGCCATTAAGAACTTTTGCTGGCTCATTCTGCTATTATTTTGTGCAGAGTAAATTCCATTACGGGTTCAAAATTCTATAATCTAGCGTTAAATTGTGGCAAATAAAAAGAATTGGCTCTTTTACGGCTACAAATTACGTGCAATTGAGTAAGCTGTCCATTAAAGACGTCCTCGTCAGCGGAAGAGGAGTCTTCCCCTGACAAAGGCTTGATCGGCGAAAAGTATACCATTTTTGAAGTGAAAACTTCTTATGTCGCGTTGAGCACTTTTGTAGATGGGTAAAAGACATTGGACTCGCGTCACCGTCACCATCACTGCTGCTAAATATATGTATAATTGTATATTCTGTATATGCACAGTATACTCGCTATATACACAGTACTTGTGGATGGGTAAAAACCATTGGACTCGCATCACCGTCACCCATACCCTTATGAGTGACTCGCGTCACTCTTATGGGTAATGATGAAATAATTGACATTCCATATTTTAACTTTGTTGCAAGTTTCAGAAGAAATAATCGTCCAGCATGAGGAGTAACTATTTATCAAAATATGAACATAGTTCATTATTGCTCAAATTATATGGATGTGCATGCGAAATTCACCAGCATGTTTAATACTACTGCTTCTGATATTGGCGATATGTGTATATGTCGTTGTCACCCTGAGAATAATCAGTTCATTATTATGGTTGCCATTTATATTTTTCCGGATAAGTCATTGAGGGCGATACGAGACTTTTTGTATCAAAAAAAATGTATTCATTTATTCCCATGATGCATCTGCATTGCTTGAACAAAAATTGGGAAAAGATTTGATGATTTGCCAATGATTTTGAGTGGAGATTTCAACATAAACTTTGCAGACGATAAAAATCTACCATTGATTGAATTTTTAAATAGTAAGTTTGGTTTAACGATGTCTAATGATCGCAATCTTGGCACAACAAAATATAAAACTACTGTTGATGCAGTATTTACAAGACATTTAAGCAAATTCGAATCAAAATTATTCGTTTCTTATTTTAGTTACCATAAGCCTATTGTATCAGTTTTAGATATTGCCGATGATGATGGCGGTGATGATGAAAGAGTTGTTGAAATAATGGATGAAAGTTGATTATTCTGAAGTGTACAATTTTTATGTAAAATGATTGTGTACAATAGCGCAATAAATGAATATTTAATTTATTATATACATGAAACTACTTTCTACTGATTAATAAAACTCTTCATTAGAAATTATTCCCTACATTCAAAAATGCTCACGTTATTTCAAGTTTTCACTTCTGTCGGCACTCCCGGATTGCCTCTATTTTTTTTGGGTCCTATTTTACATTATAATATGCAACTTCATTTAGAAACAAACAAAAAAAATTTACTTTTCTGAACTATGTTTCTCGCAATTTGATCATAATACTACAATTACAGAATGGGAAAAAACGTAAAAATAGAATTTTTTATGAAATTTAATCCTATTTTTAAGTAAAACTGTTTTTAAGAAGCTAAAAGTTCTTTAAAATGAATTAAAATAAATAAGACACATTTTATCATATTACTTGTTGAGTTGTGAGCTTACCACTGCTAAAATTGAAGTCATAATACAGTAATTATATGGAATATGCCCTGAAATTGACGGTGGCCACAAAAAAAAGAGTCCATTAAGAAGATATTCGCAGTATAATTTGAAATTTTTGAACTTTAATTTCGGAATTAATAGTTAACGCAAGTATTAAGGCTTCTTAAAACCATTAGAAAATATTGGACTTTAGCATTTGTTTTGACTAAATCATTGGCGTTGCAGAGCCTCCGGCCACAGGGTAGAGCGGACCAAAAAAGGTGAAAGTCACAATTTTCGAGTCGGGTTAGTCTTATATGGTGCTACGGCGTAAAACATGAATTTTGATAACCGGATCGACCCGATCAGACCACGGGAATAAGTCACGCACGGCGCTTGAATATTTAACCTAATTAATCATAGTAATGAGAGCGATGATGCGCTGTCAGGGACCGAAATATCGGTCGGACAGAAAATTTCATGAAACAGAATGTGTGCGAAATGGTCTACTTTAGTAGGAAAAAAAAGTTCGTATCTAAAAAAAAAGATATTAAAAAAAACATATTGCCAATTTTACAGGGGCAAATAACCGTTAGTTTTTTTTTCGCAAGTAATTCACAGCACAAACAAGATCAAAGTTCATTTACTTACCTATCATTTGCAACTGTTAAGAGGAGCAATTGACGTTGCTCTTCATCATTAGTCAAATTATTGCCCTTTAGAAATTGAGTTACTAATTGTACAGCTCATTTCGCTGTATCATTAACAATTTTGATGTTTTTCACAACACTAAGTCCTTTGAGGAAATCCTGATCAAGCCTTCACAAGTTCGGATCTTTATCTATTAAGGTAATATGTTATATAGAAAAATTTGTTAGAATGTTTTGAATTTGTTTTAATAGAAAATTTGTTAGATTGTTAGAATCAATCTATCAAATTTTTCAATTTAAGTGGTATATCACCGAGTTTTAGGTTTTTAGGCCGAGATTTTTTTTTCTCCTAAAATAGACCATTTTACACACATTCTGTTTCATGAAATTTTCTGTCCGACCGATATTTCGGTCCCTGACAGCGCATCATCCCGACTCGAAAATTTTGACTTTCACTTCTATTGGTCCGCTCTAGCCACAGAGCTCTAGCCTAGCTAGCCCTGCACCTAGCCACAGGGCTCTGGCCGCTCTAGTCTAGCTCACGTGACTTGATTGGAAACCTTGGTCGGAATGTTTCGATAAAATTTGCATGGAAATTTAGCAAATTATCTGTTACTTTAAAATCATGGTATCTATAACCAGTTTCCACATGGTATTACCGCATTTTTTAAGCTCTATCTGTAGCTTCCAAACTGATGTTATTTTATCTGACTAGCTACGATAAATCTCGTATGAAGCCTTTTTATTAACCTGAAAACCGCCACGGAAGGTCGCAGTGACAGGGGTCATTAGGATACCAGAGCCATGGAGAGGGAGAAGCCACAATACTTCTATACATTAGCGATAAGGTTTCAGGTAGTTTAACGCTGTTTTTTTTATTATTACTAAATCAACCAGAAAAAGTCTTAACGAATCAGATCGGCAGTACATATCACTTCTTGTTTTTCAGATCTAGAGACAGTTTAAATGACTTCTAACCTAGTCCTTCCACCAGTTGCATGACAGAAAATGTTCTCTCGTAGCAGTTTTAAGGTATCATACGGCTGGTATTTGCATATTACTAACTTTATGATAACCTATTTGGCAATGCAGTACATTGATCTGGAAAAAATGTCAACGTAAAGTGCATCAACAGTTTGATGCAGGAGTCATTTTCACCAGCCAATGAGACCGTGAAGAGAAAAATCTAAAACAAGAGATGAGCATGAATCGGCGAATCCTCATCATAATATTACGGATATTTTGCAGATTATCTACATTTTGCAAGTTTTAAACGCACGTCGTCATTCGGCTTGGACGAGAGAGGACCAAGATGAAGAGAGGCGAGAATGAAGAATACGGGAGAGATGAGCTGATGGGGAAGTAGACTGCGAGGATAGGCGGGGGGGTGCTGAGGGGTGAGGTTAGTTTCCCGGCTACGCGGTCGTGCGGGTTAAGTCCCCTTGCCTTTCCCCTCTCCACATGGTGGCCCAACCGAAACCCGCAAGATGCCCGACCTGTAGGGTCAGAGGGGGGCTGGAAAACCGAAAAAGGAGGTGGAAGATTAAGAAGGAAAGGGAAGCACTGTTCCTTATCGGAAGCGAGAGAACGAGAACGGGGAAATAAGGTGGAGACCAAAATATATGGGGGAAAGGAAAAAGAGAACTGACTTCCAAGAAATAAGAAGCATAGAAAATGTATACGCAGTGAAAGAGTAAAGTTCAAGCCAAACATTTAATAAAACATAGTAACACTAACTAAACCCTAACCTATTTTATAGCCAGCATACCCTGATTAAACGCGGTGGTTAGAGTATGCTGGCTGTAAAACCCTACCCGTGGGATACGACAATATGACAAAGATTTGAAACAAAGTGTATTAAATTTTGGAGACTCATATTTTTCACTCGATTCACGAGAGTAACATCTCTCACAACGGCATTTTCAGGTAATAAGTAGATGTTGAAATACATACAGATGAAAATTACGAGACTTCCGAATTCATTTCTATGAATTTACTCTATGTCATCCTTAAATAATTAATTTCAATATTATTTACCTTAATGTAGCATTGCATTCAATATAAAACCATGACTTAGAGCAGTGTCTTTTACTTTTACCGTTCAGTTTGCTAGCAATACCATTAACTACAAACTTTATTTTATTTTAAAAAGACTTGCCAAAGGACATAAAACAACGAATGATATCATTTTAAACGAATATACTTGATCTAGTGAACTGATAGTAGATTGAAAATATGAACAACTTATTTCCTAGCGAATGATATGAGCAAATATTCCTTGGATTAAACAGTGGGACCTGTAAAATTCGTCGATAGAGGGATGGCTAGTTCCTTAAAGGTATAACATAAAAATCAGATGAAATTCGTCTTCTAAGTAATAATTTCGTTTGAGTTTTCAAAGCACAAGAGAAGTATGATCTGACCGATAGAGATCGGGTCCTAAACAAAGGCCGGTCTTTTCATTATTTTTGGTATTATAATCCAATGAGAACAATATATGAAAATTTGGCGTAGTGAGGCAGGACCTCATTTTAGAAGATGAGGATAAAATAGCTTAAGCTGATCACTATAAATATCTTGGAGTAAAAATTACTGATGATGGGACCTTAGATGAAGCTATATCAGACCGAAATAACCAGGGAAGAAGGTTTATTAGGCTATTAAACCGCATCCTGTGGAATCGACAGATATCGAAAGCAAATAAAACAAGAGTATACAATGCCATTTTCAAAAGTATAATGACGTATGGATGTGAACTCTGGCCTGTAAAGGAGCGTACTAAACAAACATTAAAATCTACTGAAATGGATTTTTGGAGACGGGCTGTGGGACGATCAAGGATTGAGAGAGTTACAAATGACAGAATACAGACAGATAATGAAGCTCGAGCATTATATATTGGAAGACATCATGACCAAGCGGCTAATCTGGTACGGGCATATAAAGAGAATGAACGAGGATAGACTACCAAGAAAGATCTTGAAGCTAACAATCAAAGGGAAAAGAGGAAGATGAAGATCTAGGAAGAGCTGGAAATAGGGAGTTGACAAAGAAATTAGAGCGAGAGGATTGGAAGAAGATTTATGGAAGGAAAAAGAGACTTGGAGGCTAGAAATCGGAAGACGACAGATGACGTTATGAACCGATCCTACATACATACATCGAATGAGAAGTCTATTTTTCGGCACTACACACGAAGCATACTAACTCATATTGGCAGCATTCCTCACGATATATTACGTCACCACAAGTAAGCCTCTTGCACATTGTGACTTGATACTCAAAACGCAAACCATAAATTCATTTGGCTCAATTTTATTGCCAGTAGGGAAATTGGGCGGGGAATTTGTTGAAATGAATTTCACAGAGAAGTTAAGCTCAAAGTATGCAAATATAAATATGTGATGACTGTTGGAATGGGACATTATATTGAATTTGGTTCAAACGAAATCAAATGATACATAATTTTTCACTCCTTTTCATATTAAAATCATCTCAGCAGGGTGAAAACATATTTTTATTTTTCACCATGAGTTGGAACGTCCGGTGTTATGTAAAACCATTTATTAACTTTCACTCACCGGCCTGATGATTTAAAATAAAATTTTAACTGTCAAACGTGATTGAGTTGGTTTATGAAGGACCAAAATATCTAATATAGCTACAGTGTAATTCAGCAAGACTGTTTATAGAAGCGAGAAGTTTCATGAAAAGGTATGTCTCCTTACAAGGAGAAGATTAGGGTTTAAAAAGTGACCAAAAAAGAGGCTTTCATAATAAATAAACGATTCTTTTCTTCTGACAAAAAAGAAACTGCACTATGAGCATCAGTAACGATAAGTGCTTGAAACACGTCTTCGTACTCAATATAATAATAATAGTATACTATATTGTTCCGTTGGTCATATGTACATGGTAAAGGTAATAATATTATACCAGTATATACACATACATCATTTTAATTGTTTACTAGTTATCACATAGGAACTTATTTACGCTTTTATAGTTTTTGGTAGTACCATGTGTTTAAGTTCATTTTTAACAGTATTTACAGTAGATTTAATTGTAAAATTGGTTGGTAATTAGTTACAAATAATAGAGGCACAGTAATGTGGACCATTTTTAGGTATTGCCAATGGTTAACTTGTTAAGTGAACATCCGCATTTCCAGAAGTATGACATCCATAAATAGAGGAGTTCAGTGGAAATAAGGGAGAGTTTTGTTTTAACAAATAAGGAACACTGAAAAATATAGTGTCCGGCAAGGTCATTAGTTTGAGTTTCTGGAACCTTGTCCTCGCAGGAGTCCAAATGGAAAATTTTGCCGTAGCCATTAAAGATCTCTTCGGCACAGAGAAAATTTTATTTTCAGCACTATAGATACCCCAAAAGACGATGCCAATAGGTAAGTATGGTTGAATTTTCGCATAATGCACTCACTTCTGGACCTCTGGAGGTAGTTTTGGGACACTTCTATGGATCATATAGATTCCAGTGGCAAGATTTTAATCAATATGCTGATATGAGGATGCCAGTGCAGATTTTCATTAATGAATAAATCCAGGAAGCTTACTCTATTACATTGTAAAATTGACAGATTAGATGCTTAAAGTAGAGAGCTTTCATTTAAAGGGGTGATTTTGCTGGGAAAATACAGAGAGTGGGATTTTCGTTTCAATCAAAAATAAATTATTCAAAATTATTTCCTGTCATTCAGTGACAAAATTTACAAAACATAGTCCCGGTTCAATATCATTTAAAAGCGAAACATAATGGGAGGACATAAAATACGAGAGTAAGATTGGATGGGGACGAATGAGAAGAGAATACATATGTAATGGGGTAGCAAGTGCCAAAGGAAGAAAAAGGAAGAGACGCAGGGTACAAAGATGGAAATCGAGGAGCGACAGAAGGTCTATCGGCAATAAGAAGCGCAGAAGAGAAAGACTGGAGATTGGAGAGAAAGATTTTCGCAGCATAAGGGAAGATGTAGTCAAGTGACTGTTGGGATCTCCTGGAAAATCCCAGGAGAAAATATTCTTCCTCGACGTGAAATCGGAGCGACTGATCGCGTTTCTTCTCTTAAGCCATCGTGATATTCTACCCTGCGTAAAACGATACCTTATTTCGGCCCCATTCCTTCCAAGGTAAAGGTTGGATAACAAATCACACGCTGAGCAAAATAATGCTGCAGTGAACACTGGATAAACATGTAGTTATTTTATTTGGTGTCACAACTGCATACTACTATTAACCCTACAGAATAGTGGGAGTATCGGAGTAAATAAAAACTCTTTCATGCTCTCAGTGAACCTTAAAAACTAATTCTGCTGTAATAATTTCTTTTATGGTTGGCTATATTCTTTGCAACCTCCGCTCTCAAGACATTCCGCCTCCAAAGAGTACTCGGCACAACATTTACCTAAAACTCCATCAATTGGCCCGTTCTTTAGACACCATTCTTCGGTAAGTCATTTGATCTGCTGAAACATTTCACTACTCCGTAATACATAAGTATTTATTGTTTGTAATAAAAATTTTCAAAATTTGTTTTTGCATGTGAGATCTCGCGAACAACTCAATTCTACTCTATTCTAAGATCGCAGCTCTTTTTGACAGAAAGAATGAACAATACATGTAACTAGTATTATCCATTATTAAGTGGTCTTGGTAACAACTAGGGGTGCGATTCTGTTTCTTCATAACGCCATAGCGACGCGGCCATACGGTAAAACAGTGAGTACCTTCCCGATAATGCCATTCTCTTTTTTGGATCTGGCGCCATTTTGTCGTTCCTAACTATCATTTATCGTATTTTCACAGTGGCCGTAATGTCAAAAGAGACAAAATCGCGCTTTGCGCTTCGCTAACTCTAACAAACGCTATTATATCATTGCGTTATTAAACCGTATGTAGAAACAGAATAGACCTCAAGGAATCAAATATCTTCTTGAAGAAATTCATGTCACAATGGATTTTACTGTATCACCATTTGCAGTGGAAGTATCGTTTTATGCAAAGGAAAAACTTTAGCATTCCGAGTTCATATGCGTGATAGCTGTTCAAATTTGCTATATTTCACTTATTATGTATTTTTATAAGACGAGAAAAGAACTAATGATCAAAAACCGTTAATAATTGTCTATACGGCAAAATAGATGTAAATTAATTAAACTCCGAGCAAATGAAATGAGAAAGATGAATCTAGAGTTCCAGTTCTAGAGAAATGGAGATAATTCATTCCGGAGTTATTGAAAGAGAGAAGAGTTCCGGAAAGTGAGTCAGGAGAGAGATAAAAATTACTTTAAAAAATACAATGTACGAGGAATAGTGCATGTAATACGTCTAAGAATAGATATTTACTTTGTATATCAGAACATCAACAGCTCAAATAAAACCCTGATACCTTTGCTGGGAATGTAAAGCATTATTACTGGCGATTTTGAGAATGAAAAATAGTTCATGTACAAAAAATAAACAAAATTGAGAGTATTTCGCTGTACTGTACTTATAGATAACAGATTAATTATTTAAGCAGCCGAAAACTGACATATGTTTAATCTCATTCTTTAATCAATTGACTTTCGCCATAATAGTTTCACAAGCTAATAGGTTTTTCTTTCCAGGATAGATATTCTGCATGTGGGCCAAAATAACTAGATACATTAGCATTTATGGATGCCAACCAGGCAGAAAATTATTTGAATAGCATCTCGCGAAATTAAGTACGAGATAAGTTTTATATGCGAGAAAAAACTAAAAAAGTGCTAAAATATTAGCAAAACGGCTGACGTCGATGACCTAAGATAATAGATAAAAGAATAAAATTATGTGAGAAACGGAAAATACAAAACGGGACAACGGAATAAAAGCATGGGAAACAGTACGCATTGTAATTGTAAGTTAAACATATTATATGAGGAGAAATGAATAAGAGACAACAAAGAGCAAAGAGACGGCAAATTCATAAGATATAAGCAGAAGACTTTCCCAGCGTGTGAGGACGTGGAAGAACTTTAAGGTAACAGGGTTGGTCAAGTCAACCTAGGTAAACACAGTGGAGAAAGTGCCACAACACGAGAGAGATTAGACGTGGGAGCACTACACGGAGATAGAGGAGGAAAACTCACAGTTAAATGATGGTGTGAGACGAAGTTAGAACAAACAATTTCCTATGAGATGTAACTTTGAGCCTGCACGGAAAGGAAAACCAGAAAATTACTTCAACCAACCGTTGCATTCAACCAAGACAATTTCAGTGAAGAAATATTTTTAGGATGCATTCAATATTAATTTCAAAAAAGATGTTTTGGAATTGCACTATGGTTTCTTTTCCGTGACTGACCATATTGGCCCGTACCCATATTAGTAAGAATGAACTATAACGAACAACGATTCTATCGCTTAAACTCCTTGGGTGTTCCTTTGGTGATTTAAATTTTCCGTGTATCAGCTTTGTCCAGCAAAATTTAAAAAACCTTTGAAATGAAAGTTTAATTTCTAATCTTAATGAAAGTGTTTATTGGCAGCGTTAAAATATCTACACCTTCTAATTTGAAAACCTACCACTTTTTTGTTGTAGATTAGTTGAAATGCTGACTCATTTTATCTGCAGTATGACAAGATACACGATTATCATGAATAAACGATAATGCTTACCTTTTTCCTTTGATTCCGACGCTCTTGCTATCGTGTGATACTTTTAAAATATAATGTGGCAAATGTGAAAAATTCCTATTGGGAAAAGTCTTAAGGAAAATAACTCTTTTTAAGTTCTTTTTCTTTCCCTGCATACCACGTCAAAACTGTAAATATTTTACATCATTACCATGCACCTTGATCCATCCAATACTGCGAATCACTATTAGCTATTTTTCCGCCATTTATGGGAAGAAATGATAGTGATTATAATTTAGGTACTAAACTCAGCAGATTTGACGAATAAATATCGGTGTTAAAGGCGGTTAAGCCCGAATTAGACACCATGTGACAGGAAGATGATACTATCGGAAAACACTGTTGAAACCATGCAGAAAATACGAAGTGACAACAGAATATTCCGCGGACTGGAAGAATAGGGGTGAATGATACAAGGAGGAGGCCTCCTGCGAGATACAAATACCAGCGGAGAGAAGAAAAGGAGCAATACGAAGACGGTGGCCGGGAATGGAGCAGGAGGAGGAACAGCCGAGTGTTTGGCGAGTAGTATATTTGAGTAGAGATTAGCTTTTTCAGAAAAGAATGAAAACGTTTTCAACCGATTGGAGGAATATAAAAATATACATTTTTTTCATTTTTGCCAGTTTCAGCGGCGGTAATCTGGGTAAATTCCTCACCAACCCAACCATGGGGAGCCAAGTGAAATCCCAACTGGATGATTTTCTTCAGTAAACTAACATATATATTTTCTGTCCTGTCGTTTTCATCGTTCTGCGGAGGATCCTAAATTTACCTTCCATTCGTGAAATCCATATATCTAGAGAAACGGGACAGCATAATATTATGAATTCGTTTTGAAGTTTTGGTAAATACCGACATAAAGATTTTCATTTCATCACACATTTTATAGTTACTCCTCTACTCTGTAAATACGTGTAGCCGTTGGATTTAAAATTATGTTGAATTGGATGAATCTTTTACTCAACTTTTATCTCACAGTGAAACTCTGATTAAAATACATCAAACGTTCGCAACACTGAACGGTCATAAAATAGTGCATAATACGGCGCTATTCACAGACTTGGATCACTGTAAGGTCCCATTGATATTTATTGGAAAGTAATAGAAACGTTCACTAGATATTTTTCAAGCAACTATCGACAGAGCAGTATAATATACCTCGCCGATTCCTTCATGTTCTGTGGATTTCAAAGTGTACAGAAAATATTACCAGTAGTGTGTGCAATATTTTCACTTTACTTAATGTCATTTTTAATACTTAATGTCATTTACAGCATTATTAATTGCCACTTAATGCAATTTGCAGAGGGTGATAGAGGACAAAGCACAAAAGAAGATGGAATAGAATTGAAACTGTGGATGACATAAGGAGTAGGCGATACGAGGAGTTTAACATATACCATAAATTTAAGAGACCAGGTGATAGAATATCCAAGTGGAGGTACCTTTAATGACGATTCAAAATGCAGTTTTTTCGTAAGCCAATAAAACCTAACGCTTTGTAGTTCAACAAGTGCTAAGCCCCCTCTCTCGTTGATGTAGAAGTTTTGATTGGCAAGAGAACTCTATATATCTCCTAAGTAAGCCATGCAGAAATTTCTGACGAGCGTTATGTCCGCCGCATTCAATCTCTTAAAGTGAAAGATCAAACATAATAAAACAGAGTCCCGACCAATCTAATTTGCAACTAAAACTCTTCCCAATCACAATTCTAAATACACAGAAAAATACAAGAGACACAAAACACACTGTTTACTGTTCTTCTTTTTACATACACCCCTCGAGTTCAATTGCAATAAACTTTGTTTAAAAATTCGTTTCATGCCTGGCATCTTAAAACCTCTTTGCAGTATGCCCCGCGGTATCTCGTGATGTGATACCCCTACACTGTATACTGTGCCACAAAATATTTGGTTTTCTTTCGTAAAATCCTAGTAAAGTAGCTTAGAATATAAATTAAGAAGTCATAAGAATATTAATAATAAATAGTTATAAATAACTTTAAACAAAGTTTCCAATCAACTTAAAACAAAATTTTGTCACTTATTTATTCATCGTAGTGATCTCCTGGTCAAAGGTAGTTTCTATTGAAAATCAGTAAAGAAACCATAAGACTTTTGCAAATGTATTTCAAGTGACACAAAACACACTGTTTACTGTACTTCCTTAGCGACCATATCAACTGCAAGTGTTTCTTCCTTTATCTCAGTGCATATCCTATATGTCTTCATACCGTCCATAATACCTATAATAATAATTCTTCCTTTTCCCAATTACTCATCGTTCTTTCCTCTATCACGACCTAAAGCTACCTTCAATCTTGAGTACTTCTCCCATCTAGCTACTGTGCTTACCCTTAATCTAATCAAAAAATGAAAATAATTAGAAATTTATCTTAACGAAAAAATATTTAGTATTTTGCAGAAATATTAAAACGTGTAGAATGAAATAAGCAAAGAGTATACCATGCAGTGCATTGTTTTACATAATTACCCACCGTCATACAATATCATTAATAGGTAATAGGCAAGTGTCACCGCACGACTGGAAGGACAATAATTCCGACGAACACTCACGATGCAGGGGTATTTATACGTACCTAACACATTATCATCAACGGATAAAAGGCCTTTAAACTTCTGACAACACGTGGTATAAAGGAGACAAACCAATTCTCACTCAGGATCACTCGGATAACATGGAGCGACAAACAAAAAAAAATAACGCGGAATATTACACCCGCAAGGGGTGAAAAGATATGAGAAGAAAGGGAGCCTTCAGCGAGATGGAAAATCATCGAGGATGCGTAAAGAAAGAAAGAAAAAGGAATAATCCGGAACGAAGCAGGCGAGAATAGTGCAGGAAGAGAATTGGGAATGAGCGACGAATCGATGCAAGCCGGCAGAGCACGGTTCCGAGGACAGGGTAGGAGGGGAGGGAGAAAAGGAGAATTTTAAGAAGGGGGTCGGGGAGGGAGTTTGGCGGAGTCGTCAGCTGACGCGACCGGAAGGAAAGTGAAATCCCGACGCGACGGCTTGGAGGGAGGAGGGTGGGAAGGGTATTTGCTCTTGTTTTTTTCTCTCTCTCTCTCTCTGTCTCTTTAGTTTACCCCTTAGGGGAGAGATTTCGGGAGTATATGCTCACGAGGCAAGAATGGGAAGATGCCATGGAGACAGGGGAGGAATGAGAAAAGACAAGAGAAAGAATTCAGAGAGTGAGATAAAGTAGACGGCAAGGGTGCGCCAAAGTGGAGATGGCAAGGGAAGATTCTGGAGAAAAACGGGTTTCGCGGTGGAAAGGTTCATCAGAAAATATTCACGCTCTTACTGGATCAAAGGTCACGAATTAGGAAATATATTGGTGGTATATAAGCAGGAGTTTACACACTTTTATAAAAATGACGTATTTCCATTTCCGTGTAGGCATGAGCAAAGAGTAAAATTTAGATCCACAGCCTAGAAAGCACGCACTGCTTTGAAAATTTATTCCATACATTCCTATCCGTTATTGCCTCTTTAACTAATGTCGAATTCATGCACGCTTTCCTATTATTAAGACACCTAACATTCCTTCTCTTAAGAGTCTCTTCCACCACGTCCACCAACGACTTACGAGGTTTACGCTTTCCTCACCTACCATTTTATCCTCATTTATAATTCATCTCAGCAATCCAAATATCGTTCATTCTTTTAACATAACCAAACCAAGGAAGCACACTCCTTACCTATACAGTCATTACTAAAGCAATACTTGCGCACATTATAATATTTCGCTCTCATACCCCGCTCATACCAAATTCTATCCCCTAATATTATTTAGAACATTAAAAACAATACCCATTCTATTGATCAACTACTTGCGTGTATTTTAGCACACTAAAGTGTAACTGTCATTAAAAAACAAGGTGAGGAATCGTGCACCTACCGATTTTTCTCTGTAATATTTAATTAAAAATCGGCATTGAAAATTTAAAAACTTATCAGCCCTCAGCGTATCGACCATTTTTAAGTCTAAAATCTACTGCAATCAAATGCAAATGAGGAATCAAATTAACAACGTAGAGTGTAAAACATATTTATTGACGTGAGGTACATCAAATGTTATTGATACCTTAATGCTGAACCATTCATATATCAGGTATATGAATCTCTGAGCGACAATCAATTCCTTTTAATGCTACATAGGATACCTGTAAGTGATAATAGTTATAATAATAAGTTTTTCATCATATTCAATGTACAACCAACCCATTCACAATAAGAACATTAGGTGAGAGGGATAACAATACCAACCGCAAAGAAGTGAATGGACTCCGGAAAAGGAATGGATAAAGGGCGAGAAGTTATATTTTTGTTTTGACAGATAGTTTTTAAACTGCTGTTTTGTCGTCTATATTAACGTATAAAAAGAAGGAATATATGTTGCATAGGCTTGGTAGTGCTGCAACCTATCTCACATTGTCCCTTATGCCAAACATTGACTTGGATTACCAAAGAAAGAAAATTAATCAAGTTTCTTGTCCCTCCATCACTCATATTTATGTCAAGATATTTAGATGCATTCTCTGCATTCATAACAAATGCCACGAATCAATAAGATAAAAGAGCTTCTATTTGAATTGGAATATTGTGATGCATGAAATATTTTTCACATCCATCATGTGTATAAACACTTGAACCGCCACTGAGTCCTGCCAGACTCTGTGAGCGTTTCTTTTTTCCGCCATTTCCGCACCACTTTAGGTAAGGAGATGGTGTCTCCTGACTTTTCATGACTAGTAAATGCTAAAACATTCGTCAGGGACAGCTAGCAAGCAGAGATAAAAATTTAATTACTCCTTCACGTATTCCTTTTTTCAGTAATAGCCACCAATACAGTCTTAAAGACCATGTAGGTTCCCCAGGGGTTGAAAAACCCCGACCATTATATCGACGCAATTAAACAGTTAAATAAGTCCATGCCATACAGCATTTTTTTGAGCAGATGAGGGCTAAAATCATTAATGAAACAATTTCGGGATGCAAACTAAGATGAGAATTGCCTAAATCATAATATAAATGTATAATTAGCTGTAAAAATTAATGTAAATGAACAAAATTATCCCGAAAAGAGAAGAAATTGTGGGAAAAATGCAACAACCCCACCGAATGTAAAGAGAGTTCAAATGGCTCCTTGTCATCCTTATAAGTATAACTTGTTGTATAATGTTTTGCGATAGAAATTACGTAATTATATTTGCTTCTATTCAAAATATATGCTAAAAAAACAAACCTAAAAAATCAAAGGAATCTATTCACTAATAATTATTTTAAAAATCGCCAAAATTACAGAAAAGGGTCTATGGACACCATCCGTCCATCTATTGATTATTAATTTTTGGCAGTGCACAAAATTCAAGCAAGTTATTAATTAATTTTGGACCTTATACAGCCTGATATGATTCCGGGAAAGTGTCTAAACAATCAGTAGCTCGGTTTCCCAAATGAAATCTTTGAAAACGGGAGGTGGGTTTGGCCAGACCCAATGGCGGTTCGAGGGGTAGCCAAATATGCGGCGATTCTAGTGTCAAATATATGCCTCTTCAGAGTGTTGATGATAAAAGGTATGATGAAACCGTAGTTTCATACATCAACACAGTTTTTCCGACATTGGTCTTTCATCTGAAAAACGTAACAGCGCTTTAAATAAAATGTACAAATTTCCTATTAATTAGATGCTGTGAATAACATTTTATGCTCTTTTATACTTACTTCATCATTTGTTGACATTCTTAAACATAAATTTTAAGATTCAAACTTAAAAGATGGCTGATTAAGACTAAGAACTTTCCATTGGTGAAAAATACATTTATAAGTACATGTTTTATGCAACGAGCATTTATAATGAAAGGGCAAATTTCCTCGTCATAGCAACTCTCGAATTCCGACTGATTCCCGGCACTTGAAGTCAGAGAGTCTTTATTAGATTTTACCAAGGGAGTCGTTGAAAGACAACAATTAAGCTAGGAATGAGAGCTCTTACTTAGGCTAGTTAAAAGATCTACACTCCTTAGTCAAGACAGAAGACCTTTCATCTCACGTCTTCGACGGAGACACCCCATATTTCAGGGTGAGGAAGCCTCCTGTTAATTACAATGGTAGGCTGAAACTAAAGATCGTGCCTACTATTCATCTTATGAAGTCGCTTATGGTCTTAGTGTATCCAAATCAGGCAATTAAGTTGATCACAGTATAAATTCCCAATGAATTATGAATTATAAATTTGCCAAGTTGACGAAGATTCTCACTATGGAGGTTTAAGACTTTCATAGGAAAGTTCTTTTAAATGCCGGTAGCTGTCAAGAAAAAGCCTCCATCCTGTTGTGTCACTTAAAACTATAAAGAGAGAGAAAATTAAAACGAACACACCCACTATTCCATCACTTCTCTTACCCCACTAGCTATAGACATATGGCACTCATTATTTTCTTGGTATGTGCCACTCTGTGAGAGAACTAAGAGAAAGGGGAAAATGAATGGAAAATAGAATGTTACCAACATTTTAGGATAGAGCCATGTCAAGAGGTTACTTTGAAGCCAAAGAGAGCATACATATATCCTTCAATAGGTATTTGACATGTAGAGAAAATAAGTCTACCACAGCATAAGATTCCTAATCATGTGACGGCGAGTCATTTACGCACACGGAATAGGATATGCCCCCGTATTCATATAATAGGTAGAGAAAACTAATTTACCCATGAGAAAACGCACTATAAGGAAAAAAACTATTTCCCAATAAAACGGATATAGTAAAAATAATAAAACAAAATATAACCAGAGATATCCATCGTTGTAATTGGAATGATACCAATCCAAAATGATTTTGCTATCTTATCCTCATGCCATCAATCAAGAAGAGCACGTTAGTTATTAGAACATTGCAAAGTGAATCGGTACTTAGGGACATGTCAATAGCCTAGAAAATTAAATGAAACTTGAAAAAAAGATACAGAAGTAGCAAAATTTTAAGTAGATACTCATGAAATGATATTTCGAGAATCACTTGAAAAATTTAGCATGTAAACTTTCTGAAAGCTAAACAAATTTATAAAATCCTTAACATAAGGCGATTACTCTCCGTATTTTTTCTTTTACAAACTGATATTAAAAATGAAATAACTGCATACGTGTTTGATCAGTGTTCAGGTAAAAAATCTATGGCAAAAAGCATGGAAAAAATTTAACACCATAGTGTAGAAAACATATTTAAAAGCGAAAACTAGATCATACATTGCTGATACCAAAATGCTAAACCATTCATCAGGGATAGCTAGCAAGCAGAGATAAAAATTTGATTACTCCTTCATGTATTTCTTTTTTCAGTAATGGTCACCAATACAATCTCAGAGACCATGTAGGTTTCCCAGGGAATGAAAAACCCCGACCACTATATCGGCGCAATTAAACAGTTAAGTCCATGCCATACAGAATTTTTTTGAGGAGATGAGGGGTAAAATCATTAATAAAACCATTTCGCGATTTTTGCCACCGAGTTGAGTGGAGGAGAGGCACTTCGCCTTTTAAAAAAAAATATACCTGAGAAAAACCATGAAATGCATTATACATGAGGGAATCACGGAGAAGGAAGCATTTTGTGAAGGAAGAGCATTATAACGAAGGGGAAAAGGGGGGTTTGGAAGTGAATTCATGGAGGGAGGAAGTTGGAAGAAAGGGATTTTGGAGAGCCCTCTCCAAGAATTTCCTTTCCTTAGGGCACTTCTCTTAATTGCCTATTATTTTCACCATTCTAGCCTCCGCCCTATCCTCAACCCGGCCCCGGCGTACAATTCAGTTGGGCTTCTTCCGCTCCGAATTCTTCTAATTTTCCAGAGTAGTCACCTTTCCTCGAAATTTATACCAATATAATGGAATATTTTTTTTAGTTTCCACTCTCAAGAGTGCGTTCACAATTTTAGGCTAATCAAAAACGCATAAGAACAAAGATAATAGATAGTTGCGCGCAAAATAAACAAGGAGTTGAGTTTGAGTGGTCACTGAGGTCTTTAATATCTCAATGTTTACCTAATGCTAATATTTTTTTATCATAATTATTTCTAAATCAACAAAATTCTCAAGTTTACCAGGAAAAAATACGAAGTTTTATACACCGATTGTATTCTCGAATCTAATCTACATATTCAATGTACCGTTCATTATACATTCATAAAAACCTCTGAGTTAAAACCTACTTTACCATTCTTCGAACCATTATAGATATCATAAGAAAAGAAACTTTGGAAGAAAATTTGATCAAGCAATTAAAACATTTTGAGAACTATGAGTAACTGTATATTTAAAACTGCATATGATTAAATATTTCTAGCATCTGAAATGAATTTATTTTGAGGAGCTGGCATAGCACTAAATGACATAAAAAATAACAGATTTAAGGCACGACTTCGGCTTGAGTCGTCAACGTCACCAAATGAGGTTGAAAATTTAGATGGAAGAATAATATTAGATAAATGATAGAAATATAAGGAGAGATGCAGAAGACATCTAGGACATCTACGTAAGGCATAGAAAAATCAAGACTCAAGAACGTGGAAGCAAAAATAATGCTCATTTCCTCCATGAAAAAGAAAATTTCGTTTTCGGCACTGATTCTTGTGCAATTCTTCAAACTTATTTTTAAAATGACTTTTTTTATTGAATGAGGTTACTCCACAAAATATAAGCAAATTGAGTGTGGAGAATATTCTTGCTTGTGACGTGACTTAGTTTCGTAAAGTTTGTCCGAAAATATCTGAATTATATTTTCCCAAAGCGGAATACTAAGTTGAAGCATGATTGATCTTTTTAGCAGGGTCATATCAAGTGGTTTTATTTATTTCTGCGATTTATTCAGTCATCAAATCAATCGGCAATATAGCTTTTCGTGACTGGTGCAAAAGTGTATGCCAACTTTATTTAACTTATCCCATTTTGGTGTTAACAAAATAATTCGATTACACGAGATGCACGCGGATAACAACAGTTTCAAATAATAATTCCATCAAATAATCTACCCACGTTGAACACAACATCAGAGTACTAACGGCCCAGACACAAGGAGCACTGAGATAGAATACTTGAAAAAATCACTAGTGTTAAGTTAATAACGAGAGATGAGGGACTCATTATTTTTAATTTCGATTGCAGGATGGACGAAAATTATGAAAATATGGAAAGGAGAAACATACGGTACTGGATGTATACTTTCATCACCAGAATTCATTTAAGGTGTATCTCAGTCATTGTTTATTACACTCCCTTGGTACTCAATATTACATAAAAAATCGGATTATCTAAGAAAGCAACCATATCATTTTCATCACATTTTCACCAATGTACCTTAGTGTACATTGGGTAAAAAATGTGATTTTGTGACTGATAAAAAGTAATTTTGCATGACATCACAGCATTTTCTTCTGGCATACTGAGGCAGCTTTTCAATATTATGGTATAACATAGAATATCGCATCTGGATATCGATCGACCAATTGACGGACACAGGGATTTTGGTGGGAAGGAATGGACGGCGTAAGGAGATGTGAGATTAAATATTCTCTAATTGAAAACTGTGAAAGCATTGACTCAGTCTTTTTGTCATTTGTTAATAATTTCTCAAGCAACTACATTGAAATACTTCAACTTATTAAAGATTGTATATATAGCATTGAATAGAATATTGGATAATGGGTATCGAGCGATACAGCAGGGAAAACATGGATAGGAGCCGATGGCATTGACATCATGACGACTTATGCAATGCGAGAAGAAACAGAATCTAATTGTTTCGTTCTGCGGACTTCCTTGCTATTGTGCTTTCTGGCCCAATTTAACCCAAAAAATTCAGAAAAAATCCCGTCACATTAGTACTCAAGCTCATCCAAACGTTACATGGTGGCTCTTTATATCACTGTGACCTCCAAAATATCATATAATAGAAAAAGAAAGATTCGACCTCAATGCATATTTGGCGACCGTCTTCAATCTGTAGCGGTATACCAGTGTATTGGCCACGACGGGAAATATTTTGAAGCTAAAAAGATAGACTAGGTAGAAATTATAACATTTCAATTTCCACGTTGATTCTATAGCTCTAAACTACGGTTTCCTTGCAAAGAAACATCACCAAGAGTGCCTGAAAATGAAGAAGAAAGTTCCATATTCATAACAAGAAGTGTGGATGTAGAGAAAGAAAACTGGGTGGATCTTATCTGAACGTAAAGCACCTGCGGTAAAAAAGCTCCTTTTGTCCTCATCATCCATATTTATCTGGACTCTTTAGGAAGCTATGCCACAGTAGAATACTTAATAAGTACTGCCTTCAATCAGTAATGAAAGTTATCGTACCTTGGGAATGATAACTGAATTGGTGTATCCTAAACCCACGACACGTCGTAAACTTCCGTAAAAAAGAGAATTCCAATATCGGTCAATAACCGTAATGACTTTTTTACAGTAGCCCGATTACCAATGATTCTGAAGTCCACCATTAATCCCATCCCCTCTCCGTTCGCCTAGCCGTTCGATGCCTGTCAGCTTATCTAAACTAACTTCTAATGCTTCTCCTATTTATTTGAGGAACGTACCAATTAACTTGATTGGACTCCTAAGCATATTCCTTGTCTCTCTAAATACCATTTCTAAATATCGATCTGTTAAAATAGATGCAGAAATATAACCAAAAGAGAAAGTTAACTTTACTTTAACTTATAAACGATAAGAAAAACTACACATGGTTGGAGGTTAGTTCACGACATTGAAAATTACTAGGCAAAATTTCGGTCATAGACACTTTTTTCTTGCGACTTAATTTTCTAATATTTTGTACGACAGCTTTACAGCGCAATATAAGATGACCCCAGAAGTCATGGGGTCTAAGTAAAAAAATCATTGTTTTGAGAAAACATAAGTCAAAGTTGAAAATTTTTGGTACAACCCACTAAATAGTTAAGAGGCATTACCCTAGATAGCATCACCTGTCAAGAAAATCACTTGGATCCCTTTGCCACCTAGAATATTTATATTTTCACGCCCCATTCCTGTACATAACTTGTTTTTTTTTAAATGTCACATAGACCCCTTGACTTCTGGGGTCCACATATATGATCTAATGTTAACGGGGGCGAGTGAACTGATATCTCATCTACTATCGCTAAATTATTCAGCTAACAGGCTCTGTTTTTTTACAATAGCAGTACTATAGGTTTTGATAACACATTGTAGAAAATTATGCTGCAAATACTGTCGTAACAGATTAGGTTGATACAAATGCTTGTAGAGTTTTCTGGAAAAAAATTTACTACACTACTTCTTCATTCAAGAACCAGCAGATCTTTTCCTCAGTGGAATGGAGAAATTTGATAAGATAGCACAAGAAGAGAGAGATGCGTAATGGATGAAAATATATTGGTATCCAATACCCATATGCTAGTCATCTACATAAAGAGTTTCATCACAGCTAACAATGCTACCAGCATTCGCGTCAACCTAGTTGTATGTGATACTGAAATAGTGGCTCTTGTTATTGTAGGAATGCATTTTAGTTGACTGGAAGAATGTACCCACTTCCATCGCGCTTTATTTTAATCGCTTATTCACTCAGCAAGCCTCTCTTTTTAATTGAAGCCGTCATCACAATCTTAAGCATGCAACTTCCTTGAGTGTCAGCAAAATGTGATTTGTAAAACAGAGCATTCTTTCCGTGACATCAGTGTCTCAATTTCAGAGATCATAGTCAATGAATTGACTGTAGTCACAGTAATATTAGTTTCTACAGCATTGTTTTCAAAACGAATTTCATTATAACCGTTAAGTAAAGGTCTAACTCGACCATTTGGTCAAGTGCTAAGTAAAACTTAATCACGAAGCAAGAGCAACAAAAGATTATTCACAATACGAAAGTGCTGATAACATTATATGAAACAGTTAAATTTAGACTTGGCGCACTGCCAATATGTTTTCTTAAGCCTCTCTAACTCTGAGGGAAAGGCTTTAAAATATTTCCACCCAGCCAATTCTACTTTTATTTCCTTTAAAAAATGAGAGCTTCCGCCAGTTATTTCTCTCCATTCATTGGTCGATCAATCCTAAGATTGGTTTATTTCAGCCCTCACCCTTCCCTTTCTAATGCAAGTTCTCGTATCTTCTGGTATCTTATGGACTTCTTATTTTAGCCCATGAACTTATTCCTGGGTCTTTCTTTGGGCAATTTTCCATCTATTTTACCTTCAATTGTGTTCTTCACAAATCCATTGTGTCTCACGTTGTGTTTAATCCATCATGTTCTTTTTTCTATGGTATTCCAGATGGTCCTTTTCTCTTCAACTCTTCAGTGCATTTTATCGTTTTTTATTTTGTACGTCTATCAAACTTTCAGCATCCAGCACTAGGTTTCGAAGGCTTCTAGTCTCCTTTGGTCAGCTTCTCCAACAGTCCATGCTTCCGATCCTTAGAGTGCTACGCTCCACATGATATCTTAGAGATGTAACCCGGATTTCTTATCTTTCAGAAAGTGTCGATCCAGGTGGTTCCCTCGATACGTGAGCTCTGTACAGCATTCAGCCCACGAATATTCCCTGTCTCCTACGGGATTTTCTTTCAAAGTAAGAGGCCATTGCGTTTACACCTTCTTCCCAGTTATAGCAGTCAATCACTTATCTAGCCGTGAATATTGTACACTTTTTTCTTACTCCAATTAGAGCATGCTCAAGTCCATCTGTTATATCTAAATTCGCAAGAAAATCTTTTCCTTCGGCGAATCCAATCCAAACCAACCGTACTATGCTCCGTCTTCCGCCCATTGCTTCACGTTTCAGACATTTCCTCACCGATGCTCCTCGTCTCCATGACGAAACTGCGACGTTCTATCCGTCCCTCTCTCGCCGTCTCACACAAGACTCCACCAGCGGTAAGAATGTTTCGTCTTCCCCTTATTGCTGCTCTCTTGCTGGCGACACTTTCTCCCTAGGGCCCTGAAAACCGGCAGATGGGAGGTGGAAGTGAGGGATGGAGGAGAATTCGAACCGTTGCCGCTCCGCTGTGAAGGAAGCGAAAGACTAGAGAGGAAAGGAAGTAAGAAGGAGAGGAATGGGAGTGGAACTGGGATGAGAAAGGATGAACATCGCTTATAAGGTGGGCGAGAGAGAGTGGATGGGGAATAAGAGCACTCAGTTCATTGCCCTCCGTAAGACTCATAATTAAAACCCTGAAGGTTTTCTGTTCCCTCTGATTACATCCTCCAGGTGCTGTTGACTAGATATGTTAACGAGTCAGATAGAGGATGAATGATTGCTTCCGTAATAATTATTACTTCATCTGGATTGTGAGCCACACTCAAGAAGTCTCTCCAGATCCCAGAGAACATATTAGTTTCCAAAAAAATATTAGCACATATCCATAACGCCATTCTCTTACGCAGTAAGTACAGCCCAAAATGTTCAACAGCCGGTGATATACCAGTAAAGTTGACTCGTTCTTGAAACATATACTGCTTCAGACACGTGTTCCTGCCCTCATAATTCCGGGTACCCCTTCACTTCTGGGTAGCTTCAAACATATTATCCCTGAAATTCTCCCTTAATCCTCAAATATCATCGACTCTTCTTTCATATATCTGCTTCAACCGTCGATTCTGATTCGTTTTCTGAAAATGCTACACTCAAATATACCAATAATTGTTGCTTTCATTCCAAGTTCTTTCATTACCAACTCATCTATAACCCTATTCCCTCTTTAAAAATTTTTCAAGCACCAAATACCCATCGCATTTAGCATATTCACCGTAACGTTTCCAAATTCCTCTGCCACGCCGTACGCACGTTGAAGCACCTTTAGGGGTGCTGGGAATTCTACCTCCAGAGGCAAACAGTTGTTCCCTTATATTCTCCTACTACGCCTTTTTGCTACATTCTCTATTTTTTCATCAATACAATCATCCATGTTATATAAATATTTTTATTTAACTAAGTCAATTAATGGTTCCAGATGAATAGGGGCACAGTCAGTTTCAGCGCAATTCGGCAATTTTTTGGCCATTTTATAGAGTGATTTCCATGGGAAATGAAAGATAATGATTGAATTCATATAGTTTAATACAAATAGATTAGGAGATTACCTACCCCAATAGTTTCTTCGATTCCTGCCCCGAGGTCAGGAATGAAAGAGAGATTTTATCGCAGCATTAAAAGTTTATACGCAGGCTTTATTTTTATAGTCACAACTTTACCAAGCAATCAAAATTACCACTAAAACGTCAGTTTTAGATGAGATGAATGATTGAGAGATATAAGTGAAACAAATAATATTGACAATGAATACAATAGAGTTGAAAATTTCATTTTATTGCTAGATTCATCGGGGTGAGTACAAAATGGTTACCTTTTGAAAAAACCTTGAAATCGCGTGATACAATCTTTAAAAAATTATTACTTATATAATTTCTGGTTACTTTCCCCTGATTCCAGCATTTGAAGGGTAAAAATATTTGGATTCTAAAGAATCCAATATATTTTTTAATATCGAACTATCTTTCACGAATCACGTTTCCTACTAGATATAAAAATCATCGCATTGAGCCGCAACTCATTTTAGCTTATATAACTTGGATTTAGACTGAACTTAAATGTGCAACACATATTTTGCCCATTGGCAATGTGAAGTGGGGTTATGAAATGTAATAGTATATGACCCACTAGAGTAACGGTATGGATGGACTCTGTAAAACCTTTTGGCATTTACGCTTACATCAGAAAATCGTAAATCAATACCATCGACCATTTTGGTTACCCACAGGTAATGGGTCATACAAGGACAATAGGTTCATATTCCACCCACTGGTATTTCAATGAAATATAAGTTATAATATCTTGAGCAGAGAAAGTAGTTTTGGCAGAAAGCATGAAATGAAATTTGATTACTAAGGATTCATATTAAATGCTTGAGGATGAATTTGCAACTTCCTTGTGGCAATGAATATCAAGCACAACGATCTCTTTGGTCTTATGGATCATACTTAAGTTAAAAAATGTATAATATCATGCGTAAGAGGGTACGGTGTTTATGAGGTCTCGATAAATGGTGTTCGCAACCATTTTACATAGGTACCTCACGGTAACCCATAATTACCAGCGATCCTGAGACGTTCACAATTAACCTGCGGGTTTTATTTCCGCGGTAAACGCTCGAAAAAGGGCTCCCAATGCCGTTGGTTCCGCGCCTCAGCACCCGCTTCCCCTTAAAACCCCGCGGTCTGCGGAATTTTGTCGCAATTGGGCGAACATAAGCAGCACTTCCCGAGAACGCTCCTGACGATTGTCTCATTTCCTTTTTGTGATTGCTAAGCCTCCTCTAACCCGCACCCTTCTTATCTGAGGTGCTAATCTCGCTTCCCACAATCCACCTTTCGCACGTCTACCCCATCCTCTTCCACTCCCCAAACATTATGGATATGAGAAAGACCCTCCTCCTCGATGCCGAGTATTTTCAAGAACACTTCCTTGAGCTGAACACTTTCCCTCCCTACCCACTCCACCACCCGCATTGCTGTCTCATTTTCTTCTTCGGTTCTTAACGTTCTCGCAATTCGGCTGAGCCGTCTCGGGAATTACGCTTTTCCTCCCACATCTCCTTATTTCTGAACCACTAAACCCAAAACAGTTCCTCCCCATTGCTCCGTCTCCAAGACACTGAAGCAGCCGAGCAACCAACCGAACGCCTAGTATCATTCCCAGCACAGTCCCTATCTCAAAGTCTGCAGCACCACGGTAAGGTACCAACGGTACTCGTCCTGATTACTCGGTGAGGGTTTGGAAGCATAGAATTGCTCGCAATTCTATGGGAAAATGATTTCATCGTTTGTACGATTGTATTGTTCCTCACCTGTAGACATGAAGAGCAATCACAAATAAGTGGCCAGAGCTACAACTCATGGCTTTTCCTTCTATCTGCACCAGCTCAGCGCTGCCTTTTGAAGAACATAATACTGAACCGAAGAAGAAAATATTTAAACGAGTAAAATAAAACGAGCCAAAATGCTAAATTTTGACAACATTGAGAAGGTGAATTAAATGTATCATTAATCGAGTCCATTCTGAAATATACCCTAGATTTCAACTTATTTGCCACCCTATGACCTATTGTTGATATTTTCAATACTCTCTCTCAGACGTATGTGATCAAAAATTCCCCGGGTGCGATGCAATTTCATCGCAAAGTAGAGATACTCTAAGTAACCAAAGTAGAAGCCAGCCTAGTGTTACTCACAATTTGGAAGCGGGGTCGCTGGTGCGCCAACCCATGTCAAATATTATTGCCACAGGAGTCCAAGCTATTACACTGAAGAATTACTTGAAAGCGAACTCTGAGAGTATTGTTGCAAAATAAACTCTCAAGATGGGTTTATGCAGGTAATTTATTGCATCATATTCTTACATCGGGCACTTTCGGCGTAATGTGCTGATATAAATGGTCCTGGGAGTCCACTCGTAAAACCTATAACAGTTTTGGCCAGTAGCTACAAGAAATAACTCTCACCTAAGTAAACCAATCTGGCTATGAACTAACTCAAGACAATGTTTATGCCAGAGTAAAACCCTCCACAATCCCGTTACATAGACACTAACATTGTACCCTTCCAGTGTAAACCCAACCCATGTAAAGGCCGCTTTACAAGAAATGTTCTATAGTACAAATTGATACATAAGCTCTTATATGAGGAAAATAGTGCCGTGTAAAGCGAACATTGTGTGTGACTGAGTAGAAATTAGAATCTGCTCTATTCCAATCATTTTATTTAACTTTCTATGACACATTCATTTGTATAAAAATGTACCAATTAAAGCGGTCTTGAAGCCGCCTTTAACGCTCATGAAGCCTGTGTATAGATTTCCTCAATACGATTTACAACAAGGATGAACAGCAAAAACATCAATCGGATAATCATGAAGTCTTTTTTCAACTTCCATTTTTGGTATGACATCACTAGTTATTGTAAAATTTTAAGAATGAAATTGCATTTAAAGAGAGAAATTTAGAAACGAATGACCTCAGGGTAACCAAGTAAATATTTAGCTAAATCACTAAAGAACTTTAATTTTTTTTATGCTGAACTTTTTGTTGACCCAGGTATTTCATTTTCTATTATAGAATTTTACCCTAAGGGTGATGCTTAGAGTATAAAACCTATGTATTATATTATATTCTATTCTAAGTAACAATAAAAAGTGGGCTAATCATTCAAAAAGAGGTATGAAGTTGGCATCGATCCTTGAGATATCAGAGATGGGCAGGTATTTCGAAATAAGGATGATACATTTAAGTGATTCGAGCAATTTCACATTAAATAGGCCAAAATAGCTCGTCAGAAGAGAGGAGGAAAAAATACATAGGAAAAATTAGGATTTTTTTTCCAGTAGAACCGGAAGACTGACAAGAAAAAAAACTTTCCCGTGAACCATATTCGGTAAAACTGTTAAAATAGAATTTGAAGCAAGAAATTAAATATAATTGCAATCTTCGGATAATTTTTATAGCACTCTAGAAAATTGACGCCAATATGGTCAAATAAAATTATGCAAATATCACTTATAACACATGAGCTTTCTAAATGTGAAAAATGGAAAGCCGCGAGAACAAAAGGTTAAGGAATCTATGATTAATTCACTTTCGTGCGCGGGGATTATTATTCTGCGATGATGGATTCAGGACTTTAGGTGAACATAAAAAAATATGCATTCAACCGCGTCTTATTTCCACAATGTTAACTGGCGAACCGTTCAAGTAATGTCATGCAATTGTTATTTGTGGAGGCTATATGTACCTGGGGTCTTTTATGGCATCCGTGACAGGAAGGAAAATTTAAATAAATTTAAGTTAATAAATAGTTTTTTAATTGAAAAATTAAAAAAAATAGTTTATCCTGCCCAGGATGATAGTAATTGCTTATGGTCATTTTTGATGACGATGGTAATTTCAGCTATTAAGAAATCAGAAGCCCATCTGATCTAGCGAAAACAGGTTTAGACTTCATTGAAAGAGGAGCCAGATAGGGGAGGGGGTTAGTGATAGAGCTTCGACAAAAATAACTCAGGGGTCTAGGAAAGAATGCAGTGAAACATGATGTCAACATTAGCCAGCAGCAAAAAAAGGCTCAAAAGTGACTTCGGTTAACGCATTCATTAGGGAAACAACTTGTGTTTGAAGTGTTCTCAAAAAGTTGCCTTAAGAGAAATCAGCATTTCACTTCAGCGACCAAATAAACTCCATCAACTACCTTCATGGCAAACAGCCTGATCACACAGGGAATGCCATCAATAAAATTTGTATGCCGTCATATTTACACGGAATTGTATACTAAAATTAATTATGGCATATATTAGTTAAAAAATGCCTCGAGAAAACATAGTACTCCACAACTGTTAGAGGGATAAAGGTGGGAGCCCCAAGAGACTAGGAGTCTACACGCTAGGTTTGGGTTGCTTGAGAAATTTGGAACTGGAGTGTTTCAGATCGACACAGAGAATATATCATGACGCCTCACTACATCTCTAGGTCTGACAAAAGCGATAAAATAAGATAAATACATGGCCGGACAGATAGGTACGAAAACTCGTTCTCTCCGCGGGCAATAAGCGACTAAAATAAAATCTGAGCTCCACTAAATTCACTGCGATAATTCACATCACCATTTCACCTCTCAAAACCTTTCCTCTAAACTCTGCCAGTGTCTTGACACCCCCTGCCACTAACCTATGCGGCAGCTCACATGGTAGTATGTAGATGGCATGAAGCTCAATTTTATACAATGTAATAAGATTTGTAATGTAACTTGATACGGTTAGAAGTGTGATGTGACGCAATTCTTTTCAATAAGCGTTTTTTGGAAGCCTCATTCCATATGCATGAGATTTTGATACAAGGTTATCAATAGAGCATGCGATCAATCAGTACGTTATACCGTTATGTGCAATGAATTTCACGCTATAAAACGCGGTTAAACACGGAGCAGTGCTGCATGCGATGCATTTATTGATGCTACCAAAATTCGTAGCGCTATGTTGCTCCACAAACTTAAGTGGACGACTTCTGCCACTTAAACCCAAGGCAACTAAAATATATGCAGAACACCTGTCATACTTACCGTGGCTTAAATGCAGTAAATTTCTTGGAACGTAAAATCGAAAAAATATCTCATATTTGGGAGATATAGTTAAAAAGGACAATAAATCAATGGCAAGAATGGACAACCTGAAAGTTTCACCGTAAGAATAATATAGAGAGGTTTGAACAAGGAGTAGCTTATGAAATAATGAGGGTTGGAAGTATCAGATAGGGACATTACATGAAAGGAGTATCCTTCCTCGGTCAGGTCAAGTTAAAATAATGAAACAAAATGATGTAGAAGGATGATATAAATACAGTGAAATCCTAATTAAACAGCTGCCACCGTACAAATGAGATTATGGTCAATAAAGGAAGTGACCGCTGAATGGAGATAAAATTTTATCTGTTTTTATGTGTGAAAAACCCATCCCATTCCCAAAAAATTCGATTGCTTAGGGAAGTTACTGCTTAAGAGAGGTAGATTTGGAGGCAGATTTTACTGTGTGTGGTGGTTTTACTGTTGGTGGAATAAATAATGTGAGAGAAAAGAGTAGGCTCATAATGTCAGGAGAGGAGGAAGTTGAAGATATTCTAAAGGGGAGGTACAGAGAAAAAATAATACGAGTGTCACGAATAGGTGATTGCACATGAGGATATAGCCGGTGCTGGAGGAGAATTCTGGAGATAAAATTGACGGAAGAAATAAGAAATGATGAAGTGTATCAAAGGTTGGAAGAGAAGAGGACCATTTAAAACACCATAGACAAAAGAAGAAGAAGATGGATTGGATGCACCCTGAAACACAATGAGTTTGTGAAGAATATAACTAAGGATAAAATAGAGGGAAAAGTCCCCTGAGGAAGACATAGGAATTAGTTCATGGACCAAATGAAGAGGAAAGTGCATAGAAAGAGATACCAGGAGGTAAGGGAACTAGCATTAGATAGGGAAGGGTAGAGGGCTGCAGTCAACCAATCTTATGATTGAACGACCATCGATAAATGATGAGGAAATAGTGTTGAGGAACAAAATTGTTGAAAGAGAACCAATATCCGAAGTCTAAGAAAATTACTTAGTTATTTCACTCGACTTAAGACGAAAGGAAATTGCGTGATCTGTATATGCTTACTATGTATTTCGGTTAATTTTTGATCTCAAATGAAAAATATCGAATCGAACAGCTGCAAATCGCAAATCCCTAATATCTGGAACATGAAATTTAAAAAGAAATGTGGGGCACTCCAAATTCGAAATTCATTTTTAAGAGCAATATACAAGAAAAAATCTGAATATCGCAAAACACTGTATTGTGCCCTTAAAAAGTCCATTTTGCTTCGGTCGAATCCTTTTTCCTTCGTCACAGCGTCTTAATCGTCGGAACGGAAAAACATGAGAGTTAGCGAAGCAAGAGGAGGAAAGCGAGCTCTATTATCCTTAGTCAAGCGCCGGGTGAATAGGGACTCCGGTGCAGAAGGGGACTAAGGAGTTGCCGCCGCCGACGGTGGCGTAGTTACGCGGACTTGAACCAAAGAGAGAATAAAAGAGTAAAGAAGACGGGAAGTGTCGGGGGGGAGAGAGAGGAGAACGGCTTTA
The DNA here is from genome assembly GCA_963169105.1 of Ceriagrion tenellum. NCBI lineage: Eukaryota > Metazoa > Arthropoda > Insecta > Odonata > Coenagrionidae > Ceriagrion > Ceriagrion tenellum. The sequence continues at coordinate 96,638,400 of OY720643.1, forward strand.
AGCCCGAAAGGGAGAGCAGGCAGGATATGTCCCTTTTTTTTCTCCTCCTCGGGAGTGAGATGATCACTCTGCCGTGCACCAGGAGCTATCGGGCATTCTCGCTTCGGGAAAAGAAAAAAAAAACAAAATCATGCAGCGAAGAAAACAAGCATCATTTTCCGGAGAAAGACGCTCAGGTGGATGTAATTCCATAAAAAATAAGCGGACATAATCTTGGAGAGCGTCAACTTTTTATTCATGTGGATATCATCATGAAACTCATGAAAAAATAAACAGTAATCTGTGTCTGGTCTTCTTTACTGCTCAAACATGGGCATGTCTAAAGTTGAATTGGTGTTACATAAAAAATTTAAATGAAAATCGAAGGCAAATCAAAATATTATGGCGTTACATTATTAATAATGAGTCACAGACACTGAAACTCTACACTGACTTGAAAAAGTATTATTACCTCAACAACTTTCTAATTTTTAGAGAATTTAAGTACGAGTTATTTCATCTGTTGAAATTAATAATTAATCAAATGAACAGTTGGCATAAAATATAAATAACTAAAGCTCTTTTTATAGAGCGAAAAATATTCCCAAATTATTATATTGGAACAAACAGTTTACCATGTGCAGCGGAATTAAGGAACTGGTAATCCACTCAAAAAGACGAGCACATAGCAAAAAGAACAATTAATATTACCATGACATAACGCGACGTTCCATTACAGGCAAATATGACCTTTGTGAGCAAAAATGTTTATTTACGTGAACATACTCGTGCAATTTAAAGAAAAAAAATAATAAGGAATTTTTGCCAACAGCTTCTCCACTTCATACACATGGGTGTACCTAAGCCCGTGACTATCGTACAGTTTTTTCAGGCATACTATTATGAATACCAAGTGCTCGTAAGCTGATAAGCCGCAGTGTTAAGTTAAACTAAACCGCGACACTGAGACAGTATACACCAGTGAGGGGAAAATTTTTAACTTGTATAGTTTTCTTATTTTCTTATTCCTTTATTTAGAAATTTTAAGTCCTTTGAGGGCATATGAACTAAAAAATATTGGCCATAATGTATATATGCCCAAGCAATTAAGCAAATTAATCCATGATAATCCAGTTTAGTAAAGTAACCAGGCTATAAAAACACTTCCATGCGCTGACAGAACACGCATCTATATCCCGAGACAAGTTTTACGTAGATGAAATTCTGTGGAATATGCAAACATGACCTAAGAGATTCTTTCAAGGGAAGTTTTATTTCTTACACTAGAGATTGGAAAGTCAAACTTTTATGCAACTGGATACATGAGTCCCATTATTGCTTACCAAGCAACCGTACACCAAGTAAAAAAGAGCTGAAAATAGCTAACTTTCAACGAAGCCGATACGGAAGATTTAGGTTTAGCGACAAAAATCATTTTAATTACTTATTGCAGCTATTTACCCTTCACATAAATATGATAATTACTATCTTTTACAATAGCTAATGACGCTTTAAGAGTGTTTTCATTTCTTCTATAGCTTTTCCCGTGATTATCTGCGGCTGTACTTTTCAACAAGTTCATTTCTTCACAAGTTTCTCTAAATCCGCTTGTATACCAGACAAATTCTTCTTAAACCCGTCAACAAACAATCCCTCTACCTTGTCTATGGCCTCCCTTAGATTGTATTTCTTTCTGAATACCGTTAATCGGGATGGATCCGGCACAGTTTATGAGGTTTTTAGTTCTCCTGTTCTCACTAACCTTTCTTACTTCGACGAAATTTATACTGCGGAAACTATATTCATCAACTAATCATTTCACGTTTACTGTCCAACCACTATAAGCTTCGAAAAATTCTCAAACTTGCACCACCTTTGCCTCGCTGAATGGGGTGAAATAGGTACACTACAGTTTTTCGTAGATAAATGGTACACATTTGCTTGTAATTCACTTTCTCTCCATAATTTTGATGCTTGGACTTCTATAGACTTTAAGCATTTTAAAAACACCTTAAAACCTCAAGTGCACAGAGATTTTCCGTTTCAAGGCGTGTGACGCCTCAAAATCATTAAAATCTTCATTGCATATTTTGGTGGTAAATGCCTAGCTCACCTCCTCAATGGATTCTGTATCCAAGTTCTCATTGGTAACAATATTTACACATAAGAAATGATAGTGTTAGATTCCACTCAGTTTTATAGCACCTACCTTGGTTTCACAAGCTTATGTCATTATCAAGGTATGTTGGTTTAGTTTTTCGAGCTTTTTTATGTTCAATAATGTTTTAATATGGACTTTTTTCTTGAGCATATATAAACAAACTGAAATAAAACTATTCACCTTGCTAAGGGAAGAAGTTTTCCGAAACTTAAGACGATATAGAACTGTTAGAACACTAATAAATATCTCTCATTTTGTTAAAATACCATCATTATTTGACTTATATAAGGTATTGCCTGAAACTTAAAACTTAATTTTCTTCAGTAAGTCCGTGGGTCCAGAAAAATAGTTAACTGTAACGGCTAAATTATGGATTAAGCCTTAAACTTTAATCTAATATATTTACCTCAATTTTCAAGACATTTTAGAGAGTTATTAAGTTTTAAATCATGTATTTACATTTTCTCAACGTATTATTAGTTTCTAATAGTTGCTTAAGCAAGAAAAAACATTCTATTCGATATTGTAAACCAAATCGGCATGAAAACTGAGGGTTTGGTGAAGTTTTAATGGTAACGTGATGAAACTGAAGACAATAACTGGGGGCGAAACTCGAAATTGTAGTATTGAATATATGATAAAGCCAGCAAATGTCCAATAAATGGACAACCGCCATCGTTTACCATCTTCTTTCGCTAGGCCACTAAATTCCTCCATATTCAGAATTTTGTGTTTATTTTTCTCCACCCTGCTTACCGACCTCGTTCTGGTTTATTGTATGTTAAATAGATGTTACTTGGCCCACACAACTTTCAAATCATTTTTTGTGTGACCACTCCATTTTGACCAGCTTTCTTTGATCTACAGAAGTCTTACACTATCAACTTTTGTAACCAATGGAATCCCTTTCTGGGGTGCAATTATGTTTCTTCATATTGCCTTAGCGCCGCGGCCATACGGGAAATTAGTGAGTGATTCCGCGACAATGGAATTCCGATTTTCGAATCTTGCGCCATTTTTGCGCATGCAACGCTATTTTAACGTTTTTTCACATATTTTACCGTGTTATGATAACGTATGTTAAAACAGAATAGTCCCCCTGGTATCTCGAGCATCTACCCGTATATATTCACCTCTACCATTTCCATTTTTCATTCTGTGAACTCTTTCATGGGCCTGATTTCCGAACCATACAAAAGTACAGGTATACCACAGTTTCACAGACAGTTGTTTTGTACACAGACCATGAAAGCAATAAACCACGCATAACTTGGTAACTAAGCGATTTATTAAAAAATTTATTATCAGGTTGACGATAGAAATTTTGTGTCTCCCCTTATTTAATAAAGTTTTCTATCGTAAACCATGAGTCTCCAAAATGAAGATCTGTAGAGCGTTAATTTAGAGATTAATTAAGAAGCATAGTCTAGTAAAATATGATCTTATTTCCACTATTACATTCATTCTAATAGTGCTCTAACATTTTTGGCTTTCTCTCTTATTTAATAATGCAGGCGTAAAGTATTCCATTTCATGCAACTACACGACATTCCATGACTTTTCGTGACTTACAAATTCAAGACTTTTGACTTCATCTCGTAATTCAGCACTCTAAGGTCAACGGATACCATGTCTACGTAACTGGTTTAATATTAGGATTTTAGATTACAATTTCATAATGGTGAAGCAAAAACTTATTACGGCGATAAAAATTCAGAACTCACTCGAAACTTTGAAGATGAAAAATATTTTTTTCGTGTTAGGTGGAAAAGCACATACTTTCCACATTAAGATTAGGCCATCGAGGTAAATAAATACGAATGATAAAAAAAACTTGCTAGAAAATAAAATGCAGCCATCATACTGTTTTCAATTTCGCGGTTTTTTGCACTCAGCCCTTCCATTGTTAAGGCTCATTGTACATCGCAGCGTCTCTTTCAACCGTCCCTTCCTTCTCTTTAATGCCATGGGATCGCCCCCATACCCTTTTGCAACCCTACTCTCTTCCCCACGCAACCAGTCCCTCCTATTACCTCCCCGATCTCATTTCTCGGCTACACCCTTGCCCGCTCGGCGCGTCGCCCTTAATCCTAACCCATATCCCCGTCTCTCCGTCTCCCTTCCGCCTCCTTCTTCCATCCACTCCCATTACGACCCGCCTTTCCTTTAAGGACACCCCTCTCCGACTACGAGGCACTTTCCATCCCAGTCCTACGCCTCCTGCCCCCGTCCCCCGCACTTCCCGCTTCCCCAAACCCGTGTCTCCTCCAAGCCCTGGGCAGGTCTCACCTTATCCCGGGCAAACAATCCCTTTTCCCATTCCGATATCCAAATCCTGCGTTGCCCTCAATTTTAAGGCGAAGGCCTCACGCTTGTTTAAGAGGAATGAAAACGAGGAGGACCCCCGCATTGGGGAGCGCTAAAGGCGATACGTGTTTAAGAACGTTTACCCTTGTTCCCGAGCGGCGGAGTCCGCGGTCTCTTTCCTCATTAGGTTCAGAACAAAGCTCCGTGTGGGAGAAATAATTTCCAGGAAATCTTAAGATTCAGGGGTAGGCAAGGATTACGTTAAGCTCTATTTCCATACAAAAATAATATAGTGATATAACAAGCAACAAGTAGAGCCAGATCATGTCCCTTATCTACTATACTCAGCAACGAATTGTATCTTAAAACCATTGATCAAGGCTGTTACGATAAATACATGATCAACTTTCTGATACAAGCAGTAGATACGATATTCTTTGGGACATTAAAATATTTTATAAATAATTTTGATTGATTCCTCTGCATCCTGGGAGACACTTTTCAATAGTACGGTCTGTCCGCAGAATAATTTACAATAGTTTTAGTTTTCTCGGGGAATATGTGGTCAAATGTGGCAAAAGTGATAAAAAAGAGTGATTTTGAAGAGTGGTACAACGAAAGAATTGAAATGTAACTTTCAAGACACGATGTACCGTTCTTTTGAAAATTTCTTTGACTATGTACCAAAGCACTTTTCAAAAGAGCTTTTCCATGAGTTCCTAGATTTCCGTGTTATCATCGGCTACATTATGAACTTTAACACCTTACTGATGAATTTTATCGGTAAAATGGCATTAGAGAATGAACTCTATGAATGCGGGGGAGTCTTAATTCCACTCCGGCTAACATGTATCACCCAGTAACGTCACTAGTCACTTGCCTAACTAACGACATCGTTAATGTTTGTCTACTGCCTTTACCCTAGGCTTTTTTATTTTAAACCATTATCACTACATTTGTGAACACTGTGGACCTGATTCACTTGTAGTACTAAAGGTATGTATCGTTATTTCGTCAGTACTCCGAGTATTTCGCAAATACTGCAAGGCAATAGTTTGTTGATGTATACATAAGAGGAAGTTCATTTTCTTCCAATAAACTTCATATATCTCATCTTTGTCTTATTTTAGCTTCATTTTGTCCAAGGTGCTTGCAGGCCTACTGCTTCTTTATTCACAAATATGGCGTTCTTAGTGTGAGAGAGAATATTCCTACTGTCTCGTTTAACATACATTTTTCTGATTCATCTCTTTTGGGTTTGCTTGAATGAGCCTTGCCCAAAGCAAGTATAGAGTGGACATTACAGGTGATTGCTTAGAACTTCGAATGACACTCTTGATGATTTGATCCTTAATTATTCTGACACCATCCGTTCTCAGTTAGGCAAACGGGTTTTTTATGGCTGCATAATTATTTACTTTCGATCGTACTTCATTCTTTTTCTATCAAAATTAATGATTAATGATATTCTGAGGTAGAATGTTTTGGGCTTTATCATCAGCAGTCATCCATCCAAATATTGGTTAGCTGCATATCTATATTCCACTCACCACTCAGCGAATTGCATCATCCCAAAATAATTAATTACACAGACTGTCTTTGTAAATTGGTAAATATCTTTCATTCCTTGATCATTCTATGCCGGTAATTTTTCCCATTTATTTATTAATATTACTTTCGATAAGCACTGTGTCATGTAATGGGTCTGTTAGGTTTGTCTCTTTTCATCCGAAGTTTTTAGTATGCCATTTTTCTCTTTAAATGCTCTGTATTTGTTGATACCAAAACAAGCACTTTCTGACAAGCCAACGGCTGAGGAGGACTTATACTGTATCTATCCAATTTCTTGAAATTTATCAAATTTCAAACCCGAAGTTTTTTGTGATGCCTTTTTTCTCATCAAATGCTCTGTATTATTTTGTGCCTATACAAGCACTTTCTGACAAGCCAGTAGCTCAGGAAGACTTATACTGCATTTATCTAACTTTTCAATTTATATTAACTTACATTATTGTATCGATATCTTTATTTGTTTCAATTGGAATACTATGAAGAATAAATTATTTGCAATATAAAAAACTCTTCTCCTTGGTATGCGATTCTTTTCATCTATTTTATCGCCATCATTCTTCTTTCGCAACAGCTTTTTGGGATTATTGATTGCAAAATCTGTCAACGTAGGAATGAAGGCTTGAATGTTATCAATGCAATTCCGACATTTTATATTATTGGTTATGACTGTGGTGTCATCGAGGGGCAACATCTATTTGAGGCAAGATGCCCAAATATTGCTTTATAGTGAAATGTTGGTCGTAATTACTTAAATACTTTGTGGAAATGCTTTACCTTTCACTTTTCTCTTCAGTGCCCTTCCTCCGATCCCATCACTAGCACCATGTTATCTTGGAAACCTTTGCTACGAATACATCGTTGTCGTTCGATCTCCCAGACTCCCTCAATTCAAAACCCTTCGCCCCATTACGCATTCCACCCTAGGTCCATTCATCTCGTAGTCCGACTCGCGGCCCCATTTCACTTGTCTTCCAATTCCAATCCCGCTAGACTCGCCTGCGATAGGTAGGTGGGTACTCCCTTTCTTTCTCCCATCTCTGACATCAACCCACTCCCACCCTTCTTTAACCACTTAAAACCATCCCTGTTCTACATCACCTCCATTCCTCACTGTCGCCCATAGCTTATCCGTTTTGTTTATCTTTTAAACCTTTCTCATGGCATTCCATTCCGTACACTGGGGAATTCAATCTGCGATTCCATCCCATTTGACCCTGGATTAGTGGAGTTCGATATTGTGATATATAGTCCTTTGTGAACGATATTATGAGATACACTTTATAGTGTGAAATCACGTAGTGTGCTGGCTTCTTCCTTGAGGTATATTAAGCGTAGGGTCAGGGTTATGGGCTAAAAACCATTCTCAGGCAAGAATGCTGTATTTCTTTTGATATTATAGCCCTTTATTTTTGAATGAATATAAATTTTCTTCACCTCTGAATAGAAGTCTTATCAGCTATTATAATGAAAGCTTTTGTTTTCGTACGAATAGCTGATGTATCGAATACTTTTTAAAATATTTTATAATTTGGAATATAATAATAATAATAATAATAGCTATCAATTTTTTATATCATTATTTTTATTATGATAATATTTAATAATAATAGCCATCAATTCATATACTCGACAAATTAGATTCCCTAAATGGAAACAGTCCTCTATTTAAACTCACAAAAAAATCATGGCCAAGTATCCATTTAAGAATGGAAAAAATAATCCCATACCATAGTTGTATTTATTTGTTCCCTCATAGATTTCTTCGGCATCGATATACGGTTGAATTATTTTTGTTTTCCTTACCCTTATTTAAATGGTTTAAGTGCTTGAAAATCAAAGGACAGAGAATTCAAGCTTAAGTTGACTCTATACTTTTCTCTTTTTTACTTTTCCACTTTGAAATTTTCAATATTTCCAATGGTTTCTATCAATCAACAAGCTCATATACTTATACAAAGTTAACTTATCACCAATAAACATTATTTGAAGATACTCCCTCGAATATTGGAGAGACTAACGTGCTGCAACCAAGTAACAGGGTTTAGGTCAGTAACGGAGAAAAACGCTTCCCCCATGGTCGTTTGAGCATCTTCCTGTATTTTTCCCATTTTCATTATGAATGAAAACGGAACACAATCTTGTATACGTCGTTTTTCATGGCGGCTTGGTCCATCTAGATAGCCGATGTAGATTATCCTTTCCCCATCCGCACACTCAATAAGACCCTGGAAACGCAATCTCCGACCCGACCATCGATAAACGAACATCCCACCCTCACCCCTTCGATGAGCAGTGCTCCGTCCGCGGTCACACCCTTCTAGAAGTGACATGGCGAGCGCTTGAAGGGACAAACCTCTACCCTGCGATTAGTCTCCGTCTCCTCTCTACGCGACCCCAGGCCCACCAATTTCCTCAACGCCCTAACGTGTTTACCCTTCGCGTGCCCCCTCGTGACTTATTCCTGCGACAATCCGACGGCGTTAACCGAATATTCGAGTGTTTGAGTCGGGGAGGTGAAGGAGGAGGAAGGTTGAGGGTAAATGAGAGAGAGAGGTATATAGGCGAGCAGTGAAGTCTCCAACGCCTGTTTGGTTACTGGTGTGGATCGCCTTCGTTGATAAATACGCCGCTACACCCCCAGATAGACACACTCAGCGAATTTAGAGTGTTTGAGGGCATGATTGAGAAGGGGCCATCGACCCTGAGACAGAGAGGTGGGCAGAGGGGGTGGTCCCGATGTGGCGTAGTCTTCTTTCGAGACAGATTTTTTAAATTTTGAAACAAGTTTTAATAAAAAGAAAGGCCAAATGTCCCGAGAGGTTAAAGGTATGCTAAAGTTATTGTTAATTGTTTCCAAAGATTTCAAATATTAGACATTATTGTTTCAAGCGTCACTTGGTTGTAAATTTCCAATATGCAGTAAATGAAACTAGAGAAGAAACAGCACAACTGCCTTGAAATAGCTGTAAAAGTCAAGGCCTTGGTCGATTAGTTCATAAAAATATTTACAGCGAATTTACAGGGTTTTATCTTTAGCTGATTTTTAAGAGCTGATTGAGAAATTTAAGTTTTCAAACTAATTTTAGGTACATATTCTGGAAATCTTCATTTCCCACGTTGTTTTAACTTTAAAAAATTTAAATAACAATGGTCAGTGGCACATGATGCAACAGTCATTTTAATGAATTTGTGATACTTTAAGTTCAACAGTGGAATCGTTCCATGAAGTGTAAAGAAAATTAGTTTAAATCTGAAATAGATATCAATATAATCTCAAACATTTCTATTAGGTAAAAAGAGGAGTAATGTGTATTTAAATTTGCATTGATACACTCACTAAGAATAAAATATTAATTTAAAATATAAAATGTGATTAAATACTTTTTTATGTATTGTATATAAATATATGGGCGGAAATTACAGACCGTACGCGTGGTTAACCAGCTTCAACACTGCCACAATCGAAGGATTCGTGCATCGAAGTCCGTGCCATGTGGATCTCATTCATTCGTTTCGGCTCCCCTCTTGGCACTGGCACATCATATGACGCAAATATTGGCAAAGAATGAGTAGCAAACTGGCTGAGGGAAAAACTATGAGAGGGAAATCAATCCCGAGTGAGATTTAGATTTTTCTGGAAAAGCCATTACCAAATCATTGTAGCTGTACATGAGATTTATTCCTCATAAACTAAGGAAGCGAAGCAACCTATGTGTTTACTGTTGCTGTATTTATGTTAAAAAAAATAGCCTTTAGAATATGATAAGCGAATCCGGTTAAGGAATAATGGGAAAAGCCAAGGGAAGCATGTTTAGTGTACCTTACAATTGAAAATTGTATTTAAAGTTCTCCGCACACAGTGCATTTTTTCAACTTAAATTAGAGATCGGCATTTTATCGTAAGTTATTAAAATGTTCTATAGCCGCAATGCGTATATTATTTTTCCAATGTAATACTGACTTAGAGGCAGGAATCGATTTAAAAATATTTCGACCTGAGGGGTTGAATATCCAGCAGCTTCTGATACAGAACTTGAGATATTGTGTATTCTGATGGTATAAATCGCTAATGGATATAGTAACAATGAATAAAATCTCAAGGGCTGAAAATTATCTTTCAACCCTAGACTGAAAATGCAGTAAGCATAAGTGTAATGCTATGGTTCGTTGATGGGGTTTAATTACCCCCAGAAAATATACCAACGATTCGGAAATTTCAATGCGGCGGAAAGAAGAGTAGATATGACTGAGGTAAACGCGGCCAATGTTCGGACTAGAAAGTTGATTTACCTAACAGTGATATATCTCATGTTAGTTTCAACTAAAAAAATGACCTTTATAATGTAACAATTCCGGTTAAGGAATCATCTGAAAATCTAAGGGAATCACGTTCAGTATAACAGGTTTTTTCCAAGGAGCATACGACACATTATGGCTGTATGTTGAAGTGTCATATGAATACGTAAGAATTTTGTAACAATAACGCAGATGAAATTAAGAATTAAATTAGACTTATATTTTCTGATGGGATTTCAATCTGTAAGAGCGAGATCTAATCATTAGCGAATATGAACCTTGGATCAAATAAAAACGTTGCGAGCCCAACGAGTATGATTTTTATTTTTTTACTGCAAAATATTCAGAAAACAACATAAACTTGTATAGCCTTGTGTAACTAAATGGAGAAATAAAAATAAGTGCTAATTTGGGATCAAAACTATTATAAATTAGAAAAAATTGAATTAAAGGATTTTGCTATTGAGTTCCATCCTGTGTTGGCCCTAAATATCACTGACATACTACCATCATTGTAAATAAAGCGGATAACAGTTCGATTTATTGAGTACGTTCCAACGGTAAATTTAGAATATATTGCTTAGTGTTCTATTCTACATAAGTATAAGGCTTTCCTAATTATTTATCTAGAGTACTGGTTAACTAGACAGATGGTTCAATTCCCTACAGAATTGGATGTAATTCAGAGAAAACCCGATCCCTACTTCAGCGTCTTATGGATGGTACATCAATGGCAGTACTCAGTCTGTATGATTAGACGGTAGACGGACTTAAAGAAAGGTGCCATGGTCCCCTTGGCACCTTTCTTTAAGAGAAGGCCGATGCTGGCCCCGGGTTTCCATCCACCCTTCCTCTCTTACCAGTCCCTATGGTGATAATGACCTAAGTCGGCGGTCGCCTTCCAAAATACCAAATTCAATTATTTCAGAGATTTTTCCATTTAATTTTTTATATTTATCCAGTGAATTTGACTCAAAAAATACTTCACGACTCGGGTTCAGGGTTATGCGGATATCACAATCATTCAGAATTAGTAGGAGAACTAAATTCCTCCCACAGAGCTACAAAAAATATACTATTAAGCGGATTTTCTCCACTATTCTGATCAAGACATTCAGACGCAAACAAAGGAAGTTAACGTAAGCAGAAAATAGGAAAGTCAAACCCATTTAAAGTAACGTATCGGCTAGGTACTTCACCGTGACACATTTTTCGTTTTCATCTCACATAAAACAGTATTTACTCCGAGTCATAATATGTCGCGTACTTTTGCATTATTATCTATACTGTACATTTCAAATTCATTGCATCATACTGCAAAGAGTTAGTGCATCAATAGCACCATGATATCTACAGTAAATTATAATTGTAAGAATAACGATGTGCATTTCCATTTGCATTTCTTTTTATGCTGTCTACCGGTTTCGACGTCAATAGCGTCATTTTCAAGACAAACAGAAGGAAATATGAGAATTATTTAACTTTTACTCTGGGGTTTTTCAATATGAGTTATTCCTTCTTGTCGTTCTATAACGTAACGCCACAATCAATTGATTTGATTTTTAATAGTAGTCTTCGCGATTTGATCAGGGAGTGCATTGATCTTCATCGCTTTACATAATATTCATTAGGCAGGGAAGATGTTAATCTTACTCGACCGCTTGGATTAAGGTGTTCAGATACGACAGAATGGATGTGAAAATAATAAAGATAATTAAGCCCACGTATTTATCCGTTGGAGAAAATTTGGCCTCCTCATAGTGTTCCAGATCACAGACTCCTACTTGGAAACAGGACGTTTTTTCAATGCATTAGATAAAAAGAACCACATAAATTATAATTGAATTTCAAAGTGCTATTTTGCATCTTGTTGGGGGAAATTATAATGCGTTTTTGAACAACTATCTGCATACGTAATTGTCATTGCCTAGTACATTAATTATAGCTTGATTCAGAGTAATTTTGATTTAAATTTGAAGTTATGCTTGTTTTAACGATTGCTCAACAGTTTTCGGTTAATGTCTGTATAGTTGTCGTACTTAGCGATATTATTGTAATTTTCTACCCTGAGTTAAAAGTTTTTCTTTCACAATTGGTGAACAAATATCCCTGCATTTGATAGGATGAAAAGGTGAGAGAGGAAAATGTATGTAGAAATATAGAGGGAAAAAGGTTTCCCTCTACATTTAAGACCTATACATATATTGAAAACTATACATTGAGCATAATGTTTTAATAATGTCACTGAACATCAAATGCTATATAAGAATCTTTATTAACCATTTAAGAACCATTATACTTTTTTCTGACACTTGGTGGAGAACTTCCCACCAACTTGATAGACTAAAAAGATGGAAGAAGAGACTCAAGGATTTAAGAGCCAGACCTTGCGGGAAGGAGAAAAAATGAGTGGAAAGGAAATAAGACATGGGTGATAGCTAGGAAGGATGGATCGGGGGAAGGGATAAGATGTGGGAGGGAAAAGGTAGGGTGCCCTTAAAAGGACCTAGGGCATAGAAAGGGGTTGGAAAGGGTAAGGGAATGTCGACGGGGCTGAATAAAGCCATGCCTCACGTCCCGCTGAGCAGACGGGCGAAAAAGGAGGTGAGTGGCGGGGGGGTTGGGGTGGCTGCTGCGCGACTGTCGGTTGAGTTGGCGAAGGCGGGTGAGGGGTGTTTCCAATGGGTGGGAGAGTGGGTGTGTCGAATGGTGGCGTTTCTAGTGCGTGAGTGAACGTGTGTTTGGGTGCCTGACGGCACGCCTCACGTCGTTTGTGCAGGCGTACGTGGGGAGTGGGGGGGGTGTTAGGAGAAAGAGGAAGGGTTCAGGAGTGGGTTTATAACGAAGACGGATGCCATGAAGAGAGAGAGGGAGAGTGAGTGAGGGAAGTGGAAGGAAGCAGCCCAGCCAACCGGCGAAACCAACCGGTTTAAGGGAATATAGCGTTTTGGGGGCCAACTCTTTCTGGGGAAAAGGGTGCCTCCAGACGGAGATATATAGGATGAGCCGGGAGGCGAGTCAAACATATGGAAGATCGCGGAGGGAGCTGAATAACCTCTCGCCGCTGGGTCGAGAGACGTGGACTGAGTTTGACTTCATTATTTCTCCTTTTCTTCCATCTCACCCAAATTCCTGCATCCAAACCGTGGAGTAAGTATAAAAATTCTTCAACATAATAGTAAAGTACTTATAACATTGAAAATATAGTAATAATCAGCATGGAGGATGTGAAAACTACATCATGGATTACACTAGAGGTTCTGAGGTAATCGACCCAGGTTTCATCACCAGAGATAGACGTTGGTCGTGAGTGTGATATGAAGGACCGTCATAAATTATTAGTGCTGCTCAAAAAGCTATTTTAAAGATTATTTATAACTTCCGTATTTTGAGTTCATATCAGGCAAACATCGTTGTATAACATAAACCCCTAGGTAATCATACACATTATAAGGGAGATTTTCTAATATTGGTTTCCATATAAAGTGGAACTTCATAAACATTGCAATACGCACAAAAACTACAAGCATTAGTGATTTGGATCACCAAGATACCTATGGTATTTGATTAGAAACACCAAAGTTACAACGAGGAAAATCAGCTGGAACCGGTATTTGGAGCACATAACAATGGCTTTCACGTACCTTAGTATTGACAAAACATCATGCTCCCATATATTTTACCAAATTTCCACTAAAATTAGGAAACCTGGATAGCGTGGTGCTATGAGCATTTAAGTACAAATTTATAATTCGAGCTCAGACCGGTTGTATACTGCACTATATTTATTTCCCATCATAATAGGTCTAGAAAAGAAATTCCGTAGGTTTTCATTTGATTTTTGCCACTTAATTTCTTTTTTCTGTTTGTCCCTGTTTTACCTATTTCACTTCCAGGTACTTTATTTCAACATTTTTCCTATAAAATGAAGGAAAGCTGCGCTCTTCATTATGAACTTCTACTAGCGGACATTTAGTGCTTCTAAGTCTTTGAAGTGATTTGGTTAGGAGCAGCTACAGACTCGAAGGCTATAGATCAGGCTTGGTTTGCTTGAGATATTAAGAACGATTGTTTCAGAGTTACAGAAAATAGTGCCAATGACGCCACACTAGATATCTAGGTGTAACAGGAACGATAAAATAAGTAAGAAACTTTGCCGAATAGAAAGGTACAAACATTTGTTCTTTCCACGCACAACATGTGAACATAATAAAAACTAAGCTCTACTTATAAAACTTCCATAACATGCTTCATCATTTCACTTCCCAAAACCTTATCATTAACATCTTTACATCTTCGATACCCTAACATCTCCTTCCACATGCGCATTCCCGGCTCGCAGGTTAGCATGTGTTGATTATGTAGATATGACTTGACTATTGGCAGCCAATTTTTATCGCAACCGTGCAACGATGTTCATATGAAATCCTAAAAACTCAAAGATTGCTAAAGATTTTCACTTGCATTCAAGTTCCTACGCCACGTAGGTCAAACCGTTTGCAAGGCATCATCTCACCACACTTGGCAAACGGCGCATTACAATTGGATTTCCATCATTCCCGACTTGGTAGGGAACGTGTTTAGCATTTTTCATGGTTTCTACATTATTTCCCCTAGACTAACTAAATTGTGGAAAGTTTTCTTCTCTTAATTTTTAACAAATAAAGAGATGAATTCGTTTCCACAAATGAATATATTTCAATAATCTCTAGATAGAATTCCAAATCAAACTAAACACATAAATATAGATTATCTCAATTTTCCGCCGTCGTAAAATGGTTTAAAAATTTCACCTAATCATACTAATAATAACTCACAGAAAATACTAAAATAGATTTGTTTTTCAGGAATGTTAAGGTTAGGACACAGTAGTTAGTTATCAAGATATAGCCTTCTCTAACAATGTATAGGTGCGACATTAGGCTACTTTTGTTTTACTACTGGGACTTTATAGTTCAGAATGTCTGATACCAAATAAGAAAGTGAAAAGAGATGAATGATAGGCAAAATGAAAGAAAATATTTAGGTAGACAGGGCATAAGAGAAATTAGTACAAGAATGTGATAAGTAAATTAAGGTAAACCGTAACGAAAAAGAGTTAGGGAAATTTTTCACTAAGATAAATTTTTATTCGACCTAGTTTTGATGTGCTCCATCATCATCACACCTCGACAGGTAGTATATTGAAACCTAGGTATGCACAGATAGTGCATCTGAATGGGCTATATGCTGGTATTACATCGAAACCCAGGCCGAATTACAATTTATCTGTAAGTGGAAAGTTGCCTTTAAAAAGTGGAAAATTGCCTTTAATCTTATTCATTATGATAAATTCTTTCCGGCACATCAAGCCTGACGCTACTATTTTTATAACTGAGGAAAACTTTACAGATTTAATTCGGAAGAACACGTTGGAATTTGGTGACAGAAAACTGACGAACAATATAGTTCACCAATTTCCAAATTATGGACAGTGGCTAAGAAGGTGACCAAACACATATTAATGAAGGAATTACTCATCAATCTAGAAGAAAACTGGAAATATAAATATATCTATTAAAGGGTGGTTGGTGGCTTGAAATATTCTCAGAGAATGGTTAAAAATGTCAAACGAGTTAAAAAAGTTTGAGTAAAAAAAACGAGCCATGCTATGATTTTCCGCCATTTTCTGCTGGTTAAACTAAAAAATGTGGAAGTATAAAATAATGGAGAATAAAAATGATGGATTAGAAATACATAAATATGTCGAAGGAGTAGTCAGCAGAACTTTTGTTTCATGATATGTTTCACCCTGAAGACGATGGCATAAAGTGGATAAACGCGGCTGCAGGTAAATGGCATTGGGTAGGAGACCCAAGAACCCTAAATTCACCGGGAACCCTTGAGTGGAGGGAACACAGTTTACTCTTTGTTTCCCATATCGTGATACATTACGCAAATAGCTCTATTAGGATATTGCTGGCGGAAAATATCCTAAAAATGGACTTTCTCAATAAAACTAACGACTAAAAAAGCATCTGAGAAAGCTTTTAGAATTACCATTGCGTAAACACTATCAAATGTAAAATAACGATAATGCAAGCGGAAGCGTTTTTGGTAACGTTTGGGTTAGGTTTTGGGTTTTGGGAGATCATGCCACAGTTGGAACGTTTCTTCATATGTTGATTCAACTCAATTCAAAATAATTAAAGAGTGCCAGTTCATATTAACTGCCCTAATTTGGCGTATTCCACAGATAATACCCAATAAATTAAGCCTAAAAGCTTATGGTTTCTTTTCGTCTGTCTCCACCCAACCATCAGTTCTATTTACTCTTGAGCCATCCAGCACTCTGTTGCACAAAGCCATTTATCTACTTCCCGGTCCGACTATTAAATCTAGGTGGATTCCTACTGGTTGTTCCCTTCGCCGCATAAGTTCACCTCCGTCGCCGCTAGAGGAATTGCTGAGGAATTTCCCCCTGGTTGTCTTAATTATCTCCCCGCAGAATGGAAGCGAAACCGCTAACGTGAGAAAATTCCCCATGAAAAAATCGTTCTCTCCCACCGGAGTCGTGTTTGATACTCCCACCCGACGTAATGGTCAGGTGGTTTAACAATTACACCCTTCAGGCCAATCAGAGAGTGTCATAATGGAGTAGCAACAAAAACTAAACTTCCCAGAAGGAGAGAGAGTTGGCCTGGGTTTTTGGGGTTTTTATCAAAATATCTGCTATTCTTTCTTATGGCATAAGAAAAGTTTATATCCTATTCCCTATTTACAAACTTTAATAGTAATTTTCATACCCTAATGGGAAACTGTAGATGTTAAGAGGCCGATTAACTTTTAAAATTGTATTAACTATGGGTCAACTAATTCTGAGACCGACATAAATGGCAAGTAATTTGGCCATGATGATAAACGTTGGCGGTAAAATTCGATTCCTGGATAACGTTGATAAATTTATCTTAAACTGTGAGACATTCGGTATTATTGGTAGCTTTGAAATTCTCCCGGAAGATTGGTCTTGAAATATTGAATTCAATTTTCACTTTCTAACGTCTCACAGCTATATTTTTGCATCATAATGGCTATAGATTGGTTTTGAATGTAAGTTCGAGATCTGAGCAGGCTGAGTTATATAAATTATACTTAGCACTCTCCGACCGTGGGAATGTATCAATAATTAATCTCAAACCCTGTTAATGAATAAACCAGTTGAGGGACTGTGTAGGTATATAAATAAGTGGTAAAAACTATTCATAGTATGTCTATCATGAACATAATATCAACCTAATCAAGTGAATAACGATCTGTTGGACCATTGTGATAATGTAAGATTTTAGCTCCACTCTTTTCCTACTAATATTTGATTCCATAGGGTGCGTCGACGGCATGGTCATTTTGCAGCACTACACGTTACACCCTTTTGCTTTCCATTAGAAAATCTCTACTAATGAGCTTGACAAAGAAAAGTCCTAGGATGAAAAAAGTGAAATAGAAGAGAGGGGTCGTAATCTTTTTATATTCTCAGCACTGACAAATGAATTAATTTTTAAAATCTGATTCGATCATACTCCTCATGGAGACACAATTTTCTACATGCTATCTTCTGACTCCTTTGCACTATTCAATTAAATGTCACGTAAAAGAACCTTGGTGCTTGGAAAGCTACAATTTCCTTAAAACAGTACTCGAGGCTAACGAGAGTTGCAAAGGAATACGTATTGGGGAAGTAGTTATTCCATTTCCCAAAATTCCCACCCACTTTACGCGTTGCTTCCAGCGCCCCACAGTTAAAAAAACGCTTTCGCTTTTTAGGTAGTCGAGTGCACATACACTATCTGTTCGTCTGGTCCAGCGCAAGGCCAGTGGTTAAAAAATTGTTTTTTTTTTAGCTTTGGGAGAACATTTTTGCCCTTTCCTTTGCAAGCAGGAAGGCAAACCGATATAAAAGGCGCCGCGGCAATATTTCTTTCTGCATTTCCGCGCCTTCGAAATGCCAGCGCTCATAATTTCCCCTCCACCGGAGAGGAAGTGATAAATTGCGGCCCATCTTATTTAATAAATGTGAGCGTATCTGCAGTTGATTACAGGTAGTTAAGGATGGGCATCTTTTTCATGCTTAGCTAAATTTTGTCTATATTAAAAACCAGAGCAGTATCTCTAAAGTTATTGTCAATTTTATTTTCCTCATACACACCAAATAAAAAGTAGCTCAAGATGATTTCGTGGGTACCAAAAATTAATGTGCTTACCCACTCCGTCACCCTTGAGGCACACATGGTAGACTGTGATTACGTGTCAAATGGAGCATTGCCTTGTGTGACGTCAGACGGAAGGATACTTCTATATCTGCTATCGTATTCTTTTTATCTCTGGCGCATAGATAAGAGAGGCTCTTTTGTATGAGCTCATATCATATGGCAAGCGATGTTGCTTTAGCAGACGCTGTTTAAATCTGACACTGGCTAGGAGTGATCTGGCGTCCTTGCATAAGATGAAATTAATTACTTTTATCTAAGAAATGAAAAATAAAAATTTGTTATATCCTTTATACAGATTCTATGTTTTACAGTTTGTTAATATGTTTTATTATTAATGCTTGTGAGATTACGCCACTGCGGAAACTGGTAGTCCTGGTAAAAATAAATTGGTGGAATAAAACAAAGTTTTCTTTCTTTCGTTGAACTTCAATGAAGTTGAGCCTGAAACCATTGAGGTACACGTACCTATCTGTTTCGAGATCTTCCTTCAAGCAGAGAATTTAGACCGACTTCCACCATCGAACACCCATTAGTAATCAGATAATTTTGAGAATCCTTGTCGGTTACTTCAAAAGCCTTGCAGGGTTTTTACCTTTAGTAAGGCTGCCGTTGAAGTTACGGTCGGATATGGAAGGATGTTAAGAGGTGCAGCTATAAATGAATTTTACAGCCAGCGGCATCAACAATTAATTGGTTCCCCCTGTTGCCTTGCATTTTACAAGTATTCTACTCCGGGCCTCTTTATTCATTATTTATATTAATGACCTGAGTTCTAGAGTTAGCAGTAAATTAAGATTAATGGCAGACGATACAGTTATCTACCGTGAAATAAGCGAAGACGCGGACTTTAAAGCTCTGTCATCGGACCTTAACAAAGTTCATTCGTGTTGCTAGGAGTGGGGATTATAATTAAATATCATGAAATGCACCACAGTTCACTTCCTGCGAAAGTAATCATAAAAATGCCATATCTATAATGTGGGTAGATTAAACATAAAATCTTCAGATACAGTAAAAGATATCGGAATTACCCTAACTTCTGATATATTGTGTGGATTAAACAGGCAAAACATATGTGGCTCAGCATTAAAGAAACTAGGTTTTGTTAGACGTAAAAAAGATAGGTCCTCGGATGAAAAAGTCAAAGAGAAATGCTACTTTGTTCTGGTTAGGCCACACTTCAAATACGCCGCGAGCATCTGGGACGCTGGTCATAAAGATTTAACCAAAAAATTGATAAAATTCAAAGGAAAGCAGTGCGCTTCGTTAAAAACTGCAACGCGCGTACATATAGTGTCTCACAACTTTTAGAGGGATTAAAGTGGGAGCCCCTAGAGACTCGGAGGTTACACGCTAGGCTTAGATTGCTTGATAAATTCAGAACATATTTTTCAGAGTGACACAGGGAATATTATCAGACTCTCTGCACTACATTTCTAGGTCTAACTGATGCAATGAAATAAGAAAAATACACTGCCAAATAGTTAGGTACAAGAAATCGTTCTTTCCGCGCACGATAAGCGACTACAGCAAAAACTGATCTCCATTAAATACACTCCTATCATACATGTCACCATTTCATCTCCCAAAAACTTTATCCTACGTATTCATTTAAACAGGGCTGGTGACCTATCACCCCCTACCCCGCCCATGTGGCGGATCGCAGGGTATTATGCAGATGTAGATGTATTTCTCGACTGTTTTGGGTCACTATGTTTCATGGTGAAAAAAATGACTTATTTTTAAATAGCAAGAATTCATCCGTGTTTTTACATTTGATTTACTCATTTTTGTCACATAATGAGATTGGAATAATTACGACTTAGTTATTCTTAGTGTTCCAAATCGCTCGATACCATCAAAGGGATACATAACTTTTAATTAATCCTTTGTAGTGTATTTCTATTCTCCTTACCTTAATTCTAAAAACTAGTATTTCAAGTTCGAAAGTAATGGTTATTTAAAGTAGGTAACCTAAAATAAACAAAATCAATGCTGAAACAGAGACTGCTTATTTTTATTCCACGCAGGTGTCCATTCCGGGTATCGAAAGGTCACACAAGTGACGAAACATTTGACGTATAATATCGAAAAATTCTTTCATTCATTCAAACATTCTTTTACCGTTAATATTGAACAAGTAATAGAATCACTACCGACTTTCATTAGAAAATGTATATTATTTTACCAACAAATAAACATTCAACATCCGCTCTTTAAAATATAGCCATATTCATTCCAGATACACATATACAAGACAAAATTTTCTAAGGAGGATGTAAGGCAAAAACAAACTTCACTTAAAATTTCTACTTTCCATATAAATTTACTTCAATCAGGATTGATTTTGATAAGGTTACTCCCACATGCATCGCCATTTGTCAGAAAAATTTGACATTTTGTTCTGCCCGGAAAAAAATTTACTGAGAAAAAAATTTGGACACTGACCAAAAAGGCACTTTCCAACAAATGAGCGACATTAATATGTATTCCAACTTGTTGGCTTGGATAAACTAGGAAATGAATCTCACTTGGACCCGCAAAAATATAAACCTCATATATTTCCAATAAATTATTTGACACGAAACTTTCTGCAAAATAATCCTATTTAAGAGTTAACAAAATTTTTTAAAAAGCATAAATAACATGAGAATGTAAATAAATGAAGTTTACATTTGAGTAATAGTATTTATTGGAGGGTTCTAAAAAGATTTGTATATTATTATTTTCTGTTTTTAAATCAATACAAAATATATCCCTAACAGACATGAGTACCAAATGCGTTAATTTGTACTAAAATAAGTTATTTACTGTCGCACTGTCGAGGAAGTCTATATAACTCATAGGAGTTAATGAAATATATATTAGTTAAAGAATTCATTTGAATAAAAGCAACTTAAAATCGATCGCTAATCTTTGATGGTAGGTTTAAATGTTCTAAAAGGCAGTACATCAGACAAATTCATTGACAATCTCCTGAGTACATGCCAAAATATGTCCGTTCTGTCCGCCAAACCTTTTGATAAGTTTCACTTCCAATAATAACCCTGTTTAGGAGAGGCATTAAAGGTTTACATGCCATGAATTGAAGATTCGCGGCTTTATCCAATTCCACTTACCCGCTCGTTATGCATACGAAGGTGGCTCCACTATTTTCTTATTTCTCCTCTTATGATCCCATTCCACTCGATGGAAAGCTTCATCTCCTTGAGTGTAGGTGGCACTCTTGAAAGCGGTTCCTGGAGGTTTGGGGGGTGCGAGTCTCAACTCCTATTTCTTTAACCTCCCTTTCACTTCTGCCACGCCATAGAGGTTGCAAAACATCCAACTGTCAAAATAACACAACCACTTAAATTTGCTAGGTGAGAGTATGACACTTTTGCTTGTAGCATGAATTCGCAAGAGGGTATGTCTTAAGTCGAATAGTTGTACTGTCTTCTTTTTCTTCACTCCATGTGTTAAGATTCAATGACCTTTTTCCTTTCAACATTACGGCATTTACTTGTTTACGTAGTCACATAACCTTATTCTTAGCTGACTGGCGTGTAGTTTTATTGTGCTGTTATCATCAATTCTTCAAAGTTTATTGATCCTTGTAGCTTCTTACAGTTTATTTATCACATATGCATCAAGTCTAGTCTCTGCTCAGTCTTATCGGTGTTATAATCTTTAAATAGCGGTATAGTCTGTGGTTTCAAGTATTTAGTTTCAAAATATTTCCTTATTTTTTATACATTGCAGAAAAATACAATTTTTAAGTACTTGCCTTACGTATTTAGGTCAATATCGTTCACTAAATCCCGATATCGAAAGTACCGCACCGAAAGATATTACACATCGTACATTGCTAGACAAATTTTGTCGCATGTATTCACTTATTTAATCTAAATTTTTAGCATCGATTTCGAATGGAAATATGTGCTGAACACGATATCAAATGAATAGAAGAGGACTGATCACATAAGCAATATATGCCTTTCATATCATATATTGTTGTTAGTTCATAGGCTAATAGTTACTAAACTGAAACTAGTGTCAACACTACAGAAGAAAATTGCACCCGGTGAGAGTAGCCAAGGGGGCGATAAATGAGACAGAATTACGCCGTGGTAAATATGGCAAAGCGTCTTTCATCCTCCGATACGATATCACATGTGTAAGTGCTTTATCGCGTACTGCTTGATACTACCATCCACGCAAACCCCTTTGACCGGTGAATTGATGACTCTATTTGCTATCTCCAAAGTAGAACCAAATGAAACCGTATAAGATCACATGGTACAGTCTCAAGATCTCTAAGTATCAATATAGTGATGCAGAGTTAAATATTTCGCAGTTGATGTATCGTAAAATTGTAAAATTAAAGTACTCAGGGATAGGCAATGGAATGATATCATCATAGAAGTAAGCAGCTGATTAAGAAGTAAGAAGAATAGCTGAGTAAGAAGCTGAGATTCCTCAGCAAAGCAACTGATACATCCCGGTATCATCAAACCACATCAATATCTATATAATACTGTAGAAATTACCAATAGTGTGTTCGGCATGGGATGAGTTTAACCAACATGCACTGACATGTGTGCTCGAGCTGGCAAAACTACAACCACAAATTGATCACCAAAAACCTGCAAATAACGCTCACAAGTAGATTTTCAACCTGCATTGCAGATATTTCGGCAATACTTTGGAACGTACCCGGTCAATAGAATCTGGCAAATTTCAATGTACTGGAGTGACAGGTAAAGAAAATGTGGATTAAAATAAATCATTATTGACATGTAGTTGATATTTTGACATTTATTTAGAGAGAAAACTTAAAGTTTGGATTATAATGGAAAATTTAGGTTGATGTAGTTTTTCAAAAATGGTAAATAGCACGTATTAGAGACTAAGAAAAAAGAAAATTTTTGTGGAAAAAACCACGTTGGTGGAGGAATGTACAATAACTTAAGAATTTAGAAATGAAAATACGTTTTGAATAAAAAAATACTTAAAATTGAAGAAATAATAAGGAATAAATGTGAACAATGAAGGCCATAAAGAGTTTTGCTACAACTTTAAGAACAGTGAGTATTTACGTGTTTTAAAACTGCATTAATACACAGGACTATAAGAATGATGCCAAAAGTATGCTATACGTGCAGTAGTACTATGTGGAAGAGGAGCAAAATATTTTGTGAGAAAAATAAGACAAATAACCACACTTAGTTTGGAAAAACCTAATAATTAGGTATCCAAAGCAGCTAAAATAGTCCCTTGTCGTTAAAAAGAAAGATGACATGTAAATTTGTCCGTTGTGCGTTTATCTTTTTTCTAATTTTATTCTCGTTATCTAATCGATTGAACAACGCTGCGCTTGGTAACAGATTCCTGTTCGCAGCACATGCAATATTCTTTTCTCATCCAGGAGGTTGAAAAGGAAAGTTTATGGGGGTGGTATATTATGGGAGAGGTAGTGTGTGGCAAGCCTATTTCCACCCCTCCCTCACTCAATCATCCCCCCCTATTCTGTGGTGAACGTCGGCTTAAGGAGCGGCTGTGAAGGAATAACCCTCTACATCCCCCGACCAGCCTATCCCCCAAAGAAGGGAGGTTAGATAGAGAGGAGGGTGGCAAGAAATTTTCCGGAAATCTCTCGCTCCCTCAACCCACATCAGCCCGGCGCAAATCAACCCACCCACACCCTCCAGGATTACCGAGTGCGTACTGTAGAGTGAGCCGTAACAGTGGAGCAGGGTGCCCCGAAAATCCCTTTTTGGCATTTTTCCACCCCCTCTCAATCCACTCCCTAGATACATCCAACCGTATCTGCCCCTTTTACGTACCTAATCTTATTCCCCAGACTTTGAGGTATTCATGGACCAGGGTGAAGGAGTGAAAGGATTATATGTAAATTGGCAAATCAAATCAACAGAGCTCCCATTTGCCCACTACACCTTCAGTCAAGCAGGAAGACACCTCCCCTGAAGAAGAAATACCTGGTCCAAGATTCGTTGCAACTTACACGGGCTCAACTAAGGCACACTCGAGTAATATAGTGGATCAATTGATGCTTGAACCTTTATATGACCACTACTAATCTGATGGATTGATTACTGGAATGAAAGTTTGAACCACATTAAGCAGGAAATTTTTCGATTAAGATTTAGCATTTTGGCCAAACTTCGAAATTTCCTAAGACTTTAACGGCAAGTTCTCGCATAAAATGGCACCTGGGTTCCAGAAATATGCATTTTTCATTTATTTTCTCAATACTATACGATATTACTCAAAGTGCAATATCTATGGCCTTTCGTCAGGTTATTGCGACACTACAATTGATGGTCAGCAATATGTAATATTGAGTAGATATAGTACATTTAACCATGGATAATACGAAGCATTGCCAAGCAACATAATCATATGTCATATTTTGTACTCTATTCATCAGATATCAATTTTCTCTATCGATTATCGATTGAGGAATTAGCTCAATCGGATCTACCTTTCATCACCATACATCACCATACTACAGGCAATTCCATGCGAAGCTTGACTCTCCACGCTTTTTCTCAATAACATAATTTGCAAAGGATGCAAAACAAGTTGTCATGATTACTCCATAATAAACCGTACCGAGCGAAGGTCGCAAGAGAACCGGCCATTCTAAGAAAGGTTGGATGAATTTTGATGACCATGTTTTAATTTCTGAGCCTCCTCGTAGCATTCGAAGGGAATTGTAGTCATTACCTCTGTCCGTACTTGGTGGTTGATCCACTGAGTCACCTCGGAGCCAACCACGTCATCGTTGGGGGTGAGTCATGGATGGCCGCAGGAAATACATCTGCATCTAATTATTACCCTGCAAGCCACAACAGGGGTGTTTGGAAGGGGATAATTGTTCATTTACAAGCATGGGCCAGTGTAAAATCTGACGAGAAAAGAGTAGAACCCTTCGAAACCTGGTGCTGGAGGAAAATTCTGAAGATATAATGGACGGACAGTTTACAGAAGAGTAAAAAAGGAAAAGAGCGTATGAAACACCATACAGAGAAGAAGAAAAAGATAATTGAACACCCCCTGAGACTCAATGGGTTCGTAAAGAACATAATTGATGGCAAAATAGATGAAAAAGCCCCCAGAAGAAGGCCAATTAATAAGTCCATGGACCAAAAAAAGAGAAGAGTACATAGGAAGAAATAGCATGAGGTAAAGGAACTAGCATTAGGTGGGGAAAGGTGGAAGGCTGCAATATACCAATCCTAGGAATGAATGAATAAATTTTTTGCTTAAGGGCAGCGAGATTTGTTACAGCGGAGCGGAGAGTGATCGCGGGGAAGAAGGCTTGGACCTTCTTTTATTGATGGTCAAGGAATAACTGCTATATTTATACACCAGATTGGGCTGAGGGAACGTCGGCAACCAGATTTTGTGGTTGGAACTCTTTTACCTTCCTACGTCCTTTGTCTCGGCCATTCCCGAAAGGGTCCGCAGCCCATCCCCTCTGCCGAATTCAAATTCTTGGGATTTTAGGGAGCGCGCAGGTGCTCGTTGATCGGTCTCCACCCTCTCCCCCATCCTTGTAGACGGCTTCCCATACGGAAACTTGTACCCTTTGCGTCTCTTGGCAACTGACCCATCAGGAAAACGAGTGATGCTGAATAGAGACCAAATATCTTCTCCTTCTCCTCCTCTCCAACCCATTCCTAAGCCATGACTCCTTCGACATCATCCAACCGTTTTTCCTTCCTTACCAGTTGTTCACCGATTCAAAAATACCTAGTGAAGCGGACGTCTCTGTGCGCATTAAATACCAAGCAAAGTGTTTGAAGCCAACGGCTTAATACCTACCTGACCCGTTCCCTGTATCCTGGAACACCAGAGAAAAATCTAGAAGCAGGAAGGACATAAATCAAAGTGCCAAGGATTATGGTGGCAGTCTTCACCCTCCCGTATAACTGTGTATTGGCTCTTGTTATGAACCCACAGAAAAACCAAATTTCTTAAAATTTGCAGTTTCTTGAACAATTTAACGATACGCCCAGAAATCTAGTCTCGCCGTTTGCTCTACTGATTTAATATTCATAAATTCCTTTTACCAATTATTAGCTCTCGCTACCTCAAAGATGTTGCTATCATTCATTACAAGTCGTTCAGCATCATAAGGCAAATTTTACCTGTATTACTTCATGAAGTTCTTCAGGCAACTGATAAATAATATGATTTCATTGCCTCATAGAAAATACAGTAAAATTCTTGGTATAGATTCTTGACCATAGAGCTGCACGAATGCTTCGAAATCGATTCAAATCGACTCGAATCAGGCTTAATTCAATTCCATTCTCCGGAAAATCGGTATAATTCGAAATATTCGAATCTGATAGATTCGTTTTCGTATCGCTGCATTAATTTAAACCGGGTGCTAATTCCAAAAATTGTAAGCCATCCGTTTACACGATGTTTTCCTCGCGTGAAACGAAAATTTAAACGACCACATGTTATTTTGTGCTGTTCTCTGTGCCACTATAGATATGTAAGCTAATATAAGGACCTGAAATGTGAAAATCTTTATTACTTTAACTGCCCATAAGCTTTTGCATTTTATTTAGATTCAAATTCGATTTGCAAGTAATTTTTCAGGATAATTCGATTCACTGCCAAAATAGAAAAAAAAATTGTTTCGATTTGATTCGAAATATCTTTTGGGAGATTCCATTCGATTTGATACGAAATGAAAATTCCTGATTTGCACAGAACCACTTGAAAGGTATGACGACGTATTGACAGCGATAGAAGGATATGTTCTTATGGTAGCTCTGATGTATGCAAGTCAAAACTAGTAGTTTATTAACGTTTTTATTTATTTGGTCTATAAAACTCCAGCTTTTATTAATTAAATGGGTTACGCATTAAATACCAAAATTAAGATTCATAGTCTGCACATAATTCCACGAATCTATTTTAATGGTAACATTTTTCGAGCTATAGTTGCTTACTGTAGCACCATTTGAACGAAATAATCGCATTAGACCTCAATAAGGGCAGTAATTTGCTGATAATTCTCGAAACAGGCAGTAATATTGCTAAATTAGATTATTATTCTATTTCCCAAGGCTTTTCACTTCATTTAAACAGTTATATTAAAAGATAAAAAATGCTTTCACGTTCGAATCGTATTTTTCAATTGTAACCCATCTCCATAAGATTACACGTAAAAATAGCAACTTTTAATGCTGATTTGAAATCAAATTAGCCTGGAAACCCAGTTTTTTATCTTAATTTGATCTGAGTCTTAAGTCTGCATTCCAAAATACGCATATAGTAGATGTCTTTAATATATCAGGCCAAAAATGACTCTATCGGCAAGTTAGTTCTTCTTGAACACATTTGATACGGCAACCCATTGAAACTTTTAATTGCGCTTATTCTCATTGATAAAAATTGAAAAAAATAGAATACTTCGGAAGGAGAAGAAAACAGCTCACAATCCTCAAGGCATATTTGGGTTCAGATGATTTTATATCCTAATTGCTAGATTATACGCATTTCAAATAAGAAAAACAATGCTGCCTATCTTTTAGGATAGAAGTTTGAACGAATTATTCCATCTTTACTTCTCCACTTTCCGGAATGTCAGTTTAAGTTTTTTTTGCTTTAATGTACCATGGACCATAAAGTTTCCTAATATCCGTAAAATTAGAGAAAAAGTAATAACGCCGCTTTCCTGGTGATACAAGAATGTACGAGATAACGTCCTTATGTTTTTGAATGGAATAAACCCCTGCATTCATGGTATTACAAATTACATGAAACACACATTCATAAGTAGCACATTCTTAAAAGCGAGCCAGCACGATTTTATATGTAATACCTGTCGTCAGCAGAATATTGTAGTTAATAATAAAGAAGTTGTAACTACTATACATATATTCAATGGATGAATATTATCTCTGCATCGGGGAAGGATTTGAATGAAGAAAACTACACGGAGGAAAATAAAGATAAAATACTTTCAGAATTAGTACTTATTTGAAATTTATTTTCTCTAACCTCAGAAACTAAGCCATACACGACGGAACTATCTTAGTAAAAAAAATTAATGCTAACACCTACTGAGTCATGAAAAGACCACCAACGTATGACTCGAACCAACAACCCCTATCCCAACGTCATAATGACCGGCATATATATTACATTATAATACTTGAAGTACATTTGTCATTGTACTAAAGCTAATTAAAATATTGGTCCAGATTTGATATTTTGTTCGTAATATCCTCAAATTGTTCCAGAGCGAAGTGAATCTAGAAAATGCGAACGATTTTATGATCGAATCATTTGAATTTTGTTTGAATGCATGCTTTCCCTGCGGATTGAATAGACGAGTAAGGACTTCTTACGGTGTAAATATATGAAGCATAGCTTCCGAGGTTCTGCTATTAAAACTTCGGATCTGGAGGAAATCAATGAACCTACCCGGTGTGAAACTTAAACGCTGTTTATCTGCTCTGCTGCATTGAATTTTGACTGAAAAGTTGCTGCAAAAGGAGATTTGAGTGTCGAGCGGCGAAAACATGAAAATTCTACGATTCTTAATGTAGTATTTCATGTTATTATGTGTTTTATGTTTCATGTGTATTATGATTTATTATAAGTTTAAACGAGATTTTTCCCTTGGCACCGTAAGATATCATCTTCATTCATTCAATACAAATTATATATCTAACCTAATTCCTTTCATTTTTATGAGATACTCGTACTGAATCCCTAATCAAGCGTATCGTTATCATCTATTAAACCTTATAATATTCACGTTAATATTATTTTTTATAGTATTCTTCCTCAATATTTTTCACTAAATAGCATACGCGTAAATATTGTTTGAGTTGTAACTTCTGCTTTAAGTAAATTACATGGAAGAGCGCTCGCGGGTCAGGAATTATCCTAATGTTGAAGCATCTATTTTGAAAGTTTGTGTGCCTTTTTGAAGAGATTTCATCCGACTATCGAACGTTCTTTGTACTTTTTTCCAATAAAACCCTTCACGCCTTAGTGATTCTTGGATTCTTTTACTATGGGACATTATTTTCTCTGCTGTCAACTGTTATTCTCTAATGATAACCTCATCTACGCTTGTTAATCACATATAGTCGTCCATTGTTGCCTCAATAATACTGCTCATCTTTTACTTTTTACTCTTTCGTGTCTTGCTATTCTCTCCATTCTCTTATTAACTTATTTTTATATATTAGTTTCAGAATGCCTTAACAAATCTGAATATTTGGTGATACAGTCAGTTAAGAGACTTTTTCATTTCTCTCTCTATGTTTATAACATATTAATTGTGATTTTCAGTATTTTTTACCAATTCGTACCTTTATTTCCATGGTCTCCTATTTGCTGTTATATTTTAAATCGCCTCCTGTATTTCTTGCATCCACAAGAGCATATCTTCTCTGATACTTGACGGGTATTTGATTATTTTTCCTTCCTATCAATAGTACTAAGGTTCATGTAGGATCATGGAGGATACAAACTCTTTTATAGCCCTTAAAATTTTTTTACCTTTAATTGTATCACTACCATATACCCATTTTCCATACACTCTTGGATTTTACCGACCTTATTATTCCTTCAAAATATTTTTTTTCCAAAATTTTGTCTTCATACAACTATTTAATAATCAATAGAATATAATTAAAGGTACTAGAATAATAAATTTTACCCAATAGGATTAAATAGAATTTTCGGTATTCGTCTCGTAATGGGATACGTCCAAGTCGAACGCTCTGATACAGAGTCATCGAATAGTAACTAGTAGTTGATACAACGGAATTGTTAAATTGTGCTCTATTTTATTTTTGCATGGAATGAGTGTGGGGTTGCATAAGAAATGGCGAGCAGCATCGTGCCATTTGCATCCGACGTCTAATCTTCTTTCTAAGATTTAGGAGTGGAAAGGAGGAGATCACGTCCAAAGCATTATCAGGCGATGTATTTCGAATGTCCTTCGGCGTCTCTTGCAAATGGCAAAGCGCTGCACTTGAAATATAACCTCCACGTCGGGCTCTTGGCCGACAAGCATTGGGCAGTTAAGTCCCCCTAACCCCCCCTGGGGGTTGGAAACCTGCTCCCGATGGGATACAAATCTGCAACCGCTCCACGAAACGTCAATACACTTGTGATCGCCCGTCCGCCTTTCAGTGCTTAGATCGAAAGAGACCATTTTTGGGCGGTACGCGTCAAGGGTGGAATGCTTTTGGAGAGGAAAAGTATTTAAACTGAAGGATTGGTTGATATTGCAGTCAAAAGGCATCCCTATCTGTCATCTCAGAATGATATGATATATTAAGATCGGTGGACGCTAATGCCAGTTGCTGACAATATATGGGACAGCACTCTGGCATAAAGAGCTTTAATTCAGGGATTTTTCAATAGAGTCCCGGTTCTGGTACTGATAAATCAAGGATAGGAGGTCAATTAAAACATTTTGTTGGTCAGATCTGATCAATTCTTGGTGCTATGAATTAAGAGTTTGGCTATTAAAACGCTGGGTTTTATTTCATCTTTCCTCCGATCTGTAATTTTTATAATAGTTAAGGACATGAGAGTTGCCCATACCTCTAAGCATTTTAACCATATGTTTTCCCAGTAATGGGATACCAAACATGGTCAAGGCCGTCATTCGGTGTACCGTGTCGTGATTCTACTTGCAACTGTGACCCGATGTTTTAGGTGATATACTCCGCAGCATTAAAGCATTTATTCTTGTACTGCATCCATGCGTTTTGAATGAGGCTCATTTGATTCTAATGCCTATTAGTGATGGTCTATTTACTTGGAATACAGGCATTCTTGAAGTGAAATAATTTTCTGAATGTTTCAAACTTGAATTCAACGGGTCTTGTACAATGAATGTCAAACTTTTCCCGAAAAACTACGATGAGAGCAATTACAGAATAAAAGTATCTACTCTGTACCGTTTTCCGTAATATTTTATACCATTACGGCACATTAATTGAAAATAAATTGATGATGAGAATTGGAAATATTTGAAATTTTGAAGAATTCGCTCTAATAGTACACTTCTTAAGAAAATGAAAAGTATAGGTGATACTAAAATTATGTCCATGGACAAATCGGTCTCATATCGGCTAAAATAAATTCTACCTTTTAGTGAGGTAGATATCAATGAGTCACTATTTGCATTAGGATATTTTTTAGTTGACTCAAATATGCTAAGGAAATATTTTTTGAATGTATTTGCAATAAGAACTGGATCAGTAATTGTCCGAGATTCAATTATTAATTCGTATTTCTGACTACTTTTCAGCGTTTCTCCCGCTAACTCATTTAAGATATTCCTCTGCCTTTTTGCGTTTCCATTTCCCTTTTTGAAGAGCTGCATATAGTAGTTGTTTGCGGTGTTGCGTAGGTATGTACGCAAATTGTTCCTAAATTTAATACAGGCTTTTCTTAAGGTATCATTGTGCGGGTGACGACGGAGTTTCGTGAATAGATATTATATCCGCTTCCGATTTTTATCATTAAGAAATCAGCTATCCAGGATTTTAATTTAACAGTATTTTCATATGTAGCCTTTTTTATTTCAGACTCATTTAAACAGGTTTTCATCTTGTCTAGGAATAATTAAAAGGAATTGGAGACATCATTTTCATCGTATAAGTCACTCCAAGTTTGACACTGAACTTTTTCCTTAAATAATCTGTGACAAAAGTACTTTGTCTTGGTACAATTTTCTTGTTTACTTTTGCTGGTATCGTGTACACAACGATTTGAAATAGTGAGAGAAACTAAAGAGTGATCAGTTATCCCCAAGTACAACACCCTGCTACTGAGTTCTAACTTATATGAGTTGAAGAATCTAGAGAAAATATGATCTACACAAGTTGCAGTTTGTTTTGTGATTCTGGTTGGTACATTTATCAAGCTAGTTAAACCATATGAGCTCAGAATATTAATATATTTACCGGAATCACTATTGGATATTAGTAGATTTACATTTAAATCACCTAGAAGTACTAAATCATTTGATATATTTTTTAGCAAAGATTCTAATTCAATAATGAATTGATTTACTGAAATTCTTTGGTCCCCGTAAACAACAAGGAGATCAAAAACACAGAATTCGCACTTTACGTTGATTAATAAGCAATCAGCAGAACTTACGTTACAGGACTTAATCACGACTTAAATACCACTTTTTATGAACAGCATTACAACTCTTGCTCTTTCCGAGACGTTACAATTTGCAAAAGTAGTATAACCATTTATTTTATACAAATTTATTTCATCACTTGATAACCAAATTTCGGTTAAAGCTATTATGTCAGGTTGGTATGACATTTCATTTATGTGCGAAATCAATAAATTAAAATTGCTTCTTACTCTTCGCATATTTTGGTGAAAGATCGACAGAGAGTTTTTTACATGAAGAGTATTCTTAATTGTATT
Source organism: Ceriagrion tenellum (assembly GCA_963169105.1). Taxonomy (NCBI): domain Eukaryota; kingdom Metazoa; phylum Arthropoda; class Insecta; order Odonata; family Coenagrionidae; genus Ceriagrion; species Ceriagrion tenellum. The sequence goes on from OY720643.1 coordinate 96,671,415, forward strand.
GATACCCATTTAATTTTTATAAGTTGGCAATATCTTCTAAATAGCTAAGTACAAAGACTGGCTCTTTATCGGCCTTCCTCATTAATATTTTATCCCTTCTTACCCACAAGTATTTGAACTGCTTTTTCTTCTCTATTTCTTTTGCTGCATTCAAAACCCTTCTTTCTGGGCAGAGGGCCTCGTTGATATAGACAGGCTTGTCGGGAGTGTCGTCCAGGAGGAGATGACGAGTTGAGAGATTACGTTTCAATCTACGCTTTACCAGGAAGTCGTTCTTGGTGCGTTTCTTTGTAAACTGCACGTGAATACCACCCTCTGACTCACTTCCAGGCTTGGGTTTAAACTGGTAGCAATTTTCAATATCATCAACACTCACATTCACTCCCAATTCTGCCCGTATTTTACGCAAGACTTCAGGCTGTTTAGATTTTCTGGAATTCCGAATATTTCCACACAATTGGAGAGAGCGTTGTTCAAGGTTATCTACACGGTTACTTTGCGCCAGGAGTTGTTTTTTTAACGATAGATTTTCGTTTTGAAGGCACTGATCTAGGCGTTAGCCTAGAGATACAATTATTTTAACAGATTCATCCAGTCTGTCGTCTAATTTGCTTATGGATTCACCTAGATTTTCTTCCGTGTCCTTTAGGTTTCTTTGTATCTCCCTAAACATACGAAGAACTTCGCCACTTTGTGCACCACTATAAATATCACATGGAGTACCACTCTTGCAGGAAAGTTCCATACTCGACCTTCTTTCCACACTGCAGTCATTGCACCTCCAGTTTTGATTGCTTGCTGCTATTTTCTCAATTTCTTCTCTACCCAGTGGAATTTCAAAACAATTTCCATGGAATTTCTTTTGGCAATCAGCACAGGACACAAAGGAATTTACGAGTAGATTTCTTGCAGATATAACACTGCTACATTGTTTTACCACTGATTTAACTCTGTTTAACTCTGAACATTGATAAACACTTATTTGCAAGCAAAAATCAGATAACACTCAGTATTGCGTAACACTGGCCTAGGTCAAGGGAATACGTCCAAACGCTACGAGAGACCAGGCGAAACTGAAATATAATACATATAATAAATAATGGAATTAAAATAATATTACGTTTTTAATTTCTATTCCCACTATCTCCCTGACATAAATACCCGTAGGGACTCAAACCTAACCATAGGAAGAGCGGTCACCAAGAAAACTGAGAATAAATGGGTTAGTCTTCATCCTTATTCTTTTTCCAATAGCTCTCTAGGATCGACATTTGAGTAGATTGGTCGATTTCTCCACACAAAAAGTAAAAAAAATTTGTAAGACTTTAAAAAATGTTAGGGTACGAGAAAGCTAAGATGATGCCGCTGTATTTTGCGGCTTCCGCAGGGATCTTTTGCAGCTTAGACGGCGAAATATCTTCGTACGAAGCAGACTCAGAAAAACCCCGCATAGCGTTCTCCTACGGCTGTCTAAAGCAATACATTCACCACGAGAAACTTCTTCACTGGAAGTGAGGAAACTTACGGTTTTCCACCCAACTATGACAAAGAACATAGCTTTTAGGTGAATTTTTGTAGCGGTGTAGAACCAAAATATTTTCTCCTCCAACATCATCCAACTTTTGGGCTCTTTTTATCAATTCCAAATAGATTACCTTCATTTACATACAATATTCGTACCCAGATGTAGAAAACCAATCTCAACACTACCTGAGAGGTAACCGGCTAATTATGCTCTTCAATTTGATAGGTTCTGATGAGTATATTCCTAATTACAACAAACCCAGGCCGGAGAATCAGCATGCGTATGGACGATTAAACAGTCTTTAAAAAATATTTTTAATTAATCAAATACTCGCGTTCTATCAGATTTATTGCCTTTTTATTTTTACATTGTCAGTACTTGAAAACGTTAGTAATAGTGGGGCATTTAACTCAAATAATTAGGTAATTCCCACAAGACTTATTGTAGTGATGACATTAATATTAAAGCACATTATTTAGGGGCCTCGAGATTAGTTGAAAGGTAAAGTAAATGTTTATTTTGATTTTACAGGCTCTAATGGAGGTCAGTGCTGTCATCCGTTTTTTTCACCAAGACGTGATAATATCATCTCAATGAGACGGAAAGAATATCTGCTCCGTGTTCATGGCTAATATTTCTACAAATTTTTATAGCCGCATTCCAATCTATATCTAAATTTCACTGGAATAAAGTAAAACTCAATGTATTCTATTTGATATCCAAGCATTCCCCATCAAGGGATAGAGATTTTCAAAGTTCAATTTGTTTTTCAGAAAGTGAAGAAATCTGCTCTCAGCTAATTTTTCAAACTTTTATGTTGAAATAAGTAAAAGGTAATTTTTTATTAATTCAATATAGGTGCGTATCAACATACTTCTCCATCTCATAATTTTCGCGCAGCCAATTCTGCCAAGTCAGTCAACGGTATGCGTTGAATAGCGGTAGAGTAGCTTTTTGTGAATAGCTGCGGTGAAGATGTACTCTTCACCGCATTTTACAACTGTGGTGCGTTTTTGGCGTACAAAATTGGATTCAGAAAGTCTACCTAAACTAAAAATTTTCCTTATTTACCAAAAATACTTAAAAATAATAACAATATAAAAAATATATTATTGTTTTGGAAAATGTTCATTGTTTCAAAAACTAATACTATCTAATTATGACATTAATGGACGCCAAAACACGCGATACACTTGCAAAATTAATTGAACTTTAATTTATACGCTAATTTTATTCAACTCTAACGGTTCCAGCATCTATCAATAACACCAACAATTACTGGCGGGACCTAATTCAATGAGTCAATCATATATTCAAAGTAGACGCAATTTTCGCCAGTTTTAAAATTATATTTTAAGTTTAATATTTAAATGTACCTATATATTGAATGTATTATTATAAAAAATTTAATTACAAGTGAATCAAGTACGATAATGTAAGGGTCACAAATAACTTATATGTTGCGCTTAGTAAAACAAAAATATCTCTGAAAAGTTTTGCTAGTTTCAGAATTAAAAGCAGCAAAGGCAAAAACATGGAACATATGGTTATTAATTATGCTAAGGTGGCAAAATGGAATTTTACTACGCAAGTTACGCAAACATTTTGGAACTGATGTGAACGTTTGAAAAAGCCTTAATACAGTACAGTTCAATATACTTACAGACTTTAATCTGTACCCTATATACATTAAACATCCATCGAACTAAAAACTTCTTCTACTCTTCAATGGAAATTGATTTTACCTGCGCTATTTCTTGATTATATTGACCTAGATAAACTAAAAGTTGTCAAAAATGGACGGATGGAAATATTTAGAAAGTATAAGAAATTTTTGTTGGCATGATAAAAACAACAATACATGAAAATCTAATTGATTATTCTCAGTACAATCAAATTCAGAGCAAAACTCTTAGGAACTAAGGTATCAGCAAATGATAGTCTGGTCATGCTGCATAATTATAATTTAAGCGACACAAAAAGGATTGGAAAGAATAAACATAAATGAATGAGACGACAATATGACGAAATTTCACTCATCGAATTTGTACTAATTCGTAAAACATTTTATTGAAAACTTTTGGAAAAAGTATGTTACGTCTGAATTTCATGCATGATTATTAAGTATTTTCCTCCGCATGAAATGCCATTCACTAGGAATAAGGATTCCATATTCCTTGATTAGCTTATTTGATAAACCAATTCCATGATGAAATCAACTTTTTGGAGTCTTGGTTTATCTTTTATTTTTTTATTATATATTTTACAACCAATTACTGATAAAAGTTATGCAAACAAGTGACATAAATATGTTTTGACGCTTAAAATGTGGACAAGTTCTCTTCCTCCGAATAAATGAGGAATATTTGTCCGCCTACCTTCATAGTTATCTTTAAATTTATCGTTACTTTATCGTTATTGGTAATTCTAATATCCAATTAATGATAGGTAAACAGATAAATTTCTTAACATAACACATTCAAGTATGCTAATGCATGAACGGAAAATTAGAGCTTAATTTGCGAGCGCTGATTACAAATATGGTCAATTCAAAAATTGACTATACGATATATAAATCCCTATAAAAATAAAAGCCGCTATTGTATTATTAATCAAACAAATGCCTTGAAAATGATAGTAAAAAAAATTGGAGCATGCGCTCTATTTTTTCGTAAATAGTATTGACAAATAAACTTAAGCCACGTTCATGAAGAGATGATAATTATCTATTGTCTATTTCACATTAATCTTTCCCAATAATTCCATAAAATAAACAAATTTGCATTAATAAAGTGAACATCCATTAAAAAACGAATAAATGAGTTATTTTTTTAATCATGAAGATAATATACGACAGCAGAGAAAAGATCAATGAGATATTTAATTAACATGTGCACTAATAAACAATACTCGTATCACGAGCGAAAATATATGCGCTAAATTTACACGATTGAAATATGATGCATTGGAGCAGATGGACTGATCGAGATAATTATTCATCACCTCAGTAGATCGTTCATTGGAAAGATGCTTTTTTGGATTTTATTTTAATTTCAATCACTTTCATAAAGTTATATTTTTCCAATTCACATCCATCCAACGTTATTCGTGACCTAAGTTGCCAAATCGATTGAAAGTGCAGTTTTTTCCACCCGGTAAAATGATTATGCAAAATGTAACTGGTGGAAAAAATTAACTGTGAAAATCGAATGGCCATCTCACAGGTCCATTAAATAAACATAAATTATAGTGTAATGGAATATAACTTCAATAAGAAAGTTACTTAGCATCATCCGTGTTTCAGACCAACCTTGCAGCAGCACCATGCATATATCCTGGGAATGAACGTTAAACGGGAGTGTATAACGGGTGTGCAGCATTGGTGCAGCATTGAACTATCTGGTAATATCAAACGGCACGAGAACACCAAGCAAGGGCTACGGCAACGAATCCCCGGGCTGCAGTGAATGGGCACTAACTCTCTTCACGGTGCCATAGGCCATGTGAAACGCGGCTCGTCGCTGTAAAAGAAGGGTATTTTAGAGGCGATTAGGAGGCTCTAAGGAGGAAATGGACCCACATTAATCCATACGGAGAGGAAATTGGCACAGAGAAGGGACAAAGCAACACAGTCTCCCTGCATGCTGAAGCAAACATAGAAGCCCCAGAATAAGTTCAAATAGCGAATCTATAAATGGAATAATGGACACATTAGATTGCATGCCTTTACTTGCTTGTTTTCCCACCCATCTTCAGCTATTTCAAAGCGTGGACTTTCGGTACAATAGTTGAGGGTTAAACCATTTGAATGAGTTTTAATTACCGGTACTAAACTTTAACTCCCAACATGCTGAAAATTACGTTTTCCTCAGTAAAAATTGAAAAAGAATAAAATAAAATGTACTACCCTGCTCTAGCATCACAAGTTTTATGCAATAAATTGTATAAAGTTGAAAAGTTTGTAATGAGATATGGCTAATTTACACCAGACAAATTTTTTTCCACGATTTCATTTTTCCCTGTGGCAATTCTCAGGAACAAGGTAGGTACTTGAAAAATAGTAAAACTATAAATTATATAAGCGATTATATTGATTTTTAATAGAGAGTTAATGAAACAGGTTTATTAGCGGAGAATTTGAAAGGAAATTTTTAAAATTGGTAGGTTTTAAAAAAAACTTCGTCTTGGGCGTGGACCATTGAAAATTATCTATGTACCTAAAAACGAATTTGAATTTTGGAATTTGCTTCATTGAAAAAAAGTCGCAAATATATTTATTTTCACTGATAGCATACATGAGAAACAAATGATGACAGGGTTTCATAGTTTATTGCCATTTAAATAACATGATGAAAAGGAATATATTGTACAAGCCCAAGCTGTGTGCCTCAATTTGAAAGCTATAAGAGTAGCGTCAGCTCGGTGTAGAACGGATGAAAAAACCTGAAAGTGAATTCAACGAGCCAGAGGAAGATGTTCGGTTCAATCATCGTGAAAGCTTTATAAAATAGGTTCAAGTTTCAACGTGATTGAACTTCTCGGCACACAATAATAGCGTACAGCAAGCCATTCCAGTCACACCCATGTTGGATTAAAGTTATGCCTTGAGAGCCATTTCATTCCGATACCTTAGGTATAACTGCATACTATAGTGATCCAGTTACGATATGTTACATAGTAAACTCCTATAACTATTATTTTACCAAAATTCACTGGATATGTAGGTGGAAAAGAATTAATGATCTTGTACCAGAACGACCCATAGTGTGCTATCCAATATTTTAATATTTATGATTTTCTGGAGTTAGCTTCTGCTTTCATCATGAAAGTTTCGTGGACGAGAATAAATTTTTGTTCCTACCAGATTTGCTGACCGTCTCTCTTATTTTACAGCTTATCTTAGTTCAAGAGTTATAGAAAGGGGCCAAAATATTTTAACGCTCCGTGTCGTACTGATATTCATCTCAATTATCTTGACAACACATAAAACATACCGTATTGTGTCCATGGTTTAAAGAGCTTTCAAACTATTTGTTCCATCAGCAGCGTAACTTTCCAAGTTTCCAAGTCCGACACAATTTTAACAAGGCTGGTGGTATTTTTATAATTTATTAACTCCACGTATTGAATCTTTATCTTTTGGTACCAAAATCTCCCTTAGTGTTTCATACGAGGTCAAACCATAGACAACGGTATCTCTATGTCTACTGTTTTTCGGAGAGCCTTCCCACTATTTGCTTGGAAAATCCGAACTAATTTAACGCACATCTAAAATGTGTCGTACATGTTTTCTTAATTCAAGGTCAGAAGTTAAGATGAATAAGTATACAAAAGTGCAGTGAGTACGAGCTTCCACTCAAGACACTATGAAGTGAAGTTGTTAAGGTCCAATAGCAGAACTTCTATGACCACAGTTGTTGGAATCTATCTGCAAAAAACAGTGCATTCAGCAAAAAATCTAATTTTGCCACTAAATTTACAGATATTGTGTTTAATATAAACCAAGAATATCATGAGACCCTCACACTTCATTGGAAGATGAAATTTGACACTCCAAATACGCTACAACTAATGTCGCTAAATACTTTAAGATTTTTTTCAGTTCAAAAATTGCAAGTCCAATTCATTACTTTTAAAGTACATTTTTAAGGCGAGGTTTGGGCCGCACTCGTGGAACCACGAAGCTTCAATGGGAAAATTTCTAATACAGAATTTTGTCAGTGCTCTTCTGTAATTTTCGTGGTACAGAATTGTGACTAAGTGGCTATGAGTAAGAGTGTGGGTTTGAGGAATGGGAAGGGTGGAAATTTGAGATGAAAAGAAAGGTGTCGATCGATTGCACCTCATCAACCACTTACTTCACCCCGCATAGCAGCTTTTTTTGTCCTCAGCGGTCCGAAATTTTTTGCTCCGCTCGCAAGTCTTTCATCCGGTCCCCATTCCGTGCCTCGAACCCTAAATTCCTGTCACCGCACCCTTCCCAGAAGTCAACACTTTTTTCCATCGAGTTCCATGCCCCTTTCGTCACTCTCTATACCAATCCAACGCATCATACCAGACAACCAGAGCAAGACTGCCAAATAAAACAAATTGCAGCGCTGTTAGGTCACTCAAGATATGCTGTCATCACACCGTCAGCAAAGGGGTTATAAGGATGGGATTACGTTCAACGTTAACTCACATTTGCATCTACATATTACACTGGGTGCCAACGTATGGGCATCTGGCAGGGGGTGTTAGGTTACCAACCGTGTAAAGATTTAAGATTTTTATAGGTGAAATAATGAGGTATATTATGGGATTGTATTTATTGGAGCTCAGATTTTATTGTGGATTCTTATTGTCCGCTGAAAGAACAAGCTTTTGTACCTATCTGTTTGGCAATGTTCTCCCTGTTTTAATCATTTCTGTCAGACCTAGAGGAGTAATGAGTCATCATAATTGTAATGAGGCGTCATAATCATATTCTCTGTGAAGGTCTAAAACACTAGTTCTGAGTTTCTCAAGCAACCTAAGTCGAGTAAGTAGCCTCCAAGTCCCCAGGGGCTCCCACCTTAATCCCTCTAAAAGTTGTGAGTCACTATATGTTTGCTAGTAGCAGCTTTTAACGACGCAAGCTGCTTCTTTAAGTTTTTATTACTATTTTGGTAAAATCTTTATGACCAGGGTCCCAAATACTCGTGGAGTATTTGAAGTGTGACCTAACCAGAGCGAAGTAGCATCTCTTTTAATTTTTCATCCAAGGACCTTTCTAGTATACGCTTAAAAAAAACCCAGTTTCTTAAATCCTGTGCCGAACATGTTTCATATATGTGTTCCCCACCATGTACCACAAATTAGTTCAATTCCAAGACATTTTACTAGATTTGAATATTTTATGTTTACTCCACCCATGTGGCGAAAATTGTGGGTGGTACTCGTGAATATCCTTGATTTTGATGTAGAGTTACCTATTACGATGTTCTGACGTAGATGGCGCACCGCCAACGGACGATAATGGGTTCTAGTTAAAAGCAAATTCTCCTCTCAATTGACTTGAGTGCCGATAGCCAATTAGGTATTTTGGAGTTATGTTAAATATACAAGAGAAAATACGAGAATACATTACAATCGTTCGTCCATTTCATTGACGTTTGAAAAATAACGCATAATCCGCATAAAATACCGTACTTATGACAAGAGTAAAGAGAATCGATAAATAGGACAAAACGTTGGCTATGCCACCATGAGTTGTTCTCTTAAATATTGACCTTAGATATTTACCTTGAAATACCTCAGAGCCGTGTAGGAGAACTTACAAAATGGAAATAGTCAACGTTTATTCCGTTAAATATTTAGGTGACACAATTACTTGGGATTTGCTTTACAGGAAACATACTCAGGAAATATATTATCAAATTAACAGCCAACATTTATTAAGACGATACCAAAGAAATATTTGCGTGTCTCTGGATAAATTTTGAGAAATGTGATAAATAACGAGTGCTGTTATTCTGCACCAGTTATCTAGTAGCAAAGAGTCCTCACTATAGTTATAAGCCCAAACAAATTACGCTCCCATCATTTGAAATCCCTTCGCAGCAGGTTTATTGCCAGAATTAGATCCCAAGCAGCTGTTTTTGTACTAAAATGGTATCTGTTGGAGTGATTCATGGCAATATCAAAGGACTTGAGTTGAGAGCCGCTATCCTATCAGAGATAAAAGAATAAACTTATCCTCTCAATAAAATTGAGGTGAGAGCCTCATCCAACGTGGATATACATATGTTACGCCAATAAAAATTGACATCCTCTTTGTGTATTGTAAGATTTCACGAAAATTGCGAACATATGACAAGGGAAATTTATTTTACAATTACGGCATAAGATATTATTGCTATGCTATACAAAATCTAATTTTAAATGATTTTTAAATCACTAATTATAGTTGCACATCTACTTGCAGTTTTCCTCACGCACTACAGGATAATAAAAATAGGTATTTTGATAATAAAACCATAACAGTATAGATTTATAAATATTTTTTTTACGATGAAATATTCTGTTAACCGTATCTCGGTTCTTCCTTATTGTCATCCATCCCTTAATGCAACTCTCTGCCACCAAGCACCTCAGAATCATGACTAAATTTCCCTCGATTAATGAACTTTTCGCCAAACTTACTTCATTTTCCAAAAAAAATACACACAGATACGCAAGCAGCATAGTTAATTGTGGGGTCGGACCCATAATCAAATAGGACCCATCATTAACTATTAGTGCGTCGTCTACACGGACATAATTTATTTGAGGTCGAATTTTAAGTTGTAATTAACTACTTTGTGTAGACAGGGTGATACTTAAGGTTCATTTTTAAGTTTTCAGTATATAAATTCTGCATTATTATAGAAACATAAGGATGAGTAATTACATTATTACATACCTTTTATTAGAATAGCTACCATTACATAAAGGTGACTATCGATGTGTCGAAGATGTGTGAACTGTAATTTTGATAAATGAGTAAGGAGAGTCATTTGCTTTCAAAACCAATAAAGAAAATAACCTAACGTCAAAGTAATGCGAGAATCATGTTTTTGTTAAAAACAATGCATTCTACTCATTCGTTCATTCCAATTAGTGCTGCTGGCAACTGAAGATTTGTGTTGAGTAGTATCAATTCTTGTAGTTAGACTTTGTTAATAGACGCAATAGTTATCTGCACATGGCGTAGCTTCCCAGTTACATATCAAGGGCAGTCAATAAAAGACGAGTTTTTCCTTTCTTTTAACACTGCTTAGCTTATGGATTTTCGTCCTACCTATGATCTAACCAATATGAAACATAAAGCTTCTTTTAAAAGTATATTCCGGGACTTTGATAACTATGATGATTAAACACGCAAATAAAAAGTTAACCATTTTATAATTACATAACAAATTACTTTTAAATCAAATAGCCTATAACTAATTTTAATAGAACACTCAACAATTGGTGCAGAAGCATCCATCAATAGTCTTACACTTCTCCATGATGATGACAGATAACGGAACTCTTGTCGTTATATGTCGATCAAAATCTCACTCTAGAGGCGGAAAAGTTTTGACAAACTATATTCGGAAGAGAAGATATCCCTGCATTTCTAAGTACATACAATTAGTTTCCAGGTTGATTAAAAGCCACATTTGTTGAAGATAACGTGAGCACAAGCCGCATTAATTTCACAGATATTTTAAAGTGATTGACTGGCTTTGTCGTACAGACAACACCATCGCCTAAAAATATAATTATGATGAGCATAATCTCTTTCGCCTGTAACTTCTCTAGCACATAGGGCGTGATGACTTAAATAATGTACTTGATAGTCTTATTTCCACCATTAACTGTAATATATAATAATAATAATATAATTTATTGTTCTGTTGGTCATTTGCATGACATGGAACATGGTCAGAAAATCAAGACGAAACAAGTACTCACATAAGAATATAACCATTGTAACACTATTAGCATAATTAAAATTTGTCACTAAGGAACTCATTGATGCTATAATAGCATTTATGGAGCAAAAACTCTTTTAGATTTGTTTTAAAAATAGCCACATTGGACTTATTTTTATACAAGGAGGCAGTTCATTATAAATAATAGACAAGGAGTGATGTGGGCCTTTCTTGGATATAGCAAGTGGCTGAGTTCTTAGGTGAACATTCTCTCGTCCACGAGTAAGGTGACAATGAATGTTAGAGTTAGGCACAAACAAAGATGGGTTCACTTTTACAAAAACAGCAGCATGAAGAATATATATACATGGGAAAGTCATTATTTGAAGTTCCTAAAACAGGGGCCTTCCTGGTGTCCTAATGGATACATTAACCATTGCCTTCACTTACCTCTTTTGCATGGAAAATGCCTTCATTGCTGCACTAGAGTTACCCCAAAAGACAACCCCATATGCTAAGTAAGAGTGAACTTTGGTATAGTGCACAAGTATAGGAAATCAAGTCCTAAATTTACGTATCTTACGATATATATTTCACAACAAAACCAATTATTCTAAACAAAATTATACGAAACTTTCAGATTTACCCATGTTTCCACCATGTATAATTCCCAATATGAAGCCCGAGACAAAAACATTCATTGCTTTTAGAAGAGTTCCAATACTTTCACAGTGCACCAAGAGTACTCAACCTTAAGCTATTTATTAGATGTATGTATGCTATGTTAAATAGGGATAATATTTTAAATAAATAAGGATAATATTTTAAACTTGGAGGTAACCTCTACAGATTAATGACCGACAACCGGTTCATTTAGCAGTTTCTAAACATTGCATGTAACAAATGATGTGATACGAAGTCACTCGCACGGGTGCATATACACCAGGGTTGAAATTTGCTATGAAAAAATCATTTAGCAGTGCCTACACTACCCTGCATTCCCATTTTTCCATTAAAACTATAGGTTTTGGAAAACTTAATAGACCCAAATGGTTCTTTGACTTTCGCGTTCATTACCGTCACTATATATTTTTTTTCTCGAAAATAGTGCCGATGTTTCACCATTGCTCCGGAATGAGCTTTGAGTACATTTAATGTTTACAGAGTATTTTTCAAGGCCTCATTATGACCCTGGATTCATCTAGTTAAATGACCTTTAATATCAATATCAGCCTCCATTTCAAGATATCAGCTTTCCAAGATTGCTCTTTTTGTTGCATTTAAATCTTCATTATCGAGCGTGTTTGTGTTTGATTACTCTGCTCATAAAATGTTCTCTGACCTGCCGTAGCTTCAACGTAAGTTAAGATTCTTCTCAACATGTGGTGCTTTCCGATGAGTACCACGAAACTATTTACACAAATAATAGTGAAAATGGTTCATTACTAGTTTTGCAGTTTCACTGAGATACGATACAATAACTGTACTTTTCTGGAACTTAAAATGCCTATAAGGCATCACGTTTGCAAGAAACCATTTGAGAAAACTTCCTTGTATAGTAGTGGAAAAGGTTTGCAATACAAAACACCGCTTCGAAAATGTCGTTGAAAATTATTTATATTATATTTTATATTACCCAATGGTAACCTCATTTGCCATTAATTTATTCAAAGCTCGACAAATTTCAAAAATATCGGGAATAGTCAGGGTATCCTGGTTCACATCCCGGTCAATACAAGTCTTTTTTTGTCTGTGGAATGGCGCACTTTACTCCACGGTATTTTAACGTGGGAAGGAAGGTAACAGGAAGCTTGGAATTAGTGTAGGATAAATTTTTGAATAAGGTGCATCTGAGATTTATTTTTATGGTAGATGGAGGATTGATATGGTTGGGAATGAATAGTACATGAATTGTTTTAAGCTATATGTTTTTATAATGACTGTACTTGAAAGGAGTATATTTGGTGACTTGACCATGTTGAAAAATCAGCTGCGAGTCAAAAAACGATACAAATGTACCATTAAAGAGACTCTATAAAGGAGTTATACAAAGTGTTTAGTATAAGAGAAGGTGGTGGGGTGATAAGGGTGAGGCCTGTGAGTAGGAAATTAATAAAATGAGTCAATTTACTACATCTTCATTGGCTATGCCTTTCCCGGAAAGGAATATCGCAATCAGTATGAACACAGTGCCTTTATATGATCTGGAGTGTAAAATGATTGTACGGAAAGGGAAAATTCTTTAACTTCCTTTTTTGCTGATGTATTTCTAAGGACAACCACCAGATTTGGAAAAATGAATATTTCTATTTAATAAATACCAGTCAACTAACAACCATAAATGCATAAAGGTGATGTAAAAGTGAGTTATTTTTTCATTAATCAAAAAGTATGAGAGAGTATCCTGCTCTAAAAAAATACCGAGCTATTATTTACACCATTAATTATATCGATTATATTAATAATATCGATGGTACCACTGTGAAATATTAGTATTTTTTCACACTTTGATAAGGTTGAATCAAAATTTAGCGGTCATTTAAAAATCCATTTACCTGAAAAATACGTCTTAAATTCGGGAGATTATTTCCACATATTTTACGGTTGTCCTCACGTCCAATTATTATAAGAGCAATTAAAAAGAAATATCTGTAAGTGGAGTAAAGATCAACAGAGGTGAACGTGTTTAGTGCTAGTCGACTAGTTCAACAAGTTAGTGAGACTGAAAGTCAGCAAATACTTCACTACTTATAGAACAATATTTTGAAATATAAATCTTCGTATAGTCTGTATTCAAAATTGAGTTCCATTTTTATAAACTAAATTTCCTACTGTAAGAAGCATACGTTCACTACGAACAAGTCACGTAATAGTATAATTTTTAAGTTATTCACTTTGTTTTAATACGTTTATTGTTGCTCAGCTTTATTGGTTACAATCGATAGTAGGTAGTTTTTTGAGGACATTAGATGACTTTTTGACAAGCTTGCGACTCAGACCTCATGACTCACATTTTATGGTGTGCTGTATGAGGGAGGTTAATTAAAAGAAGTCACTCCACCTCTTTGATAAATGGCTAACATACCAGATTATGGTTATTACGCAGAGTGCCGAAGGTATTGTTGCTGTGAAAAGTGATATGAGCGATCCTTTACTCTTTCAGCGTTTCGTTTGCACACGTCCGTTGGCTACATAAGTTTTCTAATCTAGTCCATCACCTGACGCGTGGAAGTTTGTCAACCTACGGCCAACAATTTTCCAGGGAGAAACGGCCCCCACTACATAAGGTTGCTATAGAAACACCGATTCTGAGGTAAATAATAGAAAAATCAGTCTGCCTTGAATTACCCCATCAATCCTGTTCTCTGCTACATCTATCATCTCCTCGTTTCTCTTCGTTTTTTATCCCGTTCTTTTTTACATATGTATAAATTTCTTGGTATACGTTGTAGGGATTATATATTAGTATTCCTTAATACTCGTTTCCTTAATTATTTGTCATGCGTTAAATATGTTCTGAGGACGCTTAAAATATAGATGAAATTGAAGACCAAAATAAGATATTTTATAGACCTTTTGGGTTGTGTGGATAAATAATTCTGTGGGAAGAGGTTGGGAGTGATAAATGAACCAAATATTCAGCTAGTGGAGTGGAAAAAAGGATGTTAGAGAGAGAAGGCATGGGATAGGGCAAGATAAACAGGATTTTTTCGCCGTCGTTCCGGGGAGAAGGTGAAGTGCAAGCATTTAACAAGTCTAACTCACTTTCCGAAGGCAAAGTTTCGTGAGAGAAGAAAACTCAAGTCTTGAACATCTTGCTCTTTCCACTGGGAGAACTTCTCGTAGACGGGAATGTGGGTTGAGCGGGGGAAACAAGGAGGTGGCAAAAGTAGACGGTCGTAAAGAGGCTTTGGGGCGGACCAGGGCCTCTCCTGATAGAGGGCGGCTTCAATGCCAACCTGCAAGACGGGCTTTCGGTAGGGAAGAAGAGTTACAGTTTTCTCGATAAAGACAAATTTTGAAAGTTAGAAACCAATTAAATTATCCGAAAAGTGCGATGGTTTTGAAGACTGTGCAAATGTAGAGAAGTAAATCCCGAACATACTAAAAAGTGAAACGTGTCAATATGAATCAGTATGGCTCAAGGAATGTAAGCTCATGCACAGTGATCGTGACTTTGAGTATTAATCAAGAATAAATTAAGAACAACAAACTCCATTAAATGATAAAGAAAGCAAAGCACTTAACAGGGATAGTTGATCACGGAGATACACGACAAAAATGTGAGATACAAGAAAAGTTTTACGTATGGAATGTGACACACAATCTGTAACGTAAATATAGAAATAACTTTCATCAAAAGCAACAAGAAAGCATTGTCAGAACAAAATTGCCAAATTTAAGGGCATATTTTTGTCAATCATAAGTAAGATAAAATAATTTAAAGTAAGGGACAGATGATATGAATAAGTTTGAATTAAATAAATATATAAAATATTAGCTTTATCGAGAAATGTAAATGCTAGCACAAAACCTAATGATTGCTGGATTAGATTTTTCAAGCATTAAAATACTTTTCCCAAAAAAGACAAATATATAAAGATATTTACATTACCCGAGAAGAGTTATGGTTTCAAAGTACGACAAACCTGCGATGAGAATAATGTCACGTTTTTGAGTGAATCATTCCAATACACGTTTGTGCTCTAGCTACAATTCTAAAATTGGAATAGCGATTTATAGCATTTTTTAAGTAAAGGTTTTTTTATCATATAGGTATGAGCATTTTATATCATTTGCAAATCATGTACCAAGGGCTTTGTAGCAAAATGGTGGAAGCAGTAAAATAAATATTGATAAATTTAAAATAGCAAATACTCATGAAAATAATTGTAAGATATATCGCAGCAATAGAAACAGTTGTTTAATGCAATCGCAGCAAATGTCTAATTAAATACTTCCTGCACTATTCTGGATTAAATTACTTCAGTATTTAGAGAGGAATGCACCTTGAACCTTGAAAACTCTTTCAATGACCGAAAGAAAGAAATGAGTTCGTAGTGATAGAAATAGTCAAAAATTAAATGAAGCACTTGAAAGTGAAACATATCCACATGCATCTGTTCGTGAACCTATACTCATTTGTGCATACATATGGAGGTTCTTAGTGGTTATAGATTAAACATTAATATTCATGTTCATAAATTTGTATGTAACAATTTAATGTAACATAACCAATGTTTATACATTTTAATGTAACAATTTAATGACTCCCACGAATCAAGATTCTAGCATTGTATTGATAGCATAGAACTGTAACAAACCGAGACGGAAAATTATGATATGGATAATCCTCAATAAGAAATTAAATGGCAAGAATTATCATCTTAATCGTAGTAAAGCTAATGCTGAAAGAAATTGATTGAATATTCACAGACAATCAATAATAATAACTTTAAGACAGTCATTTTAATAGCCTCAATTTTGATGTGATTATATTCAATTAAATTAATATATACAAGTATTTTTATGAATTGAATGATTTGTTTCATATCACAATTTTTTCCTTTATTTCAGAAATATTTTAGAGGAAAGCTCGGGTTTACACGTTCCCTGCAAGAAATAATTCAATCTGAATGATAATATTCCAACAAAGAGAGAGTACAAAAAATCTTCATGGGTTAATTACTCAATTTAACTAACTCAAAATGAATTTTGAATACGTAAATACTAGCTTAATGCCGTCACTACATCGGCCTTTACTTCGACGTCAAAGCCAAATGAACGGCTTTCAAATTCACTGTCTTCAACCTTTTCATACGAGCTTCCTGTAAGTCGAGTACGTTTACTGCGTAGATGCCACTCAGCGGAAATAATTTCGACCTTTTGAGGGCACTGTAATTAAGAGTGAGCATGCAGCAGTATTTTGAAGCCATTCCGGAAATTAAAACTAGTTCGTTGCTCCTTTCTGGCGACTAACACAACGGACAGAGGTCCGCAAAAGAGATGTTCCGCTCCCTTCCAAAATGCCACTATGGTTACACGCTCTGAGTATGAAGACTAATTTAATGATCCAAATTTTTCCCAGGAAATGCAGTGTAGCGGAAATTCACTCCCCTGAGAGCGAACCTTTGTGATTTCTCGTCAAGGAATAAATGGGCTTATAAGTAACGAGTCATGCACTGAGATTACGTTAGATCCGCAATATTCTTCAGTATTATCTCGCATAATCCTGACAAAGCAAAATAATTTCTGGCTTCAACCTTACAGATGCCCACAAAAAAGGAACCCTGTGCATTTATTCCGGGGGTTTTCATTAAAACAGGAACACTTAAAGCATGAATATGTATTCTCATACTTTTTACCAAGGTCGGGCTGTATTAGAAAGGTTTTTTCCCCTTAGTGTCACCAAACAGTATTTATTACACAACTGATGAACTTGGGTTTAAATTGAACGGAGTTTTTATCATTATATTTCAGAATGCTGTAGTTCACTCTCATCGAAAAAAAAGAATTTGGCCTTGAGATATCATACTGACGTAAGCCGTGGAGTACCTTCCCGCATCTTTGCGGAGCTGATGTTATCTGAGAGCGTTTTTATATTTTTCTTTCGGTAGTAAGCGTGACCGTTACTGATTGTAGGATGGATGTTTTTTTATCCAAGCAAATAATTACCACGAGAATAATATCCAGGTGGGTTTCTCCCAAATATTTAAGGTGCCCACAAGTCTGAATCAATCATGGCAAAAACTAAAAGGTCGTACTCTTTTTTCTGTTATTCTAAAAATTCTATCGTAAAGACTTTAAATCCCAATAAATACATGCATGTATCGTTGAAAGTGCGACAGTGTTTATAAATACGCATATTTGAGCATAGCACATAATTTATAGATTTTAAGAAAACCTACAAAAAAGGGGTACTGAGGATGAGTGGGTAGCTTTGAGGGTGTGAATGGAGGAAAGAGGTCATCTTTTCATCAAGTAAGAAAGAAAATGGGCATCAAGTGAAAAACGGCATAAGTGCAATGTTAACTTTTAAACCATCAAAACTCAATTTCCTTCTTCAATATCTTATATACATGGCATAAAAACAGCAGAATCCGTGAATGCATTTTCATTGTCTATGTCATTATTTATTAGTAATATTTTACGGTAGAGGAATATTATCTATAGAATATTAAGCACAATCTATCTATCCTGGAATTATCATGAGGATTGTACATTATATAAAGTCTCAAGAGTTGTTTACCTACTGATGGTCCAAAGGCAATTTCTGACAATAAAAATTAAAACAATATTAAAATCCTAACTATCTACTAAAATTGTTCAATAAAAAACTCCTAAACCTGATTCATTTTACCCGACCGAATTCAGACCTTTTTTATTACCCCAGGCACTACGCCACAACCTTTCAGAACTCATTCCAAATAACCTCAACTAAATTTTGGAACTCCCTCTCTATATTCTTGAAACAAAGTTCATCAGTTAAATCTTTAAAAACTAAATTATACGCATATCCATGCAACAACAGAATACTTGCAGTTGAGTATTTTGTTGTCAAAATTAAAAATTATGAATTATTGTAAACAAATGACGAAAAAATATGAACTAATGTCAATCATAATTATGTATGTTCTCAATAAATTCAAAAATATGTATGCTTAATGGCATTGACGAATACTGACTTCTTATTTTGTATTTAATTCATATTACATGTCTTGTAAAAACAGAGCATGGTTTTTTTCACTAAATGTACTTGGTCTTACAGGGAATCCCTTTGATCAATAAACTTGTATCAATGTACACGTATGTATCAATTAATCATCACCTTTTCTGCATTCACTCCCTACAGCTTAACAAATATATTCTCCCAAATTCAAAATTCAAATTCACAAAAATTTTCCCAAAGTATTTTTTGGATTATTTTTTTTTAGAAATATCGCTCCTTTCAGCGGGTAGGATTTTCCCCAACCAAGATGACTCTCTGAGCCTAATACGATAGCGAAATTATAAGTATAAGGTCCACAGTTATATTTTAATCAAATTTATAACAAATGTAACTGATATGAGTAAATGAAATTAAAAATAATTCTCAGAGATTATTTTTTACCTGCGACAACCGATCACGATATGTAGGAGATATTTGTAAGCTGAAGGCATTACTGAATGACGAAACAACTGAAAATGCATTAGTATGAAATAGAAAGCATCATCGTAAATTTAAAGCCTGCAGTAAGTTTGAACCGTGTACAAACTAGGATAATTTAGATCTCCGAGGAAAATTTGTAACATTTCGTGCCCTTAGTCATTTTAAATTATTCAATCACAAAATGCTGAAATTCCACTCACATATCCTAGCTATTTCCTAACTCCTGCCCCTTCCTTCTAGTTCCTCCACCACATTTCCCCCGACTCAAAAAAACCTTAAATTCTCCTAGTTTATCCTTCCGTTTTACCGACATTCTTATTAACAACCCTCTCCCTCTCCTAATTTCACTCCTGCTTTCCAAAGTTGGAATATAAGGCCTGCCCCTCAAAATTAAAAAAAAACATTGACAATAGTAAAAATTAACTCAAAAGTCCGCGGTGAGTTTAAATTATAGTTTGGAATAAAACATGCCTATAATTCAAGAATATTTGACGTAAATATTTTCCAAAAAGTAACGCGCGAGGCTTTTACAAAAAAGTAAACTCATGGGATGCGCACAGAATCAAATGAAATTGTCATGGCAAGTTCTTTCATCCCCTTCCCGTGTAACACTCATCCGTCCAGATGAGAACCTTGATAAATGAAGAGAGAGGTTGACCCTTAAGAATCCAGACACGGAAATTCCCAAAAGAAAAGAAAGTCCTTCATATGTTTGTTTCAAAGAAAATCTGAAAGAAGTGGGGCCAAGTGAATTATTTGCGAGCACAAAATTATATCCAAATCTCAACCCGGGATACCGGCGTTGGATCTGAGGTCGATCTATACAGATTACACGACCGAGGTCTCTCCCTTTGCCGGGACCGACGCCAGCAAAGGTCGCGCTCGGACATTCACCGTGCGAGATATACGTTTTCCCCGTTAGGAAAGTACGTAAATCATCATACACTCAGATATTCGTACAAAAAAAGGTGTAGGGACAGAGGAAGCAGCGAGAGGCACGTTTTACAGATTTCCTCTCGACAAAAAAAAACAAGAAGGGAAGTAGGAGGAAAAAAATTCACATGGGAAATCGATCTAAGGCAAAAACAAAAAAATAGGGAGTTTTCATTTTCTCCCTTTGTCTCCCCCTTTAGTTCAACTGAGAACGAATCCCAGGTTGACATTGAAAATACCCCCATTTTTGCCCGCCTCCTCTCTTTCTTTCCATTCCACTGTCTCCGGACGGATATTCAAGATGCTTTATGCATCCTTCATGTCTTCCCCCTCCTTTTCCATTTCCCGCCCCACAACCCTATATCTACCCGTTTCCCTCTTGTTATCATAAACAAGGCCATAAACTTAACGCAGGAGACACAAAACTATCCGGCACTTTATTTTCATCGTAAACTATTAGGTCTTGGAAGGGTAGGGAACGTCCCAGGCAAATGACTCGGAAAGTAGCATGGATCGGGGGGTGGCGACAGCCTATCCGAAATATGGGAGAAGGAAGAGTTGGAGTGGGGAAGAAAAGCAAAGAAGGAGAAAGAAAACGATGGAAATTCGAGTGATGGAATTAGGACGAATGTAAGATATAAAGGAGAACAACAGCTAGCCTCCTTTGTTTTCATGATTAGGGATGTCAAGTAAAGAGGCTACTTCAGTTTAGATCCTTCATTACCTTTACATGACCTTTCCTTTAGAACCGTATGAAAACCTAATTAATATCCTTCCAAAATAGTTATATCTTAGAGTTATTTCATATATGGGTCATACTATTTTATGTCCTCACGATACGCTAATTTATTTTGTTTTGTGTGTACAGTATTTTTGCCATAATTGTCACTCGACAGCATTACAAAATCGATAAATAAAGACGAGAATGCATGCTAATTTGTAAGCAAGAGTTTGTACTTGTGTTGAATAACTTATCATTATTTGTATTGTCTCGTCCCACTAAAAAAGCCTCGCAACATGATATTTTCTACATAAATTAACATCTCGTAGTATTTATGATTCAGTGGACTTGGTAATTCTGATCACTTGTAGCATGTAAACCCGTATACCATATCTAAGTATGTTTTATCAACGTTCTGCTCCCTTCGTTTCAAGGTCTGGCCTTGCATCGTTCTCCTGACTTCTTCGTGTCTCGCTTAACGACAGATTGGGGGAGCGTCCGCGACTTCATCTTAACTGGAGAGGGTAAAGCATGCATGGTGTTAAAACATAACTTAGGATACGCCCTGAAGATGATTTGCACGATATTTTGTGGACGATGAAGTAGATAACCAATCAATTTCCTTGATAGTTATATCTCTAAAAAAATCGATGAATCTTCTTGATTATTTCATACCTTGAAAGTTATATAATTGTCATTTTTTGATATGAAATTGAAACTCTCAACGTATATAGAATTATTTAGTGTCATATTTGAGTAGCACACTTGGCGCAAAATTTCATTTCCATCCCAAATAAAAATGTTGCGTTGTTATGCGTCGAAAGTAAGCATTTACAGGTTATTCAATAAGTGCGTAAGAAGTCGCGTCATCAAAAAGGCCTCACAATGACTTGAAGTAATCCTACAGAATCCCTTTTCTTTCAATTTTACATGTTCAAATGGCAAGGAACAGCTTAATACTATTTAATTGTCTTACGTATTGGAAAGACAAGGAAATTTTTTTCATCCAATCGGCTTAATAAAAATGAAAGTCACATAATGCATGTTTTACATTCATTATTCGCGATAAACTTTGAAATAGTAACATGAAATCAGTTATAGAACTGTCTTGTCAACCAATTTTTACAGTTCTTTCCTATTAACTAATTTTTATTTTCGGATAGGAGAAGAGTTTACGAGAAAATTATCTATCAAGTCTTGAATTTGAAAAAAAAAATGACGTTAGGAACAACAACGCCACAATAAATATGGCATGATCATGAGTGTAGTGTTTTAAAACATGTTTAAGATAAGACACCGCAAAGGTGCAGGAAAAGGCATGTAGACAATATGTAGTCATAATGCGTGGGGTAAAATACCGATTAAGGTAGATTAAAGTGAAAGATAGCAAATACCCTCGACACATAAAAAGTCGCAGGCCCCTATTTCAATCATCACCGCAGCATCGGTCCTACCAAACGTCATTTTGTCTATAACGCCTACTCTTTTCTCATTCCCTGCTTTTCAAACTTCCTTCAATTCATCACGGCCTCTAGCATCCCCTTGGCCATCATTACAACTTCCAACTACCTCATGTATGTTCTTATCATCTCAAGTGATTTTCCCTTCTTATCCACCACACAAAGAAATTCCTTACAAGTCTCCCTTTACGATAAACATACTTTTTACATTCTCATACACACACGCAAACGCACATCAAATGCCCACATCCTACCCTCGTTTTCACTTCTTCTCCTTGGCGCGATGGTAAAAGTGGTAAATAGTCTGATGTTTCGTGATATGTTACACCATTACTGCGACGGTAACGGGGAAGAAGGGAGAACACACGAGAGGTGAAACAAGGACAAACGTTTGCTAGAGTTCCAAAGCGAAGGAGAGAGGAGAGGAAGGAAAGATCAATGGTTGGAAAAGTACGGATCGGAGTGGGCTTCGGAGTGTGAGAACAAGGTCTTCCCGGCGACATTTTGGAAGGTAACTTATACCCATTTCATCCATCACACCTCTCTCTTTCACAGGGTTACCAACCCCTGTTAAAGCAAGAAATAGCATCCTCCACTTTCAGAGAGGCTGGAAGACGTCAACCATTATCATACCGAATATCACTGTGCGGTGTCATTACAACAGGCATATGAAATAGAAAGTTTAGAGGAATAACAGTAATAAACAGGGTGACTAAGGGATTAAAAGTTGCGTCAAATTTAAAGAGTATCACCTAATTATCACATACTAAATACATTTACAAGACTAGAGAAAATATGCTTTCAGTAAAAGATTAGGAAAACTCAACATATTTACAAGAGTAGGGAAAATATGCTTTTACTAAAAGATTCAGTGACAGCCACATTTTTTCGCCGGGGTGCACTAATTTTACGCTAATGACGGAGATGAATAGTTTTATACCAAAACAAGATAGATATCTAAATACGAATTGTGACAATATCGGCTCCGAGATTATCTTACCTTATCTACCTTATCCGAAATACCAATACCAATGGTCGAAGGAAGAATGCAATTGTCATCATAGCATTTCAAGCAAATATGCCACCCTACCTTAGAATTCTGCTAAAAACGTGTGACACCGATAAGCAGGAAAGGAAGTAGTTATTAAAAAACAAACGCTGAATTCATGAGCATGTATGACAGTAAAACGTGACATATAACAACTGTAAATTGACAAAACTAGAAGCAATTGGAGTGTGGAACGTGGCGTCACCAAAAAGATGCGACAATTGAATGTACGCTTAAAACCATGACTGAAGGAGGAACAACTATATGATTATACAAGGAACAACTATAACGAGGAGAGACTAATAACGAACATATCAGAGTAAAACCAAAAATGGATAATATCAGGAAAATTACGAAGAACCCTGAACATAAAGAAAAACGCGTGTTTGGAACATTGGGCTGAGAGAAGAGCAGTCCTGCCGAAAAACCAATCTTCGGATTGATTATCGATCAGAATATCTATCGCAACCGTTAGAATAATATTACAAACTTGGTTACACACTAAATGTTACCTCCCCTCGTCAATACTGTTGAATCGCCGCACGACGGTGCTGTACGATTGTGTACAATTCTGGCTGGACCGAAGTTTTTTTCTAAATTGAAATCGTTCAAAAACCCACTTCTTGAAGCTTGAGATAAGAGAAAGCAATAATTGAGCCAATTTGAAATACTTTCGGGTGTATATCCCCTCCAATTGAGCAATGCTTTGTAATTACTATTCCCAGATTTGTCATTGCATAATATTTGCGGCCAAACTGGCGCAGTTTCATACGCACCGATGTCCCATTTTCGTTTATAAAGAACTGTCCGAATCATAGTTAATTTAACTTCACATCTCTTTTGACTAAATTCATTAAAAACTACATGATCTGTAATGAGTGTGCAAATCCTTCAAAGCCTAAATGCCTTCGATCAGCAAAAAAAGGCCCACGTGACCCCGGCAAGTTTCTTCCAGCACTGGGAAGAAAAAAGAGTATATAATATGATATTTTGAAGCAATTGCTAGCACATGGCTGAAAAGTTGAAACCTGAGACGTGAAGTAAGTAAAATTGGAGACAATACACATTAGCGCCGTTTAAAAATCGCCCCATGAGGTGGGTCGGACGGCGGAACAACACCTTCACGAGGGTCGCAGTTTGAGACCTCACATCCTTATTTGATATCTTCAATAGATGCCATCTCCTGAAAATAGCTTGTAGGAGTCATTTATCATCATCGGTTGCTAAATCCAAAGATCAGCTGACTACAGCTATCCACCCTGCTCTATCTAAGCCAAGTTCCCTTACTTCCTAGTAGCTCTTCCTGTGCATTTTTATCTTTTTTTAGTCCATACACTTATTCCTATGTCTTTCTCTGGAGACATTTCCCTCTTTTTCTCTTTCAAATACGTTTTCCATAAACCCAGTGTTCCTTCGGGAGTGTCCAATCCATCTGATTCTACTTTTCTCTGCACTGATCCATATGGTCCTTGCCTCCTCTATCCTTCTGTAAACTTCATCATTTATCATTTTGTACGTCAATTTAATTTTCAGCATCCCCCTCCAGCACCAGGTTTCTTAGGCTACTAGTCGGGTTTGGTCTGCTTTTCCAATGGACCCTGCTTGTAATCAATCGAATTCCACACTCACCAGAACGTCTGAATAAACTGCTTCCAAGTTTGTATATCTATCTTCCTAGGGACAGTGCTGAATTTTTAAGTTACAATAATAGAAGTAATTACAATAGGTTATTGGTAGAAAAAACTAAGATATAATACTTATAGAGTCGCACTGCGCGCCTCTATACGAAAATACTCCCAATATGTACCAATTTATAAGACGTAAAACGGTACAATTCTGACCGGAGTAGGTATCTATCAGGTTTCTGACACGGTAGAGAGCTTACCATATTGTAGTGATATACTGTATTAGCGAGCTTATTATGGCAAATGAGGCATTGGCTTAGTGCTAGCTTACATAATGGAATCCACTAAACGCCATTTAGCATATCAAACATAGCGTCGCAAGGGCAACGTAACATTTCTATTATCACCGGAGGGGATTGTTGCTATCTTAAGAGCATGTCTATGAAAGGTCTATGTGATATTGCCCATAAATTTACTTGCGGCTGCTCACCAGTTTCCTATATCATGCACATGATATTGAATTTTACGGGTTGAGTGATGACGTACTTCGACTGTTGATTTATGTGTTTACACTGAAGTGAGACATTATGCGGAAATTTTTGCACCGGTAATTATCGCTGAAAATCACATGACTTGTTGACAAACGGAGTGACCAATCCAACAGCTCATATACGCACTTGATGCTGACGATCGATGATAATTGATTATGCTGATATTAGCTTGTTGTTGTAAGGATGTTTGTATTCAATGCCGATATGGGCTATCAAACTGGCAACCTCCATTAATTTCTGAATGCTTAAAAAAAGAGCGGAAATATTTAATCAAACGGTTAAATTACAATGTAGAATATTTAAATAGATAAATATACAATCATATTTTTTCCTAATGATCCCTTCGGACGCCGGACAGATTATGCAATACTAATATTAAAAATAAAATGAATAAGTATTATTAGTGCTCATCTCGACGAGTTATTATTAAAAAACGTAGGTTGGTCTCGAATAACTTCTAAAACCTGCCAAAAAAATGAATTTCCAAAACTGAACTTCAAAAAACTTTCATTGATTGATCCAATTAGGGTTAAAAATTATTATTCTATATTTTTGGGATATTATTTTATACATTATGGAAAATACCCTTGAAATATTATGCGTTAAAAAATAATGAAGCGCATAGCAATTTAATGGTTGCGTATAATCTCCTATATTATTTCTACTGTATAGATACCTTTTTCTCAACTTATACGCAACCAAACTCTACAAATGAGGTACCAAAATGCACAGAATTTATCAGAGAACATGCGACGGCATATATTACTTCCTAAATATTGCTATTGTTTCCTAAAATTGGTTTTAAAAAATGGCCCTTGATATTTCTCTTTGGGGATGAGGCGATCCGCCATCTTGACGTCACGCACTTGCTCCATGGTGCAGAGCAAACCTTTATTTCAGGATATTTAATTGATACCAATTTAGTTTCAGATACATATTATTATATTTTTTACAATATAACGCGCTTTCAACATTATAACGTATCAATTGAAATAGAAGAATCCATATAAGCAATAAGAAATACATTGCGCGCGATATATATCGATATATTTCGATTGTTATCGATAGTATAAAATAAGTTCAATGTGTTTGCACCCGTTGAATTTCAACGGGTACGTTCCACTAGTAATGCATTATTAACATAAAAAAATGCACTGTATCATCGACAGCGTTTAGCGTAAAAATATTGAGGTATTTACGAATCTCCAAAAAATCGGCAATGCCCAGTGGTGCGCCACTTTTCCAGGAAATAGATGTAAAAACCAAATTACAGTAAAAATGGAATTTGAGAGTGAGAAAACGCGTCCTATAGCCTTATTTATTTTATCGCCACAAGTCAAAGTCAACGATCGATGCCGCTGAACGCTATACTAGATGAACTGTGTCCTCAAATTAGTAGAAATGAAGCCATTTTCTTCCACACGTCTTAAGCAGTTGCGCTCACGCCCACTAAACTTTTCCCGGAAATGTCATCAACATCACCCCGTCCCCATAAACGCCACCTTCAGTTACATTCAACTGCTAACAACCCACATACACACGTACTGCCAGAAAAAACGCCTCCCCACCCGTTAACTACGTCTCATGTCTCTTTGTCTGGCACAGTGGTCTCCCGATCTACCCTGGTAGTGGATGGACTTCATCATTTCTTTCCGAAAGTTTTCTCCTAGTCTTGGAGAGATTACACGGTTTCAAATTAGTACCAAGAAAGTCACCGTGTATAACATATGTTATCCAGTTTTTACTAACTCATTTTATATTTAACTGATGCAATTAATAAATGATGAAGAGACAATCTTATTTAATAAAACAGTAAAAGAAAACAACAAATTATGTCATTAATACACGCCAATGCCAGAATCTACCTATAAATATATTTCTATTTTTTTTAGCTTTCGTAAGAAGAATTTCTGAAACTTTCTATAAGGTTTTTTATTTCCATTTTACGAGAGCGGAATGTTGGCGATGAGATAATAATCCTGACATCTGAGGCCTTACTTCTCTATAAGAAAGAAAAATGTGCAACGCCATATAAATGTATTCTTAGAACTGTCGAAGTTTAAGAATTATATTCGTTTTCTTCTTTGACAAGTAACCTCTTATAATAACAAATCCAAAGAAAGTTTATCAGCAATTTACGAAAACACAAATCCTCTGAAGTATTTTTGAAACAAAAATTAAATATAAAATAGATACCAGAAAAATGACGCCAAAGCTACATTATTTCCAGATATGCAATTAATGGATGGCATTTGCTCTGGAAATATCATTTTACTTGACTCGGGTAAGAACTGGATCCATCGATAGTCGGTGAAGATGGCGGTTGATTATTTGGCTGTCACCATCAACTCAAAACTTTTTACAGTAAAATGCCATTGAATAGGTACTGATATTTGCACCCGTGTGAATTAATGCAATCCATGAATGAGTGGTATTCAAAAAAGGACAATATTTTCGAATAATTACATACAACTACCATCAATTCGGGAAGTTACCACGTTCAGGAAACAATAAATTACGAGTAGCGGAAACGCTCACATTCCGTTTGTTGCTAGCAAAATACTGAGGAGTCAAAAGGAAATCAATTACAATGAAGACTACATTATTTTACCTTCGGCTCAGATAGACGTAGACTCATTCCATATGTAGAGCAAAAATTAAATCACCTGCGGAATTTCATCATCAGTTATGAAGTTTTTGATGTGAAGAATTGACGTAATGGTTCTTCATTGAAGAAAAATATATTAACGGCCGATTAAATGTTCATTTTGAAAGCGTTGAATGGCAAATCAGCGACGTGCGTGTGAGAATTCAGGAGTAAAGGAGAAATTTCTCGGGGGATTTATGGGTAAGGAGAATTTGTTGTAGAGAGTCACAGGGTGGGGAGATTTTAGGAGGATTGGGTGCTGTGTGAAGTTATTACTGCGTTCATGGGAGGTAGGGATTATTTTTCTGAAAAATGAATATTATTAAGTAAGCAAGCATTTTGTAAAAAGTATTATTTTAATTCGTTTTTTTATATTTTATTTATGCGAGAAACTTTTGTTCATGACAGTCCTTGGAATTTGTGCAATTGTAATAATTTAGAGATTCTAGTATTTGATGTATTGATATTTTCAAGGATCCTACCTCTTGACTCTGTCCACCCAATCCCCATACCTTTCTCTCCCCCTATTCCCGAGGAGACTGGGTCCAACTCGATTGCATCTCTCTACCCGCCCCTTGTGCTAAATGACTCGACGGACAGTTTCAAACGATCTCGTGACCGTTGCCGGTCCAGATTGAATTTCTCCCTTCCCTTCCACTTCAGGTCCGCCTCATCCTCATCTCATGAGGTGGAGCAACATCCCAGGGATTCGATAAATCGTACTGGGGGAATCTTTGACCGGTCCCGGTATAAAGTTCATGCGAGTTCAATGGCTCTGATATCCATTTCCAATCGTGTAACCCTTACAAGCAGACATCGCGAGAGTAATATCTCGATCTATGGTAAGACATTATCATGTGAGACTAGACTCTTATAATTAAATATAAGTGACAGGTTTTGACTCCAAGATCGTAGAAGAACTTAAGTTAAATTAATGCGTAATTCAATTGGTGGTGTTGTTTACTGGTTACTGGCCTCCGCAATACGCCGTGTTTGAATCCAATCGGTCAGTTTTATTGGCTTAATTATGCATCAGCTTCGCTACACTATTTTGAAGTTTTAGCCATTTTTAGTACATTTTTCTGTGCGTACGGGGTAATCACATAGCGAATCAAAAATAATTTTCTTCGTTGTTTGATAGACGATTATGGCAATATAATGTGTATTACAAATATTTATAACATAAAATTGTATATCAACCAATAAAAGGCTCAGAACAACAACTATTTGAAAAAAAACTGCCGCAGAAGCAATAGATTTTGTGCTTTGGTGGATAAATGGCCACCTATTGGGAGGGTCCTAAATTTTGGGTAGAAAAACATGTCAGCCGAAATCATTCTTAAATTTGTTTCAAAGCAGTAAAACGCTACACTCATTTACTTATAGACATAATTTAGTGGTAGAGACATAACGGTTATACATACTTGTCTATAATGGATCAAAAACGATGAAGCTTTTTTTAAAAAATTTGCAGATATACTTTGGTCCCCATACCTGTGCCTTTTATTCAATTTTACATCCCTGTACTTCAACTTCTGTATTCACTTCTGGGTTAAAATAGAACCATCCGATGTATCGAACAAGAAACGAAAGAATACAACAGGAATTTACTCTTCTTCTTTTTCCTGAAATAACTAACAATATTTACGGGGCTCTGACATAAAAATCAAGTTCTAAAAATTGTTAAACTCGTAACAATACACATTTGTAAATCGCTAACTGGGCATCAAGCTTTGCTTTGATGACATAGTAAATAGCAAGGTGAAACTGATTTTA
This sequence comes from Ceriagrion tenellum, assembly GCA_963169105.1. Classification (NCBI taxonomy): domain Eukaryota; kingdom Metazoa; phylum Arthropoda; class Insecta; order Odonata; family Coenagrionidae; genus Ceriagrion; species Ceriagrion tenellum. The sequence goes on from OY720643.1 coordinate 96,701,269, forward strand.
TTTCATTTTATCTCAAATAAATAAGCCTATTCACTCTTTTTGAATTAGCATCTCTAGTTATCTCCCTCTCAAATTCTTCTTTCTCAAATACTTTAATGGGAAACGCAGATAAATATACAACTCAGTAAGGAATAACATTCACTATCACTTGCTCCCCAAACTGTAAACCGAAAAAAATCACTCCGGGACATTTATGGGCGTAGAGTATTGAATTTATTTCTTCACAATGCTTGTGAGCAACTAACAAACAAGTATTTTTAGCAACATAAGAACAATTATAATGCTACTGACCCCGCTAAGTTATTTATGTCATAATCTGAAATGAGGAGCGACAAATTTTGCGAGGGTGGTACAATGGCGGTCATTAACCTTCCGGCTACGTTTGCCTGGCTTAAACGGCCCTGAGCGACACCTATATATCATGCTGATGGCCCCCATTTCTTATCCATGACAGTTTGCAGAAATCAGAATACTACTGGCGCGTCTCACACTGTGATGAGAAATTGCGGGCTCCCAAGGAATGAGGTTAACAAACTACCAGCGGTAGTAACTAATTAATGCTGGAAAATGAACTTCACCATTATGCGCTTCACTCCGTAGAAGTTTCGACAGAATTAATAAACACAACTCAATGTGAATAAATGGACGCGCGAGAACATTTCGCAATTATCAGGCACTCCACAGACCTATGCAACTATTTTCGTAGTCTCCCCTTTACTTTCCAATTTAACAGTCTCAAAAAAGAATTACTTCTCCTGCCAACCCAGTCCTTTATTCATATTTTGTCTCTCTCGTGATTTCTCACCTCTTTACCGAAGTATTTGAGCTTTCCCCTCACTCCACCAACAATCAACCTAAAATAAATAAGTATAGACGCACAACGCAAATGGTGCCTTATTACGGTACAAGTTGGCAAAAACATTAGTGAAAAAAGTTGAAGCTATATTGAATATTGCATAGTTGAAGCCACATAGTGAATACTTAATGCAGCATCTCCGACAATACTTCTCGAAAGACAAGGCGCTATATTTTAGCACTTAACGAATGGCAGGATTGATTTGGTAAGGTATGACTCCCTATAATTGGATTACCTAGGCAGGTTATTTCCTAAACTTACTTTTCCAGGAGATTACCTTACTCTAAAAAAAATTTCTTCACTGTGGTAAGCGAATATTACTCTTAACATTGACAGCAATACACTTCTGCAAGCGAGTTGCCGAAATTTTTAAAATCTCAGTAAGCAGGCTTGTAGAGCCGTTTTTACCAGTAGATCATGTCAAAAGTCAATCTCTGCCAATAACTTACGAAATAATCATGTCAGTGTCAGCCCAACTTAAGAGCAAAGGATATTGAGTATTGGTAGCATATCTAGGAATGAATTTCTGCCTGAGGTAAGAAAAATCACTGTGTACTAAAGAGTTGCTACCCTTTCTCACCTCAATGAACTGCAGCCAAACTTGGGAACACCAGGAACAGTAGAGAGGGCATCACACCTAGGGTGTTGGGTATACTCAAAGAACTTCGGAACTGGCCGCGCAGTAATGGCTGAAGACTTTAAAGAGACTATTTGCTGACGGTCACACGAACACGTATTAGGTGTCTGAGAAATTAGCATTGAGTGAATGGGTGAATAAAGAAGCAGAGCACAGCATTTATAACAAAGGAAAGCATTGTGCGAGAATAATTGAAGGATGGTGAAAATTATGGCTAAATGGAATCGGAATGTATTAATTGAAGGAGAAAATGAGAGAAATTGTGTACAGCAAATAAGCTTGGTGGAAGCAAAGTGGGATTTTGAGGATAAAGTAGTTGAGAAGGACTTATCATACGAGAATCCAGTTCTAAGCTACCTTTTCATTCCTAAAACGAATGAAAATAGCGTGAAGGGAATGTGTGCTTCAATTAAGTGAGCCTCATTTCTTCAAAAACATTGAGCATCAAAAACTAAACTACATCTACCATTCATTAAAATCTCAGAACATATTGCAGAAATGGCACATGAGAGAATGGTATGAGGGAAATGAATGGATTGCGAGGTCTTTGGTGAATATATTGGAAGGTAAAAAAGGAACGTCAATAGTTGTACAAACAAGGGGTTGTGCATGAAGCAAGTCATGTATGTAGTGGAAGCGAATAAAGATTTTAAAGGCAGAACAGTATAAATTAAAAAATCATAACTCAATGATCCTCATTTTGACCTCTGTGATTCAATAATTCAAATCAAGGATCTAGGTCATATTTGATATGCTAAGAGTATAGGTCAAAATTTTCTATGGCTGACCTTTCGGATTATACCTTATTTAATTATGAGGGCTAAAAAAGCACACAGGACGTCGAGATCATTGATAAAAATATTCATTTACATACCAATTATCCAGTTCATATATATATATATATATATATATATATATATATATATATATATATATATATATATATATATATATATATATTTAAATCAATTACCTTAGAATAAAAATTTCGGAAAATTAATTTCAATGGGCATGTTTTTTTGTGGTCCCACTCAATAAAGAGAACATCATTTTACATATAATTAACAACACTCTTCATACCTTCATGCTTGTATTGCAATAGTAATGGCATGCTTCAATGTTTCATTTGTAGCCATGTATTTCAAGAAATGTTATTATGTATTCTCATTTTCGTAAATGTTTGATTCCACGATAATTAACGCGGATATATATGAGCTGAATTATTTTTATGCAAATAAATTTTGTTATGAATGACTGTAAAGTTGCGTGTGTTCATATATTAGTCTTCATGATGGAATAAAATTGCGTTTGAACCGTTGGAACGGGAAAAGTAGACTTTTTACATTTTACTCCTGCCCTCAATATGAACCAATAATTATAAATATGTAATAACATGACCAGTTTTACATTCAAAACGTCAAGAATGAAGCTCTTTCCAAAGTGACAAGCCCGAAATAAGATGTATTGATTAGTATTTACGTATATATGCATACACATGTACACGCTAGGCTCAGGTTTCTTGAGAAATTCAGAGCTGGAATGTTTCAGGGCCACACAGAATATTATCATGCTTCCTCACTACATCTCTAGGTCTGAGAGATGCGATAAAAAATAGATATGCACTGCCGAACAGAGGGGTACGAAAACTCGTTCTTTCCTGGCACAATAAGTAAACACGATAAAAACTGAGTTCTACTAAATACACTCCAATATTTGGCGGCTCCATTTCACTTCCCAAAACTTAACATCTTTACACGGCAGGTGACCTTAATACCCCGTGCCACAAGCCGATGCAGCGGCTCGCAGGATAGTATCTAGATGTATGGTTGCTATATGCGACACCATTTAGCATCGAATTCAAATGATTTCACTGCCCTTAAGGAATCCAATATCTTCACATCCATCCATAATCCTCGGAAAATAACCTTTCTCAATAACGATAAAGAGGTTATTATTTTAACAGTAATTAGTTTAATATCTTTATAGAAGCAATTACTTGACAATTTGTTAGCTGTAAATATCATCTAATGGTAAGTACAAAGATCCATCCAAAACCATGAAGTATACTCACATTTATATTTTGTTTGACCAATCAATTATTCATGATAGAAGTAGAACCAATAGAATAAGTCGATCTCAATATAATAACACAAACTTGAAAAGTCAAATAAAAAATAATTAGCTATTCCTATAGGCATGGCATACAATGGAATGGCTTTTTATCCCATGAATATATAAATCTGCTCTCCAAAATTAGTTTTAATTATTAATTACGCACTGAGAAGTGGGAAGACAAATTTCAAAAATCTATATCCAAGTGAAATAGTTCAAAATTAGTATGATGCTAGAAACTTCCAAGTATTTTGATTAATGAAGAAAATGAGTGCCTGAGATAGTATAAAAATTATTTATAATGACTAGAAATAAGATACTTTAAACTATTTACTGACATTTGTTGAAGTGAAATAAACCATAGTGGTTATGTACACAACGCAAAAGTAACATTTTATTTGAATATTAATAACTCTGGCCTCAGCTACAAAAAAACATCTCTGCATCAAAACCATCCCATGCGCAGGCTCATTAAAATCTCCGTTCCCGCAGCAGAGTATTAGCTTAGCCAGCACTTAAACTCCCAATTTAACTGGTGCGTTAATTGCCTGAGATTGTAAAAGTCATTCCACTTCCGCTGTGTCACATTATCTCGAGTAACCTAATTCATGGCAAGGAGAAGAAAGCAAAGTCGTTTAGCGTCACAAAGCAAGACTTTAGCCGTCTAACGATCCCAGTAACCATTTGAGGAAGGGAAAATTTAGTTAAAATGGTTTAATATTACCTTTTTAGCGCTTCAGATTACTTGTAAGACTTATAAATGTTGAAATTTTTTAAATTAATGTGAAATACTGAAAACTAAACATCGGCAAGTTATAAAAGGAATGGGAAGTTAGGAGTTAGAAGTAGTAGAGTTGCTATTCACCGGCATTTTACAAAACATTCCCTGTAGAGGCATAGTTCGAAATGTAGAGGAGAACAAACCGACATTCTTATTTTCGCAGTCATTACTGGGATGCCAGAAGACTGAGAATTCTTAAATTTAATATTCAGTACGCACGGTTGCATTTTGAAGATTCAGATGATGATTATGAAGATTCAAGTAAAAGAGATAAGGTTCGTTTAGGTCTTTGCACTAAATATTGAGCCAGAGTGAATGATGACTGTTTCAGAGGTATTTCTTTGACCTCATGAATTCTCGGAAAACTGCGTTTTCTTTCTCCATGAATGTAGCGTAAAATTTTCAGATACAAGTAAAATATGGGGTCATGACTTTTAAATTATTGAACACCATTGGATCATACTTCATCTCTGATCTATTTTAATCTATCTTAATATGGAAAGGTAAAAAATGACAAAAATGATTAAATGTTTCTACTTGGCAATCATTTTTCCATCCGCATTATCCTTCAAATTAAAGAATTTTCTGGTGTATAAAATTTCAACACAACCATTTTTTTTTTTAACCGCCTCAGAGCAATATAGCTGGCTTTTAGTGGTCTTGACCTTCGAATAATTAACTTTGCCAATTGCACTACTTATGCCATCACGTTTGTAAAACTATTTTCCTCATGATGTTTGCCACTGAACTGATGATGGTTGCAAATATTATTAGTGATCGTTGCATTCCTCCTTTATCAAATTCGTCCACAGTAATCAGAGTAGATTCAATTCCATTGACCTTGCCATTATCTTTTATTTTAACAAGATCAAACAGGGTATGATATAGAAGTTGTCTAGAAAGTAGCAGTCACAATTAATTAAAAATATTCCTATTTATATTACCATCATCATCATTATGATCATACAGGTACTAAATTGACGCTTAAAATGGTGGTGATAGTTCAAAAATTCGCACAGTCAATCAAAATATTTTGTTAGAACCTTTTATAAACGACTTTTCATCGTGTAATTAGTTCAGTAAAGTTGCGAACATTGCACGTGAGAGGCGTTTGGTGCATGAGCAGAGCAATTAAATAGTAATGGAAGAAAATATGTTAAAATTTAGATGAAACATAATTGTCCATTTTGTCAATTAGAATAGCCCTTTAATCGTCATATATTCGTAGCCTCTCAGATGCTTACAACTTATTACGTGTTTTCATTAGGCCAGGAATATCTATTTTTAGTCCAATTTTTGTTATTAAGGATGTACATCTAATAAATGACGTATACGTTTCATTTTACCTGGTTGACGTCTATTGCCGTAGATGTAGTACCCCCCTTCCAAAAGTATTGGGATTGGCCGTATGAAGTGTTATTTACTTTCTTCTTATCTATGAAGTAGAACTTTTTATCCAGCACACTGGGAGAACTCCATTTGGTGGGTGGGTGGGTTTTTGGTAGATGGATATGTAAACATTTCCTTAAAAACTATCAATCTGTTTCACCAGAAATGCAGTACCTAAGGTTCGTAGAGTCTGAGGAATTCATTGCTTAAAAAGACGGCTCCCGGGCCACCAAATTTGAGCACTTTTTTACCACCATTATTTAATTGAAATCTTGTGTTTTTTAACTTTCAATCAGGATACGCGATTAAAAATTTCACTCTTGGATGACAAAAAGAAAGATGTATTTAATTAGTGCAATTTATTTTATTAAAAATTTCTTTTTCGTTTATAAATTTCGTTTACAAGACCAAAATTATTATTTTCTCAGATTTATCATTCTCAAATTTATTATTTCAACAAGTACATTTTTTCTAGGCAACCTGAGCACCATTATCAGCTTTTGACAGGAAACATTCGCCGGGCTTGTTACGGCTTGTCATATAATATTAAATGAGCTATATTTGAATATTTGTAGGTATTTATATATCTTTTTAATTCCCAATTTAGGATATAAAATAACGTGTTCAACTTATGCGGTATAGTGGCGTATAGAGTTGCCTGGGCGACTAGTTTGCAGTGACATTGCGCAGTATATTTTTTGCAAATGTGCATATAACTATTTTTATTTTCTACAAAATAGGACAACAATATTTATTTATTTTCACTTAAAATTACAAAATTAATTCCAAAATTGAGTCACAAGCAGGAAAGTAAAGATAAAAATGCAGTTACATCAAACCCATCGGCCTCAAGTCTATTTCGGCAGATCAAATCATAAGATTACTGCGTGGAACATGCGGATTCCATTTCGGTCTAGAATGCAAATGTGGTTTTACTTTGCCCTAGATATTGCGCATGCTACTCACCAGCTCCAAATTAAAGCCGCAAGGAAGAATTAACTGAGGCTTTAGAAAGATAACGTAGGGACTCATCCTGAATTAAAGTAAACGAGCTTATTACCGGCGGTAACGCCAGCTGTTAAGTTACAAAGCGTTTGGATTAGAGGCATACTCGGATGTTCCAGCGTAGGCATTCACTATTGAGAGGATATTATCTCAAAGTGGCCTATCTCATTTCTAGAGTAGAATTACATTTTTTAAGGTAGACATTGCATATGCATATTCAAACATATGGTGATATTATAACGAAAGTTATAATTTAAAATGTAGAAAGTTGCAGAAAAAAATACCATAGTTTGAAACAATTAGTTTCGAATCTGATTTTATTACTTTTTTGCATATTTCCATTGTCTTTATTTTACATGAGTACTATATGTCAAAACATGAAATATATAAAGTATTGAAACAATATACACTATATTTAATGAAGCATGTGCCTTTATTTCGTATTCCAATCACATCACAAACTTAGTCGTTCTGCTCATAGCGCAAAATGCTCGCATCGTGTCGGAAATGAGGAAGAAAACAAATCGCATCTCTGTATCACGTTTTCATCAGAAAACCTTCCCAATAATAACTTGAAAAGTACTAGTTCCTCTAAAAATACGGACACAAAATGCATAGTGGCGAAGTGATATGGACTATGAGCTGGAATCAATTCCCATTAAGAATGAGGAACGAGGTAACAATAGGGCGAAAGTGAGAGAACCCACTGACAGCAGAAGAAATGCACGCGCCACGAAAGGCGATATAAGAGTGGAGCAGGTAGAAGAACATGAGCTATAAATACGAGAGAGAATTTCAGAGAGAATCTGAGGAAACGAAAAGGATCGATACTTGTGATACGGAAGAGGAGTAAGGCAAAGGATTCGAGGGTAAAAACAGGAGAAAAGACACGAGGTGAAGAGTAACATAAATGAAATAACGGCAGAACGATCGAAGTATCGTTGGAAAAAAAAGTTGGAAATTATTCCTCATGTTGAAGTTATGGAAAATATGATGACTGCAGGATATTCACAGTAATATATACTAAGTGTTACAGTTCAAAGAGAGCATAAAAAGGCTAAATATAAATCAATTACTTTCGTGCTCCACTAATTTTAGTAACAGCCCCACAAGAAGCTAAATTATTTCGGTGCTATCCATCATTTGATTAAAGATAATCATTTGAATCACGAAATATAATATCAGTAGTAGCATAATTAATACTTGCATCATATTATAGTTATGACAATAGTAAGTGCACACGGTACCGACCAATATATTTCAAAATTAAGTAAAGTCTTTTCAATCTAAGGGCCCCCCATACAAGACACTTTTTTCAGTCAATTTTTCAAGTTATAGCCAAATATATAGGCCATTCCCTTAAGAACGCGTGACAGGTCTGACCTCAAGACAGATTTCCTTAAAGAGACCTTTGGTTGCGACCTTTTTGAATGGTAAAATGTGAATCAAATAAATTCAAGGAACAAAGTTAACAGGTTTCTTAATGCTAAGTTCAGAGTAACTGGTACCATGCATTTTAACCTTATTCCGCTTTTATCTGCACAATTTCAAATTAAATCCGAATAATATAGCTAGTATAAATGCTAGTATGACTTATTTGAGCCAGAAAACGATTCTATGTGATTACCTAGGGCACACAGCTCAGAGGTTTTATGCTAATGTGTTTACGTCAGCACGTGGTAATAAACGTCCGTCAAGTTTCTTACGCCACTTTAGTCTTTTCAACCAACCCTTCACCGTCTCAGCTCTTCTACTACGGTTGAAAGAAGTTAGATGCCGTTTACCGAGAAAATATATTATCTTATTCAATGTCTGCGCATTGCGCACCTACTATACTTAGAATTTCTACTTGAAAGTACATTTATTATTTTATCTTCCACAAAAACTTCGAGTTTATTGCTGACTGGGTAAATAAAGTTTATTACCATTAACTATAAGCAACCTCAATTTAATATACAACAAGCAAATTAATATACAAAAATTTTGTTTGGCAAAAAGCCAGCTCACTACTAGATCGAAGTCACAGTATACACTTCGTGGAAGCTGTCACCTTCGCTCGGAAGAGCCGCAAGATAACACAGGCTACCGCACGCTCGTTGTGACTACCCGAGGCCAACTCAAGGTCTTAGTCGCATTGTATTTGTATCCTTAAGCAATCAAGGCATATATATATTTCAATCATGACATTATTCAGGCCAAAATAGAGTCTGAGTGTATCATCTTGCAAACTTAACATCACCGTATCTGTCTTGGAACTGCCTAACTGGACTGATTTTTAAGCCTATGGGCATACGTCAAAAATCCAGCCATCTTAAAAGGGGTTAGTATTTCTTCTTCAAGTTGAAGTGCATTCAATATTATGTTATTTTGCAATATGAACATTCCACAATAATTTATTCTTACTGGCAATGGTTATGACATCTAAAATGCTTCATCCACTGTCAAGGTGCTTATCCTTGGTAACGGCATTATAACGAGATTAGGCATGGTCGCCAAGAATTCAATTTGGTTTGTACTTACAAAGTGATATGTTACTCTATGTAAGTCAATTCAGCAAAGTAAAGCTTGAAACTTTACCTAGTTCATTTATCCGATGGTATTCATTATAGTACACTTCAAGTTAACCATGAAGCACCTGTGAGGTCTCACAAAACATATGTAATTCCTGAGGGACAGTAATTTTGACGCACCTACAACATCAAACGTCATAATTAAAGGTCATTGATTACTTTCCCTGTTTTATAAAACCCACAATATATGCAGGGGGCTCAAAAGCAGAGTAGAGGGGACTGGAACAGAGTGCTCATTAATTCAGCAGGTAACATGTTCATGAGGGAGATAATTCCCATGAAACGATATTCATTGATCTGATGAGGTAAATATTGAGGTAATTAGGTATAATTCATCTCCTCTAGGGCGTTGAACTTCCATTATTAACCAACTGATTAGTAGCATTAGAACAAATATATGGTGGTTCCGTCTAGGTGCGGCATTACACTGGATATTTGGACTACATATAGCTATCTAATTCTATATAGCAGTGTTAGGAACCAGTAATTTACAATAATTTCCATTTTGATCGCAGTTTCAGCAAACTACGATCAATTTTAATTATGCATTTAAGACGATATTTACATAATTGAACCAAATCAATATCTTTTTGCTTCAATATCCAAATTTCATCTTCTGCATTAGCATTTAAACCCGAAAAAAGTCATGGCCACTTCAATATTTAGCCTCTATAATAGTGGTTCTCAATTACACCTTTCATATTAAACTCCACTGTATTCTTTTGCGCCTTTACTCATATTGTCCTCCAAATAGTTTATCGCTAATGATCATCTCGTTTCAAAAAGTAGTTGCGTCCAAAAAATCAAACCAAATGAAGATAAAGTCAGTTTGGTGAGTAAATCACTTAGGAAATTTCCTTGAAGCCTACTTGGAGAAAAAATATCGGAAACTCTTAAGTCCGATTGAAAGGTTTGCACACAGGAGATTAAGGGCTCCAAATTAGATAACGGCATGGATCGTTTAGCAAAGCAGTCGTCAAACTTCACATATGACAAAAGCAATTCAAAGCAATGTCCATTGTTGGGGTGAAGAGCAGTATCACGTATCTCGAAAAATAATCGACTCCTTAGACAAAGCCATGGGCTTAAAAAATTAATATTGGCATTATATATTCCGGCGGAAGAAATCTAAAATACTTGAATACCATTATAAATAATTTTAAAACACAAAAACAATTTATACAAGAATAAATTTGATTTTACATGTATCTCAATTTAAAATATACCCACACGGCCATCCATCACACTCATATAATAAATTCAGCCTAGAAGCACATTATTTTTGAAAAAAAAATATTAACACTCCCTTTCTTCATATGAAAACCAAGATGGGAAACTTTATACAGTTACCATTTATGCATTCGTCCTAAATACAATCAAAATATGTAAAATATGATATCAAAAGGGTTACTGTAGAAAATACATGAATAAAACTACGAATCACTTACTGATAAAAGGAGTCGAGATCTAAATTTTCGATTTTTAAATGGCTACGAAATCCAACTTCTACAAAAAGCAGACAGTGAGCGCTTTGACAACTTTCTCACTACAAAGAATAAGTTTATTTCCCAATTAAAAAAATAAAATCGCAAATAATGTGGAGCTATGCAAAAAAAACGGAGAGAGGGAGAGTTATATTTCCCTTGTTATAAACAACAAAGGAATAAAACCGAGAACTCCATCACGGAGGCCTGGAAAAACAGAAATACTGATTTTTCCCTCCAATTTTCCTTAATTTGCACCAATCGCTTTGAATCCACCATTTGGTGATCAAATGCATCACGATGGAAAATGGGGGAGGATTTCCAGGGATTGCGTAATTCGCAACGCACCCGTTGATTCCAGTTTCAGATATCTAAGGTCGAGAGGGAGGTCATAGACCCTCGCCTGCAGCGACGCCGAGAAAATAAAAATAATATTACACAAGGGACATAGAAATGAGTGATGGTAGTCTAAGAAATCCGATTATTTTAAAAGGCGAAACATTCGGTCGGATTCAAGGAGTCAAACAAAGTAAAATATTGCTTTAAACTTGCAATGAACCAGAATGCAAGAAGGAACTGTAGAAGTAAAATTTCAAAGATGTTGCACCTTCTTAGATCATTTTCTCAATAAATAGGAATAGAATTCCAATGGAAAAATTCATAGGCGTTCATTTTAGTGGCGGACAGTAAGAGTATTATGGAAATGTATAGCAAGCATATCTAACAATAAACGAGCAGCATATACCGGCATTTCATGATATATAACCGAGAAAAAATATATAAATCAACCTTTACCAAAAAATTAAATGATTGAAATGGAAACATCCTTGCGTAGTTCCCCTAGAGGAAATGATTTTTTTTATATTTTCGCGCAATAATAAATATGCCAGCTAGAAACATAATTCTTACTTCATTATTAATCATTAAATGACATACGTACATATACAATTGTATTTGATCAGTGAACGAATATTTCCTCACATGGGTGGAATCATGAAATAGCAAATTGTAAACCCTTTTAATGGTGTGTATAATATTCCCTGTAAGCAAGGATGGTTGGAGCATCGCTATGAAAGCGGGAGGGGCCTAGAACAATAGGGTGAGACGTGAAGTGGTGATTTACATTTATCAGTGAAAATATCATCTTCAATTGATTTTGCAAACTTGATTTTTCACTAAAGTGACGCCAGAGGCAGCCCATTTTATAGCTGCTGGTTTTTTACTAAAAAATTCACGTGACCCACAATGATGCCTTTTTTGGTCTAATTGCTACTATTAAAAATGGATAAAATACGTGTAATAAAATAATAAAGCTGGTACGCCTACAACTGAAAAAAAATCAAAGACAATTTTGAGAATAAAGGACACAAAATAGTAGAGGATGAAGAGGATGTCCAACGAAAGCCTGATTTAAAGAAATGTGATTCACCAATAAAGATTGCATTAAATCAATATAGCCACTTCATGGTTGAAATATAAATGCCAATGAATACTTCAGCACAGTTGCTTTCAGCACATTGGAATAATGTCTCCGAATTTCTATATATATCTTCCCTCAGTTAGCATTCATATATGAATCAAATCACTGTCGACAAAACCAGCCTCGTTTGATATTTTTTATTTAATTAAAAGAATTCGGAAACGTAATTCCGATGGGTAACTTTTTAAAGCAGTGCACGCTCCTAATATAAAAAAGGTCACACGACCATTTCTAAATATTTCAAATTAATAATTTTACCTTTGCTGCGGTAATCCCTCGGTGATACATATTGCGTATCCAACAAGCGTTACGTTCACCCTGTAACAAAAAAAATCAATTATATAAATGCCTTAACCAATAGCTAAAACCATAGAAAGGTTAAAAGAGGCACTAACTCTGAGTGAAAATAGAAAAAATTAGACTTAAAAAATAATTTATACGGCAATTATCAAATTTTTAAGCATTCAATGAACTTGTAAACTATGTTAATAAAACTAAAACACAGTCCTCAAAAGCAAATTTCAGCGCGAAAGAGGAACTTTGAGAATAGTATTGGATATTTCTTAATTATTCTTGGTAGCCATTATAGTTATACGAGTCCCATGTACTTGGCTCTCACATTCCTAGCAAACCCATGGAAATCCTGCCAAAAGTGTGAAAATATCAGGGCAAAGATTTAGTATGATTTATTGTCGATGTTGCAGAAATCAGGGATTTAAAGTAACTATTGATAGTTACAAAAGTAATTTTGTTCCAATCAAGGGCAATCATTTAACATATTCAACACATAAATCAAGACTGGAAAAACCTATTTGGTAACAAAGAGTCGATAGCCCCATTTTCAATGGATAGTCAACTGCACAGAGTTTTCACGTAGAAGTCTCTTGAAATCATATGATACAAAACGAGACGAATAAAAAAGAAAAGATGCTAGGCTTGTTTTACAAACATATTTGGTTATTTAAATTCAGGTACACATGAGGTCGAGGAGGGCATAGCTCAAATTCAAATTGTTTTCTGAATACATACACAGAAATTAGTATAGATAAGTAATTTTATTTATCACACCAGACAATGCAATAGATAAAGTTGAAACCAAAAAGAACCAAATACTTTGATTACCATTACCACACCTAGTAATTTATACTGGCTGCGTAAGTTCTTAACGGCAACTTCACTAAATGCAAATGTCTAAAATAAAATACAATAAATTTTAACAGAGACGCTAAGTAATTCATGTACCTGGTGGCATCCAACAGCTGTTATATTAAAAATGTTTCTAAATATTGGTTTATTAAGCAAATTCTAAGTTGAATGTACACCTAAACAAAATATAACCCTTTACGAGAATAAAAGGACTAAATGCTCGCATAGTCAATTTAGCGGGCCTGACATAAATCATTTTGAGGGGATTACACCTTAATATTTCGCCGCAGGTTCGTCAGTTGAACGTTTTCATTCGAGAAACGACTCGCAATAAGGACTTGATGTGTACTTTGAAGACCACACATTGAGGATACTAAACTCGTGTGACGGGTCTGACAAGAACGAAGAAACGACGACAGAAACGTTGGGAGTGACAGTAAATGAAAGGGGAGTCAGGGCTAAAGTTTGAGAGAATAAGGAGCTTTAAGCGGAGAAAAAGGGTGAGAGACAAGGTGAAAAGCAAATTAGAAGTGGGGAATACCATTTAAGAGGCAGAAGAATACGAGCTGAGCCCAATAATAGTAGCAATGTGTACAAACCTTCAAGTCAAGGAGAAGACCGACAAAATTTCTGTAATTCTTGAAAAGAAGACCCAAATATAGTTTAATATCTATGTTATCGTTTTCGTCTATATATTTCCCATATCCCGGTGATTATTTATGCACCGAGGTAAATTTGTCTTATTTAAGATACATCTGTCCCTTGTAAAAGATCTATAATTTATATTCAGAAATTATTTAGCTGATTACATATCTTTTTAGTAATTACTTAGGTCTGTAAATCATGAAAAAATCGACCAGTTGAGCGGGTGTGATGCATCGTCTTGAGTACGTGATGGAAGAATACCAAATAATGATATTCCGAATATGGAAAGGAGCGTACATCGACGGTTTGATAATGCTGAGAGAAGGGATAAGGATCTGATAGTTTAACTCATTCGTGATAAAGGAGTAATTATCCTGACAGAAATGAGCACACTGAGAAAGTCTTTGGCAAAGTCGAAGGGTATTACTAAGTTTGCAGGAAATATTAGGAATATAAAGGCCGCTTTACACGAGACAATTACGGTGGATCCTCCGAGATAGGACATAATTTTATTCATTTCTTTTGGGGATACCTACTAATGGGAAAATATGCACCTCAATAGATGCATATAACAAAATATTACCTTTTAAGCCACTTTTTCTCATTTTTAACTTGAAATTATATGGTGTATGACGGGAGAAAGGGAAAAAACACGTATAATAATAGCATATTTTCTATTTAGTTTATAAAACGAAAAGTTTCGAAATATTTATGATAAATAAAAAAATGCATCTTACCGTCTTACTTTTTAAATTACTAACAATCTAATAAAGGAATTAAGGTAAAATGTGGTAATTTCATATGAATGGCGCTGCAATTGAGGTGTACGACTACAAAATGTGGTCATGAAAAATATAATTGCGGAATGAGTGGTATTTTCCGAGTCTTAATTTCGATTTCAACGACTGGTAACGCTTTCCATCAGGGAAAGCAGAATTTTTAAACCATTCCAAAAAAGGTAGAAATTTAGTATTTGTTTTGACACATACGGTGGCAGTGGAATCTCCTTATTTGCACAACTTAATTGCAAGAACACGGTCACAAATTTAGAGCTCGAGCCACTTTTCCACCTGTCGTTTTCCAATGCATTTGCGCATCATTCATTCATTCATTGGTCGTTCAATCTTAAGACTGATTGACTGCAGACCTCCATCCTTCCCTGTCCAATGCTAGTTCCCTTACCTCCTTGTGTCTCTTCCTATGTACTTCCCTCTTCACTTGGTCCAAGAATTTATTCCTGTGTCTTTTCCTCTGGGGACTTTTCCCTCTATTTTGCCTTTAATGAGGTTTTTCACAAAAATTGTGTCTCAGGGTGTGTCCAATCCATCTTGTTCTATTTTTCTCTATGGTGTTCCATATGATCCTTTCCTCTTCCACTCTTATGTGCACTTCATCAATTCTATTTTGTCCGTTCAGCATTTGCGCATGCATTCTTGAAATTCATCCCTTTGTACAACGCAAAAGACGACGATAGTTTTTTAACCAACACGAGTCAACTTTGAAGTGCCGTGTCGGTGAATTTCGCCCTCCACAGAATCAAAAGTAAATTACTTTACCCACACCCAGAAGGAATGACGAGATAAGTACGTGGAAACATGTGAATCTTCACATCACATTGTCATATGATTGAATACTATCAGTGAGCTAACTTATTCAAATTGGCCAATACAGGCAGTAGGTTGCCTTTCGTCATTGTATAGCAATGTGCCATTTCGGTAAGAGCTAAAAGAAATACTTAGACGATCCATAGGGGCGAAGGAAAGAGAAAGAAAGATGTCAAAGAAGAGAAAAAATACAAAAGGGAACTGAGGGAAAGAAGAGTTGGGTGCGGTGGCGGGTGCTCGAAAACCATTTTTGATCGATATTTCCCGCAGCTGCCGCGCGGGAGCTAGGGCGCTGAGTGAGAGCAGAAGTTGAGAGGAGGTGCGAAAAAGAGAAGCCAAGGAAGAGGGAGTGTGGGGTGGTGACAAACTGGGGTCCGCTCCACAGCCCGTATGCTGCACTGCGCAGACAACGGGGAAATAAATCGGAGATTGCTGTTGTCAAGTAAAAAAACAATAGAATATGCATATTTGGACTAAGCATGCGATAATAGAGATATTAAGGCTTGTACATGCGTTATAAATTAATAAACACCAACTCTTTTGAGGTGGAGGTAAGATTAATCTCCAATTCTGGAGGCTACTTAAAGGTTAAAGTTTGTCAACCAGAGTCAACTTCGTTTTATCGCGTTCTCTATAACAAACGTTCGTCGAATTAGTTTCTAGTCTGTAAATCATAGCTGAGGCTCAGCAAATATCCATTTCACTAATGTTTAAAATTGCATATTTTTTATCTGATTACTTTAAGACTGTTTAAGATGTAAAAATTCCGCGTGACTCTACCATCTTAAGAATGCAGATTATGGAACCATATTATTTCAATTTGGGCCACTCAAACTGACCCTTAGTGGAGCCTCAGGTATTTTAGGAAAAACTTAGGCACTAAATAACTTATAAAGCAACATCTTAAGACTCAGTTGTTAACAATGTGTTCCTGTATAACACACACTTGATTATATATTGTGACCCCCACCTCACTGGCTTAAAGGGAAGAACTGACCCGGGGAAGAAGACACAGATAAAACGAGAAATACTAATGTCAATTGGGACTACCGCCGGCTGAGCTAGAAGTTGAAGGACATAGTCAAAAAATAATAGCATACACACGATTGGGGAAGTTGCTTTCAAGCAGAAAATATATTATTAAAATGGCAAAAAATACAGTACTTATCCACACTCGTAGACATTCTTACTGCACAAAATAAAGACGACCAAAAATCATTTTTCACACACTTCCTTAATGTCAGCTTTCAAAACAAAAGGAAGGAAAAGAAACGAGCCCTCCTCCTTTCGATGCACGTCCTATAATATCCTGGCAATTCGTCAGCGCCATCAGTGTCCAGCTAATCAGACAAAACGAATGAGGGGAGCAGAAGCAGACGAAAACAAACAAGCGACGTGCGGACTCCGCTTTACGACGCCACATTATATTAATTCAGAAATAGTGATTACAATGTACAATTTTTAACCAAAATGTTAACTCTGACACACCTACATGGTGATAATTCTTAAAAAGGTATCAAAATGATTAATAAAATTTGAGTAATGAAATCTGATGAATGAAATAAAAGAATTAAAAATTAATTAGAAAACCATCTGTGCTCCGTTCGTTTATAGTTACATAAACAAGGAGGATAATAGAACAGGGTCATAGACTAGAGCCCAATAGTTTCGGTGATGGTGTTCACCCACCAAAGACATCCAAAAGGTGTGACTTTAAAATATCGAACCTGGATACTTCGATATTTTTTCTCGTTACAGCCTTGTCCGATGGAGGGGGATGAGGAAGCGGGTAGTTTTTCCCTGGGGATGCTGGGAAAGATGTGGTAGGGGCGTGGCGAACGAATGGAGAGGTGGAAAAGCGGGGCGAATCAGGAAGGGTGGGATACGACGCGGAAATATAGTGGTGGGAGAAAGAAGATTGTGAAATACCCTGGGGACCCCATTCTAGAAGGTTGCTGTGAGGTCAGAGGCCACCAGCTTTGTTCTTAACTGCCACAATATTAGAGAAAAACCCTAGACAGTTGGTGGAGCACAAAGAGGCATGACTATTCATGAAAGTAAGCGAAACTTTCCAGGTTCAGCAGAGTATACGCCACTTAGTATTTTGACAGGAAAACCTGGATATATCAGAAAAAGCATAGAAGTAGTCTCAATGTAATATAAATGGAGTATCCAAGAAGTTTTAATGGCAGAAATAGGATGTATAAGTTATCAATGTCACCTTCTTACAACTACCTGTCTTAAGTACGTGTAGCTTTATAAATAATGCGTTTTCCATGCCTAAATTATTATAATAAATTACCCAATATTTCAGTCCAAAGTGATGACAAAACGGCCTTAAGAGAGGCGTACGGAGATGGCTGGAGCGTTCACAAGTGCCATCAAATATTACTGCGAACTGAACAATCGCTGGAAGTTATTTACCCCAATAACGAACGCATCCATGAGTCACTTTTATTTTCATCACTGAACAGTTCTGAGATGCTCAATTCTTAACTTAGTAACTTTAATATTAATTTTTCAATCATCGTTCATTTTTTCTTCAAGTATTTTATGGACTACAAGAATACTATGCACCCTGAATGTCATCGTGAAGAAAGAAACACTATGTACCTGTTATTAATTACATATTGAATGATCATCACATCATTCTAGGCCCATGTTGTGGTTCTCAAGTTCAAAAGAGGACTATCATTGTATTACCGCAAAAACAAAAAAAAACTCTTTTAGGGTCTAAATCTGAAAAATGTTTTAAAATGAAAAAAAAAATTAAAATAAAATGCAATGCAGAATTAAAATCTGTCTTTTATTCACTCGAAACTCGTAATATTAAGACTAAATCTTGAGTGAAAGTAGCCTAGGGAGCCAAAAATATAACTGTATGCACCTAATTCAATGCCTTCGTTATAGTAGCAAAATTATTTTTAGGTAAGGTTTCACATATGGGCCTTTATAATAGAATATATTTATGATACTCGGTCCTAATACACATTTTTGCCATATTTTAGCTCGTGTAAGAGTTGGGAAGTTTTGTTTGGAAGGTGGTGTTAAAGAATACCTACACTCTCAATTTAACAGATATTAAACTATGTATTATTCCTATCAATTCCTACCTTAGAATAATCAGCTAAATTGAAGATAGGGCACAAAATAAATTTCATCCCAAATAATAAAGACAGTTTCATAACCACGCCCCATAACCACGCCAACAATTTCGAGAAAGTATTGTGAGAAGGACAATTATCTGCATAACATGTCGTCAGAATAGAATATTTAAGTTTTTTATTGCCAAGTAATAGGCTACTCTTCCTATACTCTCTAAAAACTCTGTCCTTCATTGTAATGCATTTATACTGTGTCAAACTACTTACTACAAAAGGGGTAAGTAACCTCATGGTACCATATCAAATGTGAATAAACTTCGAAGTTCAATTTTTTCCATCCAAGCCATTTTTCCAATTCCTATGCCTCAGTAAACATGCTCATTCATGCCTATGGTGCCCAAGTATTTCTTCAGTTGAGTTAATAATTTTACTAAGGTTCAATGCATTTTCATATTAAATGTGACTCAAGGGAAATACTACTTAGCGAAAAATAGCACATTGCGTACAGCCATTGGGTTAAAATCATCCCTTGCTATTGCATTACTGAGGGGCGATTCCAAACAGTAGTGAATCGAGCCAATACGGGATAAATGAGTGATGCCACTCCTCGGAGCGCATCAGTTGACAGCAATGAGAAACGTTTCCTTAATCTCCACAAAAAAATATCTAGTCCAACTCCGCAGTATTTTAAAAGTTCCGTAGTCCGAGTTGTCAAGCCACCCACTGCTCAGTACCATGAGTATTTGCGAGAGCTATTCACCAAAATCCCACGACACTTCTGTTCTATTCAAAAGACCAGTAGTGCCCTCGTAAAGTGTACTTTCACCTCCTTAGTTGTGAGAGAAGATCGGCAGGAGGAGGGAGAGGGAGAGGCGATGGAAATTGGATAGACGCGAACCCCATCCACAAGTCATTCGAGAGTTGCCTGCTTTGGTTCAGTCGGCTGGTCTCAGGGCTTTCCAACACCACCGCATCTGCATGCATTCTAGGGCCGTTCTTAAGGTCGGAAGGGTTTCTTGGGTCCCGAAGGATATAAAAAGGAACTCTTACTTTCATTCCATTCATTTCCCATCTATTCTTGAATATACTTTCTCCGCAGAATACTCTCGGGAGAGGCCAAAGGTGGCACGTGAGGGAGTCCACAACAATGTAGTTCAAAAAAAAAGAAGACAACCAAATGCGCGGCAGAGAGTTCTTTTGTCAAGCGTTAAATAAAGTGCCCGTCCCGAAACCTAATATAAGAAAATAAGAATATGGGACCCTAGAACAGAGTACTAGTAGGCTATAGAGAGTAGGATAGCTTCATAAAGTATTTCCCCGTTACTAATTTTCTGGGCCATGAACTGAGACCATATCTGTAGCAGAGAATTACAGCCATGTAGAATGTTACTGAAAAGAAAAAGTAGTGTATATTAATAATTGATACTGGCTGAACACACTAATGTTGCAAGAAAGTCTGGCATATGCAGGGGAAGTGTGATGAGGCGCTTAGAAACTATAAATTGTTAAATACAGGTACGAAATTTAAAAAAAAACTATGTACCACTTTATTTTTTAAAAATGATATGACAACTAAAAACCATGCTCTTTTTGCACCTTCAAACGAAATGTGATTACTAAGCATAAATACAGTACTTCTCACTTCATCGCTTCTCAGTGGAAGAGACTATTCCCGGGCGAACACCGGAGCACACAGGAGCAGGGTAGTTTCCACGTTTTAACATTGTTGTTCCCAAGATAATAATCAGATATCAAAATAATAATATTTACATGGAAATGTAACTCCTTATTTAAATATAATGAGTAAAAATCATGTGTTAGAATGACTTGGCAACGGTGGTAAGTGCAACATTGCTCAATTACTGCGTTCACTTGTTTTCCTGCTCTCGTGTTGGCGTGTGTTTGAGTTTGTTAGTGACTGCTTTCCAGTAAATCGTTAATATTATACATATATATTTGTATAATACATTACTGTATTTATGTACTCATTTATATAAATACCCGTGAGTATTATAACATATCTTCAGCTAACTTTCGTTTCCTTGGAAGCGAACAATTTCCTGCCTTGCCGAGGGAACCCGGACAACATTACCGGAACAACGACAATTTCTAATACTTTTTTGTCATTGCAATAAATTTAGCGTCAATGCACAAAAAATCCAGCTCTACAAATTTCATTGTAAATTCCCGTCTGCTCGAAAATCACTCGTTTCGTCACGGCACAGCCGCACAGCGTTGCCGATGTGGAATCAACCTGCAGCGCCACATGTTAGTACCTAACTACGTGATTTCTGCTATTTTTGTTGCAAAAATATGTTAATATCATTTAAACCAACGTGGTAAGGGTATATTTTTTAAATATTATCATGATTCTTATACTGTGGCGCACCTTATATCAGTTTTTTGTCAAAACGACATTTATATTCGAATAGTAATCTGCATTTCTTCTACTGATAGGCAAGCATTGCCATAAGATCCTATAGAAATTCTCTCATTTTTAAATGCGATTTCCGAGAAATATAACGTAGAAAGCCTAAATTTTTTCAACGGCAATCGATAGAGTGCAATAAGAAGGGCTTATTTTGAAACTCATGAAAATGACATTTACTTCGTTTCTCGGTGGAACCTCCTTAAGCAGTGTGTGGAAAAGATACCTTTCCCAAAATATTGGTGTGACAAACAACCATTAAACCATCTTCTGGTTTTATATTTGAATTTTGAAATATTGGGTTTTAATTATATTTTTTAATCCGTGACAACAATGGTCAGTTTTCCAACGGTCCGACAAGAATAAATTGATACATCTTTTTCAGTCTCCTGACGACGTTACCAGCAGGAGAAACGAAACTATGAGCCGTTAAAGTTAATCACGCAGCAGTATACCCGAAAATGGTTGATACTAGTGCATCTAATCGCTGCGAAAATCTAAAAACAAAAAAATCCGTAGTATTCTTTTTTTAAGCATCTCCATTCTTAGATTAAGGTGGTTCAGGCTTGGCTATGTGAATCAAAACAAATGATAAGCTAAACATTTGTATATATTCATTCTAAAATCCTTTTTTGGCTGATAAAATGAGTGACTAATTTGAATATCAAAACTTTGATAAAAAATATGCAAATTATTCCGCGAATATCTGTTAATGACCACATTTGTCCAACCACAGGAGCCGACTGCAGCGCCGATGGAACTACCACATTTTGACTTCAACTACGTCAGGCTTATAAAGCTTATAAAGCAGGCTTATATGGTCTAATAAATGTATATAAATAATTTGAATAACAATATTTAACAGTGTATATTAAAAGAAATTTCGGCTAAAACATGGACGATAATATACCTATGTTGGTTCGCAGGTTTCCTCGGAGCTGGAATGTAAAGCGAAACTGTTGTCCGACAACTGACGCAGATGAAATCCCGGAAAACATGGAGAGATCTACGATAATATACCTATATTTTATTTTCATGCCATTTTCCAGAACTTCTCGCTTCTTATAAGCAGTTCTAATTAAAACCTTAAATGAGTTTTCTAGTTCAAATTTACGTCTTTCTTCTGCAACATGAGCAATATTCGTTATATCAAATGTAAAAATTTTCACTTTAAAGGCTGAATCACAGTAAAACTGGCCCGGGGACCCAATTTTAGTGTAATCTTGGTTAATCAATCGAACTTCAAAGAGTATATATTAAAGTTATCAGAAAATTTGAAATAAGTGATCCTTAGGTCAGAGCTGCCTTAAACTAATTGAACCTCTAAGGACAAACATAGGCCTCGAGGCCCCTCCTTCAAATTTACCACGGAATTTGATTTCTTTTCTTTGGTGCTAATTTCTGTTCTCATCTGAGTGCCGAGTAAAAAGGTCTATAGGAGACAAATACAAGATGTAACAGTTTAAAATGTAAGTATATTGAACTATTTTTCATGTTACAAAAGACACAGAGAAAACCATATTATTCCAACTACATTAATTTACCAGAAATAGTCTACAAACGAAAGCTGAGCGCTTCGTTAAAAAAAGCTTCTACGAGCGGTTATGAAGTGATTCTCAGCTTTCAGAGGGAGTAAGTTGGGAGCCGCTAGAAAATCAAAGGCTACACGCTGGGCTTAGTTTGCTTGAGAAATTAAAAACAGGTGTTTTAGAGGGTGACACATAGTAGGTATACTACTTGACGCCACACTATATATTTAGATCCGGCAGAGGCTATAAGAGAGACACATTTTCGAACAATAATAAGGAATATAATTACAGATAGGCAAACAAATTCGTTTTTCGCCTCCCTGCTCTGCCTACCACTCATATTTAGTTCCCGTAATCCTCTTAAAAACCAAGGAATATAATTATGCGCGCTCCAGAAGTGATTTTCAAGCAAACGTCGGGAGAGGTCGTTCCCACTCTTCACCCACGCGAAGTGATGGGCTCCTCCACCAGCGAGTCTATATTCATATGCCGCGAGACCTTGCCCCGAGGTAATCCGTGCGAGTAAGTAGGTGAGGGGGAAACCTCCACAGAGTTCAGACGACTCTTCGTCGTAGGGAATCACGTCCATTCAATCCGCCATCACTCATGCATTCCGAACCCGGCGTGAGATTAATTCTGAGCGACTCGTTTGTCTTCGAGCAGAAACTGGATCCGTTTTCCGCGCAATAAATTTTTAACTGCGTATCAAAGTCGTCGCTTGATGACGAAACCACTCAATAACTCTCATGTAAAATGTCGGAAATTTAATTTCAACGCACTTTATCTCCAAACACAGGGGTTCGTTGATTGATATCGTTGATTCGATTGATTTTAATTCGACAAAGATCGTTATATTGATGACAACGGCTATAAATTCACATCCGTGGACACTGATGGACTTCCTTTAAACTCGACACAATGTCATATGACACCTGTGTGACAATAGTGCTGTATAAAATGCCATTTTGATGAACTTGTATCTCGACAAAAATACAATCCTTAAGAGAAATTTTATCTGTTCGGTCATCAAATATAAAAACAGTTTCCGTCACTTTAACTCTTGATAAAATATTACAGTACTTCTTTTCAATTTTGGACAAAGAACTCTTCAAAAGGTAGAAACTGTCATTACATTAGGCCAAGGTAATTATCTAGCGCATATTCTAATTAGAGATGTCAGGTTATACACGTTTTTCTTATCCTGGCATAATTAATTCCATGGAAATGTGATATTCAAAAATGATCTGCAGCGCACTCATGAATTTTTGTAAAGTCAACAAAAATTAGCAATTTTTATTAGAAGAGTTAGCAAGGGAGTTAAAAATATGAAGTTGAGATACTATGTTAAGTATTTATTACTATGTTAGTAGAAAGGTTATACGAAGATAAAGTAATGCTAATACCTATGTTTAAATCCACAGAGATTTTAGTTTTTAAAAAATCCCGGTGTGGGTATTTCTACTGAGGAAGTTTTGAATTATAAACACACACACTGTGACTAAACTCCACTGCTTATACTTCCCTAGATATAAAGGATAAGCGTTTGAATCCCGCTGTGTGCCTTTCTCATGGACCCATCACCCTCATACCTCTCTTCCCAGAATACGTCTAACTCCTTCCTAGTCATACCACTCCTCTCCACCTTTCTTTTTGAATAAGTGTTCCAATGGCTATGATTTTAAAGCTGCAGTTTTATGGTTCTGCAGTTCTTTTTGAATAAGTATTCAACGAGCTAAGATTTTATGGCTGCTGCTGAAGATGATGCAGTAGCGTTGTAACTAGATGTATTAATAAAAAACTCCTAGGTTTTAAATATAGCTGGTATTGTCATTAGTTATTCAATAATGGACTTCCACGAGGTTACGCCGGAAAGGATTGAATTCATTACACCAAGACTGTTCGTCAATATCATAGTAATAAGCAAAAAATATATAGGAGAAAAGTATTTGTTCACTTTGTCATAACATACGCTCACCAATAGTTTCACGGTGAGAAAATATGTATAATGTAGATAGAAAAAAAAGAGTTCAGTTAGTCAAAATCTCACGCGCTATTCATAGTTGTCCAAATATGTGATATTAAATCATCGCAGATCTCCATACCTTGGAATCAAAGTGTCCTTTCAAATTTGAGTGCTTTACCTTCAATGCTTGATTTTAGGCACAATTTTTCTTCAGTGCTTTACAGTGCATCTTCAAGCCAATCTGTCAAACTGGTGTATCTTTTTGTGGCGATTAGGTGAGTATGTAGGACCAGGGTATTAAACCATTGCCTCACACGGATGTATTCTACCAAAGGGCTTACTTAATCATTTAGTTATTTTTAATAAAATAGTCAACACACAGCAACATTGCCATTAAAAATTTACATGTAACAAACATAAAAAGATATATTTTTAAGTGGAAAAAACAAAAAAAACAAAACTTCTATGACCTTGAGATGGCGTTTATGTTTGTTTCTCTATAGGTTCACTGTTTAATGAAGGAAAGGTATGTTGTGGCCAAGTTGGTGAAGTTATTTGGCAATAGCAAAAAAGCTTATATATCAGTAGTAAGTGAATTTATGAAGTGAAAGAGAGACGGAAGAAAATCGAACGTTTAATTAGTGATATTCCTCGATTTGGGATGTGCAGTAATGAGCTCTGGTAGGCCGCGAAAGCTCTCTAATATTTATAAATGAGTCAAGTTCAGGACTGTCAATATAAGAATTTAGTGTATTGTAAATGAGTTTTAAGTCGGATTTAAGTCTGTGATGGGAGAGACTATAAAAGGAGGGAGAAGATATTATATCGTCCCTGGATGCATTGCAGAGATTTGGAATTATATATTTCGCTACTTTAGCGAAGAAAGTTGTGATACTGCTTAGAGCGTCAAGATTTGCGGCTGCCTACATGCACCATATTGGTGAGCAATAAGTGAGTATCGAAAGACAATGGGTGGGAAAAAAGTCTATAGGGCTCGAGTACATGAGATATCTGTGAAGCGGTATTGAGGACCTAAAAGAGACATGGCCCTCAATTTAATTGTCTGTGTATGGTCACTGACCTGAAGCTTGTGGTCAACAAAAATGCCCAACCCTTTAATGGAAGACAAGCAACTTAGTGGCATTGAATTAATGGGGTAGTAGACCTATAGGGTTAATAGCGAAGGCATACTTTTTTCTAATGTGAAATGTCGAAGCCTAAAGGCCTTGGATCAAAATGGGCAGTCTATCTACTCACTACCCAAAGAACTGGGTAAGGATGTATAAGGTACTAACATGGGACTTTCTATATATCCTTCAAAACTCATTTCTTGTAACATTATAGTATCTTAGCAGACGCCGTAAGCCTTAGGTTACTCAGACTTTTAGGAATGGTCTAATAACTTAACCGTTTACGGCACGTATTTTTGAAACATGATCCACCTTCTTTTTCAATTTACTATTTTCTTAATACTATTGCAATTTAATATCATTTCTCTATTTGCTTTCGAGTATTATTTTTTAGCATAGGTCCTTTAATTGCAGAAGCTTCGCTAAACTTCAACGAATCAGCCGATATCTCGTGGAGATTGGTTACAGATATCCAGATCTCAAAAAAATAACTCAATATTGCATCATGTTACATTTTCACACAATTGTGTGGAAATATAACTAAGCTCTTTTTTGGAAACACTATATCTTCCAAAAATTTACTTTTTTTTTAACGATATATTCTTGGTTGTCTACCAACATGTATATGATATCGATAACATCGAAATGAAGACCTTTCAACGTCATTCCTGGCATCTTTCTCTCTACGTCAAGAGATGTTGCACGCAGAAGACGGAGTCACATGTAATGCAGCATGTTCGTAACTAACACTCAGCAATTAGGTGGAGATTCTATTGGATCAAGATCTCATCTTACTTACTTACAAAAGCAATCTTTATCTTAGAATAATTACTCCTCCTCCAAAAATACTGCAAACTTAAATATCCTATGTCAAAACTTATTATTCTGAATTGTGAACAGATAAAACCAACGGTTCACATGTTGCAAGACGTACACATTCGCAGCATATCAATCTTATACTAGTCCATCGTTTTAATAAGCACTTATAGGTTTACGTAGCGCAATCAACAACAGGGCTCTATTTCTTTTAAAATGCTATAACTAATAATACGTCAAAATGTTAATCTTCAATGCATCATATTTTTCGGAAATAGTTTGGGATCTATTAAAACGACGGTAATCCACAGCTATTTCTTACAGGCGGAAAAACGTTTTATTGTAAGTGAATGTGATCTGGAGGATAAAAACATTTTGTGTCCCAACAAGTAATTCTTTCCTTGTAACGTTTCTTAGGTTTCAATCGAGAAAAATATTTTTGAAGGGTCCAAAGCTCTAAAAAATATGGTATCTCTACATAATTATCTAAGACTTCGGTACCTAGGCTGGCTGCGGGTCAAAGCAAACTCGTGTCGTTTGTCACTCCAAGATGATCTCGCGAACGTGAACCTTATTAGTATGACTATTTATATGACGCGTAAAATCGATATTCATTCATAGAGAGTTTGAATATTCCCGGTTTCCATTGACTATCTCATTGTTTTCAAGTTGTCGAAGGAAAAGCGATTTTAATTAGTTCCCGTGTACGCCGCAATCAGACGCCAATCAATATTGCGTTAATTTTTACCGCCAATGTACATAAAACCATTCATATTGTGAAAATTTAACTGAATTTCAGGTTCTATTTCTCAAGAATAAATCATATACAAGCAATCGATGCAATCCCCCGCAACAGCCAATTACTAAGACATTGAATAGGTCGGGGTGAGCTTTGACCACACTGACGGCGTGAATGTGCTCCCCTTAAGAGGTGTAAGTAGGATCTCCCCTGAGTCGGTGACAAGCCGAGCTGGTTGTGACCAAAGTGTAAGCGACTATCACAAATACTGAATAACCGAATGAATGGCCAACCAGAGAGAGTGAAGGTTGTTTCCAATTTGGGAGCATCTATCCGATTTAAAAGGAGGTTGTCACTTCGTTTGAATGGGAAGACTGACAGCCTATCCGATGTTGTGAGTGACGGGTAATTGTGTGTCGCGCTCGGCTTCTCCCAGTGGAGTTACGGAGCGGGGAGATTACCGGGTTTGATTTAGCACACTAGGCAGTTGTTTGGTATTCAATAAATAATCTCTCACACTTTCCAATACTTCGACAAAAACGGCGGGATGCAACTATCATAATAAGTAAAGCAACACTTGGATTGGAGTTCAAGAAATCCAACCTGAACTACCTCTTCCGTCTTAATACCACTTACCTTACGTCTTAATACCATTTCTGCAAACGAAACCATTTCGTCAACATTCTAGAGGGTTTCATCAGGTTCTAGTGTTCAGGAGAATTGTCTGCCGCTACATACAGAGCTCTGATCCGTTAAATGTCCGTTGGAATCTAATACGGAGCGCTCTGATTGGCTGATGAATCGGATGAACTTGGATTATTGAAAATCCGTTTTAAAATAGAGGAGAGCGGATAGCCAATTTCCCTATTGAAGTTCGCTGTTCATTAGGACCTGATTAAACTGGAATTCCGGCGAAACGGTCTCGTCCATAAAATTGGTGCAAAGTGAGTAGACCCCAAAAAAAAAAAAAGATTTTTTAATATATTCTTGATTCTTGAGTTACAGCCAATGTTTCGCCAAATATATTGGCATCCTCAGGGCTGGCGATATTCTCTGTAGAATTGGCATTACTCTTATCCTGTGTTCTTACCGTTGTTTTAAATGTTTAGCAATCAATTATATATTATATATTATTAATTTAATTAGCAATTAAAATTATATAGTATGATTCACCACCATATCGTGGCAAGCATTTTAGAAGATAGTATGGATCTCTCAGCTATAACAGAGCATCGCGCCATTAAGAACTTTTTGCTGATAAGGTCTAGCCCTTTAGTACTATTCGGACTCTAACTTGGTTGAGTGATATATGCCGACGGATTGTTATATAGCAATACATATCACCGGCTCAGTACAGTCGTTTTCTTAATATTCATACATAGACTAAAGGAGCATTAAATAACTTTGGACAATAATGGTTATCTATAGCAAAGAAGCATAACCTTCATTTATTAATATTATTATAATTAAAAGGTTACAAGTAGGCTATTGGCCTAGTGGTAACATTTAAAGTAACCGAGTAAAAAGAATAAGCCCTGATAGACTTCTACATCTTTAACCTATTTTTAAAAATAATTAATTTTTTTGAGAAGGGCTCAAATACTTTTGTTGGTAGGTCGTTCAAGTCCCATATGGTCCTATTCAAGAAAGAGAACTTTTTTACATTTGTCCTTCATTGACACTTTATCTTGATCTGGTGATCATTTTTCTCCACTAAGCTTGGCTTTATTATGTCCTTCCTGAATTCATCCCATACTTTTCCTCACTTACTATTTTGTACATCCCACATAGCCTGCTCATTTTCCTCCTAACCTGTAAACTCTCCCATCCCAGTACTCTAAGCATTTTTGTATCACTCTCTGTTTTATTGTGTTTCCCTAGCACATACCAAGCCGCTTTTCTTTGCACCTTCTCCAATTTTCTCTCTCCTTTCTTGTGTGGGTCCCATATCTATCTCTATTCCATATCTATCAATCTTTAGCATTAGTCGAACCAGGGTTTCATAGGCCTTCTCTTTAGTGGTCGTGCTGCTACCTTTCAGGTTTTTTATTACCCAAGGTAACATTTTAAAAGCTATTTTAACAATGTGTTTCACGCTTGAGCACCATCATAAATTCTTAGTTAAATCGAAACCTAAGTATTTACAGTTGTACGATTTATTCAACTGCTGATTTGATGTCATATGAGGTTATGACAAAATGCAAAAACATCCGTGATAAGCGATGTGCCGTGAGTCATGAGCTCTCGACAGCTCTATTTGAAAGCTCTATTGGCAGGAAATGACCTTTTTCCGCAAGGGGGTGAAATAAGGGAGAGAAAGAAATGGCAGAAATGAAACAGAGCGCAGTAGCAGAGGGGGGAAAAGCGTTAAAGGTTTTCCCGAAGTAGCGGTTGTCGGAGCAAAAGAGAGCAGCGAAAAGTGATGAGAGCAGGAGGGCAAACGGAGGGAAAGACGGGACACGTCAGGGAAATCGAAATATTGGAAGCGACGGATGCCGCCCGTGGAAGCTGTTGGAGGTGAATTGGCGAGAGGAGAGACTGAGAAGAATGCGAGAGACTGAACGGGGTGGAAAAGGAGAAAATGAGAGGAAGAAGAAGGAAAATAGAGAACAAAGCATTGCAAAAATGTGCCACTTTAAAGACATGTCACATAGTGTTTCATAATCCAAACCAGACAGGATAAAACACAAAAATTGGACCATTCAATAATGCTTAAATACTATATAAATAACTGAATAGGTGATGAAAGTTTTGTAACCCGCGCTACTTGTTTGACCTATCATTTCTGCACCCGAAGATCAGGATCTATCCATGCTGTCTACACATTAATTATAGACTACAAATAAAATAACAAGGTTAAGAAAATCTCAAGCTTACATTTGTTTCAAAGAAAATTCGAGTTCACATTTCTCCGGAACATTTTTGAATAACTTGGTATTGAACTCAATGAGTCACGCCAAGTCTCCTACTTTGACACGATATTAAAATAATTTTAAAACAGTAAAACACGAAGAAGAGGTATAACAAAGAGAGATATGAGATCAGGAATGAAGGAATAAGGGATAAAATACAAAATAATTATTATATGTTGCTCATATTATTCAATAGTAACTACCAAGAATGACACACAACAATTATTCAACGAGTTCAGGAAATTTCAGTAAAATCTATGACTTGAAGTTTTCCGTTCAAACAAGGGGGGCATGGTGAATTCCTAAAAACCTTATAAGGTATAAATTGATTTTCTATTATAAAACAAAAGAATTATTCTTGATACTATGTTCCTAGGATTAATGGCATAAAGCTCCAAGCTGCCACAAACAGAAATCAAGAAGCTAATTACGAATGGATCGGAATGGCTGCTTTCCTAATTTTTTCAATGCAGCTCAATAAATCAACTAAAATTAAAGGTATATGTACACAAGTCAATAACAATACCAATATAAGGAAGAAACTAGAATTTATACGAAATGTACCCAAGAAAATCTGTAGGACGTGGGAATAAAAGGATTGCTAGGAGTACTGAGGGATTGTGCAAATTACACTTTTAACATACATATTTTTAGTAGATAGAGCCAATCACCAATTGGAAAGCTTTACACGAAAGAGAATGGAATGCGCATTTAAGCGAAGTACTGGAAGAGTGAATTGCAAGTCAATCAGAAGATGGAGTAGAGCAGGCAATAATATGATGAGGATGAAGGTAAGGTTAGATGTGTACACAAATACCTCGGCAGATAACAAGCCTCAAGAATATAATAAAGAAGAAGAGGCTCTTAAAAAAATTGCATTATTCAACGGTTGAACTTGGATAGATGCACCACCTGCTGTGTGTTTTTTTTAAAGAGAGTAGCTATAAAAATTCTTCGTGATTGGTGAAACTGGGAGATAATTACAATCCACATTCAACGTATAGGCATTGTTTGATCAAGACGCATCCCCGTACCGGGCCCTTTGAATGTCAAATGCTTAAACACTTTCACCGATGATTCTCGATAATACAAAATACTTGAGAACAGAAGTGCCACACTAGCTACCATTAGCACGACGTAATTGCAAAGCGGATAGCGATCAGGCCATTATTCCGAGTCAAAGGTTGAACTCACAGTAAAACTATCACATTAGTATTAAGTCACAGAAAGCCAGCGTAACACATTGCATTGATGCCGTTTACCAAACCGCACAGTCAAACTTTAATGTATTGAGCAAACAGATAGGTTTATGGGTCACCATAATTACTCAATTCACTGCATTTGGATAACAAACTAACAAAAAACTTCGATAAATCAGCTGGAAAGGCTAAGGTTATGTGGAAAAGTAAACAAGTATTCCCACATATTCAATGAAATATTTTAACTGCTTTCTGCACAAAATAATTAATGCGTAACCCAAAACAGACCAGCCAAATATATAGGAGTGAGAAAACATTCTCATATATTCGACCAATTAAATGGAGCGGATGTGTCTAGCATTTCCAAAGGTACCGTTTACTACAGGCAAAAGGGTACTGAGTCCTCAAATACTTGGATTAATTTCTGTACCATCATCTGACATGTATGAATGTATGCATTGTACAACTTTTTTATTCATTAGTGGACAGCAGAACAACGCAATTACCCGTTAATTATATTAAAATACCTCATAGCTTATAAATTACAGTGTATTCATGGTCAATTCTGAGTTACCGCATATTTATTTATAACGACTTTTTAATAGACGTTTCCCTGGTTATATCTTCATGCCATTTTAGAAATGAATGGAGGTTCAAGGAGCTGAACCGCACCCATACTTTCATTAATCAACGTGTATCGTATATAATGGACCCTGGTCATAGAGATTCAACTAAAAATAATAATTAAATACAAAGAAAAGCTGCACGCTTAGTTAAAAACTGCAACGAGAGAACATATAGTATCTCACAACTTTTAGAGGGATTAAGGTGGGAGCCTCTGGAGACTCGGAGGCTACTCACTGACTGCTAATAATACCAATAAAAACTGAGCTCCACCAAGTACACTCCCATAATACACGTCACCATTTCACCTCCCAAAACCTTCCATCTTTACACGGCTGGTGACCTAACACCCCCTACCTCACGCCCATGTGGCGGCTCGCAGGGTAGTATGTAAATGTAGCTTTCCTAGCCCAGTTACTAATCCGAGACTGATTCTCCGGGGAAATCGAGACCTAAATTCCACGCACAGTATATCAAGTACAAGACAGTCCTTTTCGAAAGGATGCCCTGGTGAAAGTTTTAAACGAGTATACATTTCTCCTTAGTGAGCTACATTGGTCTAAGTAGAATGTTAGACCTATACACCTGCCCAGTCGCATACAGTGTAAGAAAATAAGAGTTTTGGCATCACAGAGAAAATGGATGGACAGCATTTGTAGGCGAGCAGTAAACTGGAAAACAACGATAATTTATCTACATCTACGAAATACCTCGCGAGCCAACTATATGGCGTGTAGCTCGGGGTGATTCCACAACAGACATGCTACTCACATCAGAACCGCGCTCTTTCCCTCAGCCGCTAGGCGTAGGTCAAAAGCAGTCTGAAACCAATGTGCGGTAAGACCAGAAACCAGTGTGGAGTGTCCTGCGTAGACAAACATGCTACCATGTAGTACTCTATTTATGATACAACTTCTGCTTTGTGTAATTAATGTGACTGATTTTTGTCGGAAATTTTATGCGGGGTTAGTTGTAATTATCTATATTAAGACATTTATCACAAGTGCAGAACCTGCTTTACCTAGTGAGGATCGAATTATCATAGAACTGATACATTACAGTTATTATGGCCCGTTATTGTACATGAAATCAATGTTTCGAGAATTGCAGCTTGATCTAGCAAAATATATTGAACGTCCAGCAACAAATAGTCTAAATCCCGCTTGTGCAAATGATTTCATCTATATTTTCCCCTTCAACCAGATGCAGGTTTCCACCTTTATTCATCAACAACACTGAGATTATAGTAAATATTGAAATGCTTAAAAGATAAGTAATGCACTTCAGCAACATATTTGCGATGAAGGTTTGTGATTTATTTTAAAGTGAAAACAAATATCAAATCAGCTGAACAGCATTCTGGTAATTCGCGTTTTCAAAAATGTCTTTGGACTGCCCGCCAGAATAATTGCTTTGAATATGGTGACTTTGATGGTATGTCTAATGGACAAAGAGGAAGTTTAAAACTCTGATTTACAACCATAAGAAAAAATTGAAAAATCAAAGCAACACCTCATTTTTACAAGAATGCGGCTACTTCAGAAACTCATAAATGTCAATTTCGAATTAAATTCGTTAAAAAGTTGTTCACTGATTTTTCTTAGTAGCTAGATAATTAAATGTAGGAAACAGGCTAATTTTTAAACGGGAAGTAAGGGGCAAGCCATATCGCGATTCATACCAGTGCGCAGGTACAAGATACAATCACTTGTGATAGCCAGAACACATTCGATTTTTATAACAAAAAAAAACAAATTGTTCGCATATTTTACTTCATCGTTTAATAGAGACTTAAACGTAATTAAGATAATCAATTGTTTTGAGATAGAAGTTGGGATATTCAACCAAATAATCATATAGCTATTAATTTTTTTCATCTTCCATGCTTCTTATAATTCTTCTAAGTAATTATGCAAATATTCGAGCATAGCAAACATGTTTCCCGTTACAAAGCATGACAAAGAAAGTGATGATAAAAGTATAAATTTTAAGGATACATGAATGCAATATAAACGACATTCATTAATTTCCAATGCAGTTACCCGCGTCAAACTGTTTGCAGGATTTGCTTCATTCTTGCCGTCAGTCATTGTTTGTTGCGAATATGCTCCTCGTCATATGTTGTCGTACTTAGCCAGGCCCACCAACTCTGGCTCCCTTGCCCCTATAGTTATGTGTTTATATATTTATTCCATTGTACCCTATTGCTGTCGTAATAAAATAAAATATTAGTGCCAAGTCTTAAGGCAACTAATCAACGTAAGAGCCCTGTTAGGAGAAAGTCTTGATGGGTAGCGGCAATACTCGCGAAGCAGGAGCATAATGACCCCCGCCTTCACTCTACCGGCCTGATAAATCTTTCACCATTGACAAGGCCCTCCCATTAACTAATCACTTCCATGTAATGAAAATTACGCTGAAACTGAGCTTTGGTGTTTCCTGGCCCAGATTTAGTAATTCATTCCCACCCACCCATCTGGTATTAAGTCAAAAGGCAGGAACTAGTTACCAGGGTACCTGATTACTCAGTCTCGACTAAATGAATGATTCTTGATAACTGTGATTGGAAAGTGGCTGCATTTCGGGATCTGCGAACATTAATGACTGCAGAAGGTATCCTCGACCAGCATAAATCGCTTACTTGACATTCGTAACCAAATCCTTTCCTACTTTCGGATTTATTGGATTTTCAAACAAGTTACGAGCGTTCATCCATCGTAGTTTTGTGGTCATACTCCCGTCTTTGCAATAATTCATAGACAATTAAGGCTTAAAGTATATCCTTCGGATCAGATATGAGCGATCAAATCGTATGCAATTCCAGTCTCATCGAGTAAAATTGATTTTTGGGATTGTTACCGATCATAAAAGGAGAGCTCTCAACTTCCCTCATAATTTTCCTTGATTCCCTCGTTAAAAATTAAAAGGGATTGCAATTATTGTAATTGTCAGAGCTCTCTACATAGCGCCCACTGCAGTAGTTGGTAGAACGTAGAAGACACAGGAAGTTACTGAGTAGTTTTACGACAATCATACAAATCTACAAAAATTCTGAGCGAATAAAAAACAATTAAAGAAAAAATTCATATAGAGACAGAATGGAGTAAGGATGTAGTGAGGAGAGTCGCGAGAGGTGCTGCAATTAAAAAAATAAATCACGCTAGCAGATCGGGGCTGCCGCCTGTAACAACCTATTAGATTTTTTTCTACTTGCTCACTTTTAAACGTTCATTACCTAAAAATTACTTTCCTAGTCAATCCGGACAAGTTCATTAAAGACTAAAGTTCATTACAGTCAGTCAATAGACATTGTAAACAGAAAGCGAAGTGTAACGCAAGCAATATTTCAATAACTTGTCTTATTCAAGAGAAGAATGTATGGCAAATTTTCATTCGTTTTCCCAAGAGACTTGGTTATAGTGACATCCAGTGATTGTAAGGATTGCATGGGGAGGGAATTCATGCGGAGTGTAGGTACATGGTAAACGTTATTGCTTAAGGTCTCCAAAATTTCATGAATATTGTACCCATTTTCATCTTTGGCTCATATTGAACCTCTCCTTTGGTCTATCATTTCTGCACCTGCGGATCAGGTTCTATTCATGCTGTCAACACATTAATTATAGACTACAAATGTGCCCAACAATACTACCCAACAACAGCTGGTGGACGTGAGAATAAAGGTATTGCCAGGAATATTGAAGGATTATTCAAATTACACTTTTTTACATACATATTTTTAGTAGATAGAGCTAATCACCAATTAGAAAGCTTTACACCAAAGAGAATGGAATGCACATTTAAGTGACACACATGAAGAGTGAATTGCGAGTCAAGCAGAAGATGAGGAAGTAGAGCAGGAAATAATATGTTGAGGAGGAAGGTGAAGTTATAAAGGTACACGAATACCTTGGCGGATATCAAGCCCCAAGAGTATAATAAAGAAGAAGAGGTTCTTAAATAATTTGACTTACAGGTATTCAACGGCTGAACTTGTATGAATGCACCACCCGCTGTTTATTTTTTTAAAAAGGAGAGTAGCTATAATAATACATAGTGATTGGTGAAAGTGAGAGATAATAACAATCCAAAATCAACAAATAAGGATTGTTTAATCAAGACTCATCCCCGTACCGGGCCCTTTGAACTTCAAATGCTAAGCCACTCTAACCGATGATTCTCGATAATACCAAATACTCGAGAACAGAAGTGCCACACCAGCCGCCATTAGCACGATGTAATTGCAAAGCGAATAACGATCAGGCAATTATTCTGAGCATATTGAATTTCTTAAACGAAAAGAAACTTGCAATCACTATATTCCGAATTATTTTCATAGTTATAAATTTGATGGTATTAGGCTTAACTTTGAAAAAATTCATTACGAATAAATATTAACGGGCAAGTAACCTTTCATTATACTCGTGTGTATACAGTCATTGGTAGATCAATCCTAAGATTGCCTTACTGCAGCCCTCCACCTTTCCCTATCTAATGCTAGTTCCCTTATTACTTGGAAGTTCTTCCTATGTACATTCTTGTTTATTTGGTCCATGAATTTCTTCCTGGATCTTCCTCTGGCAACATTTTCCTCTATTTTGCCTTCCATCATGTTCCGTGCAAACCCA
The DNA here is from genome assembly GCA_963169105.1 of Ceriagrion tenellum. Lineage (NCBI taxonomy): Eukaryota > Metazoa > Arthropoda > Insecta > Odonata > Coenagrionidae > Ceriagrion > Ceriagrion tenellum. The sequence continues at coordinate 96,738,050 of OY720643.1, forward strand.
TTGTGTCTCAGGGTGTGTCTAATCTATATTGTTATTTTTTTCTTTATAGTGTTTCATATGGTTCTTTTCTCTTCTATTCTACCATATACTTCATCATTTCTTATTTTATCCATCCATTTGATCTTCCTCCTCCTCCAGTACCAGTTATTGAAGGCTTTTATTCTTTTCTGGTCAGCTTTTCCAAAGGTCCATGCTACCGATACATAAGTTGCTATACTTTCAGTATATGAAAACGTTTATACCGGTCCTTAGAAAATAAAGAACTGTGAAATGGTTAATAAGTCATTTCGACTAAATCAAGAATCTTAACAACTGAAATCAATATACACTAATTTTTTATAGGGAAATTAGGTTGAAATCAGTCAGCGTTAAAATGACAAGGATGTAAAAACCAATGTAATGCCACCTTTTAATACAATGGCAACGGAATTACGTGGCATACAACTTACTAGAAATCAGAGCTGCTTTATTTTCATAGCAGGAAGAAATGAGCACTGATTAAAATACGTTCGTCATGTTAGGAGGGGAAATTTCAAAACTACGATGAAGTAAAAGTAAAAATAAAAGAGATAAATTAAGATAGCAATATTTCCTTCACTAATAAGTTTTTAGTTTTAGTAAATAACAGACAACCCTAGCAGAAGTATAAACTAATGGATACCTTGATAAAATCTTATATGAATGCATGCATGAATAACTCGACCGGCCGTCTAGTTAGTTTAATAAGTGTAAAAGCATACACTTCTCCAGTGGTCACTACCAAAAGCACCCATTGCATACCTAGTTTTTTTTCGGAATTAAAACACCTCAGAGCATTTACATTTACATACATTTAATCCAATGACACATGTTCACACATGCATACATTGATGTCACGCCGCAGTGTTTAGGGTAGACAGGATCCAAGCAACTTGATTCTCAGTGGCAAGCCTGTGATACTTGTCCAAATTCAACAATTACTTCAATTATCCCCTACCCTAAAATACCACTTTTTTAGTGGCATTACAAATTCAAACCTTTCAGATCTTAAGACTCAAATTTTTCTCCTTCTTTAGAGTATTTTATTCTAAAATACCTATATATTTCAAAGTGTATCACTTCATCTTACTATCCGTTCATCAGAAATATACTACATTATTTGGCTGTCATCCATTATCGCGACGTTGCCAGAACATATAATGCACTTCTCTCACTTAAAAATGCCTCTCTGGAGCGTACATTCCCCGCACCCTTGCAACCCCATATTTCTATCCCTACCTTCTCAAGTTTTTACCAAAAGCATTTCTCAGGTACCCAAAACCCACAGATTTAGCCAAAGCTAATGCTTATCCATTAATTATTTATTGCTATTTTTTTATTCAACCATTGTTACATTATATTATTACCCCATATTTCATCATAGATATCTGACAGTCTAAGATGTACGATATTATTAATACAGCCATTTACAATAATGAACAGCATCAAAAGCACTCGCGTAAAAAAATCTACAATAGTACATACATATTGTGACGGCTCGAACAAGGGTTGATCGAGTGTTGGTTCAAGGTGTTTTAAAATACAGTGCATTTGCCTGGTTGTGTGATGTTATCGTGTGAGTGTGTCAGGGTGAATGGTGGCCAGTGTGGCGTCCTCAAGTTAACTAGGGCTACCTAGGGACCCACTATATCCCCGGTATGTGAAAAGTAACCCCCTCTCACCAAAAGCCCCATCCTTTGACGAGTGACTACCCCTCCCGAGGGATATAAAAACGCCCAGTGTGTGTGCTTTGCGTTGAGAAACATTAGGGGAAGTCCTACGATGAGCATAATAGCCATCACCCTCTTGAGAAAACCAGATTTATGCTGGTGGAGGACGGGATAAGCAAGGAAAATTCTGGAGAAGCAGAGAGTGAAGCGGACGAGTGACGGCCGTGTTCTTCGCCGGAGCGGGAGAAGATTGTTTCCCGGTGCCGCGATTATGGGGATCCAAGCCGCGACTCCATTGACAGCTTCAACAATTTCTGCATCAACACAAATCAGTAGAACGTCGCTGTTTGCGACACGTCCACCGATCTGGTTATCCAGATGAACTCTTCATTTCCCCAGTCACGAAATCAGAATCTCTTTTCCCTTTGCCCCCGTGCATCTTGCCCTCACCAAACTTTCGATAAAGTGTTAAAAAGCATCAGACAGTGACCTATTTTAGTGATCAAGAAACTTTATTTAAGGGTACATGTAAACGTTAGCCCAAAGTCATTTTTCTTTGTAAAATGTATCATTTTTGGAAGGGGGAAAAGACTCATTGCATTCACCTTTTTTTTGTTTTATTTATGTATTTCACGCTGTCCATCTTCATTTGAATCCTCAAGTGTTTGAGGTCTCATTATCGTATATTCATCCTCATCAGGGTATTTTTTTGTTAATTTTGTACGTCATCAGGCATTGTAAAATATATTTTGGTGGAATCAAATAGACCAATTTACTCGATAATTCCCTCACTCGGGACGGCTGGTGTTCCCCTCTTCCTGCCACGTATGTGACGAACGTATTCCGTCACAATATATACATATCGATCACACAGTTTCCTTCCGGGGTAGGAAGAGTCACAAAGTTTCACTCATAAATACATTTTTGTACCCCCAATTCTGCTTCAATAATTTCCTCCATACTGGCTTGCCCTTGCAAACCTCATTTGCCTCATTTGCCCCCATACACTGCTTCCAACACGCCCTCCTGTTTTTAAGATTCCTAATAGTCCTACTCCTAAGAATTTTCTCAAGCACCTTCGACCACAACTGTCTCGGCCTACTTATCCCTCTCGCACCATTGACTTCACTTTTGTATATCTGTTTCCTTATTCAACTCTCATCCATTCTCTCAAAATGGCGAAACCAACAAAACACACTCCTTTCATGTGTTCACTTTTAATATGTCCATTACTGGAGCATGTAACCCACATTCATTTATTACCCACTCATTCCTGACCCTATCCATCCTACTTTTGTCGCAAACACTCCTCAGATAAATCATACCCACGGCGTTTAGTCTACTCTTCTGTCTATCCTGACATACCCATGTTTCTCTACCATATAACAAAGTGGAGAGAAATACACTTTTGTACACGGCGATTTTCGCTTCCTTAGACAGGCACTCATTCCTTGATATGCTCCACATTCTACCTACCACTTTCCTTCCAGCATTCGCACGTCTCTGTGGAAAATTATTGCGTATCTTAAAAACTCGCATTAGACAGTTATAAGGTTCCTGTACAATGGAAACCCTGTATTACACCCATGGTGTAGCTTACGTGTCCCAGAGTATACGAATCAAAAAGAAAAAATCGAGTCAAATGACGAAAATTTTAATCAGATAAAAGGTAGACACACTGAGTAAACGTCCCGAAGAGGCCCCAATTTCCCTCGTCAACGAATGGTTCCGTGTTCAAATACGGGAGGCAGCATGCTAGCAGCGCGTATTGTATAATGAAATGGAAAACTTTTCGGAGGGATAAAACCAAACATGAACTCGACATCTAGAAAAAAATAAAGCGAGAGGCTACTTTATAGCACATTTGATACAGATTCGATGAGAATCGAACGCGTCATGCATATTCAGCAAATATTCAAGTGAGCAATAAGCAATTACACTGGTTGGCGGAAATTTAATTGGTTGGGATAGTGATGGGTCGATATCCCATTGGCGGATTGGGGAGATCTCTCGAGATTAAAGTGGGGATGGGAAGAGAATACGGAAGGGACGAGGGCGAGGTGGAGGAGGCTGCGTGGGCGGTTATCCCTAACGGCCGGAACACATCGACCATAGGAGCACAGGAACGTAATTTTATCGATGGTTTGCGTCGGTGAGGTCAAAGGTCGTATATTAAAAAATGGAACAAAACGCAGTACCTCTTCAGTTCTGAGAGGCATTTACTAGAGCCGCGTTTACACTATGTAGCAAAACCTGCTATTTAGCAAAAGTTATATAACAATTGCTACATATAGCAAAACTCAAAACGGAGAAATGTTGAATGTAGCAGTTTTGGAAGCAATTTGTAACTTTTTCTGCTATATGTAACAAAAAGTATGTTATATTTTCGAAGTCGGTAAGATCAAAGGGAATTTTGAATAGATGTAACATTTGCTACAATTAGCAAATGTTATACGCCAATGTTAACCCCAAAACCTTCGTTTTCTTCTGTGAGCTACCAAAATTACTGTAATGGCTGCCGCTAGCACTATAGATCCTTCCTCCTCGACATCTTTTATGAAACAATTTTTCTGCATTATTTTTTCTAAATGTAACATGGGCCAATTTGGAAAAACTGTAAAATATAGCATTTTGCTATATGACTTTAGTTACATGTAACACTGCTACTTATAGTAAAAGTTATATAGCAGGTTTGGCTACATAGTGTAAATGCGGCTTTAGAAACAATTAAAATGCAAATCTAAATTATCAACGAATAACGGCTTCACAAGCAAAGGAGTATGATCACTAGAGAAGGAAGGAGTAAGGTCATGCATTAACTACGTTACCAACTTTAGGGGGGAGAGCGTCGCTTAAAAACCTACTGTGAGTAACGAGGTGAATAGGGGGTTTACTCAAAGTAACGTAACTGTTAAAATGCGTCTGTTTACGTTTCTTACTCGTTAAATTTGCAGCAAAAATACTCGGCAACATTGCGTTGACAAAACTACAAATTTTAACATGAGAAAGAGCTCGTGGGATTTTTACACCCCAAGCTTCTACTTTAACTCAATGTAGCTAAGCTATTGCCTCTACAATGTTGCAAGTCTTCATACCATCAAACTGCTTACATTTAAAGGGCGTTTTAGTATCACGTAAGACGATTTATGCAATTTTTCACAACACCCCTCACCCCTATGTAAGACAATGTAAGATTTTCCCAACGCCCCCCCTCCCTCTCAGTCTTACGTAAGACGTTAGATATTTGAATCTACTCTTCGTAAAATGCTCGCTATGGTTGAACATGGAAGTAATGTAGCTAGCCAGTTAGGCGACAGAATATGAGCATTAGTGTAGCGGTGATATTATGAAAAATACACCATTAACAAGCGGATGCTCGAAATTACAGCTAAATTTCATTCGAAAACGATACAATGTTTCAAGACGGACAAAAATGTTACGTATATTTGTTCCAGACCCCCTGCTTCACCCCCTACATAAGACAATGTAAGATAATTCCATCCACTTCACGCCCAAAAACGTCTCACGTAATACTCGAATGGCCTCTCAAACCTTCTTGCAGGTTAAATAGCGACCTCTTGGCAAGATCTAGTTGTTTAACACCATGTGATTCATGGTTGAATTTTTGAATTTAAATATGAATATTTCTTGTTTCAAGTAGATTTGATAGTTCTTTTATATCTAATTTAACTACTTTATTTGTCTTATATCAATCTATCCCTAAAAATAAACTTACACCAAGATTGAGAAAATATTTTTCAATTGAAAGTTTCATTTGTAGAGACAACGCTACATATCGGGGGGGGATTCCGGGCTTGGGAAAAATACAATGGTCGTCAACGAATGGGGGGAGTGGGCAAAGAAAATCACCGAAAACAGTAACGTAGTTTATGCACGACCCCTAAGGTGGAAGAAAAAATTAGAGTTGCCCAGGCAAAAGATTCTGACACTAAAACGATAAAAGTTTGGCCTACAGCCTTGAAATAATTAAACATGTTTCTTGAAATGCATATATGGACTGTGGTTTCGAATGGAAGTGAAACTTGGCCTTTGAGAAACAGGAAGAGACGATACTGAACCCAATTAGAGAATTTCTATAACAGCAGAATGCCGGATATACATATATCACATTAGATAAGGACAGCAATGGGGATGTGCTTATGAGAGTGCACGCTCATAAAAATGCATCGAGGCTGTATATAAAATTGTCCATCTCAAAAGAAAAAGCCGCCAGCTCAGATGGTGGCAAGTATCAGTTCCGGTGTCAACTAAATCACGGTCTCAGGTTAGAGTCCCACGTTATTGGATTGCCTACCAATCAGGGAATGCGTGCTTATATAATGTTTAAGTGTCAAATGTAAGAGGAGACTACAAGGTTCAAATTTTGGACAGAATAAAGACGATATAATAATTATTTGCTAAGACCTCAGGGACTCCTAGAACAACATTCAAGCACCAAACGGTGCCAACGGGATTTTAATGCACTACAAGAGGGATCCCGCGCTAACTCATCGGAAGGAAAGGAAAAGAAAATAGCTGAATAGGATTCCTAAAATCTTACTTTGCTACGTGAAGAAATCATATACCACGTCATGGTATTATTGAAGTATTCTACCGGTAAAGGTAGGTCTTGCTCAATGTCAGAGAATTTCCTCCCAGTTTTCTACGCTTTCAGGAGCCTATCTAGCTCTTGTGTTTCCTTTTATGTCTCAGCATAAGATCTGCTCTTTTGAATCCCATCCATAAATCCAATTCTCTTTCTTCCCGTTCCCCTTTTGCCAATATCTTTCCCTGTATCACATTTTTGAGCAACCTATCTCCCCTTATTATATACTGCAGCCACCTACTCTGCCAATCCTGAATTTCATTCAGAAGTTTCCGTACACCTCACCTTCTCCATCCTTCTCCACACCCCAATCATAAAAGCCTTCAGCGAATTCTTGTCCTCCTTTCTGAGGGTCTACGTTTCTGCTCCATATCAATCCATTAGCCTGCCTCTTCTTCATGTCTTTACGCAAGATCCCCGTTATCAGTTTCCTTCTATAACTAAATGCCTCCTCAGCTAATGCTATTATCATCCGTATGAATTTACTAATATGCCCGTTTTTTTCTGGCCTATGACTTAACTAATTAAAATGCTCTACTTACTCAAGTAATGACCAGCCTCGCTTTTATTTTTCTTAGGAATCTCATTACTCTTGAATCCTTATAATTTATCTTCATTCCGTATTCCAAGCACTATATTTCTAAAGCACATACCGAAGCTTATATTCTGTTCGAATATCCTAAACCAACGCCTGATCGTCCGCGAATCCAGCCGAATTTATCAGCTACCCTCCTATTTTGATTCCTACCTCAAGTTCTCCCTATACCTCTCTCACTATTTCCTCAGCATAAATGTAAAAAAAACTAATGCAGCAACGGGCACCCTTGCCAAACCCCGGGATCTATAGTTACCCGCCCTGATTCACAGTCAGCCATCCTCACTTGTGCCCTTTGCGCCATACATAAGTTTCGGATTAGTTTCCTGTCTTGCAAATCTGTTCCCATTTTTCCAAGTATCTCCATTAGTTTATTACAATCCACTCTGTTCAAGACCTTTTCGAAATCAATAAAGCAAGCAAAAACGTCCTGTTTTAACTCTGCTTCTTTCTATAAGTGTTTTCATCATCGCAATTTCATCTCGAGTTGACCTTTCCGCCTGGAACCGAAACTGGTAATTGCCTAAGCAGTAATTAACCTTACCCTCCAACCATTCATTGATTATTCTCAGTAAAACTTTGGTTGCGTGTGTAATCAAACTGATTGTTCTATAGTCCTAGCATTCTGACACTTTCTTCTTCGGGATAGGAATGAAAACCTTATTCAAGTAGTCCTCTGGCCATACTCCTTCCTCTTATATTCTACGTATAAGGTCGAAGAAAGCTTGCCTACCTCAATTTTCTTAATTATTTAGCAGCTCCAAAAGTATGTTATCAAATCCCATATGTATTCTCGCCTTCATTTCTGTCAATGCTTTCTCTATTTCACTGTCTGAGTATTATTGGCCCAGGTTTATCCTCATCTAGAGATCCCTTATCCTCGAGTTCTAAAGTATCCGGCCTAATTCCTCTGTTTTATAGGTCCTCCACGTGTTCTCTCCAGCTATATTGAATATCTTCAAGCACGATTAATATTATACCTGTTTTGTCCAATCTTCGGTACCCTCTGCCCTGTTCTACCATAATAGTATACCTCACGTATATTATCAAGGTAATGGTAATATTTTCTTAAGGTTTTCACAGATGTTGCTAACAGGAAGTTTCCACATGCTGAGATTGCTAAGAAATTTGAATTTCTATCTGAAGAAATTGTAAATACTAGCATATATGGAATGAACTATAGATCCAAAATTCTAGGTGAACCATTTCAAGTATTACATTTAAGGCTTAGGTGATTAGTTGCTTTAGCTGTTCATTAACAACCTAATGCAAGGAGTACGGTGGTTCACTATTATATTGTGTAAGATTTTAAAGCTGCTCATGATACTGTATCCGCAGAGCTTTTGGAACAATCGTTGGAAAAACTTAGGATCTCATGCACTAAATACCAGGCAGTTTTTCTCACTGACAGAGGTTCCCCAGATGCTTCAATTCTTATAATCCTATCACACACATCCCCCTCATGGCTCAAGCAATTTGATTTCTCTCCTTCCTCTGCATCACTTTTCTTGATAAATCATTTTCTATGAGACAAATTTTCATTTATTATTTGAGAAGAAGCCATTCACCTTGAGCATTATACCTCCACTCTATATGACTTAACTTTAACACCTTCGGGTTGGGGAAAACACTCTAATGCGATGGGGATACGAGGCTGGCAGAATGGAGGGTCAGAGGTAAAGGAAGGAATGGGAGAGCAGAATACGTAGGCAGTTCCCCGTCTCTTACCCTTTCCGCCTTTTTTTCCTGCACTCGATACCCTCGACGTTCCTTCCCGAAGGCCCCAATCCACTAGCCATCTCATGTTTTCATTCCATTACACCCGCGTCTTATCTTATGCTGTAAAAACGCCACGCTTCCATCAGAAAAAATAAATGTTTCCTCCGCACAAGGCGACACTCACTCAAGGGTTCCGCCACCAGTTTCGACCTAAACCTTGTCAAAACCCCTTTCCTTCTCTCCTACTCCGCATTCTCACAATGATAAAACTTTCCTTATACGAGCGCTCCAGCTCTTCTTACGCGCGACACTTTTATTAGCATGCCGTGCGGGAAGATTCCTTTGTATCAAAACCCAAAAAAAAAAGCTCCAAGTCTGTCATCCCCTTCCTCTCGTCTTAAAGAAAATAGGAAATTATTTGCATTCTTCCTCAGGATTCACAGTATTCTCATTCGAGGTGTGAAACAGTTCATGTAAAAAAAATAAGTTGTCGGTTTCCTTTGTTATCTTCCCGTTTCGGTTTTGGAGGTTCGGTTCCATTATTGAAACTCTCGGGAACGTGTCCCGACGCGCGACTTTTATGAACTGTAAAAACAAGATTCTTTCCCAACCCCCCCCCCCAATATATTTACTTACGCTTTTCTCACTTTCATGCTTCTCTTTTTACGAGATAGTAACCGGAGTACAAAATTTAAATTTCTCGAGCACCTACATCAGGAACTACCGTCTCACGATCGGTCGAAAAAAAATTCATAAACTAAGTGAAAAATTTAATCTATTCTAGCGACTTCACTCAGAGTCAGATAACGATTATTTAGAGGTATTAAGAGATTTAAAATTATGCTTTGTAACATATTCTTTAATGTAAGTATTATAAAAACTCACAATTAACTGTAGCACTGACAGCGCATTCACTCGTCAGGAGGCACCCGATACCGATCACATTGAAATACCCATTCATCTGGGCGGTGGTTGAAACGTACACTTCCGTACAAACGATCGGTTTCGCCGCAGTGCAGCATCGTCAGGTACAAAGACATATTTTCCACTCTATATATACACATGAAATTCTATGGATGAAGGAGGGGGGGCGGGTGAAGGAGGGGAAGTCACAGGTAAGGTGTTGGGAAGGTATACCCGCCCCCCCTCCTTCATCCATAGAATTTCATGTGTATATATAGTGTGGAAAATATGTCTTTGTACCTGACGATGCTGCACTGCGGCGAAACCGTTCGAAAATAAATCTTTTACAATGTGGAATTGCAAAGTTAATCCTTCTATCCCTGAGCTGTTTTCGGTTACGCAAAAATATTATAAAGGGTTCGTGCCAACATTCTCCAACACGAGCCGAGGAAAAATGAAAGAAAAGGTTGAGAGACCCCGGGAGGAAGTGAAAGTCGGCAGGAAGACCCGTAATGTAATTAAGCCTTGATTAACTCACTTTTTAAGCAGTAGCTATTCCGCCACCCAAAGAAAAACAGTCTTTGAGTAGATTTCCTAATAAAGAAAAAAAACACTAGATACAAGAAAATAAAGGCAAATACAATCTCACAATACAAAAAGACCAAGTAAATAATCGCGGAAACTGGGTGTATTTACACCATGGGAAATGAAATTGAACGTTAAAGCTTATCTCAGGGATTATAAATGGTAATAATAAATTTAAAAATGTTTTTTTTTTCCTGGCGTATTCAATAAATAATTCTATTTACTAATAAATAAAATGAGGACAATACGTATCGTTTCATTACGAAAAATAATTAGTAGTGATAAGACATTTCTACTTTCTTGAATCAAAACTATGTTTACGAAAATGAAAACTTTTTCTGTTCTATCGGGCTATTTGAAACGAAACTCATTTTCAACTAACAAAACTTTCTACTCGTTGTCCTGAGCTCTGTTTTTCAGAGCTACAAGTATATAAGGTACAAGTAACGTTACTGTTTCAGAAGATGGATGTGTAACTCAGATCTACCAAATCGGAGACTATTTTCTATCAGCTGCTGTGCCGTCGTGAACTTTGCCCGAAAACCAAGCTACCAAGCTCAGCAAACTCGCGAGTTGACTTTTATTTGAAAAACAAATTATAAATGACCTGCTGCGTATATTAAAGGTATACAAGAGCCTTTTTTTCTTATTATCGCTGAATGAATATGAAAATGGACCTGGAGGAGGGATTGATTAAGTAAATTGATGTTTCACACTCTTTACTTTATCACTAATAAACAACCACTTATATTTAACAAATTAGATAATATAATCATTAATAACTGGAAATATGAACTGTAAGTTTCGATCAATATTCTTAATGTCTACACACAGTATACTACCATGAAATTTAGTAATAATGTTACATTATTAAGGGAGTTTGAGCGAAATATTATTTTACCTAGAAATCAATCAACTTGGTCTCATTTTAAGAACAAATATATTACCCTTTCATTGATATAAAAAATTCAACACCTTACTAAATTACTTACCAAGATATTTTCCAAAAAATACCAGCCCTTTTGTGTGGGAAATGGTACGTGTATGCACTCCAGAGAGAACTTACATTAAAAACGAGGCGTTTCCTTCAATTGAAAATATCGTCAAAAATCAAGTGTGTAGTTTGTGTGTTTTCTCAATTATTTTTGAAAATTAATCATATTGTTGCCGCAGAAAATTCTTCGGGATCACAATAAACCATCCGTTTTGATGGAGTTTCAAACGTACCGCGTGAAAAAATGAGCCGTTAAAGACTTATTTAGATATTTTCATTTGATAATTTACAATTTCTGTCATGTAAAACTATTTTATTGCACCATAAATAATGCAATATTTAATTTCTGTGTCTCACAGTTGGTGAAAATAAAGCGTATATATCAAATATGGCCTCTGTTATGTTAAGGGAACTATCTCGCTTATATTACTTTAACCCGTTGATAGTGGTTCAATATAGATAACACCAACTCAGCACCATATCTTGACGTATACAATTTATAAATAACTATCATTCTTCTATAAATGCAGTAAAAGAAACAATTTAATCTTACGAAGTTAGTTTTTCTCAAAAACTCAGATTTTCTTGGGATCTTTTAAGGAGAGTTAAGAACTTTTCAGAAGAAATTCAATCATTTTTTTTCTCACAAAAAACGTGGCACCGACCTTTAGATATTGCAAGCTACACTCTCAAAATGTACGATAATCATCAAAATACGAGTTATATATCGTCTTAATGAGGTTCACCTTTTTTTGGACAAGTAAAAGTCTTCGGTTCTTATGTCTGAATTAGAGATCCATCCACCTTGTGAGACAGTCACTTGATTTGAAACTCGTGGACATTTAGCTCTGAGAAACAGACCCCCGGTTAAACCGTTTCTATCGCTCAATAAAGAAAAAACGGACTAAAACCAATTAAAAGTTGCCATACTTATCTCTCACACAATGCGAGGGCTCAAAAAAGAAATGGAATAAAAATGAAAACATGAAGATCACAAGCAAATATGGAAAAAAATACGTGGCAGGAGGAAGTACTTATCATCTACGACTCAAACCACATAACACTTAGAGAAAGCTCTAGAAGTAAGCTAGTTTTTTGCATTTGTAGTCGATGATGATTGTAAGATACCCATTCTCTTTGAAAATTCCTCCTTGTGGTAAAAGGACTGAAAGTCTACGTATATTAAATTCAATCAACTGAACAACATATAATGAAGTCATCTATAAATTCAAAAAATAATTTTTCTGAAACTTTTTTAGATGTAAGCATATAAAATTTTAGCTTAACCTTCATCTTGACATAGATTATCCCATTCTTATGAGGCTGTACTCCTTATACACTCATAGACTTGGATTTTTAGTGCTAGACTGCTGAGAAAATTACATGCATACATACCCATCACGCCGTTCCCTTCCGGGGTAGGCACACTCAAAATGTTTCACTCGTTGATACATAATTGTACAACTAACTCTGCTTCAATAATTTCCTCCATTCTGACCTATCCTTGCAAACCTCTTTTGCCTCATTTACCCCCGTACACTGTTTCATACACGCCCTCCTGTTTTTAAGACTCCTAATATTCCTCCTCCTAAGAATTTCCTCAATCACATTCAACCACAACTTTCTCGGCCTACCTCTACCTCTCACACCATTCATTCTACTCTCATATATCTGTTTCGTTATTCGACTCTCATCCATTCTCTCAATATGGCCAAACCAACGAAGCACACTCCTTTCATACACGTCCATTACTGGAGCATTTAACCCACATTCATTCATGACCCACTCATTCCTGACCCTATCCATCCTACTTTTGCCACAAATACTCCTCAGATAACTCATACCCACGGCGTTTAGTCTACTCTTATGTCTATCCTGACATACCCATGTTTCACTACCATATAGCAAAGTGGGAAGAAGTACACTTTTGTACACGGCAATTTTCGCTTCCTTAGACAAGCACTCATTCCTTGATATGCTCCACAAATAGTTTAGTCTACTCTTATGTCTATCCTGACATACCCATGTTTCACTACCATATAGCAAAGTGGGAAGAAGTACACTTTTGTACACGGCAATTTTCGCTTCCTTAGACAAGCACTCATTCCTTGATATGCTCCACATGCTACCTACCACCTTCCTTCCAGCATTCGCACGTCTCTTTATCTCCTCATCAATTCTTCCATCTTTTGCATACATCTTAACTAAATAAACGAAATCATCCACTTGATCAATTACTTCACCATTCGCCCTCATCATACAGTTATCCTCCCCATTCTCTTTATCAAAAACTACTACTTTAGTCTTGCACGCATTTACCTTCAATTCCATTCTCTCCGTTGATTCACAAAACTTATCTAGGAGCTTCTGTAATCCCTTTTGACTGTCTGAGATCAAAACAGCATCATCCGCATATAGAAGAACTCGCACGTTTACATTTCCAATCAAAACACCGTCGTTTGCACTACAAGCGTCTCTAACACATCTGTCCATAAATACATTAAACAGCCATGGAGACATTACACATCCTTGCTTTACACCCCGATTTATTACAAACCAATCACTCAGAGCCCCGTTAACTCTTACACTTGCTTTACTATTGTCATACATCGCCATCATAACATTCAATAACTGCCCATTCACTCCATAGTCTCTCAGAACCTTCCACAACTTCTTTCTATTTACTCTGTCATATGCCTTCTCTAAATCGACAAACGCACAGTACACTTTCTTTCGGACACTCATACATTTTTCTATCACTTGCTGAAGTGCAAAAAGCTGGTCACTGCGCTGGCTGAGAAAATTAAATTTTAATACTTGCATTATGTGTTTGCTTAGATTTGTTGTTGTCTAAAAGATTAATTTTGCCTCCATAACCTTCAATTGTGTCACCTTTTCAAGAAAGGGTGATTTAATCCACTTAGTAATGACAGAATATTGATCAAATGAGAATTTTTGGTAGAAGCACTCACGGTTCAAATTAGATGACTGATATACAGCAGCAGGACTGCAGTAAGATTATAGCTGAAGAACATTTCACCCCAATCACCTTATGAAGAATTAATGGTTGTATAAAAATAATGGGTTGCATTGTACATGCATTTAGCACGTCACGTTTTGAGAATTCTTTTCACTCAACGTTCCGATTCCTCTTGTATTCATTGGAATCCAATTTTGACCATCATAAAAAATATAAATAAATTAATATTCTCAAATTAACTACGCTTATCACTGAAACGACAGATTTTCAGATTGACAGCAGTTAAATTTGAGAATAATGTGGAATTTACTCCAAAAATGTACATCATCCTTCATTTACCCATTAGCAACAAAATAGTGTCACGCTAAGTCCAAGAATTTGAAGCCACAGCGCTTTCTAATATAGAGCAATGACTAATTTCTGAGGAAGCACGCATGTATAACATTTCATCCCTCTGGAAAAAACAAGCGAGTCACTAATGAAGTGAAATTCGCGAAGCAATAAATCAAATTTCACAATTGGAAATATTAAAATATTAAATTTTAGGAAACAATAGCTCTCCATTGCCATTTCGAAGCCGAATGAATAAAAGGGGAGAATGCGGGTACAAACGTCACACCATGTGCTTAGCCTCAGGGTATTTTTTACTTCAGTCCTGCACATGTGGTGGGATATAAAATCAAAATGATGGCCTAAAACAAACAATCACACATTCCTTTGACCCGACGTGATGTTTTGGGCGCGATCGATACAGCCGGGAGGGCTTCGAAAAGGGATTTTTCCCCCCTTTTTGAATCTCAGAAATAAAAAAATGCATGACCATTTTCTATCACCACAGTGGAGCTTTGCGCTTGGATGCAATTAAAGAGAAATAGTGCACCCGTTTCAAGCAGGAGACATCAAAGGGTGCAGCTATAATTTACGCCAAAGTGAAAAGTTGCATTAAATCGGGGGCGGAGAAGCCGAGTCTCGTATTTACTGACGGTTGAGTGCATCTCGAGTACACTCGGCCGCAACGAGCTCACAAAACGAGAAACCGAGAGAATGGCGCCTTTCAGCTAACGTGGTCACACATTACGAGTCTCTCTTTATCAAACGTGGCCGATAACTAATTTTGTACTCCCTGAACCGAGTCATCAAGCGTGGGAATGGAGAAAAATATTCAGCGTAGCTACTCCAAATTTTTAGTGTAATTCAAAAATACGAAAATGCATTGATATTTCCATTTCAAATGACTTCATTATTTCAGATTATGTTTTTCTTTTTAACAAGGTACTCCGCTATAGCATTTTGCGGTGGATACAATTGCATAAATTGATTCATTTTGTTAGACCAGCAAAACTGGCTCTGATGCGATGATCTCACAAGTTGTTTACTTTTCATATAAATTTATTCACCAACCAAGGTGGGGACATAAGCTATATTATTTTCAAAGTACACTTTTCACGTAATGCAAGCTTATATATACGTTTTGAACGGGTCTGAAAGGGTGGGGAATGGTAGACGGTAGGGATGAAATGACGTAAAGGAACAGAGAAATGATGTAAGCAGAGGGAGGGGCGAAGGTTTATTTGTCACTCGATGGATGAGTCAAGTTACATAGATAAAATTGGAGATGAATAGTCAGGATACAAATAATCATTAGCAATAGGTATATTTTTGTCAATCATTAAAAATAGGTAGGTATATTATAGGCTTAAGAAATCTCATACTGCTCCATGAAGTCGAGTTTTTTTCCTTTTATATTCATTATGTAGGACGGTAGTATTAAATTTACTCTAGTGGTCATTATCTATGAGGTTTTTAGCTAAATTTGAATTTGAGTTGTATTTGTGCCGGTACTTGTCTCTGTTTCAATTATTTATATACACTGCCTTATCCATGCGAAACTCCTCCAATCCTTTCACATCCATCCTGTTGTTCATACATGCCCTCTAGTTTTTAATACTTATCTCTTTATGAGTCTATTCTACGAAATTTATCGATGACTTACACGGTCTGCACCTTTATTTCACACAATTTACTCATCTATCACATTATATGCTCAGTAATTCGACTCTCTCCGCATGGTCAAACCAACGAACCACGCTCCTTTCACATTTGTGCATTACCAGGACATCCATCCCACGTACTCTCACGATCCATTCATTCGTTACCCGATGAATCCAGCTCTTACCGCGAGTGATGCACACTTACCCCATATCCAATGCATTTGGCTGTTAATTGTGCTTACCCTCGCATATCCAATTTTACAAACGTGTAGATGAGTGCAAATGAAAAACAATTTGATCAACAACCTGTATATTGTGCTTCGTGAGGAAATCATTCTTTTTCTCATTTACCATACTTTTCCCTTTATCTAAGAATGTGTAAGTACGTATCTAATTACGGGATGAGAGCAATGACGTAATATCCAAAATCTACCATCAAAGGACCATGGTAGAGTTATGACCTTCCAAATGCTTTACCATTGGGTCGGAAGCATGGACCATTGAAAAAGCTGACCAGAAAAGAAAAGAATCCTTCAAACTCTGGAGCTGGAGGATGATGCTGAAGATAAATTGAAGGATAAAATATGAAATGATGAAATGTACAGAAGTGTAGCAGAGGAAAGGTCCATATGGAGAACCATACAGAAAAGAAAAATCACATGAGTTAGACACACCCTGAGACAAAATGGGTATATGAAGAACATAATTTAAAGCAAAATAGAGTAATAGAGAATAAAAATTCCCCAGAACAAATAAAAATAGAGAATAAAAATTCCCCAAGAATCCAGGAATAAGTTTATGGACCAAATAAAGAGGAAAATACATCGGAAGAGATACCAGGAGGTAAGGGAACTGGCATTAGATAGGGAAGGGTGGAGGGCTGCAGTCAACCAATCTTAGCATTGAACGACCAATTATGATGAATACTTGACCTAAAATAATGAATAATACTGCAAAATTAATAAATACAGTCAATTGCAAATAATTTCCACGACAAAAATAAAATATGATCTATTTTGTTACACAAAATATATAATTTTATGAATAATAATTCTGATGCCGATAAATCAATTCATTAATGAGGCTGAGTCTCGAAAGTCGATCAAGATTAACCACTGTTTTCTACCGAGTCCCTAAAAATTCTATCTTTCACATTTCAGTAACTCTAAGCTCTGAAGTTAAGCAAAAGGCAATGAAAATCGTGCACATTATTGAAGGAGTGTGGTGATCATAGGGATTTTTAGGTAGATGAAGTGAGCACGATATATGTCTCTATCAATAATATTAAATATACAAATTGCATTTAAATTTCAAGCACTTAATATCGGTAATATAAAAGCGTGAACAAATGTTGTAACATTTATTACTTGAAAACTTTATATTATTAGCTTAATACCCTCAGAGTTCAAAAAACTCTCTATAAAATTTGTTTTGACGTATTTCATTTATTTCGCGGGATTTCAAAACGGTATTCAACAATTAATTAAAAGTGGCACAGAGAGATAAAATCTTTGCTACCTTTGGGAAGTTCAATCCGTTGATTTCATTTGTATTGTTATCTAAAACTACTGTAAGAGAAGTGAATCAACAAAAGTTAAATCGTTAAGGGGCAACATTTGTGTAAATTATCCATAGGTAAAAGAACTATTTACATTGTGATGTTCCACAACAATAAATTTTTCCTCAAGTCGGTATTAACGATTCTCCTTCATTATCAAGGGGCACTTAAAAGCTATGGTTGCATTGGATTTTACAAAAAGAACTTAATTTTATTCAGTGAAAACTTATAGAATAGGAAGACTTCACAAAGAGTACGCATAAATTGGTGAATAATGTTGTTCCATTGCAATTACCACACATCCAATGCGTTTGACCATTAATTTTTCTTACCCTTGCATATTCCATTTTGCTAACCTGTAACTAACTCACCATTTCTTTCTGCGATAGTGTCTCACCCTCAATCACTTCGTGACCTAGACTTTGTTCTCTCTCAAGGTTAATATTTACTCGTGTTACTTCACTTTTTACCTTCTTACTATCTCCCGCTTCTTCCTCCCGTTCATTGCATAGGTAAGGGACTGACGTCTCCCAATTTTGATAGCCTCTTTGAAATAACATGACAATGTAAAAATCAGTGGTGTAAAAATAATTTGTTTCGGAAATTACCAAGTGAATGTGTCATTTTTCTGTGAATTAACACGTATAATTACATCAGAAAACTTACTTGACCTCCCAATTCATATTTATTTCCACATATAGTAATTCCAAGATAATCACTTCCCCTAGAGCTTCCATTTATTTCTCTCTCCTCTATTAATTCTCTCTCCTCCATTTATTTCTCTCTATGCTAAATTCTCGCAATCAAATCATTCATGTTATTTTTCATACTGGAAGTATATTATAGACACTAGCATTAATCCACACTCTACTCTCTTCCATACTCAGATTTTAACATGCAACTGTCATCATCAAGCTCGATAATTCGTTAAAACCTGGTAATTGCAAAATAAGAAAGAGTGAATGCATAAAATCGACAATTTTCACACGAAAACGAAAATGTACCACAAAGTTAAGAACTAAATCTACCTGACCTCCTTGCACAAATTCATTGCTGCACATGCTTATTTCTAAACAACCACTCGCCAATAGCTTTCAATTGTTTCTCTTTTCTCTTCAGTTCATCCCAACCTGGTCATCTTGAGCTCTCTCTTTATGCTACATTTTTGCCATTAAAGTTTTCGTGTCATTTCTCATGCAATGAGAATATAAAAATTGCCATAAATTATCCACACTTTTCTACCTTACTAACCCTGGCTTCAACGGGTAACTGATCTCTATTAACCTCAATTATTCGTTGAAACCTGGGATGGAAAGAAGGGTGAATAAATAAAAACAACGATTCCTTTAATATGAAACGAAAATATTCCCGATAGTAAAGCCATGGCATTATGTTTATTTTTTATTTTAGCGTACTTTTGTTGATGTTTTTCTGTATAGATCCTTATTATATGCTTGATTTATACACATAGATGAAATTAAAGTAGCACCAAATTTTATTTGGAGCTATTTTTTATCTACAAACATATATTTGCAGTGGTACGCCTTGGAGAGACGCAGTATGGTGTCGTTTTTCTGTATTTGCCCTTGTTTTATGTTTGATATTATGACGGAACACGTTCGTCATATACGAGGTAGGAAGAGGGGAACACCAGCCGTCCCGAGTGAGGGAATGATCGAGTAAATTGATCTATTTTAATTCACCAAAATATATTTCACAATACATAATGACGTACCAAATTAACAAAAAAAATACCCTGATGAGGATGAGGATGAATATATGATAATGAAACCTCCAACACTTGAGGATTCAGATGAAGATAGACAGCGTGAAATACATACATAAAACAAAAAAGCTGAATGCAATGAGACTTTTCCCCTTTCCAAAAATGATACATGTTACAAAAAAATGACTTTGGGCAACTTTCACATGTGCCCATAAATAAAGTTTCTTGATCACTAGAATAGGTCATTGTCTGAAGGTGAATGCAATGAGACTTTTCCCTCTTCCAAAAATGATACATGTTACAAAAAAAATGACTTAGGGCTAACTTTTACATGTACCCTTAAATAAAGTTTCTTGATCACTAGAATAGGTCATTGTCTGATACTTCTTATCACTTTATCGAAAAAAGATATCTGGATAACCAGAACGGTGGATGGGTCGCAAACAGCGACGTTCTTACTGATTTCTGTTGATGCAGGAATTGTTGAAGCTGTCAATGGAGTCCCTTCTCGGATCCCCATAATCGCGGCACCGGGAAATAATCTTCTCCCGCACCGGGGAAGAACACGGCCGTCATTCGTCCGCTTCACTCTCTGCTTCTCCAGAATTTTCCTTGCTTATCCCGTCCTCCACCAGCATAAATCTGATTTGCTCAAGAGGGTGATGGCTATTATGCTCATCGTAGGACTTCCCCTAATGTTTCTCCTCTCAAAGCACTCACTCCGGGCGTTTTTATATCCCTCGGGAGGGGTAGTCACTCGTCAAAGGATGGGGTTTTCGGTGAGAGGGGGTTACTTTTCACATACCAGGGATAAAGTGGGTCCCTAGGTAGCCCTAGTTAACTTGAGGACGCCACACCGGCCACCATTCACCCTGACACACTCACACGATAACATCACACAACCAGGCAAATGCACTGTATTTCAAAACACCTTGAACCAACACTCGATCAACCCTTGTTCGAGCCGTCACAATATATACACATATATCAAATCTATTGCGCATTACCGCTGTATTTAGAGCATTTGTAAATAAAAAGCATACATTGATGTGGTATGCCTTGAAAAGACCCGGGACAGTGTCAAAGACGGAACAAAGTATCCCCTTCAAAGCAGGACTGGAGATAATAATTATGGATGAGAAGGGGAACGAGGAGCTTGGAGGAGGATGGGGATGTCGTGGGAGTCTGGAGAGGGCGACACGTGAGAGTGTGGGACGAAGAGGGAACAAGAGCCTCATAATTCCTACGTTTATCCCCCCAAGATGATATTTATTAAAGGCTTTCCAGTAAAGGAGAGAGAGGAGCCTAGAGGGTCTGGGTGTGGCCTTAGGGATGGACGGCGAGGGGTAACGCCTTGGGGCTTTGGAGCATCAACCCCATGCGACTCGGGATCTTCAATTTGGGAAACCTACTCATTTTATTCGTAACAGCGGCGGGTATCTCAAGTATCCCAGCTGGGACATAAAAAATTATAACTATAACCAATTACAATGCTTGCTTGCTGCCGTTACAATCACACATCGCCTTTCTCTTTCGCGGTAAGCGTAGTCAAAAGAGGTTAATTCTCTGCGTTTAATGACTCTCATTTAATTAATTCCTTCATTCTCTACAATCAGTGCATATATTTTCCCCATTTTTCTCTTTTTACTCCCTTTTTCCACACGCACTCTTCTTCGTAGGCCTTGAATATTTCTCGCCCTATTTTGCATTGAACACTCATTCTCATTCAAATTGAAACCAAAATGCATGCACTCACAAATTTGTCCCAAAACTAATTAACATTTAAATAAAAAATCTCACCGGATCAATGCACGAAAAATGATTCTTTCATTCCACTTTTTATTATTACCTGCGATGATACTACAGGTATCCTTCACTACTATAACCAGCCCATGTTCTGAAAGCCTTATTAACCATTTGTGAGCGGCATGACGTGATATCACGTCGTGGTTTTCTCTACACTGGTGCTGATGACGAGATATCACGTCAAGGGTGCCGTGAGTTTTCCAGCTTTTACTAGGGATCTTTCCCTAGGTCCCTTAATGAAAGCTGGAACACTCACGATACCCATGACGTGATTTCACGTCATCAGCACGAGTGTAAGGAAAACCTCGACGTGATTTCACGTCATCCCGCACTCAGAGGGTTAAAGTGAAGAAACAGTTGTCGGGATTGGGTTTTTAGTAAACAAATGGAGCTCAAGTAGGGCGAAGGACACCTGTAGTAGTCTTCACTCCGAAAAAACTCGAAACCATCATTAATGGAATTCGGTCGCCCATAAAAAGGCAGAGTATATTCAGTTGATGGCAAGGTAGCTTATGGAGATTTGTTCCCGAAGAAAAGTCTTTATAAGGCTGTTGGTGCAATGCAGCCAACAGTAGCGGTTAAATCAACATAGAGATGTGCAACACATAAAACTGCATAATTCGGAGTCTTCTGATGAATTAATTGTACCTATTCCCTGAAGGAAATTTTTACTCAATTTCATTTACTGCCGTGATGGATATCATTTACCTATGTGCATAGAGATGAATTCACTCAGCATCATCATTCATCTTTTCATTAACTCGTCCCATTCATTGTTCCATAAAATATTAGTTTTCAATATGATACTTTGATGCCAAATGAGCCCAAATATTTATTTCCTATCCTTACAGTATTTAATTAAAGAGGGCAAAATTGTTGGAGATTTTCACCGACAATTTAGTATTTATAAGCCTCCGGAAACACTACATCTCCATTTGCTGGAAATTTCTTCCTTTTTACGGCTGTCATTGCCCGTTAACGGGATTGACATATAAAAATGACATGTCCAGGATTTACTGCCATATTCTTGGCCTCCCAAAATCTTACAACTTTACACGGCTGATGACCTAGCACCCCCTGCCACACAATCATACTGCAGCTCGCGGGGTAGTATGTAGATGTAGATAAAATAGCACGCTCTAGGTACATGTATTAATATCCATTCGTGGATTATTCTGCCGCGTGGCAGGCTCCCTCATTGTTGACCTCAATTCCTGTCAGTTCTGCCGTAATCTGTTAGTAGCTTCATACTTTCCTCCAATTTCATCTATCCCCAACATTACATTCCTCTTTCTTCCTCATCCTCTCTTGCCTTCTATCATTCCTTCAAACACAATCTGAAGCAATCATTCAATCCAGATCAACGTTTGATAAGTCGCGGGGAAAAGACATACAAAACATATCCGGTATGCCATTAAAGACAGAAATATTTTTTAAGCGTATAATAGGGGGGTCCTCGAATGAAGAAGTAAACGAGAAATGCTATTTTGCTATCGTTATGCCACACCGCAAATTCTCCGCAGGCATTCGGGACCCTGGTCATAAAGATTTTACTAAAAAAGTTAATAAAATAAAAATAAAGCTGAGCACTTCAGACAATACTATCATGACGCCTCACAACATTTCTATGTCTGACAGGAGCAATAAAATAAGCGAGATACATTACCAAACAGATAGGTACAAAAACTCGTTCTTTCTGCGCACATTGAGCAACCACAATAAAAACTGAGCTCCAATAAATATATTACCATAATATTCGTGACCATTTAATCTCAAAAAACCTTATCCCTTACAGCTTCACATGGCTGGTGTCTTAACACCCTTTGCTACATGCCCATTCGGCGGCTCGCAGGATAGTACGTAAATGTGGATGATTATTTCTTATGCAATTTTTAGTTCAAGTCATCTATCTTTTCTTGATTTTCCTAATCATTTGTCTCACTCCTCCAATTATACATCATGTCTCCTCATTCTTCCATCTACCTCTCATTAAAAAATTTTCATCCTCATCCAGATCCACATTTCGAAGGCCACGTCTCGGCTTCGTACCACATCAAACTCCATATGTAATATTTTGCCCATCTCTATCTCAGTTCCTTTTCAAAAGTCCACACAGTAGTTTCTTCTTGTAATTGAATCCTTCCTTTGCTACTGCTATTCTTGGTGATTTGTTAATGAGCGTCAAGATTTCCAGGCTTGCTTTATTGGTTGTTGGATATTCCATTTTGTGAGAAAATAACTCCTTTCTTTGAGTACATTTACACACATTATTTATATTGATTTCTCCCTAATATATGCATACCATGTGTAGGAAAAGTATAGCCTATAGTAAATCGACGATATTGCATTTCAAAACGAGAAGTTTACAGTACCGAGGTAATCGCATTGCTGTACTGCATTCCAAAATACGTAACCCCTATTCCAAGTGAGCCGCAATAGCGGCCTTCTCTACTCTCCACGCATACATATATATCCCGACGCAGTTCAAGGAAGTTATCCAGGGGTTTTGAATGATGGGCTGTTCGGCCTGTGCGTCGGGGGGGGGGGGGGGCTTCGGTACGCGTTCCACGGAACGGGAAATGAAGTCAGCGAACCTTGCATCGCTGGACCGGAGATGGCCAAAGGGGGAAGGTGCGAGCGGGAAATTGGAGGGGCATGGGAGGAGGGTAACGGGCTAGTGTTCGGCGTTGAGGGCGTCGGGTTAAGGTGCAATCAGCCAGCGGATTGGTCGGATCAAAGGAGAGCGGCCCAGGGGGAGGGGGTCGGGGGAAGTGTGAAGCAGGAAATGTGTTTTGAATGAGGGTCAAGCGGAGGGGATATTCGCCCATCATCGGCATGTCAAACGCCCAGGAACCTGTGAAAACATCCACGTGATAGATTTGCATTTTTTTTAAACGGCTAAAAACATAATCATCATCGCGGAAACGCTCCATCAAACGAGCCCCCCTACCATGAAACAGAATTTTTTCCGCTTAAAGATAAACCATCAAGGTGATAATTTCTGCGGTTGATGGATTTATGATAAAAAAACCCCAAAGGGGAATAAAAATAATTGGTACTCATTGATACGGCCTAATAACTTCATCCGACGATGAAACTGTCACCCACGTTGAATAAATTATTCCGCAGAATTCATTCATTAAGCTTCTTGAGCCTTTAATAGCATAATTTAATAAAACCTGGCATCAAAATATCTAATGCCGCAAGAAAATCTAGTTGCGTTGAAACTGACACCTTCTACACTTGTTTTAGCAATTTCTTGCTCTTCAGTTTATAATAAAAATGTCGAAGCAAATTACCCACAATATAATTTATAATGCAGGTTAGTTTATATCTTAAAACTAAAAATATTAATGGCTGTTTAATGTCAGCTAAGGATTATAGACTAAAGAACAATGAATGTTCTGTAAACCATAAATATTTGGAAAGCTGTACTTAAATGTTTGATTATGTAAGGTAGATACTCATTTATGATATTTATTCCAGGTGAATCAGTCAACCAGAATTAGTGGTGACATCAAAATTGGTCGAAGCAAAATAGCTGCAGCCACAATCTGTTTTTAAAAACTGTTGCAGAAAATTAGCCATCATGCTTTAGCCGCATACTTGCGTGAAGTATGTACCGAAATCCCCCCTCTCCGTGAACGTCATTAAAAATCTTGAATAGACTGCCAAGTAGCTCTTGAGAAAGAAAAATATCATGGTACACATGCAATTGCTAAGGAATTCAAAAGTCATCTGCTGCAAGATATCAAGTCCAAGAGTCCATTTTCAGAATTTGATGAGATAAATTCTATCAAATGCAAACTTATGACTGAAAATCTTATAATTCAAAAGGCACATGAAGGCAAGGCGGTTGTGGTAATACATAAGTGTGACTACGTTGAGGAGTGTAAAAAGTTCTTTGAAGAAAAGGAGATTCTAGGACTGCAGTCAGAATCACCCGCTAATTAGAGTCTGAGTTCAAGAAATCACCAACACAATGTTCAAAGTTATAAAATAGGTACGAAGGGAACAGATTAATACAGATGAACCACTCTGTTTTTTTGACTACCCGAAATCCACAAACCGGGATTCCCGCTTAGAGCAGTGGTGTCAAACGTGCCTGTTCAATTCAAAATTCATTGAACCACAGCCTAAAATTCACTTAGAAGACATCAGTTCAATCAGTTTCCTGGATGTGAACATTTTCTAAATCGACAACCGTCTTGAGTTCTCCAACTTTCGGAAAAGTACTTATACATACCAAGACACCCATATAAATTCAAGATACTATGATTCTCAGCAATTATTTGCCTTTCATGTCATGATCCGTATGTTTAGCGAGCATTCTTATGACTCAAATTAATATCAGAAAGAAAGTTGCAACCATCAAATCTATCACTACCTTTACCAATCGATCTCAGATCGATCTGACCGTATCAGCTCGGTATGGAAAACTCAACGGGCTAGTGGAGACTAGCGGGATCGTTCTAAGAAGCGGGCTGACTCGGCCGCTTTCGGCTTTTTCAGTCAGTCTAAGATATTTCAGATCGATCTAAACCAGTGGTTGTGGGTCTGAGGAGGCGCTCCTCTTAATTCTTTTGGTTGCCTTAGGGAAACAAAATATAATCGTTATTATTTAAAAAGTGTTTTTTAACCAGTTGTAACAAAAGTGTAGTAGTGTAGTCATGGCGAGTGAAGTGACGTTGGTGATATTGTAGCACAGTATGTGTGCGGCACACCTCGTTAAAAAGTGCGAACGTGCGAACAAATGATGTTTCTCAGCGTTTAGATGGATTAGGCAGGTAGCCGCTAGAGACTCGGAGGATAGACTCTAGGCTTAGTTTGCTTGAGAAATTCAGTGCAGTTGAGTTTAAGAACGGCACAGAGAATATAATTTGGATGTAACACTTGATTCCGACAGATGTGATAAAATAATACAGAGATACTTACTCAACAGATATATACAAGGATTCATTCTTTTCACTCATTATAAGTTACCACAGTAAAATGTTAGTTCCATTCCAAAGACACCCTTATACACTTCACCGTTTCACCTCCCAAACACTACATCCTTTGTATCTTTACATGGCTGATGTCGTAACACTCCCTGCCACACGCCCATGCAGTGACTTTCACGGCAGTATGTAGATATTGATGTATCAAAAGAGCTCCGGTATTTATGAGTTCAACACTACTCCTACATTGCTAATTTCGCAAAAGAGGACGCAACATCAATGTGACTCTCGCGTCTACACAACCTAACGCTGCTAGTCTCTTCCCAGAAATCCTCTTTCAAAACAAGGAATCAAATATGCGTGCTGTAGAAGCGAATTTCAAGAAAACCCCATAATTTATACCTCTACCCGGCTAGTGCTTTCACTCGCCCATGCAGCGAGTCACTCGATAGTATGTAGGTGTAGGTGTACCCTTTCTTTATTCATGCATTACCATGAACCTCTGTATACTCTTACCCTATTACAACCATACCTCCTAACTCTTCTCCTAACTCCTCCACGCCTCTATCTAACTGTGCATACATTTTGATGTAGTTTGTGTCGAGTCTTTACGTGGAAATGATATAGAACTACGAAATCCAGGTCCTTCCAAATACAGATGTGTGGTATTACAGAGTTACCAGGAATTATTACTATTGGAACCAACTTGACCAGTTATGCACTAATTGCTATTGTAGCACATAGAATCAGTTATTTCTTTTGCACTTGATAAGTAAGAGAATTCCATTAGGGTTACGTTTTCATTTTAGCATAGATACTATGGAGATTATAGATGGTAATGAAAACTCCTGCAAAGGAGAAAAGATAAACTTCATGAACACATTTTTTGACACAATAGTCTGATGATAACAATATGTGAAATATGAAATTAATGGGATAATACGCAGGACTATCAAGAAAGGAATATACCAGGAATAAATGTATCATAATAGTATAAGAATGAAACGAAGGGGTGATAGGAGGCTGATATAAAGAGCTTAAACCAACCTTTGATATGATTACTCCTGACGACGGTGAAATGTTGCGAGTTTCATAAAATCACGGGAATGCGAGTGATAACGGATAGCGATTGCACTTTTTAAAGACATTTCTTTGTATGCCTTTATCTTATTAAATTTTAATGATTCATAAGGTGTATTAGTATAGTCCAAAATATGCATTCAGTCTTTCACTCCAAAAGCTATTTTGATACAGCTTCACCAAGTCACAAGACGCACACTCAATAAGCTAACAAAATTTTAAGCACAATTTGTATCCAAATTTGACCAAGGACTTGGCTTCATTCTAAGAAACACAGCTTTATTCTGAGAGAGGAGAGAACGCAAAGACTAGACGACATTAAGAGAAATGTTTGCTTTTGATAAGTGGGAATATTTTCAACAGATTCTGGCGAGATATCGTGGAAGTTTGTCGTTTTAAAACAGAAACCACAATGTTGTGAAAAATGAAACCACAAAGAATACAGGATGTTGATCTGGTAATTACTTATGCTTGGGATATAAGGTCGTATGTGGAAACTTTGACAAGTTTCAGATACT
Source organism: Ceriagrion tenellum (assembly GCA_963169105.1). Classification (NCBI taxonomy): domain Eukaryota; kingdom Metazoa; phylum Arthropoda; class Insecta; order Odonata; family Coenagrionidae; genus Ceriagrion; species Ceriagrion tenellum. The sequence continues at coordinate 96,765,739 of OY720643.1, forward strand.
TATGTCACTCCTTAAAACGAGAGAAATATAAAGGAAAGTAAAAGAAAAATCCCTTTCAAGGAAGTCCGCGGAGCGTAAACCTAGGCCATCTAAAAAGGATTTCGAAAGACGGTGAATACAAAACTAAGAATGAAAAAAATTTGAGTAAAATTAGTGGATTCCCACACCTACCTCAGTATCACCAAGTGGGATGGAGGAAGCACAACGGATATCAAGCGAAGAATAGCCCAAGCTAAGAAAGCAATCATGGTTAAAAACAACTACTATGTTCAAAGAAGATAGGACTACAGACTAGAAGTCAGTATGTGAAAACATTCGTGTGGAGCGTGACACTCAATGGATTGGAAGTATGGATCATTTAAAATTAGACCAGAATAGACTAGATGCCTGCGATATCTGGGGATGGAGAAGACTCAGAAGTTAACCCTCATCTGGATTCTCTGCGCCTTAGCGGCGCTCGTGGTTTTAAAAATGATTTAAAAATTTTCCATTCCCGTGGATCTTTCTGAAACTTTCAGTAGTCGATTTTTTCTGCTTTCTTAGGCTAAAAATATATTTTTGTATGTATAGTGTGCATAGTTTTCATTTTATTGGCCTCTAATGAAAAAAGTCACGTCGTTGGATTTACGGCGCCGCTGCGGTGCCGAGAGTTTCCTCGTCGCAATGTCAGGGATTGTTCTCCAAGTACTAATTTAAAAGTTATTATGTTTCTTATGAAATGGTATCTTCTATTTATAATCATAATATTTAAATATATAAACTTTATAAACAAAATTAAATTGTTTAACAAAGGTAAAATTTTACTATGCCAATTTTGCTTCGTCTTTTATCTAATAATCATAATTTTTGCCTGTTTATATTGTTCATTGACAAAACTTCATCTATTTGCAAGAATAATACTTAGAAACTCATGGCTACCCTAAGGGTGTTTTTTCCACGGCCTCTGGAATTATTTTATTTGGGTACCTTCTCCACTCAGCATCCGCGTACCTGCTGTGGAGATGGCCACCTTTGGGGACATCCCAGGGTTACTATGTATATAATTATACCAAGCAGCAATCCCAAGAAACTTTAACGACAATATATTTACAGAATTCATGCAATAACGCCTCTTTACCTTCGTGTAGAAATTTCCCGGTGAATGAGTAGCTGAGACTCGGGACGACAATTCAAAATTTAGACAGACCACCGTGAAGAACACATCGCACGGTTGGTGTTATATGTCTTGTACCTCTCATTTGAAAATATTCCTTTGCAGCTGCGATAGTCTTCACAAAATTGCTGGCGATAATATTATTTCCCAGGACGTTACTGTTTACCTATGGATTGACATTGGCAGTACTTATATGGTAAAAATCTTTTCATTATGAAAAAATACATAGAGGAATTACCACAGTGGAAATTTGTAAATATATTTATCGTTTTTTTGTGTACTCAAATGCACAGGGGTTTTAGACCTCCAAAGTTTATCAACGTAAAGGGGTGAGTGAGGAGGAAAAAGGTGGGTAATTCCATGGAGGTTTTTTTGAGGTGAAGGGGTGGAGATACATGGTGGTGGGTCGATTGCCAAGGATCAGGGAATACCGGGATCGTTAGGCCAGGTAAGTGTAGAAAATCCGTACCGTGAAGAAAGGTTGAGAGTGCAAGGAGGGAATTAGACACAATAGGCTGCTCTTTCTTCCTCCTTCCATCGCTGCGTGAGGGACAGGAAATCCGCGCCTTATCGCAAAGCGCCCCGGGGTGGCCCTCCCTCCATTCCGAGAAGGTCTAGCTCGGGTGGGTCGTTGGAGGTGAGGAGGAGTTCATTCAGTTTTTGTGTGGGGAAGAAAGTAGGCGGGGGATGACAAATAAGGAGGCTTAGTGGGAAAGTACGGATGGTCTCAATGTTTGGGTCAGTGCAATGCTACGGAAAGAAAAGGTGAGGGGGGTCCTCCCAGCATGAGGGTATTTTGGTCACCCCAGAACACTAGTTCCTATTCCATCAGTCCCTCACGCAGCGCCGGACCGAAGAAAAACACGCCATCGTATTCTATTTTTTTCCATTTCCTGCTCCATCTTCCTTACCACCTACAACCCAAACTTCTTAGAAATAATTATCTTGGCCTTTCCCACCAATCCAGAAGCAAAACCTCGTCTACTGCACTCCCCCGCATTACTTTTACCTGTCCACCTCTATGGAGACATCCTCAGTGAGGGAATGGGCTCCGCTGTAGACCTAAAATACCGGCTCTTCTAGCCCACCCTCCAATGCGGCACTGGACTCATTGACGCGTCGCTGATTGTCCCAGATTCCTCATATTTCACAACCCATCTGACTTTCATCCTTTTTTTTTTTTAGAAATTGCAGGATATAAACTCCCAGAATGTCCGTTACATTTATCTTGATCGTCAGAATATAGCCCTTGAAAATCACGACGGTATCACTAGTCTCTTTTCACTCCACCTACAATTTTTCAATTATTAACGTTTAAGAACTCAGGCTTCTGCGCACACTACTAAGATATAACATGTGGGTAAATGTAGTGAAGCAAAATTATTTTACATGGACCCATTCGACTTTTATTCGGTCCACATTTTTAGTATTTGGATACATAAAAAATAAAACAATGTGTACATGATAAAGCGGAGTTTATCCAGCATTGCATATCAGAAAAAATGTTAAAAACAACCATTACACACGAAATTAAAACCTTCATTTGAAAATAACCTTCTAAGAGACCAAAAAAGAGAGTATTACGACAACAAACGGAGAAGAATGCAGTGTTAAAGATTTTTAGCTATAACTTCTGTAATCATGGGTTAAATCTTGCAAAACACGGTTAAAAATAAATATAATAGAAGTCACTAGCATTATCAATATGAAACCATGCTAAGAAAGGCCAAGTTTGGAAGAAAATGACAAAATATAACGCAGCGCCGCTGCGGCGCCGTAAATCCAACGACGTAACTAAATTCGTAAATCCATATGAGGGTTAAATGAATGATAAAAATAAGATATAATGAAGTTTACTAATGGGGGAAAAGACCATGTGGAACACTACTTAGGAAAGAATAACTGGACACACCCTGAGGCAAAAGTGAAGAACATGGCTGAAGGAAAAGAAAGGAAAATTCCCTAGAGGATAACCAAGAAATAATTAGAAGGACAAAACAAAAAGGGAAGTACAGTGGCTGAAGAAATTTACGAAAATTTTTTCGCGCGCCAGAATGCGGCATTCTTGGGAACTTCTTGAAGTAGCACACACTTAGAAAGACTGGCAACACTGAGTTAAGACATCATCTACCGCAAATATTTGAAATCCGAAATGAAACTCACGTTCGCCGGAGCCTAGAACTTACTCATCAATTGCATCTTTTTCGAGCTTTCTTTTTGTATTATTCGCGTATTCAGCCGCGGTGCATCGATGTATTTATTTCAGCATGTTTCTTACGTCGAATAATAACATTTTTACGGGAAGACTGATAATATTAAATATTGATTATCCTAGGCAACTCGGAATATATGCTGAAATATTCATCTGCTACCACCAAGGGATATTAATTGTGGTCGACTTTCCGAGAATCTTTTTGAATCACCCGACCTGTGTCTCTTTCACTAAAAGAGTATAAATCGAGATTTATTTGCAGCGAGTGTTGATAAAAATATATTTAATTAAAATAAGTATAGTCTACGTGATGTAATTTTTAACGATTTTCATTTTTTAGATTGATGAAGTTCCGATTTCAAAGCGGATATTTATTAATGAATCGTTCATGACTGAATATAAATCCGTCCTTAGTTCATCAGAATGGGATTAAACTATGAAAATACGCAAATATATACTTTCATGAATTAATAATAAATGTGCTCCCATCGATACCGAATTATCTAGGCATATTTTGCCGATGCGACTTTTATCTTATCACAGGAGACTTGGTGACAAGCTATTCACTGTGAAGCTTTGTCTAGTAAATGGAGAACATACGAATAAACATTGAGAAAAATTTTACCCAAATTAGGTGTAGTTATGGATAAACGACTCTTTTACGCATGACTGAATAATATGTTCTTATATGTATTAGCTGAAAATTCGCCGTATGTATTACATTAACAAAAAAGCCTTTCAAAAGACTTCAGTTTGGAGTAAAAGGTTATGAATGAAATAAATTAATAGGTAACGGTTATTGTTGCAGCTGTCGGACGTATTTGGCCAGAAAAACAATAGTTCGTGTTCCATTTTTAATGAACGCAAACGAGTTTTTATGAGAGCTCTTCCATATCGGCGAAAAATAATGAATTTAATATGTAGTTGCAATGATTGGCTGCTGATATAAAAATTCTATAAACAAATAATAGATAAAATTTGCCGCGTGAAAATCATTTTACTTTACTAGAAATTATATTCAAAACTCTAAAATGTCTCTACCAGGGGTGGGATCACGGTTCTTTCCTTCTCGTGGTCGTTATCGCCATCTATAAGGCAAGTCGCATTGGTAGGGCAATGCACTAAGTCCTGGGAGCTCACTCCACTGCTATGAAGTACCTGATCTTTCTCGATGACGATCTCGATTTATAAATCATTTGCAGAATTGAACAACAGCATTATGAAGAACCATGATCGTGATTCAGGTTTGTTACCAAGTTACAACTACCGAGCTTTCTTATTTCAAGGCAAATTTTAGATTGAGTTGCGTATCCTTTCGCTATTTGCGTCCGTAGACGCCACTGTGAACTGAGTTACTTTTGCAATGCGAGGTAATATTGTCTGTGAACGTTCAATGGGACTATAAGGAAAGGTAAAAGCATACTACTCTCATTGGCATACAAACAGAAAGCAGTAGTATTCGTATTTCCCGTCATCAGTCCAAACCATTCCAATCAAACGCCATTGACGTGCATGGGTTTCTGTGGCGATCCAAAGCTCCACCAATACTTATCCATTTAAACTCGGAGTGTATGAAGGGCGCATGATATTGATTTGGGAAGTAGCATGCCCTTAACAAGAGCTTATGTTCCCCTTATGCTGCGGGCGATACCTTTCCTGCCAAGGATCATGTTTCGGACTCCTGTAGTCTAATCCACTGGAAATAAGTGGTGTTTGACTTCTTTCCCCTCCTCAAAAGTATTTGACGGGTGCCTCCAAATTTTTTGAAGCGGGACGAGGCTTTTTTTCCTGGTGCAGCAAGTATTTGAAACCTGTGCGTCATTCACAACAGCAAATCACCCCAACCACAACCATTCGGAACTTCGCTATGGTTTACTGATGACTACTACATTGAGACGAGTGTCGATAGACGGACAAGCAGAGCAGACAACGCTAGCAGAGATATTTTTTCAAGTTAATAGCAACCTCTCCGTAAATTCTTTGAGGAAAAGAAGATCTATTAGCCTTTAAGTATACTTCATCTTTCTTACAGGAGGAGGAATTGGGTAGTAAGTTTGTTAAAGGCAAATATATGTGTATATATATAGGATCTGTTGCACAGCAAAGGCCCATGATTCATATCATAGGTATAGAAATATACTTCTTAGATTGATTACCCCTTCCAACTCACACCAATTTTAGGTACTCTTACACTGTCAAACGTAGGATTTGAATATCCTTCCAGATTTTCAAGGGCAACAGTGTTGAAATGTAATTAATGTAAGCAAGTTAACATACCCAAATATGCAGTTATGCTAACAACAATATCGTCATTTTTTTGTTTTTGGCGCGATATTTTAAACCTGAATTTTTTCGGTACCTAATTACTAAAAGAAAAGATCGTTATATTGTAGCAAAAAGGAATAAAGATAGTCCAGTTTTTTCTTGTAAGAGAAGGAAATTAATAAACCGAATGTGAAAGCTGATCTCCATGAAAGATATTACAAGCATCACGGTGGCAGCAAAAATCCTCGGTGCCCTCTCACCCTTACTCAAAGGAGTCAACCATTTCTTATCGGGATTTCACGCCATCGTGTCGGCTTCAAAAGGCTCAACCGCACTCTCCCAGCTAACCCTCGGCTCCTTTGATATTCCTCTATCTGGGGTTTTCCGTGAGTAAAACGTGGCGTTAAGTGAGACAAAGTCACAGCTAGAAAGGGCTAGTAATATGAGGAAATAAGAAAAAGACATGGTGATGGTTCCCTGACGCACAAGAGACAACAAAAAACAAGTAAAATAAATATTTCTTGGAATTACTATACAACATAAGTAATTGAGATAATTTTTCTGTGTGATTCAATTTTTACACCAAATAATTGCCATCGATAAACAATTTCAAGGAAATGAGTCGAAATGATTTTAAAAATTCCCTTTTTATGGTTTATTACTTTAGCTCCAAGCTGAATAAATAATATATTAACCCCTATGAATGAGTTAGACGGTATGGTTTAAAATAGACCGATACCGGGCAATAAGTCTTTTTTAATTTGTTTTAGATCTCACACAATCATAAAAACTTTCTCTTCGGTTGCAAAGAGTACATTGACTCAAAGAAGAAAAGTATTGCTGTAATTGTATTAAAGCTGTTCATTGGAACGACTTTTACAATTTCACTGTTGAAAAACTCCAGTGTTCATAATATCAAGGTCAAAGATAATTTTAGCGTTTTGAAATTAAACTAATACAATTAAAGAAACTAAGCCAAAAATCGTTAAATTGCTCATTACACTAAGTCTGAAGTTTAATTTTACATTTTTTCAAACGTCAACGTCATCTTAATGCTCTAGGGTAGCTGAAATTTTTTAAAGACTTCGTGACTTCGCCTAACTCATGTGTCGTCAATGAGTATTTGTAACCATCACCTTCCTGGAGGCAGTGATCCAATGATCTGTTTATCAACTTCCTTTGGAAAACCCTATTCCTTAAAAGAAAAGTATTAACATTTACCTTCCGAGCATGTATCTACGGCACAAAAATTTTGCCCCTAGAGTGACGAGCGAGTTCATTTGGCACATTGAGTGGACATTTAAAAAAACCCTTAGTAAGCTTACGTACTGAATACTACTTGAGTGATGTAGCCAGCAAGGCTTACGTCAACGGAAAAACTCAGTAAGATAAAGGTAGTAATTGAAATATATCCCAGGATTAATTTTTTCTTAGTGAAGTAAAAATCGCAGTATACCTACTAAGTGTACTTCCTCATAATTCCTCGTATGACTGTGAGACTTAGATATGCCAGAATATGCTTAAATGCCAACAATACGTAGTCGATATTTGGGATCTTTGCAGGGTAAGAGTTCTGGAAATGAAGTGAAAATGCAGTGTATTTTCTTTAATAACGATCGCACAACCATATAAGAAGGATGCTTCGTTTTCACGACCATACAAAGTGAAAAAGGATCGATTCACAAAACATAACCTTGATGGATGAGTCACCTGCAGGAGATGATGGAAGGTTTTGACGGAAAAGACAGGTGAATCTAACAGGAGAGCCTCTGAAGTAAAGAAATGTTAGGAATATAGTAGGCGATTTAACACTTAACTGCGCTGATTGATGAGTAGAGATTGCTAGAACGCGGATTAGGAATAGGAGGAATGCGTGAATTCGCGCAGTTTTTCATATAAATTCCAAACTTACACCTTACAGTTTTCTCACCACCTTTATCCAAACCATACACTGTAAAGGAAAGGGCCTAAATACTAAACGCTCTTATAAATCAATAAAACACATTAAATTTAGTAATTAAATTAATAAAATAAATAAAATAAAATAAAATAAAAAGTAAATAAAAATTAAACAAAGAAAAAGTTAATGTAGTGGAAGCCAAAATGGTATGAACACATTGGGAGGTCCGGCATCACTTGTAAAAATAGTCAGTTTTCTAGGCCTTTCAACAATAAATAGCTCACTTCACTACCTCAAATGAGAACACTGCGATTATTAGATAAATAAGATAAGACCGCAAATATAAGAGGGCAGAGAAATAAAGGTAATAGTGGGAAGTAAGGGCTAGTATGAAGAAAGTATATTTTCTCCAGCCAATTCCTGAGATTAAACAGCCGATTAGCTCCAATATATTGCTGAGAAGAACCACTGGACATAATTTTCAACCCAGAAGATCAAAGATAAATACCAAAGAAAGGTAATTCTGATGATACCGAGAAAGGAAGCAGGAAAACACCAAAATCGGTTCCTCGAAGAAATGTATCGAGGACTAGAATAGAGCAATCGAAATCGAAACGCTACTTTCCCTTTCACTCTTTATCTCTTCTCCCTCCCTACCTGCGACAAAGCTTTCGAAATCTTTCCGGAGTTGCTCCCTTGTTTTTACAGGACAGAGCTTCCCACAATGCCATCTTTCGTGACTTCCGTTTCCCGACTCCAAGGCTACTCTCCAGGCGCAGCGAAAATCGGATTGTTTTGCTGACTGCTAGCATTTCCATCACTTTAAATGTATAAGACCTTGCATTCTCCCGCAAGCTTTTCACTACAGTCAAATAAAACACAATACGCTCGACGTGTTTGACGTCTGTGATAAAAGTTGGCTCAAAAATAAAGTTTTAAGATGTGATTTTTGAGAGTTTTTATCTGTTTATCGCTTATCAACTCTTCTAATCTCTTTTATCTATCTTGGCGACTACACTCAGATAATATCCGTTTGCAGAGGATTTGCAATTTCTCGAAATCATATTAATCTTCTTATGATCATCAACTTTAAATGATTTATCAGCATGAAAGACAATTTGATGAGTAAAACACTGTAAAAGAGCCTTATATTATAGTTCAGGAGGTACAAGCTATGCTAACAAAGGAATTATGCATTCATCCAAAAGTTGGAGCACTATACCTCGTCATTTCTCTTCTACGGGTTGGGTGATGAGGATTTGAATGGCGTGCTCTATGAAAAACCCCAACTCCCAAAGAGTAGAAGACTAAATAAGTAGCGCTTCACCTAATTATTTTGCCAAATAAAAGTTATTATATTCGCTTCTATGTACATATATCGTTCAATGCCATATTAGTTCCCTTCCTTTCTTACCCACTACTGTTAATATTGAAGTCACTTATTGCTATAAAATTTGTTTTTATACAATTAGTTTTCTCTGTATCTTTACACCTTTAAATTTGTTTTTTTTTTAGATTTCCCAATTATCCTCGTTCCGTCTTTTTAAAAGTATCCTCCATTAACCAATAATTAGCAATAGTCACACAACGAGGTCAAATTCTAACAATTAAGCAAAACTGTTAGGAAGCAAGATTCAGCACCATGATTGTAAATGTAATTGTTACAAGAACTAGCCGTATACAGTGACATTAAGGAACAGGTGAGGTGTCAGAATGACTTAAAATTTAAAACACTAAAGGAAAATTATATATTAAATGAAAACAAAAGTGTCAAAACAGACATTAAAGGACTTTTCAAACAATAAAGAGCAGAGCCCATTTCAAATGTCTGCTTGCGTATAGTATACGTATTTCTCACTCTCCACTTCGGCGAAATCTTTCATTTATCATTGTGAAATATTCTGCATACCTCTTAACCCCTACAACTGAAGGTACAGCTCCCAAATTATAATAGGCAACTCTTTGAAAGGGATAGTTCTATAATGAATTTCATTAGAGCATAAATTCATTTTGCCAAATTCCATCTTGAGTACACTGTGGTGCATCATCTGCCAGAGCCCTCAGGAAGAAGAAAAGTCATTAAATATTCGTAAATATTAAGACCCCTTTATACTGCGCGTGAAAATGCAATTAATCATTAGAAGGACCGTGTGTATTCATGCTCCAAGTAGTAGCACAAATTTGGAGAATGAACAATCATTCGATAATTCGAGAAAAATTAAAACATGATCTATTTTTGATGGCAAGATCCCGTAAATGATCGAATGATCCGATCGCACGATGTCCATCTTGGTTGACTTTATTTATTGAACGAGTGACGTAAAAAGGGAATAAGATTTTTGGTTATAAAAAATAGGAAATTTAGTTCATGTTGTTGATTGGACTCATGTGATTTGCTTTATGTCAATCGCTCGCTTTTTCAAATCATTCAAATTATATTCGAAGGTGACGCTTTCAAAGTATGGTATGCCGAAAGATATACATAGGGCAGTTAATTTAGTCAATTCCGAATGCTACAAGAGTAGAGCGAGACTCAGTACGTATCGTATGGATCATTATCGCCAATAACATTTATAACTACTATTTTCGTATTACTCTTACATCACTAACTATTTAACTTTTCTTTTGTATGTAACCAACACCACCATGTAATGAAAAAAATAAAATAATTGAGAGGTATCAAACCTTTAAAGAATTCCCTTTCATATTTTGATGGAATCTTTACAGACTACGGAAATAGTTAGGCTGATAGTTATCTCGTTAATTCTTATTCATCCACTCCGATTGATCACAATCATGCCGAGTGAGAAACAAGATAGCATTAAATTACGTCTTCGTCATCCTTGGACCTCTATCGGAAGTTCACTTCTTGAATCAGGCTAAGTATCTCTCGACCTGTCTCTCTTCCCTCTACTTCGAGTTTTGTCCAGATATTCTATCTCCAAGCTTTCTGTGACATAATTGTAGCAGTCAGAATGATAATGGTAAATTTACGACACTGAAAAACTTAGATCCAGCAAAGATGCACTACCTGACGGCATAACTGGATATAAGCAAACCACTCCTATAGTCCTACTCCTACCGTCGATGGTCGATACCCATGAGCTGTGATAGAAGCAGCGGTGTTGGTCGTAACTTTCCATAAGCCCATATAAACTAACAATAGGTGAAAAACGATACAGCTATTTCGGCATAGAAAATTCACGGAATTTAGTCCACCGTGTATAACAGATTCTTTTCCCCTGTCATCCCTGATATTCATTCGCGAGTTAATGCTTGAATTATCATTCGCTTGACCATTTACCGTTTGAAGCTGCCCCCAATAATGCCATTAAAAACCTAATTACATAGATTAGGATAAAGCAGCTTGTTATCATAAATTATAGAGCTCCAGAAGTCCATTCAATTTTCATAAAATAAGCTGCATGGATACGGGACAAATGTTTATACCTCAAAACCCATTATTTCCAGGACTTTCAATAAAAAAGTAAGACAAACAGATTCAGGATAGTCATAGTGCCAGAAAAAGCTGGTGTTTGATAAAATGATAAGGGAAACAGGACACAATCCTTCTTATAGTAATGAGATGCAAGTAAAAAGAACAGTTTTGACTCCATAGGCTTAAAGTGGAAAATACGTTTGAAAAAATTTATCTTCACAATAAGACGACCGTATAGTTACATAGTAATCATTTGTTTAAATCCTAAGACTGGGTAACAGCAGCCTCTCACACTTCCCTACACATCGCAAACTCGATTACATACTAATATTATTTCATTTCTCGTCTTTTAAAATTCTGGGAACAATATTAAATCAATAAATGACTTCAATCCCAAAATAAAATGTAAACCACGCGATTAATCTTTTTTCAATGCAGCATAGTCTTAATTATGTTGATTGAGGAGCATTTTCAAAAGAACCTTTCAATTACCACGCCATACCCCATTTTATATCGGAGTTTGAAGACTAGGTAGTATAATTTCATACCGCAAATTTTGGGAAGTAAAATACAAAAATGGCAATCCTGACACCATTTGCCACGCAAAAAGATAATTGAAACAATCTACCTGCTAGGCAGGTAGTCACTATGCACTTGAAATAGATGGCACGAGTAAGAGTCATTGATTCTACCTACATTTTTAAATTAAAAAGCTAAACTACATGAAACGATCCCATATCAGTGACTAAGTCGCTAGGCCACAGGATAAGAATAAATTTTGTGCGCAAAAATTAAAAACAGAACAGTAAATATTATGATGGCACTGCTCAGAGAAATCCTGAGGTAATATTATAAAAGTAAAACATTTCATGAAATAAAGTTAAAAAACCCTTTACTACCTTCTTTAATATAGCCAAAAATATCGTAAATTTTCTCAAATTAGGTAAAAGATCTAATTTCTGGCCAAAAATTGTGTTAAAAATTGTAAAAACGATTTAGCATTTCTTAAGAAACATTATTTAAAAGAATAAATGTGACAAAACGTAGTTATTCTATCGCGAGACAACCAATGTCTTCATCAAAATCATATAAAGTTATCAAAAGACAACAGGAGTTTTATCTTCTATAACATTAACAATGCGCTGATTACACTGCTCGATTTCTTAACTAGATGAATTTTTTCAAAAGCACGTTAAGTGTCCTTATCTGGCTTTTCTAAGGGAAAGAAATTCATTCAGTTTATCGGCAAATGTAAGAGAAAGCAAATGAAATACGGTTTATTCCCAATTAACGACCGTTCAAAGAGGCAGCCATGTTTTTTTATTAAATTACAATTGATTCAGTCTGTTGTTTCAACAATGATAATTTTACTTTAGTAGGTTTTCAAACAAGGGCGATTTCTTAATCGATAACCCATTTTTGCCATTTTTTAGGTTAGAGATTTTCCAGGAAAGGTAAGCCAGCAACTGTACAATCAACAATAATCAATCTCAGCAACGATTAAAGTCTTAGCATAAAATCTTGCAATGCCACTGATTGATATATTTTCAACTCGAAATAAGGACTAGCAGCCATTTAATTGGTCTTGCAATTTTAGCATTGAAGATTATGTTTACTCTCCCACTTCGCGTCTCATAAATAACTTCTTCTTTCAGCAAAACGGAAATTTGGCGGTTGAAGTTGTCGTTCCAAGTTCCTTACTATTACTTCTCTTGACTGCTAGGTCGAAAAGCTTCTGTGATCACCAGTCTCTTCAAGTTATCATGGCACTATAGCTGGTGTGCCAGTCACGAAAATATGAAAAGCAGTTTCTCAAGTAATTGGTTCAAACTAGTCGCGGTATAATCATAAAGGTGTCAACTAAGAGAAGGAACAACAAATCCATAGAGAAAATTTTATCTACCTTCGACAGAACTCAAATTCCACAACATCCCGCAGGTTCCTTTAGCCAGTTAAACTTTCGACTATCAAGCTTGATTTCAGTGTGCTTAGAAGAAGCTTCTGACATTGGACTATATTTTTCATGCGTAGCGTTCTGTTATTATTTATTTCAATTGAAATATGGGCATCTAAACAACATAGTGGTTGAAAAGGTATTGAATAAATCATACACTCCAAACTAGGGCACATAAAAAGGCATTAGAATCTATTTAAACAGTAATATAATGAGAAAAGTTAATACACACACAAAGGCTCTCTTACATCCAACAAATTCTGAAACTGTAGTAAAAATATTGAAAAAATTCATTTCCTGCAATTGCTTCTCCTTTGAAGCTTCAGCCAGTTCTTACCCAAGTCGTTCTTATCGTAAATACTTTCTATCTCTTCCTGGGTGTCCAGTATTTATTTTTTTCTTCTGGGAATAAATCTCTCAAATTTTTTTACAATCCTTCTCTATTCCTTTCCGTTCATGTAATAATTACACACCTTCTTTACTATTTCGGCCGCAAGTTTTGATGCATAGACGCTTTTTTGAATTTATCTCTTCTATTGTCCTCGTCTTTTTGATCTTTTGGTGTTCTTCCTAGCAGAGGCTCTGGTTGTTTCCAGGATTCCTACAATGTAACAAGTTGACGCTGCTCTTATTAAAATTACTGGTTAGGAACGTATAAAAGAAATCCATCTACCCATTTGTTAGTTTTAATCATTTTTGCAAGTTTGACCTGGATGTTTTAAATTTTAATGAGAACGGGGCTCAACTGGATTTTTACGAGAAATTTGATATTGTGAATAGCCCGGAATGTATTTGTAATGACACAGTTTTTATCACTCATTCACCTCTTTTCGGTTAAAATCTCCCTACACGTTCTGTAAACCACTAATCTGGTTGTTTTTACGACCTTATAATCCACCTACTCTTTTCTTCTTCTTCTGGTTCCACCTCACTAATGTTTACTTGTTATTACCTCACCTTGAATACCCTCTTTATTATTATTTATACCTTTATATGTCCCATCCTTAACCCTCTTCTCCGTCATAACCTTAATCCCCACATATCTTTGTACTGCTCAGGGGTGTATATAGAATCGGAAAGTTAACAATTGTACCTTGATAATGACCTAAAATGTGGTTGGTTTTCATTAAAACAGTGTGGAAATTTCTGCTGAGTCTTTTTTTACCTAAATGGATCACTGTTAAGGCGTTTTACATTTACTTAAACGAGATAAAGTGTGATTTTATTCACTTCTGGAAATCAGAATTAATGCCACGCATACCTATAAAACTGAAAAACAAACAGTTCATCTGTAGCAGGGACATTGTAGCTAGCTCGGGTTCCAACGGTATTGCTTATTCATGGATATTTCCTCCCACTCACCTCATTCATCTTCACCCTGCCACGACGCAACAGCTAAGTTGCTCACATTAATGCAAAACCAAACTCGCCCAAAATATATATACACAGCGCCCAAATGGATATGTTTCACCTCGCTTTCAAGCTGAAAAATCTATTAAAACGCTACTCGAATGTAAATATGTATCCTTATGCTTAAATGGTGGCGTGTTTTTAATTGCATGAGATGAGTGACAGAATCGACAGAAAAGAGCGGAGGGACTGTTAACTTCGGCGAAAAATATCATTACCGGAGGCCTGTCGAACAAGTACTACCGTGAAGTGGTTTAGCTTTATAAAAAGCACGGTGGCTCCAACAAATCAATTTAAACTCCAGTATAGAAAAGAAAATCATCGATTTACATGATGAACATGCGGTTTTTAAAATTGGTATCAGATAAGTAGAGCAAGTTCTCGCATCTATTAAGTTCATTCATATATGATCGCTTACATTGAAATCCATTATAAAAGAAATCGCAAAAATTACTTTGGATCGTTTAGGAAAGGACACAGCAGTAGAACGCAGTATAACGTAATGCTTAGACATTATGCCTAAATAGGAAAAAAAGGTTTCACAGAATTTAAAATAGTCATATTTTTAAACTCTAAATTGTATAAAACAAGTTCCTTAAGAATGAACAACTAAAAAACTATGACTATCTAAACCACTACATTTTTTTTCATCGTGTGTACCATCTAAAATGAGAATAGAAACAATTCTGTACTTAATTTCTCCACATTCTAATAGTTCAAGCTTGGTAGCTTCAACAAATCGTTTTTAACTCTTCAACGGCAAGACACACGATGAGCAAGTGGTATGGTAATTTTCGGTCAGAAATAGACCAGCTCTTCTGTTTTATGTTCCTTCATTCTATCCCATGATTATATTTGATTCTACCAAAGTAAAAATAAAAAAATGGCTGAGAAATCATTTAGGTATTATATATATATATATATATATATAATACACATAAATGGAAGCCAGGCTCGGTTTTCCTGCTTAATTTTATCAAAAAGCTAGTCACACATAGTTAAAAGCAATGACTGATTCCTTCGCATTCCCGGTCAAAGTTTTTTAAGCTGAATCATGAATGCAGAACTATAGAGTGAGTTATTTTTTCGTATAAGGTCTAGCCGAATGTGAAGCCATTTTTGTCTCGTCTTGTTCACTCCGCATTAGGAGTAACACATATTCATACGTCTCCTTGATTCATAACCCGATAGGTTTGTGGAAAAAATTATTTTACTACATTCGACCTCTTTTGCACAAATTATTTTCAGTAACATCACGCCTCAACTATAAAACGATAATAAGTGATTTTAAGCGTCTTTTAGAGAATGCATTCATAGTTCAATGAAAAACAGTAGATTGTTAGATTGTTAGTTGCGGGAGCCTTTGACAGGAGATCGGGCACCTAGACCTTGAGTATTCCATTGTGCCACCCCTATTTAACCTGCCTGCCACACGCAGACAGGGGACAAGAGCACCACGGTGATGGTATGAATGGTAACCCATCCAACCCTCGTCCGGGCCCAACATTGCTTAACTTCAGTCATCTTACGGATGAAAAACAGTAACTTTGTGATTCCATTTAACTTACGACCTGCGTTTCTGCATTCAACGCCACCTTCAGATTATCTGGCTTCTTCCCTTCATTTATTCATACATCCCTTAATTTCTTATTTTAGTCACCAGAAGATGACGCTGAACGTAAAAATACGGGTTCTTTTTCAATGAAGTAATCTAGAATCACAAAGTCCCTCTTTTTCATTAAAATCTGGAAGTAAGAAACAAAGTGAAAGAAAGAAAACGACAGGACGTAAACAACTAAAAAATTCAAAAGTTACATAGAACGCTTTTAGGATGTCGCATACATTTTAATAATTCATGGAAAAACATCGATGTGTATTCAATTTTTTTAAATCATAATATAAGTAAGCGGCTCAGTGTTAAATTGGTCCAATATCGAAGTGAGGTATGAGGGGTCCGTGGTAAACGGGTTTAAAGTTTCCTACGATGCACGCATAAACTAGCAATTATCAGTGTTCTCCAGATCTGCTGCCATGTAAAAAAAGTACACAACTCTCATTTCGGACTTACCTTTCTCCAGCACAATAATTATTTTAAATTCTAAAGCCACCCTACTCAAATTTTTTTATTATTGGGGAAATGGACTTAGCTCTGTTGTAAATTTAACCATCCTACTCAAAATTTTTATTACGTATTGAGAAAATGGACTTAGCTCTCTTAAAAATGGAAGACTCCAAATATAGGTGTATACCACCACACCTTTATCATTAAACAATTCTTCTTCTTTCTTCTTAGAAATCCTACACCACGAAAACAAAAATTTGGAATGATAACAAAACCAAAAAGACGAGTGCTGCAAATAAGAGATGCAAACACGGAAGGAAAAGACAAACTATCGTGTCAATATTTATTCATAACGCGAGCATCAGCGGTATATGTGAAACTCTCTGTCTCCTCCTGGAGACGCTTGCTGGAAGGATAAAGAAAAAGAGCGGCTTCAAGATATTTGAATAAGAGGGCAAGGGGTGGAGAAGGACAGGGTTCTGGGACAGCCGAGAGTAAACGGGGCCGGATTGAGTGAGAGGAGGCAGGACCGCAGCGGGAGGAGAGATTTTTAGGCCATGAAGGAGAGGGAGGATGTGGTTTTTCGAGACACTTGAGAGGTTTGGTTGGTAGAACAAGCTTACAGCTAGAGGAGGACAGAGGAGCCCGAGAAAATAACGTGGAAAGGGACGACCTGAAGTGACTTGGAAGCAAGAGATGAGATGTGGTTCAGTCAGGAGGTGTAAGGACCCACAATAAGACCCTGTGGGGTACACCGTGAGAGGAGGACACGATTAAAGGTGGACGCGTCTAGAGGTTGAGATAAAACAGTGACGTTGGGCATGGAAAGGGCCTGCAGAGGAGTAATGTAGTCGGGAGAGGGGGTAGAGAGAAGATGGGAAAGGGAGATTTCAGCTTGGGGAGGGCGAAGGATTCAGGGTGTTCCAGGGCTGTGTTCCATAACGTATGTGCATCCCTCGATCCCCACACTGCATAATGCCGACCCCTACTTCCCCCGCCATTACTGCCTCCAAACCCTTTCCATCCCCTCCACCCACCCGTTGGAGAGGAGAGATTGGGGGGTTGAGGGGAGTGGGCCCCCCACAAGCAGACACCTTGCATAATTCATCCTGGCGAACAATGCCAAAAACGTTTCAAGGGGCATATGCCACAGCACTCGTCGGAGCGGCTCAGGGACTCAGCTCTTTCTCATCCACCCCTGACAAAGAAGTTCCACCTCCTCCCCCAAGGTGGTGCCTCCTACTCTACCCCCACCCAATCTCTATACACTCCCTTTCATAGGCGCCGGGCGCGTGCAAATCCCCCTCTAAGAGAACATATGAAATAAATACGGTCGTCCTGTACTGACGCATTCCTCGGAAAAATACCATGCCAAAAAATATTTAATTTTTTTAATAAATAAACTTTTAGGAAAACCACTTCTTTCAATTAAATAACACACAACCCGGGCTTCGATGAGTAATCATCATTATCATCAGGCGTTTATATGAATGTTTTGTTCACGTATCTATTGTAGTCGTCGTTATGTGACGTCGGAGGAAGGGGGTAAATGAGGTGAGGAGGTGAGGTTACTCGAAACGGAGGCCAGGATAGGAGAGGATGGGTACAGGCACTCATTAATGAGGGTGATGTCTCGGTATTTCATAATTTTTAAAATCTCTAGCTGTTCTTGTGAGTCCAGTTCGCGTTGTTTACTGCAAAATTAAAAAACTGCAAAAAATATTTAACTCAAGTTTCAGATTAAAATTAAGAGACATCTAGAACGCCACTAAAAGTAAAGGAATACGATTACTATACATGCATTTCAGTCATACAGGAGATCAAACACTTGTTTACCAGATTAAATGATGCTCTCTCCCGATGAATTCTTTGCTATTATTATCATTTTGGATTCATCTTTAGTTTGATTTGCTTTCAATTGCTCTTACTTATATGAAAATTTAGAAATTAGGCACAGAAGCAAACCTCTATTTTTTTAAACTTCTTCTTCTAAGGTAAATCTGTCCTCAGACAGGTTTTAACAGAACTTCTCTTTCCTTCATGCTGCCTTCCTCAGCTCTTTGTAACTCCTTCCACTCATAATATCCGTCAACATATTATTCTTTCCCTCGACAGTTCCTTCTAATATTCCTTTCAGCGAGCAATCTTTCCCGAGGATGTATCCCATCCAAGCCTTCCTCTTTCTTGTTGATCTAAAAATATTTTTTATCTCATATTTCCTTTCCAGCACTTCCTTTTTTCTCACTCTATCCCTTCATTTCTATCCTTCCATTCTTCTCCATAGCGACATTTCAAAACCCTCTAGATATGTCTCTTCTTTCCTCCTGACTTTCCATGTTCGTCATGAGTTATACTCACGTGACTAATATTAACGTGACTCAAACATTAGTAACTTATAAAAATACGTGTAAAAAAGTAGTCAAACTCATGCCTCAATAACAGTATCTTAAAATAATCATGCGAAAAAAGCATGGAACAAGGATTTACAAAGTCTCAAAACGCATTTTCATAAAGAGCTGCTGATAAGGAAAGAAATCGGGGAACAAGGCGTCAATGAAATCGTATGAGAATGCAGATATAGATTGAGTTAACTCAAAGCAATGATGAACAAAAGATGAATACCCTAACAAATACGGAAATCTAGCCAATGAGGCCGAAGTTGCCTAAAACACCCTCTCAAGAGATGAAAATACTAAGCACCAGGGTTGAAATTCGCCATGAAAAAATCATTTGACTTGACCGGGATACAAACCCGGATCTCCCAATTGCCGGTCAGGTGTGTTAGCCAGTTACACCACCAAGCCATCTTCCTTCAAGGCGAATTCAAATGATTTTTTCATAGCGAATTTCAACCCTAGTGTATATGCACCCGTGCGAGTGACTTCGTACCACATCATTTGTTACATGCAATGTTTGGAAAAATACTAAGATTAAAGAAGGTCATAGCAGGATTTACCCATAATATTTTCAGGTAGAAAGAAGTCTGACATTTCGAAACTCAACTCCGTTGGCAAATGTGCCTGTACTCCTTTAATTTTAGTCTTAAATACCTTATTCGTTGAAAAAATATAACTCTCTAGTAAGTTTTTTTGGAAAAAGTTCCTCGAGTGCCTCTTCTCTGCTGAAAGTATGGTTTGGCTATTCAAATCTGTCTCGTTATCTCAGTATGGCGGATATATCTATGACGGACGCTCCTTTCAGACATTTTGACTATTGCCTCATCAAACTCCCATTCTTGCATACCTCACCAATCTTTCCTACTTTTTCCGCAGGTAATCGAATTAGTTTTTAATTTATCAGAAATTAGTTGATTACTTTAGTCTTCAAGTCTCGAACCGACGACCCTTGCATCGGCAATCAGGCTCTCTACCCCAGACCACCACGAGGCAAGAAGCAAGTATCTTCCTGAAGCAAGAAGATGTCCCTTAAAATGGCGCTCGCTTTTTCCGTGCTCTCCATAGAAGCGGGCCCTCGATCACCGACCAAAGCGAACGAATGAAATAAACAAGAGGCGGCGCCCCGTATTGCGTTCGATAAGCGGATGAGCCTCAAGAGTACAAGCCATCCGTCTTCCTTATGACCTGTAAATGATGCCGATTCAGTTTGCTTTGGAGCCAATGACCCGTAAAGCTCGCCGCCTTCACTCAATGAGCCGTGGTTGTGTCATCTGTTATTTAACTCTTTTTTTCTCGACACAGCGTAAAGAGGGCGTCGACGCAGCAAACAAAAACGATGGAACGAATCGCTAAAGCGTAAAGCGGTCTCGTTTCCAAACCCAAAAGCGTTGTCTTATGCGATTGCAAATCAGCAACGCTCAAAGATTTAACTCGCATCTCGCCATCGTTAACTTTAGAAGTTACTTTCAAATAAGCCAATTCACGGTTGAATGCTTTCTTTTTACAGATTTTTCCGTTTTTCGTATCCTTCACGCAATTGACATTACTATGACTGTCTTTCTAATTTTAATTTGCTAGTAACAATGGCAACCATCTTATCGGGCATCTTTTTCTCCTCCTGCCGGGGGTATTCCAATCTTTTATGTTCAAGAACCATTGTTTTTCAAGCGTTATTTGGGAATGTCCGTACAGAAAAACTCATCTTCCGGTCTTTTCGAGGATGCTGTCTTGCGTCATTTTTCTCTTTTAATACTACATTTTGGAGATGCAGTAGGCTTAAAACTCTAAAACCTATTTCTAATGGGTTCACATCGATGCTTCGCGATTGAAATTCCAGTCTTCCACTGGATATCCATACTTCCGATTCGTAAAGGACAATTTCTTCTAAAATGGATTTATATTTACTATTCTTAAACTGGAGTTTATAAAATATCCTTCCTCATATTATCTTACTAATGTATAAAAATCTAGTGGTGTCTGTTGTAACATAACGCTGGCCTCGCCATTTTTCTTTTACCACCTCATGGCTTAGTATAACAATAAGGGACCCACCATATTGTGAATTGAGAATAAACAATAGACCGAGGGAGTGGAAGCGTCGGCAACAAAAGGAGCTAGGGAGTGTAGAGGAAACCGTCGGAGAGTACGGTCGTGCCAGGACAGCACGCAAGTTTTGGTAGGAGGAAGTTTCAGAGTGTGGCGTCGTGCGAGACATAGCTCACGTAGAAAAGGAGAATTGACAAAGGAGATGGAATTAAGGAGAGGAACGGGAGATCTTACAACAGGACGAGACTCAAGAGCTGAGGGCCCGCCAAGGACGAACACTACGCAGGCCGAGAGGATTTTCCAGACCACAGAGGGACAAGCCAACCTGTGTCGTCGAATAATTGGGTTGTAACTATAAACTTTTATTTTCATATAAGATACAAGAAGCCATAAGGCAAGAGGTTTTTAATTGGCCAAGAATTAAGTTTGTGACTGGATGTTGTGAAAATTTTAAGTGGAGAAGTGTGGCAAATAATTGGACAATATACTTAAAAGAAAGAATAATTATTCATATGCCAAATTTGTATGTAAATTAGAATATACAGTTGGTCATGACCTTAGGATATAAGTAATTATTTTCATAATTTAAATTGTCTGTAAATTGAATATTTCATTTTGTTAAGTGAATTGCAACCGTATCTCTAAACCTGCTACGTTTCATGTAATTTCTTTTCCGACGAGCGAGCTGGGGCAAAATACAAAGTAGAAGAACAATAACGAAGGAATTACGTGTTACACTGTCTGTCTGTCTGCTACTCAATTACTCCTAAACCACTGAATCGATTGATATAAAATTTGACAGGAAGATACTTGATATATCTGGTTCACGCATAGGCTGTAGAACAAGGGCCTTGGGGCCCTAAAAGTCCCTCAAATGGACCCTTTCATCGCCAAAAATTGGCCCTGGAAGATAAATCTTGCCTGTATTAGAAACACGTAAAATATACCTATCCTGAATCTACAACAATCATCGGGTCGTAAGTCATGCTGGGGCCCCAGAGGGATCAAGGTTCCAAAAGAATGCTTTCTTAAAAGCCTCATAAGTATTGAACGAGTGAACCGATTTTGGTGAACTTTTCACACATGGGATCAGTAAAGCTTTTTAAGGAAATTGGAACTATAAGGAAGGCCCCTTGGCCCCAAGGGCAGCGTATTGGGCCGTCTGGTGTCTTATGTGTTTGAAAAACTCAAGTCTAAAAATTTTGGTTCAAATGCTGAGGTTTATCTTTCTGCATACTTTAATTAGTTCTACTAAAGATAGAAGGCTATAGTTTTCACCACTCGATGGATAAAATATTGCAGTTTCTAATTTTTTCATTCAATTCTCTTATACGAATAAAATTTCCCTATAAAGCGCGTTTTTAATGCCAAGATCATGAAATTTATGTCTGTCAACAATAGGATATTTCCTTGGTAACCGGGGGATTTGCATTATTCAATATATTAATATAAATAGCAATTAATTATCATTAATAGCTTTAGTAAGGAAATGGGACCTTTACAATGGTGGCTGGGTTTTATATCTAGAGATATGTATTACAGTGGAAATCTAGGTCTTATACTGAAATGTTGCTGATTACGATATTATTAGCGATATTTTTGCCAAAACTTGGCAAAATGCATTTCAAGGGACTAATTTAAGTTGGACTCATGTAAAACAGTAGAATGTCACGATGTTATATTAATGCGGAAAGCCTCTGGAATGCAAATGGCCTGTAGTTTAATTTCTATATGTTACTGCAAAAGAATGTCGAAACTCAGTAAGCATAAAATAATGCGATTTCATTTGCTGAATTAAAAACTAAAATTACAGCTGATTCGTCTAGAAAAAAATACACCTCATGAGTGACTGGAACCTACAACCTATATGCCCTGTCATTCTTTCATCCTCCGCTGAATTTCAACGGGTACCTTTGCTAGTATTTTATAAACCCGTTTCCATTAGGAAATACACTAAGCTTGAAAAACACAAAGCATCCAGGTGAATATGCATATGTTTGCGCTAGATTGTTACATATCAATTTGAGAAGACCAAAAACTGAGGTAACTTTAGCAATTTGACGACAGATGGTTAGGTTGGTTTGGGGAGGGACTAGCCTAAGAATAAGCATCGCATATGTCGGCACTGGTATTCCCTTGCCGTAATAGATTAGAAAATCCAGAGTTAAACATCACACCTGACGGACAAGGTTAGCACAAATAAAGTGCTCTCCAAGGAGCACAAAACCAGGGACTATATTGGAATAAAACCTTTTTGCCAAGGTGAGAATCCTCACCGAGACCCTCGAAATGTGAAGCCAGAGCTTCCACCAGTCACATCATCTATGAAATAACATATGAAATAAAAATCAGAGAGTGAATGAAATAAAACATTGGTGCTTTATTTTATTTAAGTTTTATTTATTTTTTAATAAAATTGTACGAATACTCAGTTGTAATAGCTTACTTCTCTTCCGTGCACCAAGCAACAAGACAGATATTCCGCAATATTTTCCGATTTTCAAACTACAAGCAAAAACTTCATCATTGATTCTTTAACTCGATAGTTCGATCAAACTATAGTGATCGCTTCAAAATCAAGGATCAAAAATGAAGTAAGCTTAGCTGTTTGTTTGATATAACCATCAGAACCATCAGTAGGACTTATCAGACGAACTTTAAAAGATCAAATCTAGAGAAATAAAAACGCACGTATTTTTAATAGTAGCAATGATACAACCTTCAATATTGTAGCAAATGAAAGTAGAATAGAAAAGAGTTCATAGATAAAATAAGAAAAACATATAGATCGAATGAAGTTATCAATGAAAACTATTGGAGGCTTAAGTGGGCCTAAGTGGAAAATTAAACGGACAAAACGCACCGTGTCAAAAATATAATTGATGGCTTAGCTTTATCCCGCGCAAATAAGCTCCTGTTCTCCATGCACGCCTTAAACCAAGGGCTTAACAACTGAGTAATCACGAATTTCACTACGCAAGGACTTTAGACAACGAAGAGAATCCCCAGAAACCTATCCGCTCTAATGCTGCTATCCCGGGTTTCTGAGGAATACTAATCATGATGTAATGGGAAGAATACAAGAGGGGATTGGCTTTATTGTACTTGTAGCGCGACATGAAATACCTCGCTAAAAATTTTCTGCTGCTTGATCTATGACGTGATCTTTAAATGTAAGTTTAGCGCATCAGTTTTCTCTTTGCGTAAAAACAAACAAATTGGAGGATTAATGGAGGGAGAATTGAGACTGGTGCAAAGAAAACCCTAGGCTTATCATAATAAGCCTATTATTATAATTATTGGACAACTACATTTAAATGGGGAAGTAAATAAAGGTAACCTCACATAATAATAATTATTATCGGAAATTTCAGGTAACAGATATTTTAAACTGATAATTATTGGACAACTACGTTTAAATTGGGAAGTAAATAAAAGTAACCTCACATAATAAAAATGATTATGGGAAATGTCAGGTAACGGGCATTTTAAACTGATATATTGAATTTAATTTATATAAACTCCACAATGGTGAATTTACAATACTACGTGCTTCTTTGATGGCATAAAAAAGAGTAACGTGAGTCATTTCACAAAAACTTACTTATTGTAACCCCGTAAAATTCATAGTGCCTGCGTAAAACGATCGAATCCGTAATTCGCTCCTTCTCCCTAAACAGCAAAGTGAATTGATTACAATAATGTAGAATTATACGTCATAGAAAGTTGACTAAAATTGAAACATGACTAGGAAATTACACAAAAAGCGTGATTTTCCTACATTTAAGAACAAGTAGTAAAGAAAATATTCACAACCATAGGCTAACACATAATTTGTCGTTTTCGAATATTATTTGGAACATAATCGAGATTATAATGTGCCCAAATTTAGAGTGCTAGGAGACATAAGGCCAAATAAGAGAAATAGACACCAAAATAAAGAGTAGCTAGTAAACATGTTTATAAAACTAGTAAGTAAGCGATGAAACATACATTCATATTACTACTAGCAAACTAGATAAAAACTAGCAAAATAGTAAAAAATCACGTAACTTTTAAAGTAATAAGTAAGAGAAGCAGTAGTTTTACACAGGCAATCTAAATGGAAAATGCACCCGAAATCTAGAGTAAATGAAATCAAAGTTGGTACTGCATCAAATTAAGTTGCAAATATTTAAAAAAAAAATACATTTCAACACCATTTCGATAATTAACTCCTAATTCTGCAATATATGATATAAAAAGTGGCAAAGTTCCAAATAATTACTAAATATATCGCAAATACAAAATAAAATGCAAATTACACAGAGTAGAGTGAGATAATATTAAATACCGCCTCTAAAACAGTTCTGCTGACGAATTACTTGGCTTGGATTCACGGATTAACAGATGGTTAACATAGCCATTAAATTAAATTCAATATGAAACGTGGAGAATAATTAAAATTGTAAACAAAACCTTATAAAATATAAGAATGATAAAAAATCTCTACATTGCCATAAATGCAATTTCGCTTTATAAACGACGAAGGTAAATGAACACCCAAGGCATTTACCCACTATGGCGAGTTTTCATTCTTTCTCTGTTCTTTTTTCTACTTCAGACACGCTCACCTCTTTGCACTCTGGAAATTTTAGATCATTTCTGAAATGTTATTCTCGCTGAGGTGGCGGGTTCCTTTAAAATAAAAATATTTTCTTGTCGGTACTTATGTTATGGACTGCTAATACCTTCTCCACTACCATTGAGGTGGCCAAGAACTTCACTGTCTTTTTGCCTCAATCATGGGTGAGAAGCATTGGTTAAGTGGGATTTTCAAACAGGATGTACAGCAACACCTAGTGCAGAAAACAGCAAGTGCAGCTTTTACGACCTATAACAGCACTGAGATACATCAACTTAAAAACTATATGTATAACACGGTACAGGTCCTTAAATGAATTTTTTTCGACGTTGCTTTGATTTTATTACAAAAATTGATTCTTGACTTCACATTCTACTGGCATGTTATTTCTACTTACTATAGTAAACTGTAAATGAAGTTAACGACGTGTATTCCTTACTATTCATTAGTAGCCATTACCATTAGTAGTCATTTTTTACGCCCATTGGAGACTCATTCAATTTTGCTATCTTGAGAGGCCATCGAGCTCAATTCCCCTTTATTTAATTATTATGGCTTTCCAGTCATCTGAGCTAAATAAGTTCCATCAGCTGAAAACAAAAATTGGGAAAATTGCCGAGGACATCCGTTTTTTTTAATCCTGTAAGCTTAACAATGTCTTCCCGAAATTTATTAGTTCCCTTTATAACGCAAAAGAAACCTTGATATTGACGAAAACTTACGACGTAGAGCGCTTAACTCTGAAACCGTGTCCCTCTATGCCAAAAGAAGTCAGTTAGAAATACAAGCATACAACTTACACCTGAAACTTACTAAGAATTTAGCTGAGAAGGATTTTCAGGGGTGGCTAGAAGCTGACTGAAGAATCTACGTCTCAGGCATTCTAAGACATAGGATAATTCTAAGACAGGATATCCAATTATAACAAAGTTGTACAGTCTCTAAAATCCAAGAATTGTTTTTATATGAAAGCCGACAAAGGCAACCTTTGTGTTATTATAGACAAAGAGGATTATTACTTTAAAGTAAGTTCCTTGTTATCATCCGGGTCATACATTAATATAAGAAAGAATCCTCTCAACAAATTGATCACTCAATTTAAGAATGTGATTAATGATTGTCCTGTCCTTATTGATAAGAAGACCAAATTCAATATTTCAGTATCCAACCCGGTGTTACCTAGATTATACCGCCTCCCAAAAATTCATAAAGATGGTTGCTCCATGAGACCAATAGTTTCCGAAACGGCATTGAAATAGGTAGTTTATGTTGGAAAGAGAAATTTTCGAATGAAGTCACATAACAAATTTGCATGATATGAAGAACATTTTCTTATAACGGGAACCTAGGGAGAAAATTCGACTTGATTCATTTTTTAGAATCATGTGAAACCTTATTTTTTCCAATAAAAGTGCGCAGAATCCAATTTGGGCAGCAAGCAAAATATTTGAATATATTATGTATTCAAATATTTTAATCCAAAATTTGAATAATTGAATCAAATATTTAAAAGCAAAATATATACTGTATTCACATATTTTGGTGAATCCAACATTGAAATTTGGCAAAATCATTTAGGTTCTTTATAAAATAATAATTGCAGAAAATCTTCTTAGCATCTTAAGCCCATCTTTACTCAAATCAATAGAACTTTTAACTCATGACTTAAAGGATTTATTTGTCCGAAATAACCACTGCCAACGCACGAAAGTTGCTTAGAGAAAACAGACAACAAAATTCGCAATATTTGTAAACTTACGGATGATAATGGCATAGGCAATACATTTTTTTATTCCCATTTGTAAAATTTGCACAGAAATTAAGAAATTTACTCAGTCCAACTAAAGATTAACTAAGCCCTCAGTCGTGAATCACGTCCTACTAGAGCTCATCAATCTACAGGAGAAATTTTAGAACAAGTGCATCTGCTTTCATAACTGGTATTTTTATGCTATTTATACCAATTAACTTTTCAATGAAAATAGTCAGAGCTCCATTCTAATACGCATTTCCATAGAAGTAGCAAACACATCGCCCACCTTCCTTCTCCCACAAGGACACAAATGTAAAAGAGCAAAATAATTTACATTAGGTCAAGGAGATAACACTCGTTTCAATATTTTCTTCTATAATACCTCATCTTCGTTGATTATATAGCATTATTGTATTAATTCAGACACACAAATTGGTCTTATGACTTCTCATATCCCATTGAGAGTATCTTCCATTTAAGGAGGTCGGAGCGATTTTCGTTTACTTACGGATTTGCGTAAAATTTTCATTTGCGTACTCATCATAAATATGTAAGGATAAATTTTTTTTTAAACTGGATGCCGCTGATATGGTTTCTTGGCTATTTTTTGCTATTTTAACACGTAGCCTTATGGCACTCCTCACATATTTATAAATAACTCGAATATATGTGTACACATTTTCTCCCAAGCGTGAAAACATACCTTACACACTAAAATAATGATTTCTATATAATATCAAGATAGCATGCCTAAAAAAACATTTATTTATATAAAATATTTGCTTACATTTCGAATACCGCGCCGTAAAATCAATTCATACCAACTATTTTTTTAAAAACAAGTTTAAAATTATGACCCTTGCATCATTTACATTACATAAGTGGTTATTTGCAACATATACATCTATGATCTTGTAAATATGTGTGTTGAAGTAAAGAAGTGTACTTGTAAAGAAGTGTGTTCCAAGAATATTTTGCAACTTTCTTATTTAAAAGTTATAAAAATGTACTTTCAACGACTTTCAAATCGCAGTCTTGTCTGGATAAAGAGACGATCATCAAAGGACACTAAACGTAATGGACCAAGTTCTACAAGAATACAATATTAAAATAAATAAGCCGAAGACTAAAATCCTAGTATGCGGAAGAGAGAAGAGGTCACTCAAATTGGAGACAAAGTTGAGGAAGTGATTTCCATAAACTCAACTGGAAGTACCATCACGTTAAACGGAAGAAGTACAGCAAACTTCAAGCGGAGCGTAGCCCAAGCTAAAAAGACGTTCGTGGGAAGAAGATAACTGCTGTGCTCAAAGATGGTAGGAACCCGGACAAGAAAACAGTATGTGAAAACAGTAGTGTGAAGCGTAGCGCCCTACGGATTTGGAACATTGGAAAAGCTGACCAGAGATGACTAGAAGCTTTTGAAATTGGTGATGGAGGAGGATACTGAAGATAAATGGTTGGAAAAAACAAGAAATGATAAAGTGTAAAGAAAAGTAAAAGAGGAAAGAAACATTCGGAACATCATAGACAAAAGAAGAACAAGATGGATATGGCACACACTGAGACAAAACAGGTTCCTGAAAAACAAAATTGAAGGCAAAATAAATGAAAAAATCTCAAGAGGAAGACCAAGGAATAAGTTTACGGACTGAATAAAGCAAAAAGTACATAGGAAGAGATACTCGGAGGTAAGGGAACTAGCATTAGATAGAGAAGGGTGGAGGGCTACAGTTATCCGATCTTAGGATTGAACAACATAAAAAACTCACGATTCACGCTCCGACTACCTTTATTCATCCATTTATTTCTCAGATTACACCTTTCTATCACTCCCTTTACCCCATCACCATAAATTTGATTCTCATCCATTCTATTATAACCGTAAAACCGAGACAGTACCATCCCTTCACACACATGCATCACTCACGCCATTCCTTATGCTTTTACACAGATCCCTACTCAAACATCTCACACAATACTGCAGTTAGCCTATTACTATACTTATCCTGTCGCACCGTCATTTTATTATGGTGTAATAAAGTGGAGGGAAGACTAATTTTGTGGAAATCAATTTTTGCTTTCTTCTCCAAATACAATTTTGCAGCATTCACCGGCTAGAATTCTTCGTCTAGAAACGAAAAAGCTTTCCGCCTGGGAACGCAAAATCATCCAATTCCTAATAAACACTTTTTTTGATTAAGAAATTTCCTCTACGTTTCTTAAAAATTGGAAAAGTGCCTCGAAAAAGAATGCAAAATTTAGCCACCCATGGTTTTTCATGTACATTTATTGGAAACGTAAACAAAACTTCGATTTCACGCTGATAATTACAAAACTTTTACCGGTGATGAAAAAACAATAGGACAAGCCATTGACGTCCCAAGTGAGAACGAATTTCTAACCGCTAACGTTGTGTTATCATCATGTGTCCCCGCACGTCACAACGTCCGCATGCCACGAAAACGGAAAAAAAATGACGGCAGCAGGAACGCAACAATCCCTCTTATTTTATCACCAGCCAACAAACTCCACTCAGTTCGGAGGAATCAGACGTAAATACACACATATCAGGGAAAAACACGCGAGGGGCAGCTTCCGCCGTCCCCGGCGTGAAAAAACACCTTCCGTTTTCCTCATCCCCAGCAACTCATTCGGGGGAATAAAAAATGTCTATTTGGAGAAAGAGATAGAAAGCGAAAGAAGGGATTCGGAACATGGGACTCAGAGAAAAAAAGAGAAAGAATATATATGGAACAGCTTGGAAAGAGAAGAGATATAGTTTCAAATTGCCATTGAAATTATTATATGTAAGCATGTAGCTACTAGACCAAGCTATGGATAGAAGTTGAAATATGGAGGGAAGACGTATAATATGAAACACACTAGCAACATTATTTCAAATGTTTTGCAAGCAATATTGGATAAAAATTAAAGCTTACTGTCCGAATTAAATGCCATTCCAAATTATTCTGACTTACTATTAAGTCCTGATTACGTGATTTATTTTATTGTACAAACGAATGTATCATAAAATGCACAAGAAAATTAATGGAATTAGAGCAGGTTTTATTTCCAGTTCAGTCATTCAGGCAATCATACAATTTGCCGCTTTACACGGTACTATTTTTCTCATGTAAGATTTCATGCATTCGCTTGTACAATAAAATGTACCTTGTAAAGCGACTGTAAACTGACCGATCGCGGAGATGAGCTTAGAATAAAATCAAGCGTAGGCTACGAAGGGAGTGCGTTGAGTAATTGTTGAGTAATTGATACTTGGATAGGATGGGAGTTGGGACAGGGTTTGAATGGGACACTAGATTAGAACATATCTCCTCTATAGTATTATAGTATTGCGTGGAAATATAAGACGCATGTTAATGCAAAAATACGCAAATATCTAATTAATGCTAATACATCTTAAATGTCGTTCCTAAAAACAAAATTTCGGAGCTTTCATCCACTCATCATCGTTGGCCGCTCAATCCTAAGGTGGGTTGACTGCAGCCCTCCACCATTCCCTTTCGAATGCAAGTTCCCTTACTTCCTGGTATCTCTCGCCATGTACTATCTAATTTATTTGGTTCATGTACTTATTCCTGGATCTTCCTCTGGGGACGTTTCCCTTCAACTTAGTTCTCCACAAACCAATTTGCCTCAGGGTGTGTCCAATCTATTTGGTTCTCATTTTCTGCATAGCGTGACATATGGTCCTTTCCTCGTCTGCTCTTTTGTAAACTTCATCGTTTCTTATTTTTTCGGTCCATTTCAACTTCATAACCCTCCTCCAGCTCTAGTTTTTGAAGCCTTATAGTTTTTTCTGGTCTGCTTCTCAAATACTTCATGCATCCGATCGATAACGGGCCACGCTTCATACGAATATTTTCAAACACATTTTCTCCTTTGCATTCCTTTATTCATTGAACACAGTAGTTGTCCTTATCCAATGAACGCTTTCTTAGCTTAGGCTATTTTCCGTTTGATGCCCGATAAATCTCTTCCAAACCCCGTGAAAGCAATTCCGAGAGGTGAAGGAATCCACATGCTTTCCTCTGTGTGACTTATGCCATCAGATTCCCTCTCCCGCAAACTAGGTTTTCATCTTCGTCTTATTTACATTCAGGTCGTAACCTTGAAGAGCTCGGTCCAATGATCAATGACATTTGAATATCACCAAGTTCATCCAATCTACGATCATCGTTGAGTTTTCAACTGCTTCGACTACCATCCGGATTGCCTAATGAGCAGAACGGACAAAGTGTGGTCACGGTAATGACCTGAACTATATAAGTAGTACCCTGCGAGTAAGTACAGTAGCTGAAAAGCTTAACGACATTTACTAGCGTATATAAGAGGTATTTGATGGTAAATCAAGCGTAAGTGAGTGGACTATTTGACCAAAATACTTCCAGCCAGAACCTAAAAAGAACACCCGACCCATCTATCCCGCATTTCATGCTCTCTCATTCTTATCGTGATCGTTTTTACTTGCGATAGCCACGAAGTTTCACTGTGCCAGAAACATTTTATGCCAGCGGAACTTGGGAGATAGCTGGGCTAAAGGTGATTTTAAGCGAGGGAGTTGAATCCTAAGACTTGGATTCACACGTGGGAGTGAGGATATTTAACTACCAGGGTTTCTAAGGACACATGCCTTCCGAGCCAGAGTTAAAATGTTCAATTTGTGATTCACCCCAACTTCCAATGTGCATCTTAGGCTCTTCATTTAACTGTTCAGATGAACCGCTCTGTGTGGGCCCGTATATTACTTTTAAATTTTTGACCGCGTATTATTATCAATTTTACATATCGGATAACATAACTAATCGATTTATTCCAAAATGACAAGAGGATGATAAATAGGGCACATGTCTTCACCTCTTACTATTGGTTGGTCTATCTATTCATATATTCTATTCATATCTATAATCCCGAATACAGCTCTTCTAGCCTTTTCAATCGGGAGTTTCTAAAAGTAGATGTAGGCGTCCATGACCGAGAAGGAGAAATCTGCTTCAAATGAGTGTAATTCACATAATTTGCTGGTGTGTCGCATTACAATTTTAATATTCCAGGACCATCGACATATCACGCTGCGTTTTATGCGGCTCAATGTGCTATACGATACAATTTGGCCCCGTATGATACGTTACATAGCATGACGGACTGCAAAGTGAATTTTTGAACAATCTAATGCCATTCGACAAATGATGCAATTTAAAATAAGTAATAATGCGATATGCAATACTATGTCAGCCGTGTTATTCCGGTCCTTCGTCCAACGATCTTCGATGCTATATGATGCGCGATGCGAATCGATACATTTCAATTTATAGTTAAATACGACAAAAAGGTATGACTCATCACAACATAAAATGATATTACGATAAATCGCGTCAATTCGTGACGCACTGATGCATCCGAGTATCCCACGCCCCTAACAGGAGAGAGGCATAAATGAGGTTGACCGGCTGAAGGCGTTGGAGGCAATCTATGGAAAATATGACGAGCGGGAGGAGTGGAAAGAGTCAGGGTTGGGAACGCCTCGGTGAAATAGTTGTGAGGGGAAAATACGAGGTCGAAGGGGAAGGCCACGTATATACATACACACGAGAAGGGGTAGGAGGGGATGACGGAACAGTTGAAAAACGATGACGTAAAGAGGGTATGAAATGATACGAGGACGAAGTGTGGGGAAAGTAGAAACGGAGAATTCTGGGAAGTGTAGAAGAGGCAGTGAGGAGTTTTGTCTCGTATGGGGTGAGAATTGATTAAATGGGAGGAGTTATGGCCAACAGAATGGACATAAGAGGGTGACGGATAGTCAGGAAATAGGCAATGATGAGAATGAAACACGGAAACTTGAAAAGGAGGTCAAAAGTAACGATTTGATTTTTTGCTCTATCAAAATGAGCTTACATTGGAGCTTATTAGCAGAAATGGGAGGAGCATGGCTTAGGGAATAATATTTTATGGAAAAAGTACTCCAAATTCGACTCCTTACTGTGCTTGTATACAATTCATTATGATACTGTGTAATAGATAAATGGTATTTATGATCACCTAAATTAGAAGAACTAGACATAAATTTTCAAAGCGTTCCCATGCAATATGACAAAGAAAATCGAGCAATCACATTTAACCTGTAAACCAAAGTTAACGGTGTAATGACGCGTGACCTGAGTGTCAATAAATCGTAAGGACAAGGTCACGTCTTGATAAACACTTAAGACACCAAAAGTAATTACTGACCTTAAGTAATTTCCTTAAAATCTGGCTGAAGGGTTGGAAAACGCTCATTTTCCCAAGATTATCATCATAGGTTGGAGGAACAAAATTTTGAGCAAAAATTCATCAAACTGAAAATTTATCATAAAAATGTAAACCTTCAAATACGGAGAATAAAACAACTTTGTATACAATAAGTACTTGAAAAGTTAGCAGCAGAAATTTCCCATTATCTTTTTTAAACCTTGAATATCTTCTTAGGTAGACAAACCATTGTGGGTAGTGACTTGTGACCAATTTTGCGACGATAACTCTAATGTAAATCATTACTATTTCTAGCAGGGTCACACATTCACACAAGGGTTCCACATTACATTGCAGACTTTCAAGGCTAAGGACTATGGGACATAGCAATGAAGCATGTAATTGAATACAAAAAGTCATTGTCATTCCAAGCTTGTGAACATATATCAATAAAGTACAAATTTGAGTTTTTATAACCATTATACTGGTATGTAAGCTAAAAGGATTTTTCTGCAATCCCCTTATGAGTTCAGACAACTTTATCTGGAAAACGGCAGTGAATGGAAGATAATTGAAAAATTATGCCTATCACAAGAGTGATATACTTAAAGGCTGAATTCCATATAAAGCTGAGTTATTAGTTCCTGCATGCTTGTGAACTAGTAAAATGATAGACACCGTGCACAAGAGTTCTGAATTTTTCAGGTGGAGATTCATCAGCTTAGCTTCCACGTGTCGATAATTCCAATTTATGGTATTACTTCAGCTATTTCTGTGTGTTAATATTTTGTCCTAGAAAAAGGCTCCTACGCTTTTGATGAAATTTTGGGATACCTTCAATTTGGATGAGATATTAAGATTGATACATATTTCATACTTGGAAGAATTCATTTCATATTTAATACATTTGTTTAAAAAGTTAAATTTTTAACATGGGGTCTTATGTATAACCTCGGAGAAAATGCATCAAAAAATAAAAGTAAAAGAAGACGTTAAATGATACATATAGCAGCACAGCCTACCTACAAGTTCAATGAGGAGACATGGCTGTTCATGGAGTTAGCATGACTGGGATTTTTCCTGTAGAGAAGAATGTTTTTGGCGAGGATGATTTTGTTGCTTCCTCATTTACTGTTGGTCCTGAGTACCCACCACAAGAAAAATATCCTTCAAAAGATCCTAAAAATTCTGAAGAAGCTGGATCACCTGTGTCAGAAACATCCAAGAGCATATAATTTCTATCCAATTACTGGGATATCAACATACGTAGATTTTGAACACATTCCTCAGTGATCAGGAGGCGTACAAAGTTATGTTTTCCCCACCCATATTTCACCACAACCAACTCCCTTTCAGCCTCTATTTCAACTCTATTTTAGCCTCTAAAGGTTGAAAATAATCACAACCGTGTCAGAAAATTAAGTGAATTGATAGAATTTTTCAGTCTTGATAGCTTCTGGCTCGGTTTAATCAAACTTGTCGTGTCATTTAAAGTATAAAATGTTTGATTATTCCTTAAAACTCGTTCCATTACGATTAATCCTCTGGTACCTACATACAAAACGTTCCTCTGTTGAAGGTATGACGGCTTTAAAGTTAATAATGGCGTATTTTTTTCTAGAATCTCAAGGAAAAGCAACAACTTTTTCATCACAATTCCGAACACTGCTTATTTCAGGGTTATCTCACTCTATTTATATGGGGCCTTTTACTCTTACTGTTAAACTCTTTATATTTGAATGAAAAAGGCACACCTATAGTTACAAATTATACGAAAGAGAGGAAAATGGAGTCTGCTGAATTATGTATAAAAGATCCCATTTTAAAGAATATTTCATCGCCAGACGAAACCTAGTACGCAACCAAATGAGTCTCAGATAAATTTTCTACTGATGATTAAAGACAGCCTTTATTCATGCAACGACATTTTATAGCCACCTTGATTAAATTAACTGCAATATTGCATCGCACCGCACCGCAACTTTCGAAAAGTCATATTCTCCCATTGATAATGTTCCTTTAAAGTAACGCTCATACGCTTCATTAACCTAGAAAACATGCATAGTTTTTTTATTCACTGATTTATAATTCATTCGCTTTTGAGTCCCTCTCTTGCCATAGAAAAACTAGTAATAGGCAATGAAAATAAATTTACATGCTACATTACAACTAAGGATTCAGGATTCTTTAGAAATAAGTTATAAAGAGTCCGAAAATTTCAGCGTACCAGTACTCAGCCTACGGCCGAGAAAGTTATGGTTGAGGAAATTCTGAGGAGGAGGAAAATTAGGAGTCTTAAAAACAGGAGGGCGTGTATGAAGCAGTATATGGGGGTAAATTAGGCAAAAAGAGGTTAGCGAGGATAGGTCAGTATGGAGGAAATTATTGAAGCAGAGTCAGGTGTACAAATATGTATTTATGAGTGAAACTTTGTGATTGTGCCTACCCTGGAAGGAAACGGCTTGATTGGTATGTATGTATGCATGTAGTACTCAACACCACAAATTCTTCCACTCTGTGAAAAATACCATGAAAAACCAGCGAATGAAATATCAAGGGAGCCAGACTGCTTCACGGCTTTTGTATAACAACAAAAACTACCAAAACAAGGAGAAGAAAGTATTGGGGGAGAATCAACTTTGAATAAGGGAAGGGAGGTCAAGGGAAAAGAAATGCGATGAAAGTCTTGTCCCTTCATCTAAAAGAGGTCTTCCAACAAACTATCAAACTGGCCGCTCCACGCAACCTCACAGCGAGTTCGCTAAACTTTCACAAGAAGAGCCCCCAGCCACTTTTTCAGGGAACTGTCTAGAAGGGTGCACCCCACATTTATCAAGTTCACCATCAGTTACTACGGAACAAATACAAAAAGCGCCGGAAACTTTTAATACGCTACATTTTTTTCAGAGTTTCCGCCGATAAAAACAAGACAACACTGACCGCGCATACATCAGTTGTTCACTTTTCTTTTAAATTTCTTTCTCCGAACATGTACGCCAAAGAGAGCGAAGGCGTTAGATTAACGGATATTCGAGTAAAATGGAGGTAGAACATGGAAATTTCAGGAACGTATTTATCAAAGAATTGTTAAATAGACACTGAAATAGCACTGCTAGAAGAAGCAACTATAGAAACTTAAAGGCTAGTGCAGCTAGCGAATGCAGGAGATATAACCTAATAGATAAAAATGAATAGGTTTGTTCGTCTACTACGCGTTCCAATACCATTCATCAGATTACGATGAAACTTTGGTGAGTTGTTGTTTGTTGCGCCCCTACGAAGGTATCTTAATTATTAAATCCATTTTACAATAGGTGGAGCGCGAGTCGTTTCAGCAAATGAGTGTTGGCACGCGAGCTTCTTAAACATACGAGGAACAACAAGCAAGCAACGAAGCAGGATGTTTAGGAGTGGCTCAATCACGTGGATCAGAAACGTATCAGTGAGACATAATACCGCGTGTATCAGAATCATATAAGTGACACGTAATTTGTGTTAAAAGGTAATTTATTTGTACGTCGAATAAAATTTGGTACAATAACATTTGGAACAAATAAAATTTGTTTGCTTTTTTTTAAATATTGCATTGTCCTATACTCTTCTCATTTTTCACAGAATTGGATTATTATTCTCAAAGATCTTAAATTTTGGCACTGCTTCAACAATAGAATATTTTACTTACTTGGAAATCGCAGCATAGGCATGGAATGGAAACTCATGATATCATTTTTGCATTACAAATTCCTGTATTGGTATGAGAAATTAATTGGCCTAGGTCTCATATTCGTTTCTGTAATCTTTGTATACGTGTGTTTACTTAGAAAAAGAGGCATTGCAACGCATGCCGGGCAGAGGTAGTAAATGAATAAAGAAAGAGTTAACCTTCATAAAGCAAGAGCCACCGGTAGCAATTTTTACGAGCAATAAAAACCGTTGTATTTCCATGAAATTTGAAACAATCAAGCAAGTAATTTAGCTAGAAGCTTACACGGAGAAATTGCCTCTCAACTCAAAAAGATACGCTATGCCTTGACAGGAAATAGCCGCTGCTGAACAAAAATGTTGTATGCGGTATTGATCGACGTGATCATATCGTTTCAGAAATATTTTTCTAGGAATGGCAACAGATGAGGCTAAGGAGGAGGTATGTCATATTTGACCGCGAGAGTATCAAGCCTAAATCAGTAATCAAGAAAATATGACAGGATTGGTACTTACAAAATTGTTTAGGCAAAAGATTTGGTGATTTCTCAGGTTGTGGAATTGTACTCTTTAAAGAATGAAATCTCTCGAGAAAAGTAATGATGTTCATTATACATATAGTATAGGGGATGAAGGAGAAGTAATTTATGATCAATGAGAAAAATATTTATCGAAGTTTTCTGGGCTAGATGACGTAGAAAAATGCATATTTAAAAAATGAAAATAGCAATAAATGAGTAAACACGCAATAGTGAAGTATTCCCTGGGTGAAAAGAAGGGAAACAAGTCAACCTAGAGGGAGGAATCTCTCTAGAGCCTGTGAAGAACTATCATTTTCTGCTGTAAAATGGGAGAATATTTGCAATTATAATACAACACAATACCTATCCATATCGGCTTCACGAAAACGAAATGATAACATACTTAATTAATTTGAAAGAATTTGAGTATTTATTATAATTTGTTCCTTACGGCATTCGTCTTGAATTTAAGCTCAGTATTTTAAATTTATTTACGCAAAAGAAAAGAAAAATCAAGCAAATAAAATGATCTCAAACGAATAATTCGAAAATACTGTAATACACTTGCTTTTTATGTAACTACATGTATTATTGAGACTGATTTTAGCTTCCAATGCAATAATTAGAAAACTATGGCTGAGAGTCAAGAATACATAATGTAGCTACTGCATGGGCTTTTAAAATGTAGGTAGCTATCTCGAGTTAGTGGACGAAGATATCTCGTACTTCATTCAAAAGCATAAATATATTATTTCAAGTATTACATTTTATGATCCATTCACGCCAAAGAGTTGTCAAGGCTTATATAGTCTGTATCGCGCATGGTAATAAAAATTAAAGTAACGAGCCCTTTAATCCCATTTATAAGGCCAAGTTATTGATGGTTAAAAGCATTCAAACCATTAATTATCGTGATAGACACATAATAGTGGCGTCCGTGATTGTATTCTGTAAATCTGTCGCTTAGTAAACCGTAACGAATCGACTTGAAAAGGTATGAGTTACGCATTGGTAATCAAATAAATAAAATGACTGAAGTGAAAAGCAGAAAAAAACGGACTGCATACATATATACACACATATAAATGTTTATACAGAAAGATAGAAAGAAAGTGGATAGGAAAACATAAAATAAACAAACACAGTGGTGGTGTGAAGATGAAAAGATGGCCGATTCCAAGCAGAAAAAATTCGACTGGACCGGGAATGGAACCACGGACCTTTGGATCTGAGTATTGGATACGAAATCCAAAGGTATACGTATTTGTTCCTCGATCTTTCCCGGGACACATTCCATTTTAAATTACGTTCAAATGCATTGCTTACAAATTTGGTACGTCAAATCCACAAGGCCAGATGCCGCTGTTCCTCTATATTTTACTCAAGGAAAGATGCCAATTTTGTGATTCGATATTATTTATCCTCCCCGCTTTCGATAGCGAGTACGAATAACCGTATGACTGTGGCAGAGGTGCAGGAAATTTTTAAAAATAAGGCAGTTTATAGAAAAATATTGAAGTAGAACCCAGTTTTCGAGATCCAACGCTGATAATTTAGCTCTATGACTAGAACTGTTGCTAAAAAGAATGGTGAGAGATATATGTATTCAAGCATATTCTTAAGATTCAACTCATAGTCACAGTATTAGATGACAAATACTAACAGCGTTTTAAATAAGTTGTCTCCCCGCTGCAATTTTCTAAAAGAAAAACATTTAAGAATACACCGATAATTAAGATCTATGATTACGCCTATAAGAGGGAAAATTTCCCAGAAGAAGACCCAGAAATGAGGTCAAGGATCAAATAAAGAGGAAAGTTCATAGGAAGAGATATCAGGAGATGAGGAAACTAGAATTAGATGGGGAAGGGTGGAGGGCTGTAGTCAACCAATCATAGCATTGAACGACAAATGGATGACTATGCCTACCGTGAAAAAGAACAACGAGAGAGATACGTATGCAAGCATATCCTTAAGATGCTGCTGAGCAATACAGTATAGGATGAGAAATACCATTGCCTTAGAAAAATTCTCATTTCTGCCCCTTTCTACAAGAAAACTTTAAAGAATACGGCGAAAATTAAGCTCTATGACTATTCCTAATGGAAAAACAGAGAAAGGGCTATGCATGTCAGTATATCCGTAAGAGAAACTCATAGTAATAGTATTAGAAGACAAATACTATAACCTTTTAGAATAAAAATCGTCTCCACGCTGCCCTTTTCTGAAAGAAAAACGTTAAAGGATACGCCGATAGTTAAGCTCTATGACTATGCCTACCATGGATATGATCGGAGAGAGATGTATTCAAATATATCCCTAAGAATCAACTCAGTGTTACAGTATAATATGTCAAGTGCTATAACCTTTTTTAAAAAAGTTGCCTCCCCGCTGCCATTTTCTCTCCCTGCTGTCAGATGCATCTGTTCCTCTACATCTGACTCAAGGAAAGAGGGTTTATTTTTTAATTCAATAATATTTACCATCTCCGCTTTAGGGAGCGAGTATGAATCAATATATCACTAAGATAGAGATGCAGGAAATTTCCAAGACTAAGGCAGTTTATACAAAATTATTGAATTAGAAGCCGACTTTCGAGACCCAAAGCCAATAATTAAGTTCTATGTCTACCGCGAAAACTAAGGGAGAGAGATAATTATGCAAGTATATCCCTAAGATACAACTCAGTTTCACAGTATTAGGTGACAAATACTGTAGCCTTTTTTAAAAAAAGTCGTCTCCCCGCTGCCATTTTCTATAAGAATAACGTCAAAGGAGGGCGCTATGAGAAGAGGGATAGTACGAGAGAACTGCAGGTTTTCCGGGAGATGGATGAGGGAGAAGTGATGGCGCCTGACACATGTCCCCACGGCAAAAATGATAACTGGCCACTCATCTCCAGGAAAAGGCACCGGAGAGAGAAATGAGTGCGCCAGTGTGCGTGAAGTATGCGAGTGAGTGAGAGAGCGGGCGCGTATCCGTGCGACCCACAGAGGCATGAGGAGGAGGAGGTTTGATGGACCGAGAAAGTTAGGATAGGACGTGCCGGGACTTTTTTCTTCCTCCTCACATGCCTTCAGAGTAGACGTTTTTAGCCCCCGTCCTCTCTCAAGTATGGCACAGAGTTTATATACTCCCAATGGCTGGTACATACTTGACGACACCTTCCTTAGCTTCAAATGGAGTGATATTGGTCTGCGCCAATGCTATTTTGTTTGTTATTTTTTTCTCAATTTACTCGGTGATAGGATGGAAGGATTTTTTCGGCTGTTCGGGATATTTTTTCAGAGCACATCCGACGGAGGGACATCGTTCCAGTTTATCAGCCGAAGTGCTAACCAATACGAATCTAGGCCACGTCGTCATTATAGCTTTATCAAGAAAAGTTTTAGTAAATTAAGGTGAAACTATGTTTATCTATTATTATTAGGATGAATTTGTTTCAATTAGCTTGAATTTATTTTCTTGCAGGAAATATTAACGGGGATGACCGAAAATAAACAAAGTATTGAATCCATTTTCAGCACATAAGTTTTCAGTCTGGAAAACTTAAAACACTGAAATTTAAAAAAAAATAAATAAGATAAAAGTAAATCGGAGTAATTGTGTTGATGCTTTACGAGCGCATGAATTTCCAATCGTTTCTGTTTTTCACTATGTTTGTTTTCTGCCGAGAGAATGTGTGGTTTTTTCATGGGAACATAATCTAATGCCACGTTGAATTTCCAATAACCTTTGAGATAAATGATCCACACGACTAATTCTAGTTTTGTAATTATATTTACGGAGGGTTCGCGGGTTTTTAGCTTGACAAAGGAATTATTGTTTAGATTGTGAGTGCGTAAATAAGCTATTACCTTACCGCAGACACACCGTAATAATCGACCGGGTACCGTTGAATCTATATATCTGCAAGAATTCTTTAGTATTCATATCCCTAAGCACCGTTCCAAATGATCTTTCATTATGGTTCCACGGAGCATCCGTCAATTCATTGCAATTTTAGTAAAACCTCATGGTGTTACCACAGTCTAGGAATAAGTAGTCGTGATAACAATTTCATTAGACATGTAGATTGGTTCTCTGTGACGCAGTGCGGTGGCGAGCAAGTAAAAGTATATTTTAAATAGTTACCAAAAAACCTATTACATTATCAAACAGTAAACTATTACTAATCAGTATTTTTGAGAATCTTAAGAGGTATAATTTTACCTCCATTTCGTAAGAGATGACAGTATCTGGAGGTGGGTATTGCGGTTCAATATAAAATCTTATCCTGTACTGAGTACGCCTGAAGGAATATCCAAATATCTTGGAGAAATAAAATCACTTAAAGCGGAATAACTCAAAATTAAGGTAGCCTTTTATTGCTGTTTTGAAACAATGTAGTTTTCTCTTGGCTAAAATGAATAATCTCTGTCAAATTTCTTCTTTTAGTCCAATTCAATTTTTAGAATATCAAAATGGGTGGGTTAGTTTTACTCGACAGCGGATAGAGGCGCTATAAGCGTCAGATGAAACTCAGCATAGAGAAATCAATAATGGGTGTAGTAACTTTGTATAACCAGACTGTGTCGTCACCCCAAATCGAACTCTAATTCGATATTTTTATTCATACACATGTGTACTCTAACATATACTCCTGGCCTTACAGATGATATCTTTTTGACATAAATTGCAGGGAGGCAATCCTGATGTTATTCATATTCTTACCGACTTTCCGATCAGTGTAAAGGAGTAGTAGTAGCGAAAGAGTAACCCTGATGTTATTCATATTCCTACCGACTTTCCGAGGAGAGTAAAGAATGTTATAACTTAGACATTTTCCTTGTGGAACAGAGCTTATGTATAATGCCTTGGATTAATGTGAAACCTTTTAAAATGGGTTACAATGGAAAAAAATCTGAATTGATATTTATAAATTTATGTTCTGGATTTTAGAGGGAGGTTTTTGAAGTATGAAATTCTTTCTAACATATTCACTATTCTTTTTACAGAAATAAAGTATCCAGATCCTAACAAACGATTTTATAAGTACTCAAGAAATCACCATTTAATAATTAAATTACTACAATTATCTTGTGTTTGAAGATATCCGGGCATTATTGAAAACTTGCCGCAGAATTTCCCTTTCATTTTTAAGATATTTAGGTTAAAAAATCTTCGATAACTGATATATGAACAGAATAATGTATTGCTGCCCAAGCTGGGTGGGCATTTAAAATTTTATTGCCAAGTTTGAGATACTTGATTTAAAAGTTCCAGGTTCACCTCCAATATCTCGTTTAAAACTCGGCAGAGTTACGAGTAATGCATTAGATCCATGCGTTGGGCAACTAGGAATTTTAGTAGGAGCGTGTGTCCACTGATAGGACACGCGGAACATACATTGCTCGGCCGATGATGTGATAAGCGGCGATCGTACGGGATTCTAGCAAAAAAATTATCTAAAAAAAACTGGAGAATTGCCAAAATGAAAGGAGCCAGGTACGTTTCATGCAAGGATTAAGGGACAGATAGTGCGACAGCGACGTTAGAATATTCGGAACTGGAATCCCTCCAATTACGAAGGAAGATCGATGGATTGGGATTTTCAGCGAGGTAAACAGAAGCCTGTGGACCGCTCACTCTTCTTGGAATGAAGGAATAGATTAACCTGAGAGCATTTGGAGATAGGAGGGGAATTTTGGAAATGAAGCATTTACGTTAGAAAAGCATATAATCGTTCATGAACCCATATATTTTCACCTTCAATACTGCAAAGATGGGCTCCTCTTAAATTTAGAGGATGTTTACGCAGAAACATATATCACATTAGAAATTTGAAACAAAAAATCTATTTGAAACTTCATA
Source organism: Ceriagrion tenellum (assembly GCA_963169105.1). Lineage (NCBI taxonomy): Eukaryota > Metazoa > Arthropoda > Insecta > Odonata > Coenagrionidae > Ceriagrion > Ceriagrion tenellum. Next base: position 96,809,284 of record OY720643.1, read on the forward strand.
TGAAACAAAAACTATATTTTTTAATCAGCAAATTTAAATTCATAAGACTCACTTACCAGGGTCTGTTCATATTTGTTTTACATTATTTGGTTCCTTTAAATCAATTAAAAACATTTTTCTATCAGTTAGATTCACCATCAACTATAATCATTTCACCCACCGTCCACCGTAGCCATATGGCTACAACCCGACCCGCCGAGTGTACGACGCTCTGTAGAAGGAACCGCGAACTTCATCGCAATTAACTTGTCAATACTACGTCGGTCAAGGTCACGATCACCAAAACCTTTTATGTGTACTTCGGGTGACCATATGAGTAAATTACCAAAATTTCATCAAAATCGCTAACATAAATTTTTCTGGGCGGAAATGGGTTAAAATAAGCAACTTTTGGGCTTCATATCTCAACTGCAAAATGGAAACTGATATTTTATTATGAATAGAAGATTACTAATGATGGGCTACTTTAAGTTAGGAAGAGCTAGATTATAATGTGATGGTTTGATGCAGCAAGACGTATTTTTCATAATCATATTTTTTGTTTGCACACACATTACACAAAAATCAGTAATACCACAAAACTCAAATACGCCCATTTAATCGACATACCAAACGAACTTTAATTTTACTTTGATAGAAAAGTCTTACATAAACTGAAAATATTTTAAGATATATTTTTCTAGGAAAGATATGGACAATCCCTATCAACTGATGCTTAAAGTGTACGACTAATATTTAATTGGTATGACGAAAAAGATACCCTAGAATAGTCTAAAATTGAAATGTTTATTGCCAACCCGGAATTTCGACTGCACAGCAATCATTAATGTTCAAGCAATGATTGCTGTGCACTCGGAACTTGGATTACCGGATTATTGTGTGGAATATAGGTAGTAATGTATATTTCTTCTCATCATTTCTATAACTATGTTTCACAAGGTTACGCATTTAACCATTAATAATAATTTTTAATTCTTTAGGCCGCTTTACACGATGTTTACTTAACAACTGATGATCAAATTGAACTCAGTCTGCTAAAAATCGCACCACGCAAAGGCAGCTTTACATGAAGTAGCTTCTGTAGAGATATCTCAAATCGTATTGCTACTTGTAGAGCATCGTTCTTCTTACCCATAACTTTGCGACGCACTGATTTTCCTCAAACAAATTTATGACGGAAGTAATCAATTAACGTGGTAATTACATATATTACCTAAAGTTCGGAATGATTTGGTTTGCATATCACTGTGAGAGTCCCATAGTAATTCGCGGATTTCAGGAAAAATATGTATATATTATATTATTTGTGCTTTATTAAATCGCATCAAGATTGAGAATTGTGACAATAATTATTATTACCCGATAATGAGCAAGTCATGAAGAGCACCTTAAAGGTTCTTTAGCATTTCAAATATTTTAAAGTTCAAATAATTATTTACATACGCATAAATGAGCCCTCCTACTAATTCATTCGTTTTTTTGGATTTTAAATACTTCTGGCGTCATGAGACAAAGATTTCACCGAAAGCCAGACTACTTTCCTCGCAAGTGCAAACCGTGGTCGATTATCACCTCTGTCCACCCCGACAGTCATGAAAGTTCGAGCTAACAAATCGAAGTGTCGCTTGCAAACGGCTTGTAAGGCTACTGTACGGTGGTTGCTTCCATATGAGGACTCTTCTTAAAGGGTGTGATTGTATCCGATAAATAAATGGAATTCAATTCCAGTAGGTATTGAAAAGAGAAATAAGTACGGAATTAATATTCAATCTCATTCTTGGATCCACCGATCAATTACACCAAAGATGACGACTGAAGCACTTCGGTAGATAACCGGTGGCGGCGCTGGAATCAACCTCATAATCTTTAGACTAATTACAGTAGTTTATTAGTTTTACAGCAAAACTTTGCTCATGAGAGTTCTTGAACTTGTTTTATGAATGTTTTTTACAATGGTATGTAAACAAAAGCGAATATCGAGAAAACGCCACTGTACACTGAATTCAGTATCGTGGGAATGCAGACTCCGAGGTATCGAATTTGATTTTTATCGATTTTGGACAAAGTTTCCGGCACTGACTTCAATTTTATTTTCAGTTCTAAAATAAGAGTCCAGTAAATTGGCCACCAGATGGATTGAACACACCTTGAGACACAATGGGCTCATGAAGAACTTAATTTAAGGTGAATTAGAGTGAAAAGTCCCTAGAGAAAGGCCCAGGAATAAGCTCATAGACCAAATAAAGAGAAAAGTATATAGAAAGAGACACCAGAAGGTAAGGGAACTAGCATTAGATAAGGAATCAGGAAGGACTGCAGTCAACCAATCTTCGGATTGAACGTCCAATGAATGAAAATGTTCATATCAGTTTGCACCGTCTTCAAAGCCCAGCGATCTCACCATCCCTTCTCTATCTCACCATGGCACAAATATTGAACTTCGTGTTATTTCACATCACCCTCAATCCAAATACCTTACCCTCAAAGCCATAAAATCTTGTTTCTTTACTTTTATAAAGTCCAATTTTAAGCTTCATACCACAACACATACTTAGTTTTCAATCCTGTAACTGCGTATATTTGTACTCACGAGTTTAAGCTTGCATATGTAAGAAAAAGAGAAATCTGCGTTGTTGCCCTAAAATCGAAAGGATGCTGGCGAAGTGCATATACGAGGAGTATCCACATATTTGCAAATTCGTTACACTAAGGGAAGAGTCGCACTGAGAGGAAAAAAATCAGAGCAAGTGGATTTCTTCACCTATCTCGGAAGTATCATCACGTGGAACGGGAGGACGACTACGGATATGAAGCAAAGAATAACCCAAGCTTAGAGGGTGTTCATGAGAAAAATACAACTGCTATGCTAAAAAATGATGGGACTAAAAACCAGGGAACAGTATGTGCAAACATTCATTTGGAGAGTAGCACTCTATGAATTGAAAGAATGGACCATTGGAAATTCTGACCAGAATAGACTTGAATCCTTCAAAACTTGGGGCTGGAGGAGGATGCTGAAAATAAAATGGATGGAAAAAATAAGAAATGATAAAGTGTACATAAGACTAGAAAAGGCGAGCACCATTTAGAACACCGTACAATATAGAAGATCAGATATATTGGAGACACTCTGAGGCATTATGGACTTGTTAAGAACATAATTTAAGGTAATATAGAGAGAAAAGTCCCCAGAGGAGGACTCGGGAATAAGTTCATTGAAGGAATAAATAGGAAAGTACATAGGATAAGCTTGGGCCCTAGTAATGCTGATCAGAAAAGACTATAAGCCTTCGAAATCTGGTGCTGGAGGAGGATACTGAAGATAAAATGGACGGAAAAAATAAGAAATGGTGAAAAGTACAGAAGAGTAGAAGAGGCGAGGACAATATGGAACGCCATAGAAAAAAGAATAAAAAAATGTAATGGACACACCCTGAGACACAATGGGTTTGTGAATAACATAATTTAAGGAAAAATAGAGGGAAAAGTCCAGAGAGGAAGACCCACGAAATATTTCATGGACTACACATAGACGAAATTACATAGAAAGAGATACCAGGATGAAAGGGAACTAGTATTAGATAGGGAAGAGAGATAGGGCTGCAGCCAACCAATCTTAGAATCGAACGATCTATGATGATGCACTTCAGGTTGATGATAATGCTAGTGCCTCTTCCATTTTGTTAACTTTAGCTCCGTGCTAAATGTTATTACCCACTTTAAACCTTTCATTTCTGTTCCAGTCTACTCTGTCGCAGTTCCTCCTCTACTTCATTCACGCCGCTTTACACAACGGTGCGTCCTGGTGGCGCCATCAGCTTGCACTCGTCACAGAGGAGAGTGCATACAAAATTCACTCTTAAAAAATCCGTTTTGCTCATCCATTTTAATTACGCGAGCATTAAGTTCCGTTTCAGCGATAGTGGGAATCTTGCCTCCATTTATTTTTAGATTGAGGGCAGTGGGCGAGCGTGACACGGCGGGAAAAAGAGAAAGGCATTTTCGACACGATCCAGATTAATGGTCGACATCGGGAGACGTCCGCCATTAAAATTTGCACGCGGCGATTCAACTCTTATTTTTTACGTGAGCACGTCTTTGAAAATCAAGACTGACACTAAGGGTTCCAGGGTGAAAAGTGTGACGTTAAACTTGCAGTGTGCTTCTGCCATTTGCCGAATTGGTTAGGTAAAAAATTGATCGTTTAACGTCATGTAATGACAAAATCCATAAATTACACAGGCCTGCAAATTTTAGGGTTCCGAATGTTTTTTTTTATACAAAGAGCCATTTCCGCTATAATCAGGTCGGGATTTTGAGATATTTTAACTTTAAAGGGCCAAAAATAGCAATTTTTTGGTCTTTTGGAACATGAATATCTCCGAAACCAAATATGATAAAGTAATTCCACAAACGGATTTTAAGTTTGCGTCAAAAATGCATAGAATAAAACTATAAAACCTATAAAATCTATCGTTCCCATTACTGGTACCTTAAATTAAAAAACTATGCTCTAGAAATAATAGTAAAGCTGAATTGTGATGAAGTTGTAGATAGTTGCCAAGCAACACAGAAGGTGAATACAAATTACGTGCAAGTGTAGAAAATGAAGATACTCATTTTTCGCATGCTCATAAATAAATTGATCTCTTTCTATTGATCTTCAGATCTACACAGGTAGAACCAATCATAAACAGACAGGCTTACTTTGATTTCCGAGATTTACAAGCTCAAAGAGACGTAAAAATTGCCATTTTGACCCTATAAAGTTATAATATCTCAAATTCCTGATATGGTAGGCAATGTTTGTATGTAAATTCGGATTCAGCGCACTAAATTACAAGGGGAATGGCTCATAGCATCAAAAATGCATACCCTTGTTAGTCTGTGTTACTGGAAAAACCAAGTAAAAGTATGTTTAATATACTTTCATTACTTCAGTGAAATTCGCGTATTTATGAATACTTATGTCACCGAGAGTACAGTAATTTACAAAGCACATTAATTACAACGACTATGTAATCATTCATTAGAAACATATTAGATATTTGACGTTGGATTATAATGAATGTTCTTCCTTAAAATGATGCAAGTGTGCTCAAACTCCTCTGTTTAACAACTAATGCTGCGTGCCATTAAAAATATATCCAGATGTTTTTCATAAGCCATATTTTGCCTTTAAGATGACTTCTCTGTATCACATGTGTCTAACATTCTAAGTATCTATAGTTGGTCTCCCAGAAGTATAGACATTTTCATTTCCATCCCTCATTTTCCTTTCAATACAACTCATTACCCCTTTCATTATACTGCAGTGTTAGCCAAACATGGCGGCAGTTGTGCAAAATGAATTTTTAAGGGAGGTCTATTTTTACTAAAACATAGCTCCACCCGAAGAAGTAACTTATACCCAGCGTTCACCACCAGGATTCCCATGGTCGAAAATTTTCATTTTCAACATTAAAATTCATTAAAAAGTTATAGTCTTCAGATTCACCAGATTCCGTGAAATCTCAACCTTTCTACCGCAAACTCTGAGAAAAGACAGCTCAGATATTTCATCTATGGAGAACGAACGTCGTTCATAGACGGCGTAACTTTTTCAACGTGAGAGAAGCAACACTCTGTTTACAAGTGTCTGAGGTGAAACAAGAATAAATACCTCAGGTTCTAACAAATACACAACCGTATAGCCGCGGGACCTTACCCTAGACCAGTGGACGGGACTAATATTAACCTTTTTTTACCTCTCTGTGATAGCCTAATTAATGGCCTGTAGCCATTGTAATCTAATTTCATTTTCAGTGGATACTCTAAAACACAGTTGGTTCTTTACTCGGAATCTATTGGCTTTGAAGTGCAATCAGCAAGAGCAACTGATCTTTTAACAACTTTAAATGCAAATCTAAAGTTATTTTCAGTATGTTTTAGAGAGTATCCTATGAAAAGTATCCTCTGTAAATGATTACTGAAGTGCTCCGATTTAATTTTTATAAATACACAGAAAAATCATAAAAAGAAAAATGTTATCTAGTCTATATTATAGGAGCATGGAATTAATGTTAATTTCAGCCAAATCACTGCGTAAACAATCTAAAAAACATGGACGTGGGCTGGAGTAGAAGCAAAAGGCCGAGATTGCCTACAGTCACCATCCGAGGAAATGGTACAGTGTTCTAACAACATGGATCCTAAAACGGAGAAATAATATACGTGGGCGATGCCTTCCCGCAAAAATGCTCCGTACAGAGACGTTGAGTGAAAGACTAACGGTGCTCGGGATAGAGAAAGCATTTTCCATGTCAAAGCTCTGACACGGTGGTGTTTCGCTACATACAAATTCACCGATATGGGTCCAACAAAGTCACATATGTATCCTCGCACAGGCACACTACGAGGCATTTTGGTATGTTCTGTATCAATAGCCGTGGTAAGAAATAAAATAGGGAAATGAGCCAAAAATCAGTATAGAGATAAGGCAATATAGAATCTCGGAAACATGAATTAACCCCTCAACAATGAAATTTGACCGTAACAATGAGGGTGAAATAATTAAGGAAAAGAGGTAGATTAGTACGTTTTTAATAGCATGTGGGGAGATACATATTTTTCATCAGGGAAAAGAAATCAACAGTTTATTCTGTTTGAATTTATGAAATACTTTACATTAGTTATATAAAAATAAATTAAATTTACCACTTTAGGTCATGTGAGGATCAAATTCTCTTTTGGAGAAAAGGCGTAGCAGGACAGACCGGTTAAACGAGATATTAGTATCTACTATAACTAAAAATGTCAAGCAAAAAATTAATTTAAAATAAGTTGTGAACATAACCGTCGAGTTATTCATATGGTCACATGTGGAATTAACCGTTGTTTTCAATGAGAGCTTTTACTGCTGATTCCATGCCTGTGCTTACCAGGCGCAAATCTCAGTGCGCATTGCTACTGTTTGGGTCGTTGCATAAATACAATGCTACAAACATTTTGTTTCGGCATAAGTACAATGTAATTTACAAGTAAAATGAGATGAAGTGACTGCTTTTGGTTGAACATTTTGCTGCCTCGAGCTTGGATACTGATGAAACTTTAGCTAGGGAGTTGAGCGTTTCGAGATCATTCCGATTTTCGAGTTGGAATCAATGAAAATAGGAGGAAATTCATGAAATCAAATTGAAAAAACCTCTACTGTCCGTGTAAAAATGAAGTAGATTTCATTTTGGATACAACAATTAACCTTAAATCACAACTATTTGGAAACATTTTCTACTTAATTTTTGAATTGAATTAGGAGTTACAACACCTGATTTACTTATGCGAATTAAGCTTTTTCTTCTACTGAAACACAGTTCAAAATTTTTACTCTTGCCAAAAACTCAAGAAACAAATGAATAACCGAGTTGAGTCTAAGTTACGCGCGATTTTTCTATTCTAGAATCCGAGGATAGGTAGCAAGGTGAGGCATCAAGGTACACGGCGAATAGGGGATGAACGAGTCCAGATGCCGTTGTCCATAATGCTCCCATCTCTGGTGAGATCCAATGGCAAAAAGAAAGATCTAAGGCCACTTATCTAATTAAGGGTTATTGCAACATTGTTTGGTCACTCAATATCAGGGAGAGGTGTTAGTTCAGTGAAAATATTTCATGACATATCAGGGTCAAGTTTAATTATATTTCACAAAAGTGCACTTCGCTCCAAGGTCAGGATGTTAACGTTTTTATTTCTGAGGTTTTCACTAGCGTATTCATTTTCTAAAGGAGTTGGTTTTTCTAAGAAAACAACTTCATGCACATTGTAAATTAAGCTTTTAAACCTCATTTTGTAATAACTTTTAGCTATTTAGGTAATTCCATATTCATTCAATATTTCTTAGGGCTATATTTTACATGTGCGTTAATAGCATCCTTTATTTGATGGTTTAGGATCTTTAATTCAAATAATACGGCTTTTATGAGATTTTATTTTCTCAGCCTTGATATCTGTAAAAAAAAGCAGTGTTGCATGAGTCCCAATTCAATTGTTACAATTCTTTGCTATCCTTATTTATTCTTCTTTAGTAGTACAAATAATGGCATCCGAACTCATGAATCTTTGAGGAGACGCCTTGTTTATTTTCCCTGCGCTTTACCCTTAAGTCAATGAATCCCAACATGCTTCCTTACTTACAGGTCGTTTATTTATTTGCTGCCATGTTTTTGACCAAAAATAAAAAATTGCCATCCACTAGATAAAAGTAAATAAGTTGCCATCTACTAGTGAATAGTAAATAAATTTTGATCTACTAGAGAAAATAAAGTTCAACGCTGGTAAAAGTATTAGACAATTGACAAAGGACATATTCGACAGTCTCTTGATTTTTAATCATAGTAAATTGCCTAAGTTTGATAATTTTATATTAAATATATTTACTCATAGCTATAATTATTATAAAATCGTCTTTAAATCTTTAATGAAGTAAAAATATTTTTTTTTCATTTTATATCTTCGCTTATGTGATGTTGCCATGATGCAAGTCCAAATTATACAACATTTCTTTCCACGCACAACTTAAGCAGGATGACTGGGGTTTGCTGATGGTTAGGGCACTGAAAGTGACTTTTTCTTTTGACTGAAGCCTAAAAAACGTATTTCTTTTCTTTTATGAGGAAATGTTGGCTCCCTTTTTACTGATTAATATAGATTTTTCACGAGTATGGAACTGTTACTAATTGATTCATTAATAGCTATCTTAAAAGCTAAGACGTAGGGAAGGTCGGATAACTGTTTTTCTTTAAAACTATTACCTAGGAAATGAATCAGGTGAACAATTTCTGTAGTGAAAAGCTTACACTTACAAACTTACGATTGTTGAAGGAATTCGAATTCTTTCATCAAAATATTCGACCGTGACTGCATACCGCCTACTGGCTGGCTACCTTACGTTTTACCTTAGCATATAGATCCATTCATCTCTGTTCATGTGAGATAAAGTACGCTGAAATATTCCGAGCCACATCACTTTTAAAACGTTAGATAAAAAGCAATGCCAACATCAAACTAAATCCTAAACGTGAACAAGCATCGGCTAATAAAATGTGGCGGCTTAGTGTCCTTTCTCAAAACATACCAGGTACCTAAATAACCACAGTCTTGCCATATATAGTCGCGATACTAAGACCTAATTTCCCTATTCTAAATTGCAGCTGCCCTACTGACAGTGCCTATATCTGCCAGCTAATAAAACCAACCCACCCACTGGGGTATGCTGAGAAAATGCTTGAGATTTATCTATATTATAGTTGAATAGAAGATATATGTCGGAGATTATGTATTTTAGATGAGCTACATTGCTTCAAAAAAGCAATAGAAGTGTATCATTATTTTTGGTTATTAAGCTGCCAATGATATAATTTCTTCAAGATAATAGTCAAGTATTCTTCTTCAGACAGACTTAGTACAGGATATTATGAATATACACAACAATGTAATACCCGCGTCAGAGACTCATCTTTTGCGGAATGGAGGTATAATATACCTCTTCATATTCCCGGAGAGATTGTTTCGCTGTAGTTGCTCTTTGTACCTCATCGAAATAAACTTGTACTTGCGCGCCACCGTACGGCACCACAGAGCTCCAAAATGCAATTTTATTGCAAATTTTATTACCGTATATCATTAGGCTGTGATATAGCTTGGAATATACCTTGTCGTTAGCGTGCTGCTCATCAAGTCTGTCACCGACTATCATGAAACTGTATAAATGTAATTTTTCAGCCCATTAATTAATATGCACTTATTGTTTCTCAGCGTGAGTCAAAGTACGAAGGTTTTCAAATGCAAAGGTGGTTATACCCGGTCACTCAAACATAAGGGAATCCTCTCTACGTTCTGCTATTTCACGATCCACATCCTTTTCCTGGTTCAATGAACTCAGCGCCACCACTTATAGGGACAGCCCACGCTCATTATTTTTGCAGCTTTCTCGACACTCCTTACGCTCCTTCAAATTGCTTTTTAGCCAGGTACGTGGATGAGCAATTTAACTAAACGAGGGAGAAGGGAAGGAGTCGGTAAGAGAAGATATGGACTTCTAGCCAAAGTTTTCTTATTGCTACCTCTCTTATTGGCAAATTGCCTGGGGAATACGCATCCACCCCCTATTATTTTGTGATTTTAATTGTCCTTTGTTGTTTACAGGCAAATAAATATTTCTTTCCTCATTGTAAATTAAATAAGTGCCTAGCAAAATGACTAAGCATTTGGAAAATGACTCGTTTTTTAGCGATAGAAAGAGCATATATTTTATTTATAGCCCAAAATCTTTTTAGAGTAATACTTATTAAGGAAAATCAATCCACTTTCCAAATCATTTGTACATCAATTTTCATTCCCATAGTTACATGAACAACTACAATTTAAAAAAGTCCATCCGTTGTAATTTAGTTTAGGTAATAAGAAACATTTAAAATGCCTTAGTTCATACTTCACAAAACTACAAATAGAACCCGCTCTTGCAAAAATATTAACATTTCTTTATTGTTTTCAATTAAAGATACATAAGTAATATTTATCCTACAACTTGGTGGAAGTATAGGCAAACCAAAAATAATTTTCCATTACCAATGAGCGTAATAGCGGAGAACCAGGCGATTTCTATGGTGTTCGGTAAAATATCTAACACTTATATATGCTTTCGTTCATAATACTGTAAATGAAAACAGTATGAGCATTCACCAATTTAAAATACGATTCGAAGATGTATCGCGAAAGCTTTAAGGATATCTCCCAGTTTTCCAGTATTTCCGGTAGAATAGCCATCCTGTGACATAAATTCTTCGAACAATATAAAATTCCCCTAACATTTTATACAGCTTCAAAAGGTTAGGCCGAGAGCCGGAAACCAAGCTGATCTGGGAAACCAAAAAATTAAACGTGCATTACAAACATACAAGTTATGAATGTGTATTGTCTCCTCTCTCGTATTGCCAAGAACATCCCATTAGTGAATCAAACCCCTAGCTAGAGGACCGCCCACGATATCGGGCCTGTTGCCGAATCTCAAAGCAGATCGAGGGTTGAGCTCGTCTGCCGAATCCCCCGAATCAGATAACAAGTTACGTCCAAAATGTACCAGGAGGCTGTTCGACGGTGGCGGCGTTCAGCCGGAAAACGCGTTTCCAACGCTCGTTCCAAGGGATCCCTGTACATATACATAGAGTTAAGGGCCCAAGGTGGGGGCGGGCGAGTTTTTACATTGTTCGGATCCAGCCGGCGCGGAAAGGAAAGAGCATGCTCGCGGGAAAAGGAGGAGAGGTTTTCGTGTGACGTTCTTATTTACAATCATGATGATAAAATAGTTAGTACAAACGGATGGCTCCTATTATGGCTCTCGCCAAAGCTGCCTGAAACAGCATGATGGATGATGATTGGGAACGGGCTACGGAACTTTCACATTCCTACTTCAAAGGGGAGGATGGTTGCTTAGTATGTAGTTTCAGTAAGAAAGCCTTTATCATTGTTGCCAATACAAGCACTTTTAAATGTACGACGAATCATCACTAAAAACCGCCCCGTTTCAACTCTTCTCACAATGAGACCTCAAAATTATATCCGTAAGTTTATAGCGATTGGTTTATTTAACCTCTTGTCTCTCATATGTGAGCCCCCTTGCTCTTTCTGAGTAGCTCTGATTCCCATTTCTTACTCTCTCATGTTGCCACCATCTCTGCCCCTCCACCTTATCCCTATTTTACCATGCCTCCTTTTTGATATTAGCCCTTATTTGTGAGAACTCTACTCATAATAAATACTCCAAATATACTCTAAAATTGTACTGAAATTTGAAAACAATTTAATCAGTACTTAATCCCGGTATAAAATCGGCGTAGGAAAACTAAGTAACACTTGCTTGTGAACATGACACAAAGGATTGAAAAACATAGTAAACACATGCGAGGTTAATGTCCCAAAGTCTTTTCTCTAATATCAATTACTGTTTATTATCACTTTTTTAACCCTCAGCAACAATCGATTCTTTGACTGGTGAGAAGTTTTCCTACACCAATAAATTTGTGGAAATCCAACTATATCTTATGTGTTAACGGCATAAAGGGTGTGAAAATAAAGCTGCAATATTTAAATGTCCAAAAACAGTTGAGATTAACCTCGAAACAACATTCCATTTCTTTATAGTTTTTCAAGCAAGTGGTTATGCAAGTATAGTTGAATGCCGTGTTTTGCAGATCGGAACCAAAGGGCCAATAGTGTAGTAAATCCACCTGTACGACGCCCTCTTACAGAAACTTACGACTTATCCGTAAGGACTGGAAACCTTATTTCTCCCAATGGAGTTTTTTTTTATTTCTCCGATATATTTAAAATATTTTTAATACAAGCATACATTCGCACTCTTCATAGCATTTTAGTCTTGTATTTCGGAACAGGGATCCATATCACACCAGTGCACTCAAGTTGGGGAGAAATAGTGCTCTGTAGTTTTTATTCACACAAGCAGAACAACACCTGTCTTTTGTGGTATCTTGTGGGGCTGTGATAACTTCATTCCGGTTAGATAAAATTTTAGCATCGTATAGAGTAGGAAATTATTAAAACAAATTTCCATTATGCCACGTTTTAGAGATGAGGTTCCTACGTTCTTTGAATGAAAAAACACACTGGAATGGACTTCATAGAAAAACGAAAAACCATTTAAACCTTAACTTTCCAACCCTATTTCTTAAAACCTAAGATTGTTAGATTTAGGACCTCCATTCTACCTAGTATCCTGTGTTCTTGTTTTCCAATCGCCATGACATTTTACCAACCAACTTCGCTTTTATTTCCCAGTCGAGAAGATCTAATGGGCGTATTTTTCATTTCATTATGTGAAACTGTAGCTTTATGCAAACATATAGAAAGGATACTCGGCTAATTCTAAGCTATAAAAAACAGGTATTCAAACGCCCACAATGCATACCTACCACAATATAGGTAAATTACGAGAAATAAATAAAAAAATCAGAAAACAATGCATTATAGCCAATAGCTTACAAGCTAGGGATATCCACGTTAAAAGACTGATATTGCGTCAATTTTAATAAATCTTAGATCATGGGTAACTAGAATAAAAAATATTAAGGAATCATAATAAGCTGAGAAGAAATGGATCAAATGGCAGAATTAAAGTTAGGCCACCGTTTTAACCGAGCAAAACAAAAGCCTAAGCAAACCCGAAGGATATTTCAATACCATTAAAATACTACAAAACATGCAGATGGGTATAGTTATCCACACATTTTCGTCACTGTCACCGTATAATATTTGGATAAAGAAGATGTCACCGTAAATAAATCTAAGGGAAAGAGGCTTGGTAAGTGCACTCTGCAAAGTAAACCATTTTCAAAAATTACAAAAAAAAATTACAAACGTATTTGGTATTATCAGCTCAATTTTTAATTGTTATAGAACTTACAGTACATTTTTCTATTTAACTTTAACTGACCATATTTATAATAGCAAAATTTGTCCTGACGTTACTCGATTGAAAAACAAAATTTTATAATTAATGACAAGCTTTGATGTGCAATGCGCTCCAAATATTAATGAAATATCTATTAAAGAAAAATTCAAGATGCTTGTACAATTAATAAATAATTACAGAGTATGAAGTATTTAACCAGAGGGGAACAATAAATTTGTGAATGGGCACAAATTCAACATTGTCTTCTTTCTAACCCCAGAAAATATAGCTTTATACAAACAAATCGAAAAAATAACCAAGACCAATAATGCAGTCAATGAAACCCTAGTTCCTCAAGAAGAGTAGTTCCTTTATATATCTCTTAAAACTTTTGAAAACTCTCGCACATACATATGAACGCATATACATACAGGGAAAAACATAAGGGAGTGTTGTTGATTTTCCGTTTTTTTTCCCACCCCTATTCACAAACGATCCCTGCTCCCCCCATCTGTTCTCTCATATATGTAGCTCTCGGTTCAAACACCCTGGCTCATGCCAGTGCGTGCACACAAAAGGATTCTCTACGGCGTATCACGTGTGCTGGGTACAGGGAACGCGTGCAATCGAGTTAGGCCCTGCCCTTCCACCAACGCGACTAAACCTTTAAACTCCCTACCGTAAACCTCCCAACACACCTCCCCCCCAGACACGGGGCTTCTCTCACATGCGTCTCGGCACGGTCGGCGCCTCTATTCGATAGGCACCTCTCTATATCCCACGCCCCCAGCACCTCGTCTCCTTTCCCCCTCACGGCTCCCTCCTACCTTACGCAACGCGCCAAATATTTCCTCTCCACCGTCTCACTCCACCGCACCCTCTTCAAATTCTCATTTCGCTTCGCCTCCAGTCTTTCCACTCCTCCTCCTCCCCTCAACATCGATATCATCTTCCTTCTTTGGCTCCAAGCTTTTGATTCTGGACTCATTCAAGCCTTATCTGCAGCACGCGGTGGTGAAGCGACGGAGGATATGGCATACGGGCACGCCTCTCTCTTCAGGCATAGGGTGAAACTTTGAGTTCGACGACATGCAATGCTCAAAAGACGCGATGCATCCCGCAGCGTGAATATATCGCACAGAAGTGAATGTCAGTATCACATATAGCACTTTTTCAGATATATTTTGAAGATTTAATGGTCATAAATACGTTATCAATGGCTAAATTAAAGAAATTCCGTTCAGGTCTCGATAAAGCCTACATCAGAGCAAAAAATTATTTGTACTGACGTTTGCCAAATTCTCCTCAAGATGAAAGGAATGAAAAGTGATTAGCGGACGGTATTAAATCAGTATAGGTTAGCAAAAAGAAAATATAACCTACAGGGAGTGTAAGTATTTAAAGAAGAAAAAGTTTATTTTTTATCATCACCATATGGTGTAATAATAGCAATATACAGTACTTTTTACTACTTCGTGATACGTTCAATCATCCGTCACACAAGGCATAGCGTTTTGCGGTGAGATTGTAGAGCTATCTGTCCCGCCGATAATTTGTCCACCTAACTTGGCAGAATAAAGAGAAAGTTTCGGTTCTTTCGCATTCCACTTTTTAATCTCACTATGAATTGCCAAAGCACAAGTTTCCCTATACCAGAAAACTTCTGAACAATTCTGTAAAAATATAGCCCAAATTTTGCACCTCATTTGAAATACCTACCATTACACTGTTGTGCTCACAAAATTCGCATTTTAAAAATATTCCCAACACAATGTTTAACGTTAACAAATAAAAAAAGGATGCTGGACTCCAAAAGAGAGGGGTGGAAGTTGAGTGAATGGTGATGATGAGAATAGGTGGATTAACGGGAGAAAGAGAGGTAAGACGTATTCTGAGGTCAGGAAAGAATTTGTTTTAGGAGATCGGAGTCGGGGGCTTTAAAAGTCTTTATTATTAGAATATTTTAAATCTTTTATTTAATCTCTTTAGAAACCCTTAATGATATTAGTCAGCTGCCACTCCAGGTAGTTATTTGGAAATGACAGTTCCTTACATACTTACCGAGTATAAAAAAATTTCTTGAAATACACCAAAGATTGAACCTTGCCTTGAGAAAATTATTTGACTGACTGAAAGTCGAACCCGAATCTCCCAATTACTGGTCAAGTGTGTCAGCTAGTTACTCCACCAAGCCATCTTCCTTCATTGCAAATCTCGATGGGGGTTTATGTAAACTAGATGTTCGCGTCTCAAGTCCATATTGTGACACATTAGACGATGATCGGGCTTAAAAAGGCACTGTCGCAGTGGATAAGATGGACATTGTCGTTATATAACGACGAACTTGACGAATTTGCATGTGCAAATGATATGATAAGAAGTCGCTCACAAGGTTTAATGATTTTCTTAAGGAAACTTTCAACCCTTGGTGTATATGCACCTTTGTGAGTGACTTTCTACCATATCGTTTTCATGTGCAATTATTGGAATCTATCTAGAACTTCACATCAGACAGCCGCCCAACTCAAAATATTATTTAAGGAAACCACAACTCCGCACATAGCCCACGAAAGGCATTAATTCTTTGATTTATGAGTTTATTAAGATCTACTATTCATGTAAACTGTATTTTTTTGTTTAAAGTGAGCAAACCTCACTTTACTCATCTGCATCTCACATGGCGACTATCTTTTGCAATGAGGAGCGCAATTTTTGCCTTTGTGTATCTAGAATCGAGGTCTCGTTGAATCTTCATCAACCTTTTCTTTTCACCAGAAACGCATGAAATGCCATCGCAAATGTAAACCAATGACAAAGAAGCGAGAAATTGAACTAGGCTTAAGCCTTTCTCTACTGCTTCGGACCCGTCCTAACTCTTCAGAGATGGAAAGGATTCGCATTCGCAAATTGGAAGTGAATCCTGTCCCCTTTTGCCCAGCTAAATTCTACTCAATGAGTAAAAACGCTCACATACCGCAAAGTGTTTTGTCCAGCTGTTCTTTCATACACTATTCTATAATTAGAGTTCGCCTTTCTTAAAATTGAGGAAAAATATGCAATTTTTGCGCTAAGAACATATTTCCATTGTTTGAATGATTTAATAAAAGCGACCGAAAAGCTAATCACACTAATTAACATATTTACAGTGGTTTAAGTTATTTCAAATCACACAACGCGTGACACTGCATGACACAATGATATACATACAATCACCTGCTCACACGTGCACCATATAAAATCGATTCCACTATGGCTCAGCTACAGTTTCACTATTTATTCTATCTATATTTTTCGTAATTCGAAATAGATATGTCCATGTATTTTCACGAAATTTGCGCAGAAAAATGGACATTAAACATTCTTAGGTGCAATTAAGGTAATGAGTTAATAGGTAAAATGCATATTTGATACAGATACGAATAATACGACAAAATGGAAATTAACAAGCTAAAAATAATTGTTCTCCAAATATTTACTGTGATGATCCACCCAATGTAACAAAATACCGCACATTGTATCGCTCCACTCTACTTACCCTCGCTACCTAACTACCTAACTAAGTTGTACTGTTTTTATTTTGTATGAACGAGGAAGGGTATGGTTTTACTTGAGTGGAAGTCTTATCATGTGGAACCGAGTACGTGTTCTCCTACTACCTCTGGTAGTTCTGTGACTTACCTAAAGCCTTGTAATGGACATTCGTCTAGTGTAAGTACTTATTTTTTTATTTATTATTACCAATACCGTTATCATTTTTGGTAGGTATACAGCAACCTTAAGAAGTAACCTTCACTTTATATCCAGCGCAAACGTGCATTGTAAAAAAAGACGATATAATTTGGTAAAAACTCATATGCATTTGTTTAAACTTTTATTGAAATTTTTCGAAAATGTCTAATAATTTATTCAAATTTGAATGTAAAATTTTAAATAATGCAATTATAATAAAATGTGTGCAAAATAAACACATTTGCGATGCTTTTGTGCAATTAATTGTACTCTACGGCAAAGACGCCTATAAAAGCTTGATAAAATCGAGAAAAATACACCTACACTAAATGCCTACACATCCACCAAACGTGACATTAATGTCACACCATGTTTCTATAAAAATATACTTTTCATAAAAATAACATTAACAGACAGGCATACCAATTACACCCTGAGGATAACCTGAAAATGTTAACAGTTCCTATCTCATAGTACATCAACAGTGCACCAATTAATCATGTATGGTGATCCATGTCAAAATTATGTGCATTAGTTATCAGTTTAATTGGCGTCAATTGACGGAAATGCCGCCGCAAAAAAAAGTTTAAGCATTATCTAGAAATGCCATCCTTAAGAAAAGGTCACCTTTATATCGCCTGCCTAGTTTTTTTTAGCAGTCTATCTGTCACAATATGTTCCCAATAAGCTAATACCCAATTTGGTAGAGTTTTGAATACATGTCGTCTCCTTCCATGAGTTATGATATCTTTAGGAGAAAAACTATTATTGGAAAACATTTTAAAAATTACGGAGGCTTTCAAGTAAAACTTCTATCAATGAATTAAGTGTTAGCCTGGCAGGAAAGGGGAGAGAAAAGCTATAACCATGAATATATATTATGGATTCAGATGTTCGGCATTGTTGCCTAAATTTCCACTTTTAGTTCACTCAGTCCTTGACGCTTCTTCGATTAGAATCCTTTCTGTTGTTATTGTAAATAGACGTAGTTGATTGTTGCTAACGTGAGACTGTGGTAAATATTCAATAACGATCGAAGAGATATGAATTACTTGATGCTTTGAATAATATCTTGCTATTTTTTTAATCTAAAATTTACTTTTTAAATGCTAGAGAGGAAGTATCTATTACAGGAAATGTGTAAAAACTTGGTTTATAAAACGTTCATCGTGTGCCGATTACGATGTTTGCCATAATCCGATTATAATTGGAATGCATAAAGCCTGTTTTGCCTAGACGAAGAATTCAGAATGCCTTGTTTGAACAGAACTTGCATCGTACTAGGCTGAATACAGGGTATGCGTCTACGAGGACCAAAAATAGGAGACGTGGATTGAAAAATAAGAATCTGTTCAAGGCGGCGGTAAGTGCATTCCTTTTTACCAACACTGCAACAATGGCCATTGGGAATACTCATGAAGTCACCTCACATTATTATTAAATTTCCGTATAGCGATTTTCACGCAATGCTAAGAAGTTAATTGTACATTTGCGTAATTAAATGTGGAGAGGAATAAAATATATCTGTAGACCGGACGATACTAAACAAGTGTATAATTACATCCCGCGTGTAGTACTACATTTTTCATCCACTGCCCACTGCATTATGATTAATTATAATTAAAACCCATGTATAGTCATGGTAAAACCGGTAAGACGTGTTTATTTACAATCTGTCGACTGCATTTACATTTAAACTTCCGTCTTTCATCACTAGGCGGAACCACTTTCCAAAAAGTTGCTTATTTACTGGAATTCTAGAAAACACTTTTTGGCAACGAGATCAATCCATAATATATATTCAAAGTTATAACAAAGAGGTCTTCGGATTGACGACTGCAGATAATTAAATAAGGTTTAAATTATTATTCTCAAATATTTGCTTTTTATGAATAATATTAATTCAGCTGCACAGAAGTGTCAAAAGCCGTTTTAAGCGTCCTAATTTCAAAGAGATATTTTGTAAACGCGCTTTAAATTACGTTGGGGCATTATTACATTCATCTAACCTATTGCTTGGCAGGTATTCATTTCAAAGCACGATGGCCATTTTTCCCGCCAACTCGACATTTTTCTGGCATATTGTATGAAAACCACAGAAGCACTGCTGCAAAAGCATCACTACGTATACCTGTACAAGCACAAGGGAGTGCTTCTCAAGTATTTACTTCATTTTAAAAACTCCAACATTCCGCGCACTTCAGCAGGTAAGACCGCTGGGAATCACTCGGCAGCAACGCACCTGCATTCCGTTTGAATTCGTAAGGAGAGGCAAACATCCAGGCGTGCCGCCAGTTCTTTTCGGTTCATCCCGCAGCCAAGAGTACGGCCGTTACGTCGACTCCTGGATGTTTTCCCCCAAGGAGGTTAGCGGGAGGAGCATAACGCATAGTTTTACTCCAGACAATGAATCCTCTGGTCCCATGGACCGTGAGAGGGTTGAAGAGGCACTCAAAAGAGGAGCAAAAGTCTGTGGAAGCTGCCTCACCTCCATTCATGGCTCACACCGCTTACAACGCACGTACCCCTTCCTCTCCCTAGGGGCGCGTTCGCCGGGGAGGTTTGTCCTGGCGACTCTATAAAACGCTGGCAATCTCTGGCGATGGTATTTTGCATCCACATGAAAAACAAAAGGGTTGTTTCTCTCCATGGGCTAGTGGACGGCTTTTATTTCCCTTGTTTTCATGTAGCCTGCCTTCTTTTATTCTTTAATGTGTAAATTGCGTTGTCGAGAAGTCAAGAAAGTTTCAGAATAGCCAACGATTTTCCCCGGAGGAATACGAAAAATTTTGCACTTCTTTCTATGAAAGTGATAGATTGGTACTATCGTTGTTTTGAGTGGCGGAAAGTTTGGCATTCTGTATTTTATGTTATACGTATGCAAGTATCTACACTCATTCAGGCATTAGAAACGAAAACTTGAAAAACAAGCAGAGGATTTCTATACGGACGAGTGGATGGAATCGCTTGAGTTACTTTTTTAATTCCCATTTTTATTAGCTTTTCAATAGTTTTGGAGGCGCAAAAACGACATAGCTGAGCAGTAATTTAAGAAATTACTGAAAAGTCTCGATGCTAAAGTTTTCCTTAGGGAATTAAGTAAAAGTGGGTTTTTTCGCTAAAAATTTGACACCTTTTCCATTATTGTTCTAACCCTTAATGGTACCCATTCCATAAATAACGAAACATGGAAGGCATCAATTATTCGTTGCCCTATTCAATCGGAGTGCCTTCACTTCCTTCACATTATTTTGTGCTGTTTGTCCGTTCATTTAAGAGTAAAAATTCCATTTTTCAGCAGTTTTAAAATAAAGTCTATAGTAGCCAATACTCACCAAGAAAGAGTATCCTCGAGAAACTTGGATCTATCTATACATAATAAAAATCATTGCGTGCATGCAAAAGTAAAATCTTGCGTCCTGCTTTTAATTTCCAGCATAAATTATCTAATTTTAATACATTAATATATTGTTGAACAGGTATGATGAATTACCAACTCTGAGGAACACATAAGACCTCGTCCTTAAGGTAATCTTAATAATATCACCGCAAAATTAATATTCCATGGATATAAAACATTTTTAATGCGAATTTTACAATCATTTATAAGTGAAACCTATAAACATTTAACTTTTGAATGGAACGGTGTCAATACCGCTTTTTCAACCACTCATTCCAAACCACTATACACAATAGTTCGCAGGTTTCCGCGGCGTTGATCAAATGATTTCAACATTTCTCGGGTTGCATCCGCGTCAGTTGTAATTCAGCACAACAAAAAAAATCGCTAGGGTCTTACGGAAGCATGACGTGGTCACGAGGTTTAACTGTGTCACCAAGATAGCCGACATTCTCCCCGGGTCCAAGGACAGAGTTCCATCAACCCTCTCCGAAGGCGTTTATTAAGTGCCGTGCTCCTGTGGGAAGTCATACATAGGCGAAACCTTCAGAGCCTTGGGCACTCGGCTGAAGGAACACCAGAGAGCGACAAAAAATAGACAATTCAAAGCATCTGCTATCTCAGAGCACGCATGGAGTGAACCGGGAAACACCGTACAATTCGAAGACGCAAAAATAATAGCCAAGGAAAACAGGTACTTCCCGAGAATAATAAGAGAGGCTATAGAAATCGTAAAAACACCAAAGAATTTTAACAGAGAAGATGGATACCCATTGCACAGCGTTTGGAAGAGAGTAGTAAGTTTCCCGCGCAAACGCGACGCTGCTCCATGATTGGCCGGAGCATTGATCGCTTTTTGGCGCCTAACTTGGCCTATATAAGGACGGACCAAAACCTTCTCGCCATCACCTGAGGACGCCAGCAGGATAGCTGGCGAAACTGTTGTGCTGAATGACAACTGACGCGGATGCAACCCGAGAAATGTTGAAATCATTTGATAAACGCCGCGGAAACATGCGAACTATTGTGTATAGTGGTTTGGAATAAGTGGTTGAAAAAGCGGTATTGACACCGTTCCATTCAAAAGTTAAATGTTTATAGGTTTCACTTATAAATGATTGTAAAATTCACATTAAAAATGTTTTATATCCATGGAATATTAATTTTGCGGTGATATTATTAAGATTACCTTAAGGACGAGGTCTTATGTGTTCCTCAGAGTTGGTAATTCATCATACCTGTTACAAAAATATACTAATGTATTAAAATTAGATAATTTATGCTGGAAATTAAAAGCAGGACGCAAGATTTTACTTTTGCATGCACGCAATGATTTTTATTATATATAGATAGATCCAAGTTTCTCGAGGATACTCTTTCTTGGTGAGTATTGGCTACTATAGACTTTATTTTAAAACTGCTGAAAAATGGAATATATTCTTTTAAAGGAACGGACAAACACCACAAAATAATGTGAAGGAAGTGAAGGCACTCCGATTAAATAGGGCAACGAATAATTCATGCCTTCCATTTTTCGTTATTTATGGAATGAGTACTGTAACTACTTTAAGAAATTATTACAATACTATATTATTAAAATAATATTATTATTACAATACTTTAATACTTTAAGAAAGCAATCAACTATATTTGTCACTTACCACTTCTCTTCCAGGACAGCCTTCAACAAACGCTGGAATGAATCCAGGACTCCACTCGCTTGACAAAAGTGAAAACGTCCATGTGGTTTGATGAGAATTTTGTGCGTTCCCATACATTTTCATCTCTTGAATAATTTAATACCTAATATTTTCCTCCCATCTTAATAAATCCATTGTTCTCCAATATATTGAGATATCCATTTTGTCTCGAGCTTACTTCAATCTCCTGGATGACTCCTGGTGCATGCCGTCATCCTTGCCAAACTGTGAAACATAAAAAATTCAGGCTAATTATTTTTTGTAGCCGTGAGGTTAATAAACGTATTCATTCTTTTCTTCTCCCGACCGCAAACTTCAATTACAAAATATGCAAAAAAAATAGAGGCAGTACATATGTATACCCTTTACTACGCTTATTAGGAATAGAACGAATAAAAATGAAAATATATAAGAACTGCAAGGGAGGAAGGGATCTTGGGAAGGAAGGAGGGCTGCAGTGAACTAATCATTGGACTGAACGACCAATGACGATGATAAGAAATATATTTAGAATGTATTTCCCATGCAAAATTTTCAAATTGTACGCGACACTTAGTTTTATCTACATCTATATAATACCCTGCGAGCCGCGTGCGGGTCGAGCAGTAGCAGAGAGTGTTAGGTCACCAGCCGTGTAAAGGTGTAAGTTTCTGGAGATGAATGGTGACATGGTTTATAGGAATGTAGTAAGTGGAGCTCACTTTTATTGTGCTCGCTTATTGCACACGGAAAGAACGATTTTTTATTCATATCTGTTCGGAAGTGTATCTCTCTTATTTTATCGCATCTGTCAGACCTAGAGATGTAGTGAGGAGTCATGATAATATTCTCTGTGTCGCTTTCAAAAATATCAGTTCTGAATTTCTCAAGCAACTTAAAATGACTTGAACTGAAGAAAACTCTCAAGAAACTCAAAATGGACTTTATGACTCAAAATATATTGTTCCTTTTGCATATACCTCCGTACTAGGAATCTGAGAGCACTATCAACCATGAAAGAAATTTATTTTACAGACAATAATACATGTTTACTTCTACGATGTATAACAAATATCAAGTCGTCAGCCTCTGATAAGGCTACGTACATTTGCTAATAATTTTTTGGAATGCTGAGAAAGTTTTGTGAAACTCCTCAGAGGAAAAATTATCCACCTTGACCCGGACTCGAACCTGGATCCCTCAATTTCCGGCCGAGTGCTTTGGACAGTTAAGCTTCGAAGGTGTCCTCATCCCCTGTGGATGTTTTTCCGTAGATATTTTTCCATGGTAATAGTTTTCCGTAGTTTCAGATCCGTGGCTATTTCCGGTGTACTTGAAATCGGTGCTGAGACGTTTTTTTATTTACTCTGATATACAATTTTCTCTAGCAAAAGTAAAAGGGATTAAAACCATTTTCAATTGGAGGAATTTAAAAGCCTTAGGTCTTAAAAACACTGAGTTTGTGAATTTCTTCTACACCGAAAAAGTAGGTCCTAGGTAGATAAAGCAGTAACCTGTAAAGAAATTACTATTACCTTATATTTTTAGCAGTCAAAAAAGTGTCATTGCTACATTTTATTCATTGGCTTAACCTCTTTGGGAGAGGGTAAATATATATTGCCTCAACTCTCCACTCATCAAGTCAAAATTTCATACGAATACGTTACCTAAACCTCAAAATTTAGGGCCGAACCGCGACGCCACTATAAACAATTCAAAGACTCTTAAAACCCTCACTGAAATCTCTCTGCGCGTAAACCAGGGAACTGCTCGCTCCGAATCCCCGAGCCTCCCGAAGAAAAAAAAAAAAGAACGGTAGCAAGCGTTCCATTTCACTCCGGCATCATCCCAAAACCTCTCTCTCTCCTCAGAGAGGGGGCTGATGGGTAGGGAAGTCAGCCTGGGTAAACGGGTTCAAGGGAGAGACCGGGAGAGGAAGTAAGGAAACATCAAAATGTCCGACCAACCTTCATTTTCGCGCGGTCGACCAGATAATGCGGCTGGCATTTCCTCCTCTGCCTGCAAGCGCCATTCGAGGGGACCCGGCTACGGGACTTGACTACGGCCGCCATTGCCAT
The DNA here is from genome assembly GCA_963169105.1 of Ceriagrion tenellum. Taxonomy (NCBI): domain Eukaryota; kingdom Metazoa; phylum Arthropoda; class Insecta; order Odonata; family Coenagrionidae; genus Ceriagrion; species Ceriagrion tenellum. The sequence goes on from OY720643.1 coordinate 96,833,611, forward strand.
CGTTTTGCGTTCGCCGCGCCGTCGCAGCGCATATATATGTACATATATCCGAACATATGTCAGTAGGAATGTCGCAGGGTGCGCGCACGAAGAAAAAAAAGGACGCACATCGCGCGGCAGGATATAAATCCACGTAGAAAAAAAGAAGGCCAGCGACGGCGTAATCTGGACCCGGGATCGCTTTGCCGTTAAGTTCTGGTGGAGAGCGCGTGGCTCTGGGGTCGGCGCTAGTCCGTAAACGCCCACGTATCATTCATATTCGCATTTTTTCATGCTGGAATTTTTTTCGGGAGCAGAGGTAGAAAAATACTTGATCGTTTTACCTGAACGATTTAACTTGGATGAAATGAATAAGAAGCCATTTTTAGGATAAAGAGAAAAAAGTGAGAAGGAAAATGGCGTCTTCAGATGAATGACATTCAAAGTAGTTCAATAACTACATGAAACACTTAAAACTGTAAGTAGTTTGTTTTCGGATTTTGTCAATTAGCACCACGAAGTAATGTTCCTATTGGGATGGTTCAGTAGGATGCCAAGAAATTTGCTCTCCCATTCACGATTTAAGGTTTTTTCAGAAGGATGCAACGGGACTGGACAACCCATAATATTAGTAAAAGATACAAAAATTAACATACAAACAATAATGGACTAAATATATTTATATACATTGAAAAGAGCTAGAAAACAGCGTTTTGTTATAATTTTCAAACATTTTCCTGGGTAATTTTATATATTAGGCTAAACCCAGACCCCTTCTACTTAACTTCTCAAAAATATACAGGATCCTCCCAAGGCCTAAATTCTAAGTACGTCACTGCTTTAGGATCGGGATTTCGGTCCATATTCCGGTGATGGTGGAGATTTTCTGGTTGAATTCTAATTCTGATTGCAATACCATGGGCGAATCATTTCAAACACAGAAAGCACCAACCCCACGGTCGATCACGCTAATTGAAGTGAAGCTGATTTTCTTAACTGAATAAAAAATGACCATGGAATTCGTTAATATTTGCCATGGTGAATATCGACATGTACAGAGAAATGACCCATTTGCCTAAAGCTTGCTGAGTCAATTTTCAGGACACTCTGCCATCCAGGCATCCTAATTTTTGGGTTGAATTAAGGGTTTTCAAGGAACTTGATGTTAGACAAATGTGCGGATTCCTTGAATGCTTATCTCTAGAATAAGCAACTGAGTATAAGTAAGCAAAATAGAGTACTTCTCCGGTTGGAGTAGATTTTACACCAATTTATATATCCAAAATGTGTATACTTAGTCTTCTTAGTCGTAGAATACTGCATTTAAAAATACGCGAACGAATTAACCCTCATACGTATTCATGGCTTACATACTAATATGCAAGAAGGCGTAAAATGGAATTTTTTTCTAATAAAAATTTCATTTTTCTCTGTGACCAACGAGTGGGCTTGAGTAATTATTTCTCTATTTCATTCTTCAAGTGTTCTCCATCAATTCCGAGAATAATGAGTCAATTATATAATTCTTCAACCTGTTTTATTGGTAGATATGCATCGAAAAAGGGAATTGTATTTATATAGCTAAATCTCATTGTAAAAAATAAAGGAATGTTTCCATTATCCTTCTCACGTTCTTAACATACCTCTCGCATCATCATATTCACTTCTCCTTGATAGGGAAAATCGTTCATCGAAAAACTCATTTCATTGGTAAAATTAAATTCGGAGTCCCAAGTTTGTAAATTAATATTATTCCGAAAGAAAGCTGCGTTACACGCAAACCTTGACGAAAATTGGGCTCGTATCTTTTCCTTCATCCACTTTCTCCAATTATATCATATTTTTTCTAAAAACTACTAGTCTGCAAGGAACTCATACTAAGTCTAGGACTATTTATGTATATCAGCCTTTTGAAGAAGGAAATCTCACTAGTGAACACTATGGTAAAGAAGACAGTACTTTTTTTGACGTGAAAGATGCCTTTAGGTTTTTAAAAGAATAGAAAAGCAAGAGAAATCGAGGTCAACAATGGAAAAGGCAGTAAATATGCATGAATTTTTCTGCATTTTGGACACTATGTAACTGTACCTATTCAATAAATGCTGGATACATGGAAAATTCATTAAAAAAAGGAAAGCAAGAAAAATCATCAATTAAAAGGAACCAGCAGTTTTTAAAAGTGCAGAGAAACAATGGCGAAGATTTTAGGGGCATCAGTCTTGTATATAATATATATTTATATACACATGCAAGAATAATATTAAGGAAACCAGGGGTTATTGCAGAAGCAAAATTGTGGAACCATTGATGGGTTTTTGTGAATGAAGCACTACATTCGATGCAATATGTAAATTAAAACAAATGTAGGAGAAGAGAATCCAATTTGGGAACGCAGATCGACTTTATTGGTTTGATAGTATCAACAGGGCTATTCTTCGAAAAATTATGGTGTAGATAATTTCTGAAAGGTATTACTGACGAAAATTAAAGTTAATACAAAAATACCTCCTTTACTATCGGCACAGCAAAGGAATTGACAGAAGCACTGAAGACAAACTAAGGAGTGAGACAAGGCTGATGCATATCTCCAAACCTTTGTAACATCTATCGAGACAATGTGGTAAAACGATGTAAATGAATCTGTAAACGCGGTATAAAGTGAGTAACAAATCTAACGGTAAACATGTTATACATGCTGACGATGTTGTTATCGTACCACGGATGGAAAATAACTCACAGAGGGAAGCATTTTCCCTAGCAAAAATATAGCAGAGGAAAATGGACTAATAATGTCGCCGCAATAAATCAAAGTTGAAGACATTTTTGGGAAAACATCCAGTTATATTAATTATGCTAATAAATTACCAAATCTTAGCGCAGGTATTTAGGTGCAAAGCATCTATCATAGATGATCAAGATGTAAGCAAACTGAACATATTTAAAAACATTAAGAAACAATTAATATAACTCTGAATATAATAGAAGAAAAGAGACTAAATTTTAAATTTTACAAAATTACGGCAGATCCATTAGAATTGTTTAGGAGTGAGATATGGGCACTCTCCAAGAGACAGAAATAAAAATGAATCAGCAGAAATGAAATTGCTGAGAGCAGTAAAACGTTGCGCATTACACGATATAATCGACAATGATAACAAAAGACAATATTTGTACATTTTAAATCATAAAATGATTTGAAAAAATACAAAATTGACTGGCGCAAATTTGTTGGAAGAATACATTCGTCTCTACAAAATTACTTTGGAGCACAAGTTTTGAGGACAATGAAGCGTTAGACGTCCCAGGTTAAGATGGTTTCCGTAACAGGTAGTATTGCCTTATCCATCAAGTGCAGAAGAGTAATGTACTCGTACATGGCACTCACAATCTTTTATCTAATTAAATAGATGAAAAGAAGAGCAATCTTTTACCAAAGCTTCAATTACGACCCGTTTTGATGTTCAAAATTATCACCAATCACTACATAATCTTCACTTGATGATGATGCAATATATGGACACTATGTTGCTACTTGTTTTGTTTTTGTGACGGCAATCACACGTTTTTTTTCAAAATGTTTCCACTCCACGAATTTTTATTCGAATACACTAAATTTTTATTTAAATTCAATATTTGACAGGAATTTTGACCGTGGAATATGAAAATTGATTCTTCAGCAAAGTCTATGAATACCAATGCGCACGTAGAGCAAAGAAAATGTTTTCCACCTATTTTCACGACATACCCACAAAAATCAGCTAATTCATTCACATTTTGGGAGTAAGAAGTAAGCAACTGGCGGAAAAATACATGTTGACCAATGATAGCGGAGTCGATAGTGATAGCAAAATGAAAGTGAGCGCCGTGGTCTCGCACACACTCGCCACCAAAGCCAACGATTTAATGGAGTGTCGTGGGGTTCCCCATCTTCGACCCCTGCCGCATGGGAGCAGTACATCTTTCCCCGCCTAAGTGAAAGGAAAATGGCGCTTTACTGCGGGAAAATTGACTTTCAAAACGACAGGGAAAATATGGAGCGGAGAGAGAGGGGGGAAATGGAAAAGGAAAGTGGCATCGCTCAAAACAACCACATGGGGCGCCGGCCAGATACGTCACGATTTCACTGTGAGTAAACATATCTGAGGGATGAAAAAAAATTGAAACCAATGTATTTGCATGTACAATACTCCTCTTGCCACAGGGAAAGCGTTTCCTGGAAACCGAATCATGAAGAAAAACTAATAACACGGTTGACGAATGCAAGCCCACAGGCCATCGGTAAAACGGTCAACTGGATTTGCATTGATCGAATTTCACCGTGACGGCAGGAGAAGAGCCTAGGCAATGAACACAGGGTGGAATATGATATAATCATCGACAGATTTTCCAATTAAGTCGATTACTGTCCCCACAATAGTTCCCATCTAGGGCAGGAGTGTTCGAAGGGGAATGCTATACGTTTTGAAACATGGTACTATCAAACGATACGGACAGAATGGACGATATCAGGCGTCAAATTGTTGAAATGAGTGAGCGAGACCATGGTGAGGAATCCACTTCGTAAAATACAACAACAAATTAACCACACCGACCTATACTTCAGTCTAGAGTCTCATGAAGGTGTTTCCAATAATATTTCATCAACTAGATCAAATATTTTGTTCAACCGCAGTGATTTAAAGATTTGAGAAAATTATTTCCTTTTCAATTAAATCGGCTGCCAAAACTTAGGCCAGTTTAGTAAACTTTATGTGGGAAAATTTATAGTTTTGTCTTGAAATATCTGAGTTGTATCAGAAAATGTCAATTTTGCACATAATTTTCATTCCACACGATTCCATTCCGCACATAATTGTCAGCCGATTGTCAATACTTTCATGGAATGATGTTAAAAATAGTAGTAAAAGTTTGCTCATTAGAGAAGTACAAAACATTTACATTCACAGAATTGAATCGTATTAACACAAAGAAGCTAAAATTTTGAAAAACACAAAGAAAATTATTTTCATTATATAAACATTCCATGTCAACATTGTAAAGCGATTTTTACTCTATGTTTGGCGATCGGTGAAGCAATTAAGACATCTGCGTAAGTAACTCCGAAGAGGACCGTCAAAGTTCTATAAACACGTAAACACATAGTTCTCCATCAACCAAATTCCCAACTAGGGCAGGAGTGTTCGAAGTGGAATGCTATACGTTTTGAAACATGGTACTATCAAACGATACGGACAGAATGAACGAGATCAGGCGTCAAATTGTTTATAATATCAGGCGTCAAATTGTTTAATAATGTCTACAAATATCATCTATTATACCAATTATTAGTACTATCCGTAGTCATGTATTTAATAATTCGTGTGTAAAAGTGTGGTCCTTATATAATTAATATAATTATCTAGTGTGAATTACAAAACTTCGTTCTTTCTCTTTTTTCATACGATTAAAAAACTGAATATGTATATATAAAAATTTATGAATTTATCTTAGTAATAGGTTCATGAGAAGGAACTTGTGCCATAAAATTTACTTTCAAAAATTGCACAATGGGCTTACAAACCAATCCGTGCGTAATAATTAAGGATTAAATCTGTGGACCATATTTTCACGCCCAGTAGAGGAAATAGACTATCTCTGAGGTCACGCGGTCTGTGACGGAGCATGAGTCATGTCTCTTGGCTCCGTCTGTTTTCCTCAGCAACGATCTATAAAGCAGTGTTTTAAGCTCACGACAAGGAGAGCGCAAAAAAAATTCTTCTCGCGATATAAAACCAGCATTTGGGAAGGTTCAGAGAAAATGAGCCATAAGGGCGATAAAGGGGTAACGTAGTGCCTTGCAGAGCCTGCGTCGAAGGCCAGTGAACCGAAAAGACAATGAAGAAAAATTAAATCAAAAAAATTACTTCAAGGAAACTAGAGCGCACCGCCTATCAGCTCGTCGTTATGGATTTTGTGAAAAAATCTGCTTTTCTCACAAAATAACATTTTACAGTACCTGCGAACATATAAAAATATACAAAACATTTATTCAACCTTCGTCCTTTTATTTTTTCTTCATTTTCACTATCAATGGCAGATTTTGTCTGAAAGTTTTCAACCATATTACAAAACTAAATAAAAATTGGCTTCAGAGATCTCAATATTAATGCTATCAAATTAGTCTCTGAAATTGAAGTTAAAAAATCTAGAAGTTCGTTCACGGGAAAATTAGGCTGTTTCATGAATTATTGGGGAATTTTGTATAAAAGAGAACTCAACACAAAGGTACAAAATATAAATGAAATAGGGGATATTACTGATTGATGATCTTAATCGTTCTGAACATTGAAACTTTAGCAAATGCATGACCATGAATATATATTATGGATTGGGATCTCGTTGCCAAAAACTGTTGTCTAGAATTCCGTAAGCAAATACATTTTTGGAAAATGGTGCCGCCTAGTGACGAAACACGGAAGTTCAAAGTAAATACAGGCGACAGATTGTAAATAAATAAGTCTTAACGGTTTTACCATGAATTTCTAATTCCCAAACTACTATTTGGATGAACTGGTTTTTACTTACAAGTAATCATAATGTAGTGGATAAAAACTACGTAATTGTACACTTTTTTAATATCGTTCAGTCTACAGATATATTTATCCTCTCCAAGTTTAATTACTCAAATGCACAACTTCTTTGCACTTCGTGAATATCGCTATACGGAAATTTAATAATAATGCGAGGTGAATTCATGAGTATTTACAATGGCCATCATTGCAGTGTAGGTATAAAGAATGCACTTACCGCCGCTATGAATAGATTCTTATTTTTCAGTCCAAGTCTCCTATTTTGGATCCTCGTAGAAGCATACACTGTTTTGCAGCCTGGTAAAAAGCAAATTCTGTTCAAACAAGGCATTCTGAATTCTTTGTTTAGGCAAAATAGGCTTAATGCATTCCAATTAAAATCGGATTCTGGCAAACAACGAAGTCGGCACACGATGAACGTTTCATTGACCTCTTACTGATTTCCTGTAATAGATTTTTCTTCTCTAAGCTAGCAAAATATATTCTAAGCATCAATTAATTCATATTTTCTCGATTGCTATTGAATATTCACCACAATCTCTCGTTAGCAACAATCAGCTACGTCTATTCAACAGAAAAGGCTCTAATCGAAGAAGCGCCAAGGACTGGGTGAACTAAAAGTGGAAATTTAGGCAACACGTAGCCTAGGCAACAATGCCAAACATCCTAATTCATAATATATATTCATGTGCATGACATACAGCACATGCCTTTACAATTATTTTCAAACAGCTAATAAAACAAATCCAGAAGATGCGAATCATGCGAAATTGATAAAATAATATCTCCTTAAAAATGAGTGGAGTTTTACAGTAATATTGATGTCATTGCAGAGTGGAAATAAAGATCGTAATAAGAACTAATCATCTTATTTCAGATCTTATGATGATGACTCATTACGTTCCTAGATACTTAAACCGGCATGCGACGATTTTTTTTAATTTTGTTAACCTTGGGCTTCTGATAAACCTGTGATCCTGATAAACCGTTTTTTGCTGATCATCAGGTACAAAAGGAGTAAAATGGACAAAACTCGACCAAAACACTCAGGCCTTATAAGATAAAAACCCATGCAGGAATCGAACCCGCGTCGCTATGATTGGGAAGTGAGTCCCTTACGCTACCGCTACCACGACATGCATGATCCAAAAATGACACACACAAAGAGCCGGCGCGAGCGAAGGATTGAGCAAAAGATAGTTGGTCGTAGGAATTGCCAGTCTGTTTCATATGAAGTACGAAAATTTGATCCAAAATGGACTTCAATGGTCATTTCAAAGAACGGACACCCAGGATTAACTTAAAGGAAAAATGCACAACGAAACTTACGGACAAAAATATTTCTATAACCAGACTTCTAATTATAAAATCATTAATTATTTATTACTTATCTTCCACCGTATTCACGGCAAGCCTGAATACATCGTGTACAGAGCCAAGCGCGGCGTTAACGCTGGTGTAGGATACAGTGCTTATGCTGTGGCTTCTTTGAAGTCCATTCTTCCTTGCATTGCCATCTTTAATTGATCGCAAGGTCTTAACAGTTCTAACTAGTCCAGACGTATTCTTTTAAGTTATAGTGAGGATTAGTTAGCTTGGGTAGCGTAGTGGTCTGCGCATCGGAAAGCCAAAGGTATATGGTTCTATTCCCAGACCAAGCCAATTCCATTATATCAGTCATTGACCGATTCAAAAGACTGAGGCTATTATTAAACCACAGTCTACGATCGAAACCACACTCACTCACAAGAGGTAGGAATAATATAAAAAATCCCTATGAATATTTTTCCCAAAAAATGTACAAATTATATAGCTAAGATATAAGACGATAGTTATTGCAATGGTGCAAGGATTGTTTTATAGCCCCAGAATATCCCTCAAATTTAGCGAAATTCATGAGATTATAATAGGGAAATATATTCTTCTCTAGGTGCAACCATATAACTTTTTGATCACGGTTATAAAATATATCTACCCGCGAATGCAGATATTGCATATAATTATGGAGACAATCTTTAAAAATGAGATAAACACGTCATTCAGTCAGCATTTAATATGGTACGAACAAAATACATTCGTAATTCATGAGATCATTATAGGAAAGCATATTCTTTTCTAGGTGCGACCTTATGAAATTTTGACCAGAGTTATAAAGTATCTCGACCCGGCACTGCAGATATGGCATATAATTATGGAAACGATCGTTCAAAATGAGATAAACACGTAATTTTGTTAGCATTTAACAAGATACGAACAAATAAAATTCGCAATTCTTGAGATCATAATAGGAAAGTATATTCTTTTTAGGTGCGAATATATGAAATTTAGACCAGACTGGTTAAACGTCTCGACCCGGCCTTGCACACATGGCATATATTTATTGATACAATCTTTGATAATGAGATAAACACGTCATTACATCAGTATTTAATATGCTACAAACAAAAAAGTTATCTCAAGGGAGTGCCGGTACTCGGTATTAGAGCGCGCAAGGGGCACCCACTTGCCGGCTCCCGCTCCTCTGTACCCTTTGCAAAAGCCCTCTTCCAACTTCCCCTCCAAGGACGCCCACACGCGCGCCCCCTCCCTCCCATCCCCACCTCCCAACTCCCTCCCCTCCCGTCTCCACCTCTCCCCCTGTGCTCTCCCTCTCTCTTCGCATCCTTCCCATTCTCGCATCCAGGGATGGAGAGAGAGAGACGCGACGATCGATGCCCCGACCCCGGGGCGGGGACGACTGCGGCGGCCGCCGTGGTAGTGGCGGCGGCGGCGGCATTTCGGGGGGCCGTCCCCGGTGATGCCAGAAAAGGGGTGTCGAGAGACGGGTAAAAATACGAAGGCTCTGCCATTCACGATATAAACGGGGAGGACAAAGTCCGGAGGAGAAAGAGGAAAAGAAACGGAAGGAGTTAGGACAGAGCAGGGAGAAGGACAAGGTGGTAAAATGTATGTGTTAAATCATTCTTAGCGAGTATACTTCTAATTGATATGAAATAAATTACCTTCTTTTGTTTTGTGTTCTAAGAAATTATCATCAATTAATTCTTGGTGGAGTGAGAGATGCCATGATCTCACAATAAAAGATGTTATTTACTTTCAACAAAGTTCTATTTGCTATTCAAAAATGACATAACCTATGTCATTTACGTACTACGTCGTACTATCATATCATATACAATGTCAACGTAAAAATGACATACCTTATGCCGAAACCTTGGTCGGTGCGCAAAAACTCTGCGTAAAGTGAAAAACATCTTTTCCAGTGAGATCATAGCATCTGTACACCATTTCCACAAAATGTTACCTGATACACTAAACTTAACTTAGGAGAGAGAGAGGAAAAAATAAAAATATGAGAGGCATTAGAGATCAAATAATGAGACATAGTTAGAGACATAAGTACACTGAATATAATAGCGGGAGAAATGAATCGGAACATTGTAAGAGAAAGGCCAAAGATGAAACAGAGAAAATTATGAAGGAGGTACAAGCGAAGGTTCAAGTGGTTGGCTGGCTCGAGAGAGGAATGGAAAGCTATTGCAAATCAATCTATGATTTACTGACTACTGACGATTTCAAAAATATCCATCTAAGTTTATATTTCAGATTTATAACTAACAAATATACAAAATTTAGTTAAAACAATGCAGCTTTGTTCATTTATATATTAACTTAATGCTCAAATTATCAGAATCTCAACAACATCGATAGCATAATGTACCATACAGGTGAAATTTCACCACTAAACATTAAATGTTACGTTTTGTCTGATGCATTAAATTCGTGGTTTCAGTTACTTCAGTAGGATATGGTGTATTGCATAACAGTGATAACTCACCCTCTGCCACACACACTAGATGTGACTTCCACGTCATTGTGTAGATGCACTTTCAAGTTTTTGAAAATGAATTGATGGCAGTTGTTTCATTAACTTTGGTACTAGTCGTATATCGTAGAGTAGTGCACGTCATGTAGGAGTAGGTATGTTTCCAGGTATTGGCAGTATCATATACTTATCATATGCATATTTCTATTCATACAAGTGAAAAATCACTCCCAGCCACATATCCTTGCAATATTTGTAGTGCAATATGCAGATTTATATTTTCTAATTGAAAGAGAAAAGATCAAAGAAACGATGATAAGGTAAGAGAAGAAGGAAAGAAAGGCGTAAGAGGATAAAGGGAGAAGAAATTATGCAGAAGAAGATGCAGACGACGAATTTATCTCAAGGAAAACGAGAACTTCAATTGGAATTGCAATCATTTCAAAATTTTAGTTCACCAACAAACGCGTGTTTGTACAGTGGCGGAAGAAATTAACGCAAAATTTTTCGCGCGCCAGAATGCGGCATTTTTGGGAACTTCTAGGAGCAGCATACACTCGAAAGACTGGCAACACTGAGGAAAACATCGTCTACCGCAAATATTTGAAATCCGCAATGGAACTCACATTTGCTGGAGCGTGAAACTTAGTCATCAATCGCCTCATTTTCGAACTTTCTTCTCATATTATTCGCACATTCAGTCGCGGTGTATCGCTGTGTTTATTTCAGCATAGTTCTTACGTCGAATGATATCCTTTATACAGAAAGACTGATCATAAAAAATATTCACTATCCCACCCAATTCGGTATATATGCTGAAATCTTCATCTTCTACCACCAAGGGATATTATTGTGGTCGACTTTCCGAGGATCTTTTTGAATGACGTGTACTGTGTCTTTTTCACCGAAATGATATAAATCGAGATTTATCCGCACCAAATGTCGATACAAAAAAGATTTAATTAAAATAAGTATAGTCTACGTGATGAAATTTTTCACGATTTTCCATTTGTAGATTGACGAAGCTCCTTAGACGGATATTTATTAAATTCAAAAAGGATATTTATTAATGAATCGTTCTTGACCCAATATAAATCCGTTTTTAGTTCGTCAGAATGGGATTAAACTATGAAAACACACGAAAATATATATAACTCAAAAAATAAAAATAAATGTGCTCGCATCGATACCGAATAATCTAGGCATATTTTCCCGATATTTCTTTCATTTTATCACAAGAAGCTTGGTGACGAGCTGTTCTCTGTTAAGATTTATCTAGTAACTGCAGGATATACGAATAAACATTCGAAAAGTTTACCGAAATTAGGTGCAGTTATGGATAAACAACTCTATTACGTCTGACTGCATAATATCTTACACGTTTAGCTATAAATTCGCCGCTCATTTAAATTTAACAGAAAAGCCTTTTAAAAGACTTCAGTTTGAAGTAAAATATCATTAATGAAATAAATAAATAGGTAACGGTTAATGTTGTAGCTGTAAGATGTATTTGGCTAGCTAAAGAGTGGTCCGTGTTCGATTTTTAATGAACACAAATGAGTTTTTATATACATTTTCTCATATCGGCGATATGACTGAATGTAATGTGTAGCTGCAATGACTGGCAGATAATATGATTTTTTTTAATACAAAAGAGATAAAATTTGCCTAATAAAAATCAATTTACTTGACCAGAAATTGAATGAAAAACTCAAGAATGTCTCGACCAGGGGAGGGGTCACGGTTCTTTTCTTTTTATGGTCGTTATCGTCATCCAAAAGGCAAGCCGCATTGGTAGGGCAATGCTCAACGTCCTTGGAGCGCACTCCACTGCTATGTAGCACCTGATCTTTCTTGATGACGATCACGTTTTAGAAATCATGAGCGTACTCGAACAATATTATCATGAAGAACCATGATAGTGATTCAGGTTTGCAACCCATTAACAACTACTGAACTTTCTTATGTCAAGGTGAATTTAAGATGATATTCCGTATCCTTGCGGTGAATTTATTTGCGTCCGTATGCGTATACTGTGAACTAAGTTACTTTTGAAATGAGTGGTGGGATTGTATACGAACGTTTAAAATAACTATAAGGATAGGAAAAAGCATACTTATCTCCCGGGAATACAAACAGAAAGAAGTAGTTCTCGGATTACACCTCATCAGCCCAGACCATTCCAATCAAACGCCATTAGTTCCCCTCATGCATTGTTTTGGAGGCCAACTACCATAAGTCTGAGTTAAAGCAAAGAGCAATCTTGGAGGACTTTTGAGGATAGCTAGAGGTTCCCCTGTGTCGATACAAAGCTCCACCAATACTAATGCATTCAAAATTGGAATGTATGAAGGCCGCATTATATTGATTTGGGAAATAGTATGACTTTAATAAGAGTTTACTTTCCCCTTGTGTTGCGGGCGATACCTTTTCTGCCATAGATAATGTTTCGGACGCCAGTCGTTTAACTCACAGGAAAGAAGTGGTATTTGACTTCTTTTACGCCCTTCACAATATTTGACGGGTGCTTCCGATTTTTTCGAAGCGCGACGAGCCTTTTCTTTCTGGTGCAGCGAGATTTTGAAACCTGTGCTTTATTCACAACAACAAACCACCCCGACCATCACCACCCGGAACTTGGCTAAGGTTTACTGATGACTGCTTCGTGGAGACGAGCGTCGATAGACGAACAAGCAGAGCGGACAGCGCAAGCAGAGATATTGTTCAAAGTTTTAGCGGCCTCTCCCTAAATTCTTGGGGGAAAAAAGATCTTATTAGCCTTTAAGTATGCCTCATTTTTCTCCCAGGTGGAGGAATCGGATAGTAGGTTTTTAAAAGGCAAAAACATCCGTCGAAAAATTACCCGAAGAGGTGTTGCGCCTTCGACTTTCACCCACTGAACTTTTATTTGGTGTTTAAAAGTAAAAAAACCTATTTCTCACTACTATCAAACGAAAATCATTAAATTTATGTCCGCTATAATAATAACAACTGTATATTCAAATGTTTATCAATATTCATTTTTCGTCCGCAACTAGGAATATTTGCGAGTTCACAAATGTCAAAATTTTAGGAGATGGTTCAAAACAAATCATGTAACATAGATGGAGCGGGCTGCACGGAGCGCAGCGTTTATTAAGAGGATAATGCGAGAAACAAACGTTTTTCGACCCCCTCAGACGAAACAACCCAAAATTAAGATGCAATGAGGAAAATCGTGGAGGAAGAATGGGAAATGAAGCCAGTAAGAGGATACCAAAATGTGGACAACTCCATGTCACAAAGACTTGGTCAGGAAATCGAGAATTGAGGGGGATGGATTGATTATAAGGCTAATTAACATAAACATTCTTTATGTAAATACCAGCATATTTCTTGATGATCAATTGCTGTGATCATGTGCACACACAAATCAAATTTAGATAATTACGCATACATTTTACCCTTTTCCACTCGTTGCATTATAGTGTCCCTTTTCAACATCCGTTAAAATACATTAATACTAAGAGATGAAATTTATGACCCTGTAAAAAGTCTTTTAATATCTTCTAGTGGCGGTACTCACAACTTTAACTTCCATTGAAGCAGTAATATTACGACACATTTGAAGAGAAATAGATTCTTTAGGGACGTAGCAATCGTATAATCTTTGATGGTGCACATTCCTAATTTGTACTCCATTGACTACTCTGCGGATTTATGAGGAGTATACAAATGACCATAGGGAAAATATGTAATTACTGCTTAGTCGCTACATGGAAAAAGATTATTTTTAGTATTTTATCACTTTCATAGGGGGAAATACGCGATGCATTTTTGTCGGAGTATTACTTACGCGTGGGTATAAAAATGCTCCTCATAAAATTTAACTGCGTAATTTTAGCCAAACAATTTTCACTGCGAATATGTCAGAAGGTATTTAAGTGATTCATTAATTTAACTTATCCTCTAAGTATTATCCTCCATCCTATAAGTTGAACTGTTGAACTACACGGCTAATATATTGTTCATAGCAAACCTAGAAAACAATGCTGGGAAAGCTTCAAAAACCGTTTTAAAGATATTTTGAAGAGAATTCCACACTTGTTTGGTCTCTCACTCAAATAAGTAATCGGTATTTACAAGTTCGGCAGTTAGAAACAAACTCTAATTCCTAATAAAAATAATTGCCCTCTTTACTAAATCATTTCAAAGTAATTTAAAGGTGAATGTAGCATCAGGTAAGATCACTAAATCGAGTAACTGACACAATCAGAGATCCGGTCTGTTCCCTCCTTCATGAATAGCTTTTCATTGAGTGGTAAATTGGGAAATGAGTGGATATGAGCACCATACCACAGGCAGGACGTAGAAATCAAGTGGGGTCGAGTACCCGAGAATGGGAAGTAAACATCTCATTCGACGCCCAAGGAGACCGCTCTGATTCTTTTACAGAGCCCGAATATACGTAAAATCACACACTCATGGTTGAGGTCAATATCCATTCCCTGGGCCTTCCGCGGATTCCTGCGAAGTTTCGGCTGCAATAAAGTCACATCACGTAGATTAATTATATAGGCACTAAAAGAGGCCACGCCAGGATTTGAACCCCAGGCATTCTTAACCACAGACGAACGCTCTCCCTCTAGGCTACTTCAACGATCAAGAGAAAACAGCGGCCAGTGGTTCTTACTATACAACGTAAAATGGGAATTCTAATGTTTCCTTAAAAACTGGACCAAATAAAATGCTCTGGATTTTTTAAAGTAGTTTTCAGAAAGTAAATACTATTACGTTTGGAGGAATTAAGAAATTTAAGTGTTTGGGATGACCTGAATGCACAAGGGCGGAAACTTACGTAGGGTTTTAAGGTATTGGAAATGCTTGTAAAGAAAAATTTTCTCCTCATGGAAACCATTCTATTCTACCAGATTTCCCATACTTTAACTTGAAATTCACAGGATATTACGCCAAAATGTTAATTGTAATGCATCATATTTCTCGGAAGTAGTTTGAGGCCTATTAAAACGATGTTCATCCACAGCTATTCCCTGCACGCGGAAATACATTTTATTGTTAGAGAATTTGATCTGGAGGAAAAAAAATTTTTGTCCCAACAAATTATGCTTTCATCGTATTGTTTCTTAAGTTTCAACCAAGAAATTTGTTTAAACGGTAAAAGTATGGTAAGCATCTCTATATAATCAACTACGAATTCGGAACCTCGACTGGGTGCGGGTCGAAGCAAGCTCATCACGTTTATAACTCCCAGACGATCTCGCGAACGTAAATCTTATTAGTATGACTATTTACATGACGGGTAAAATCGATATCAATTCATAGAGAGTTTGAATATTCCCGGTTTCCATATGCTGTCTCAATGTTGTCAAGTTGTCGAAGGAAAAGCGATTTCAATTAGTTCCCGTGTACGCCGCATTCAGACGCCAATGAGTTTTGCGTTAATTTTTTCCGCCACTGTACGTGCATTTCCACAGTTGCGCCTTAAGACGGCGAGAGAGAATTCTACGGGGACTCGAATTTTTTTGCCGCAAATGAAACATTATTCGCCAACTGGCTTCGAGATCCTGAGGTGGAATTATTACCTTAATTAATCCATCGCATTTTGCTAAGTAAAAGCCTTCATCGAGCTTCAGCCCACGCTTGGGGACTTCGAATTCAAATCTTCCAAGAGTTTCTCGGCTTTCAGAGACAAAAAAAATATTTCAAAATGCGGTCGAATTTCTATGGATTAAGAACTCGATACTGAGAAGAAGAAGTCTAAGAAGGAAATACTAAGAAGTCGATACTGCGGAGCGGAAAAGGTGAACGGTGCACGGTTTTATATTCACCTTTAGAATACAAATTTCCTATGTGCCATGGTAAGGAAATATCAGTAACCACCGTGACATTCGTACGTAATCAAACATACACATATTCAACTAGGTGTTTTTTTAGACAAAAGAAGGCGGAAGTTGCACCAATGGCTGGTATATGAGTGACAATAAATCATCTAAAGTGAAAATCGGCATTTTCATCAAGATGCTTTCCCACAAAATTTAAACCGTGGTAATGCTGGCGTATTTAAGTTCATAACCGAAGCAAAATCGATCTTTGAAATATAGAGAATTAAATTTATCATTATTTCATAAAGGGTCTGTTTTCCCTCAATTCACCATAAAAATCAGAATAAAAGACTGATTCCTCCGTACTTTATTTTTCTAGCACTGTAAAAGATTTTAGACAACATATACGACCAAGAATGGACTTGAAACCCCAATATCTGGATAATCGATTAATGGTATTAATAAGTCATTTCTGATAAATATACTCACAGTTGGGGGATGAATACGCAACGCCACACATGTAGATAGTTTACAAAAACGTCAAAAAACAAGTATACACAATTTCAATGCACTACTGGTAACCTTTATAAGTATAGTACAGTAATGACAAATGTAAGGTTCTTCATAAAACAAAATTACATTCATTGATAGAATATTAACAACTGAAATTGTAAAACGATTGCTCAATTTCTGGCACAGTTGCCTCCATGCTCTGTTTGGAAAATATTCAAATTAAATCAACTACTATGGAAAAAAATAATTAATAAAACCGGAAATCATGTAAGATTATTTCATTAAGACTAAGAATTTAGACATATATCATAAAAAGCCACAAAAAAAAGAGCTGGAACCTGCAATGCCTGAAATATCAGATGCATTACTTTGTGGTTAAATTAACTGTAGGAAGATGACACCCCAAAGTTACTATCCACCGGCGTAGTATGGAATAAGCAACATTACTCACAAATCATTTCTAATATTTATTCTAAGGACCACGATGACAAGTACACGACATTATTCAAAGTTTAAATAAACTGCTGATACGTTATGCATGACAATACTCACCTTTCATTCCATTGAGATCACTTACTTCGTTGCCCAATTTACCCCTGCAAAATTACGAGTAAATTTTCAATTTAAATTATCCAGCTAACCTTAAAAACTACTCTAAGAGACCCTATAATACGCGAGAAATTTGTTGAAGACTGATAAATTCATCACGAAAAAAACATTTCATCCTGAAAAAAGACCACATGTTAAGGCGGAGGGATTTGTGGCCTGACAAAGAAATATCCCTCAATTAAAATCGACCCAACCATCTTATTGAATGCGGCCCACATTTCTCTGCGCACGGAGTTTCGAACGGAGTAATTGAAAGACATAAAATTCCGACCAATTGAATCGGATCCGGATAGCTTTCAAATTTTTCACCCTCCTCAAATCAGACTCTCTTTTCCCCCTATATCTCTCTTATTGGCACTTCCTTTATTTAAATTTGATGGAAAAGGCTTCAATACTCGAGAGCTTACGAATATACTTTCTATCATTCGGTCCAATAAATAAAACTCTTGAGAATTCATGTGCCCGGGGCCAATGTGTCTCTTCAAATATTCACCAACAAATTATCCCGATTGAAGAAAGCATTCAGCGAAAAAAATATATAAAAACCCTCACCCAAATGAATACCACGTTCTTTATTTTGACGATGGCATTCCATTCGATCACGCCTCACTCTAATATGAATGGCGGTCGATTCATCGATTTATATAGTTTTTAATTGAAGGGAAACATTTTCTAAGCAACTACATCGAAAGAAAAGTCATCTTGAGTATTTTTTAAACTTAATTTCATTTAATGATCCATAATCTAATAGCATGTACCATATCGTTTCTTTCAATAAAATGAATGATAAATGAAGCCACTAATGACTCAGACATTGATTGAGGCTCAAAAATGTCGATGAAGTGCGATAACTTAAACTGCAACAGAGCCGCAACACTCATTTTATATCTAAACTGATAATCTCTGGCTTAAATTTGTGGAACCATATGACACTTACTTTGTGATGACGTCATTTAATATCAAGTATATTGGCAAGGAAAATTAGGCATTAATAACCGTGAAGAAGTTATAGTACCAATAATGATCATTGAATAAAAACATTACAAAGACAGCGAATGACATGGCTGCAAGGAAATAAAAGTTCCACCATTGACACACATTACATTGTACAGAGTAATTTGACGCACTCTGCGAAATTAGCCCTTGAAATGACAACTTAGTTCCTTTACCCATTAGAGGTATTAGCTTCCCAGCCAGTCTATATAAAATTTATGCAATATAGATACATTTCAAGGAAATTATAAAACTTATCTCATTAACTCTTATCACCAAATGTAATCTGTAATTTTAGCTTGTTCAACCCTTAGATTGGCTGCTGCAAGACTCTATCCTTTACTATCCCCTGGTTATTCAAAAATTCAGGTTAGCGCAGAGGTTTAATGTCCCGTCCCATCCAGCCGACGTAATTATCCGTAGGTCTTCCTCGAGGGGATTTTCCCTTCAGTTTTCTATTCTTTGATGCTCACAACCAGCTATTCGTTTCGTCCCCCTCTACTCAACAGCAAACTTCATAGTACAGTTCATTTTATCCATTCTCTTCCAAACATTCTCTTCTGATATTAGGTTTCAAAAGCGTATAATGTCTTTTGATACGTTTCTCCTTTATTTCGGATCCCTGAGATAATATACAATTTTAGGGAGGCATATATGTAGATTAAATCCTATGAATATTTCCTCAGTAAATATATATATATATATATATATATATACATATATATATATATATATATATATACATATATATATATATATATATATATATATATATATATATATATATATATATATATATATATATATGTTTTCCAAAAATACCAAAATATCGGCCTAATACCGAACTACTTTTCGATATTTGGTCAAAACTACGAGTCTTTTACCATTCGATTGACATTTAATATTGTGCAGGTTATATATTTATATTATTTATTTAAAAAATGTATTACTCATGGAAGCTTGTACTTGCATTTTAATAAGACGCAAAAACTACGGATAATAGAGGCGTTCTCACCGTATGATGTGAGGAAAAAATTTGTCAAGTGAAAAATACGTACAAATATTCCGACTAACCGAACGGGAGATAAATATATATGGTTTAATATTTTTGATGAAAAGATTAATGAGCTTCTATGAAAACTATTCATTCTGAATATGGAAAACTTGTCAAAATCCATGCCACAGTCTGGCGAAACGCGTTGTGCCGGTAAAAAAATCTGTGGTAGATTACCAATTGTTTTTTTTATGCATCATGTATATAGACAACTTCCACCAAGTACAGCATGATCCAGTTTAATGTATTCCATGAAAAACTTTACTCAGATAGTCACCAAGATATGTACAGTATATAAAAAGTAGTTTAGGCCGATTTTGACACAGAGTAATTGGAAATTGCTCTTCACAAATATTTGAAACTTAAGCAAATGATAGGAAATTGAAGTAAAAAAGTTTATGCGTAGACATCTTATTGCAATATAATTTCGTCATGATATTAAGATAATAGGCGATACTCTGAAGATCGCAAATAGTGCCTCTATGTCTGTCTGGTGACTCATGGTGTAGATAAAGGAATTTAACTTTTTATCTAAACAGGATCGTCCACTAAGAGTTGAAAAAGGATGTTTTCATGCTCGTCACGACCTTTTCGTTCCACAGGGAGCAAAAATCTTTTTTTATCCGATGCAAACTACACCTTAAATTTGCTGATCACAATATTCAACTTTAATATTATATAATTGAATTGTGTTGTAAGGAGAAAAATGTGACTTGCAAGCAATTTCTGCCACGAAAAACGTGTGGCCAAGTACATTAGCATTGAGATGAACAGTTAGAGAGTAATAATTAAAATCTTTCTGCATGACGAAGAAAATACACATTGTGGCTGAAGCACACTCATTTTCAGGAGAAATAAGAATTGAAATTCATAAATAATGCAATAGGTTGGTGTAAATTCTTGCTAATGGCCCTTAAATGCAACGCTCTCACGATCATAATTACTTTTTCAATCAGTTCAATGAAGATGAAAATACTGAAACTAAATGAGACTCAATTCCATACCCAAGTAAGTGGTATGAACTCTTCGGCCACGTTTCCCTCTCTTCTTAGCAGTCTATTTCCATATTATTGAAATGTATAAATTTTAAGAGGCTCCAATCACAATCTGAACATCTACAGACTATAGAGAGTATCTCTAATTAACCAATTTCACGTCCCATAGCGTATCATAAACCTTTTCTTTTTTTAAATTTGCAGAACTCTCAACATACATTAACATTTTTAATCATTAACATTTTTTGCCTTCATGCCTGTGGCCATTATATAGTGCGATTTGTTTGAAATTGCCATAATACATATATAGTTGTTAATGATAAAAAATAATAAATCATCCATAAAACACTGAAAAATATATGATAGTCAACTATTTATTAAAAACTCTATTATTCAAAGGGGTATTTAACTAATTTATCAACAAAATTATATCAAATGTACTGAACAACTAGCAGAAAAAGTCAGAAAACATTTTACTCCAAGAGTAACAATTCTTGCACTTCCTAAAAGTTATAGAAATCAAGATATCAATAAACGAAATTCTCTTTAAATAATTTTCCTCGAGTCTTATAGATTCCCTGAGTTCCCGTTAAAATTTCTGCGATCTATATGATTAGGGAAAATAAAGGCACGAATGACTACCAATGATATAATTGCCATAACCCTCCAGTGTCAACCGGTCGTCCTATTAATCAAGCGTTCGACATATTGGCCTTTTAGTACGACCACAACGTCCAAAAACTAATTATAATTGCAGACACCACCATTTAAACCCCGTAGACCACTGAAATTACAATCTATAATCCAGCAAGTAAGCTTACTTCACATTATAAACCAAAAGGATATAGTTTGCCAGAAAAAAGTCACTTGAGTTTACTAGAATTTATGGCTACTCCGGGTAGCATACATGACCAGCAATTGAGATTATAAGGGTTAATTCCAGGCAAAATTCAATGGTTATTTGGTTTATACAATATATCTACAAACACGATAGCAAGTGCATGCCTAATCCGTTTTGTATTTAGCAAGAGGTCTGTTTAGAAACACCTAAATAATACAAACGCGTGCAGCCAATTTACACATTTTTCCCCAAGTTTTCCAGGTCAATTATTGCATTTTCCAGGGTCTCATTGCACTTTATCTTGCATATTACATTGAATTTCCGATTGAATCTCATAATGTGTCAATGTGAGTAATATAAAAAAGTGGAGCTTTATTCAATTTTATAAATATAGAAATATATTACATAAAGTAAAGAACACGTCTTAATTATAACACGAAAAAATTAACAGAAGAGAATACCTGGCAATGATATTAAGATTCAGTTAATTAAAATTTTTATTGAAATTTACGAAGGATTCTCACAAAAAATTGAGGCGGATATTGAAATTAAAGTTGTGTCAGTGTTCGAAATAGATGTTGGTTTTACAAAACGTTATTGTAAAACTTAGTACAATGTTTTCTTATTACGAAAATGCCTTTATACTCGAACTCAGAAAATTACACTCACATTAATTGGGGCCACAGCTTGGAGCAGCGGGCTCCATTTTACACTCACTTAGAATAGAAAAGCCCAATACTTATAATTAATTAACATGAAAGACTAACAATAAGCAAATGTCTTTTAAAACCAAAAATCGTAAGATCAGTCATCGTTAAGCCATGGCCACTTCTTATTTTTCACAGTATCGCCCTTCAAAAGAGCTCGTAGGTACTATTTAAAGAACGTATTTCTTGCTGTCGCATTCTACATTACGATTTTTTATGCTTCCAATCGTACTGTTAAGAACTTTTTAACAGTTTTCTAGTTTATTGGTGTTTTTCGGGTTCTCCCCGCGTTGCACCATTTTTATGGACGACTGTTTCGTCGGCATTCCAGTCAGCTTTATCAGGTCCTAATGACGACGACTTAGGATCCAATGAAGCTGACGGAAATGCCAGAGAAACGGTCGTCCGGGTGGTGGTGCAACGCGAGGAGAACCCGAATAATACCAATATTCCAATCGTACTGTAATAATTGGCACTCGACATACCTGCATTTCATCTGGGAGTAGGCTTTGGATTAGTAAGCTTTTATAGGCTTTGGGTGATGTGAGGTTTGGTATAAATATTACCTTCCTCTGTTCCTTCTTCACCTTTTCTACTAAAACAAATCAGGCGAAGAGCAAGAGCACAGCAGAGGTTTATATGAACGGTGAACAGACTGAGCTGAATCAAATCAGACCAAAATCAAATGCATTGTTTAATACCCCCCTCTCTCTGCCAGAAGAAAAAGTGGCTAATGGGCCATTTCCAGGGATTTTTTCGAAAAAAGTGCAAAAATTCCCCGAGTTTTCAATTCAATACATTTCCCTGAGTTTTCCCGGTTTTCCAGGTCGCTGGATCGCTGGACACACAATACCGCCCATATTCCTCCATTTACCAAAATGATCCCCCGTGGACTAGTATCAGTGGTGCGTGCATCCCCGGCTGGCGACTATTGGATAATATACTTAAGTTTATTTGCACTCTAAAGAATTGGATGTTTGTTGTCTTTGTCCGATTTCATCCGGCTCTACCACGCCACTCACAATTGAGACCATTTGAAATTGAAGTAAACCACTAAGATGCCTAGGTCAAAATTACGCGAGAGGTTTTTTCTTCTTAAAATTACAATTACCCCAATAAGCGTATTCAATTAAGTACTAATAGACTGCTTAGAAGAACAAAGGTGAAAATAACTTAATAAGTATAATATGAAGATACATTCCGGGGTTTTTTCATAAATCCAAAAAGAAGTGTCCTGTCTAATGTAATATTATGGCTCCACATGTTATTAACGAAGTGTAGAACCTTTTTGACTGTCCAATTTTCAGTATACGATTATTTTTCTATAAATGGGCAACAAAAGTTGTAGATCACTTTAAAATATCGTAATTAAAATATATTTTAACCTGCCTCTGTCCTTTGATTTTGTCCACATGGCATTCCTGAAACAATAACACATTCCTCTGCATTCTCTACATTTCATCAATTTACTTATATTTTTCTTGTGATATTTTTAAAATGGTGCTAAAAATGATGTTTATTATTATGGATATTGTTGAAGCTGCAAGAAAAAACCATTTCTAGAAAAGTTTATCAAAAGTGTTCCGAGAAATATAGAAAAGCATATGCACAACTTTTGAAAAAAAATTGTTATCGTGACACCTTCGTGATAATCTTCGCAGTCAGCGGGAGTTCAAAGAAGATCAAAGCCTAAAACTTGTGTTCTAGCCATCTCGGAAATCATAAAACACGAGCATAAGTCTAGTCATCCCCTGATGTGATTCTAACTTTACAAATTTCCATTTTGTCTGTGGTAGGTACACCTTGACAAACGTATAAGCGGAGCTCTGGAATATGTTCTTTTTTTAATGATGGGTAAAAAGCATGTGGAAGAAAAGGAGAAAAATGCATATGCATGGAAGAAAAACCTCTCTCACGAGAAAAACTGATGACGCTCAACCTTCCTCTCTTCCCCCAGTCACATCCAGATGGCCTATTACACCTCGAGACCAGCGCTTCCATGCCGTGTACCATCTCCGTCCTCTCCCCCCGCCACACACCCACTATTCCCGAGGCAAAAGGCTCGCCATCACCGTCTCACGCAAACAGCTGCACGGAGAGAGAAGCGGACCTTAATGCTGGGCGGTGTATCACACAAGCTCCATATCCCGGTGCACTCACACGGTGAGACTCAACGGGAATGTTTTCCATTCTTCCGGCTTAAAAACGTCTCATGTATGGAAGCGTATCTCAAGAAGGAGGCGAGTCGCCAAACGACAAAATGCAAAAAGGAACAACCAGCTGTCAGCGAAGACGCTCAAGCATCCTCATTTTTTATGCAGTCTCACGTGTAAAGGCGAAGAACTTAGTATTAAATTTTTTCTCCACAATAGTGAGAAAGAAATGGCTGAACATCTGGAGCACAGCACAGTATAGCTTATGTTAATCAAATCAATAGAAAATAGGAAGTTCTTCAAATTTTGATTTTGCAATCTTTCTTGTATTCCACGGCAAATAGGTGATGTTCACCATGACATAATCATTTGTTTTGATTTGAATTCGAACCTAAATCTTCAAATAGCCAGTAAGGGTTGCTACTCGTTCAATCAACCGTCTGTCTTAATTAAAGGCGAATCTCTTCACTCCCCTGCGTGTAGCTGCGAGCTGCAATCATTTGTACAGTACCAGTAGTTGGAATTTTTGAACCCACGCTTTTTATACGAATGGTAATTCAGTAGATAGAGCAATGACTTCATTATTTATTTCAATCACAACTTATTTGGCATTAAAAGTATCACCGCATGAGTGTACAAAGATAATGAGCAATGGTCTAGATCAAATCCTTGAGGAATCCTATTGTAAAAACTATAATCACATTGTATTCATTGAACTAGTTTTACTGCACTGCCTAGAGCATCTACTTACCTTAAATGACCGGTGCAAGATTATTCTACCCTGAATTACCGATTTGAAGTAAATTCAATTTAGTGGCAAAATCAGTTATAAATAATAAATATATTCTCTTTGGCCGAAATTTTTCACTAGAAGTCTCGTCATGTATAAAGTCATGTACATTCTAACTTTTACACTCTAACGGTTGGTACAAGAGATTAGACAGAAAGATTTCCCCGTCAAATGTCCACAATGGTTGTAATATATATGTGTCATTCAGCGTCATACAACAAAAGAAAGCAATACCGGATGAAGAATTTATAGTGGTGAAGTGAACAGCAAAATGACGGAGGAAAGATACAAACAGAAGAGGAAACAATATAAAAGGAATTCTTGAGGTATATCCACCGCATTTATTTTTTGTAAACGCAGTATAATTTTATCTTAGTGTACAAAAGAATTAATTCATGAAAAACTTAAACAGCATTATTTTCACAAACAGTATCTCAACTGCTCCGATGTATAATTCAGAAGGGTGGCAATTGACAAACTGCCCCGTAGATATGCCAATTTCCTTGGACGTATACACAAATAAAGCAGGTAACCTACTCATCAGTTATCCACTTAGTTTGGCAAGACCCGCAATCAACATATCAAGGATATAATCAAATAGAGACGTGGGTGGTGAA
This sequence comes from Ceriagrion tenellum, assembly GCA_963169105.1. Lineage (NCBI taxonomy): Eukaryota > Metazoa > Arthropoda > Insecta > Odonata > Coenagrionidae > Ceriagrion > Ceriagrion tenellum. Next base: position 96,859,079 of record OY720643.1, read on the forward strand.
AGCAAATTTTAGCTGCCGTTTGCAGTTAACCTGTGCAAGCTATGTTGATCGATTGCAACACACAGGAGTTTATTTTTTCAGATATTGTTGTGGTAATATTTTCCGTTCATCACAGATAAAAAAATGAATATACATATATTGCTGTACGCAACTGTTATCGATTCCATTACCTTGTTAGCCAGGAGGGTGAATTTTTCCATTTTTCCATTAAATTTACCCATTCAGCACGTTGATTAATAAACCTGAGCTTGTGTTCAGAAGCTTCTCGTTTGTAAACGTATATTTAGTCTCTAGAATGAATTATGGGAATTTGAAATTTAAACGAGTTTGGCAAAATATAGAAATCTACAAGACAAATCTGACGAGAAAGTAGCCAATGGCAATTGATTGTGATTGGTTATAACGGGAGAGCCCAAAGAATTATATACCTTACCGATAAATTTCTAACTTAACATTTAAAACAAAACATATTGCTCATAGATCAAAGTCTAATGAACCCATCAATCATTAAAAACAGGTCTGGGATAAATCGAGAAAAAACGCGGTCTCCAGATTCCAGCGTGTTTGTGCCGCAAAGTATTACCATGTCTGACGTCACATGCATCATCAATACAAATTTGAAATTAGCTTCGATGGCCTCGACTGTACGCAGAGTTAAAGGTGGATACTGATCATTTACAGAATAAAGATGGACACACACGACACATTCGAGCGTAATGTCGGATTAGTGCTGGTTTATAACATTGAGTAACGTACAAAATCATGTTCCTCCATTGTTTTCATGGCGATCTATTTCCGAGTTGACATGTCATTATCAAGGTGACTTTATCAGTTTATCAAAGATAAAGTCGATCAGATAAGAACCTATGTGAACTTGCACCTGAATTTTACTTTTTACTACGCTTAATCTTGCAAACTTCTAACAGCTAGTGCCTTATCCAGTAATTTTAATCTTTTTGTAACGCTACGGATAAAACTTTCAGAATACCGGCCAGAGTTTTCTACATTCAATCGATAGCAACCAAAACAATTTTTGTTCGAGTAAACAGAAGTTACAAAACTAACCACATATTCCGTAATCTCAAAGCCTGTAAGATAAAACACGAGTCAAAGGTGATGATATCCGCCAATAGATACCACCACCATATTTAAATGAAGAATGAGTAACTATAGGAGATAACACGCTAAGCAAATGAATTGAGAGAGACGACCAAAGGTATTCATTTATAAAATATTTATTAGGAAAGAACCAATGGATGAACAGATATTTAATGCCACCATATTAGTAATTGTACGAGTAATAGAAAATAAGGAGTCGAAATTTTGCCCGGAGAAGGCGTTAGTTAAGTTTAATATCAAATCTATCGAAAACGGTCCCAATTTTTTACTATTTCTACAATTTAATACGCTAATTTCTTTTGTTATATGATTACAAATCAGGTAAATAAAAGTATTTTTATCAATTATTCCCTGAAAATTTATTGAGTAAAAATGAGTAGATTACTAGAATAACTGTTTTCAAATGATCGTTAATATAATCATTTAATCAACTTTTAATAGACAAAGAGGGATAGATAAAATATTGATAACTTAATCATGTTTTTAATTTTTGTTATGTTGTGACTACATAACTACATTAATCCTAATATTCCGTAGGAATAAAAAAGTATAGCATTTTATCAATTGAAATGAATTTCTTTACTGCAGTGAGCTTCTAATGCGAGTTTTTTCTAGAAGAAGTAAATAAAGTAATTCTTTAAAGATGCAAAATTGTGTTTCTCGCCTTAGATAAGTATGTTATGCGGTATTTTATTGAAATGTATACAAACAATATGAGACACGATTTTTATTAAGGAAAAACACACAGTAAATTAATATACACAAAGAGAACTTTTTTTTTGAAGTTTTCATCCTTGATTTGAAAAATGAAGAGTGACACAACGCCTTTCAACAATTTGCACCATCTTTCAATGTGCGAGTTAAATCTGCGAATCATCCCAATATCTGAAATTTGTAGAGTCAGTCTTGACATTGTAAATAAGCATTGAGAAGTACAAACTCTATTTTCATTTCAAAAACCTTACCACGCCATAGCATCTCGTCAAAAACCGTTTGAACAAAAATATTAATGAATTCTTGGGAACGGGGAACACAGGACCAAAACCTAGTCATGGAAGAAGAAAAAGACAGCAAGTCCGGAAGAATGGTGAAATATAAGGAGGAAATCGGTAAGAAGGGTATAAGATAGAGGAGAGAGGAAAGGAGGGATAGAAAGCGAGGGAACTGCGGGCAGACGGAGGAAAAAAACCCGTTGATTGATTGATTGAGGAACGAGCCAGGGGAAAGGTTAACATTCGGAGAGGTATAGGAGTCCAATCTATCAGACGCACGCAAGTGGAACCCCTTACCACACGCATGACCCTCGCCAACACGCATGAAGGAGAAAGGAAATAAAAGTGGACAGGAGATAGAATACGTTGTTCCGTGCGATAATCGAATCCAAGTATTGAGGGCCATGTTCGATCCGGTGCACTTAAAAAAACTGTCACGATCTCTGAGCAGGGATTTAACAGGGATTCTCCCTTACATTGAGTCAAAAATGTAGTGACTACGTATCAGAATAACTGTATATTATATTTTCAAATTAAAAATGATGCATTAGTGATGGAAAAAACCTTCAAAACCTTCAGACCTAAAGATGGTAAAGGTAAAACCTAAAAAGGCGTTGCAGCTAAAATTTTAATGTAATAAAGCGGGACATCCTGAAAAAGGTCAGTTAAAAACATGATTTTAAAACCCTACTAGAAAATTCACAAAAAATATCGTCATTTTGTGCACAGAAAGAGAGTACATTATGTCAAATTCCATATAAAAACAATTAAAATGAACCAAAAATGCGCCTGACCTCTTCAATTACGGCCAGATTTGCGTATTCCGTTTTATTTCATTGCTGACTATACCAATTGATTTGCAAAATATGCCTCCATTGAGCGGTTACGGGAGCTTTTTCCAAACTTGTGTTTGGTTTGCTTCGATCTCTGCAGGAATAAAACATCAAATTTATAGCGCAATAGCTCATTTAAAAGAGAAAGCAATCACGCATGATTTCGTGATGTCATTAACTGAAACATTTTCATTTTTGTGCAAATATTTGATTTTGCAACTTTCAAACGCGCTTTTCTCAAAACAGGTGCTCTCTCAATTTTTCTCACTTTTATTTTTTGTAGCTAAATCAATGGACTATAAAATTACAAGCTTGTAATGGTAATTTTGGTTTTTGGTAAGAAATTTTTTTTTTATGCGTCCTCATTACCCCTTTTTAGGTCCAAGTTTTGCGGTATCCTAGCCGAGGCTGACAGAGTTATTATATCAGCGTGCGATCTAATACAACTCATGCATCACCTACAGTCTCGGGATTGGTTTAGAGCGAAAACCCTAGAATAGTAGTACAAAATAGCAACCATGCTGTTGTAAAGATGTCTCCACGTCAGAAAATCCTATTTTTGTCCTTCTCTTCTGACGCTTGTCTCTTGTAATCTCATCGTTTATGTGGTGATTTTTAACGCTAAATATCAGTTACATCGCTAAGATGTAAAAATAAATTTTATCTACTAAGGTCGACTTTCATTAGAATTATCTAAAACAGAAGGTAAATGCCATTATTACAGTCTATACACACATTTAATACTTTAAAATTAATATAAATAAATGTTATATAAATATTCACCACTTTGAAAGGAAGTAAATATTATTTTTCATTTTTAATATGGTTTTAGAAGCACAAAATATTTCTTTGGAATAGAAATATACTTGGAGGGATTTACTGAGAAATCAAATTATAAATCGGTGATTCAATGCCTCCGTTCCGCTTGACGTACCTTCCTACCCCATGGGAATACGGATGAAGTCGTTCTGTGTCTTAATGTAAGCTGTCTCTTTTTTTAAAGCTTAGATTCATATCTTGGAACACAAAAGATACAGTTCCCACCGCGATCGTTGTTTTTAAAAATTAATTATATATTTTGTATCAAGAAAATGTATTGTGAACACCAATCCGCATATTTTTCTGGCAATGAAATAAAACGCATAAGTTCCAATTGTAATATATATCCAGTACCGTGTGGTAAAAAAAACATTACCTATCATTAACACTGCTCTCTTTTCCTTAATCCACCTTATCTCTGCCATTTCACTTATAAGTTCTTCAATTCTTCTAGATTCATTGAGAATATCATAAATGACTCCTCCAGTATTCACAAATAGAATGGTGCATACCTCTGTAAGCCATTCGAAGTAAATGTTCTACAAGGTGTTGTCCCATCAGTAACTTCAGGATCAAAAGGAAACTCGTTATTCATTCCGTAAAATCCTATTCATCTTTCCTTCAAATAATTGTAATTTCAAGTTTCACTGAATAATCCGAGCATGCACTATGTTCGTGCCTAAGGCCCCGGCTAGTACTTACATGTTCCGCTGTGTTAAGTAAGCAAATTTCGTGAGAGCACCCTTTCCATTAGATTTGTAGAATACTCTATTAAGAGAACAAAGGAAGTATGTAACATAGACTCCACCTCCCCCAGCTACCTTTTAAAACCTTCATACGATGTTTCCCGGAAAACAATTCTGAATTTCAAATTTGAAACGCCCTTCTTTTGATTCCTTCTTCAACAGAGTGTGTTTTACCTTGTTTTTTATTTAATGGTGAAATATTTCCTTCTACAGGTGGCAAAGGTCTTTGTTTTCCACAGCATAACTGGTAGATAAGGCTCTTAGTGGATTTTAGTAGTAATGCATAATTTTAAAAGAACGTTATACATTGAATTCCTAAGCTTCTTAGCTACATCTTGACAAGGATTTTTTCCTTTAAAATGTTGAAATCTTTCCCATTTCATGGCGCATACTTTGGTCACAGTTGAAACAGTAATGTTTTTGGTTCAGTTTTTTCAGTAATTCGGAGTCTTAGCCTGATCCTACCTCATTTTTGAGGAGAGATTTAAAAGTATTCTCGCCAGCATCAATTTAATTACCAGCCACAATCGCTCAATTCATTTCAAACTCAGTGGGAAATATTTCCTTTACTCAGTAGCTTGGCAAGTCTGCCCTGAACTGAGTCTTTAGAAAGCATTTTCTTACGCCTCATTAAAACACTACCAATAATTTTGCCTCACAGATAATAAGGTATCTTCACCGAGTTGGTTCACGTGAAGAACCCCATTAGCGTGCCGAGTGCGATATTGTTTTCTTCAATTAATAACTGAAATTAATGGTGAGCATATATGATTACCCTTACCGACTTTTGGAATAATATTTCGGCCACTTAAGTGCAATTTTGATATCACTGCACACAATTATTGATGACGCATTTCTTTACTGGATGATTCAGCACAGGAACATGCTAAATAACTTACTATCGTGCACGATTTGTAAAGAGATCAATGGGTGCTTTTCGCGGCCCCGATGGTACTTTTTGAGAAGGATAAAACTAACAATCATTGAAGTGACACAGACAGTTTTTGGTGCTCTGACTTCCGACCATTGGCATTTCCGAGATCTGTATGCATCTTACTACTTACTAATGGATGGATACATGATTTTTGAGCCTAAACAATTACAAGGCTGCTCGAGGCTCAGAGTCAAAAGCACAAGAACAAATTTGTGGATTGTGGAGACGTTGCTACAAGAGAACTATTTGTGTCAATATCGTAACTAATATTCTTAGTTTTTACTCTAAACCTGAGTGTAGAGTAGGTGTTTTGGGAAAAACTGGTCTGAAATGATCCAAATAACAAATTTATGCGCAAAAATGTATTGCGTTGACTAAATGAAAACTGAGTTATGCGACACTAGTTTTTATTTCAAATGATAATTTGTTTCATTAAATGAGCATTTATTTACAGAGATCAACCCACCAGAGATCAACTAAGACCAATTGACCCTAGATTACGAGATACTTGAGTTTACACACTCCCGCACTCTGGCAACGGGGATATATTTGCAAAAAAATTGAGTATGGTCATTAATGTAGTAAAACGGAGTATGTTCTACAATTTTGGTCGAAATCAGAGGGGTTGAGGGCAACTTGGTGATTGGATTGACGTGAAATGACCCCGTTGTAGTTCCCTCCCGTTTCTCGGGTAGAAAAGGGAAGGAAATACTCGGGTAGAGGTAGTGTTCAGAGGATAAAAAGAAGAGATTCAAGTAACAAACCTAATTTTCACATTTCCAAAATCACAGTCTTTAATGAAAATAAGATTTAATGGATTTCAAAATTTTCAACTGATAGCAAAAAATCAGAATCAGTCCCGTCGTGGAAATGGCTTCAGACCTCACAGGGACGCTTAGTTAGCCAGGCTGATTTCTCATTGAAGAGACACTTGAGTATATGATGAAACAGAATATTGACCCAGTTGGAGTAAAAGGGAATAAAAAATAAAGGTGTTCCTAACGGTTCAAAGAATACTCCAACGGTTTCAAAAGAAATAAAAAATTAATCCGCTATGCCGCAGGTTTATCAGTTATGTGAAGTTTGATTTTGATATTTTAATCATTTAACTGGTGCCATAAGTAATTTGATTCATTCTTAAATTCCCGTTTAAGGCCTTGAATTTTATTGTTAAGGTAATCAATTTTTCTGCTCCTATAAATATGCAAAAAAATTGACATATTTTGACCCGGAACTTAATTTGAAAAAAATAAACAGCATATTAAAATGGAATACAACAATTTGAATTTCACTCTTTCAACTGGAGAATAAAACTCCAAAGCTGTATCATGAGGGCTAGATATGTTTAAGGCAAAAAGTAAACCGCTGCAACATCTCAATACTTTTCTAAAGGGAGTAATATCTGACTACGGAAGAGACCTGTTTGAAGCTCTAAGAACCCTAGGAATCCTTCATTATATAATCTAATAACACTCTTGGGTCCCAAGAAAAATGTGCGCTAAGCTTTGGCCGAAACTTCAAAAGGTTTTCTAAGTCTGCATATTTCCAATAAACAGAGTTTTTGTATAACAGCTAGAGATGAGGATTGATCCTCTGGACTCGTCTTTCCTGAATAAGAGTCAATAAAATGCTTCTCATCATCCTAGCTTTTAATACTAGCCTAAAGGAAGAAATATTTCGATGGTTCTTCATTTTCTAGGGCTTTCACCGTCTATCATAGCAGTCGATGCATCTCAGTATTTCGTATCAGATTATTTACATATCGCACGATCCTGCCTCTCAAAAGCTGAGAGGGAGATAAAGTGAGGGAGGGAGGTGAATTAAGAGGGACTGAACATGAGCTGGGGAGAAGGGTTGAGAGAAGCCTGCGTGCACTTAAGAGTGGAGGGTGGCCGTACATATGCGTGCGGGTGGCGCGGTGTGAAAAGGAAGGACGATTTGAGGGTGGGACGAGTACTCGAGGGAGCGAGAGACCGGTTATGGAGAGGTTGTGCAGAGAGTATGGCGGGGGGGGAGGCGAAAAAAGGGGAACCTGAGGCTGGAATCGAGAGGGGAGATGCGCGCGACTCCATTCATGAGAAAAGCGGGAGGTAGGGAGATGGACGAGCGATTTGGCGCGTCAAAGGCTTTGACGTGCGAAAGCACACCACGATCAGAATGTCACCCAACGGTACGCACTACTACGACCACTTTCCAGGCACTGTTTAAGGTACCTTGATGGAGATTTTCCCATGGTCATAACAGAGACAAGAGCAAATTTTTATAGCTAAAGTAAGCTGATACGAAACGCGAAGTATTTTTACATTATTGACCCAACAAATACTGCCTTGAATGACTCAAACTAAAAAAACTAGTGTTCTGCCTTCGTCAACGAATCTACCATGTTATTTATTCACACGCATTAAGAAAGAACTATACAATATCTTTTGGATACAATACTACGATAGCTTGAAAAACAAAATTGTAGAAAAATACGCTCTTTTTCACGTACTATTTTCAATTAAAACAAATTTAAGGAAACCCGATTGTGAGAACAAAATACCTTGTTTTGCTTATAGCTATAACAATGGCCTGAAATTAATGACTCTGCAGTAGATGGTGAAAATAGCTATACACCAGAGAGAGGCCTAAATAAACTTGAAGTACCTTAAAAGTTCCTTTCATTGTGCCTTGTCCACGAGTGCTTTTTTCTTTCTCTGACTTTCATTTACCGATAGATTCACTCTATATGTTCCAACTACTCCAAATAAGACCTTTTTTGAACTTAACAAATGCATTGTTCACTGCCATTCAAATTTCTTTGATTCCCAAGGCAGACCGAGTGGAGTCTTTGCTTGACACTTTTCGGAGCCCTAAGAGACATCATGAGACCCTTATCCCTTAAAAGTTCTGCAGTTTCAGTCCAACGAGGTGTATCAAGGTGTAACAAACTCCTTGCAAATGCAACAACGTGTGATTGGAAGTGACCGGTTTTACCATTAAGGACAGAATCAAGGAACATGAGCGCCATTTGTGCTTTGGTCAACCGGAAAAATCTACCATCCCCAAGCACGGCATCATCAGGGACAATGCCATTAAGTTTTACGATACCAAATTCATTGCTCGTTTCCTTGGATACTGGGATAGCATAATCAAGGAAGCCATCAAAACCAGGATGCAAAAGAACAGCGTTAATTGTGACTCTAGGTACAACCTAAGTCATATTTGGAAGCCCATTTTAAGGATATTGAGAAAAGGTGCAAATACCTTCCCGCCAACTACAACCTGACCTCGTGCCTAACCTACTCCTTGGTATATAGAGTCGCCCCTTCACCAGTCACGGCATTCAACTCTACACTGCCAACATATTGCCTACCATACTTAAACACTGTCAACGTAGTGTTTATGCACAAAGGCAACGCAGTTTGATGTCTCGTGATGTGTTTTTGCTAGAGGGAAAAAACACGTAACAGTATATGAGGCATTACACTCCGAAAAAACAACCTGCGATCTTCAATTGCTGACTGATAAATTAAAAGCGTAGTCAGTATCGTATTTAAGTTCAAAATAAATTATATTTACACTGAAGGTTGATTTTTCATCTTCTATGGTGAATGCAGTAAAATCTCTCCTATGCTCAGCGTTATTAATAGTGATATTGCTCGCTAGTTGACACTAATGCTGCTGGTGAAATTATGGCTACCTGAGAGTACATTTCATTGGACCAACATTCTTCCACGATTTCTTCAACTTTTCCTTCCACTCAAAGGAAAACAGAATTTATGGGTTCAATCAAGGTCAGTTGTGGGTATAAGGACCTTGGGTCAATAAAGCAAACAAGTACGGAATACCTACAATGCATATATTATTTACAGGACTATTAGCTGCAAACACTTCAGCAGTTCATCCAGATTTGAAATTCTCTAGCATATTCTATCATCAATTTTTCCGCAAAAAATATCACTTTAAAATATGTATTAATCATAAAACAGAATATATTTAAAAGTTTAGTCCCTTCTATTTCATATATATACCAATAGTTTCACATGCAAACATTTCGACTTAACCTACAGTGAGCATTAGAAGACAGCTTTTTCATCCATCGGAGTTTTTTTTCATTCATCCTTACCATGCAACTGGAGAATATTCACTCTCATGTCCTCAGCGGTCACGTGATTTTGACGACATTTTCGCCTAATGCGCACTCTACACAAAGGAAAGATAGCACGGTTTGACAAGTTGGATGTCCTTTGTCTCTGATGTAGCCAGCATGTTTCCGTTGCGACATTCCCACCTCACAATCCAAGTCTATGCTCGGAATACTTTTATTTTGTGCATGGAAAAATTTAAAGCTAAGAAAAGAAAATTATTTACTTAAATAAATCGATCATCTGTGGCCATTTACGAGGGAAATGCACACTTTCATTAAGGTGAAAGCCCGATTGAAGAATAGCATACTACGCTTTCCCACCTCGAAAGTTCGTCATCAAAATCCTTTCAGACAGCCGAATGCGTATGCTTCATATATATATATATATATATATATATATATATATATATATATATATATATATATATATATATACATCCCGCTATCATTTTGCCTTCCTTACACTCTGCAACATTTTGGCATCCACCAGAAATATTTATATATATTTCTATTTTATCGCGTATGTAGAACAACCGAGTGATTTCCGCCCTTGTGTACTATTTTGTTTTGCGACAACTATTTTTTTACAGGAGATATACGTGCACCTTGAATCCGTACAGACAGGTAACATTTTGGCATCCTTTCATAACCAATCATTATGGCGTCCAGAGTATATTTTTTACATTTGATCATCAATTTGTAATCCATTTTGTATATTTACTACCACTGCGATATCATTTTGCCTTCCTGCACTGTTGCCAAATTTATCTATCATGAAAACTTCGCTCTCGCTTGTCATTTTTGCAGTTTATAGCTGCTATTGCATAAAATGGGTGAACGTGTTGCACGTAACTATTAACTACTATTGACTAAATGTACTACAACTGCCAAACAACGATTATAATCAGCATAGGGGTAAACATTGTATCCCTAGGAGCATACTTAGCCAAGTTTTATTGAAATCAATATCTTTTTTGCTCCTCATTCATGTATTTCAGTTTTGTATCGGGATGCGATAAACACGCCTAGAGGAAAGCGAGAGAGGATTTTGCCTGGCGCAGTCGACTAGGTAAGTCCGCGGTGGCCTATCACGCAGCACTGTGTCACGAAATCGATTTGCAGGGAAAAGATCGAAGATTTTCCCAATACTACACGAAGATTCTTCCAATAAAACTATCCGACACGGTTTAAGCAACATGCATACAAATATTTCTCTCACAATGCACTTGGTATTCTAATAAGGATTTGTAAATCAATAAGTTTCCATCATGTCACATTCCACCAAATTCGCCGTTTTATTTCATTATGTGTGGACACGCGATATCCGTGAATGACTCTCAAACTATTTTTATCATTATCCCAGTAGTTTCGCGTTTCAAGTTTAGAATAGTTGTTCAATTTAATTAAAATGCAATAATTTGCGTGAAAAATAATAAAAAAATGAAACAAGCGGCTGAAAAAGGGGTCAACTAATTTTCCTAAGTTAGAAAGGGATTTGATATTTGCTGGCATTACTTCTATCACTAAAACACATTAAAATGTTACCATGAAATACATGAGTCAATATAATGCTAAATTATATTCTTTTTCCTTATAAAATGCAATAAAAGAGTAAGTTTTACTTCATTTAAGAAGAAGAATGCCAAAACCCTTGCTTTTTATAAAGCCAAGGACAATACGTGTTTATCGTGATGACAACGCGATGACGTGGGCCGCGAATCAGAACTTGTATAATTACGGTGGGGGCTCAAAATTTAACTTCACTTTTCACAACTTCCATGACTTCACAAAAAATATAACTATTCTAATGTTTATGGGACAGCAAAGACGGGAAATATCTCTTCCTTGAAAAACTGTGGTTTAAAGAAGAATTTATAACCTAGAAAATTACAATTTACTCTACTATCCATTAGTTGGTCCGAAGGAAATGATTCTCCCTCCTTTGCTTATCAAGTAATGCCTGATTAAGAATTTTGATAAAACGCTGAGAAAATATGAAAGTGGTTGCTAGTACTAAGTGGAAATATTTTCACAGCATATAGTGAAGAGCTACGTCTAAAGGAAAGCATTTTTACTGGACCTGAAAACAGGAAGATAACCCTAGGCCCTGAATTTCAAAATATAATAAATAATGGGATGCTGAAAGCAGAAAAGCTTAAGAGAGGTGAGGAACAACTTTTATTTGTTGCCCTACTGCCACTTAAAATGCAATAGGGTGCCAAATCTCGTTAAAAATCTCACTTCCTGCATTACCTTACAGACGCATTTCCTCAAAATCGTGGGGCGGGAGGAGATAGTCCGGGGGAAAGATTTTATAATGGCATAAGTGTTAGTCAATACGGATACTAAGGCTCTGGTAAACTTTAACAATGGGGAACTACTGCCGAGGCTTTAATAAAGAAGATTCAATTCCGCACAGTAGAAAAAATTGACAAACGATAATTATTTTCACGGTAAAGGCGGTTTTAAGTTGGTATCTTTGAGTACATGGTCAGATTTCCGTTAGAAAAAACTTTAAAAACAACTTACTTTACCCCCATTATTTGGTTCTTTACCGACATCCTTTTCCTTAAAATCTCAGTTGCTGGTGTATCTTTAGCTGGAAAATTGGTCGCGGATTCAGTAGCTACCGAACTTATGGATAGTAGCCTGAACTTATGGATAGTGAAGAGTAACGCAGTTTTCAAACCTTATTGGCTGAAGTAAGATTAGGATAAATTGTACATATAATTGAGCCAAAGGTTTTAATACCATCAATTAAAGTCACCTTTCTATGAGGATAAACATTGGAAAGCAGTATTAATTAATTCGGGTTTCACTTCTGCAGAGAGGAAAATTTTTGTTAATATTCAAAATAAATACATTGGAATTGAAGGGGTTATGCAGTTTATTTTATCACTACTGCAATATTATATTGGATTATCAACTAAATATGCCACTTTGAGGAAAAAGCAAACACCCTTTGATTTAGAATTAAAGCCTTACAATAAAATTCTCAAGATCAATGAAATTTACAAATTAAATAACTGGTCTTGTGGATCAAAATCAGTGGTACAATTTTTTATGAGGCAGCAAAGAAACCGCAAAATTTGATTTAAAAAAATGTACTGATATATTAAAAAAATTGAGTAATACAAAAACTCACTTTGGGTTAAACTAGTATTTCAAAACTCTGCTTAGGCTATTTTGCCTTTGAAATTTACTTTTACAATATCATTGCACATAACTAATCCATCTTTTTATAAATGTTTTGTATAAAAACTTTAATTTTTAACCAAGTTCTCTTCTTCGGTGGTATTATGTTTTGTATGTGTTTCTTAAAACATGATGCCACAATATGTTTTTGCTCCTCTGTCCATGGGACGAGTATCCTTTAAGTTTTTTTCGAAGTACAAGGGGAAATATTAAGTGATCTGGTTTCATTCCCTTTTTCTAGCTCGAAACTTGAGAATGAATCATCGATTACATCGCTCATATTCCTATTATCATCATCATCTTTTTCAACTCCATCATCTTCAATAGGGATCTCATCATTTAAATTAATGTCTATTTCGTCGAGGGCCAAGCCTTTAATTGGACGTGTCTCCATATCAGGACGTGTCTACATATCGGGTTACCGCTGCTATCGCATTACTCACGGAGTCAGTTCTCGTGTAAAATGAAATGAAATCTCACTCCGCTTATAGAGACGCGGATTATTTTACCATGAGAGCGAACGGTCAGTTTACCCTTCAATGCCTCATTTTCTTAAAGTAACCTTAGCCAGGGAAAAGTTCAAATTTCGTATTCCCACGTGTATCGCATTACTTTTTCGTGCCTTTTTTCGATACAAATGACTCGTGATTCACACCAAGAGGAGTACATACGGGAGGCCCCAGTTCGTCCCGTAGAAGCTTGATTTATATTGCCAGGGAAGTGTCTCCATATCGGGTTTCATGGCTATCGCATTACTCATGGAGGCAGTTCTCGTATTAAATGAAGTGAGATCTCACTCCACTTATAGAGACGCGAATTATTTTACCATGAGAACGTGCGGTCAGTTTACCCTTCAATGCCTCATTTTCTTAAAGTAACCTTAGCCAGGGAAACGTTTAAATTTCGTGTCCCACGTCTATTGCATTACTTTTTCGTGGCTTTTTTCGATACAAATGGCTCGAGATTCACACCAAGAGGACTACATACGGGAGGCCCCAATTCGTCCCTTAGAAGCTTGATTTATGTTTTTTATTTATGTTTATGATTTATATTTTTTTTTCATGCACCTTCGTATTAACAACATTATTAACATGATTCGTCTCTTCTGATAAATACTGAAATACTTCATTAACTAAAGAGGAACCAAGGTAGTTTGCGTATTGTTACCGAGAAATGAAATAACAAAACGAGACAATACGGGTACAAAACAATTTCGCAAACACAGAAATACGAATGGCATTATAAAATATAACGAAATGTGACTCAATCAATTAAGGTTGAATATTTTGCTGATATACCAATTGGAGAGTATAAATAGAACTCTTTTTTCAAAATCCCCGTGTAATTGTAATTTGAATATCAGTTGCAATTTGCAAACTTTACCAAAGGCTATTTTTCAAGTTCAGGAATAACGCGTCAACTAGCTTTTTGCTTCACCTGATGCAAAGATTAAATAGAGGAGTAGTGCGAGATGGACTTTTCAAAAATACTATCTTCTGAAAGCCGTGCTGAGTGCTAATGTAGACGTTTAGACGATCCAGGATGGTCATGTTTCATAGTATGAGTTAATGGCCGTAGTAAACGACTGCGTTTTGCAATGGAACAGAAAATAAAGGGATTCTGATTGGCATAAAAACAGCATTTCGATTCTCAGATGAAACCGCATCTTATCCTACGAAAACTTGGCCACATTTCTGCATGCAGGGACTTAAACTATGAACAACGGATATATTTGTACGAGGAGACATTGTTAAAATTGTAACAATTTACACGCATACGAAAAACGTTTTTCTCTAGAAATAAATGCTAAAGAAAGACTGAAGCAAAGTTTAATAACAACAGTAGTAACAATTCTCATAATTGGTAGGACTTAAAATGCGCTTATATATTTAATTACTGCAATTTATGAAAAATTTAAATAACTATGAATACCTTTGGAATTTCGAAAGGTGCGATAGAATTAATGGCATTTGTAACAACTTAGTGGAATTCCTTCAAAGTGAAATGATGAATTACTTAGTTTTGCACAAAATATTAATTTTATTGTACAATTCCGGTACAAATATGCCTACTTGAAATCAAATGAATCTTTTGAGAAACCTAAGCAATTCATCATTTCATTGCGAAGAAATTCCACCTGGTTACTGTCAATACCATTATTTCTATAAGTGTGCATTTTACTGAAAGAAGGCATCTTTGTACATAAAATTGTCAATCAAATAAATCTTTTGTCAAAAACTAAGAATTTCATGATTTCATGAGAACGGTGTGATGTAAGAACGACGATCGCCGACATTATGATATTTTAGAAATAACCATAGTAAATATATCGGTCATTTTTTGGAGAAAATCTGGAGTGATGGGTAATGCTGCATTACGAATCGAGATATTTCTGCACCAGTTCCTTTATTAAAAGTCCACTATCATATGTTAAGCCACTTAAACGATGGCCGAAACCAAGGGCGTCGATGTTCTTCAACGTAACGCAATCGACGGGTGGTCGATGGGAGGACATCTAGTGGTAGGGAGCTGGACGAGAAGGGAGACTGAGGAGAAGTGAAAGGCGATGGCGCAGGAAGAGGAAGGTGTGACGGAAGAAGATGAGCAGGAATGCCTCAAAAAAAGTAGAGAAATAAATATGTATCTTGGGTCCTCGTTTTTTTCCACCCATCCCGGCGTGAGATATGGAGTGACTGGGATGGAGACCATAAAGAGTGGGGAGACAGACATGGAGGATAGCAGCTGGTCCTAAAAATTATATAGAGCGAGATGAAGAGGGGATGAGGCCGCCGAGGAATAAAGAGACCCGTGAAAAAATATAACAAGGGTGAACCTTTAGGGTAAAATTTAACTTTTTGGACGGACGAGTCGGACCATATTCCTCATAATGAACTCCCAAGCAGGATTTTCTTTATTTTCTCGCGCATCTGTTATGGAGAGGATTATGGAGCAGGGATATAGGTTTTGGAATGGAGTAATAACATAATGTGTACCTCTTTATGGGTGTGAAAAATAGGATGGCACACGTTTCCATAAATTCAACCTTATCCTTCGAATTTGAGAAAATGATTTTGAAAATATCTTCATGATGCGAATATACCAGCGATGCCTATGCCCATGTATTCATTTTATGACCTTCGGTTCATTTGAGCCATTAGAATAAATGCCGTATTTCCGATCATAGCACTGACAAATAATATGGTACGAAGTCACTCGCACGGGTGCATATACACCAAAGGATGGAATTGGCCATAAAAATCCTTTGACTTGACCGGGATTCGAACTCGGATCTCCAAATGGTCAGGTGTGTTAACCAGTTTCACAATCAATTCTTCCGGCTTTGGGCTTGGTGGTGTTACTGGTTATCCGGCCAGTTACACGGACAACATACCTGACCGGCATGTGCGAGGTCCGGGTTCAAATTCCGGTCAATGTTTTTTCATGGCAAATTTCAACCCATGGTGAAGACGCCTTATCTAGTTTAAAATGCATGCGCCAAGGGTTTGCTTCACCGTGCATAATATAGCACACGTGTGACCTGGTTATGCCATACCTCGGCAAGGACTATAAATTAAAAAGCCTAGAGTACCTGATACATTAATTAGTGATTTTTTGCTCTTTGTCAGCGGGAAGAATTACTTTATCCGAAAATATAGTCAAATGGCATTTGCTGATTCAGTATGTAACTCCTTTTTTTATTCTTACATGGCAAATAAATTTCGTTTTAGTAAGCAAGTTAATGAAACATCACAGAGGAGAAGGCAAAAAGGGATTGAGCTATGATTCAGTAGGGGGTTATTAAGAACTCTATACGTAGATTAGACCTCAGTAATGCAAAAACTGAGAAACAATCTATGCTTGGGAAGACCTTCAAATGGAAAAGGTATGCTAAAAGAACGTATAATGTTAATACTGAAATAACATGAAGTGGGTAGCACCAGCACTGGGGCTAACTGTAGAATTCAACATAGATGAAAACACAGTATTGATTGTAGTAGATATCGCCGGCACATACCATGCCTCAATAAAACGAAAATCAGAAAATAGCTCTTAATAGAAGGGAGTACGATAACTGCCGACTAGTCTACGGACTAAAATCCAAAGAAGAGGACTGAAAAAGTCAAGTAACACCATTTACAAAAATGACCACGCCGACATCAGCATAAAAAATGGAATGGGTGGAGCACTACGGCCTTAGAATAAAAAAAGATAAAAATAACACCAAATGACCGTAAAGTATTGGCACCTCACGCAGCACGTTGACCCTTTCCCTTGCCTAGAGTGTTTCGTGTGTTTGCCTGTGTTAGCCCCAGTGAATTTCTTTTTGATCCCCATAAAAACTCCTTTGACCTTACGATTTCTCCCCCTACATTGAGTGTTTCGTGTGAATACATTACCGTCAGTGCATCTCTACCCGATCCCAAACAGCTCCGGCATAGATCTAAAGGGATGTGTGCTGTCCGTGGAATGCGGAATAACTCCCGGTGAATGCTTGTATCTCCCCGTGAGAGGTGTCAAGACTTCACGGCCATTGGCCGTCATATTTTTACATTTTATCAGTATAACTGCTAACTTATTCGAAAAACATAAATGCCTAATCTTAAAACAAAAAATGACTGCCAATAAATTCTGCATTTTTGGGTTTAGGAAACTATTTGGATTATTCAACTTTGAATCATTTGGTGTCGGGTGTTATCTGTGTCATTCAACGCAAGTTGACTTGCTACAGGCGACAATTAAATAAATGTAATGTGAAAGCGGGCCGAGCCGTTAGCCTCCCCTAAATTAATGGCGCTATGCGATCCACAATTTAACGTTTCATTCGACGAATGTGCGTACCATCTAATTAAAGGGGTAGGAAAACATGGCGGCAGTCTCACAGAGTCTATTGTCAGTGGATACTCAATTCCTTATAACATCGCTTCTCTAAAGGAGTTTGGTAGTCTTCGCGTTTGAACACCAGAACACCAGATAATTAAGCTTTGTTGCCAACTTAAATATGCTGAGTCAACATTCCATATCAACGTTTCATCTCTATAGAGATTTCAATACTATGCCTAGACAGACCTCTCCCATGGCTTCCGTGCGCTGGTGCACAGGAGTTATTTAATACAACTTTGTTTCAATCATGAACAATGCCATAAAACTTGCAGCCAACTCCCACCCTCTCAGTTTTAGGCGGTTGGAGGCGGTGATTTTTATCAGTAAAATGTCTTGAGTGAAACATAATGGCGCTTTCACTGGTAATTTCCATATGTGTGGTAAATAAAAAAATGTTACCCATTCGTCGAAATTAAATTGCCCTTTTACAAGTATCCTTTCTGCTCATGAAGTTATTTCGTAATAATTCGATTGAATATGTATATATTTTCATTCCAACGCAAGATTATACATTTTTTAATATTATAATAGTTGCATACAAACATTAAGGTATAATGCCGAGTTAGAATGATTGTAAACAACATATTTTAATAAAAATAAAATCTCAATTTTGAATTGGGCAAAAATGCTATTATTTCCTCAAGCCATACAATAAATTTATTAAGGCAAAAACGTAGTAATGATAAGATTCCGGAATATTTGGCAATTCGTGCCATTAACTCACAGTCAATGTTTTTCCATATATATTGACATCCTCAGGCCTTTATAGCACAAAAAAATGAGACATACTGCCAGGTAATTATACAAATGATAGTACAAAAGTATAAGAATCGAAAATTTACCTACTATTGAGCTTAATATTGAACAATAACAAAGTACAGTAAAGAAATATGTAAACAAACAACAATAACATTGACATAAACCATTTATAAATAATGTAAAATAAATATGTAAAACAAAAATCTTATTTTTATCTATGCTATATTGGTCAGGAGTGTTATAATTGAGTAGAATATAAAGCTAATTCCTTTTTCACTCCCACGTGCACCGCAAGTCCACCTGATGTACAGTGGCGGAAAAAATTAACGCATAACTCATTGGCGTCTGAATGCGGCGTACACGGAAACTAATTGAAACCGCTTTTCCTTCGACAACTTGACAACAATGAGACATCATATGGAAACCGGGAATATTCAAACTCTCTATGATGGATATCGATTTTACGCGTCATGTAAATAGTCTTACTAATAAGGTTCGCGAGATCGTCTGGGAGTTATAATCGTGATGAGCTTGCTTCGACCCACACCCAGTCGAGGTTCCGAAGTCGTAGTTGATTATGTAGAGATGCTTACCATATTATTTTTAGAGCTTTGGACCGTTAAAAAAAATTTCTTGATTGAAACCTAAGAAATATTACGATGAAAGCATTATTCGTTGGGACATAAAATTTTTTATTCTCCAGATCAAATTCACTTACAATAAAACGTATTTCCGCGTGCAGGGAATGGCTGTGGATGAACATCGTTTTAATAGGCCTTAAACTACTTCCGAGAAATATGATGCATTACAATTAACATTTTGGCGTAATATCCTGAGAATTTCAAGTTAAAGTATAGGAAATCTGGTTGAATAGAATGGTTTCCATGTGGAGAAAATTTTTCCCTAAAAGTATTTCCAATACCTTAAAACCCTACGTAAGTTTCCGCCCTCGTTCATACAGGTTGTCTCAAACACTTAAATTTCTAAATTCCTCATAACGTAATATTATTTACTTTCTGAAAACTACTTTCAAAAATCCAGAACATTTTATTTGGTCCAGTTTTTACAGGAAACATTAGAATTCCCTTTTTTGTTTTGTAGTAAGAACCACTGGACGCGGATTTTGCTTGATCGATGAAGTAGCCTAGAGGGAGAGCGTTCGTCTGCGGCCAAGAATGCCTGGGGTTCAAATCCTGGCGTGGCCTCTTTTAGTGCCTTTATAATTAACCTACGCGGTGTGACTTTATTGCAGCCAAAACTTCGCAGGAATCCGCGGAAGGCCCAGGGAATGGACATTGACCTCATCCATGAGTGTGTGAGTTTTACACATATTCGGGCTTTGCAAAAGAATCAGAGCGGTCTCCTTGGTCGTCGATTGAGATGTTTACTTCCCATTCTCGGGTACTCGGCCCCACTTGATTTCTACGTCCTGTCTGTCGTATGATGCTCAAATCCATTCATTCGCCAATTCACCACTCAATGAAAAGCTATTAATGAAGGAGGGAATAGACCGGATCTCTGATTGTGTCAGTTACTCGATTTAGTGAACTTACCTGATGCTACATTCACCTTTAAATACTTTGAAATGATTTAGTAAAGAGGGCAATTATTTTTATTAGAAATTAGAGTTTGGTTCTATTTGCCAAACTTGTAAATACCGATTACTTTTCTGAATGAGAGACCAAACAAGGGTGGAATTTTCTTCAAAATATCTTTAAAACGGTATTTGAAGCTTTCCCAGTATTGTTTTCTAGGTTTGCTATGAACAATACATTAACCGTGTAGTTCAATAGTTCAACTTATAGGATGGAGGATAATACTTAAAGGATAAGGTAAATTAATGAATCACTTAAATACCTTTTGACATATTCACAGTGAAAAATGTTTGGCTAAAATTATGCATATGCATAAAATTAAATTTTATGAGGAGCATTTTTATACCCACGCGTAAGTAATACTCCGACAAAAATGCATCGCGCATCTTTCCCTGTGAAAGTGATAAAAACTAAAAATCATCTTTTTCATGTTGCGACTAAGCAGTGATTAGATATTTTCCCGATGGTTATTTGTATTCTACTCATAAATCCGCAGAGTAGTAATGGAGTGCAAATTAGGAATGTGCACCATCAAAGATTTTACGATTGCTACGTTCCTAAAGAATCTATTCCTCTTCAAATGTGTCGTAATATAATTGCTTCAATGGATGTTAAAGTTGTGAGTGCTCCCACATGAAGATATTTACAGACTTTTTACAGGATCATAAATTTCATCTTTTAGTTGAAATGTATTTTAACGGATGTTGAAAAGGGAAACTATAATGCTTTATTTAGAACGAGTGGAAAAGGTTAAAATGTATGCGTAATTCTCTCAATTTGAGTTATATGTGCACATGATCACAGCAATTGATCATCGAAAAATATGCTGGTATTTACATAAAGAATGTGGATGTTAATTAGCCTTATAATCAATCCATCCCCCTCCATTCTCGATTTCCTGACTAAGTCTCTGTGACATGGAGTTGTCCACATTTTGGTATCATCTTACTGGGTTCATTTTCCATTCTTCCTCCACGATTTTCCTCATTGCATCTTAATTTGGGGTTGTTTCGTTTGAGGGGGTTTCTCGCATTTTTCTCATAATGAACTCTGCGCTCCGAGCAGCCCGCTCCATCTATGTTACATGATTTGTTTTGAACAATCTCCTAGATTTTTGACATTTGTGAACTCGTAAGTATTCCTAGTTGCGGGCGAAAAATGAATATTGATATACATTTGATTAAACATAGTTCTTATTATAGCGGACATGAATTTAGTTTGATAGAAGTAAGAAATAGGTTTTTTTACTTTTAAACACCAAATAATAGATCATTGGGTGAAAGTTGAAGGCGCAACACCTCTTCGGGTAATTTTTCGACAGATATTTTTGCTTTTTACAAACCTACTATCCGATTCCTCCGCCTGGGAGAAAAATGAGGCATACTTAAAGGCTAATAAGATCTTTCTTTCCTCCAAGAATTTTGGGAGAGGCCGCTAAAACTTTGAACAATATCTCGGCTTGCGCTGTCCGCTCTGCTTGTTCGTCTATCGTCGCTCGTCTCAATGAAGTAGTCATCAGTAAACCTTGGCCAAGTTCCGGGTGGTGATGGTCGGGGTGGTTTGTTGTTGTGAATAACGCACAGGTTTCAAATACTTGCTGCACCAGAAAGAAAAGGCTCGTCGCGCTTCGAAAACATCGGAAGCCCCCGTCGAATACTTTTAAGGGCGTAAGAGAAGTCAAATACCACTTCTTTCCTGTGAGTTAAACGCCTGGCGTCCGAAACATTATCTATGGCAGAAAAGGTATCGCCCGTAACATAAGGGGAAAGTAAGCTCTTATTAAAGGCATACTATTTCCCAAATCAATATAATGCGCCCTTCATACATTCCGATTTTGAATGGATTAGTATTGGTGGAGCTTTGTATCGACACAGGGAAACCTCTAGGGATCCTCAAGAGTCCTCCAAGATTGCTCGTTGCTCTAACTCAGATTTAAGGTAGCTGGCCTCCAAACCCATGCATGTTGGGAACTAATGGCGTTTGATTGGAATGGTCTGGGCTGATGAGGTACTGCTCCTAGAAGTTCCCAAAAATGCCGCATTCTGGCGCGCGAAAAATTTTGCTTTAATTTCTTCCGCCACTGTACATAGGTTAAATGTGGTTCACGTATTCATGGTACTATATTACTTTATCTGCCTATTTGAGAAGTTATAATAATGCACCCAAGGATATGATTAACACCACAACCGCCTTTAATGCAGTTATGTCAGCAGCTTTACCTACAAAGCCCTGTCCTCTCACTTCTGCTCCCTCGTCAACCCTTTCCACGTCACCCAGACGTCAAGCATAATACAAGTGACTTCCACCACGTTATTCTAATATTGCAAATAATAGCTTTCGATGGAAAAATCGCCATTTTTGCCGAGGTAAGATCTCTGGCGTGTGGAAAAGGAAGAAAGCACTTGTATCTCACTTTCAATGTATGAAATGCTCGCCTAGCTCTTAACGAACATGTTTTTGGTAACATATCGGCCAAAGGGGTAGAAAATTTCAAATCTGGGTTAAGATACTCGATCTATATGTGGCTACTCTTTATCTAGTATCTTTGTTTGAGAGGGAGGTACAGCAGAGAGTTAAAGCCTAATATTATTTGTCCTATGGGCTACGGAAGAAGAATTGGCTTTCTAAAACACTGGAAATTAAGAAAATTTTAGAAAATTCATAAATGCAAACCTGGTGAACAACTGAACCTTTGTAAACCACTTTTAACATATCAAAATCGCCTTGATTAAAACGGTTCTTGAGCCGATATCCTTATATTTTTCATCCTTTTAATCCACCCCAAACCCATTAATAAACCCTTACCTCCACTTCTTTCAGTTATCTGCAACCATCTCCTTACATTATTGTCCCCGTTTTTTGCTTTCCTCCTCCTCCTCAACTTTCCTTGAAAACTAAATTTCCGAGGTAATGCTAGTAATTATTTGCCTAAATTAAGAAGAATTAAGAATGAAAAATTGTGGTAATTAGTAGATATGTGTTCATTACGGCCCGATTTTGAAATAAATGAAATAAAACACTGTTCAACTTTGTGAAGTTCCATTTTGATTAGTAAAAATAACTTTTACACTCCACTCGTCAGTTCACAGGTCAAAAATGTGTAACGTAATCCGGATTTTGATGCTTGGCATCATATTCAGGTGCTCACTGACAAATAAAGTAGGTATTACTAAGGATTACATGGTAATGGAAGGTGAATGGAGGGGAAACAGGATGGGAGAGCTTCACGAAGAAATCATAGAAGGGGATGTTTGGCTGAGAGAGGAGAGGACTATATTGTGGAGGGAAGAAAGCTCAAAATTTTGAAAATTGGGGCAGAGGTAGGAGACAAATTTTTATTATTAATATATGCTCATCTTCAGTATTTTACATGCTGATTTTAAGCATACAAGCTGACTCTCAGTAAAAGCAACGTGGCTATTAATTAAAATATGTGGAGAGAATCCCGGAGGTGGGAGAAGTGTTCCTGAGGTGTCTCGACAATTGATTAAAAGCCCTTGCTCTTTTGAATGGAATGCCAAGACTGTGCATCCCAAAGCGCTTTCCATTTTCAGGAAGTAAATTTTCGACGCCGGATTACTCGACGCCCGTAAACTGCCCAGTTACTGGTCTCCAGTGTTGCAGATGACATCGAATGCCTCCCGCGACCACTTATGACTCCACCAAAAGACAGGATTTAACTCGCATCGTCGACGCCTAGCTTCTTTGTATGTCAAATATAAAATTCCACCGCCCAAGTCCTGCTGTAGTTTGGAAGGGGAGTTAGTCAAAGGGGTGTATTTCCCCTTTTAAAGTTCAAGTCTGTATGAGACAAGGTTGATAAATTCTTAATAATTTGTTAAATATGTAGCTATAAGGGCCATAAATTCATTTTAAACCTTTTAAAAATTTTAACTGGTTTCAAAATGTCTTATTACCGTTTAATTAAGATAACATAGACCATTCGTTACCTGGACGCTAACTTGATTTTCGGATTTTATGAGCATATTGTATCTCACATTCGATTAGTTGATGTGATCGTTATTGAATACGTTAAATCTTGCCTTCCATTTTAATAGCTCACAATATTTAACAAGTTATTATCAAACAGGGCGTAATGTTTATTTAGTTTATTCGTTTAAAACTATAATATTAACAAAATATATGTCTTAGTTAACATATTACAGCTATTCGTCGTAGGTATTGATGGGATACTTCAGATAAGCTGGAACACATTCCGGCTAGCGTTTCACCAGTGATGCTAATTTTTTTCCCCGCCAAACTCACTCGTAAGGGGGTTTTCCCTCTTTCGAGTGCTGCTGGCAGGGTCACTGGGTTGTTAAGACCCTGGCCCCATTTTTTTGTCCGTCGCTTTTCCTGGATGGCCTTAAGAGGTCGTGAAGGGCCGAACCCCGTCTACGTCACCAAAAAGGTCGCCCCCAAAGGCCTCGCCTGCGGGCCACATGGTGAAGGTCTTCAAAAAAAGCGGAATCACTTATCTATGCCGCTGTTCCAACAACTTCGCCTCGAGTTTGCCAGCCAAAGTGACCATATAAATAACTACATGTCACTCACGGCGGTGGAAGCAAATTTGATTAGTATGACAAGTACAACGTATCAGAAAAATAAAAACTGCTAAGAATTTTGCTCAAAATGACCGACAATCACTATTTTACGTAATCCACCACCAAAGTAAAAAACAGAGCGGAAACAATCGGATGTATTCTTAACTGTCTTTTCCTACACATATAAATAAATAAAACTGAATATTCGATTTCTCGACCTATCTTGCTTGGTCTAGCTAAGAGTCATCAGACTTCATGATGGATATTTTGTATCGATTATAGACCAAATATGAACATTTACCTCAAAAGATCATAAATAAAAATATGGGAAAGTACAGAGTAAGATATACCAGGAGGTAAGATAATAGCCTTAGTTAGGGAAGGGCGGAAGGCTGCATTTAATCAATCTTATGATTGAATCACCAATGAATGACCTCGATTAAAACAAACGCGACATAATGAACGATGGAGATTCTAATATCCCAGATATTAATACGGTAATCTATAGTAGTGAAAGAAATTCGAGGAAGCTTGATATAAGCGAAGCTCCATATACTTCTTAACAACTCTCCAACTCAACCAGTTAACAAACATAAGAGATAAAATAAAGTATTAAACCAATTAGCTGCCAGTTACCCTGAAATTATTGTACCCGTCAATGTTCTCGGAAGTATTTGTGACCATTAAGTAATTTTTAGTACCATAAAATAGCAGTAGAGTCCACCGTAAAAACAAAATATGAAGTAATGATATTTGTGAAATTCGATTTCATAAAATTTGGATAGGCACTAGAAGCTTAATGCACAGAACTTGTAGCAACAACATAAGACGATAGCACTATGTGTTGTATTGTGTAAGTATTGAGGTGATGTATTTTTGTAAATTCTACGTAAAGGAATCCATGAAAATATTTCACGCAAATTTAAAGGTGCGAGCGAAGAACCTCTTTGGTATCACTACGAAGAAATTTGGGAGATCAGGAGAGAAAGGCCTACACAAATTATAAAAACATTCAATTAATTCAGGTAAAAAAACAACAGAACTTGCAGTGAGAGACATTTACGTTTCTTAACGCTCATAAATGAAGAAAATAGAGCGTACTTCTATAACTAACTTCAAGAACCAATTCTGGGTAAATTACTAAATGAATACGCTATTCATTTTGGTCTTCCGCGAGAGAGCTCCAGGGCACATCGTTGAGAGAAGACTTTTTTGTTGGACAAAAACAGCAAAGTAGTCACCAACAGTATCAACCAAACCAACTGATTCCATTGCTAATTTGAGATTGTATATACTAAGGAGGACACAGCATATGATTCAGACATTTCTAACAATGATGAGATGATGGCCGACATATTATTCTACATGATGGATTAATTAACCAATTGCGAACGAAGATATACAGATTGGAAATTGTAGGGTAGTAAATGAAAAAATAGTGAATTGGTTTTGGAACTCCCTCAGCGATCGCAAGCAAAAAGTAGTTATTGATGGCAATTGGTCTTATATGGCTAGAATTGCACCCCCTAGCTCCAAAATTAAGAGTGATCGGCCCTGTTGTATTCACTTTTTACGTGGATGATCGATGTTCTCAAGTTAGCACTACAATAAGATTATTTGCAGGCATTATGGTCATCCATCGCGAAATGAGCGAAGAAGTGGAATGAGAAGTTCTATCATCGGGCCTAAACAACGTTCTTTCGTGATTCCAGGAGTAGGGACAAGACGAAATCTTAGTAAATGCACCACAGCAATCCTTCTTGCAGGAGTCATCACATCAACGCCATATTTACACTGCGGGTGGATTAAACATAAATCTCTTGGAAGAAGTCATACAACTTGAACTCCATGAACTCCGCGGAGATCACACATAAAAAATATGTGCGGTACAGCAATAAAGAAAATAGGATTTATCAAGCGAATAATAGGAAGTTCTTCGGATGAATAAATAAAAGAAAGGTGCTTCTTACTCCGGTTAAGCCACACCTCAAATATGCCTCGCGCATGTGGGACCCTGGGTATATATATTTTACCAGAAGAATAACAAATATACGAATGAAACCTACGCGCTTCGTAAAAAATTCTACGAGCTATCATGCAGTTTTATACAGCTTCTAGAGAGATTAGGTAGGAAGCCGCTACACACTCGGAACTTACGCTAGGCTTAGGTTTCTTAAGAAAGTCAGAACAGGTAAGTATCAAAGCGACATATAAAATACCATTTTGGCGCCACAGTACAATTAGCATTAGCATTATTATGGGATATATTTGGTAATAATTCAATTGCATGCGTATGTACACATTTTCTTATGAGCGCAAAATAGTATACCCCTTATTTCAATAATACTGGTTGCCAACAATTACTAGTGTTTGACGCCAAATTTATGTTCTAGTATTGGTCCACTAAATAGTTTTATTCTTTACGGCCCGGGTTTCGTGTGACGAAACCCGGGTCGTAGAGAATAAAACTATTTAGTGAACCAATACTAGAATATTTTTATCTCCGATATGGAGAAAATCCACAAAGTGAAGCTGCATTTATGATTGGGAAAAAAACTTATTAGAACACGATTCCGTTAAATTTCAAATATCGTGCCAAAACTCTAGTCATAACACGTTAGACCTACACTTTCTCCCAACGCAAGTAATCGCAAAGCTGACTTTTATCAAAGAAAAAAATACTAAAATGAAATATCAAATAATTTAATGGCTGACTATCTTCATCGGTTGTTCAATTCTAAGATTGAGTGCCAGCAGCCCTCGACCATTCCCAATCAACTGCTAGTTTACTACCTCTTGATATCTTTTTCTATGTATACTATCCTCTTTATTTGGTCCATGAACTTATTTCTCGGTCTTTTTCTGGGGACTTCGCCCTCTATTTTTCCTTCAATTTTGTTCTTCACTAATCCATTCGGTCTCAGGGTGTGTCCAATCCATCACGTTCTTCTTTACTGTATGGTGTTCCATATGGTCCTTGCCTCTGCTACTCGTCTGTACACATCATTATTTCCTATTTTGTCCGTCCATTTTATCTTCAGCAATCTCCTGCAGCACCAGATTCGGAAGGCTTCTAGTTTCTTCTGGTTAGACTTTTCACTTCACTTTTTATTCCTCAATATACCAAACTTTGGTTCCCCTAAAAATTACTCCAATTAATTTAAATAAAGGGTGGCTGCTCCCAATTTTAAAACACTACAATGAACATGAGAAGGTTTCTCAACCACCTGAAAAGAATCGGCTGTCACTGCTAAATAACTCACATTTCTCAATGATGTCGACCCATTCATTGGTGATCAGTATCACAAATTGAGGGAAACCAGAAATTGATTTAAGGAACTGAAGAACAATTCCGAATATTTGATGAAAGTCTATCCTACTCAGCAAAACTCAGATATGACGCAAACACGAAAGTCCTGCCAAAAGCTAAATAAAATCCATGGTCTTAACACTAGAGAAAGAGTTCATAGGTATTTTATTAGGCACCGAATTATCAATTTTATTACATTCATTTATCCGAATACTAAACATTTCGGACAGCATTAACCATTTCGCGCAATATTTCTACTAAATATTACGAGGATTTTCAATGAAAATGTAAGAATGCCCGTCATATTAGGTGTGGATAAATCAACACCAAAAAATTAATGCCAGCAATCGTCAACGCGGTGTAAATGGGAGTGACCGCCGTCGAAACAACGAACCAGGGTATGCTCTTATACCTCGAGATCTAGCAGAGCGTGAATCCGGGATCTTTCCTTGCCAACTCAGTTCCACCCTTTGTCTCATTATCTATCCTCTCCTTGCAGCCTCCCGAAGCTATTAGCAGTGCTTTTCCGAAACAAATCCTCATTCTAAGAATTGAAAGTTAATTTTCCCTTTTTTGTTTAGATACTGCAAATTTTGAAACGAATTTCTACCGTCAATACAATTGAAAATCTATCACGGAATTTTAAACACATACAAAGGCATTAACGTGAGCTTGATAAAGCCCTTTCAGTAGTAATACGTTTCTCTATGGTTAGTCTAAAATGTTTCAACACTTCATGTTTTATGATCCCTAAACTATTGAATAATCACCTTAAACTTATTTACTACTGTTTTTTACAATGAACGTTATCATGAACATACGTAATCATTTCTTTCTACTAGTAATACCACTACTGAAAATTTTTGCTTGCTCATACAGATATGTAACCCGCAAAACGGTGCTCACTCATTATATTTTTTAAGCTCACATCCCACTCATTAATGACTTTGTTCTCCTAATCACCCTAAATAGATTTCATGATTTTTTACAAAAGTTGAAAAATGCTGCAGAGGATTTTGGCCAACGTTTTTCGATTTCAGCCCACTGTGCGTCGTTCCTAATGGATTTCTTAATGAATTGTCATGTAAAAAGTTAATAATATATTTAATTTCTATATCTTTATCTATCACTCTTAAAGGCAGTCACAGAGGAACACCAAGTATATTTAGTTTTTACTTAATTTTAATTTTCTTCATGCAACACCAAAATACTGATGCCAAAAATAGTCTACCACAAGTGCAAAATGGAATTTTAAAGGAGTCCACCCATTTTGGCCGAGGTTATTGGTGCAGAATATTGGAGTCGTTGATACCACGTAAAGCAGAGAATATCAGACAATTGGGGTGCTGACATACTTTTTTCCTCATTTCTGAAACAACTGCACTTTTAAAATATTCAAACCTTTATCCGCCGAAGCTAAAAGACACAAGGCATAGGCGTTACATTCGTGACTCTCAAGGTATTTCATAAATTTTTCGAGTTAAGTAATTCAGTCTACACAGCATTGTAAAGGCACCTCATATTTTAGTTCAGAAGAGAGCGTCATTAGAACAGAATGAATTTTCAAGCAGTAAAGACAGGGAATTGTTGCTATCCTTCTGACTCGTCTCTTGGAAAAGGGGAACGCGAAGAACATTGATACGGGTGGCTGGGAGGCCTTTACTGGCTTTCGACAATGGAAGAAGGTGGAGAGATACATCCAAATTTCCGAGGAATCTGTTTTATTTCACTTTTGATCATAAATATAGCTCCGCATCCACTCTCACAGAGGTAGCTCCTAGAAATATTTTCTCCAGATAACCTGGGTATTTCCCATCCGGGAAGGGGGGGCAGCACTTTAACACCTGCGCCGGATTTCTTTTGAGACTTGATTACTTACAAATTGTGAGTATTGATTCCAAAATACTAAACAAAGAGTTATATTTATGAGTAAAGTTTAATATAGTTTATCACGAGATCAATAAACAATATATTTTATGCATAAGATTGGATGAGCAAGTTTTCTCCTCAAATTCTTTTATCCGTTGTGTATTTGTACGTGAGCTGCGGCTCTCCACGAAATTTTTCTTCTTATTTCACGGCTTTTATCAATCTCCCACTTTAGCAAATTAAAATTTTCCCTACTCAGAAAACAAATATATCAGAGGAAAATAATCTTAAATCGCGGAGTTCCTGGTGCAAGAATAAAATAATAGCCAAAGAAAATTATGATATACATGTTGATAAAACAAGCTAGCAATTTTTCACTCAAGTTAAAGCTCTTAATCAAGGAAAAGGTAAAAATAATAAGAAAACTCAATGAATTTACTATACTGTTAAGTATACATAAAGGTTATAGATGGAAATGAGTATAATCAGATTATTCTTTATGGGAAAATACATTTCCCTTAATATCCTCAATACTGTCCTAACGAAGTGAGTACGATAGCTTAATTGTCAAATGCTAACTATTTAGGGAAGGAACCTTTATGATAAAAAGATTCAAGATAGTACATGTAAATTTGAAAAAAATCAGTTAACACTGTCTGTCTGGATGAAAAATCTGTCAGGATATAAAAGGTTTCATAAGAGCTTGAGTTTACAACATGAAAATAATTAAGACAAAGAGTAAAATCCTGTAATACGAAAGATAAAAGCTGAATTCAGAAGTTACACTGAGAGGAGAGAAAATCGGGCAAGTGGATTCCTTCACATTTGTCGCAAGTACCTTAACGTGGGAAGAAAGAAGTACAGCGAACATCTAGCGACCATCACGGACCATATGGAACACCATACAGAAAAGAAGAAGCAGGTGGACTTGACACATCCCGAGACACAATGGGTTTGTGATGAATACAATTGAAGGTAAAAAAGAGGGAAAAGTCCCTGGAGTAAGACCCAGGCATAAGTTCATTGACCATATAAAGAGGAAAACATTGCGAGAGATTACAGGAGGTAAGGGAACTAGCATTAGATAGGGAAGAGTAGAGGGCTGTAGTCAACCACTCTAAGGATTGAACGACCAATGAATGAATGAAGAGCTCGAGCGGTCGTATCATTCCAAGGATTTTCTATGGATATTTCCTTGCCCCATAAGTTGTAATTCATAACCCACTTTGCAAATTCAGTACACTTAGAGATCGATACTTACCTTATGAGAGATAACCTAAAAAAGGGTATCCAAATTTGTAAACAACCTTTCTCGTCGTATTGCATATCAATGTTCAATTAAATACGATTACTTAAATTTTAATCTACCTCCCCAAAAATATGTGATTACTTACTTGAGTCCAACTACCCACAAAAATTCGATTACTCAAACTATTTCAACAACCCAAAAGAATCCATGGAGCTATGCCATCAGTTTTCAGACTACCTACTTACTAAGTGAGTACTCAAATGGATCCGGATATCGTATCAACTAAAAGCACCCTGAATGCAGTTACGAGAACCCAAGTAACTGATTGTAGTAACGGGCAGATTTAGAAATCAGCACACATCATTTCGGATTTGGAGTAAAAAAGAATATAGACAGTCTGCTCATGATTTACGTGGATGAATTTCCTTCGCGCAATGTGTAATAGAGTAGAAATATTAAAGAAATACAAATAGTTGGCATGTTTAATTCATATATGGCACTTGCTCAATCAAGAAAGAAATGAGGATGTCAAGGAAAGTGCATTTCCCTATAGAGAATATCTTGTATGCGCCCATTTCCCTGTGTCTTTCCCATTACTCTGAGAATGGGATGAAATTAAGGAGCAGATTGACGGTCGTAAATCGATTTTTCGATAAATCGCCGCGGAGGTGGCTAGGAAATGAAATACAACAATGCCATAAGAAATGACACGATAATGATGTCAGAATTGCATTGAAAAATATTTAAACCTTAACACGTGAAAACGTGCAGGACACATACGATTCTTAAAGGCTTTTGGTTTAAACGAAGGAAAAGATAATCATATGACGCTCCAAGCTGAATTAAGATTTCGTTTTTTCGAAAAATGGTCAACAATAAATCCTTAAAGCTATCGGAAAAGACAATACAGCACACCAATTTTTCTTATAAATTTTGCTAGAGAAAAATCTGTGGCAGTTTGGCGACCAATTGCTCTTCCCACTTTCGTAAAGACACTTTTTAGAAAACCATTATCATTATGTATACATATTGACACTGGTTTGCCGAAATAGAGAAAGGTAATGTTTCCCATCTTTAAAACTGGTCAAGATAAAGGGCAAATTCACGTGTCCAAACGCGGTAACTCAATGATCTAGTACCTAGTTGGTATGGTAGCCGGTATTAGATATTGAGGACGGAAAACATAATGAGTAGCACTACCCTTGATGGTATCAGACCCTTAATAAACTTTAAAAGACGGAAAGTCACAGATAGAACATCTTTTCTTTAGGCCGGTTTACACGGTACACTTTGTTGTACAAACGACTGTATCAACTCTTTAATGAGGAAAACTGAACCGCGTAACGCGGCATATTGTATGATTGTCTGAATAACTGAATGGAACCTGCTCTAATTACATTCGTTTTCATTTACAATCTAAGGTACATTCGTTTGTAAAATAAAATATTCCATGAACAGCGGCCTTCAGTAATTCTAATGTTGCTTCTCTAATAGAATTGGCTCTTCACCGTGTCCTAGGACATTCTCATTCGATACTTCACTCTCACATCAAATTACTGTCAATCATTAATCTGCAAAGAGGCTCTCTCATTTGAATAATCAACTCGAGAATTCATTAAATCATACGTCAAATATTATATTTGATGAATTGGTGGTTTATGCCGTAACTAGATTCAATTGTGCCATGTTAGAATTAAAACCTATTGTTTTGTGACACCTTACCATCTTATTTAAATGCAACCTGGGTATCGACGCTCATTGTCATCTTTAGGAGACTATAGATGATTTTTGAAGTCAAAACCGTGTGGAATGTGGAATCACAAAATCCGAGTTTTTTATTTTATTATGTGATTGGCGGCCCCAAAAGTGAGAGATCCCCGTCCAAAAAGAACCTGGTGTAGCATATACTTTTTAATAGAGTCAAAATTGAATGCCTAAGTTTTGTTTTGCTGATGAGTACGAGCATAGCATATGTTTTAAGCTCAATTAGAGTTTCTATACACATTTTATTCGACCGTAAATCAAAATTTATTGGTAATTATTCAAAACTTATGGTATCTAAGTGGTGGTGGTATCTAAGAAATAAAGGTGTATTTAGTAAAAATATACTTAATTTCAGAGGTAAAATATTGTTACTGAACCATATAAAAGGTTACGATCAGCACATAATTTGTTACAAAATTTCCAAGAGATACCCAACGTACCCTAGAGACCCCTGGTCTGAAGCAGCGAAGCTGTAAATAAGTTAGTTTTCACCAGCTCTTATCGCCTAAATTATAAGAATAATAACGTATGCGGAACAACCAGCATTTTATACAGACACACTAGAGCACCTGGCCAAGAAGGATGACGATGAAGTACGAGCGAGAAGGATTTGGGTCGCTGAAAAAAAAAGAGTTGGCTTGCAGGAGTTACGTAATAAAAGTTGAACGCAGCATATTCCTCTAGCGGACAAGATAGGACTCTAGGAACTATACAGTCAGGTTTTCTAAGAATTATGAGAGGTTCTGCAAAAGTTCAGGGGTGTTCCTTCGAGTTTCACGAGAGAGGTAACATTTGCAGAATGCTGAATCATCAAGTATGATGAAAATGCATCACGTTTCCTCATTAGCGAAATGCTTACAGGTGAATCCAATTTAACGTTAAGGAAATAAATCAAGCAGCGGCTTAAAAACTGAAGACTTCATCTTAGCGAAAAATGAGTTTAAAACCGAACGATTTTGCTGGGATAATCTTCTAATTATCTCAATATTTCAAAATCATATTCTTATAAATCCTCTTTCGCTAAAACTGAATCATAATTTAGAATCAAAATTCTCTTAGCAACGAATTCAATTGATTTGAAGTGCATACAAAATGGGATATAAAGATGAAAGATCATGAAATTTAGTTTATATTCTCTAACTTTCGGGTAATCTTATTTAGTGAATAGTCTTGCGGAAATAGAAGGCTAACTTGATATTCTCTTCAATTATGAAGCCAGATAATTGTTCAAGTGAGCGTTTTCCAGCTCTATTTGCTAAAAATTTTAATAAATTTTCCCTCGACGTCACTACTTATATACAATTTTAAAGAATATTTACTTTTTCCAGCGAGTCAAACGAACCTCATACATTTTATAGGAATCGTCACACCCAAATGGGTCCATATCAGAACAACGTTGGGATACAAGAAGTCAGAATTTTAAATCCTTGATCAAACTTCTGTCATTAATTGAGCAACTTTATTCATACACGAAATTTATAAGTCTCGCAGTGAAGACTTCTCAGGCTCACTTCCGCGTATATCCATCGTCTTAGAAGACAGATTCAATAGCATTGCAGCTATCTTCTTCAGATCAGAAATCGCGCCAAAAATGCGAATAAAACTCAGCAATGCTGTGAATAAGCGGACGCCTCGGAGAAAACCGAGATTGTGAATTCGCTTTCTCCGGGAACGAAAAGCGTTTTTGTTGACTTTTGATCTGAAGATGATAGCTGCAATTCTATCGAAACTGTCTTCTACGACTATTGAAGTACGGGGAAGAAAGATGGAAAAGCCTTCACTGTCATCTAAAGCCTCTTATTTTTAAGAAATTAGTAAGTCTGTCTATTGGTCACTTTAGATTAAAAGACTATAGACTTGTGAATTTATATGGTTGACAATATCAGGCATAAATATGGATCAAAACCCGCATGGGCTAGTAAAGCAATACAAACTGCGAAGAACAATAAATGAGGTGATTTTTAGCGCTATCGATGAGGTAACGTGTAGCCCAAAATTAAATCACTGATCTCTATGCTGTCGTTTCATTTATTCATAAAATTACTTGAATTTGGAATATTCGGTTAAAATATCCGTATTTAAATGACTGTAAAACGAACAACTGGCCAAAAACATAGTAGAAGTGGATCAAAAAATATTTTAAATAGGATCCTTTTATTAGTGTCTTGTTCATTTTTAGCCCCAAAAGAGAATCACTGTATTTTCTTGCGGTGTTTATCTATTTTTCTGTTTTCAATTTTTCGTAGTAATGCAAATGAGGTTAATTTTTCAACTGATTATTCACGCCGGTCCGTAATGTATTTCAAATGATTTGTTGAATCAAAATCCACATGTAATCAACATGACAGTACTTCTTCCATGTTTTAATTCTTGAATTTATCTACCAATGGAATAAAAATTAGCATATGAACATGATAGCCTATCAGCCAAATTAAATAATTAATAATTTTAACAACGAATTTTGACTTTTGTTTCACAAGCAAAAATAATTTCTGACGACAGCCAATTTAATTATTCGTGAATTACATGCCCTTGAACTATATCGTGGATTTCACTCCTCGTGATATGAACGTAAGCATTAACACCACTAGAATCAATCAAAATGGTGAGGCAAGAAGATTAAAATAAAACACCAGTGGATTAACGATAACATGAATTCATGAAAAAAGGCCCGAGTTTTCAATTACGAAAAGCAAACAGTGCGGTGACGACATCTACAAAAACGCTCTGATTGAATATTCATATGTTCCTCAGTTGCTTACGAAGACTGAAGACTTTGCCCTACACGTAGGTACGTGAAAAAATCTCATTTTTGGAAAAATGCACCACAAACCAAAGAAGAGCATTAATCGAAATCATGGCATAAGGATGTTCTTCCGTGAGTGAATTGAGTAGAAATATGAACTAAATATGAATGTTTCTCTAATGATCTGATTTAATTGCTACATGTTCTAATAATTAATGACACATGAACCGTTGGCATGTCCTGTCTATAAAAAAATAAGGTAAAATCGGGCTAAATATTAATGGAGTATTTTTAATTCATCATTTTATAATAATTATCCGTCTTCAACGTTATTTCTACAGCTATATTATCACTATATTTACGGGAGTAATTTGCTAACGACAAGGAAAAAATACGGATATGGACCTAAATGCGAGTTCAAGATTAATTATAGTTATATATAATATAATATATATATACATAATATATATACAATTATAGTTAATATGCGAGTACAAGGTTAATTCCTGGAATATTATTCTTCTTTTTAACAG
This sequence comes from Ceriagrion tenellum, assembly GCA_963169105.1. Classification (NCBI taxonomy): domain Eukaryota; kingdom Metazoa; phylum Arthropoda; class Insecta; order Odonata; family Coenagrionidae; genus Ceriagrion; species Ceriagrion tenellum. The sequence continues at coordinate 96,895,096 of OY720643.1, forward strand.
TTTACTTTCCGAGAAAATGACACTTGCAATGCAAATGAGATATCATATTCCTCCATTTTGATCCCTGTTTCTATCGCCTGGCCACGTCATTCTAACAGAGATTAGAAAATAAGGATAAAATTAGGAAAATAGACTGCGGACACAATGGTCAACGGTGACATTTATTGCAGCGAAATAAATGTACCTGAATAGCTACCAATGCTGGCTTTAACCAGGTTTCCCGATAGTTAATACTACCAGTTAGTGGATTTACTCCATAATACGTGCAACCTAGTGGACTACCTAGTTTCCCCAGCAGGCCCTGTATGAGTCTGGAATAACTTTAGTATCTTTGTTCTTTGGCTCTCAGGTTTCCGCGGAGCTGGAATGATTATCTCTGTATTATTTCGGGATTTCTTCCGCATAGGTTCGGGCATACGCATAGTACAATGCATGCAGATACAATTCCATCTTCTAACAAGTATTTACAGATTTTTAAAATGGCCAATATTCGTAGCTTAATAAATTACACTAGGGCACATATTAGTGCATTTTGGTGATCATTCCCTTTCTGCCACACCCCAATAGATTTAGATGTAGATCAGATTCACTGAAATTTAAGACTTTTCTACCATGCTTACTGCATAACTCTTGCATATTTTTTGTATTTACTTCAGAAAATAAGGTTGGGATGGAAGTGATACCAACATTTTTAACTCCCTAATAACAGAAATAAGTACGTTGAAACGGTAATCAAAAGGCGTCCTTTTATTAACAAGCCATCTTACGTTATCATTACGCTATCGAACCTTCAATTCAAGTGCTCTGACCATATATATGGACTCTGTAGAGGACAGACTACAAGATTAGGCTCAAAAATACCAGTCTGGTACAAATTTTAGATGTGAAAAAATGTAAATTGCTTCGTAATTTCTCTTCCATTCTAATCTATTTTGAATAATAAAACGAAGTACCCCTCCTCACTACTACTTAGGATGACGAAGAGATGATTAGCGAAATAAAAGCCTGGCTCCGAGGAAAGAGCGAGGACTGGAACTGACAGGGCATATACACCCTACTGAATTAAAACAGAAAAATTGCACTAATCCACGAGGTATTTTAATGCGTACAACGCGTTTCAGTTCACAGAGCCATCATACGGTACAAGACCAAGACCAGTCTTGTATCTGATGATGGCTTTGTGAGCTGAAACGCGTCGTACGCATTAAAATACCTTGTGAAATAATGCAATTATTGTTTCTGTATTAATATGACGAACTTGCCTGAATCTGTTGAAATTACTCTCATGAATAGCTGGAGGAAGGTGATAAAACTTGAAGGAGATTATATGGAAAAATAATTAAATTAAAGTAGATATAACGTCATTTTTTGCAAATGTGTACATTTCATTTTTGTTAAAACAATATTTTTGAGAAAAAATGCGGGTCATTACTTTTTAAGCAACCCTCGTATGTAATGGCAAAAAGATATTACTACAAGAAGTCTCTCTAACATAGGTAGGTAACATATCTATAAGGTAGCGCAAGTTTGTAAAATGTTACCTCCCGGCAAGTTTTAGCGGTTTTTGCTCTTGCATCAATAGTCAAATCAGCGTTAATAGGGTTTAATGTAATATATGTTGGTAATAACTCACCCCCTCCCACATTCCATTGAGTTGGCTCATAGTATATTATGTAGATGCACCTGATAACTCTGTACTTATACATAATTTATCGATATGACATGAACTTATGACAAAGGTGATAAAAATGCGGATAATAGCACATTCATGTGACCTTTTCAAGAGACGGTTCTCACTGCCGGTGGCGATGGGGAACTCTTTCGGAAATCGATGGGTCAGGGAGGAAGACACCCATATGATCTTCAAGGAGGAATACTGAAGATGAAAGCGGAGACACGAGGGATATGAATAAATTTAATAGTTGCAAAATAAGAATAATTTTTTCAGAGATAGAAGGGGAATGAGAAGCGGTGCAGAGTGTGATGGGAAACTATGAGGGAAAGTTGGAAAGGGGAATATGTGGTCATAAACTACTGGGACATTTTATTCGACTTAATGACTTCTTGAAAACAATATGAATAGAAATGCTTAGGATGATCTATTGTGGGAAACTGATACAGGTAAGTGATTGTACCACACGAATTAAGAAGGGTTGCCGCTCTGGACGCCAGGCAGTGTTAATTTATTATTTTTGGATAATTTTTTGTCTCACAAGCTTCCTACATCCATTTATCTTCCTATTTTAAGTATATCTTCGTGTGATCCACATGATTTTCTGAGGTTTCAAAGTAGCAAAATAATATTGTTCATTTCCACTGTTAAGATTGAATTGGACGCCAGACTATTTCATAAGTTTTAAATTCGGAACAGGGACATTCCACGAAAATACAAACAATGAGTAGCCCTTGGCCTCTCCGATTACAATAAGATATGTTGAAAGTATTCCGCTTTACCACAATGTTTACATGTCCAACTGTTTATTCAAAACATGCATCCGTTGCCCGTTTGCGGGAGCATGAAATTATGAGCTTTATGAACATTTCTGGACATAAATTTCTTACGCCAAGGCTCATACGCTCATTGAAAACAGAATGCAACAGAACATAAGATGTCATATTTTCAAGGTTTTGCAATTTTGCACATATATTTTTATCCAAGCATATTTTAAATGCGTTCATCTCAAAACTCGTACCCCATCGATTTTGCTCCTTTTTGATATTTTCAGCCAAATACCTTAGCTATGTACTATTCGAAATTGCGATGCTAACATTTTTTTCAAGGGAGAAATGTTTCTTTATTTTTCCTCATGTTTGCTTTTTAGACCAAGTTTCAGGGCATCCTAGGCTTGGGGCAAAGAACGTTTTTATCGGCGAGCAATCCGACACCACTTATATGCCATTGAAATTTAGGGGAAAAATTTAGAGCTATAACCCCAGAGTTACATATTACCAAATCGCATAAGTGCTGTTGCTACGATGTCTTCATATCGACAAATAGAAAAATTTATTCCCACGCTTTCAATGTTGAGCCACATGAAACCCCGTCATGGCTAAGGCTAATCCATCACGTTTCTTACATTAATAAGTAGTAAAATAAACCCGACAGGTCTAGGAAAAGTCGAAAATTGGGAGGAACAAGCCAGCGTAGGCTGCCAGTGAAAGCAAACTCACAGCACCTGACTTGCATGGCCGCTTCATTTATTAATTATTTTACCACCAGCCACGATATTTAAAATCTGACAGGATCTCATATCGCCATTTGTTTCATGCTCAAGTTAAGTCTATCATGAAGTACTACAAAATACCCTCATCCCTTTTCTCAACTATCCATTTCATTAAAGAGGTCTCTGGTCTTATTTTGGCTTCCTATGTAATTATACGTGTAATGATTGTTCTGTAAATTTTCTTTATTTTTTTCACAATAATACTTTTTAATTCAACTTTTTACTGAAAAGTATCTTTCTGAAGTAAATTATATTTAAATAAACCTGCTCCCGATCGCTAACTCTACAGTATTGCAGTCGACCATAATTTTCAGCATCTTCATGATAAAACGCACTGAACTTGTTCCCCTTCCGTGTTCAATGTTTTCGCATGTATTTATGAACGACATCACTGAGAAACATACTGAAAATGAAAATGGCGTAATTCAAGAGAAACTGCGGTATAAGATGACACCGAGGAACATTAGGAGCTGCTCAGAGGAATCTTCATGGGAAATTAACATATAGGCTTACCAGCAAAGTGGGTTCTTCCTGTTGGCCGTCGTTTTAAGGGGAAAATTGCTCATCATTTTCAGAGATGAGGATAACGAGCCCTATATCGTGTTCCCCAAATCGTTAACTGTAAACACGAGGGAGGAGTCTTTTATCGAAATATCATCCCCACTAAAGAGCTTATACTCTTGAAACGCAATTTTTGGCGGGACTGTTGTTTTCCTTACCTCGTGGTCGAGCTATAAAGATAATAATATGTATTTCCCTTCGAAAACATAACGATAACTTTTTACAATCAGGACAAGCTAAGGATAGGGACGGCTTTAGGTAGAACGTTGGGTGTTTTCATGAAGATAGCAATACTTTCAGAAAACAATTGAATTTCTGAGAAACATTAAAATTTAAAGTATTACCCATCGAAATATTTCAGCTACTGCTTGATGTGAATAAAAATACTTTTAAAGCACTAGAGAAGAGTAATCAGCTGGTCCTTGATAAATATAGTTTACATGATATAAAGCAGATTTCATTTTCTCAAAACTGATTATGGCTTGCGCAAATAAAAAAACTCGGGTGCCATAGAGTAAAACTACCGTTTCAAATACATAATTTTTACGGTGACTAAACTTAAGGAAGTTTATTTTTTAAGGCATAAATACCTTTTTCATTATTTACAATACAAATACATATACAATTTTCTGTGGTTGTCCATTACTCGAGGCCTGTTACCGTTACGGAGGAGGAACAATATTAAGACCTCTAAAAAGTAAATATGCCTTAAAGGTCGTATCCAATGATGAATACAGTGTGTAGGAAACTATATAACATTTCATTAACCGAATGACATTTAACAAGCACAAAATTTCAAATAATTTTCCGTTTTTAAAAGTACGCTAATAATCGCTGTGAAAAACGCAAAAAAATTCAATCACGAAGTTTAATCGTGCAAGAAAACAATTACGATAATAACGATGGAAATAGCAAAATTCAGCCATTAATACTACATCAGAATAAGTTTTTTATTTATTATTTTGGGGTAAGAATTTTTATTTAAGAATTTATAGCTCAACTGTGACACCAATACCACCCATGTTTAGAGTGTAGAAGCAACAATGCCAATACAATGCATAACGCCATGAACATTGTTGCCTAGATAATAAGAGCTTCCTTAAGAGCTTCATTACAGAAGAGATTTTTTTAACAATGAAAAATAAATCAAGTTCTCTCTGAAGAGAGAGACCTCTATTTTCTTTATATGCTATGAATTTGCTGTGATATTGAAGAAAACAGAATTGCTAAACGTTTACGATAAGTCAATAAAATCTACACTTTTCTAAGGCCTACCGTCGTCCGAAGGAAAAATGATGTCTTGAAAAAAATTACAATTGTTGTTTTTTTATGTGTATCTCTGGAAATATGTGGAATTGACGAGGCGCCGGCAAAAGAGAAAGGAAAGGTTCAGAAATGAAAATTTTACTACGACATGGTTTTGATGTTATTACATCATCAAATCATCACCACCCTAGGTCGTATTGAAATGTACAAGTGAACCTAGGTCGTAGTAAGATTAATTTCTGTGGATAATTACATATTTTTATTTCTGTATCATGCATATATTCCACTCAATATCGCAGAAATATTTGGATTTTATAGAAAGGAAAGAGATAAAGAGCTTCCATAAAATTGGATGCGGGGTGAGAAATAACAGAGGTCGTATGCGAGATTACACTGTACACACTTTGATTCCAGATGGATGAAAAGTTAAACGCGATGCGATGGAAAAGGTGAGGAGATGGAACCATGAATAAGTTTATATTTTTTCAATTCATATCGAATAACCTTACATATAATCTCCGACGGGCATTAGGGCTATAACTTATAATAAGCAATCCATTCGTGCCTGTAATGAAGCACGTTCAGTTACTTAGGTTGATAATCTTCAACGCAAAAAAATTAGATATTTCAGGCAGAAATCATATTTCAACATTATTTTAATAGCTTACTTGCTTTACGTTTCCTTTCGGGGTTTTATTTTCCTTATTTATGAGACCAAAGAAAGAAAAAGGTATAACAGTTCTGAATCGATTTGAATATTTTTCTTTTTTTATTAACATTCATTTCTCTTGAAAAGTAACGTAGCTGAGGTTCTCAGCAACCAAGAACAAAGTCAGTTTTCGTACCTTTTCCTGGCTTCTCGTAATAAGGAGTAGGCTATGGTAGAAAAAACATATTTTTGGTTGATTCATTTGTTTAGAAATGGTACTGTTTCAACAACACAAAATGTGCATTTAAGTGGAGAAATTTTTTTGTTCTGAGAGGTACACGTTACTACGCAACATGAATTTGGCGCCCCCAGATCCTGCGACCGATAACCCTCCCCCCTAGCCCTCCCCCCGCCCCCCCTGTCATCCCCGCCTATCAACGCCACCACTCAAGTATTCGTCGATGCGACAATTTATCGGTGAAAGCGATACATAAGAGATGAAGAGGACTACAATTAAGTATGGAACATAAATTATTAGCAAACGCTAATTGTACTGAAGGTCCTTTTCCTAAAATGTACACGAACAAATATAGTCGGAAAACAACGATTTATTATAAGGTATTCCTTGTTTAAATTACGCGCGCTTTGCGTGGCGCATAAGTCACATGGGGATATGACTTATGACGCCACAAAACATTACATATACCAGGTCTGTTGGTATAATCATATATTTAATGAAGGTAATCGTCTGTATTGACATTCACATCGCCAGCCATGGTTTACGATAAAAACCTGAGATTAATCGTTGACCATCAAGTAAAAGGAGAAATGCATTTTTCATTTTCAACATTTGCTAAAAAAAATTTAAAGTAATATATGACATGATAGGGTTAGATATTAATAAAAAAAATGTCGTATGACTGAAATATTGCTTCTTAAAAATCAAGCGCGCTATATAGCGAGGATAAAGTAGTACATTCGGATAACGGAGGATGACGTAACTGAACGGAATCACTTAAGACATTATAAAATGTTTCCATGTGAATTTCAGCTTCTTTCTTAACTTGCAGAAATTTTCGTTTATGACTTTGCGCTCTCGAACACAGCGAACTGACATGACTCGATCCTCTTAGCAAATATAACGTACAACATGGATAAGATAACATACGATGAGTGCTGAGTTGCCGTGGAATCACGTGGCTTAGTTTAAGTGCTCATTTTAAAGGAAAATATTAATGTTTGCGATTAACACACGTACATGTGATTTATATATTCGAGTTTTTAGGCATGTTTTCTAGTCTTCGTCAACTAAATTTGAGGGGAAAAATTTGAAACAAGTCTCATATTGGAGCTATATGAGAAACAACAGAGGTTGCGATATGGAGCTAACGTTGAGTTCACTTGGATTTTGAATGAGTAGAAGGGTATACATGGAAAAGGCGAGGGGATTAAATTATAAAGAAAAATATATTTTTCATCACTTGAGTGTGGGGGTGAAACTTTTAGCGAGAGATACAGAGCAGAGAATAAAAATGAAGCGATACTGCTGAGGAAAATAAACAAACTTTTCTCCAGTCCAACGGCATCCTAGCGCTAAAAAACTGGCAGTGCACCCGCGGCAAAATAAACATCACGAAATTTCATTTCCTCAGCCAAGTTAGCTTCGCGAGAAAGGTCGCTTCACTGAAAATTTTCATTTTTTAAAGTCGAAGTGGCAACCTGAAATAGAATTGGAAGCATAATCACTAGTATTTTTCCATCCAATTCTTATGAGTGATATTAAAAAATTCATTACCTTTTTTATTTTCAAAACATATTCTTAGAGTTTTCGTTCTCAATTTTAACAACTCATTTTTGACTTTCTTAAAAAAGTGATTGATTGCGATTAATTTAAATTAAAAATGTAGTGCTTACGGTGGTCACTTCACGAGGAGGGGAAAATGTCAAATTATTTCAGAAAAAAGGAATTTGACATTTTTCTAAATGATTTCATGAATAATGAGAAGAAAAATATACAACTTATCAACTTAAGTCATAAAAGTATTACAAATATGCTTGATTTATGAATTTAATTTGAAACCAAATAAATTTGGTCAGAAGCGGTGGACTAGAAAGGCAAATTGTAAATTTAGAAAAGATCTTTTTCAAAATAAATAAATGAGTACCAAAATATGGACAATAACTTACATAGTAAAATTATAACTTAAGTATCAAGGTTTGGAATAATTAAGAGAATTATTGGCACAAATGCACCAATGGATTTGAAATTAATTATTAAGCAAAATGATAGTGATCCACGTTCACACATAAAAATTCAGAATTCCAACATATGACTCATCAAATAAATTTTTCCCCACCCTAGTATTATAAATTACTCACATTTCAGGTTCATATAAGCCCTTGTTGCTGAAAAATGTGGTGGAAAACCCATTTTCCCCCATTCAAATACAAAGGAGTGGCAGTTAAAGTTCGCACTTGCACTTCACTGCGGATCAAAAGGAGACGATATGGAAACATCGAAGGGAATAAAAATGAGGAAAAAAATACCCTCTGAACCGCACGCGAACACACTCGCTTGGGGGTCTAGGGTTTATGAAAGGATCCTCAACCGGCGCACCACCCTAGCACAAACAGCCATAAAAAAGATACGCAAACAAACTGCGAGAGACTTGAGTGCGTTCACACAAGAGCCATTAGCATCTCCCCTCTTCCAACCTCACTTTTCTTTGTGTGGAGGAGTAAGTGAACGAAATGGGGTTTATGGGATTGAAATATCCAGGTATGGAGTGGAGATCTCACGGCAGTTGAGATAGAAATGTCTGAAGACATGACAAAAGTCCATCCAGTGAAAAAGATAAGCAATATACCGACATATCGTCCACAATATCTATATGATTCATTGGTTGTTCAAATCCTAAGATTGGTTGACTGCAGCCCTCCACCCTTTCCTAATGCTAGTTCCTCTGCCTCCCGGTATCTCTTCCTTTGTACTTTCCACTTTATTTGGTCCATGAACTTATTCCTGAGTCTAGCTGAGGAGACTTTCCCCTCTATTTTACCGTCAAATATATTCTTCATAAACTCATTGTGTTTCAGGGTGTGCCCAATCCATCTGGTTCTTCTTTTCAGTATGATGTTCCACATGGTCCTTTTCTCTTCCATTTATCTATACTTTTTTTGGTCAAACCAATTTTTATTTTGTCTGTTCATTTTATCTTCAGCATCCTCCTCCAGCAAGTTACAAAGGACTTTAGTCTGTTTCGGTCAGCTTTCCCAATGGTCAATGCTTCCGATCCATATCAAGGTATGCTCCACACGAATGTTTTCACACACCGAGTCCAAGTTTGTAGTCCTATGTTCTTCGAAAATTTATATGATCAATTGAAATTTTGAGAATAACCAAATTATAATACAAATTGAAAACAAATAAGACGAAGTCTATTATCCTTGCACGCAGAAGAGTAGAGGTAAATGCGGAAGTTACATTGAGAGGAGAAAATTAGAGGAAGAAGATTTTTTCAATTATCTCAGACTTACCATCACGTTGTAAAGAAGTACAATGGTCATCAAGTCTTGAACCACAACATGCACCCATAAAATATCCCATAAAGTACCATGCAATATGCAATATGATGCATTTGGCAGAGAAAAGGTTACGGAGATTTGATACTAAAATTCAGAAGTCGCGCATCCCTAGGTGTGATAGTGGTCGCCTAGGCAATCAGCATGGAAGCTAGTGAGGACGGTTCCCTGGGAGGAAAACATACGAGAGATGACAAAAAAGCAAATGAAGACTTGCAACAGTAGGAAAAATGTTAAGAAAACGAAGGGGTAGGTAGCGGATAATAGCTGTTCAAACAAAACATCAAGCCAAGCCTCACTGAGAAATCCGCCCCATATCCTTGTCTTCCACTTCCAACCAGTTCCTCTTTTGAAAAGTTCCGCCACGTGCGTTCCTCACGCTAAACCTAAAAAACGCAGGATCATTTTATCGCATGTGCCGGCACATATTATAATCACCCGCCGTCAATATGGAAGAATACATAAATTTCACATTTTAGTAAACATTAGGGTTTTACATCGAAACTTGCAATCAAAGACAACTGACCTACATTCTTGACTAATCAACACTTCTACCGCTAGATGAAAAGATGTATTGCGGGAGTTACAGCGTCAATTACAACGAGTTTGATCTTTTAAAGACCTGCACAATATGATTACCAAACTATTAGCACACCCTTTCCCTATCTTCTCTCTCTTCCTCTCCAGAATAACGCCTCCAGCCACATTTCTCCATTGCGTCCTATGAATGATTCAATCTAATAAAAGAATTTGATTTGCTCTTAAAATTGCTATTTTTCTATAGTTCATCTACACAATCTACACAGCGAATGAATAGTAGTTTAAACTATTTTAAAATTAATTAATTAGCTTAATGAAGAAACAACATAAATAACTCGGCTATTAAATAGAGCACAGACGTCAATGGTATGAATTATTTCTAATGGAAAAAGTCCCAGGTGATCAAACTGACCGCAGATCTTTATGCTTTATATATTTGCGTGCAAGTGATCGTAAGAATAACACTCTCGCCCCCCGTTTGAAATTTGCATAGATTCATCCAAATACAAATACAAACACAATTGGAATGACATTTAGCAAATTATTTCTCAATCAAGGAAAAAATGCAATGTTTGATTGCATTATCACAAATAAAATATCTAGTGATACCCAGGAAAATATTTTTAAGATACGTTCGAATCTTTTTATGTCAAGTTTTACAGCAATCTAATACCCTTCGTAGGTATTTTTTCTCATCACTAAAAAGATTATTCACATGGGGTCGATATACTACTTCCTGAACTGTAACATTTAAAATAAATTTCTTTATCACATATCCCCGGGACCCAATATTTAAATGAACTCGAGTCCACCAATCCAACTAGCGTTGAGTTTGTCCTCATAAAAAATTCGTTTTCGCATTAAAATTTCAAGTTGATACACATTAATATCAGGCTCAGCATTGAATATTCAGGAAGACCCCAGCTTACCTCCATAGCGAATGCTATGTAGAAATCATTTCTTTTCCCTAGTATTCCTAGGTATCATCCCTAAAAGGTATTATTGAAATAATTAATGAAATAGTTGCACTGGAAGCTTTGCATTATTTGTGCCTATTTGTCCGTAAACAATGATAGAAATTGCACATTTTCATTTCAATCATTTTTTTTACTAGTTTCAACGAAATATATTGCGGATGACACAAATGCTAATAGGTAAAGTATTCACAGTGATGTGCGAATTTTGATAAAGAGGTAACCAATTTGTTTATACTTACACAGAATCATTTATCTTAGCGTATATATATTTCGTTTTAAGGGTGATGAATACATTATTAGTTTTTCGCACTAATCCGATCGGGAGTTAGATTGCATCGGGAGTTAAATTTTTGAGAAGTAATGGAAAGTTACATGCATTTAAGGCATTTAATACTAATTCGTAAAAACAAATATATTGAAACAACATTCAAATTGCGCATGATAAAACATATTGAATACTCTGTACATGTACCCTGTAAATGTACATGTACCCTGTAAATGTACAATGAAATTCTAATGATATCAACATAAATTTAAACGATTAAAATAATGACGAGCGACATATTTTTGGCAGAAAAAGAAACGTCGAACTGAGGAAGAGGAAGGCTCAAAAATCAATTAAATGATGGGTGCAAAATTGGTATCGTTACTGTTCTACAACCTTGGAGAAATCTTACAGGAGCCTTCATTTCTCCGAGGATATTCTAATACTACTTATATCCTTCTCAATTCTACCCCTGTTTTGTGTAACCTGTGTTTTTGGTGGTCCGCTATATGGTCAAGAGCTAAATTAATTTGCTAAATTAATGTGAAATGGAAAAAATAGTGGAATGACTTGTTCATCATCAACAATACAGAGATACGGAGAAAATTTCAATCAGGATTTAAACGCACTCTTTATTTTGTATGAACAACAATAGCAAAATATTAAATCATTAATAAAGATTCGTCTTTAGAACATATAACACGATTGCCACCTCAATAACTAAGAGAAGTTTTGGTCAAAATCCATTTTTTTCAAGGTATTTCATCTCATTTCTAGCGATATACAAACTCATAAAGTCATTCTCCCTCTTTGCTTGCTCACTCTACAAATGTAAATACTCCGATCGTCACGTCCCCTTCTGAGTATCTGTGAAATTTTCACGGCGACGCCTTGACCAACCTCTTCTGTCTTTACATCCCACGGTAACCATTACCCGGCCCCTGCAGCGCCGCTCAAAAGCCGTACACCGAACTTCCCGCTCTAAGCAACAGTTAACCGCGACGGAAAACATTTTTTCGTCCATGTGCGACTGCTCACAGGAGCTCATCACGAAGTTCACGGTAAGTACCATGAATAGAGCCAAAGTAGAACAAGTAGTCAGAGCCCTCCATTGTGTAAGTCACTGTGGCAGACTGCAGACTACCCGGTATAAAGTGTATTCAACGCCTCAGCGACTCGGAACAATGTGAACGCTTTCCATGAAAACATCTAAGTCTAACGGACCACATAATCTAAATGTAACTCTTGTTGTCTTGACGAGTGGGTTAAGGCTGTTTTAACACGATGGATTGGTCAGCACTGAATTCAGTAAATGAACTGAAAGCGCAAAGATGTTGGAATGAGCATCGGGACGAATATTGAAATCGATACCTATGACAAATGGAGTTCCCTCATCTCCTCCAAATTTGATAATAAATGCCGAAAGCCTGGATAGCACGGTAGTCTGCAAAATGGCCCGATAAAATAAAGGCCCATGGTTCGTTTTCCGAGGTCCTCTTCCCAAGTAAGCAGCCATAAATGGTGCGGTAACCATATTTGAAATGCCATTGGACCCGTAAATAAAGATCAATTAACGATGTTAACTTGATGCTGATTTTAGTGTGGAAAGGCGCTGTTCGGGTATTCTCTAACCTGCTTAATACAACTACTATTGTATGAAACAAGTAATGTAACATTAAAAAAAGCTTCTTTCTGCCAGGAGCACATTTTTACCGTTTTTAAACATACTGAACAGCACCTCTAAAGTATTATTTTGTCCTTGTTAGTTCGTTATATTCCAGCACCAACGCTGGTGTCCTCGTGAAACGCTCAACTCACCTTCTTCCGTGTAACTGGCCGTTAAGAGGACGCATCATACCCTTCGGTAAGGAAAAGTTCTGTCGAAATTCCGCAAGATGGCGTCACTCGCACCCTATCGAGGCATTTTAGCGTCAGGAGTCTCATACTCCAGGATAACTCTCGCACAAGGCAACAATCTTCGGTAAGTTGTAGCCAAGTCTCCGACGCGTAAGCACAGGCAGCGCTGATATAATATCTGTGAAAGAAGACTGAACTAATTGTATCACCGTCCAAGCACATCATGGCCGAAAACCATTAAGGTAGCTTGTAGAAATGTACCAAATACAGATTCTATCTTACATCCGTGACGGCTGTTACTTAGCATTCCGATTTAAGAGGGATTGATACATCTTCATTAGTTTTAGATATGTCAATTATAATAATAGTTTTTATAAAAATATACCCTACATCTTGCCGTTTTCCCGATGGTTTAATTATGCTCCGGGATACAGTTTTCATATTTCAGATACGAGCCTCCCTTGAAAAAGGTCTATTCTTTATACTATAAAAATTTCAAGTTGATGACGTAAGACTTTAACAAAAAATCTGGGGTCGGAAATCATCACAAAACCGACCTGTCGAGCGAGTGTGATGCGTCGCCTTAAATCCAAATATCGGATGTAAAATAAGTAGCAAACTTATTATTTCTAAAATTACTGATCATCAAACTCGATTCCATTGTCGGATGTGATAACACCCTTTACGCTGTGCGAATTTAGCGTGCTGGGTTCAGCTCTATTTGCAGCACAAATATAAACAGAGTAAAACTGCCTCTAGAGAGAAAATTCGGCAAACAAGGAAGAGCAAGGCACATATATTACACTTATATACAAACAGAGCATGATTGTCAAATATTGTTCACAGGAATATAGCTGGACTATACGTCGTCACCAAAGTCCCAAAGCCAGATACAAATACCTACCTTTTTGCACTCAAATACTAGCTAATGAGAGGATAGTTATTGATTATGAAGAATAATGGGCGGTTTTTCGGGAACCATTTGTGAATTTTAAAGTTCTCAATAAGGAACTACTAACTCTCGATGTTATTCTCTAACTTAAAATTATTTTTGCAGCTTCGAAACCCCTGACACAGATGCTCACGATACTTTCTTTAGCAATCTATTTTTGCTGTGCTGTTCCTTCGATTGTTTATAATATAATGGGATTAATAATAATATCGATGTACTTCATAACCTTACGTTAACTTTCAAATTCTGCAAAAACTTTTAACAATACCAACAGAAATTCGTTAAATTTCAGGCTCAATATGTACAACATTTAGCAAAAGTTCTTACACAAACAATTTCTAAACGTTATCACAAGCGCTCGCTTACAATATTTTATGACCGTTTTTCGACGAGTGCAGCCTTATTAAATAATAATTGGGGTAAGAAGGACCGCCACTGATCATTTTATCACTAAAAATAAAAAATATTTTAATCACTGAATTTTATTAAAAATAACTTATTTAAAAACAATTGAGGGATACGTCCACAAACTTAAAATATAGTTTACTCCCTTTTTTGTTACTACGCATGAAGCAAATTCAGAGTAAGAACAAAAAGAAGTAGAGAGAGATAATACATTAAATTTCTCGATAGTTAAAAAAACCACAAAATTGAATATACAAAGATAACACTAGGAGGCAAACTTTCTAGATATTTTTTCGTGTTACCACTGAGAAAGAAATGCAGATGACACCGCGGGAGTATGCTTCCACGCATAGAAAAATCATAAAATATTTTTTTGCGTGATATAGCTCCTGGGAGAGAAAATGGAAAAGGTATGAGCGGAGCGCATTTTTAATTTGGGCAAGGCTATGAAAAAGTAACGCTTGAAATCAAACAAAAACCAACCTAATTAATTACCAGCGGGGAAAGGTCAAAAGCCAAATTAATAAATCTTTGTAATCAAAAGCCAGAAATACCAGGAGAATGTTGCTATTCTTTAAACAGGATCTATCACCAGCAGCAGCATATACGACGAGGAAAATGCCTGCAGGATTACATATTCCAGGATTTGCTTCAATAATCAAAACAAAAGTGATATAACGAATGACACAATGACTCTCCACACATAGGAGAGACATTGGAACATATATATAATAAAATCGGGAGTCGTCGGTCGCTTATCCTTATAAATACTGTTTTATTCCTAAAAACAAACAGCGCTCGGGTCCAATGACATTTAAAATCTGAAAACCGCACCATGTATGACTGCTTATTTGGGAATCGGACCACGTACCACGAACCATGAACCTTTGTTTTACCGGGCCATTTTGCAGACTACCATGGTAACTATACATTCAACATTCCTTAGCAAATTTGGAGGAAATAAGAGAACTGTATATTTAGCACTTTTGGTCTATCCAAGAGGTCATTCAAGAGATGCAGGGAGATGAGGACATCCAAGAAGCCACAACGTTGAAACAGCGTCCTATACCAGCACTTGTAGCAAACTACACACTGTTTGGACCTGGCAGTTTCAAAATCCAAATGTTCCCCTAAATTTGGTAGTATGAGGACTTGTAAGCTTTAGAAATACCTATTCACTACATCTACTCTGCATTATGAGTTGGACTCGTTTTAAAAAATTTAGGATCAGAGGGAGTTTACATATATGAAAAATTCATAAAAGATATCTAAAAATTCAAATACTACTTGATGCAGTGACAATGAGAAAATTCCTTCACCATTTAAAGTCCCTAGAGGATAGATACAATGAATATAGATCAGCAGTACATTTAAGTTAGTAAAATGGACAAAAAAATTAAATTTAAACATTCGTGTTGCAAATACAAAGCCATGTCGCCTTATTCTAACCTGCAAAAATTCATTTTATTCACACTCGCTATATAAAATGGAATCAACTATAGCTGATATTCTGAAACTGCTGCTTCTGATTGCACAGACTCAATCCTAAAACGCAAGCAAAATGATTAGTTCTGTGAATCTAACGCGTTATGCCTCGGAAGTTCGTAAAAGCGCCTAATCATTATTTCACCATAAGTGATTAAAGGTCGAATTTAACGGGGTGCACTCCATCCGCTAGACATTGATTCGGTGCATTGGTAACGCATTATTGACGGATAATTATTTCTGGCATTGGATTAGCCTCTAGGTGTACCTACTATTATCTGATCGTTGATCAAAAGAGATCTCTTATCTGATAACTTTAACATTTCTCTTTCAAAGAATTGGATGACGACATCACATTTCCTTTGTCGCGCACATTAGTCGACCTTTCATTCTTAAAGGTATTAACGCATTGGTAACTTAAAAAATACCCTTACTTTCACGGCATTTTGTACGAAGCTGGAGTATTTTTACCGATGAATTATTAAGCTTTACAACAATTTAATATTTCATGCGTAATATTACTGTTTTACTCATATTTATTATCAGGCATGATTTCACTAATGGCGAATGTGCATTGCTATGACCCGATTTTCTGAGATCTGCTAAGTTATACCCCACCATACCATACCAATTGTTTTAAAGTACCTCCCGAGTGAGCATTAACGTAAATAATCGGCCAATAAATCGATACATAATTATTTCTTTATTCTTTATGCTTGAGTACTTGCTAAGGAATTTCAGTACCAGATGGCGGGAAGTTAGCTGCAAAAAAACATCTTAGAAGGGATGATGACCTGAAATTCATAAATTTTTTTATTACTGGGAAGTTCCTGATTCCAGCTACGGACCAGCTTGTATATCATTGACTATCGCGTAGTATCAATTTTTATTTGTATAAAACACATGCATTAAAACTCGTGCTTTGCTTCCTACGCTACAATCTCATCAAACATCCCTACATTATACGTCATTTAAAACAAATGCGCCTAACAGCAGAAGACCTAAGTTCACTAAGACATGAAAATCATGCATTTGCAATAGTTAGTCGAACAAATGCTTAAAGGTACAAGGAAAAAGAGCGATTGCACTTATCTGTTGCGAGAATCTGACAGAGAAATAATTATTATCAGGCCTAAAAATACAGCGAAGAGTTAATTGAACCGTTTTGCTTTTATTTCTGTGGTCAATTATTATAAATTCTTTTTTAAGTAGTATCTCGCAAGATTAGCCACACAAAAAAATTTAAGTACAAGAAAAATCTATTGCTAGTTATGTAAGGCACTTTTATCGGAACACTTTAGTCACTTTTTTTTCGTATTCTTCCTTTCATTTAGATTATTTTAAATTTAAAAAAAGGTTATTCCCACTGCATGGATTAGGGTGGTTTGAAAGGGCTTAGGTCGCACATCGTTCCCCGAAGGGTGCCAAACATATTCTTTCGCTATGACAAGGATGTACGTACATGAATTTTGCGCAGGGTTGAGGCTTTCCATTCTTATGTGACGAAAACTGAGTTTTTACACACATTTTTAGAAATCCTCTACTTTTTAAGGGTTTTTACACCATCTTTCTCGAAATATTTTTTTAAATATTTATTTAAATATTTTCTCTCACTAGGATTGATATAAAATACGACATTTAACACATTTTAGGTTACGTTAAGGGAACATGTAATGTAAAGTCTTTCTTTCAGAGTATTTTAGAACAATTTTCACACATTTTTAAGCAGTTTTCATCATTCTAGAAATTCTGACAAATTTCTTTTATCAAAATACAGTCCACCACCTCTCGATCGCTTCATTTAAAATCAGCTTACATTATATAATTGGATGATTAAAATTCATTGTTTGAAAAAAACGTCAATAGAAAATGCAGTGCTTTTTTGAATTTGGTTAAATTCATTAAATCAATAAAAAAATTCATTAAAAAGATTATGTTTGGCACCCCTCAGGAAATAATTGGCGACATAATCCCTTTTTCAAACCACCCTAACGTGAATGTTGCTCTAAATTACGTCTTAAGGTAATCCTCTGAGATATTAATCCTGGAGTCGGAAGTTGAATAATCATTCTTATCATTGAATATTGTACTGAACATAGAACGATAGGCCTAATTACACTTGCAACGAAAATAATGTTGAGAGTTTTGAACTGGAGATTAATAAGAATAATGGAAGAAAATGTAGGTGAGGAACAATTTGGTTTCCGGAAAGGGAAAGGAACAAGGGACGCCACTGGCCTGTTAAGAATAACTGGAGAAAGGTATATAGAGAGAGGAAAAGGAATGGCGCTTTGTTTAATTGATCTGGAAAAGGCTTTTGATCGGGTTGAATGGAATATGTTCGAAATTCTAAAAGAATTATGTTGGTATGGAAGGAGAGAAAACTCATTAGAGAATTATATATGAGGCAAAAAGCTGCATTAAAAATAAATGAGGATATGACAGAATGGGTGGATCTTGGTAGAGGAGTAAGCCAGGGATGCTTTCTGTCGCCAACCTTGTTCAATATATATGTTGAGGACATGATCCATCAATCTTTTGATGGAAAAGAGGAATGAGTCAGCATTGCAGGTAGGAAGATAAGAAGTATAAGATTCACAGATTACATGGTAATATTAGCAGATGATATGCAATCACTTCAAAGGTTGATAAAGGTTTTTGATATGGTTTGGTTTAAGAAGGGATGAAGGAATTTGGGATGAAGATAAACCTAGGAAAGACAAAGGTGATGCCAGTAAACTGTGAAAATTATACGAGTGTGAAAATAAATGAAGGTGTAATAGGAAAAGTGAAAAGTTACCGGTACCTGGGAACGATGGTGACAGACGACTGGAGAAGTATTGCAGAAATAAA
This sequence comes from Ceriagrion tenellum, assembly GCA_963169105.1. Classification (NCBI taxonomy): domain Eukaryota; kingdom Metazoa; phylum Arthropoda; class Insecta; order Odonata; family Coenagrionidae; genus Ceriagrion; species Ceriagrion tenellum. Next base: position 96,913,712 of record OY720643.1, read on the forward strand.
AGCAAGGATATCAATGGCAAAAGAGGCCTTCAGCCAGAAGAAAAACTTGCTATGCAATAAAAGTCTGGATCTGGAGCTGAGAAAGAGACTAGCTAAATGTTATTCATGGAGCGTTTTCATGTATGGATGTGAAGCGTGGACATTAGGTAAGAGGGAAAGGAATAGAATAGAAGCTTATGAAATGTGGGTGTGGAGAAGAATGGAAAAAGTAAGATGGGTAGATAAGATGAGAAATGAAGAGGTTTTGATCAAAGTAAAGAAAGGAAGATCGCTCCTAAAGGAAAGGAAACTGGCTGGGCCATGTGATGAGAGGGAAAAGTATTATAACTGTGGCACTTGAAGGTTCAATTGAAGGAAAAAAAAAGAGAGAAAGGAGAAGAATTAAATTGGTGGATCAGGTGAAGAACATTAGCTATGATGAAGCAAAGAAGGAAGCTCGGGACAGAAGCGGATGGAGACGACAGTGGTGTACGGGACCTGTCAGCAGACAGAACACCAGATGATGATGATCATTGAATCTTCCTGAAGTTTGCAGTCGGTTTGCCAATGGTGAAAGGATAGGCACTCATGGCTTAGAATGCAAATACAAGGTAATATTTATGAAATTAAATGCATTATACTAATAAATTCACGAATAATTAAGAGATATTCTGTTTATACATTCATAGTAAACATCCGTTTATTTTATCAATAATGATTGCGACATATTCCAATATCGCACAAAAGCAGAATTTAATACTTTTTGCTTAGCATGCAGATAAACTCTTGTACACACAATGGCAATACTGATCTAATATGGATATTTACAGTACCAGGACTTTCTGTTGTAGCGACTTGTAACAGTACCCGGTTTTACCGAAATAGAAAAAAATATATTTCTCGCTGTTATCGAATACCGGTCCCTATTTGACACATCGAGGTGCAATACATGGAGTCGTTTTTCTCTTTAACCCAATTTAACAAGTATTATGAATGACTACAATGTATTGGGAAACTTTTGCATGAAATAGCAACAAAAATTCGCGTAGGTAAGGCTGCACTGCATACGAAAATCACTTACGTAAAGGATTTCCAGTAAAAATAGTCATACGTGACACGGTGTGGCTGGAACATACAACTAAAATGGTGAATCTATGGCAGAGGATTATCTTAAGACATATAATTTCCAGCAGCATGCACATGGAGGAAATAACCTTCCTCTAAATTCAAATGACTTCGCTTAAGGAAGAATACTGAAACAAAGAGCGACTTCCTAAGGACGTCAATCGTACAAGACATACGAAACAGCTAATTTTAACTACTCACGACGAGGAAGAATCCCACTAGGTTCGAGAAAATAGACTCCGCTTCTCAAAGGAAATACGCTTTGGGATGTCTCCAAGATAACCGCCCGGCACCTTCAGGTGTTTAGATCTCACGGAAGAGAAAATAAATACGTCTCCATTGTTTGATCCGTCCGAAGAGAAAATAAATACGTCTCCATGGTTACAAAGAGATTAAGGAGGCGGAGATTGAATAGAGTTCAAAGGAAAACCTCTCTCCCTCTCTCTCTCCCTCTCTTCCCTTCTCTCTCCCTCGCTCTAAACTATCTTTTATCTGTCCTACATTTATTACACTCTTGTTGAAACATGAGTTTTACCACAGCGGCATAGTCTCAGATAGAATCGAGATATCATTTCACACAATAAAATTTTGAAAAAAAAATAACTCAAGTTTCCAATGATAAACTAACATCGGTCACGTGCTGCACTAATTTTTTCAACATATGCAAAAAAGTACTATCCATTTCCCATGGGAAATGCTAACGGATTATAAAATAGCGCGAAATGACAAATGGCGCGAGAGTGAGCATTTTTGAAAATACACACACCACTAGTGAAACTGCTGTGTAACGCCTGCTCCTCCGGAAATATTGTATAAAAATAAATTTTATACAATTTGATTTCGTAAAGTGTTTACTATCGTTATATATATATTGCATTCATAAAAACTAAAAACAAATATTAGCATCTATGTATTAAATCCTATTTGATATTCCGCCGATATTTTTGGCCTGTCATTACAGACTTTTCAACTAGTTATATATTTTGGATCAAACCTTATTCATAATTTAACTAATTTCAAACCATCTTACTACGAGGATCATGAAAATGTTAGTTGGCAATAAATTTTTTCTTTGTTTCGATTCCGAAGTCCCAGTAAAAAAATTGAAGCCAGTGTATACACGTTGGAAAACGGCGTAATTGCAGCCTTCAATTTGTACTCAAAGTCAAGCCATTGTTAATAGATTTTAAAGACTTAAACTTGTAGTAACCGGTATTCCAGCATTTCTTCAAAGAAATTAAAACAGTTTCATACCCGGCGGGAATTTGTTAATAATCTAATTACGTTACAAGTCGCAATTTACCTCGGAAATTCGATTCTTAGACCAGCTGGCCTCTACCTCCTTGCGCATGGTGGGATCAATTAGATCTAAAACATGTTTGCGTTCACTCCTAATTGTCCTCATACGCACAAGAATGATTTAATGAATCTCTCGCTGGTCAAAAAATAGCGCCACCCCATTTACCATAATCAGTAACCAAGATTGCATTATCTTAAATTGCATTAAGATATAATGCAATGGTTTGATAACAAAATTGTTGACACGCTGGACAATCTTGCTATCGCTCATCACAAAATTGTCATGGGCGCCATTGAAGAATACTCATTTTGATGAAATTACAAGGAAGTACCTAGCTACTCATCAACGGCAGTGAAAATATAATTAAGCGTTTCATTAAAATTAATTAACTCATCGAAGAACTGCATCAAATTTTGCATGTTAATAGTAAACAAGGTAAGCAATTATGTGAAATCGAGTCACTCACATTGCATTGACACAGAAAAAACTGAACTTAAGTACAAAAAAATAAAAACTAAAATAAAACAAAACATGATAAATACAGAAAGGCCATATTTATAGAATAAGCAACCATAATTTTAAAATGGAATTTTGAAGTACTCGCTCATTTTACTTTCTCAACCACATTAGTTACATTATTCATTTAAATGACACATAAAAAAGAGTAATTGGTGACAATTCGCGTTAGTAGACTCATCATACGAGCATCTTCTTATGATTAAATGATAAGTGGGCCAAATTTCTAGTATACGCAACGATAATTTTAAAATGGAATTTTGAAATACTCGCTCATTTTACTTTCACAACCATATTAGTTGCATTATTCATTTAAATAACACGTCAAAAAGATTGATTAGTGACATTTAACGTAAGTAGACATATCATATGAGTTTCTTCTTATGATTCAATTAATCTATCTATAGTCTATACTTATCATATGAAAAAAGCAGTAATATGAGTTATCTGAAAAGTGTTTTCAATATAAGTAGGGTAAATAGGGTTACAGGTACGTGGGTGATAAAATAAAGTGGAATGGATGCACTGGTAATTAGAATGAATGAAAAGAGTGAGTTTCATGGTCCAGCTAAGTTTAGACTGTGAACGAGGGTCGACTAACGAAGCATATTAATCACAAAGTAGTTAAATACATGGAAGGAAGGGATAGACCGCAAAATTTATAAGAGGATTTAGGAGAAGAGAAACCGAAAGAGAGGAAAGATCTTAGGATTCTTAAGAACAGGAGTGCGTGAACAGAGTAATGCGCGGTTGTAACTGAAGCAAATTTGCGCAACTTTAAAGCAAAGTCAGTTTTACAGGCGTCTCTTCCCGAATTAAAAATTTTAGACTGCGTCTAATACGAATTGAAACTGCATGATGGGATTGTATGTATTTTGCTATTATTTTTCTTTCATGCAGGATACTTTTTGGATAATATAATTTACATTTTCTATTCAAGACAGAGAAAAATAACTAATACTGATTATGTGAATGCTTAGCATTAATATAGTGAAAAGGAAATATGCTTATTCGAAATCAACCTATATTTCTATGTCCTTGAAGAAACTACGCAGACATTACTTCGTTAAAAATTTGAAGACTCTCGGTTGTTCACATGACATTTCCCTTTTTGATGAGAGAAGGTAACGGAGACTCGGTAGACTTGAAAAAGTTAGATTGGTGGCAGTGTTCGGCAGAAAAAATAGGGATTATGATATTAACGGAAGTTAGACGGACAGGGTCTTCCTTTTGCATTTTTTAAAACGCGCAGTCCGGCTTCCGGTCAGGGAGGACAGTATGCAAGATTAATAGCGTCGGAAATAATACGGGACCTTCGACATTAGCGGCCACTAAGCCGCTGAGATTATTAAAAATCTTCTTCCCCCTTTCACAATGTCCACCAAAACACGTTATTCTTTTTGGGATCCCGTGAGGCATGAATACGTCTCGTGCAAACATAGTCACAAATTGAAATCCTCGCTTAACAGAAAAGCTGGGAAAATAGATTAATAGCCTCGCCATTCGTCTTCCTAATGTGCTTACCACACAAAAGTTCGCCATAAATTTTAAGGTCTGCTCATCTGGTGGATCAACCAACCACCTGTATGCAATCAGCAAAACCGTGCATCACGTGATATTCCAGAAAAAGAACAAGTCGAACATTTTTTTATCTAAATTTATAATGACTTAATACCCAAGAGAATGTTTTTTTCAGTCTCCAATGCTTTTAGCACATCCATTTCACTGTGTGAAAAAGAAAAGAACGAAATTTTTTGCAGTTTATCTACCAAAGTACGAATAGCTTGAATCGAGAATACGGTAAATAAATAGGCAAAAAGGTAAAGGCAAAATACAGAACCACATCACGACCAACGTTGCGGTTGGGTAATTTTTCTGGATAATTCTTCAAAATCTGTCAGAGCAAAACACACTTCAAGGAAAGGAAAAATGATAGCACCCCAATTGTAGGATAACTTTATTTTGTACACCAAACGCCATATATCCCGGAAATTCAAACAGTCTCTTACCAAAAACTAAAATGAATCCTTATCAACTGGGATGTAGAGGTTCACCAGAAATACTATTCCTGGCCAGCGATCAAACCATAGGATTCATTCACTTAATCCAAAAAATGAAATATATTTCACAGGACTATAGATGTACAAATTTAGGTATAACCCTGCTCATATACAGATTTTTTTAGAAGGAATTAAGACTGCCTACTAGCAGAAAAAAATAGCCGAGGAAATCAAATAATACAACTGTCTCATTTATTTATACACAATACTGATATATTTAATATAAGTACTTTTGCAATGTCCGAGCAGTTACTATAAATATAGTGAAGAAAATTTGCATTCCTTTTTGTTACTTTTCAAATTGCGTACCCTCACCTACAGTCAACACATATATAACGTATATATAAGCGGCATATAGAACCTACTCATTCCTTAACAAAACTGGAATTATTTACGAATAAATGCAAGAGTTTTCGAGTGCCGATAATCTTTTTTTGCCTTTCCATTTGCAAATACTTAACCGTTAAAATCCAACACTCTCACGTAGATATACAAAATTAACATTGCTGGTAAACTTTCAAGAATTGCTCGTGAGTCCTTTCAAACTCATTCTAATAGAATATCATGTGGAAATTTATTTTTTTCTCAACACCATGCTTTTTCCTCGTCAGTAAAATAATTTTTTTCATTGATGAGTTTTAGTTCAATGTGCCATTGAAGAGTTCATGGTACTCTGACAATTGAAATATTAATTTCTCCCGTAAGCTCTCATCGGCAAAGATATCTCATTGGCATTGTAAAAAAATCATCGCTGAAAATTTTAGCTTTTATTGTAAATTTATTTTGTCCTGATGTCTTAAAATATGGGTGATCCCCTACAATTGATGCATAAATATTCTATTTTATACATTACTTTCCTTCCCGTCATTCATTATCCCTAGTCAAAATGACCTCAGCTCAGTAATGAAAAAGAAAACTTTGATTCCACCAATTTATTTTAGGGTACGATTAGTTTCAACGCAGCGGCGTCAACTTCAGCTTCAGCTCAAATGGAAAGTAATAGTTTTTTTCATTATTTGCAATAATATTTGATAAATTTCAGCCTCAATCCATTAATATCTCAACTGTTGATGACCTTCCAAAATAACTAAATCGAGCTTCCGTGATATTAAAAGAAAGATGATACATAAGCACTTTCGTACCGGTATATAATACTTTGGGCATGTTAATTGACCGATGCCGCCGCTGTGAAAGGACGACAGGGTATGGCCAATGCTTTAAATAATTGTAAATTCCACAGTAGGATAGCCCCAAATTATCAAATACTTATATGCGAACGATTAACTGAGGAGTATGTTTAACGGCCCGGAAATCAGGAAGTAACAGAAAAGGAAAGCCTGGAGCGGATGAAGATGCCTCTCACTGCTACTCAATTAAATTCCAAATTATAACCTAACCGCCTATTTATAAGGAGAGAGGGCGGCGAAAACATCAGTCGTTTCCCAATATTCCTAAAAGCAACATCTGCAAGTCCGACATGAAGCTCCAGGTGAGTCAAAGCATTTATCAATACGATAGATAATTTTTCATACGAGATATTATTCTTTTGAAATTCTAGTGACTATTTATTTTGGGATTTGTCAATTAGCGTTCGTGTTCTGGATACTCACGAGGTTTTTTAACTTTCCACACCTTCAACGTACCACGACATTTGTATTTACGACGTTTATTTTATCTTTTACTACGACATTTATATGATAATAATTATTTTTATTTAATAATTTATTTAAATAGAATATTTTTGATGCTGCATGTGTGTATTCGTGGAAATGAGAGTCCATTTCTTCGCCTAAAATAGTAGACATCCAACAGTCTTGTATCAATGGCGCATTGAACACAATACACCATCATTAGCACGTAATTTCACGGGCATACCACTGTTGTAGTTTAGCGAGAAGCTTACCAACACTTGTTAGTATTTGACTTGGTTTAGGCGCTTGAAACAATAAACCTCACCAATCACCACTTCAAAGCTATATATTTTTCGTTTTTAAATTTATTTATAATCAATCAGATATCAATTTTTTTCTTCAGTCCTTTCCCTTCATTTCGCACAGCAAATATAGAATCTCCCAGAGTTACATAAATACCATACAATCAATAAACATTTAGAACTAAATCTACTGTATATTTCAGGATAGAAGCCTATAAGATAGTACAGAAAAGTACAGTTGCCGTTATGTGGGAGTAATTTAGACTGAAACGCAATTAGTTGAAATAAACAAAGGAAGGAAACATGTATGGCTTATGAGGGGTATTCCTGGAGGGTGACTAAATAATTCAAGAAAGCTGAATTACATTCCTAAAACATACCGATTTGCTAAAGAGTTATGATTTCTTACTTTGACGGAATATAAATTGAACGTAGGGGTTAAGTTCTTAACACTAAGAAAGGGATAGAGAGATGAGTAGTACTTTTATGAGACGGGTTAATCAACCATCCTGCGTGTGCTCATCCTGGTTACGACATGATTCACTGGGACTTTTATTTGCTTCTTCAGATCCGAAGCGAGTGTTGCAATATTTTAGTGCTCTCAATCAGGCCTCACTCAATCTGGTGTTGAATTGTGGCGCATATTCGTAGGGAATCGTGTATTATACATTACCACGCACTGGATAGTGTGTTTGGAGATAACTTCATCTCCTCTATCCCTATTCTTAAACCTCACCATAATCTCTTTCCAAAATATTACTCTTTCTCCATCATTTTCTTCTCCATTATTCCCAATTAGTTTATTTAGCTATACACTTTCACCAATAAATCGTCACCTTCACTTTTCTCAGAACTATAGCCCTCACGAATAGTCCTCACCTTCACCTTTAATACAATGACCAAACACTAGAGGTTCGTAGAAGGCAATGTCCAGAAGTAAATTAAAGAATCTCTATAGCACTTGCGCATTATATTCTTTGGGCCTGACGAAGCTCGCTGGGGCGCCTAAAAGCATGGCGTCACCAAGATACTCGTGGAAGAGAACCGGGGGAACCAATCTCGTCTTAGGAATTCTATATAAGCCTGTACCGCTGGGAAGTAGTTTCAATTTGCTTCGACTGTAACGAACATAAAAAATATATTCATATTTATAGACAACGAGTCGGAAAAGTAGAAAATCACAGACGGCTGAAAACTAAGGCATTGTGCTTCGGCCGGAGGAACACGACTGTGATTAGCTTTCTGATTTTCTATCGTCCTCTTTTCCGCTTCGTTCTATGTCCATGTGAATCTAGCTTAAGAACATATAATTTGAGACTTGAATAAAGAGTCACAGTTACGCTAAATCAATCGAATGATCAGTCATTCGTATTTCTGTTGATGCTCATCTCGTGAATCGCACACAGATTCCCGTTTCTCTCGCGGCTGGCCCTTTGGGTCGAAAGTCAATGGAAATGGTGAGGAGCACAATCCGGAATGTACTTGCGCGGGTACAGAAAGAGAGGCAAATACAATCTATGTTACAATAATTCTGAGAGTGTGATTTTAAAACATATTTAGAGCTTGTGAAACGTGCAGTTTTTATATCTACAGCGTAATACTGGGATATAAGTACTAGTACATGAGTGCAATGAGCATTGGGGAAGTTTATCAAAAATTCTCTCAAAATTTCCATCAAACATCTATTATGAGCCCGTCAAAAATTAAGTTCTGTGAGAATTATGAAGCTATTTGTGACTAAAGTCAGTCAGAAGCTCTCTTAGCCAAAGCGAGGGATTTGATCGTAAAGATGAGCATATGAATTAGCAGACAGAGGTCATTATATTCAGGTGACAGAATCCCCTGGATCTAGTTACCACAGTTCACGAAAGAATCCTTCTCTATGCACTTCTAACTCACTCTTCTTTGATGTGATTCTTTTCTTTTGTTTTCCTAACCTATTTAAGTAATACGTTCGTATTTAACGTCTAATTAAACGGAGGGTACCTCCACCATCATTTTTTTTCAATTTAATGATTTCTTCTAATTTTATGTTCTTTTAAGCACTTAAAGAGTACCCCTTTTAACCAATTTTACACAAATTCATTTTTCAAAGTCATCAATCTGAAGTGTTGTATCAGAAAACTTGAAGTATTCTCAATAAGTAGATTCAGCCAAGTGTTCCACTCCCAGTGTGTTATTCCTCAAAGTGGCGTAAAACCCAGATATTCCGATCTGCTTTCATCCTTGAGTCGATCACATTCTTCACCTTACGTACCACCAGCGTTCATATTCCTTTGAGTTCTCACATTCTACATCAAATCTTTTGCGAGCCCACTTTCAAAACAGACTGAATTCTCAATATCGCAAAGCTATGACACTTTTCCGAGTATTCCGTTTCTCGTTATCACATCCAGGAAAACATCTTACTTGCGATATTGTTCCTATTGTTTTATCCATTTTGCATTGTTAACGCAGCCCTTACGTAGGAAGTGAAAAGCCGTTGTAGGGAGTTATTAAAACCTGAATTTGCAGTCTTTGGCAGTTGGCAATTGAGATTCCAACGTATGATGTAGTGGAACATTTTTGCTAGTTGTGCACCATCATACGGAATGCAAAGATGAAAATATCCGTTACCTTGCTCTAAAATTTTTCATATTACTAGATTATGTTTTATCGGAGAAAAATACAAACTTCTTCCTTCACGAGGAACGGAAATGGTTACATTTGAAGAAAAGCCCTCTTGTCTCGAGTGTGTTTGACTTTCCATTGCAGATTAGTTATACAAATTCAAACTCAACATATAAAATCATATAATACGAGATTAATTCAAATTTAACATGAAATTAAAGCGAAATTTTAAAGCAAAGCTCTCATTTGCCCAAAAAGGAAATTTAAATGAAAAAGTATTTGTAGTATTAATGCAAACGCTATATCAAGAGTTATAAAAATTATTTGTGATTGACTGTCCCCTATTAGGTATGTAACTGACCAACAAAATGAGCAATGCTACGAACTAAGCAAATATGTATCACTTTTTGATACATCATGGTTATAGCAGCATGTTTTCATCATATCCACAAGGACACTAACTTCTCATGATGAACAGAAAATTCAATAAGTTAATATTCCATTATATATGGGAGGATGAAGAACACATTCGCGTCGAGAGAAGTCAAGCATTAAGTAGATAAAGTATGATCCGTATTTGCCATCAAATCACGACATCAGCTGCTGCCTCTGTTGTAAATTCTCACTAACATAAATATATGATGCACAAACTTAAGGGATATTCAGTCACCTTTCACAAGAATAAATAAGATATTTCGTTCCCAGCTGCAAACCTTAGGTGCAACTTCAAGTAGTGAGAAAGGTGGTGTAAATAAGCATCAATCACAACATCACAGAAATTCTGAAAGCATTATTCGAGGTATTCATATCTGATCTAGAAGAAATTCGGACATGCCTGACCACGGCGCGGTGGACAGATTTTTGCTCAAATCACCTCATTTTCCTCCACTTTATGGCAGTCGGCCGAGCGGAAAATTCTTATAACTCAAGCACGAAAGCGTGAAAAGGTAGCAAGTGAAATTAAAAGAGGATCCATTATCAGGGTAGGATAGGCGTGGTGTCATTAGCACTTCACGGCTGAGGGCATATAATCAGCGAGCTTAAAACATGGTCACTGCGCGTTAAGATGGACTGAATAGTTATCTGGTACATTTCCACCAGTTTGTGCAATGCATGTGGTTCTATTGTTCTCTATGCTCTTTCTTATGGTTCTATCCTCTTGTACTCTTCTATACACGTAATTATTTCTTATTTTATTCGACCATTATATCTTCAGCATCTTCCTCCAGCACCAGTTTTCGAAGACTCCTAGTCTGTTCTGATCAGATTTTCCAATGATCCATGCTTCCGATTCTTAGAGTGCCTACATACTCTCCATACTTTGTTTTCATAGGCTGTATCCTGGTTTGTTATCCTATCTTCTTAGAGCACAGCAGCTGTCTTTTTCCCATGAACGTCTTCTTAGCTTGGGCTATTCTCTGCTTTATGTCCGTTGCACCTCTTCCGTCCCATGTGATTGTACTTCCGATATAGGTGAAGGAACCCACTTGCTCTAATTTCTCTCTTCTCAGGGTGGCTTCTACATTCAGCTTCTCTCTTCCTCATACATACTAGGATATTAGTCTTCCTCTTATTTATTTTCATGTTGTATTCTTGGAGAACTTGGTTGATTACATTTAGTAACCTCTGAGGATCATCGCGATTACAAATTATGATTGCAATATCATCTGCACAGCGGAGCATGTTATTTTTCTCCGGTTATCTTTATTCCGCTCAGTCCAATTTCTTGTGTTTGTGAAGACATAGATACAACCCATAGTTATATGGCACCGGGAAATACAGTAACCTACAAATATGTTTAAACCGAATACCGAGGTGTCTAATTGAATGTGTTGAATGAAGGAAAAGTTTGAGTCAACTTAGGCTAAGGTGGTGAAAAATAACAGGCGTAAATGCTCAAAAGTGGCCAGGAGATGACGATAACGCACATCGGTCGTGGTATTTACATATTACATAAAAATGAATAAAACGAATAATGAATCATCATCACGTTTGTGGGCATTTCAGTTACATAACGAAACATCTTTCATGATGATGGACCGCAATTATAATCAACGGAGCTGAACATATTTGGATTATTCCAACGGTATTGGTCCAAAATAGAACATGATGTATTGAGATACAGTTCACAATTTTCCACAGATATCTTTTCATTTCATAAACATTAAATAATATATATATTTCATTGGTAGATTGTAAGAGAAAATCGTTTAAGTTTAATATGATATCGAGACACGAGTTTAAATTTACAACAAAAAATTAATGCTCTTTCTTCTTTTTTAACATTTTAAATGCTTACATTTATTTCAAGTTATCGCATCCCACGCACGATTATTGGCTCATATATAATTTATCTAAAATTGTCTCCGAAACACACATTTTGCCACTTTTAAAAATGCAATTTTGCACGATACGCGAACAGAAAATATTCTCCGACAGCGAGATTTTTGCATGTCTCGACAAAGACTGCTTTCAAATATACTTCACCGGTAGAGCCTAATAACCGATACCTTTAGCAATCAACTCAGCATTTTGATACAGCATGGAATTAAATTGGTCTTAAGTAGAAGCCTTTCCATTTCCACTTTCCGGAGAATATCTTTTATATCCCCGATAGGTCATGTTTTGCTCTTCATCACCTAATTGGCTTTCCCCGTCTATATGGATCCAGCAAAACGAGGAGATAGCAGGGAAAAGTAAAGCTGACGCCTAAAGCTACCATTATCTCAGATCAATGATTAGGCGGAGCTTCATTGGCATCACTCCCCTTCCCGTATCCATAGGCTCAAGATTATTACAATGGAACTGCCATCAAAGGATACGGATTAATATCCCCAGAAAAGGATATTATAGCAACGTAATTACCATGAAACTATATTACACAGTGCTGCAATTACGATGAAGCACAGCTTCACCAAATTATTTAATCCCTTCATCGTATACCTGTATCTTCTCAAGTGTAAACGAAGTTGAATGCAGAAGTCACGCTATGGGAAAGAACTTTGAGAAAAAGGATCTGTTCATCCACCTTTGAGGTATTAACATAACCTGACAGGAAGAAGTGCAACGACTATTATGATAAAAAAGTCTAAACTAAGAAAACATCCATGATGAACAGGATAGATGAACTACTACTGTCACAGATGATAGGACTGTAAACGGGTATAGATAATATGAAAACATTTGTGTTAAACATAGTAGATCAGAAATCGGAATCGCAGGAAAAGTAAACCAAAAAAAAGTGGAAGTATTCGAAACCTAATGTTGGAGAAAAATACTTATGAACAATCGGACGGATAAAATGATAAATAATGAAGTACATATGTGGGTAGAAGAGGAAAAATTCACTTTAATCACTATATGAATTAACTCCTAAGTTTATCAAGGCTTCTCGGGCTTGTAAGCAATATAGCTGAATACAAGGATTTAAAAGTCGCAGGAGAGTGTCAAAGGGGTAAATGCATTGCTAATAATAAATAGGATGGTACATAAATAAAAATATTTAGAGCAGGAGAACTAGCTTAGATTGGGTGGGATGGAGGGCTGCAGTCAAGTAACCTTAGGATAGAACAACCAATGATGATGAAGAGTTTAATCCTCACCTTCAACATAGAATACATCATTCCTGCCTATTTTATTTCGATCCATAATTCCGAGTGTAAATTTACGTGCAAGGCTCTCTATTTCCTCTAAATAATAAAGTAGTAACCAGAAGTCAGTAAGAGCTTACCAAACAATTTTAAACTTAAGTTATATATGATATTTATCATTCAAGTTATACAACTCCGATAGTTTATGAGCCATAGTAAGATAAACTGAAGATTTCTGGCAAGAAATGCTGTTTTGAAAAATATTTAGTGTAATAAGAGCTCTAATGTTAACACTTTCAACCCTACTCTTTTTCTCTGAAGCAATTAAATTATTTAAAAAACTCTCTTGGCTCTAAAAAGCTGACTTTATTAGAAAATAGATGCGTTCCTAATTTTCAGGTGAATTTTTAGCCTCGTTTTAACTGTCTTATACAGATATATCCTTGCCCGTGCAGCGATTTTGGTTAAAAGAAAGGTTAAATTTTTTTAGTGTCACAGGACTGATGGGGTGGAGTTATTAAATGGCAAATGAAATATTCTTCTTGGTTTTCTGATGGGGAAATATTTAATTTTTTTAACCTCTATGCCTCTAAAAATAGATTAACTGAATTTATAAATCAATAATGTAAACAAAGAAACCAATCAACGATACCAGACTAAGTATCCATAATATCATAGCACAATTGCATACCATCAGAGTTCTTTATACGGGATAGTGGCAGTCCTAGAGAGACGGCACAATATGTACGAAGAGAAGGGGAAGAAAAACTGATCTAACCATAAGTAAGATGAGAGGATTTAACCGTAGATTAAGAATTAAGTAAAGAATTAATTTTTTAGAAGTAGAAACTGGGTGTCCGTGGACAAGGTTTTCGGCAATTCAAACCTACACAAAGTGATGGAATGCGTGACGTGTATTTAATACAAGTAGACCTTAATTGGAGGTGGTAATTATTTTCCCCTAATGGAGTAGGACCTTACTATTCACCTCTGTACAAATAAATGGTTAACAAGTTGTATATAAATATTTTAAAGTAATATTCTCCTTCTTATATTTCATTAAAAGGCAAATTCTTTCTTCATTCTACATAATTCCTAATATCCCCCCATATTTTAGTTACTTACTAATTTTCACATTGATATTTTGATTATCAAAGCGCGTGCAATTTAAAATATTCTATTTAACTTTCTCTTAGGGAAGGCCTTCGAGGCAATAAGAAATAAAGTTGAAAAAATATCACAAAAGGTTGCAAATTCACTCATCTCTAATGCTCGTAAATCTGCGATAATCCTCCGAGTAAATGGTTTCAACAGTATTGTCTTCATGAGTATTGTCAATCATACAAACGAACATTCAATTACGAGGTTATTACACCCATTAAAATCAGAGGTAAATTTATTAATTTTCCTTTCACTGAGGATTACGAGAAGCCATGACAGAATTCAAACATCAGGAAAACCTATTTTAATGTGCGCGAATGGAAAAACACTGTGCCTTCCGCACGATTTGGCTTGATTCTCCTCTAACTTAAATTAAACAGTCCGGTGCTTTGACGATTAGATAAAATGTAGATGAAGGCAAAATTAAATGCTGCAGTTTACCATAAGCAATAAGGTTATTTCACTTCTAGATTTGGCTAATTACATAATTTTCTACAACTACTCACATTTTCAATGTCAGTCAACTCTCATCGCTAAAGCCAATCTCACCTTTTTTACTTCAAGTATATTGAGAAACAAAGAATCTGGATTTAAGGAAGTTTCAGCGAAATTTCACTTTACTACGATTTTAATGACTTTCATCTTATTTTAATGAAAAAAACTCTTACTTTACAATGGTATCATAATATTTACCACTTACCAGACTCAAAAATTGGCTCATTACGGGATATTTGTCAATTCTAACCGAACAATATGAAACATGAGTATTATTGCCTCAAATGCTAGAACGTGAGATTTAAACCCTCTTGTCAACGTATAAAGTTTTGGAAACCACTCATCAGGGATCCCATGAAAATCGAAAGAGGCGAACACCAGGAATATTTCAATTTAATCTGCCTGCTGAGGTTCATGGTAAAGTTGAGCTTACACGGCAAAATGTCAGCATAATTTGTTATTACGGTGCACTAAGTGACTTCATGAATAAAAGAGATAAATTAAATGAATCAAATAAGTGTTGAAAAATTGCAAAAGTTTGCAATTTTGAAGGATTTTAGAGAGTACATCTCACACGCCGAGGTCACATAGATCGATGATACAACTATCAATGATGCGATGATTAATTTTTTCCAGAAATTTAAACACCAAACTTTGTTGCAAAAAATACTAATTTCTTGGTTATCTTTCTGCGCAGTGTTAATAAAAAAATAATACACTAATTCATTTACTTTCATTTTATACATGATGTAATTCACTCCTACTTCTACCTCCTTTAATGGAAATATCAATATTTTCAGGAATCGTATCACTGAAAATTATTAGATTAAGGGATTTAAGCGCCCATATTTCGTGCAGGAAGCGAAAGTTAAACACGGAATTCTTATCAAATTGTGCAATCATTAAAGCTGGATGAGGGAACAAGGTTATTAAACATAAGTTGGATGAAATGGGCATATGACGATCGAGTCAACTTTCAACTGCATGTTGGGAGGATATTGAAATAGCAGGGATTGAGTGGGAAGATCTCAGACTTGTATAGATGTAATGGAGAGAGGAAGGGAATACACAAAACTAAGAATTAAGTAGGTATTATGATTATATATCAAAGAATGGGCATTTTTCGAGGGAAGCAAAATTTGCAGTGAACACGTGTGTTCTCCACCCGACATTATCATGCGGAAACCAAATCTGATTGTTTCAGTATTAGCATAAAAGGAGGGTCAATTCGATTAACGTGAGTAATTTGGAAAAATTATGTGTCTGATACGCCTTGTACGTGCGTTATTAGCATTCTGCTTCAGTCTGAAACTAATTTTCCATGCTAATTGTTTATGTGTATAATACTACTTTTTAGATACCTCCCAAATCCTTCAAGGAAAATATTTCCCAACACACATTAATTCTGTATGTTTTATTGCAGCCGTGTGCCCTTCTCTTTGTTCTTATCGTCTGTGGCAACTCCGAGAGAGTAAGAAATGAGAAGAGGAGTCTCTCTAACTTCGGTTACGGGGTAGGTCATGGCTACGGGGGAGGTCATGGCTTCAGAGGAAGCCTAGGAGAGGAAGAAGGAGGACTGGCTGGAGCTGCGGACAGAAGTGAACAGACTATCACTGTGACCAAGGCAATCCCTTACCCCGTACCGCAGCCGTATCAAGTGACAGTGGAGAGGAAAATACCATATCCCGTGCCTAATCCGGTACCCTACGCTGTACCCAGGCCTTATCCAGTGCACGTGCCGAGGCCATATGCGGTATCAGTCGACAGGCCTTACCCCGTCACGGTCGAGAGGCATGTGCCATACATCGTGCGGATCCCGATCAAAGTTCCCGTGGTACAGCCGTACACGGTCCACGTCCCGAGGCCATACCCAGTGGAGGTGCCGAGGCCAGTGGCCATACCAGTGCCGCATCCAGTGGTGGTCAACAGGCCGATCCCGGTGGTAATTGGAGGTGACTCATCCGTGGCCGGTGGTGGTTTAGGCGTACACGGAGGACTTTCCACAGGATTCGGGGACCAGCACGGAATAGGACTTGGCGTAGACGGCGGCCATGGAGGTCAGATAGCTCGACACGGAGATTTCGGAGGGCACGGCGGTCAACATGGTAGTTTCGGAACCTTTGGTGGACATCCTTACACTTTCAGTGGGCATCACGTTGGACAAGGTCAACATGGAATCCCAGGTCACCATGCGCACCGGGGTGGCCGCTGATTGTTTTGAACTACTAACCCGAAGGACACCAAGAAAGCGGTCGGTTTCACGTTTCACTTCGGAGTATGCTCAGCAGGTCCGAGTCACGACCAAATGAGCCTCAGAGCGAGCATAAAACTCCCGTGTTGATAGCTCCAAACCCATCACCCCGGGAGCTGGAGCGTTTGAAGCAGATGCGACATATCTTTCGATGTATTTGAGAATTTGCGGCAATTTTTATGGTTTCTGCGCGAAAATACCAGATTTAAACAAAATTGTACCCGATAAAAAAGAATAAATTGAAGTTACAGCGCACGCATTGGGTAAATGATAGTTTAAATTTTTATTGTCCGTATATCAAATTCGCACTTTGAATGATTAGGATTCATAATTGAACTAAATGAAGGTTAATTACCTGTAAATAATCAATCATTCTACAATCCATTCTTACAATATTATCAAATGAACTCAGGACTTACTTATTACCACTTGTATAAATCTTCCTCAACTAAAAAAATCTTCGTTTTATTGATAAACTCCCCTTAGCCACCAGCTCTAAAGTACCCGTCCCACATCGAAGCCGGTACGTTACAAAATAGTACCTGAAGCGCTTCAAACTGAAGCAGCAAAACGGACCGGTCTTTGGAGCGGTGGCACCTTTATTTGCGCGGAGCGTGAAATGGACCGCAGGTCAAATTAAATCCTTAAAGCAACAAAGTACCTCTTGACTATTCTCTTGAGGATGGTGACTAAAAGAGGCAGTTCACGGTGGATATTAACATTTCGCCTTATGGTTACACATATTAGCTCTAGCCTTAAAGCTTGATTGAAAGTAAAAACATTTTATTTTTCAATAAGCCGATCAGTGGTAGTATTTTTTTACCTAAAATACTCTCCACCAATACCAATGTAACGCTCCCCATTATTTTGGTAACCATGCGTCATTAGGCTTGCCATCTAATTGCTCTACCTCTTTGGTAACGTTTCCACTTGAGAAAACTTGAGAACTTGCAGGGATACGGTCATTTCTAAATGGAGAGACTTACATGTCACTTTTTAAAAGAAAAATTTGGTGTCTTGACCGGGGTATTAGGAATTTTTAATTATAAGTATTCTCTAAAAATACGAAACACATGCTTAAACGCTCAGCCTAGTTCTCAGGAATGGTTGCTACTCAATGTAAGCCATTTAATCGTATCGCACAAAACATAGAGAAACGACAATCAATATCTAAAAAGTTAAAACGATGAAATTAGGTATTTCATAGAGCATTAGAGCATATTTGTACTCAGCCTGTAGATATAGCCATCCCTTATTTCTCTTCCCAAGTATCAAACTAAAGGACAAAATATATATTCAAGTTCCATTCTGGAAAGATTTCCCTAGTAACATTTTGCGACCTGAATAAAACTTAGCCACTATTGTATCAATATATAAGTCAAAGCGTCAAGCATTAAAACTAGGCCTCACGTTAAATTAAAAAAGCAATAAGTAAAATTACATTCATCTTGTCTCATTTACGCGCTGTGAGTAATGGGTGGCCTCATTCTATCAAGCTCAAATAGTCATCATTCACTTATATAAAAGCATGTGAAAGATATTTATATCTGTCCACACTCAGGTCAGGCCTTGCCAAATCCTAGTCTGTATATTTATAAATACATGTTATGATAAAGTTGTTGAATAAAATATCTGAAACAAATTATATGTCTCACTTAGTTCCTCGAAACCTAACATAATTTCAATCTCTCTTCAAGTGTTTGCGGATGAACCGGGAGGGAAAGGTGAAGAATGAAGGCTCCAGTAATAGACACGTATGAAAGAAGTATCCTTAATTGGTTGAACCACATTGATAGAATGGATGACAGTGAAAAGTTAGTCAAGTTATAACAGAGGAGTATTTCAAAGATCAAATAATCATATGGGTGAAGTGACATGAAATATGAATTTGGAACATAAGAGAATCCGAGGCAAATCTAAAACATGTCTGTAGAATCGATTATCAAACGACCTTCGTAGTAATGGTTTAACATTGGTATGTTATACAGATAGAAATAGAAAATATTTTAAAAGAATTCTGCAGAAAATGTAAATATGAAAAGATAAACAAAATTATTATGACCTCAATTAGATTCTTAGATATCCATATTAATGAGAAACTCTGTAATCAGCCTGTATGAGCGACATCATTGGTGAGGAAAACTGAACTAGCACACAAAACAACTAATAATACCTACACTAAGAAGAATCTTTTCAGCAAACCAAAAATCAGACATTAATTAAGATACAAGCCAGAGAGTCTCTTCGCCACCAAATGTACATTCTCGATGAAATGAAGAGAGTAGTAAGACGTAAGACAGAAGAAAATAAAGGTTCTAAGGAAACCATGAGATCGATGTAAACAGAAAAAGGAGAGTTAAGACAAATAATGAGATACTGCTTGGATAATAATGGAATAAATTTAGTAAAACGAGTAAGATACAATGCGAAAAGAGGAAAGCCTGGTTATTTGGCCACAAAATGAGAATATGTAAGACTCGACTCACAAAACGAACTCTTACTAATGTTTATGAGCATAAAAATGCCAACCAGTGAATCCAGGGGATCAAGAAAACATGGTAGAGATGGGAATAACGGAGGGCATTTTACACAGATAAAACTAAATTTATAAGACTGATATATGGCTTCAAATTATACGGAGGAAGGAAAGAAAGAGGAGTGTTAAAAACTATAATCCACATCTACGTCTACATACTACACTGCGAGCCGCCTCATGGGCGTGTGGCAGGGGGTGTTACGACACCAGCCGTGTAAAGATGTTATGGGATAAGATATTGGGAGGAGAAATGGTGACATGTATAATGGGAGTGTGTAGGCATAGAGTAGGTAGTGTAATGACATATGATATAATAAACAGTCTCAGGCTTCACTATTTCCATCACGGAAGTAATGAAAAACTATGTAAATTTCCGCTTTTCCCTATCGCATAATAATGGCATAAAATGTCAGAATCTATGATGGAATAAAATATATTCCTGAAAGTGTGTTAACTTTTTTTTCATGTATTCAGATAATGAACGCGATGAGTTACTTAACGAACGCGGAGGGCAAACTCGTACTCGCAACTCGGACGGCCTAGAGACATTGAAAAAAGAATAAGACGCTAAGGGATGCTATCTCTTCGCACCCACTCCCCAGACGCAGTTACCAAGGAGCGAACTCCAACCAAAGAATCCAATTGTTCCAAATCACTCCACGCAAGGCTGCGGCCAAGTAACCGAATTACCGAGGAGAGCGACTAGGTCAGGTGGGCTTACGTAGGATGCGAAAGCCGCCTGAAGAGGACTGTGCCGTATCGGTCCCAGGTCACTCTAATTGCGTATAGCGACGAGGAACTATTTCAGCACAACGAGGTTACACGAGCACCACCCTGGGACGATACGCTCAGGCCTTGAATGATTGTCCAGGGGTTATGCATGGTGCACAAAATCACTGATCTGTGACCATGGCAAGCCTCTCGTGAGTTAATGGCGCGTTGATAACATTCGCAACACCAAGTGCACACCTACATTCAATTTGATGGCACACAGCGCCTCCGCCAAGAGCCCTTACCGTCCACATTGCTGCTGAGGCATCTCCTACTATAGCATAGGCTAGACCTCAAGGACAAGGAGGACGTTGTAATGGAGTAGGAACATGAGAAAGGAAGGTGGTAATTACGCGTTGTAAGATGAGAGACTAGTGAAGAGAACGACTATTTCCAATGTGCAATTTACGGTACTCCGGCTTACATCCTTCGCCTTTTTTCCCAAAATAAAAGCAGTCCCGACTTTGCTGCTTGATGATTTTCAGGTTAACATGTAGAAATAAACTGACGCCTTCCTTGTGCATATATTAAAGCATAATATTCCTCTTTCAAAAATTTTAATTTTTTTGATGCTTTCTAATGCATAAAAATTTTGCCGCAGGAGATCATTAATATTTTTACTGTCTAAAATGTACCAACTGACTATGAAATTGATTCAATTTACAAAACAAGCTTGAAAAATGTCTTCAAGAACATCCCAATTGGAAATCTTTTTCAACTCCCTCGATTACATTGTGCGTATGCTTCATTTTTACAATAAATATTCCTTATTGTATAAATTTTCACTAATAAGCAGTTAAAAATTTATTGATTTCTTTTCATAGCTTTTGAGAGAAAAATAGGAGTAAAATACTCCAACCTCTACCAAAAAACTCCTTTACAGCCTATAAAAATTGACTAGAAGGAATGCACAGTTATTTATACACCAGAAGTTTTAGAGGAAGTATTTAATGGTCTACGACTTTATTTTACTCAATAACTAAGTAAAGTATAAAAAACACGTCGTTCTCGACAATTTATGGTGCTTTTTGACCAGGCTGTTGATTTGCACAGTCATTATCAGTAAGCAGCCTCGATCTTGATTGTATAAATCAAATATTTGATGCCCAATTGTTATGCGCGCCATACGTTTCCTTCTCAAATGAATGAGTTTTCTTTTGACAAGAAGAAGTAGTCTTAAACATATTCTGAAGAACAGAATCGATATAAAATCCATGCCCACTTGCTAGCTTCCCTCTTGTGCCACTTGCCCATAATATCAACACCAAAACAGTGGAACAATTTCTGGACGAAGCTTCAAGCCTAGCAAAATTTCAGCTGACCTATTGCAAAGCAATTACAAAGTTATAAATTTTAAGTTGTCAAAACATGCAAAAGTCTAGAGGAGAAAATATTATGTTAATGCCATGATTATATTTAGAACATAGTTATCACAGCAAGAAAGTCGATATACCGGAGGATGTCCCAATAAAAGCCAAGAACTCAGAGCTTTGGATAAAGTAATTTTTATGATTAACAAAAACTAAAACGCTAGAATATACAGAATATTATGTTACAAGAAGTGTACTTAAAAACATTTTGTTACCCCTATCTTCGAATAATTTACGTACCTTAACGAAAAGACTCAAAACTGCAAATACTTAAACATATTCTGGCTATCGATTCGCTAATGCACAACATTTTATTACACTACACTTTATATTGGCATATCATTAACAAAATAATCAAGCATTAAAATATGATACAGGTTGCCGGAGGCAGTTATCAAATCATACGTGGTCGTTCGTCCGCGCAATACGAAAACTGCAGACTTGATTGTGTCTCGCTGTGTGTAGATAGAACTTCTACAATGAGATTTACAATCTCAAAAAGTGAAGTAAAGCAGTGAAAGTTCCTAAGACTATTCATAAAATCCAATTGGAAATACGGGAAAAGAGAGCTTTGGAAACTGGCGAACCCATAAAAATTGAAACAGTTTCCTCTAGCGTCCAAATTTAACTATCTGAATTTGATCAAAAGTGATTTGACCCAGTATTTACCATCAAATACACTAGCGATGGTTAAAAATAATTCACAATTATTTTTCTTTTATTTATTTACTAACTCAGATTCCATACAGGAGTACGTGGATATATTTTTCCAAGAATAAAAATTTCACCCACAATTCAAATAATTATCTTAGGTGTAGAATAACATAAATTTTTAACAAATTACAAACCTATCCTGGGGTACAAAGGATCGGAAATGTAAAGGTATTCACATAGAATGGTAAAGTATTCACGCAGAAGAGTACAGGAATCTGATCTCCTATCCCGCCTTGCTATTCATACCTTAAAAACTTTAAATCTATAATTTAGGAATACTTCTGGGTACGTCTGGTTCTAATTGCTTTTAATATACCTTTGGTATAGTTCTCATTAACATTTTAGTAACTGGAAAGGCATCCTTGAAATGAACCATAGAGTAAGTATATCAATAAGGGCAAGTGGTGAGAACTTATGAACCACTGCTTAATTTTTTTGGACTTTTTCCTTGGACATTTTTATTTGGCTCGAGCGGTTGAAAAGCGTATTGTTATCCTATAGCACAAAGCATTTTACCCAGGTCAAGGTTTACCCATTCTCATTTTAGCGTAGGTAGTGGCAGGGGGAGGAATGGGGTTAGACCAATGAGAGATGAACCTAAAGTTTGGAAAACAATTCGTATTTTTGAGGTGTACATTATTTTGCAAACTTCCTTCATGTGAGGGCTTGAATAAGGTTAGCGCCCATAATCTGAGACCGGAAGGACTGGTTTAAAACTCTGTAATTTTCAAATTTCATGGTAAATTTTCGTTAATTTAATTCGGTAAAATTAAAAGACCATGATTTTAAATATATTTACGGGTTCTATAAATCGATTCAATCTATGTTACTAAATATGGTATTTTTACACTGTGTACGTATTTTAAAATATTATTATGGGTCGTTAAAAAATAACATGCGAAAAATTAATAAAAACTGCGGTTAAATTCGATAGTAACACGCTTCACTCTGTGAAAATCTAATATAATTAAATCGGAATAACTTTTTAACCGAAGGAACACGTTATTGTCATTAAATCGGAAATAGAAATCTCCAATACCAATAAAATAACAAAGTTATTTTGATAAAATCGAAAGTAACTATCACCAATTCCTCACTTGGTGGCTCACAATCGACAAAAGCCCGCGGTGAAATAGCTTTCATGGGTCAACTCTTATGATTTTGGAACGAGGTAGGTACCAACACTCCACATACAAATACCTCAGTCAGCTAAACCCCAGCTGTCCATATCAAATGTGCAGCAATGTATGAGTGATTCCCGCGCGGTATTTCCACCAACACTTGTCTCATCTCATTCAGCCCAACCCATGCCGGGGCTTTTCAACCGGCCGACGCTTTCAGCGTATACGGCCTGCCGACGTTTGTCAGTCCGAGTTAAAGTGTCATCCGAGCCGTAGATAGCGACTCAACCTGAATTCAAGACCATTTCACCTGGGTATTGTCCCATAAATGCATTGCCTCAGCGCTAAACGATTTGGATGATGCGGATGCAAGAGGATAAAGGAAACAATAGATCTCCACGACCAAGGGCACACTTCATTCACCTCATTCTAGGAGGGGGGGGGGAATACAAATTTACTTGGAGCGCCGACTAGACGTCCTTTAATCAGCCATCTATCTTATACCATTTTATAAAAAAACCCTATAGTATAAAGCGAGGGATAATTGTGCACATGTAATGACGTTATCGAAAACTATTCATTAAATCTACCAGAAATTAGGGGTTTAAGGGTTTTGTGTCATGAAGAATCGATATTTGTTGGTCCCATATCCGCAAAATATTTTATTTATCTAGAATGGAAAGCACATATTTACTTTCAACAATTGTATATCAAATAAGGCTGTCTTATATTAGTTAAGTGAATTTGTTCTTATCTTACTTATTTTGTTGAATTACACTTGTGTATGCACGTAAATGTACTTTCAATGATTAAATTATAATTTTTCTCTAACGCATTTATAATGAATACGTTACATTTTTTTCCTTCCAAGATGCCTCCAATTGAGCCAATACTGGGTAAATATTTTATTCAAGATCAAATACACATAAGTTTAAAATTACACTGCATAGTATATAACCTCATTAAATATGAAAATATTATCAAAAATATATATTGCCTGATCGAAGCTATATTCCCTGGTACTAATTATACGAATGTAAAAATGCGTGTAAAAGTTGTTGGAGAGAATTTTAAGTAAGACGAATGTATTGTAGTTTAAATCTTCTTCAGAATAATTTATGTACGGATACAATTTTTAGTCCAGAGAAGATTTGCGGAAAAATTCATGAAAACAGTGGGAATCAATGCGTAGTAAATGAAAGAGTTAAATACTAAACGAACATATAATATAGTATTGAAATTAAAATTCTAACAGTTAGATCTACCATTACTTAAATCATTCGCGTTTTGACCGGGCTATTTATAAGGAAAACCGTTTGCTACTCATGGGTGGCAGATATCAGCATCAACACAAATAGTTATTTGCTTTCATCAGCATCTCACTCAACCAAAAAGCAGTTTGAGACTTATCATAGTTCACAAGGAAATTTGATGAGTTTTTCCTCATTATACAGAAAAAAATCAAATTCTCTATAAAGGCAAGTTATCTGCCACTTATTATGGGTACTATTTGTGTGATAAAATTGCAAAAAGAGGCCATGAACTTTCTAATTGGATGCAGTATCGCAATGCTCGACAGAGGGACTTCATTTAAAAAAATGAGGAACTTCTGACGCCTGGATCGAGACAAAGAATTGACGATGCAAAAAATGATTTGCTTGGTCATATATTCTTTATAAAATTGATGACTCACTGTATTAATTTTTTAACTCACCAAACCTTTGCGTAACTGATTCTTCTTCTAGGTCCAAGATGTATCAAAAATTGTAATATTTTCTCCATCATTACGAGAAAAATATCTCGCTCAAACTTTGTTGAGCAGGAAAATTTTAATGATCATAACCCTAACATGAAATTTGTCATGAATATAGGCGTCAAGATGAAAAGAAGCCGTGTCTCAACACTAATCTACTACAGTCTTCTTCGGTTAATTCCTGCAACTAATAAGTAGGACAAACCTAGATGCCTTGTCGTACAAGTTTGCCAGGTGAAATAATGTAGATCACATCGGCGCCCTTTACCGCGACTTTCATAATCAGCGCCGCCGATGACATTCCCTACGCCGCCCCGACTTTGCTCAAAAGAGACGCATCCCTTTTCGTTAATCAAGTCCGGGACCCTTTCGCACTCATCAAATCTCATTAAAACGCGTTCGGCAACTTCTGCGACAAGGGAAACAACTACTACACGGATTGAAGGAAGAGGGAGAGGGGGTCGAGTCAAAGGGGAGTCGAGTTTTCCGGTTTCCAAGGGGGTGACAACTTGAGTGCCTGTGTGAATCACGCGAACACACGGGCGGAAATTACTTGACAGGGACGGTGATTAAAAATTCCGTCGAGACCCAAGCTTTTCTCATACACGACAGAGGAAAACGAGGAAAAAAATAACACTCGAGTCAGAAATGCAGGGCGCTGACAACTAACCCCTCTTATTTTCTCTCAAGTGAAACGCCATCTTGAGAAGTGACACCACCGTGTTAATACTTGCCTACACTTACGATTAATAGTAAAAAAAGAAATTGTGATCTCTTAGAGAGAAAAACAATAAAACTAGAAATGAGGGAATTTGAGAATTTTCAAATGATAAGGGTCAATCCTTCAATACGAAAAATCACTCAATCTACATCACAGAGATAAGACCAGTAGTCACACATGGTCACAAGAAATGAGACAGGAAAAAAAAGGTAGGCCTAAATATATTTTAAGAATAGTAGTGCGAGTTTTTAAGCCAACCCTGGAAAAGGTAGTGGATGTACAAATTCAATAATCTACAGAGATACTTAAGATGAAGTACGACCGTAATTAACTAAGGCAGATAAGGAATTCTTAGACCTTAGAGATATAAATTGGAGAAATTCTCACAAAAGACTATACACAGAATACAGAACTGATTAAACCTGTACAAGAGCAATTAAGACAAATAAATCAGATATGAGACCTGATCCCCCCGAAGATATCCATGCCTTAACGTGGCGGTGGGGCTTGCGTTCTCTGACAACTTCGAGAGCTACACCGGCGGTAGCTTAGCTACTGGCAGGGTCTTCCAAGCCGGACAGGTCTTCGTGAGGTAGGAGCTAGACGAAAAAGGATACCCTGGTCCTCCAGGTTGGCGGTTGGGGGTAAGGCTGACAACCTTATCCCGGAAAAACTCTTCCTGTCCAGAAACGCCAACAACAAGCCTCGGATACGGATGGATTTTATGGATTTAGACCCATGCTTCGCTCTATGGATTTGAGATTTGGTTCGTAGAACGTCAGAACTATGGCAGTACCTGGAAAATTTGACCTAATCATGGAAGTATTAAATAGTTACCATTTAGATTTAGCTTGTCTCCAAGAGACTCGATGGCCATTCAATGACAAACTTAACTCCGAGAGTCATACACTGTATTATAGTGGCTGTGATAATGGCAACCACTACGCGGGCGTAGGATTTGCCATCAAAAACACTCTCAGAAAATGAAATATCCTTTAACCTAGTCAATGAAAGAATGTGCCTCATAAGATTAAGAGGAAAATTCCAGAACATCTCGGTGATATATCTGTAGGCAACCACAGAGGAAGCAGATGATGACGTTAAAGATACTTTCTATGACAATTTAGACCATCTTATGAGAAACACACCAAGTTATGATATCAAAATATTACTTGGAGACGTTAATGCAAAGGAGGAAAATGAACCGGGATGGAAGCAATACACAGATTGTAAATGCTTACATAAAACTACCAATGATAATGGTATGAGAGTGATCAGTCTGGCAAGCTCAAAAAACTTAATAATTATGTCCACCAGCTTTCCACTTATAACAACCACAAAATCACTTGGGTCTCCCCAAATAGTCTGGTCAAAAACCAGATAGACCATGTCTTAATTGAAGAAAGACACAATAGCTGTATTGTAGATGTAAAAAGCAAAAGAAGAGCTGAGTGTGGGACTGACCGTTATCTAATCGTAGTGAAAATTAGGCAAAATTTCTGCCAGGAGAAGAGAGAAAAACAGAAAATAAAACCAAAGGTAAACTTAATCAAACTTACTCATAAAGATATAAAGGAGTTTGAGCTGAAACTGTCAAACAGATTTCAAATCCTTGAGAGAGATGAAGAAATAGAAAAATCCATTGAATTTAAATGGAAAGAAATTAAAGAAACCATACAAGAGACAACAGAGGAAGTGATTGGCTATTGCCAAAGATCAAAGTACAAGAAACCTTGGTTCAATGCACAGTGTCAACAGATGATCGAGGTAAGAAGAAAAAGAAAGCAAAATTTAAATGCAAATGATAACCAAGAAAATCGTGAAAAATACCATGAGATAAACAGAGAAGTAAACAAGAAGTTGAGGGCGGAAAAAAATGTATAAAAAACCAACTTAAAAAGGCCGAGGAAGATAGCAACAGGAACAACTCAAGGGACTTTTTCAGGACAATAAGGTATTTTAAACAAGGCTACAAGGCGAAATCATATGGTATTAAAGACAGAAATGGAAACGTAACCTGCAACCAAGCTGCAATTACAAACGTATGTATGTATTCTCTCCATTTATTACATCGTATGATTATTTAGAGGATCTTCTAAATTTAAACGAGGCTACAATAAATGAAGAATTTGATCGAACCCCAAAATGTTCAACCACAAATCCAAGATCCTACAATAGGAGAAGTGGAGGGAGCTGTCAAACGGCTGAAAAATATAAGGCCACAAGAGAGGATGGTATACCTGCAGAGCTTTGAAAGCCGGAGAGAAGCCGCTACTAAAGAAGCTACATACATTAATAAGTGACAAATGGAGAAAAGAGACATTGCCAAATGATTGGAAGGTAGCGGTCATTGTCCCAATATGCAAAAAGGGAGACAAACTTGACTCCAGCAATTACAGACCACATTATTAAACACCACATAAAAAGTACTATCCAAAATCCTGGAAAATAGACTACAGGAATATGCAGAGGAAATTCTAGGTAAACACCAGGCATGCTTCAGAAGACAAAGATCAACCTTTGATCAGTTTTTTTATTATCAGACAAGCCTTGTCAAAATACTGGGAGTTCGGCATAAGTGTTCATCTCTTATTTATCGATTTTAAGAAAGCATATGACTGCATCAATCGAAATCAAATGTGGAAATACCTAAAGCAGATGGGAACCCCAGACAAACTGATTAACCTAGCAAAAATATATACTGACGAATCTAAATCTAGATGTAAAGTTAGAATCAATAACGAATTGTCAAGAGAATTTAGTGTGCTAACTGGGGTCAGACAAGGAGATGGACTTTCTCCTCTACTATTTAATCTGGCTGTAGAAAATTCCTTAAAAAAGGTAAAATGGCAAGACCAAGGAATAGAATTAGGAGCAAAAGTTAATGTCTTAGCCTTCGCAGATGACATAGCTTTACTCGGAGAAGATGAAATTAGCTTAACAAGCCTTGCCAAAATTCTATTAAGAGAAGCAAAAATAGTAGGATTGGAAGTAAATGAGCAGAAAACAAAATACCTTAGGGCTGGCCGACTCGAAGACAACATTAACGACTCTGTAAGGGTAGAAATTTTACGGTTGAAAGAGTAAATAACTTCAAGTACTTAGGAGTAAATATTGACCAGACAAGTCAAGAGGAGATATAAATAAATACCAGAATATTTAATGCTAACAGATGCTACTGGGCTTTAGAAGGGCTTCTAAAAGGCAAAATATTTTCTAGAAAAACTTAACTACGAATCTATAAGACCATCATACAACCAGTGGTCTTGTATGGGTCAGAAATATGGACAATGTCTAAACATACAGAAAAAAAGCTGATAGTTTATGAAATAAAATTTTAAGATGCATCTAGGGTCTCATAAACGAAGACGGAATGTGGAAAATTCGAACCAACAACGAGCTGAGGGAGCTATATAGGGACCCAGATTTTATAGCACAAGTCAAAAGTAGAAGACTTAGGTGGGCAGGTCATGTGTGGAGAAGATGAGAAAATTCTACAATTAGAACGGTGTCAGAAGGCCTACCAAGAGGAAAACGACCTTTGGGACGACCACGACTACGCTGGAAAGAATGGGAGCAGAAGTTTACTGGATGGAAGACCGAAAGAGATGGCGAGGAGTTGTTGGTGAGGCCAAATACCTTCTGAGGTTTGAGTGGCCTAATAGGTAAGGTAAGGTAGGAGACCTGATGCATCTAAGATTAGAAGGCGGTTTTAGAGTATCGCTAGAGCGCGTAGGAGAAACATCGGCTGGCCAAGAAAATAGAGGT
The DNA here is from genome assembly GCA_963169105.1 of Ceriagrion tenellum. Lineage (NCBI taxonomy): Eukaryota > Metazoa > Arthropoda > Insecta > Odonata > Coenagrionidae > Ceriagrion > Ceriagrion tenellum. Next base: position 96,943,486 of record OY720643.1, read on the forward strand.
GCAACAGCTTAACTAAAGAATACTGTTATTGAAAAAAAGAATACTGCTATTGAAAAAGCTGGCTAAATTATCCTACCATAATGAAATAAATTATATTTTACCGGAAGAACATAGTTTACGGGTTGAGGGGACTGATTAGTGGAAGTATATTCTAGAATAAAAGCAAGGGTTGCAAGAAAGAAGAAAGGGTACGGTGACATCGACTTTGTGATGATGATGCTGATTTAAACGGAAATGGTTAACAAGATTCAAATAGAATCAGTGAAAATATACCAATTGCTTACTTAAATTATCAACTGGGGCAGTGCCAAAGATGGAAATATAGCGTTAAACGAAAAGGAAAGAAACTAAGGGTCGAAAAGGTCAACATTTTTGCAGGATTATACTACTTAAAGGTGGGTTTACACAAGAAAGTTGACTTCTGTGAAACTACAGAACTGGTTAAAACATAGTTAAGAGCAAGATAACTTATGACAAATACATCAGATACAAGACCCGATGTATTTGAGATTAGAAGGCTGTTACAGACAAGGGAGATGAAAATGTTTCGAGGTATTACAGACAATGCACTGCAACTCAGAGGAATAAGAGACAATTCAAGGAAATTATTAAAAACAGCAAATTCATATCACTGAATGAACAAACGGGAAAAAATTACTTATGAAACAGAATGACAAGCAAAGGGTTAGTGAGTATCGCAAGAGCACGTAGGAGAAGCGTCAGCTGATAAAAAAATGCGACAGCTTAACTAGAGAATACTGTCATTGAAAAAGCAGCTGGAAACATGATCCTACTATAATGAAATAAATTAAATTTTACCAGAAGCACATTATTAACGGGTTGATGCGACTAATTAGTGGAAGTTTGCACTGGAATAAAAGTAAGCATTTGGTACTAGACGTTTTTGTTAATGTGTGACACCAATTTCATGATAATGATTTCAGTACTCACGGAAATGGTTAATATGACTCAAATAAAATCAGTAGAAATATAAACAATGCTTTCTTTAATTATCATGAGCTAGCCAAAGATGGAAGAATAAACGTTAGCGGAAAAGGAAAAAAACCGAGTGTCGAAAAGGTCGAAATTTTTGGAGGATCATACCACCTAAAGGCGGGTTTACCCATAGAAGCTGACTTCCATGGAAGAAGTAAGTAAAGCGATATCTCTAATCGTATCGCCACTCGCAGTTGATCGTTCGGCTAACGCATAAAATTAAAATAAATGTTCATCACGTCATTTTCTTTCTCGGTATGCACAGCCAAAAGAACTTGGTTCTAAGGGTTAGGCTTAAGAAATTTACTCTTCTAATATTATCCTCCATGCTGCTCTATTCTTGTGTAACTCTTTTTCTCCTATAACAGCATTTTGCTTTGCATATCCTTTTGCCCTAATACTCCAAATTCTCCTTCTCTTGAGAGTCCTTTCCACTGCTTTCACTTCTCGAGCTACCTCTAATTTTAACTTTATTCAATTCTCAAACAAAATTTGCTGCGTTATTCAACGCTTGTAAATTAATTCAACTCAGCTAACCTATCGAAGACAGGCCATTTCTTTATGTCCATTACTGGAGCAGCTATTCCACATTCTCTTAAAATATACTTTTTCTTAACCTGGCTCTCTAAGCCTGCCAACTAACTATTTTTAGTGTTCCATGGCTACAAGAGTTATAGGAACAAGGAGGAGGTAGATATTTAAATAAAAGGGTCATAAGAGAATGTGACAAAAATCAGCAGTTTTTGAGAAAATTGATGAAAGGTTAACTTTGGCAATATTGACTGGTTGAGATTAGCCTAGAAAAATAGATTTATGTTGAGTTTCAAACAAAAACAGAACATGAGCCGAACAAAAATTATATATATAATCTTGTTTTTTGCTCTACGACGTTATCCTATTCCTAACCGCCATTGCTCTCTGTTCGTCCACAGACCTGAGGCTTAGGGTTAGGCTTTTTATCATTTCATATTTTCCAAGTTATCAAGGAGATATCCCGATGCCTGAACCCCTAACTTGGAGGAACGGACACTAATTACATTCGCGAAAACCAAATGCCTGGATTTCACTCTTCCACTGACGTACCTAGATGGACAAGTACAAGAAACAACTACGGCAAAAAGAAAAAAGCCCTATCATGTGTCATTTAACTTTACCGGAACTTTAACCCAGGTTAACAAATTGCTTTTACAGTGTGTCAGTCAGTTTCAATGCCAATCCATCCCAGTATTAATTTAATTTTAAAGGGGATTCATATGAACTAGATTTTCTCGTCTCCAGCTCACGTTGCTTCCTAGCATAGGATTTGCTATCATGCTTGATGATTTCATCTTATTGAGATACTCCTTATGCACCCTTGTGCGTCCCTACATAGCACATTATTTTTGCATTTCGTAAGGATTTGAAAACTCTTCATATACAGACATGATAAAGCAACATGTTAGAAGGTTCAGATGGGCAAGAATGTGGGTCATTCAAACCATAGGATAATGTTAACGATCGTCCAGGCTGCAGACAAAAGTAACGTTGAACTCAAAGATCTGAGACCAAAATATTCGTACGCCCTGTGTCATTAAAATACCTATATGAAAGAAATATAAGAGGAGATATCACTTCATAGTTCAAGAGAGGAATAGCAGGCATGGGATGACAAATAGGTAGGTTATTAATGAGCCGAGATCCTTTAAGAAAAACGGCGGAAGATGAGGATTCTGAGAATAAAAACTGACAAACGCGGCGCAGCGAAAAGATTTTTCGTCGTCTTCTTCTATCCGGGGAGCAAAAGGTTTTCTTTTACTTGAATAAAAAGTAACGTAAGGGAAGGGTTTTATTGTGACTGGAATTTTTCATGCCTTAAGTCTTTTAATTAATTCTCCTCTCCTCCAAGTCAGTTATTTTCTACACCTCTCTCAGACTTTCTTTCCGGTCTTCCGTCTCCGCCTTACTCACCTCGACCTTTCTAACCAAATAATGTCTCTTCTAGCGCTGTCTTTTCTTCCACTCAGCATTTTCTCTTCTTTATAACTTTTTTTAATACCTCAAAGGAGAATTTTTACCTCGTTGAAATTAGCTTCGAGCAGAAACTTCTTTGCTTAATACGTCATTGGCTAGATGGGCGTGTAATTACTTACCACCGAGTTGGATCGATAAGCGATTTTATATTTTAGAAGCCAGAGCCAATTACATTACCAATTTTGAACAAAAAACTGAAACTAGCTTCCAAGGGAGCCTAATTCAATTAGCGTCACAGAGATATCTACTTTTCAAAGCACATCCATGCGTGGTTTATGCTTTGAAAATAGGACGCACCATGAATAACCCACGAATTTTAAAGGGACTTGCAAGTTGCAATCAGCATTACGGGTGTAGAAATATAAGTTCGAAATGCTACAGGATAGCTCAAGGAGAGAAGACTCTGGCGCAGACCTACGCGGCAAGGACGGCTGCTGGAAGTGTAGGAGGGGAAAGAAAAGGACGAAGGGGAAGAAAACAAAGGTACGAAGGAGAGGGAGGCGGATGAACCAGAATAATTCTCAGTCTCAGAGAAGTCTCATAGGAAACTGCGAAATGGAGTTAAAATTATGCATCGCCTTGACTACACTAGAGATGGTTTCTTTAGGTTCAAAGTGAGTCGATTCTTAAGGGGTTGCATTTTTCAAGATCACGCGAATCTTTTTGCAGCGCCATGTTTGTTAATTGTCATTCTCAGAATCCACATGTTTCGCCATTTATCTTAAGAAGCTTGGCGTTATAATAACCAACCTATTTGTGTTCGTATCCCTCCCTTGAATCAGAAAATAATATAACGAAAGTTGCGTTAAATTAATTTTAGAGTGCCCGCACATTTTCCATTCTGTAAATCATCACAATCACTTTTTCTTTCATCGAGAAATCTCAAAGATTCTTCAAACCGATTGGTTCTCATGGAATTCAACAAAATGTATTCAACATATCATTAGCACCCTCTCAGAACATTCGACATCATGGAAGTGGAACATGCACATAGGGGTAAAATATTACCATAAAAGAGTTTCTGAGATATGTTTGTGAAACATTAGGAGCTGAAGATATGTCACCATGTTTCTAATGTGTAGGAACTGTCTTTGATTGGTCCTTCTCATGGAGTTCCTCACACAAAAGAGCAATTTCATATTATAGCATTTTCAATCAGATGATTACATTGTTGGGTCAACGATTAAATTGCTCTATTTATAATTTAGATGGTTCACGACGAACAATTTGGAGATGGAGAAAATGTTTTCTGATTGGGCACCTATCTAATATCTTCTTTATACGCTCCAACTTAGTGAAAAAACAATGCATGACCAAACTTGTTATTTTGTTAGTCGCGAACAACTCTGATCGTTTGCTCTTTAAATGGCTATGTCGAGAGATGAAGCTTCTAATCGTGTATTTCCATGCATTTAGTCCACAACACAATTCATATTTGGAATATATTTGTTATTTTTACACCGTATAGCATCACTGTATGCACAATGAGGTCTCACAAAAAACACCAGCAACATATCAAGAGCACATTTCATAAAAAGGAGTTTCATAATTAATCTTAGGCATAATCAGCAGAACCACGCTTGCTTGAAGAATATCGCCTTTGAATACGATGTTATTTATAAAGAATGGGTCGTTTCCGACCCATGCAGATTCATACATCAATATTATATTTCTTACAATATTTATTCCAAAAATAGTAATAAATTCATTTAGTTCGCATTAATATAAACAAAAATCACTAGCAAAACATTTTATTCATCGATAGCAACAAAAAATAATAATTATCCCCCAGAGACACAAGTATATCGAATTATGATATTTACATTTTATAACTTTAAAATCAGCGCATTCAAAAGGTGGTAAAAAAGCAGAGTTTGAGTTGAATGCTTAAAAATATATATAAAACGATATCATGAGTAAAACAAAGGCTACTTTACTAGTTCAATAATTTTTTCAAGGTGGGTCGTTAACGAAATATTGGGCTTATGGGCTTTACGTATGTATCACTATCAGCAATATTCTTCTTCCACAGCTCTAATTCACGGTGTGGGCATTGGTTTCTTCAGTTATATGTCTCCATTTGGCTCTCCCTTCTGCTTTCTCTCTCCATATTCCAAACCTCAGTGTCTTCAGATCCTCTTCAACATGCTGTAGCCATGTTTTTCGTGGTCTTCCTATCCTCCTACTCCCTTCCATTTTTCTATTAATTAACAATTTTGGCATTCTGTTCTCTTATATCCTTTTAACATGGCCCAACCATGACATTTGCAATGACTTAGAGAACCTAACCATGTCCTTCCTATCCAATATTTCATTTATTTCACAGCTCATTCTTATTCTAAACATTTCTTCTTCTTTAACAGGGCCATAGATTCTATATATTATTTTTCTTCCGAATCTTCTTAGTGTTTCTTTACCTTGTTTGGATAAGACCCTTTTTCAGCTCCATATGTAATTACTGGTCTTATCAATGTTTTATAAATTTTCAATTTAGTTTTCCAGAACAGAAGAGTTTATTTGAGGAAGGGTAAATTTGCAAAATAAGCCTTGTTACCTTACATTACCCTTTGATTAATCTCCTCAGAAATCTTATTTTCATTATTTACTATTACTCCAAAGTAAGTAAATTGTCTGGCGCCCTCAAACTTGTTATTCCCAATAATAAGGTTTTTTAGCTCTCGTTTGTTCTGCAAAGAAGACATTGTCATGTATTTGGTAATATCTTCATTTACATTGAGGTCAATTCTTTTCCCAATGTCTTCAATGATAGCAAACAATTCCTTAAGACCCATCGTACTTCTTGCTATCAGAGCTATATCATTAGCATATGCAAAACCTTGTTTAGATTTATAAACAATAGTTCCCCTTAATTTCAATTCTATCATTACTTGGTGCAAACCCAAGCAAAATAGCACAGCTGAGAGAGCATATCCTCGTCTTACCCCTGAGGTCACTTTAAAAGCGCTGCTTGTACAACCAAAATCATAGGCATTTCATTGGGATTCCTTCAGCGTCATCTCAACCAAATTAATTAGCTTTTCTGGAGTAGTATACCCTTCCAGCGCATGGAGTGTATCTTTCCTATTCACACTGTCATAAACTTGACGAAGTTCAATGAAGATTATATGCAAATCAACGTTTTATTCACAGCCCTTCTCCATTGTTTGTCTCATTGCAAATATCTGATCAATGGAGCATGAATGTCTAAGGCACAGATACTTATCCGTTTCAGGAGAATACAAGTGAGCTACATCCAGTAACATAATGCTTCTATAGTTTTTTAAACCCAACTTATGACATTTCTTATGTATTGGGCCTATCAATCTACAATTCTGAGAGCACCTCTGATTTCCAAATACTACAGATCAGCTGGTTTACTGATTCCATAAGTTCTGTTCCTCCATTTTTCATCAAGTCTACTGATATACCATCTTCTTCTGGTGCCCTGCCATTCCTTTGCCTTTTCGCACTTTCAGTTACCTCCTCTATAGGTGGGATGGGTACATCCTCCTCTGCACTATGAACTAGTAGATGCTCTTCGATCTTCCTTATTTAGCAGATCATTAAAGTATTCTGCCCTTCTCTCTATTATCTGATACTCCTCCCCTATGACTTCACCATTTTTGTTCTTACGAGAGTTTACTTTTGGGTGATATCCTTTGCTCATGAGTTTTACTGCTTGATAGAATTTCTTGCTTTCATATTTATTGTTGAGCTGCTCTACATTTTTGCCATATTTTTCAAATGCTTCTTTGTGTTTCTTTTCATTGTTTAATCAGTATTTTCCCTGCTCTGTAGATATTTTTCTCACGTTAATCTAGTCTTCTTTTGAAGCATAAAGTATCTATTCTTATTATTCTTGTCTATTGGCAGATGTACATTCACTATTAAATCATTCTGCATTCCTTTCTAGTTTAAATATGCCATTTTTATCAGTTGCTGTTGATAAGAAAGCTTTTTATAATTCTTATACATTGCTTTTCAACAGGATATTCCTCTCTCTCTCTCTCTCCACATTCCCAGCTAACTTACTAATTAAATCTTATTTGCATTTGGAGGCTTGCACAGGATCCCTTAAAATATTGGAGTTCCATTTCTTTCATCTGAGACCATAGGTTTTCTCTAGTTTTCATAGCAAGGCAGTCAGTCGTTGTCTAAAATTTACTTTCACTAAGTAGTGGTCAGAGTCACAATTTGATCCTTGTGCATATCTTATGTCTGATAAGGTGGTAGAATTTCTCCTAGAAACAAGCACATGATCTATTAGGTTCACAATTCCAGTACTTGGCATTTTCCAGGTACTTTTACGAATATTTTTATGTTCAAAACATGTGCTTTTAATAATTAGGTTGTATGACAAAGCTAACTGGTAGAGTAGTTTTTCGTTTTCACTTATTTCATCATGCAGGGAGTTCTTTCTAGATATACTGTGTTATAAATCTTCCTTGCCAATCTTTGCATTTAAGTCTCCAAGAATGAGAAGGTCATGATATTTGATACAATTACAGTAAATTACAAAAATAAGTTACTTCTCTGATTTTCTCAAACTATATAGTGTTACAATTTGTCCAATAAGATCGTCTCTTCAACTTCTATGAGTTTCCATTACACCTTTTTTCCTACCCAACCCTTCGTAAGACTTCTTTGTCGGTGGTGTCGTCGGTCCGTTTAGTTTTTACAGTCTTTGCAGCCACCAAAACCCCAATTCTTCATAAATATTTTGTTATAGGCATTTTTCAGGCTTCAACTTCATAAGTATTATAGCCATTATTGAATGGGATCCTTGCTCAAAAGATCCTTCATTGAATAAGCCGTATCCAAATTTCAACTCGACTGTAGTTGGCTTTGCAAGAGTTAACTGTGCACATCGTTGGCAATTGTAGATGCTTGGTTGAATTCCGGATTGTCGAAATGTTCTTGATGATGAATATAACACATAGGCGTCCATTCTAGATCAAAATCAACAATAGAGTTGGAACTACCCTCCGATGGTGTTTTCCGCTTATCAATTAACTCCAGGCACGCAAAACTCACCTTAGTACAAGACTGAGCCTCACACACTCCCCTGGACACTGAGTACAGATCAAAAAGCACATGGAGAACAATGAACTGTCAAACCGGAGACTATGGGAGAGCTACCTCCCCCAAAAACTGTTAACATGTAGTACATGTTTAAAGATTTCATTGTTCATAAGCATTTATATCAAATTTAGAATGAAACGAGATACTAATTCATTCAGAAACAAATCACGGGGCAATGTCATCGATAGTAAATCTTGGGCATAAAGGCATATACTGTTTAGCATATTTTTAAGACGTTGCGCATATTGTAAATAAAAAGTATTGCCGTGTAGACACGAGTAGAAAGCGCACCTTTTACCTAAAATCATAGTTCAAAAATAAAGGTTCGCGTCCTACACGAGTGCCTTATCTCTCTGCCGTTCCTGGAAACCCCTACTGTAGCTGGTAGAAACTCAAATTTGTAGCTGGGTGCCAACGTGTACTCACAAACTAAACATTGTTGAGCTAGTTTTATTTGAATAAGAAGCAATTACTTCTCTCTATTTATCGCGAAGAAACAAACGTAATGACGCTAATGGAGAGCTTTGGTATCAATCATAAGTACTATGGCCCCAAAAAACTCGTGGTATGAGAATCAAGAAAGCCGAAGACTTATTCCGACGATTATACAAGCTGGGTGCGTGTCTTACACTCGTGCGCGTAGCACACTGGTGTATACGGTATTTAAAAACATACCATTTAAAAAAGTTAACAAGAGGGAAAGAGCGAGGAAATCCTAAACGAATTATTATTGACCCCCAAGGTGTAATCCTGTTCTCATCCCTGTATCATAAATCTTACCCCATACTACCCCAAAACATCGCCACTTTTAGTGCCCCGGACCCAATTCTGTCGCCACGGATATCTCGTTCCTCCACCGATATCACTTCTCGCAATTCCAGCGATATCTGTCCCAAAATTCACTTCCCTCCGTCACCCCGGTTACATATTTCCTCTCCTCCTAACACGGTCTTCGCGTTAAACTACTGCCGGAGAACTTCCCTTCCCACTCTCCTATCCCCACACTTTCCTCCTCACCTCTACTTCATCAGCCAACCAGCGTCGTCTGCCGGCTGCCGGTTGTCAGCTTTCTTACTCGACTCCCATGACTTGGGATGTCTCGGATTTCAAGGAACTTGTCTCCCAGAGTACAAGACGCTCGGCTTGTAACGAGAAATGTAATTTTAAAGAATAAAATGAACGACTGGAAACAGACGGTCTCGCCATAATCCCCTCAACGTCTGCTGCTCGACTCTGAATGTCTTCCACGATAATTCCTGCCACGAATTTTGTTACAACGCGCGATATGCTCACCGGCTTGGCCCGACAAGTGCCTTCAGAAAGGTGACTAGAAAACCGACAAAATCGAGGTGCTTTTTCTTAAATCAAATACATAAAGAACAAAGTGAGTGTCTGGCTGAAACAGTTGAGAACAGGCAGGGCATTGAATGGTTGTAAAGTAATTAAAGATGGTTTTACGTTGCGAAAATATCAAGATGTCATATAGAAACATATTTAATTCTCAGCGGAAATTCTAAAAAAATAAATTTGAATGAAGAGAATGCTTTGTTCACAGAATATCTGTAGAAAAAAGTAGCAGGGAAACCAGATATGGATGAGTGGTTTTCACTCTTGAATAGTATTTCAACCAAAGCCAAGTAGCTTAGACGTAAAAAGGACCGAAAACTTAAAATGAAATATAGATCAACGAAGATAAGTACAACTTGTGAACGGATTATATGGGAAAGGCACTAGAATTATTAAAAGAGAGAAGCTTAATATTAACAAACCATTTAATTAAAACCTAAATTTCTTTGAGAATTGAGAATTACCAAGTACCAGTAGCTTACAAGTATGATAGTTTGACAGCCGGATATTGACTGAGCCAGAAAGAGGATACTTTATTCCTCTATAGACAAGATATACATGAATTACTCATAATAAAAACAATATAAAGTCTACCGGTTTCGATGTCTATAGCGTCATTTTCAAGACAAACTGAAGGAAAAGTTACAAATGCGAACCTTTTATACTAACTAACTATTCCTTCTCATCGTTCCGCAGTATAACGTCACAATCAAAAAAATCATTGATTTAAAGATATAGAGAAATTATTGGTTAAGAAATAGGAATATCCTTGAGTGAAAAGTATAACGGAGATTCTAACCTAAAATTGATTACGCGCCAATTTATTCCCATTTCTGCAAATTGCTATCTCATAGATATGTACAACTAAGTTATGCGTACCTTAGTCATTATCTGGAAAATTCAGATTCCGTGGATAAACTATTCACCACTTCCTGCCTACTCTCCTTTTCCTTACGCCTCTAATTTTCATGACTGGTTCCTATCACCCCCTGTAACACCCTCCTTCGGCGACTCAAAGTGGACGTAAATACGTTACATAATGCAAAACTTCCACGTGAAGGGTAAAATTATCATCAAAGCTTTTAATACTGTAAACTCTTCCGGAGATTCAATGTGATCCCTCAAGTTTTCTTTCCCCATGAGCTCCATCCGTCATTTTCTTGCTTCTAAATATTGAAAGCAGGTTGCCGATTCTTTTACATCACTCGCTTTCCCTTTCGTGCCAGTATGAAATTAAGGTTATCACTCCCATATTTGTTTTGGTCTACAAATACTTCTTTTTTCCTCCCAGAAATTGTCTAATTAACGATGCTTACTGATCTCCTGAAAATTATGTGAGCATGTCATTTTTCTTTAAAAATTAAATCCACTAGTTAATGCTTACTACCTACCCCTTCCTGAGGTAAAAATCCTCACTTCTCATATAAACAAAACTTAGTCTCGGAATAAACTGCTTTTTCGGTGACTGGAGTGGTAATCGTCGGTGACTGATGGCATAATTGAATAATTTCTGTGGTACGAGAAAATACAAGGACCGTATGTCAATTAAAAGCATCTCTGTGCGGTAGAAATCACCACATCTGAGGCAATGGAATTCCTGCAAGAAAATATAATAAAATTCCTGAATTTTATTTTTATATTTTCATTCTTATTGAAGGATGTTATAATTTGATTTTTCGTGCGGTGTTCAAAATTTAGGAGAAAATTATTTTCTAATACTTTATTGATCATGGCATTGTGATACATATAAGTTACAACTATGATACAATGTATTATTTCCCGTTTATAGGTAATTCTTTGTGGATGTAAAATAATTATGAAATATATCTGACGGTCATAAGAATAAGAGTTGGAATAGCATTTACTTGGTAAAAATTGCTATAATTTGAATTTTGGTGCGGTGTTCAAAATTTAGGAGAAAATTAGGACGTAATATTTTATTTCAAAAGTTATACTGATAAAGGCGTTGTGATACACATGGGCTACAATTACGATACAATGTATTACTTCCCCTTTTAGGGGCGTATGTACGGGTATAGAATAATTACGAGATATATCCAATGGTCATACCTAAGGGTACGAGTTGAAATAGCACTGAATTGCCAAAAAAATAACAAAATCGCTAAAATATACTTTTTTCACTATCATATAGCTGATATCCCTGAAGCGTAAGAAAATATCCACTCAATTCGGAGCATTAAAATTAACTCCAAAATATTTTTTTAATTAGCTCCTACCACCTTAAGACGAAGACTCATGTAAAGAAAAATGACAAAGTTATAAAAGAAATGTTCTTCGATTTGCGACTTAGAGCATATGATAAATGATAAACCAGGGAGCAACAAATCGTTTAAAAAAAATTTTACAATCACCTGAAAAAATTCAAGCTCTTACGGCGTACACTATAGAAAGAGTTCAACGTTTTTTCTGTTCCATGACTCAATGCTGAACAAACTATGTACACAAGGCTCTCGATACCGTCGTAATGAAGGCGCCGGTTGCCACGTTCAATGCCCCAACTTCCTCCCGAAACCGGTCCCCTTCGCCTTCTTGCCGTAATTTCACTCCGTTCCATCAGATTTGCAGACCCTCATCGTCCCACCCCTACACACGCAACCTTCTCCACGCCACTTAACTTTTTTCCCCTTCAACCCCCTACACTGCTTTCCCTTTCTTTCTCTCGTCGCGCAACCAATTCCCAACCCCCTTTCCTCCTCTTCCCAATCAACCCCCGAGGGTAAGAAACCTGAAACACATCCCCGCGCCCCCGTCGCCATCTCCCGCGCTCCCTTCTGTCATTTTTCCGTTTTGTTTCTGTGCGGGAGGAAGAGGAAAATAACAAAAGAGCAACGCGTTCCGCCCACCCTTCGAATGAATCCATTCCTAATTCACTTATCCTTCGGGGCAAAAACGTACGCATGGACTCTTGAGTCTCCGCTCCACAAGGCGTATTACGGGATTTCCATTCGTTTCCGAAAAAAGGCTGATTGATTTTTCTCTTTCGTTTCTTCCTCTTCATTTTTATCTGAATTCAGCAGAAAAAGGGCAAAGGAACGAGGTGTATAATTTGATGATTCCCTGTTCGAACAAGGTTAAGGTTAGAGACGCTTTATAGGCAAAAATGAGTGATTCGAAGTAAAAAATAGTCACCTAGTTTGAAAGTTTAACTTGAACCAAGAATTTCACTCTAAAAAACGTCCACGACATAACAGTGAAATTTTAAGTGGTCTGGGTTGAATTCTAGCCGGAGCATCTTATTTTCGCTGTGAATGACAAATACTTGTATGACCACGACATCTCAACGTTGACCGGGGAAGTTACCCCACGGCAAGCTCCGGGTTGTTTAGTTGCTCAATCCTAAGATAAGTCAACTGCTGCCATACATCAATGCATATTGGGACTCGAACCGGCGTCATTTGCATATGGAGAACACAATCTGACCTCAACGTCACCGAAGTCACGCCAAATAATGAAATAAATATCCTCCTGGAATCGATTCCATTCCTAACTCACTCGCCTAAGGATCAAAACTATTCAATCGAAGTCGACTCTCTCCGCACCCCGAGGCGTATTACAGATCACCACCCGTCCTCCTCCCACCTAACAAAAAGACTGATTGATTCCCCCGTTCTATATTTTTTATGTTTTTCTTGATTGAATTGTTTCGATTCCTTTTTATTCCCTCAGAGTGAAAGAATGCGGTTTATGATTTTTTTTCTTTTTCTTCATTCCCTCAGAAACCCCATTCTCCCCCTCTCAATATGTCCGATATTTCCTTCCCTACCTCAACCCTTGTCCTCTCTTTTTCATTTTTCTTGCAAAACCCCGCCTTCTATCTCCCTCTCTCCTTTTCACCTTTCTACAAAAATTCCGAAAATGAAAATCTAACTTACGCCGAGAGATGTGAAATGAGGAAATGTTTATTCAGGCGGATACAACGATATCGAGCGAAAGACGTCTCCTTTTTTTTCTCTTTAACTTTATTTTTTTCTCAACCCTTCCGGAGACTCAGATGAATTCCAATCGATCTATTAATTCGTTCAATACCAGATCGGTAAAAAAAGCTCGAGTCGAGTTCTTTGGAGAATTTAATTTTCTCTTTTTTTCTCTTTTTTTCGATTTCAATATACTATGTATGGAATTAGTCCTTGAAACCAGGGTTAAATTTGAACCTTGGAACAAATTTTGAACAAAAAATGTCTCTACAAGAGAACAATACTGCCCATATTGTGCTCAGCAATACCTTATAACAATTTCATTCTTGAAATAAGGAAAGATTCCTGAATGGCAAGCAGACATTACGGCCTTGCTTAAAGAAAGAACCTTTAAATAAACATAGAAGTAAAAATGACGTGCTTTATCTTGTAGGCAGCATTACCAAGGTAGAATCTCTGAAAAAAACAACTAGCACTAGGCGCGTAAAAAGCTGAGAATTTAAAGAAAATTTTGTGTACAAGATTTATATTTCTGACGCGGATGCATATCATTCATTAACAGTTTTAATCACACACTGTACAATTAATGAGTAAATATCGTATTTATCACTAATATTTACATATAGCGCTCTTTCTGATACGCAATAATTAACCGCAGATTAATAAAATGGAGGAAAATGCATCTACCGGTATATTTAGTTACTCGATGGTTTGCCAGAACTTTATGAGAGTATATTTTAAAACTATAAAATAATTATAATGGAACGGATGTATTCGTGGCAGGCAGAATGCAAACGAGGGATGATCATCATCTTTTCCTCAAGATCGCAGAAATCAGAAGTGACACATCATCTACATATTTAGTCATTATGTAAGTACATATGCGCCACTCAGGCAAGGAACTTCGCCAGTAGTAAGAGTTCACATCATTTCAACATAAAGAGCGCATGGCTCTAAAATTGAAGCAAAACGTCTCTTAAAACTTTGTCCCGGGCGCGCTATAAACTTCAGTATGAGCACTCTCACCTATACTGCCTTGACATCTTTTTTATGGCATTATTAGCACGTTCACCGAGGGGATTTTATAAATCTCCATTGAATCGCACAAAATCAATCTTTAATACAGCATCATCATATATCTAAAATAAAATACGCCGGAAAATTTCAATTACACGCAACATTCAAACAACCTGCATTAATCTCAAAGTCGTCTTAATGTTAAGTCTAATGAAAGAATAGAGGTCTTAATTATTAAACATTAAACGAAAACCATAATTCTGAACACTTGGGACTAAATTCCTTATAGATCACATAAATGGATAAGTTAATGCCAACCAGTGCAGATATTGCTCAGTCTGTTGTAAGTGAATAAATCACGCTTTGTAAAAATGAACCAAGGAAGCGGAAAACTGGTGTCTTTACGGTCAGATGAAATCAAATTTACAATGACTTGAATTTGAACTCTATCTAAGTACATCTCTTGTCCAAATTAAATCATTTGAAAGCTATTTTCCATTATACGTTGGTCAATATTGTCAAATGACTACAATGACGTATCAATCTAACATCAGCATTGTCGCTGAATATGCTGTCCCGCATCTACGGCCCCCTTTCATGGAGAAGAATATTGTGGTGCAACCGGGGCATGTTGTCATACTAGGCGTGTCACTGCCATACTTGAGTGAGTTACAAAAAGTGGGTAGCTAGATACTGCTTGGCTACTCCATCAAAAAGCAGAAATGACTTATGTTGCTGCAAACTGAAGTAAGGAAAGCCACATCACAGCTGATTATAATGAGTAGCTGCCCCTAATTTTGGTTTTCACGAACATTAATTTTAAAAATTCAAATGTTTGGCTCCTTTTTTTCCTACCAAACTGTGTCATCATGCAAGCCATTGAAATTTAAAAAAAAACTTTAATTCAATGTTTCAAAGAGAAATTTGAAAATATTTCACGTAATAATATTAGAAGCAGATCTTTTGCGAGGCAGTAAAACCTTATAGAAAAACAATACCAAGGAAAACGGTGTAGCGAAAGGATTTTAGCCTGCGTCAAACAATAAAAAAAGAAGAAAATTTTGATCGGTAAAACAATCCAAACTAGTGAAAAATAAAGAACCATTCGATTATTTGAACGGTATTCAAATTGCCATTGTGTTGCGAAAGGACCGCTTAGAAATTTTAACGGAGTCTGCCGCTAGTGGTTACACAACTGCCGTGGAGATTCACAGTGGAAAAATCAATCACCTGTGCTGGAATCCCAGTATATTTTAAATTATTTTAACAATTAATTTTTGAATTCTGATATTTTGTGCCTCGTCAGTTATTACAGGTCCTTTCCCTGTTATGAAGTTTTGTTCGTAGGGAATCCGAATATCTGAATTTGATATACCAACAGTGTAATAGGAGAACATCAATTTTCAGCAAAACCATGTCTAAGGTGAATACCGCATCAATCAAACACGGAGCCTTAAGTGACCGACAAAACTAGTTAGTGAGGCAAGAACCACCGCTAAATCTGAGGCTCTTTGCATTCATTTCACTTGAAACACGAGGATGAAATCAAAACGTTGATTTAACCCCGCTGTAGCTGAGCAAATAATCTCCGCAGGATATCTTTCCTTATTGATTTGTAACCAAATCCACAACGATTACTTGGTTATTTAGTTCCTGGTGTATTTTTTCTCGAGGAATGAAACCCAAGAACAGTTTTCATCCGATTCAACGTCTCTTCGATTCACATTTTCCTGTATTCGATACGAACATTCATTTACCAATGAAATTGTCATCTTTAAAATCTGGTTGACGCTCGCTCGAGTTTGCTTTTACAACTTAAAATGGTCTCAAATATTAATACCATATCAAAATTGTATTATTTTTTTGTAACACGACCAAACAATTAGTTCACTCTTAACAGAAAAATTCTTCGAACGGACTCTTCTTCTTATGATTCCTTGAACATTTGCACTGCAAGGATGTTGAACAAATTTTATTTCGGAATCGTTTAATCCTGAGAAGTCAACTAATAACCATGTATTTAAAGTTAACCGTCTAGATCTAGTTAAATAAGAGCCATTAAGACTTTCACAGCTTTACCTGTAAACACAAAAGTGTATGTAAATTATATGCATTCCATAATTTCCATAACATGGATTCAGATTGCGTGCTTTTCTTTAACGCACCAATATCCTAATCACTATGATCAAAATTGCTCTTCCCATCGGTTTAAAGAAAATACATATTTCTGTATAATTCTAATATATTTTTTTTTATGTCACTCTACAGATAATTATCCTTGTAACCACTGATGTAGTGGCTCCTATGCAGAAATGAAAACAGAAGTTCGACGACACGGAACAGAAGGGTAACCTACCTGGGCCGCTGAATCGTCGATAGGCTATCCTGTCGTTAATTCAGTCGAAAAACGGACGGATACAACCCTTACCAAATTAAATCGATGTCAAAACGAATAAAGCTGAAAGCTGATACAAATATCTGAATTAACTGTGTAAAAGAGCCCCGGGGTAGGGGAAGAGGGAGCTAAACCTTTGTAAAGCCTCACCTAGCTCAGATTAAATAAAAAAATCAATCAATTAATCAAAACTGAATATGTAAAAGAGATTCAATTCCAAAGAGATTAAATGTTTTGGGGAAGATATTTTAGATCTGTAGGTGTCAAATTAGGCGTTCCCCCTGGAGGAGTGGTAATTTATATTAAAGAGGCGAAAAGAAGCAAGAGGTTACCAAATGTAGGGCCCTGACCTGCCGCAATTATGCATAAATATCATAAAACGCCTGTTACATATATTTTTAAAATCTTTCCCATTTGGTCTTGTAATCTATACTTTTGAAGTTTTCCGTTGGGTGTGGGTTCATGGGGGCGGTGTCTCGAAAAAAGTGCGATGAACACTGGATGGGCCAATGGAACGTTGAGTAATGACCACCACTACGGCAGGTTTTTTTTTCCTTAAAATCAGAGGTAGTAAGTACGCTGGGTACTTCGCAACCACAAAACTGCACGCAAAAGCATAAATACCGAATTACTTCTGCCTCGTTTGGTGGCTTGCTTCACCCCAATAATCCGTAGGAGTGCCGGTGGAAACTAGGTCTTCCACGCTATTACTCCCTTAAGAATTCCTTTTAAGATCCGCAAGAACATTAATGAGAGAAACCTAAGCTCGACAAACAACATAAAACACTCCGTAACATGGAATGCAATAAAATTATGACGTAGAAGTTAAAAGAGTAAACTTATAAGGCGTTAAATCGAAAAGAGAGAGTTAAGGGGCCGCTATCCGCTCCAGTAGTCAGAATAAATATCGTAATTACCATTGTATTAAATATTATTTTAATCGTAACAAGAGGCCAATCTCTCGTTGTAAAATAATATTTAATTTCTAAGGTCACTTAGACATTGGATAACTCTGGTAAAGGTCCAGACCAGAGTTATCTGTCTGGACTGCTTTGACTCTAACAAAAGTTATAATAATAATAATAATAATAATGTCGTCTTTTATTTATTTGAGCGATATTAGGCCAATACAGTCCTCTCTTCCATATAACTCATTTCATAAACACCCATGTCCTGGGCAGATAATTTTCTACCCAGGCGGGACTCGAACCCGCGACCCTCGGGTTAGCAGGCGGGGACTTTACCCCGCCGCCACCGGGGCCGACAAGTTATCAGGTCAATTATATTGAAAAGTCCTCATCACCATTTTTCATTGGTCTTGAAATATTACTGCTGCTAAATTTGTTTGCTACCAAGTACAGAAACTATTTTTCATGAAAAATGGAAGATCACCAAAACTAATTAACAACCCTATGTTGTTCGATTATCGCCGAGGATGTTGTCTCCTTTTACTAGCATCTAAGGTCTTTTTTAAAAATGGAACCAAAATTATATAGTGAAATATATACTTGTTTTCTGAGATTAGTTAAATTATGTCTATAGACTCAAAAAATATAGAAATATATATTGCTTAAATTTCTTAATTTTTATCTTCTGGCCATCATAGGTAAAATTTATCTGCCTGTGTTACCAACCAACTTGCATCTTTAGTTTCCAAAAGGAAATTTTTCATGGAACTACTCCTCTCATGTTTTTTATGCATACAATCTTGAATCCTTGTAATGTATGGAAATCCATGGAAGATACCTTAAGCGCCGGCTATTTACTTTCTACAGTACGTAACTACCACCAGTAAAACATAATTCAATGTGTTTTGACTTCTGTAGAGTAAAGAAGTTGGCGATGCCTGATTTGCAAAATGCAGTTCAAAGAAGTTCCGTCCGGTGTTGCTTCATACCACTGTTGGCTGAGATTGAAAATACAGAATATTCATATTCTGCTATAGCGCCATCGTTATTTAACATTACGAGCAAAGCAAACAAAGGAATTGCCTATTTAACTCGCGGCTGCAAATACGTCCAAGGTATTTCCGAGGTTTCATCGTCTAAATGAGCTCTGTTTGATTGTCGACTTAGTGAACGACTTCACTCTTCGCATAATTCTCCTAAAAGGCCCTTTAAACGGGTCTGTGTAGTAACATTTCAAAAGCTTGAGATATTCTTCACACAGTTTATTTACAATTGCAAAATTTTCTTTTATTAAGGCAATTTACCAAGTGATCTAAGTTAAAATAGAGGGGAATGAATAAACTACAGATGTTTATAGATGCAGATCCAAATCTATCAACACAATATATTTCTTACTCATATCATTAGTCTTACTTCTCTTTATCCCTCCCACAAAACCTATTCATTGAGCCCTTGACGCTTCACTAACATTCTCTCTTCAATCATTGTCATCAGCAAATCTTTGCCTCTAATTAGCATATTCAACCACAATCTTTGCCCACTCCGAAACTACCACTAAAGTTTTCTTTCCTTAACCCATCACACCAAGCAATCTCTCATTTGTCTTTCTAATCATTCCCCGTACTTCCTCTATTCTATTCAGCAAACGCTTCTCAAACGCTTGGCACTAATTCTTATCATTTCTCCTCTAAGTCCAAGTTTCTGTACAATGTGACGCTTGTGATACTAATAAAAGCTTAAATTTTAGTAAAATTATCAATTTTTCCAGATGATGTGTGTTTTCAATTATCAAAAAAGGTTGAAAGAAACTTGAACATTTAACACAAGGCCCACCGTAAATCTGGCTATCTCTCGAACCGCCGTTGGCTCTGTCCAGGTCCATCACCAATTTTCGTAGTTTTAATTAGTTTAAACCAGTTTTTGATGGTTTTCACGCATTTTCAACATCAAACTAGACCGTGTAAAGTTTATAGATAATTAAGATAGCGCGCTTGACGGAGTAGTTGCGTTTTCATTATCGTTTCCTCACTTCTAAGAATTAGTTTACTGATTTAAATTACTTTTAAAGAATCATTATACACTCTATGACGATTAATGACCTTTTTGCTTTAAAACAGAGGTAAAAAAAATTAAAATTTGAGAAACAATACGATAACACAAACTATTAACAATCTTTCCTCCATACAAATATGTTAATTATTAAAATACACATGTATTACGATACGCGTAATGACATTATTAACACTACAATGCCTGCTTCACATTCTAAATACAATGTTATTTCCAGGATTGAGTTTTCATCTTGATATCGCGTACGTATTATTGAACATAGTTAATTTTATTTTAATATTGCTAAAGCAATACACAATAATGGCAATAAAATTTATTATTTTATCAGCCATTATATATGGGGTAACTAAGGTTAATCTAATTTTGATTTCCATATGTTGAGTCTAAAACATATTCTAACTCTAAGTCCGTTCAAAGATTAAAAACCATTCTTCTAGGATCAAATATAACATAGAGATACAACTACTGTCCAAAGGCTGTACTTTCAGCTGCAATTAAAAACTTGATTGAAAATATCCTTCTATCAGGAACATTGAAATGAGAAATCAAAGGCGAGTCAGAAATATTCTAAGTGAGAAACCTTCGGACAAAAATCTAATGCATCAGTGATTAATTTTCTAGAAATGAAGGCTTTCCATGGGTAATTCACCAAATGGCAAATTTTTTTTCCAAAAAACGAGGAAGCTGGGAACTTTGGATTATCTCAAAAACGATTCTAGTGAAATTTAAGTGAAAACGACATACACCGTAATCAGGCAAAATGAAAAAAGCGCGCGCACGTAACCAGTATATAAAATTGGAATTTAAAAAAATTATTTGAATATAATTTCTCTTTAAAAAATTACTATTGCAAGAAAACTATTCCTGCACAACTGCTCACAATGCACAAGAAAGTACTTACACGGAGACGAGCGAGTAAATGAAAATTTTAGACAATCGAGAAGCAAGAATCAGAAAAGCAAGAAAATATATTCAAACTGCTTTAAAACTCTCAGGATGCCCAAGTAAAAGTAAAATAATCTTTTTCATAGGAAAATTTCAATCCAATCTAAATTTTAGAAACAAAAAAGATAGGCCGGCGGCATTCTTCCAAAAATCTCTTATAATCCACAAGACATCAATTTCTATTTTACTTCTTATTAAGTAATTTCTATATCCGAAATAAACAAAAATAATGCACCAAAAGAAATGCAATCATTTTTCATTTTTCCAATAAATACTCAACACATAGCTCTACTTGGTTGAACAAAATCTCCTTTTTATTTTTCTAGTTCCATTTGATCAAAATCATCAATCGTTAGATATGCAAATTACCGAGTCCATTCAGCCATAGGCCTAATGAATCAATACCAACGAAACATTGCTTAACAAAAAGAAGGTATTTGTTTAAATCACGTTTGAATTAAATTTACCCATAAAATTTAAGTGGCTATACACCCAAAACAGTTAACAATCATCAAAGTTAGAGTCAAATGTAATCAATTTGTACGTTGCAAATGACCTTTAATATTGCAATGTAAATGATGCAGGAAAAATATTCAAAAATTTCATCTCAATTAATCACTGCTATACCATGGTTTATCCACATTGCAACATAGTGAATCAAGCCTATTGTTGAAATTCTATGAAGGTGAGAAGACTTTCATCGTTAAATTTTCCCATACTTTATCGAGTTTTAAACGATGCAGGTTTTTCGTCCAAATGTATGCTTTGTACGTACTAGGATATCAACACTTTATGATTATGCATTGATATACTTCTCACACTGAAATTTACATTTATTTTCTTAATTAAATTCTGCTCCAATCAACTCTAAAATTGCATATTCCAAACACACTAAGGCAATTAAGATCGATTGGTCATGCCTCAATCTCTCCCCTCCGAAAATCCTCAAGGTTGAAATGATCCTTTCATTCCTCTTGTCTCTACAAAAGCCAGAATGGTCTTTATCGTAGACTTCCCCCAGGAATTTCTTTTCAACTCCATGCAAATTAATCAGACCCAACCATCAATGCGAGCGTAATGAGGATAGTAGCGCCCAACAATTTGCATTTCCTGGCTTTCTTCTTCATTAGTGGACGCACTAAATTGTCCCCATGGAAAGTCGGTGACCTCGGGTAGAGTCAATGCCACTAATTAATTTGTACCCGCATTTCAGAGTCTTTATTGGAGCACCTCCGATGGATTTCTTTTTCATTTCTTGATGACTCACCTACACGGATACCATTCAATGCAGGGAAAATATCGTCTCAAGTTGAAATACGTTGATTTCCCTTTATCCATTTCCCATTTCCCGATGAATGTTTCTTATATTCATTTATTTCATATTGTACAGCCTCCACAGCGAGTCATTTCCTTTCTTCGGTGTTCCATTCGCCAATGATTTTTTGGCGAAATTTCTGACCAAATATATTGCAATTACATTTAACTTTAAAAAATATTGTATTCACCATTATTTCCCTGAAGTTGTCTCATCTTTGATAAAAGTTTTCAATATTTCTTCATTTCCATAAAAGCTAGAGTAAACGATGACTAATAAAAAGGTACAACTGTTTTTATTTATACTCATGACTACATTGCGATGCCAGAGATTTAAAAATTTCATCGATAGCGCATCCATATTTAATGCAACACAATTCTTAAATATTCCAAAACGTCGCAGTGCACGATATGTATCTCATTTCAAAGCTTAGCTCCATTAAAAATAGCGATTCTATTTTAACCGAGAGAGGACGCGCGATCTAATGTAACACCTATTAGAAGGCGCGCGGGGCGCCAGCGACACCCCCGAATAAACTATTTATAATTTTTCCTTAGAAGGATATTTTCACTTTACATTCTTTCTTTAAAGGTTTCTTACTCTATAATATATTATGTTAAGTATTCATCATTACATTTTCGAATGTAGTGATACTGGAGAACCATTAAAACAAGTATTTTCTTCAGCTAATTGGGCACTGGTAAAACTATTGAGCTAATCATTTTTTTTAATTTTCTGAAGTTCTGCTTTCAGGTTTCCATCCGCGGGTTGTCTTTTATTGACGACAGTTTCTCCAAACTTCAGCGTGTATTGAAGAGAGAATTTTAGTGAAGCGTGAAGGGCTCAATGAATAGGTTTTGTGGGAGGGATGAAGAGAAGTAAGACTAATGATATGAGTAAGAAATATATTGTGTTGATAGATTTGGATCTGCATCTATAAACATCTGTAGTTTATTCATTCCCCTCTATTTTACCTTAGATCACTTGGTAAATTTCCTGGCGTCTTCAGGTTGTAAGTACAGGACGCCAGCAGAATGGCTGGAGAAACTGTCATCAATAAAAGACAACGCGCGGATGGAAACACGAAAACTGATCTTCATATGCTGAAACACCGCGGAAATCTTCGAATCAACCATTTTATAATTGTTCACTAAGGCATATATTTATTTTATTTTAGCATTTATATAAGTGATGAAGTAATACATGTTAACAAAATTACACATTTCCTACTAATAGTTTCTATTTTCCGGTCTCATTAAAATGGCAAAATTTCTCAATTGAAAGTAGAAATAACAACTCAGATAACATATTCTAATGAATAACATATTTTATGAACTTATGAAAGTCTTCCCATAGTAAATTTTATACATATTAAAATTGATAAGGGTGACCATTATGGCCTCAATATACTGAATAACAGCGCAGAGGCATTCTACCGTTGTCTTGTGTGGAACGTGGAAGGGCACGCGGGGTGTCAGCAACACCCCTGAAAACTCCGACTCGTCCCAATCTCGAAGCCAGATGAAATTCTGATGGACTATTAGCTAACATTTGTGGTCATGCAGGTGAATCGAGGGTATAAAATGTGTTACATTGTAGTCCCAATGATTTACGTATACTGTATCGATGAAGAACAGGGGTGTCGCTAACACCCAGAATGCCTTTTTCCGGTTAAAGATTGTTTTTTTAAAAATTACTATTTTTGCTTAAATGTTTTGCTTAAATAACCATTATAAAAGTCTCTCAAGTACCCCGTGACAGAATCGACCAAAGGTTTTTTCATAATCTATATGTACCTAAACAATGATCCTAAGAATGTATCTAATGGCAAGACATAAACGCGCTTATAAAAATTTCTTAATCATTTGCATTTTTCTCACGCCCGCCTCCGAAGGATCAGCCCTTTTGTTAGCCGGTAGCTACATTAAATACGGGCATAGATCAACACGGAGAGCTACAGTACATTTTATTAAACCATATAATGAACTAATTTTTTAAATATGTAATTTTGATGTTATAAAAATGCTCTCTGCCAAATTAAGCTGAAAACTCATTATGAAACCGTGTAATAATTCGGACAATTCATCGGTGAAGTTCCACGGTGCACTATAACCCTATAACACTCATGCGCTGCATCAAGTAAAAGTTCAGATATAGCTTACATGTGTAAAACATGTGACCTGACCTATATAATGGCCGGACATAGCTTACATAAAAGGACACACACTATATTAGATTTGGTACAGGATGGGAAGGAAACAGAATAAAGATAGCGATTCAGGAATTTTTGGGAGTCGGTCCGTGATGAGAATTATGCATTTTTTGCATCTTGGCCGATTACATCAGGTGACTGAGCTTTAGAATTTCTGAAAGTTTTTATGAGAGGTTTAGCATCCTTAAATAAAACAGCCAGGTTCTTGTGACGTTAGCAGACAAGAAAGGGACATTTAGGGAATCAATTAGCAGAGGTAGGATTGCCTGAAAGGATAGGAAATAATCCCTTGAGAAGATATTATAGGGACTGTCTGCCTGGGAAGAAAGCGGTGCGAGGTAAAATATTATTGTACTTTGAATAGGACGTTGATATAGGTTGTCAAGGTTTTCTAAGGATTGTTTTACATAAAAGAGAATGTGGGTTGCCCCTGCGAAGAAGAGCCTAGTATAAGTTGGATAGAAAGCGATCAAGGGACTCGGGGTTGTTGCAAATTCGATGACCTCTAATCGGAAGTATGGGAGGGGTCGTTTGGTGAGAGAGACAACTGCTGAAGTGAAGGTATTGCTGTATATTTTTTGGTTTTATATGAACAGTTTTACTGAATTGGTGGTTGGATAAAGATACGTCGATATTGATAAACGCTATATGGGTGGAAGATATATTTGAGGTGAAAAATATAGAAGTGAAAGCATTGAGAGAGGAAATAAAAGAGTTTATGGAGTCTGTGTCATTTGCCCAAAGTAGGAAAATATCATATTCCGGTGCCCTAGAAGAAGTTTTAAAGGAGCTTGGGAGAGGAATTTCTCTTGAATAAAACCGAAAAAAAGATTAGAATATGAAGGACTAAATTGACTTCCCATGGCACAGCCCTTGGTTTGCAGTAAATAAAACCATTGAGCGAGGAGACATTGTGAGTAAGAATGAAGTCATAATGTTCTAGGAGGATTTCAGAGCTGGATTAATTATGAGGATGGGCCTCTTCAAAACGTTAGAATCTGAAAAGGTTTCCACGATACTATCTACGATTTCGATAATATAATATTTCCTTGGCAATATGAGGAATACTTTTCAATGGGAAATATGCTCCTGGGCATTAAATGGCTTATCTACACAATTTATAAAAATGGAGTGGGCCCTGTAAGTGTGTGTTAATTACTCTTCTCCTCGAAAACAACTAAATAATTGACGTTCGATATTCCGTACCTCAAAAACTACTAAACCGGTGAACCTGCATTTGGCATTAGTCTAACATATATACGATACTAGCTTGAGCAATATGATTTTTTAAGATGTCTCAGGTTCTCAAGGGCCGAAGGACTCAAAAAACAGGATTCTTTAAAACATTGGTATGGGTGTAGATATTTCCCATTTTTCTTTTTTAAATTATTTTTAATCGAGGTATATGGTTGAAATTTTCATTATCGGATTTCTGAAAGAATAATATTTCTTACAATAGATTTTTCCGTACGGTTTGTTTATGTTGGAACTCACGTTTTTAATCAAGAAAATCAATTTATCACCAATTTTAACAAAATAATATTTACTTGGCTACCCAATTATTGGTTATTATCGGGAAATTTTGCCTAGGCCTTTAACGAGACATTGATTTAATCGACCACTTTTAGCAAATTTCAGTCTGATTTAGGTTGGGATCCAAAATATCCCAACCTCTCTGTGCGCGTAAACGGCTTCCACATGGTATCTGAATTAAGCACGTTATATTTACTCTCGTACATAGGAACTATCACATATGCGTATAAAATTGATAGCGCACCGATATGCGTAGTATATCCCCGACTACGTAAAATTTTGCATGAGAGCTATAAGAATCCCAGGATACTCTTCCAACTGAACCCTAAGTCAGCCATGAAGCTCTAAAGGGATGATTAGGGTTCCAATGGTCTCTGGTTCCTCAAGTGCTGTTTTCTATATTTCCTCAGAATTAATAAAATAACGAGTACTTTACCCTGAAACACTGCGCAAAGTTATCATTGCCAATACATAAATTACAGTGGTGTGTGTCTGTCCAATTCGACCTAAACCTTGTTAAAGTGAGCAGATAAAAAAATAAATGATTAGTTCATATGTAGCGCTTGAATGCTCGTTTTCATTTTTTTTAATTGATTTAAATTTGCAATTGTACATATTTTTCAGCTAAATATTAAATTTATTGTTTTAAAACGGAAGACTTACAGAGGAAGAGGTTAAGCGAGCAATTTCCAATAAGTGAAAAAATCATTACAATAAATGACAAAATACTATCTATACTGCATAAATATAACTAGTATAATATGTCTTAATCCTATTCCTCCAGTTGAGAATTAATGGGCATTTAGGATAGAGTTTAGATAAATATATACTTTTTATGCCTTCTCATTTATAGCTGCGGCAGCTCTAAGTTCAGCAGCAACCGTAGAGATGAATATCAGCCAAACCCGCGCTCAAAGCATCAGTTGAGCATGACGTTTAAGAACGCTTCGTGGTCCGCGGGAGTTTTGCGTGTTGTCACGCGACGGCGGCGGCGCGCCGCGGGAAAATTGCCATTGTTCGCGGAAAGGCAGGCAATTGATACACGGCGGTGGGTGGAGGGGCGGGTAGCGCATGAAATTCGCGGCAAGAGAGAGAGTGAGAGTTGAAAAGGGAGAATTTTCTCTTCGCTCCCAACCGCGAATTAAAAAAGGAGAACCCATTTCTAAAAAGAAAACATTCACTCGACCCATTCAAGGGATTCCCTTTCGCCAATTAGCGTCGGGACTAATGTTTCAATTACCCGAGAACATCGCACGCACGCGCCGTCGACTTCAATTCGAGTTACACCATACGCGCGATGAGAACCGATAGATATCCCAAGGAATTTGTGAAGACTACCGCTTCACGACGCATTCTTACCATGAGGTGATTGAAGACCTCATATATTTCCAGGAATAAATTAATTGACTTATAAAAATATATTAATTCTAATAAAAAAACAAACCCATTTAACAATATTGACTTGTAAATGCCGCTTAAAACGGTAAAATTTATTGTACAAACGAATAATTCATAAAATGTACAAAAATTGAATGGAAATTGAGCAGGATCTATTTCCCGTTAAGTAATTCAGACAACCATACAATTTTCCGCTTTACACGATGCAATTCTCCTCATGCAAGAGTATATACATTCGCTTGTACAATAAAATGTACCGTGTAAAGCGGCTTTAAGATATTATATTGTACCACTTCAATACACAAGGTATGCTTTTAATTAATGCTTTAAGAATTTAATCAGATACCACATAGCATAAGTGCGATAACTACAAGAAATGAAGTTAAGGTATAAATTAGAAATTGGTTGTTAGAAGATGAATATGATGGGTAAAAGAAGCCGTGTACTCTTTTATTGTATTGTATGCCATAAATTAAAAAATATACTGGATATGTATATATAAAGATATTTGTTTGCACCTATGCGTGTATATGTGTGCATATTTTAATTTGTGTATGCATGTGTATATATGCAAATTGGGTATGTATTCTTGGGAAAAATGTAGTTACTTGGGAAAAATGTAGTTAATATGTTGTCATGGAACCCACTGAAAAGACCTTGGAACTTAATGGGGCCGAAATAGACATGTAGTTTCAATTAATACTTGTTTATTAAATCTTATTAAATCAATCTTAAATAAATTGAAATTCTCTAAATCATGGCATTTTAAGATTTTGTAGAAGGGAATTCATTTTATCAAGTCCTAAATCAGTAGAACTGATGGAAGCTGCAAGCAGGATCAAAACTAAATGATACACGAAAAAATACTTCCGACGCGTCATGGGTGACGATTAAAGAATCAGAGCAGTAGACCAATAATAAGATTTTTCATTTTAATTTACTTTACTTCACTATTGTCTCACTTATTCGTTGCAAATGCCCAGAGCTCCTCTTGCTCCACGTCTCCATAGTGGCTGGTAGAGCAAAACTTACTTATATTTGTATATCAGGAAAAATGTTAAATAATTACCGTAGAAGGAGCATATAATAAAAATACCAGAACAACAGAACGTTTGTGTTATGCACGTCGAAATACTTCAATCTCGATAAAATATTAAATTAAATTTGGTTCTACTTGACATACTGCGAAAATCGCCTGAACAATTCGTCACGTAATTTTGATAAGAGCATGGGGCTAAGATCGGGAGTTACATTTTATGGCTTCCTAAATGGGATGGTGTTAATGGTGATCTACGTCACAATTTGGCGGAATCTCCATTTCATGCACTTCAACAACGTCCTTTCGCTAAATTGCATAAAAAGACATCACAATATTGAAAATTTTCGGGGGCGATTAGGAAATGATTAATTGATAGTTTAATAAAAGTGTTTTATGTCAAAAGACATTATTAATAGGCTCTAACAATTAACCCAAAAGAAAAAAACTATTAGTAGTTACTTTACGTTTACATTTACGAGACATTAGACTTAAAGTGATACATTTCGCTGCATAAAATTTGAAGACGTTAGGGACCGACAATGACAGTAGTTTCATTCCTTCACAAGATATTACACGTGGTGTGAGAGGTCAACTTTTCAAAAAATGGAATTGATTTGTGGAATTGAAAAATGGAATACAATTGATGCTAAGACGAAACAAATGGGGTAAATTCCCACGTATAATGCCTAATTCAAACGTAAAATAAAACAAGCTGTTGTTATAGGTTTTCTATAGAAAACAGGAAATTAATCAAAAGAGCCTGCAGGAGAGAGATTAGAATGGAGGGCTGCAGTCAGCCAATCTTAGAACCGAATGACTATAGAGGATGAATAATGACAAGCAATCGAATGTTTAAAATAACATCAAAGATATGTTGTTTGGACAATCACCTGGTTGATTTGGCTATAAAAAGCCGCCATTCAGGAATCCCCACTAAAATGATAATATTCAGAAACCTACCATTACCCCTTCCACAACTTACCCTAGGGTATTATGCTCACCTAATAGGCGTAGTGCACCTGCGCAATAGGATCTTTCGCAGCACCAATAGAGATAAAATATAAGTCAAAATCTTCACCAATGGTACCTCAATTTCCTCTAGGAAAAGATGAAGAATCAGACCAGATTCAATATCACTGCCCCTTTTCCCTGCCGTATTCACGGCGGGTGCCCAATAATCACCCGTGGCAAAGATATCTGTGGGCTGAACTATCAAATCATACCCCGTGACCTTTCGAAGGAGGATTGAAATAAGCATGAATAAAATGAAAAAATTCAAGTTTCCGACTCCATTGGCCAACTCTGCCTTCCTCTCCTCAATTTTTGCTCCACCAGAAATCGTGCGCTCACTTCGCGCTCATTTAACGCACCATGTAAGATTTCTCCGCGCGGAACGAAGGAAGAGTAAAGAGCCTCGAGAAAAATTGTGGATGGATTTAGGAGAAAGGAAAAGACTTCTTATTTTAAAAAAAAAACGTGACGTAGCCTCGGAGAATTCTAAGAATTGAAATCCTTATGAAAGTCTCAACCGGGTCTTTTCATACATGGATGGTTATATATGAGGCAAGGACTTATCCAGCTTCATCTTCTCCTCTTGAAGAAGTCTCCAGAAGAATCATCTCACCACGCATTTCTTTTTACTCACTCATACACACTATCCCTAGAAATGATTCTCACTAAGCCGCACAAGATATGAAATCAGAGTCACGAGATGTCCCACCTAACGTCTCCACTCAGTGAGTTTCCAAATTGGGCCATCGTGCTGGCATGATCCGCGGGAAATTTTCCTATCGGATGAGATCATTGTTATCACACCATACATAAACAATATGTTGTGCAGTAAAGCACATTGGCAAAAAGAAGTATGTCAAAAGGAAGCAATCTGTCAGAAAAAAATCACATTACTGGAATTCGAACGGCTATCTCCAATTTGCAGGTCAGACGTTTTTCCCAGTTCCACCACTATAGAAATCAGACAGGTAAGTAAAGGACAGTGAAAAAATCGTTGAGCATTCAAGTCTAGGTAAATGCCATTTACCCACCAAAAGAACATGATATCGATCATTCAGAATGATCCAGACCAAACCTGATCGGGATGAATTATTTAATTCTATCCATCGGTATACATATTAGCATTAAAATAACTTAAGAAAGTCAATCTTTATAAGTTAACAGGATACAGGAAAATTCAAAATACAATAGCTCAACAGAAATGGTTCAAATACCATTCTATTGGCTGGGAAAAAACTGACCATGGAAGGTCATTTCCTAAAATACTTGACAAGCACCAGTAAGACCAGGCAGGCCCTGGTCAGCTCAAGCTAAAGTCAATCATTTTCTCTAGGAAAACTTCCTTATTTTGATTACAATCTTGAACCTTCATGTGTGTGACTTGGTTCTGTACTTTTTAAGTATTCTGGAGTGATATAGAACCTCAAAGAAGAGGAACCACGACGCAAAGTAAATGTATTAGAGTTTTAGGGGCGAATGATCATGCCAGTTTCGATTTAATCTTAAAGAATTATAAATCGCAAAATAACATTTGCATACATACGTATAACATCAATTCGCGAATATTATGCATGGAAAGTTCTGTTACTTGACCGTTTCTTTTAGCTGCCCTTAATGAAGAACCAATTGATGATCATGACCCAAGGAACCGTTGACTGTCATTCGGAGGGACGGGGCTCACATCTTCCGGATATTTTTCCGTAACCTCGTTTCCGTTTTTTTTTAATATCTCAAATACCAACTTCAGCTGTCACCAAAATGAGCCCAATGCAAACCATTGCTTTTTATTCCTCAGGCCATTTCTCGACCATTCCTCTTTTCAAAAGCAAAAGAAAAATCTTGATTTGAGGATCTTTAATCATTGGTGGTTTCAGGCGAAACTTTATGGAATTTTTGAACATAACGACGTTAACTTATATCTTTGTTTTTCACATTTTTTATTTGGAACGATTATATGCCTGAGGTTTAATCCCAACTTATTTTGAAATTCATTCTGAATGTAATTTATTGCGGATGTTCCAATTTTTTGTATCATTCTGAGAAATAACATTATATGTTTTGAAAATTACATCAATCATGATTATATATTGAAAATATATTGAATACAAAGCTTAAGGAGAAAAGAATAAAAAAGAATATATTTTATACATTTTACCTAATAAATTCTGGGTTATAAAATAAACTGAGTAAAATTACATTATTTTCATCCCAAACGTTAATGGGGACCACAAAGTGCGATTGGTCTGCGTAATATAAAATTAACTTTTGCGCTATCTTGATATCATTGAGTATTTGTGACAAATTTACCAAATATAACCACAAACCTGATTTATTTCAAAGTAATGACTTATTTTGAAAACAGCAAAGGAAAATCATGTTGTTGTAAGATGTATTTATATATATATATTCTCTCTATTTATATATGAATAGTAATTTACCTCTCGTTAAATACGATACTGTATGTCCGGTAACTTTTATGTTGGCTACACATTATATGATTTAATGAAGTAAATACAAGCGGACATACATATTGTTCTCAAGCAAGGCGTTACACATCATTACATATGTTTATCTCTAAAGGAAACAATTACCTATTCATATCCCAGCTGAAAAATAGAAGGCAGTTTTAATTACTTTAATTAATTCTAAAATATACGAGGACTCGATTATCTGGGATAATATGAAAAGGAAGATAATTCCGGCAAAACAATGGATAGAAAGAGGGTATTAACCTTACCTTGGGGAAGAGTTTACGATAGCATAGCCGCCAAAAAGGAGTGCTTCTGGAAAAAGAACAGTGAAAAATTTTAACGGGTCGTAGGATAGGAACACACTTAATACCAATGTATTTACATTTTAACTACATCCCTAGAATATGCTCTGAGAACCGAGTTCTGTTATCATTAAAATGGACCCACAATTCCACCCCCTTAATGCTTGTCTTTAAGTCCTAGCGCATGATTAACTACGGTCAAATACGTCAGTAACAGAAAAAGTTTGCTACTTTTTGCCTACTTTTCAATGGAGTGCGTTTCCAATCAAATACGACGATAATAAAATGTGGCAGTTATGCAAGATTATGAGAGTTAATGGCACCCTTGAGTGCTGAGAAATAAAAAAACCACCGTCTGTAGGATGCGACGCCCCTACCGTCGCCTCCTACAATGGAAAGTTATTTCTCGCAAATACAGAAGAGCAAATGACGTCGATTCTCCATCGAATTGGACCATGTACACACACATGTTTATTCATCCCGCACCAATTTATAGTGACTGCAATTTTTACTGGCTTGGTGATTTCCTAAAACAAGCACACAAAATTTTGGGGACGGAAGGCTGAGAAAGGTAGCATATACACGCCTCCTATTGTTAAATGATTTACTCACCACAGCAATTTTGACGATTTTAAATTAAACACTACGAATTTTTATAATTTTGTGATTGCTATTGCTTTTTGCTCAGTGATATAACTTGAACTTCGATTAACATGCATACGATAATTTTCCTCATTGCTTGAATTATTTAATTAACTTTAAATACTCATGTAACATCTCTCGTCCCACATTAACAGGCAATAAATTACATAATAGTAAAAAAAATTAAACCCCGAAGTCAAATATTTTTATAAGTTAACAGTCATTTGATTATTAAAGCGGAAAACATAAGCGTAAATATATTTATACAAGTGCTCAATTTATTAGATTATCATATTATGTGTATCTAATTGAATTTTATTGCTCTTTGTGTATTTGTAAAACCGATTCATATTATCTGCAGTATAAATAAATACTGTTTTCTCTTAGATTCTCATCCTTATTCTTCGGATAAAGAATTTGTTTTAAATGATAAGCGAATTATATTAGCATGTACATTTTTGCCCATATCGTGGGAGATAACTATATGTAAACTAAATTTTCCTATTCTACTGGTACACGCTTCCAGCAGTTTGCATTTAAAATTACAAGCAGTAGTTAAATTCGCAAGAGAGAAGGCCGTTACAAAGGAAGTTGATCCGGATAAGGAGAAATTAAAAATAAAGATAAAAAAGACGAAGGAAACTATTCAGGAAAGCACTGAATTACAGGGCCCGAAACAATGTAAAATGGAACTCTGAAAAGAGAAAGGAAGGGATGCGGAATTAGTGTTTCCGTAGACTTTAGCCGCGGCCATTTGAATCGTGTTCGGCTCCATTTAAAATAAATCCAACTGGGATTCGGAAGTTCGGTTCGTAAAAGTAAATTTTTCTATTTTCTATTCATTCATCCTGAAATTCAGTATCCATTCTGGATATGAGTCCTTTATTTTCCACGATTATCCAGATAAAATACCGAATACGCAGACTTCAAAGCCCATTTAACGCGGAGTCAATATAAAACTGAATTGATACTTACGCGAAGTATGGAGAGGAAAAGAGGATAAAGCACAACCATTCTTAATTTATTTCCTCAAAAACCTTTGAGCGACTAAATTAGCAGAAAAATTAAACCTGCTAATTCATGAGAAAGCTAATAAGAATGAATAAACACATCAAATTCTGCATTTATTTTCAATGAAATGAATACACGTTCCAGTTCATCAGTCCTGTCCTGATTCACAGCCAATGAATGAGTCACCAGAAGACGTACTTCAGACATTAATGCAAGAGAATAAGTTCGTTCCAACACATTTTTACTTCTGTGTAAAACTTTAAAAGATATTAAGGGGAAAAAACTGAAACGTAACGAAATACTTCAAAAGAAGGAAAAAAAGATGAAAATAGTCGTTCGTAAAAATAATAAGGGATAAATAAAAGGAAAGTTAAAATGGGAGAGTAAGAGAATTATGAGCATAATAAGTATCAGAAATAATTGAAGATAATAAATAAAAAACTCCGAGCAAGCAAGTTAGGTACCGTAGAATATATTATATTGAAGATATTTCTCCATTAAGTTACAAAATGTCATTCTTCCGCGTGCGATAGGATTCCTTCATGAGAAAAGAGTTAATTTGTATTTCATTTTGTGATAACTCATATTCAAGGAGGTCAAATCACAACGAGTATGACAATAATTGCGAAACTTTTTCATATATTTATACGCACCATCTAAGGAGTGTGAGGGGTATACAACTTCGTCTAGTACCTCTCCACATTGTTTAATGCCTGCCATCAGCTTTTCTCTTCCATGCATGAAGATCTCATTTTCTTCCCGTTTATATTCATGATCTACTATAACTGCATTAAATTCACTGAGCAAAATGCGATAGACATGGGAAATCTGACGTCTTCGTTTAGGCTGTGATATCAGCAAAACGATGTCCGCTGATTTCTTCGTCGTGAGCCTTAATTTTTTATATTCATATTTCTTAAGATTCTCTGATTGCTCCTCACAGGAGAGTGTTGAAAGAGTCGATCCTAACTGGAACTCTAGCATTTGTTCTTTGGTTGTTCTAATTTTCATCTGCCCCTAATCCTTATCCTTTTAAAATGCGTCACTGCACATCTTGATGACTCAATTTCTACGGATTTGGTGGTTCAGTCTTCTGTCGCTGTCCTGTCAACTGCCATTATTTCAAACAATATATGCATCTTGTTCAATTCTACCCAACCAAAAAAATCCATATTAGATTAAATTACGAGCTAACGGTCCGTACGCATGAGTCATACTTTCTTTGAAGATTCGTATACAGATTAATGTCTCCCTGGTTAACCAATTCTTCCTAAATTCCAATTGACTATCCAGTCTCCAATCGTTTGTGTTCCTATCATTTGGCTGAACGGTTTTGAGTTTTTGGATGCATATTTCAACGTCTTGAGCTCAGTATTCTGTGATACTTACATCTCCTCCCCGCTATTTACTTAGGTATGAAAATCATTACAATCTTCTCTAAAAATCCTCAAGAATCTTAAGCATTAAGTTACCTCCGTTTCCTTCATTGTATCAATCCTTTCAAGCTGTCATGGAACTCTTCCTGTTCCCCTTTACACCCGAGTACAACCAGAAATTGATTTTGTTGACAAAAGTCGCGCTTGCTATCCTCACTGGCAAAAAATAATTTAAAAACAATTATCCCTTAGATCTGCCTGAGCACTTTCTTTCAAACATTATTTTCAATTAAGTTAACAGCCAAATTCACGGCAAGTTTTAATGCGCTTTTCTGTTTTCTCATTTGCAAAAATTTCAATTTTTCCTCACTGCTGTCACTTTCATCTAACTATTCTATCAAATAAACAGAAATATGGCGTAGTTTCCCTCCTCATGATAGTAAACCAGTCCACGATAAAGCATTACAATATATTCCCACCAGCGGGCTTAGTCGGCTTTAAACATCAGTCCGTCCCTCAGGTCCCTAATGGTTAAATTCTTGCAGAAAAACATTCCATGGTAATATTTCATTATTTCATGAACTATAGAGCTTAGAGAGAGGTAGGTTGAAAACAAAAGGATTTAAATATCAATAGGTCACGAACTCTAGATTTCGGGAAAAGCAGGCGGGGCCAAAAACTGATCTCTGCTTTCACTAATAGAACTGAAGAGCGCTGATGTATTAATACAATTCCATGCATAAATTAACTCTCTAATTTTAATGTTGGTCTTATGTCCTCCAATCCGGTTTGTAAAATGTTTGAATTACAACGACAAGTTAAGTTAGAATG
Organism: Ceriagrion tenellum; assembly: GCA_963169105.1. Taxonomy (NCBI): domain Eukaryota; kingdom Metazoa; phylum Arthropoda; class Insecta; order Odonata; family Coenagrionidae; genus Ceriagrion; species Ceriagrion tenellum. The sequence continues at coordinate 96,979,332 of OY720643.1, forward strand.
TTTCCGAATTTATGAAGTAAATTACAACTCAAATCCTGACATCTTGCCATTGTAATTATTTTCATGACGTCCGTGGGGTGTTATCTAACGGTATTAAATAATTGTTTTGGAGGCTTGATGGGAATGATTATTCCTGAAGAAAATAGATAAAAAATAAAAAGAAACATATAGCACGTAACAAGACATATTTTATTCATGTAAACCACTTGATGTCTTATGAGTTACATAAGCACGACTTTTGCTTAAATAATTCCTCCGAGTGAAAAACAAAATTGATATGTTACGCCTTGCTTACATCAACGATCCGACAGTTTTATGTTATAGATTACACCCGAACTCTAAGACAAAATCTTGTTCCTGAGTAGATTACGTCGCTTTGTGGATTAAGTCAACCAAATATTATGCACCAGGTGTTTGTGGGATAGTGTGAGTGTATGATATTAAAGCATCTGTACTTAATCTCGTGATTTCATTAAAATTTTAAGCATCTAGAAATCGTTACTTACTCATAAATTATGTAGAACTGAGTTTTGAAAATACTTGCACATTACTGAGGATCACGAGAGGAGAAAAACCATTTTCTCCTTTTGTTATTCTACAGTGTATGATTTCTTTTGGGTGCACCGAATAATTTCCAAAACTTTAATAATGAATTGCAATTCTTACTGCTGAAAATAATATTACTTCTATCACGGTATACTTTATTAAAAAGCTCCTAATCCAGATTCTTCTCACTACCAAGTACTCTAATTCCTTACAAGAGCCTGTATCTCCCTCCTGTGCTTTTTTTCTCCATTATTTCTCCCATTTCTTGAGCTTCTCGTACGATCCATTTCACAAAAAAGGAAGTCTAATTCAAAATGTTGTACATAATACCTTCCACTGACTTTGAAGGCTTGTCTGATTTTAACTGCTGTGCCAAGTATGGTCATGTGGAACCCGCACACGATGGACCATTTGCTTTTTTCCCTCTGAGCATCATTCAATGCGACCAGAACCTGTGATTCACACCCTTTTTAAGCCCTTAATAATAGGCCTTATAATGAGATTAAAAATAGAAACTGGTCGCATCAAACATTTCTCAGACCAATGGCAAAAGGTCCTTCTCTCGGCTTGTTACATAAACGGAGCTACGAAAAACTGAATACGGTGAATAATTTTGGCCAATTACTGAAACCGGATGCCACAAAAATTGACTAGGGTTCATATATTTACCGATTTGTTATTAACTCCTTTCACTGAGCATCATCATCCATAGTGAAATTAAGTCGATTATTTCAAGGCACGTCAGCAGGAAATCTTAACCACAAAGGATGATCTCCCCCAGGTCGTTAGGAAGGCAGATTTCGCCCACCTTCCAAAATTTTCCTTTGTGAACGTTAAGGAGTGCGAGGGAAACAAGTCTTCTTTCTCCACTTCCCTTTCTCTTTCGTCGGATCCGTTCATTTCCTTTCCGCCGCCACCAAGCCGTAGCCAGGACCCCATTAGCCCACTTTTACCCTCGCGACCGTAAAGCAAGCACTTTGCAGTCCCATAACCCTCAATAATAAATAAGTTCCTGAGCTTTTCCCAACACCGTTCTCAAAATTCCATCGACCCATCCCCAGCTTTTCAAACCAACAACACCCTTCCAACCTCCACCTATACCCTATAAAAACCCCCCAAACGCTACATACAGTCTAAGCCCTGTGGAACGCCCCACACCCACGCCTCCACCTCCAATCTTTACCCTTTTGTAAAGGGCCCTCTCCGAGGGTTCGTGTCTCCTCTCTTCCCGATATCCCCTTGGGGAAGAGACGAAAATCCGGATAAAAGTGAAAAGGGGCGGGTTTATATGAGGAGAGACCGAAGCATAAATGGAGGGGACCTAATTATTGCCCCTGTGGAACCCAAATGCTCAGTGCGCCAGAGCAAAAATGATTCGGCGGCCGTATCGAAGAGTTCAAAAAAGAGAGCTATTGGAGAATACACGCAGACGGTAATCAAGGACCAATGTGCGCCCGAAGGCAATGCGTGCGACTGATTGCAAAAGTTGAACGCGCCTCCTCCGTTTCAAATCAATGTTTTGCAATCTTTTCATTGGTGCGAAGAAATGTCCTTTCCATTATCGCAGAAAAAACTCTAAAATAAATAAAGGCCCGGGGGTTCGTTTTCGGGTAAATTTTCCGTCCCATTAAGACCAAACTATTCAAAAACAACCACATTCACCACAAGAAAAGGAGAAAGGTTTCCTTTTTAGAGCTAATTTTCCATTTCATCACGGATAGCGTGCTCGAAAACAAAAACATAAATCACATTAGTCTGTAAGCTGTCACATGGATGTGACCTTGCGGATATTGTGTTTTCAGCCATAAAAATGATATCCAAATCGAGATGAGGTAAGAATTTATTTAAGCGTCAAAATCTTGAACAGCTGCAGCCCATGATGAAAATTTCTATACCGATCTATATAAAACTTGATAATTCATTACAGCTCAGTACAGTCACTAAAGTTACAGATTAATAATTCTAAACCTTCCCTTACCGACACAGCTTTAGCTGCATACATTTAGGAAAGTGTTCATATCATTTAAGACTAAAACATGCGGCTTTCATCCGGACACTTTTTAATTAACAATTGGAGATATGCAGCGTCCAAAAATAGCTGATACCGAGTACAGGTACAAAACAATACAATTCAGTTCGAGTATCATACACCTTGCCAGGTGTTTTCTTCATTTAGCAATGATATGTCATAACTCACGAATCTCGTATTTACATAACTATAAGGGGGTTGGGCAGAATAACTGTAACAGCGTGCCTTCTACAAATAATTAGTCAGCCAGTGGCACACCTATGTAACAAGCACTAGGAATTCGTACTCCGGCGATGCGATTAAAAATCTTATTGAAAGAGCTAAATTGCCATTAATCTAATGCTAGTTAACCTGAAGTGGTAAATCTACCTGTTCATTGATAGTTTATTTGGTGGGCATGAATGTCTGGTATCATCGGAAAATTCAAACTCAGATATTTAAGATATAGGCTGAAGAGCTAAACAGTTTTCGTGATTTATAACGAACACGGGGGAATTTAACAAGCCGCTGTAACATCAAGATAAGAAAATTGAGAAAGCATCATTACTGCATAAGAATGGTGAGCAGATCAGTCATGGATTCTGAAGTATGAAATAGAATTTGGTAAACAATGATTGACAACCATTAAGCTGGCGCCCTATTATTACTTTGGAGTTGTTAATATTTTATTCTGGAGATTATGGATTATATGAGATACAATACATTTTATGGAATTTATAAAAAAATTCACTCATTTTCACATACTTATTTACATGTAAGTCCCAGGATTTAATGAGATGCCTAACACAGTCTTGATGACTAGCATGATTAGTGAACTTACGTGAAGGAGCTCATCATAGGTTCACTTGACACTACTCTTTTATGTACGCATCTCGACAGGAGAGGGTCAAAATACCAGAAAACCATAAAGAGTTAGCAAAATGATTATATTCCCTCAATTAATTCTTACCCATGGTGTATAATGCCTAGTTATATCATTAGCCTTCCTTGAACATCGAATGAAATCCATATATGTATATATCCAGAATTAATTTCAACGCCTGATGATTACAACGGCACTTGAGACTGAGTCATGTCATAAGTCTTATCATATTGTCTTACTCTTGATGTACATTCTTTTACTCAGGTTTCAATTCGGTAAAGTCAGCATGCAAGCTTTGGCGCATTAGCTTTATTATTTAAGCACGATGCGAGAATGACATCACTCTAATAAATATTTTTATCCTTACTTATGCTTATTATCGGTTAAATAAATCACTGAAATGGAATTATATTTCTGACATCACCTGTATTTCCACCTAGTTTTCGTGGCCATCTCAGAATTCGGTTCCCATTTCCTTTTCAATACATCGCTTTTGGACATAATTATCGATAAACACTGTCGTTATCGTAAGCAAAAAATGCATTTTCTCAGACAAATAGTTGAATAATATCTGATAATTCAACATTAACACAGCTTCTTTGGCAATCATCCTGAATTTAAAAAATTACAATCATCATTGGTCGTTCAATCCCAAGATTGAACCCAAGGTTGAAAGTAGCCCTCCAACTCTACTATATGGTAGCTCTTTCTTTGTCCTTTTGCTCTTCACTTGGTCTAGTCATTCATTTCGGGATCTTTGCCTCTATTTTTCCTTCGATAATTTTCTTCGCAAATCTACTGTAGCTCAAAACGAGTCAAATCCATCTGGTTCATCATTTCTCTGTGTTGTATCATATGGTAATTTCCTCTTCTACTTTTTTGTAAGCTCATTTCTTATGTTATCCGTCCATTTTATCTTTAGAATCCTCCTTATTCAACAGGTTTTAAATGCTTTTAGTCTATTCTGGTCAGCTTTTCCTATGGCTCATGCTTCCGATACAATATTTTATGGCAAAATTAATTTGAAGAATATAATTCTTTTGAGTATGGGTATCTAATGTTATGTACAGCTATTTCTTTTCGGGTAAAAACTTCCTGAACAGAAAAAAATACTGCTGCGATTAAACATTAAGTCACAATATTACCTTGTTTCTCATGTGGAGTTCAAATGAGCAAGGGAAGTATACGAATATGATGCGGTTGTCCCTTATCACCGGCGCTAAATTCTTAGCTGCTAGACTCTGAAACTACATTGGTGCTAGGTGGGAGGAAGATCAAATTATAGATACATAAAATACTTTAATCACATCAATGAATAAACACCCCAGAAAGGAAAGGAAAACGCATTATGATTAAGTTAAAGTAACGGACTTCTCTGAGGAGGAGGACTACGTTCAAAATCAATATTATATTAAGCCTAATAATAAGAAGAGGCCACCAGCACCCCCATTATGAATAAAATACGAAAGGAAAGATAAAAGAATACAAGATGAATGTTGCACGTAAAGATCTAATTCAGGTCTATGGCCTCATGTGTCTAACCATATATTTTGAATTCTCATTTCCAAAATCCTAATTATGATTTCAAGAGGCACTGTCCATTTAAATCTTAGCATACCAATCCACCAGGCCAAATGAGGACTCAGCAACGAACGAAAGTATCATAATTAACCATGTATCATAATCACACCATGAATCGCGACGGTGGCCTTTCCCTCGCCCAGACTTGGACACCGGTGCTGAAATGCATGCGAGAGGATAGGGAAAAAAGGCGGGAACGAGCGGACCAATCACGAGACACCTGATCATATGACAAATGGTATATAAGCCGGACCAGTTGTACTCCTGGCACTCGCAATTTGCAACGGTCGCCAAGATGAGACGCAGCAACTACTAGAACGGCTAAGTTTTTTCATAACTCTATTTCCTTCTGAAAGCATGATATGACTCTGTAAATAGTATTAACGACTAGTATTAACGACTGTCATGCTTCACTCTGATTCGTTAAGTGCTTCCTTCTGGAGAATCGTTGATACAAATGTATTTGCATTCATGTGTACTGAACTTAAGGAGTGGCTTCATCTTAATCTATGTAGACCAAGTGCTATGCACGGCTCACCATCCACCTAAATCATTTGTATATACAGCCGCCACTGAATAACCTAAATTTAGCCAATAAGTAATGCTTGTATATAAATTTTGCGTAAAATATCTCCAAGAAGCCAATCGAAAATACTTAACTACTTGTCATACTATATTAGATAACTACTATATTGATAATTATGACCAAGTGCAATGCACCAATCAATTAATGTAAATACTGAGATCTATGCCCATTTATAAATAATCGCCTGCATGTAAATAATTATCAGATTGTATATAAAATATGCTTTAAATTATTCCAGCACTCAACACCCCATAATCAGCTGCAGAAACCGGTATCACATCATCTTAAGAACCATCGATCACCTCGTCCACCACCACCGAGACACCCGCATCGCAAGGACCACAGAAGACACCAAGATTGACAAGAAGATTACCAAGACCAAGAGGACACCTACCTACAAGCTACAAGATTCATACATAACATAATACGGCGGCCTGCGTGAGGTTTTGCCGGTTTTCCTCACGCCTTTGGGCGAATGCCAGGCCACACGCCATTCCGGTTCCAAAGTCAGAAGTAAATGTCAAACAATTTTTTGTACATGTTTGTTTTGTTTTGTAAATATGCAACAGCACCTACCAAAATTTGAAAACTTTATAAATGTATCCACCCTGAAGAGGAGAAATCCTATAACAGGGCCCCGTTAATGTAATTTTATGTTTTTGGGAAATAAACATTTAACCAACCAACCAACGATGCAAAACATGCCCTGATGACGATGGACGACTCGCTCCTCGAAATGTCGGCCAAGATGGAGAGTTTGATCCAGTTGGAAACCCGAATAACCTTCAACGAAATCATAATTAACCTTTAACACTCATTATAAAACTATATGTTAAAAAAGGAGCATTAGGTGCATGCTTTAGAGAATAAACATAAATAAAGAGGAGAATTCTCCCAAGTTTTGGAAATGACCATCTTATGGTTCCATATATGAGGAAAGCATTAAATCCATCCCATAGTGATGAGTTTCGTTTCAACGACAGAAATGTCTCCTCTCACGATAGACCGATTATAGCGGTGACGTCAAACGTTGCTAGGCAACCACTATACTTCCCAAACAGCCTCGTGGCGTTGCGTATCTGACAGCATTTAAAACCACGACTTAACCTCCTAATTGGTTATCCTTTCAAGGAAACTTGAAAGCATTTCGAGAGTGACTGAGAAGCTATTAAAAGAGCTTGTATAAAGGAAATAGAGTAAAGCGAATAAAAAAATAAACCATATATGCAAAAAATTTTATTTCGTGCAGACAGGATGTTGTATGCATTAACAAGCTGCTCTCGGAGCAAGTTTAAAATGAAAAATAAACACACCAAATGGTTTCTTAGATAATAGACACGTTAATTTTTAACCAATAGGAAAGTGTATCTGTTGAAAGAGTTATTCTCGTCCATTGAATATTAATGAATTGGGGTGATAACCATATTTGTTTTAAAAATGCACCATCAACATATTTACTCAATGTCGACTTGCTCGTAAACAAATTCCTTTATGGTAAACGACTAATGAACAAGTCCAACCATAAAATATTAAGATCCTCTCCATTTTTAAAACAAGTATCATGGATTCATTACAATTTTTTTTGTTCTACACGACACAGTTTGTGGCTTTCTATATCATTATAAAAATTTCAAACTTGAAAATGGCATAACAAATTGAAACTTGGGTCGGTATTAGATGTAAAGCGAGTACGCTAGTGTAAAAAGATCAGTAATTCGTTCATTTATCCCATAAATATTCGCTAATATCCACTTAATTTCTAAAAGTTTTTCTTTCAATTCACATACTTTATTCCAATAGGTTTCTTGTTTAAAATATGTCCGATTCTAAACATACAGGTACGAAAAATAAGGCCCAGACTGATTTTGAAACCGGGCAGGTATGGATCGTCCCCGCTAAACTCCCTTCCGACAGGGGATTACGAAGGAATATTCTGCGCATCCTGAGTACATAATTACGAAATTTTCTCAGGCCCAGTATTAAATTTTCTGTTGAAAAACTTATAACAGAGATGCTGCGGAAAGTAACAACTCGGGTTGCTTTGAAAAAAGATCCACATGATTCTTCTCCCCGCGCTGATAACAAGACGGCAACGGCTAAATCGAGCTGGATGCACCAGAATTTTATATCAACCACCATGATGGGTACCGTGAATTAGATAAACAAATGGGTGCCTTACCTTTCTGAATTTAAAAATGCATCTTCAGCGGCAATGAAATGTCCAAAAACGTTTCCCACAGCAACTCAATCAACACGTGCTAATGTAGTTTTATGAATGATTGAATGACTTGCACCAGTGCTAAAGATTTAAATTCTTTGCCTTGAAGGTCTCTGGAGGTTGGATATTTCTTCCTGTTGAGAGAAAATACAAAACAATAACAAAAAATTTAAAGGTAAATGAGAGAAGAATAAAGTTCCTACCACTGGTGGGAACATACGGCTGCCATTTAAAAAAATCAGAGTTTTCCAAAGATAACTAAATTAGAGACGAATTCTAAATAAATAGTTGTATTCTTTGTTTTAACGTAGACACACACCTAGGATGTGGTCTACAAAATATCAAGTTTCTATTCTCCGAGACTCGACGAAAGAGGTATTCAGAAGTCTGTATAAATTTTATATTCAGCGCTCGTATCTGACAGCAGCAAATAGAAATAAATAATGAATGGCAATGATTGAATACATTGATAAAAGAATAGAAAAAGGAATCATTGATGATCATGTTAACATTAATAACGTTTTCACGACTGTCAGTAGACCGTTATTATCACCACACTAATACCACCATGATATTATAATTGTATGGAAAACATTTGAATTGAGATTTCCAAAACTATTTTCAGAAATTCCTCGGAATTTTCACGCCTCATTTCAAAAGTTAGTCGACAAATTTGAACAAAGCCTTTCAAAAGGACATGATATTCGCTATGCGTCACTTAAGCGATATTTTAGGGGTCGAACGCTTCCTAAATAAAACCCTTGCTCCCTTGCTAATCAAAGCCATAATTTTTAAGGAGACTAGTCATTCTGAACGATTTTTCTTGTTCATCCATTTAAAATCATAGGTTTCAGGAAATAAATATCAAATGATCACCAGCTTTTTCACCTTTAAGTCTGAAAAAATGAAAAGATCGAATAAGAAGACGAAAAACGACACGGTGAATCGAGACGAGATGACAACCGAAGTGTAGGATGACTTTTCAACTAATCATATTAAAAATTCATGAATCATGCATACGAACATTTCAATTTCACCTGTCTTCTGGTATAAGTTCAGTCCAATATTCCAAGAGAGTAACTACAGTATGGACTCTGCGGTAAAGAGAATGAATCTGGCTCTCTTTTAATAATTTCCTCAATAATATCCTACGCATGAAAAAGTCTGTTGTTCAATAAAATTTTTCAAAGGCTTCATCTTGAGGCTGTTCATGCTGAATAGCAGAATTCATTGTTATAAATACATCAGTAAGATCTATACAGAAACAAATTAAACTGATGTAAATAACTTTGTGTTATAGTTATTTGTATACGTCATTTATAAAAATTGTTCCGTACAAGTTTAAGCAATTTTAAGCTAATTATTAATGAGGTAAAAGGTCATAATCTGAAGAGAAGCGGTAACCTATGTTGACCTGTTACTGCCATCATAATACTATAGAAACGAGTTTTTGTCCGCATTTCTTCCACGAATAACGAAAGTTTTCTTTGTAAAACATCGGGTTTCCCGCGTCTGACAGTTATATCAGCTTATCGACACTATATGTTTATTACAATTGGCATTGTTACAATTAAAATGATACAACGTTCAACCACTTCCGATAACTTATTACGGATTACTTGTATTTAATCTCGTTTTGTATTGTAGTGTATTAATCGAGTTTACATTTGCGACAGAAACGTTATAAAACTCAAATTCCGAAGGAAAAAATACCCTCAACAATCCAGCTATCGAGAGTTTCTTATTTAGTTGTCCGCATGGATTATGACAAAATTAGGTAAGATTTCTTCTCTAATGGCCGTAATTATTAGCAACACTCGTCAAAAGAAGTATGGATTATGCTGTTGCCAAACTCACGTTTCGTTTGATCCCCTACTTACCACGAAAATAACGATTTTCAATGTCTCGCTAAATTTAATTAAGTTACTTTCAAGAATACTACTCGCATATCAAAAGACTAATTGGTAGAAATCTAGTATTCTGCAATTATAGCTTAGTTTTTGCTGCTGCTATTGATCTAGCTCCCGAGACGTAATAGTGATTTTCACAGGATATATATCTCGATAAAAGCCCATTCAGTCATTATATATGGATCGGGCTCTAGGATTATTGACTTAAGAGAGAAGGATTACGCGGAAGGAAGAGGTATGAAATATCACGTTCAATAAGGAAGAGATGGACACTAGTCAATAAAATCAAGAAACCATAGAAATGTATACACTGCCGATGTATCAAGAGAGAAAAAATGAATTCGTAACCCCTTTCCCGGGAAAATGCTCGGTACCTACTATGAAAAAGTCGAAAGTCCAAATTGTGTGCAGGCATTTGCGCCTAATGCGCTCAAGGTTTGGTATGAAATGTTAGGCTTCAGAAAGGAAAGGAAATAGGCCCTCGAAACAATCATAAGGGATCAGCTGCACGAGTGCATTCTACGGGGATAACATAAAAAAGACACTCACTCGCGACATAAGGATCCTATAAAGATCTTGAAAGGAGGCTGGAGAAACCGGTAGGATGCAGGTACTCATTGGACCGACAATAAATTGACTTGCAAGCAGATTGCAAGCAAAAGAGGCATATTGAATTTGGCAGAGGCTTAAAGGTATTCCTGAGCACTCAATCTTTTTAGGGTGAGGAAAGAGTACGTAGCATTAAAACTACACCCGGGGAAATACGCCAGCATTTCGAATAGGAAATTGTATTTTTACCTGGCTCCTGGTAGACGACACCGGCAACTAGATATTTCATATAAGGCGAAAGAGATATAGTTGAGACTTCAGGACACGTGCCGGAAATTTCCTTAAGTAAGATCTTGACAAACCTGAGTATTATGTACAAGAAATTACTAAAAGACATATTCGATTTCGTTTCTGGAAAGCAATTTCGTTTCTGAGAATGCAAAATAAAATTTAGCAGTTTAGGGCATCCAAAATAGAAGTATATCTCCGACAATTACGAGTTCTTCAAACGGATACCAGCAACACTCACCAATTTCAAGTACAATAAAAATGCATACCTTTCTAATTAACTTCCCTTCACGCATATTAATAATAATTTACTCGAGCAAAAGAGGCAACCAGACGCACCTGAAACAAAAATGGGCTGATGAATATACTGTGCCATATATCGACAAGGACCTACCGACATTGAACTGATCTTCGGATTAAAAATACGATGATGAATTTTTTTCATGAACTCCTCATATTTACCTACCGAAACCTTATTTTCGTTCCTGGCAATCGTATATAAATACATTGTCGCATAAAAATGAATTCTGAATGGTTCCGTCTCAACATTTTACTAAAATATTCTCACCGTGGTCTTGCACATTCAATAATCACGGAACTAGTGCACTCCTCTTCCCTCTGTTGCCTCGGTAAAAAAATCTCTTGATGAAATTGATTTCTTTTGACCGAAGCCTCGTTCTTCCCATTAGTCTTGAATTAATCGAGAGATGTACCGGCCAGAGATATCAACGCCACGTCGCAACAATCACCGGACGAATTCGGCTGGCTTACGCACCGAAATTTTAAAATTATTAAAATTTCCAACGAACTGAAAGCGCATCATAGTTTTTCCCTCTTTGGTCATTGATTTAGTGCGCATATAAAATTGGTTCATTCCTGTGACGATCCTCACGCTTTCAAAGAATCTTTTTGATAACCACTCGCACGGTCTTGTGTAATGAGCTACAGTAAGGTACTAGCTACCCTGACTTCGAAAAGTGATTTTACTACTCGAATTTGATGGGCATTTACTTTTTCAATGATGGCACCATCAACTCATCAACTGTAATGTGGACTAGATCAATCTTTGACGGGTTTACTTCGTGGAAATTCATTAAACTCTAAGATAACACTTTGTATTTTCCACACTTTTATTTTGCACCTCGACCAGTTTCAACGCTTACAACGTCATTTTCAAGAGGAATACGCTTTTCTCCTCTAGAAAATGACGTTGTAAGCGTTGAAACCGGTTGAGGTGCAAAATAAAAGTGTGGAAATACAAAGTGTTGTCTTTGAGTGTAATGTGGACTTCAATTCCACACTTACAATCGTCCTGCGGTGATAGTGGTTCCAGATTTGGAAAAATGATGACGGTAACGAAGGCTATTGAATAACTATGCGTTGCCAGCCAGTTTTCCCTGCCTGTGCCTGATTTTTGCTCTCATCAATCGTGAACGTGCATCCCACCCTATGAAAAATTAAACCAGTGCATGAGCTGATTTCGCCAAAATGCTACCTTAAATTAAAATTTCCAACGTGGCCTTGTATATCGCAATAATCAAAGTTTATATGCATTTTTCTCGTTGCCAATTCAGATATAAGGTTTAATTTTTTACGGTGCTTGGGTCCTCCTTGTGGTCTAAATGAGGCACGATGAATGGAAAGAGAGGAAATATGTTTCAAATCAAGTTTACGGATGCGTTCGACTCTAGCGGGCAAAAAATTCTAAATGAAGTCTTTCCAAAAACTAGGACGGATACTTACATATTTTCTCCCTTCAACATTTTTGTGGTGCCTAGAGAATGTGTTAATTACTTGGGACGATGAGATGATGTATAAGCTTTAAAGTTAATTATTTATTTGTAAAATCATCTCATATTCTCACGGCACGGGTTACGCTAATTTAACTCTGGCAAACAGGCATTATTTTACACCCATAATAGGGATTTTATGTATTGATGACATAAGATGGCAATGTGGACATTTGATTTTACGCTATCAATCGTCTAGTGGTAGTACCATTTTCAGATTGGGTTAAGAGAAGGTGGGTACTGGATAAACTTGTATTTTTTGTATTTTACCTGATCTTGGAAGTCGTTTTTACTTATCTCAAATGCACCCCGTAAAATAGTTTCACGATTCGCACGAAGTATTGTATATCAAAAAAATCACGATGTGGATATTTTTTGCTCGTTGCCACCATCGACCAAAAAAACAATATTCAAAAATATCGATGTACATGTTCATTTCTTGTTGTTACCATTTAAAAACCTCAACCGTGACTCTAGTTTTTCGATAAATAACGTATGAAATCGATATTGAAAAATCATGAAAACAAAAGGCAGGAAGTAGTTTCTCGTGATGATCAAATATGAGTCACCTGACCCGGCAAGAAGGAAAGTAGTGGATGAACCGAATTGGCACTCAACACCCCTAAAAACAATGACCTAGAAGATCAGCGAAACATCGCCAATTTGGAAAATTTAACCCAGTAAAGAACCCGATTCCAGGCTACAATTCCAGGCAATTATTCCAAGCTACAATTATTGCACACAAGCATCGATGCATAATTTTATACCCATACTTCGATGCCATTAGAGCAAATGAATTCCTTGACCTATCTCGGAAGTATCATCACGAGGGACGGAAGAAATATAATGGGCAACAAGCAGAGAACAGCCCAAGCTAAGTAGGCGTTTATGGGAAAAATACAAATGCTGTGCTCAAAGAAAATAGGCCTTCAAGCTAGGAAACAGTGTGTGAAAAAATTCGTGTTGGAGCGTAGCATTCTACGGATCGGAAGCATGGACCATTGATAAAATTGACCAGAACAGACCTGAAGCCTTCAAAACCTGGTGCTAGAGGAGGATGCTGAAAATAAAATGGACGCACAAAATAAGAAGGACGAGTATACAAAATAGTAGAAGAGGAAAGAACCATATAGATCACCATAAAAAAATAAGAACCAGATGGATTGGACACATTCTGAGGTACAATAGGTTTGTGAGAAACATAATTGAAGGTGAAACATAGTGAAAGGTGAAGGGCTGCAATCAACCAATCTTAGGATTGAACGACCAATGATGATGACCATCATTTCACCCAAGCATCGATGCATAACTTAGCATTCATACTTTTGCATGGTAGCATCACCAGTCCCCAATGGGTGCTTCGCGGAGACACAGAATGCTTCGGGAGCTTGCAGGCGACCGTGAATGAAGTTTTCTTCACTGAAGTCGGCAGAAGCCTTTTCAAATATCGGACTTGGGAGCCCAACGCATGTTACATCAGCACAAGCAGACTAAGCAAATATCCGACAGACTTCCTGAGCAGACTTGGGAAGCTTTCTCTATTCCACCACCGCGTCACGCTCAAGCATACTCACGCCAAGCAGGCTTGGAGATTCGGTCACCGCTTATTTTACTCTTTTAATCATCCTGCGGGGTTACAATTTTCAGATTGAAAAACTAACGATGAGATTTTAGTGATAAAGGTATTTTTTAGCTTTCGCATGATTTTCGTCCTTGACGATGTATATGAATGAACCCATATTTGTGATTTTGCCTCAAGTTCTCCCATAAAAATTCAATTCGTGATCTCGCATACCAAAATATCACGGTTTTGATGCATTTTTCCGGCAGCCACCGTTAAAAAGTCAAACTTGAGTACGAAGTTCAATTTTTTTGAACATTTTAAGTCGGTAGTGCAGTCAGATGAACCAAGAGCAGCAGCTACAGGAGATACCGGGATTTGGTAAAAGTAAACACCGGGTGAGCTCAGCTCGTTTTCAAAATTTTAAAACTAAATATCCCCAACAAATAATCCATTTACATATTTTTCCTCTTTGATAGTTGTTTACCCACCAATTCAAAAAAGTGTGCATTTCTGAGAACGATCCAAAAGAATTAAATCGTATCCATTCTTTTCCCTTGATTTTGAGTCACGAGCAAATTCAATTTTACCCAAGCGTGGGTCAGTATCCACACTTAGCATCTGTCTTTATTTTTTAATAACAAAACCGATTCCCTATTGAAAAATCTTTGCTTTTTATTCACTATTTAGGATACAGCAGGCATGGTAACATATCAGCACATTTGAGTGAACATAACCACGTTGAATGGAAATACGTGATTGGGCGTAATGTTTAGTAACCTAACAGTAGGTAACATTTTGTGGGTGAACAACTGTCACGGTCCGAACATTTTACGCATATTCATTGAATTTGTTCAAAATTGATATTTAAAAAGCTAAGTTTATTTTAGATAGTAACATTAAAGACCTCACGATAAGCATTTTCGAACCCTTTAATGAACATCACCAAACTCAACAACAGTCACGGGTGCCATAATCGATAAAAATAAATTAAGGTAGCTTAGTAAATTCCTTAAAATCGTTTCAATAACTGGGCACAACTAGCTTCACCCAATAAGGTTAGGTGCCATAATATAAATGAACATTTCATTATCACATCACATCATTCAATCGACAACATCAGGACCTACAATATTCATTGAGCCTGTTGATGCCTTAATGAGAAAAACCAGTTTTTTTAATTTTATTTTATCTTCACTATCCATAGTACTGCACATCGGCCAATTTATGCCGGATTAAAAACAATAACAACAGACGAACACATGCTCTGAGTGGTGATAGTAATTTCACCGAGGCGAACCCGCGGCCCTTGGTTCAGTAGGCGAGGACTTTACCCCGTCGCCACCGGGGCTGGAAAATAATTTTTTATATATTTTCAGAATTATTAAAAAGATTTTCTGGAGGTTACTAAGTTACTCTAATTAATTTTTGTCAACGCGAGTCCACTCCATCAAGTTACGCCGAACAGTATTCATTTTGTCAACATCGTCGTTCTTTTGTTGTTTAGCTCGCATCAACTCTGCTTCCGATGGGTTTTTAAGTAAGCATTCTTGTGTGCATGGTCTGTTAAGAATGAAAGGAAAGTGTTCTGTCATGTCTTCAAATATTTATTGCACTGGAGCAAATTTAACGAACCCTTTGACTCTTTCAATAGTCGTATAGGGAAGCAATGCTCATATCGAGAAACTTATCGATAAAGGCTTTACATATTCGATCTACTATTACTGCATATGCCTTATTTTTGGAATCGTCAGCCGGGTGTGCATATCATCTCCTCACCCTTGAGAATATGTCCGTGCGTCTGCCAATTTTGACTCAAAGTTTCCTCAAAAATAATCTCCTACGTGGTCTCGCATATCAAAACAAATCACGGCAGAGATGCATTTTGCTCGACACCCCGCCATCAAAATTCGAGAGCGAACTGAAATTATTTCCCAACAGTTGGAGCCGCCCATATAGTCTAAATGAACCGAGAGAGGAAGTGACACGAGGTACCAAAGCTTCGCAACAATAACCACTGGACGAGTTCGGCTCCCTCGCGCGGCAAAATTTCGAAAATAAAAATTTCCAGATAATCGGATGCGTATGCATATTTTCTGCCTATTTTTGCCAATTCGCTTCCTCTGCTAATGAAAATAGATATTTGTCCCGAGAACTGGTGGATATCTACCCCACCGGTTGAAAGCAAAAAATATAAAATTTGGAAAAAATATATAGATACAAAGATTGTTGGAGCAGTATGCATGAGGAAAGTAAAATAAAAAAAACTGGTCGCCGGCCAAAAGGTCCAGCTCGGATCACGACGAAAAATCACGTACGGCACACTTCTCTCACGTTCCCGGAGAGAACGGTATGCGATTTGGATTTACGATCGCGTGGCTTTCCCGGGGGCTGTAAGGGGACGTGACACGTCCCAGTGTTTTTTCCTGTCCTCTTTCCTCCCCGCACCGACCTCATCCCCCTGCAGGGTGAGCGAAACCAAAGACCTGTTGGACTGAGATAAGTTAAAAAGCTACACTTCATGGAGTGATCGGGGAGGCCCAACGTACGTGCATTGGTATAACACCGAGCGGAAGAATGTGAGGGTAAAGCCGAGATACTGCATAGGATGAGATATCGACACCAAATGGAAGGACTCGATGGGAAGAGAGAAGGAATAGAAGAAGCCAAAATAGAGCAAAGGTTTCCTGGGTACATTGAGAAGCCAAATCCATCCACACCAGTCCCAATATGTGCTGCGAGGACGTCCACCAGCATACAAGTTCAAATCAGACCTTTTCCACCGGAGGTTTAACATATTTGGCCAAAACCAAATGTTTTCAGTAGAAAGGTCCACAGGCTTAAGATAAAGAAAATAAACCCCCGGGTCGATAGAGTGGAGGCTAGCAAGATCCAATGGGAAACAAAATTCATTCATACCAGCCCATATGCACTGCGTGGAAAGTCCACCAGTGTATAAATTCGACGCAGGCTATTTTTTGGTAGACGTTCAACCTATTTTTCCACAGTCAGCTTATTTTGGTAAAGAAGAACACAAGAATGAAATAAAGAATAGCGGAATCGAGATAGAAGAGGTTTTCTGCATCTACAGAGAAATAGCATTTATCCATATCAGTCCCAAAATTTGACGTAAGAAATAATAACCCGCGCACAAGTTTGAGGTAGACTATTAATTGGTGAGTGATAAAATTATTTTACAAAACCCAACGTATTACGGTAATAAGGATCAGTATAATATAATACACATAATACATATGTCCTTGGAAATAAATTTCAGGACCCAAAGATTAACAATGTCCTTTTTTTCGCGGAAATTTAGTGATCGTTACAGTTGTGATAGCCCTTTTTTATGAAATTCAAAATCTCGCTAGGATGACAATTATTCGTATTTATGTATAATAACTTCCTATTATAACCAACTCATCATGCCACTCAAAATGTTACTCATTGCTCCATTCTTTCATTAATTATCGTCTAACAGGGTGAATGAATCACTGGCATTAGCAACATTAACCATATTCGCCCTTATACCTTATGATAACATATTCGCCAACCTAGCCTTCTCCTAGTTTGTGATTTGTCCATGGATTGTTTATTTAACTTCATTTTGCTCTACGCCCAGCTGTTTCACTTTGAATTGGGGAAAATATTGTACATCTGGGTACATATTGTTTAGAATTCCTCTGTGCCACACACCCTATCAGTTAGCTTGAACGGTACTATGAAGATGTAGATAAAGCAGAAGACAGATTTGCTGAATCTACGGTCGGATCTTCGATATATCGATTGCCATGTGTAATTAGACTGCGATAAAGGCGGCTTCATCCATGAATGTTGAAATGCTTGGAAGTGGCTAGTGTAGTCATGCCTCGATGAGTACCTCTAATGGCAGGGTATCATTCGGCTCACACGTTACTTCGCAATTTTCCTCAAAAATATTAATGAAGAAAAATTTCAGAGAGGATTGGCCTCTTCAAAAATCACTCAATGTCGACTATTAATGCATACACACATAAAACTATTGTGGTATCTCAAGAACTCATGGAAGTTACGAATTTGTACACATCATTAAGTATTAGAATAATATAACTTCTCTTAACTATAAAATCATTGAATGGTTATAATCCTTGCGCTTGAATAACCTCTAGCGACACTAAACATTCGCCTGCAAAAATATTTGCACAAAACACACTAGGTCGTCTTTCGGTAAATTTTATTTACAGTTAGCATTCTTCCCTACCTCGCAGTTGTACGATCAAACTTTCCTCTCAATTCCATGAGATTTACCGCAAAATTGAAATGCTAATTCCCAGCAAAATAAAGTCCAGTGTATTTACCGTGCAGGAGTGAACTGCGTTTGACTGTGTAACGACGACTAAATCCATAGACCACTCTGCTAGTGAAGTCATTGCTTACACTTCAAAATACTCATTTAAGTGCCTTGAACGAATAGCGGTATTGATTTTTCGATTGTCCGGACTACGTGACTTGCATCACATTAGGGCAAAATGAGATTAAATACGGTGTAAATCGATGCAGTTTAACAGATGTGTGATATAATCTGATTATATCGCATGCATAATACAAATATGAAACAAACGTATTAAAATGCAATAATGAGATTTAAATATTTCACATCCCTAGGACGAAATCCGCACATGTGCCTAAGTCATTCATATTCAATCAATACGTCGAAAAGCCTAGTACGCAGACGAACATAACAATGGAAAAGGGAAGTATCTTCATCTTCCTAACTTCTCTCCTCTTTAGTAAGAATCGGCCTTCGTAGCCAATCTTCTTCATTTGATTCTATCCAGGGCATATTCCTCCGGTTTTAAAACACACCTCCATGTAATTTTTCACACTTTCCCTCAATCTTTACCTGGATTTCGCTACTCCTCTATTTCCTGCGAGCTTCAATATTCCCAACCCCTTATCAATATAATCATCCAAACGCCAATAGAAACATATAAAACCATCTAAGATCACTTAGTTTATTTTTTTCTTGTATCGGCGTGGCTATATTACTTCTCCTGCTGCATTCAATCCGAATTTTATCTACCTTGCTGTATACTGAGCTGGATGTGTATCCACCCAACCACCTCAGTAGTTTTATTTCATGAATGAGTATTTTCAGTTCGATGAATTTGAAATGGCAAAGCCCAGTCTACTCTATACAGCATTACTGTCCCCATCATGTTCTTTAACACTTCACCCTAGAGCTCTGTAGAAGGTAGAGTGAGATACGCTGCAATGTGCTGGAGTACCCCCATATCGCGCTCTGGTACACACTTAACAAAATTTTCCGGCGTTGCGCAGTGAACTAGTATGGGATATCGGATACCGAGCCATCAAGAGTCCTGCGAGACGGGGGATCTAGGTTGATCAGTGTGGATCCTTTCCAATTTTAGCCAACACAAGCTTCGAGTACTGGGATGACTCACAACTACCTACTGTCCTGTTTAGGCTCTACTCACAGTGAGATCTTAAGATTGGGTCGTTTAACCACATGTTTAATAGCCTAGCGATCTAAAACAAAATAACTTCACGAGATATTTTGGTTCCTCTACTTCGCCCTCTATTGTTGCCTCTATCTCATTCCCTCCGTCCTATTTCCTCACTCCCTCAATCTCCTCTTACAGTGCAGGTCCGCGTGAGAAGCTTCTGCGGCAGCTATAACGAATGGCGAGAGGAAAACAAATCCTTAAATGTGCTCGACAGTCTTAAGGCCTCATTCCATCAAAATGTGTATTACCAATGCGGTTTGAAGCCTGGATTATTTTCCACAACAGAGCGAGTGAAATTTCATGTGAAGTAGTGAGTTCACATCAATGAGAACTCGTATTTCCAGATATTTATCCTCGTTCGAAAAGCGTAGCTGACAAATACATTTCGTTCGGCGTTCTCCAAAGTTTTTTAGATGGTAGTTTCCCCTTAATTTTGACCAACAGCGATGCAAACAGAATGCATTGTTCTTGATGCGGTACAAGCGGGAAATTTATGCAAAGTTTTCTCTCATTTTCAGAGCAATACGCTAGAATGTTGCGTATCAGAAAATTAAATCCTTCAAAAAGCGTCATCAAAAGAGGATATGCGTACTCACGAATACACTCAACGATAAAATATATGTAAGGAAACTGCTACAAGGAAAAAGGTATTCCAGATCAAAATTTGAGCCTTGATGGAGATGAAAAGTCAAGGAGAGAGAGGGATTGTATCCATCAATACGCGTCAATACAATGTTACCGCAGCAAGCGAACTCAGCTTCATTCATTCATATAATTGGCTGACCGGAGAAGAATAAAATCTTTTTCACAAGTACAATGCATTACATTTAACGAGAAAATTACTAAATATTATGTTGGAAATTGGACAAGAATTTACTCCGTTTATTTTGCATCAATAGGGAAAGTAATACTATAAGGTTACCTTTCCCCTTTTGCGTTTTAGCCAAAACTTTCTTCAATTGAGGAAATCAATTATTGTAAGAGCCATTTACGCATAATTTGCAAAAACACGCATAGTTTAAGAAAAAATAGAGAATCAAGTCCCCAGAGGGAGACCCAGGAAGAAGTTCAGGTGCCAATTAAAGAGGAAATCACATAGGAAGATATGTCAGGAAGCAAGGGAACTAGTATAGGATAGGAAAGGGTGGAGGGCTGCAGTCAACCATTATTCAGATTTAACGACCAATGATGATAATAAAGTATTACCATCCTGTTATCAAAATATATAAATATGAAATGGTATTAGTTTCATAAATTAAATGGCATAAGATACATGATAAAATAAATAATGTGAATAAGAAGTGGGCTGTACTTCGACATTAAATTTCCCCGCGTGCATAATATAAACCTGCACACAATCATGGGTATAAAAATTACAATTTAACTGCGCTAAACGAGGTCAGACGGCAACTCAACAAAAAAGTGGCCAAAATTACGATTAGGAGCACGGTGACTATACTAGTAAAATTATTCGAACATTTCGGATTTTCCATGTCACTGGATGGTAGAAAAAGGTTAAGTATAGTCACCTCTGAATTTATGACATATGTCTTACTGTAATTCAAGCACATATATCATGTAAACATGCTATGCAAAAATGATTTACTTTTTACGTATACTCACTCAATTCTTAGACTGAATGTTTAAAAACATCATTCATTCCTAACTATTCATGCTGACAATGTTACGTTCAGAGAAGAAGAACAGAGAGGAATCTGCAGAACGAGATTGGGCAAAAAGACACGTTGCGCACTAGAGTAAAGCTCTTAACCTATGTATTTCAGTTACGTCGAAGAAGTCTTTTGTTCTATATTTATCGCAGGTTTTGTCCCGTTCCGCTTTAATTCGGAAGCTGGTCTCTCCGTCGCATCTTCGGTCGTCCGCGATCCCTATGCAATCTAGGGGGTGTGTGGTATTGAAGTATTTTGGGTAATCTGTTATTCGACGCATTGTATTGATACTCATCAATTCTAACGCCAATTTTATAGACTTTATGACGTTCGTGATGATTAGCTCCAAGCAAGTTTCTTTTTTTCGATTACCTATAGTTGTAGGGAGTAAAATTAATTAAGTGTCTCAGTAATTTTCTTTTACGCTGCCCTCTGATGTCCACTGCCTCCTTTACCAACCGGTCTTTATAGTCCTAGGTATGACACAGAGTTTTGATTTTGGTAGTCGAATCTGTGGTCACTGCCAGGTTTATGATCTCCCGCCGTAGATACTAGAATGGAATGGCGCTGAGGTACGACCAATCACAGCCGACTTGACCTAAAATGGAATATTATAAATAAGTGACATCGATGTCTCGTGTTTATACTCTGGAGCTGAACATGAATCCATATTAAGTTCTTGTATTTCAACCACATCACTCAGGAATTCCAAGAACTACACAACCAGCCAGTTTATATATGCTATTGTAGATTTAACAGAAAAAAGCGAAATTGTTAAGCTAAAAACATGATTTTCAGACAAATATGAAGCGTAAAAGGAAATCGACTGCAAGAATTAGAAACTTCATTTATTTAGCCCTTCAATAAAAAAATCCCAGCCCTCTGCCTTGATTAAAAGTACTTATAAAAAGAAAAAATGAAACCACTGCACCGAAACCAATGCTTAGCATGGTTCACCTTTTGGGGCCTTGAGGGCTTTTTAATATAGCCTACGTTACGACCAGATATATTTTCTATCTACATCCCAAATCTCAGCTCAATCAGTCGAGTACTTTTTGCGTGATGAAGCAACAGACAGACAGACACCACTGAATATTTATATATTAATAAGGATTTATAGACCTGGCAAAGTTTGACATATTTAACAAAACGTCAACAACGATGGTTTGAATTATTCTTGAAACGTAAACCAATACTTTCTCCATATCACGCGATTTATTTCAACGTGTACGTTTCCGATTAGACTTGAATACCAAACAACGAGACTTAAAAATTACCCATTTCCTGATGGTTTTCTTGCATATCGATTTCCTACAGCAAATAACTCTGTGCGGTGGAGAAAACGGATTCTTTATCGAAATCAATTTGTTTTCTCATTTCCTCCGGAACTCCGGCCAAAACGAACATATGCAGGACAAAAGTCCAAAACGGAGATCCCCATTGCTTGCACTGGAGTGTGGAAACAGGTGACCCAAGAAAAGAACTTGCGTAGCGATCCGATTGCGAGAGAAGAAAAAATAGTGAAGCGGGCGAGTATCTAAACAGACGCCACAGGAGGAATGGGAACAAGAGAGGATGAGGACATATTTGCATAACGCCTTCCTCGGTCAACATTCTCAGAGGCAGATGGGGAATGAGAGTTTGGGCGTTCGTGTGGACTGTGAGGCAGTAGTGGGGAGCAAAGAGAATGAAAAAATGTCGGAAAAAAATGAAGAACGCAGCCGAAATGCTGTCTCTATCTCTCTCTATCTAGCATACTCTCTCTCTCTCTCTCCCTCTCTCTCTCTCCCTCTCCCTCTCTCTCTCACACACACACACACACACACGTGTTACACACACCACAACAATAGCTCCCCGTGGCAACGTCCCAAGCACAAAACACACATGGCCGCGCGCGCTGCAGCAAACATTTCGACCGAATTACGACACTCATTTGTCATGGGAGGGGGAGGTGCAAGATGGCGGACGGGCGTAGATGTGGATGGCGCGTATTACAAAAAAATGCATAAAAAACGAGGAGGAGACGAAGGGAATGCATTCGAGCCATCACGTAGGTGTACCACTCCTCTCCATCGGTGGAAGAGTCCCTCCCGTGAGAATAGGACACGGCTGGGCCCTTCTTCTGTTTCCCCTCCCCCTTGGGGGAGAGCTCCCTTTTTATTGTGTTTTCCCGTCCCGCACTCTCCCCCCTCTTCCCTCAAACCGAAGAGGACGCAAATGCACACTGGACATGTGTGTGTAGGAGAGGAAGGTGACCGAAAAGGATTCTGTTCTCTACAGGTCCACTCCCTCCCGTTACCATCCTCCCCTTTCTTGGCCACCAATCTCTATCTCTCTTCTCTGGACCACTCTCATTCTTCTCTCTCGCGGCATCCCACACGTTCCTGTCGACCCTTCTTCAGCCCGCGACGTGAAGCGAACGGAAATGGAGGGACTGTACGCCTCCGTTGAGAAAGGGCCATTCAATGGTTCCAAAGGCTCTAGGAGGGCCTCTCACGAGAACTCCCAGAAGCGAAGAAAAATCTAGGCCTTCGCGACGTAAAGATGAACCGATTTAAACATCGTGATACATATTCATATCCTCTATTCATTGTAAATCATTATTATTACCAAATATATTATATAATTCAGTAAGAGAGCAATTAACAAGTAAATCTAATAAATAAAAATGAATATTTGTTTGTTCGTCCTCTATGCATCCCAATACCATTCATCAGATTGCGATGAAAATTTAGTGAGTTTTTATGCGCGCACCCATGAAGGTTTTTTAATTACTAAATACATTGTATAATAGGTGGAGCGCGAGTCGTTTAGATAAATGAGTGTTGATACGCAAGCTCCTTAAACAAACGAGGAACGACAAGCAACCAACGAAGCAGATCGTTTACGAGTTGCTCAATCACGTGCATCAGTATCGTATCAGTGAGACATAATATCGAGTGCATCAGAATCATATCAGTGAGACATAATTTGAGTTAAAAGGTACGTGACGTCATTCAGCAACAATTCTGAATGGCAAGTCAAAAGGATATAATGTGCTCATTCCACGCAATCCCATCATTACCACCGACATGCCATTTGATTTTAAAGGACTACATTTCCCCGTTTGCCTTGCTTTCTGAATGACCATCAACAAGGCACAGTGTCAATCGCTTCAAGCGTGCGGATTAAATTTGGAAAATCCATGCTTTCTACAAGGTCAATTATATGTTGCATGCTTAAGAGTGGGACAGCCGAAAAATTAATTTGTTTTTGCAAAGGGCGGTAAGACCAAAAATACGTATTGTACATCCCAAAGCCCTTTAATATTTTTTTTCAACTTTAATTTATGCGCACTTTCGTCTACATTCGTTCAGTTCGCATATAGCTATGGTTGTCAAGAAAGCATAAAAAAATTTTAGGGTTCATAAAAAGAACCTCCACTGACGTCAATAAATGCTCGTCTGTAATACAGCTGTACAAAACCCTAGTTTTGCCGGTTTTGAGTTACTGTTCGGTTGTTTGGAACCTGTATAAGGACACAGAAATACAATTGCTTGGAAAGATGCAGCACATATTATTGAGGTTTCTCTGTTCTAAGGAAAGGATACCAATGGAGTACATCGACCATGATTTTACAGTGGCATACAATAGATTTAAGCTGCCGACATTAGAATAAATCAGAAAATATTACGATAATAGTTTTGCATTTAAACTCCTGAAGGGTCTTATTAATGATGATGATAATAAGCCAATCTTCGATCCGATGATTTTGAATTAAAAACTGCGCTGTCCACGGGAAATGACGGAATGTGCTACTGGTACCAACTTTCAGCACTATTCCCCTTTTCCAAGATATTGTTTCGGACATGGAATGCGTTACCTGCTGACATTAGATCTTCAGAGCGCATAAGTGTATCTCAAACTGCTGTGAAGAGACTATTAAGTATGGTGTGAAAATTAAGTGATTATAAAGACATTGTGATGTGCCTACAATTGAATTATATTGAAATGGACTGTTTTAATTGTACTTTATTGAGTTATGAGTTTTTGTGTATTAGCTCAATTTATTAAATCAAAAACTGATTTTTATTTATGCTAATCTTCATTGAAAGTGAATTATTATATATGTATTAGTTTGGTTTGTGGCTTGTATCCCTCATACTTAATGTGTAATCAAGAGCAGTTATGCACGTTTAAGTTAAAATAAAGAAATAAAGAAACTTAATTCACAAAAAATCATTGTCATTTAGATTGTACATATAAATGTGTCTCTTTTGTATATGTATGCCTACCTATAAAGAAAAAGAGGCATTGCAACGCATGGCAGGCTATTTTATTATAATTAGTAGTGCTAGTATATTATTATAATTCAGTAAGTGAGCAATTGATGAGTAAAATTAAATTAAAGACAAGTCATATTGACAATAAAAGCGAATGAAATTTGACTCTTGTGAATGCATTTCGGTCATACAGATGAACTTCAACAAGGAGAATTAAAACTCGTGCAAACAAGAGCGATTTGTCTTAGGTTCCAAGTCAGTGTTCAAAATTTGAATTAAATATTGTGGTAAATGAAGAGAATTTTTGCTACGGTAGTCAATACTATAGGCTGTAACGAGAGCTTGGTCTGCCAGCCATGTATTTTAGCCTGGGCTGAGGAGCTAATGGGCTGACGGGCTAACGCGTAAATTAAGCAATTTCGCGATAATTTCCATCGATGACTTTCTAAAAATCAACATCCATATACTTCTTTAACATACATTTTCGTTACAAATATTTTTATTTATTTAAACTAATAATAATATACGCATTCCCAGAGATAACTATGATAAAATCGGGTGCTTCGTTGGTTTGGCCTTTTGAGAGAATGTATGAGAGTCGAATAACGAAACAGCTATGTAAGAGTGAAATGAATGGTACGAGAGGTAGAGGTAGTCCGAGAAAGTTGTGGTTGAATGTGGTTGAGGAAATTCTTAGGAGGAAGAATATTAGGAGTCTTAAAAAATGGGGGACTGTATGAAGCAGTGTATGAGGGTAAATGAGGCAAGAGAGGTTTGCAAGGATAGGTCTGTATGGAGAAAATTATTGAAGCGGAGTTAGGTGCACAAATATGTATTTATGAGCGAAACTTAGTGACTGCGCCTACCCCAGAAGGGAACGGCGTGATTAGTATGTATGTTAAGAACTACTTGCCTTAACTTTTAAACAGATGGTGTATTATCTTACATCCTGTCGCGTAATACATGGGAAAGAGAAAGAATAACCAATATGTTTGTAATTTCAGTTTTCAGGCTACAGTTTGATGGCGTAATGCCCTCTCCATCTACCTCAATGGGATTAACCGTCCATGGCGTGGTGATGTTAACAAATACCCTAAATCCTCAGTCGCATTTCATGGACTTCGTACATATTACTCTCACTGTTGCCTAATAACGCTTTAAATTTCCGAAACAATTTTTTTCCTCGGCATGAAGAATTATTGACTTCTTCGTCCTAAGAGTTCTGATGCTTTTGGGACACATATTTTCCAATCTGCGTTATCCGTGGTAATTAGTTTACAGCCACATATAATATCAATAAAATCGGTAACAAATACATCTTTGCCGACGAGTATTCGGCTTTAATGTTTTTGTAATAAATTCGCGAAATTAAATAAATGTGTCAAATACGTGTTCAGCAAGGCGCTGGCCATCGGCTGTGTAGTAACGATATTAAGTTTCCTCCAAAGATTGGATTGGATTTTTGGGGAGGCGACCGACAGCTAAGGTCATTTGCGCCACAGGGGACAGGTAAGGGAGGAAGGGTGGATAGAAACCCGGCGTCGGCATTAGCCTGCTCTTAACGAAAGGCGCCAAGGTGACCACGGTTTAACGTCTCATCTGACAGATGCAGTACTTTACTTCAATGCCCTCCACAAGACACTCAACTAGGGACCGGGTTTCCTCTGAAGAACATCGTCCTCCTCAGGAATTTGAACCCTGGCTGTCCGTATGGTAAGCCAGTACTGTAGCCACCACACCAATCCGATCCCCAAGTTTCCTACTGCCGCCACTACGAAGTTACAATGTATGTACGTGCGATACATTTTGAAAAGACGCGCTATCGGTTTACCAGAAAACGGATGAATACAAAATATTCTTTTGAATAGAGTATAATTTCGCCGTTGTGTCTTGACTCTGTCTCCCACAGAATGTGGCAGTCAGTTCCAGTCAGAGCGAACTAAACGAGTGACAGTGCTGAAACAACAGGTTAATTTATCGGACCGAGCAAACGAATTTAAATCAGGGCTAGTAGTATCGGGTAATGTGTTACTGTGTAAATACTGTGATTGCCGGTTGGATTACAAAAGGAAAGATGCACTCGATAAACATTGTAAGTCCAAAATGCATTTAAAAAACAAAAGGAAATCAGTGCGTGAAGAGAATGCATTAAGGATGGCTACATTAGAAGAAACGCTAGTGAAGGCCAGGCGTGCTAAAATTTAAAAGAAGAATTTATCCTGGATACCACAGAAGCTTTTGTGAAAGCCAATATCCCGGTTGAAAAGCTGAATAATGCTGCGATTCGAGGTTGGATGCATCGGTGGAAGTGGTGACCTGCCGTCTGCAAATAGAATAAGGTAAAAGTATACTCCTGTGCTAGGAGAAAAAAAGATAAGAAATAAAGGAGAAATTGCAAGGTGTATACGTAAACTGCGTTTTCAACATTTTGCTTCGTTCTTCTGTTGCGTCTACGGAACGGAAGGCGCACTTGGCGTCATCTGTAGTACTTGACACGCCAAACGGCATTAATTGTGCTAATGCTGTAATAGACATAATTGGCGTCTATGAAATTCAACGAGAGAATATCGTTGAAGTAGTTACAGATTCGGCACCTTACATGACGAAGTGGATCAAGACCCTGCAAGGACTGATGGAAGAAGTGAACCATGTCCAATGTTGGGCCTATAAAGTTAATTTAATCGGCAGAGATTTGGAACATCAGATGGAAGAGTTAAATTCAGCCATCGTGAAAGTGAAAATTCATTTGTTAATACCCGTAAACGCAAAAGCAGGTACATCGAATTTCTGAAAGAAAGGATCAAGGTACTGAAAATATAGGACAGTTTGCAGCATTCCCCATGCCTGTTCACAGGAGGTGGAACTCTTGGTTTGAGTGCAATTTATCTCGCCGCTCACACTGAAGATTTGGTGGAATATTTCAAAACTTTGGATGATGGTAATGCAGTCATATAATCATCAATGTAACAAAAATCATACCTTAAATTTCTCATTGGCGATAAAATCGAACATGGAAAAATTTTATTGATATAAGGGTTCTTTGTTCATTGGACTTGGCGTGACTCCTCCATAGTTGTAAGTAACAATTATTACAAACGTGAACGTATTATTTCATGATTAGAAGGATATCTATACACGATCAATCGAACTGTTACGAAATACATTTGGGGAGCCATATGGCTCCGTAAGTTACAATTTTTCGGGTTCTTCCCGCGTCGCAGCATATTAGTGGACAGCCGTTTCGCCGGCACTCCAGTCGGCTATATCAGGTGCAAAAGTTCAAGATATTTGCTGGCCGCTCCATCTATCCTGTTAAATATTCGTTAGGGTCTTGTCGGGAGGGCTCTAATTTCCTGATTGGATTGGCGCGCAAAGAGTTTCTTAGTGCCAAATAAACAAAAACAGTAAGTTACTATTTTTTCACTTTCTTCTACAGATATCACTTATCTACAACTACATTTACATACTACCCTGTGAGCCGGCACATGGGTGTGTGGCAGGGGTGTTAGGTGGGAGGTAAGATGGTGACGTGTTTTGTGGACGTGAATTTAGTGGTCAGTTTATATTGAGGTCGCCAATTGTGCGCGGAAAGAACGAGCTTTTGTACCTGTTAGGCAGTGTATCTCTCTTCTTTTATCGCTTCTGTCAGACAGATATGTAGTGAGGTGTCATGATAATATTCTCCGTATCGCTCTGAAACACACCAGATCTGAATTTCTCAAGTAAGCTATTCCTAGCGTGTAGCCTCCGTGTTTCTTGGGGCTCCCATCTTAACCCTCCTAAAAGTTTTGAAACATTATATGTTCGCACGTAGCAGATTTTAACGAAACGTGCAGCTTTTCTTTGTATTTTATTAGTTTTTTGGTTAAATCTTTATGACCAGGTCCGAAATGCTCGCGGTGTAATGAAGGTGTGGCCTAACCAGAGCGGAGTAGCATCTTCCTATGACTTATTCATACGAGGACCTTCCTATTACACGCTTTAAAAAACCTAGTTTCTCTAATGCTGTGCCGCATGTTTTTTATGCGTGTTCCCCACGATATATTAGAGGCTAAGGTAATTCCAATATATTTTACTGCATCTGAAGATTTTATGTTGACACCACTCACAGAATTTGTATGGCATTAGTGTGATGACTATCGCAGGAAATGAACTGTGGTGCATTTACTAATATTAAATTCTAACCCTAACTCCTGGCAACACAAATGAACGTTGCTGAGTTCAGATGACAGAACTTCAAAGTCCGTGTTTTCGCTTGTTTTATAGTAGATAACTGTATCCTCTCTAAATAATTTGATTTTACTACTAACTCGAAAACTTAGTTCATTAATATCAATTATAAATAAATCAGGGCCGATCACGTTTCCTTGAGGAACACCGGATGAAACTTCGACCATATCAGAGCCATATGATAATCCATGTGATAATCATAAAGCATACATAAAACCAACAATAACTACTTTTTGTTTTCGATCACTGAGAAAGTACCTCATCCAATTCACTATTTTGTTATTCACCCCGCATAAATGATTTTATAAATTACTTTTTGGTGAGGAACCTTGTCAAATGTCTTCTTGAAATCTATGAATATCACGTCAATTTGCATTTTCGATTCACCCGATTGTAGGATATCATGAAGGAAGAGCGCAAGCTGTGTTTCGCAGTACCTACCCATACAGAAGCCGTGCTGACTGCTGTGCATGAGCACAAGTAGGCAAAGTTTCACACATATGAAGATATGAAAAAATCGCCCCAACAGCCTTAAACTCGCCCCGGGTATGTACGCAAATCGAGACTTATTGTGTCGCCACGAGTAAATGCAGACGGACCGTGTCCTTGCTCCATCTCCTCCCTATACGATATGTATGTATGCATGCAGACATGCACATCCTTGATCCCCTGAGGGACTCGGAAAAGTAGAACTTCCTCTTTCACCCTCGGGTCTCGTGAAGACGAGAAGATAAGGACAGGGATTGGAGGAGTGGGCGGGGCGGGAGGATCTGGGGAGACGGAAGGGAGAAAAAGATTCTCGGGTCTTGAGAAATCTCGCTGTCGCCACCAGACGGATATTTCGCGTCCATTTTCCCTGATTTTTTTCAAGGGCGATGGAAGGTCGCAGGATTGAATGAAAGGTCTTCATTGACGGTCGGATGGAATTCTCCCACCTCTTTTTCAAGTGATGCAACGTCCCTTACGAACAATCTCAATCCCTTACATTTCTCTGAATCCTTTCCCAATTGGAACTCAAAATGGAGATTATTAAATGCCCTGACAGGCATATAAACTGATAAATCTCCCTTATACGGAGAGAGAGATAAAAAAGACCAGGATCAAAATTAAAGTCCCGTACCTCCAATGTTTTGTATCAATTTTATAGGTAACTTAAACAATTATCTGAAAAATACATTCCCTCACCAACTGATTACGATAAAATGTGCCTGTGTGTGTACTGACACATAAGATTATGGAAAAATCTACTTAAATTTTCCCTTCAAAGCGTTATAATGGGAAAACTGATAATAATCGATATATTCTTTAATAAAACCCATAAGATGAAATGAGGAGCACCTTATAAACCGGTTTTAGGAAAAAGATTACTCGTTACTCTTAATATAAAACTTACTTGCATTCCAATAAGAATAAAATCTAGGGCAGATACTTATTTTTTATATATAATAAAAATTTTTGACCTAATCAGTAAGTTGGCGATCGAAAACCGATATTCTGCGAGTGAATCCCCGAATTTCGCTATATTTTATCATTTTATTATTTCAATCGAAGATTTATGTCATAAGAGAGATACTTATGATAATCAGAGATAAAGTTGAAACATTTTAGACAGCTAAAAGCACCTCAAACGTATTTTGATACAGCCAGGAAAAAGACACCCGGCCTTGTTAACTTTGTTATTGACGACATGAGGTGGGAGAAACAAAAATTATTAATCTAATAAAAGGTAATACTTCTAAATGCTGCCCATACATGAGAACAATGCATTTAACTTGTTTATTATGAGCTTTCTTTTACATTCCCAATCTCGTATACGTTCAATCATTCTCTTTGCTTGAAGAGCTTTCCTAAAACGCTTAAAAAAATCAAGTACCAGTAAGGAGCACTCCCTTTAGCTGGCAGCTCCATCGTTGTCCATGTATTTAAATTATTCTGCCTCGCGACAACAAACTGCATGAGAACGGTTTCGTAGAGGGATTTTTTAGAAATATATGAAAATCGTTTCTAGCGTATCAGAACAGTTTCATGCGTTTAAAATTATGCTCCCCTGAGTAATTACACACTTCCAATTACAGCTTTACTTTCCAATAACTGGTTCATCACCCGTTTAAAAAACAAAAATTTCTTTTTGAGTGATAAATGGAACATCAAATAGATAAAACTATGGGCAAAATGGAAGGATCTAGTAAACTGTGACGGCAGACACGACTGCGATAACAGAAAAGAGTGTTCTTACGAAAAAAAAACAAACTCGCTATACAGACCAAACGTGCTTGGATCATGGAAAAAAGTGTTCTATTCTTCAAATCATATTTTATAATCCCACCTTGACATACTCTTCTGTAATCCTTCTAACATACACTAAACGACAGGCACTTAATTAACGAAATTAATCGACGAAAGCCAACAGAAAGGAGTTTGATCTACGCAGGTCCTTCGTTCAAACGAATAAAAATTCTTAATAGCTTCATATTCTAACTAATTCAGCACAAGTTGGAAGACACTCACAAGTAAGATGGCTTTCCAGTATCGTGTGATACAGGATCACAATGCAGCTAACAAACACGTTCTTCATCATGACGACTTAGCCATTTTATACCATCATCTTTAAGGTTCTAGTTTTCTCGCGGTAGAATTTTATAGCCTTTCACCAAATATGTCTATTTTTCGTTACGCAATTTTTACTTTCTCAAATCGACGGTATCAATACCTCCATTCGGCTATTACTAACTTCACACTGTGAAACAAAAAATAAATTTGAAAATATTCGGTAACAGTTTTGTATTCAATAATGGTTTCGGTAGCCTGCTTACATAAATTGGTAGATTCAAAGTTATATTATATATGCACTATGACGTGATTGTAAAAGCCGTTTCCTCACCGTTGCTCATGCAAAAGCCGTTTGCTCATTGCCCGCGCGAAACCTTCGAGGCCGTCTCTAATCAAATAGCATTTCGACCTCAATTACTAGTACCGGCTGGTATACCGGGTCTAATACTGGATTAAGAGCCTCTTAAACGGGATTTTTGTCCTCTAAACGGATTGAATACATTGAGTACGCAGCACTGCCTAAACTGCGTTTCTAAAGATGTTTTTGGACTTTAACCAAGTTCATTTTTACGGAATTTTCGATTATACCTAATGGCTGTGAACAAGGCCATCTCATCCACTAAATTCATAAATCATAGGCCACTACAAAGGGCCTAGAACTCCACAAACGTCAGTGAGGGATAGTAAAGCTACAATCTCATTATAAACAAATATCTCTTAAAATAGTTTGAGCCTTTTTCGATATAAATTTATAATCCGGACAAATGTGCACACTCATTTCAGAGTACAGGAAACCGTCATTTCTCAACAACAAATTTGACATTATTATTTATTAGAAGACACTTTTATAGTAATCCACCCGATTATGCAACCCAGCCATAATATTCAAACCTGCGAGACCAGATTTAACTAAGGCATTGAAGCAACCCAAATATGGATACTGTGTACAGTTCAAACGCCGACCGAACAGTGTCTGAGAGATTTATCCGCGCACACCATAACAAAACTTTAAAGTTATCACAGAAATCTTTGATGATAAAATAACACAAGCGCATGATCCATTGATTGTAAAATTTTATTAAAAAACAAGCTTGAAGGTCACATACGGTGGAAATTCGACATTATAATAACACAAAATTTGTGACATACACAATTTATTACATAATCTACAGCCGGTTTCGCCTGATATGCCATCATCAGGTACATCATGGTGCAGTGACTGATTTAAACTCAACGTTGAATCAATATCCTAAGTTCCAGACACATTTGCAGGAACTTACGCTCTCTCATGCTCTAAGCACATTCTCTTTAACTCAGACCTCACAAAAGAATGATAAAAAGCCTGGATCTACGAAGTTAATACCTCTTTACAATGCTATCTTGGTTCAAGAACTTTACAAACCCTCTCTATGGGCTATTAAAACGATGGATACCGCGAATTACGGACTAAATTTTGTTCCTACACGACCGCAAAATGGATTATTTTTAGGACCCTAGATCCCCTAAACTTTTATTGATTTTTTAACTTGATATGGTATCCCATATGCTAAAACGGATGACGCCGATATGATTCCCAATTAAAAATGCAGTGACATACGAACTCCAGGAAATCATCATGCAGCGAATGATACATATTCATACAGTATGTTGCAAGCTGATACCTTCCATGCATTAAAAAAAATTTAATTGAATTTCAAAATTGAATGGATGTACTAACATTTTCATGTACATGGCACAAGCACCATAGGCTTTGCAACGCCACTCCGTAAACCAACGGCTATTTGTAGTAAGCACCAAATGGGTTATAATTCAAACGACACAGCATTACTATACTGCATGACATCCATTAAAAAGTTTGAACCATTACACCCTTGCTCGGTATCCAGTATCATAAATATAAATTACTCATGTTATCAATTTTATTGTAACGTTATGATTTATATGCTAATTATAAATTACGTTCCTCGGTATGACGCACCAGTGTGCGGCTTCTAATTCTTCCAATTTTCATGCAAGAGTTTGTTGCACGGGGTGATATCATAGCAGGATCATTGAACATTTGCAGAAACAATGGGAAAATTGTTACACCATGAGCACATGAATTTGTCAGAGTACAGACTTACAAAAGTGTTTTAATAGAATACCAAAGATGAAGATGAAAGAGATGGCCAAGAACTAGATTAAAAGAGGGCCTAAAGAGAAAATTGGATGAGTGAAAGAGTAAGAAACACAACAAACAGAACAGAGATACCTGGAGGAAAGGATGCGACAAACGACTATGAAAAAATTTCCATTTAGATATTAATGGCTCAAGCTAACCTTGGCAGGCAAGGGGCATCAATTAAAGATAAAATGGCTATACAGTTGTTTTCAGCAAACGAGAATGCTAGTAATCACACCAATCTCTTTCCAACATCTAAGGAGTGATGAGAATAATAACACATACACATTTATTCTTAATGATGGCTCAATAAAAATACTGCAACGCCATACTTTAAGGATAATTCGTGACTGCCGTTCTTTCTTCCACGCACAGGTCTTGCTAGCGCTTAACCGGGGTCTTTTTCCTGTCACAGAGGGCAGGAGGCGTAAAAATGGAACCTCGTTTTGCCCTATTCCACTGCCTATTCCACATCGGTGGGGAAGCTTGGGAGAGCTGGCTACGTAAGTGGGAGGTAGCAATTTTACGATCTCTTCGTAGGGAGACCCGGAACATTGTCTGGGTGGCTCCATAAGTCGAACTGGCAACCTTTAAACCCTTCCATAAACGTAGAACGTGAACTTGCCACCTCAGGGTTAGTGTGCGGGTACATCACCTGAAAGACGCGGTGGCAGTTTTTTTTATAAATGCTTTTTTACTACCGGTTCAAGAGTAAATAATCTTTCGAAATCCGAACAAAAAACAGCTTATGATTTTTAACGTGGTTTTTTTATGATTAATACGGTGGTTCTTGATTTCTTTCTAGTTATTATCCAGAAAAACTACACTGTTTAACAGATATTGCCAGTTGTGCCAATTAAAGTGAAAGCTTCAAGCTTTTAAGCTATATTTAAATGATATTGTAAGTCGTTCTGTACAATTACTAGGAATATCTATTAGCTAAAGGTATTCAAACTGTATGATTTTACACTTTCCCGGCGAATAACATTTGTGTAAATTTCTCGGGCTCGCCACCGGGTAAGAAATTCATAGGCAGCCGACGTTTCGGGTTCCGACTCGTTACCCATTCTCAAGGCTACTGATGCGAGCTTTAAAAGACCGTTTAATTTGGCGCTAGGCGGGGCGGGATTGGTCAATCCCCGATTGTTGTGGTGGAGGACCGTTGACCAGTCTGCAGTTCTTGGTAAATTTAGAGACACGGTATAAAAATGTGTTTTTATATTTTTCTCAATTTTACATATAATGCATAGCATATCACAATTTCAAGATTTTGAAAACTTAAAACATTTTGGAATAAACTTGGGTGTACCATTCCTTACTTCAAAGAAGTACTTTACACTTGTATCTATAATTAAGATAAAATGAGCTGAAATGTGCTAACTATTTCTATTCATTATGGAAACAAACTATTTTTTAAAATCGCCAGAATATTCTTTTTTTCAAATTTATCTGCTACTTTCCTTCCAACGTCAAATCAAAAAGGTAGTCTTGACGAATATGCGGGAAAAATTATTTCCTACATGAGCCGGGTGAGTCGTTATATAACATCAGTTATTTACTTATTTTTCCGCTGTCTGATTCATTCTGTATACTTTGACGTTCAAATTTTTGTAGAAATGGTTAAGAACATTAAGCAAAGAAATGGGCGTACATTCCAGACAACATAACCCTTTTCAGGCTTGAGCCTGTCAAGGAGGGACAATCAACCGGCACTTCATTCAGGTAGCCAGAATTTTGAACTTGAGGTCTAAAGAAATTATCAAGGACGTGGAATCATCAATATTTCGATGCGGATTTGATGCAGGAATTTCCCTAATATCGGGGTTCATTCTAAGGGGAACTGTTAAAACTATGGAAAGAGAATTCGAGACTCCAGGCAAGGGAAACGCCAACTAGCGAGAAAATGGGCAGGTAGAGGTCAGGAGTCGAGCGTAGCACGGTACATTGCGCATTGAATCTCGTGATGTGGCTGTATAGCAATGGAGAAATTACCTGCGACATTTTCCTCAAGGAAAATGAACTCAAATAAATTTTGCTGCGTTCCACAATGTAACTCAAAAGCATGCAGGGACCCTCAAGTCCGCTGTCATGGGTTCCCAAAAGTGGTGAAGAGGTTTACTTCGAAAATTATTGAGGAGTTCGGGAAAAATGTGACCGAAGAGCCATGTGGATCATACTTCTTCGAATGGGAAAATCTGTATCCGGACGCATGGTGGTCTGTTCAAAACCCTTCCTGGAGTCGGATTATATTCTACCAGGCATGCATTTCTTTTCAATTGCCAGGAAATGGGAACTTTCATTCTTTTGAGAAGTTATAATGAAACCGTTCTTGCACTTCTCATTGTGTTGTAATCTGTCATCAACCTTGAGGTACATATTCTGCTTAATCACATATTTATTTCATTCCAGATATTCCGGCTAAGCATAGATTTTTAAAGAAAACCGCATTCCCATCGTGCCCTTTGCCGAAATTATCGGTGCCCAGCCGAATGTTCTCCCCCAAAAGCAGAAGAGGGTTGGTGATTAAGGAGAATGTCTGAGAAAAAACAGAGGAAACTCCGCAGGTAATAATTTACTTATTTTTCTGATATTTCACATATGGCGATAAAAATTTCTGCTTGTTGAAAGTGATTTCTCCTCTGCTTCAATTCCGCGGGTTCATGTCATATCCTGCGTATAACTATGTCTCCTGTGCACCAAGTTAGAAATATAGTAAGGTATATATTCATTTAGTGGACTTACGAGTTGTTTAGTAAGGATGGTTAATCAGTATTTACTTAAATTATTAGTAATGCTCGTGATCAGGATATGGTGACGGATTTGAAGTACTAATATAAGGTGTTTATTCTTTTGGCCTTCATAAAAGACTGCTGCAAACAGGTTATGTGAAAGTGAACAGCTCGGTAACACAATTAGGCTATAATAATGCAGACAAAATGATGTTTCACTATTTTGAACTTAATTGCGCTAATTAAGACAAAGAGGTGGTTATCTAAGAGGTATAGTGCATGTCCAGCTATCAGTGGGAAGTTGTAGGATTCGATATGGACTCATTGTTATGCTATGCAGGGAAAGGACTGTAGTCATTGCTAAGTTGAATGTTACAATAGTGGGCAAATTCCTTCTAAGGAGCCAAACAGGACCTACACATGAAAAAATTCTATAGTTTTCACTTTCATTCTTTTTATTTGCTTCATGCCATGAAACTTTGTTGAAACATAGAAAACAGTTGGATTACAAACGTCTAATTACATTTGTGGGAAGGCCCAACACTGACTATCAGACTTGTGAAATGCACTTTTTTTTGGGTCTATCAATATCTCTCTCCAACAAAACATGCAAAATGCCATGAATATTTTTTTACAGGTGGTGGGTTATAGCCTTAGAATTATTAGAAAAAAATTTAGCTTGATCAACAAATTCCCTTTGGTCAATAATTGATATTTTGGAGAACCTTATTTTTGTGTTAAATTTTCTAAAATCTTATGAAACCTACGGGTGTTGATAATTTCTGTTACTACTCAGGATATCACTCAATTCATTTTTTAAATTCTCAAGCTTTCTATGATAAACCTGTAAAGTCATCTTATACGGAACTGATGGTAGTAAGATCGTGGACTCAAGCATCAAGCTCTAAGTCAATCATATGGTAACCTAAATGAGCTCCTTTTTAGCCCTTTTTATGTGTTTTATTCTTGATATGTCAAAGTTTTAAGTGAAAGTCATCTTTGATGTGTATTGCACCATCATACAGATATAAATGTATTGTCCATTCTTCCTCTTGTAATAATATGCACTGATTGTTAAGTCACCTAGCCCTTTATTGCTAAATAATATTAAAGTCATTAAACTAATGGTTGGGTATCATAATATTAATTTGCTCAGGATCAAGGCAATGATACACCGGTTATACAGATGCCAACAGTGCTGGAGACAGATGCAGTTGAAGCTCTGATATTCCTGGGGAATACACCGCCTGTGCCGAGGGTGGCTTCTACAACCTCAGTTGAAGTCCAGGCATCACCCGAGACCAGGGACTTCTCGTGTCAAGTTTCCAGTGGTGATTTTAGACAGAGAATGGCTGATATAATCACAACAAAGAAGAGGATGATAACTTTAACTGGTTTAGATTGCTTTCTGCGACTGGGTGTGATTGTAAAGTATTTTACCACTGTTCACCCTGAGAGTTGGCTGACTGACGCATAGAATGCACCCACTATGGGTCAGACTCTGGGACTATCGGAAAAGCTGACAAAATTAAGAAAATGGAAGCCTTCAAGACCTGATAATAGAGATGAAAGATGAAGTAAAGGCGGACAGATACAAAGAAGTGCACAGAATTAATAGGGAAGAAATGAGTACAAGGAGCGTAGTAAGTTAAGAAAGAACGTGGTGGATGGGGCAGCCTACAACGCAATACCATAGCGAAGGACATGATCGCGGGAAAGAAATCAGGAGGAAATTAAGGGATAAGTGTGTTGGTCATAATCAAATTGTTATCAAAGAAGGAATTGCTGGATTAAATATTTGTAGCAACGAATAAGAAAGAAGTAAAGGCTGCAGTAGGGTGTCCCAATTTGCATCGATAACTGAAAGTCATGGGTCTTAGGATCTCAGATGATGACATTTGATGAAAAACTTAGGTTTTCAAAAAGGTTCTGAAATAGGATTACATTTAGTGGTCGCGCACGCAGCTTTTCGTTTTACATGGGGGCTTCCATTAGCGCGCGCCGCACGATTGAAAATCCCGTGCTCCCGGGCCTCCGTGCCGCCCCTTACCACTTCTCCTGCCCCCTATCGAAGGTTCTGATAAGTAAGCTTAAATTGGTTACTACTTTCGAAAGAGGGTGGTTAACGACGTCGCCGACCGTGGCGTTGCTCTCATCAAGGAGTATCTTCAGGCTTGATTGACCAAGGATAAGTAGCAAATGCACCATATACTCCAAATAGTCTCCAGGCATCGAAAAATTATACCAAAGATGACCAAAAATGCACTCACAGTCTTCAATGCAAATATTTTGTAAAGAATGATATTATAATTTAGTCCTCGTCCCGACCATGGAGCTTCCTATTTCCATTATATTAGTAAATGTTCTAAATCCAAGGCTTAGTTCTTAAAATACCATTGTCACTCCCCTCCCAAAGTAGTAACCAATTTATGCCTACATATCGGAACCTTCGATAGGTGAGGGAAAAAATGGAAGGGGAGCGCGGAGACCCGGAAGCTCGGGCTAATCAAGCGGAAGGCGCGCTCTTATGGGAGCCCCCATTTAAAACGAAAATCTGCGTGCGCGACCCCTAAATATAATATGATTTCAGTAATTGTTTGCACACCTCATATTCTCATTTAATGTCACCACCTAAGATCCAAAGACCCATGACTTTCAGACATTGATGCAAAATGGGACATTCTAGGCTGCAGTTTAGGATATAAGGATATAGGTACAGGTATAAGGGCTGAGTGATGATAGGAATTTGAGACGTGCACCTCATCTATCTAGAGGACTACGGAAAAAAAGAATAAGATGTCAGCGGGTCGTTCAAGCTCGAGACCTGTTGTTTGAAAGAAATCTGATTATTTTCCAATGAAAGCGATAATAGAATGGCCACAAAAATTCCAGAGGTAAAAGAATAGTAACATTAGCATGAGTGTAGTTATAGATATTTTAATAGAATTTAAAAATAGATGGTGTGATAGCCTAACCGCCAAAAAAGTTCGAGGCCCATAAAAAAAAATAACGGAAATTTTTATAATGCGCGGTAACAGATTGTCCTAGCGACGCCTGGTTGGCAGCGCTACTTAATTCACTATTTTCCGAGTAACCGCGGTTTATCATGCTCTATATATCTTGTTTAGTTTGCGTCATATACCTGCATAAGTGGGAGGTGTTTTAGTCACCGTGGGGATTTTTGCAATGCCCGAGTTTTATAGCTATGTACGTATGAACTTAGGAAATCTTTTACGGAATCCATTACAATTTAGAAGAAGGCTTACGGAGGGAAATTTCTTAGTCGTAGACAGAGTAACAAATAATTTATCTGATTCAAAGTTGGCCGTCAGTCAGTTCAAAATTATCATCGACCAGGAAGGCCTTCGACCTCAACTGATGGTTTAAAGATAATTCTCAAGTGAAAGGGAGGTGATACCCAAAGGAGCACCCCAGGACTGTATGGGGAAGTATAAACACCCGTAAAATAAGTATATCTTTAGATAAGGAAATGAATTAGAAGGATTTATAGACCAATAAGTTGTAAAAGACCAATTTATAGACCAATAAGGTATAATTTTGTTACAAAAAGTCCCACTACTTTTGGAACAGACCTCGTGTTGAGACAAAGGTGGACTGACGAAATTAAGAGCAGACGATATATGCCTTCTTTATAGAAGTAAGGAGAAATCAGGAGAAATTTTAGTCACTAAAAACTTTTCGCGGAATAACGGACCAAAACATATGGAAACTCTGATGATACGAATCGCTCTAAAGAGGAGTAATACAGGCTTTAATGAAAATCTGCAATAATGGAAAAAAATATGGCGAAACTTGGAAACCGTCCAGCTTCAAAATCCGAAGAGCGCTGAGCAATACGATAGCGAGGGGAACGAGAGCGTGCAATTTCAGGCAACGCTGACTTCCGCGCGCCGGATCTCGTTGCATCAATTTGACGCGGACCCAAATCTGGCCAGCGAAAAACGAACGAGGTGACTGGGGTAGTGGTAATGCGAGAAAGTAAAAAAAGAATAAATTCGTAAAAAAAAAGCAATAGAACGGCTCATGAAACATGCGGACCGCAGATGAATTGTATGGAGGCACTTCTACAGTGGTAACTAAACATGGTCACTAGCCACAGGAAATGTTTACGGGTTGCGCTCCTATAGTGGTTGCGGAACATGGTGGCAGATGCGTTGGGGACCCTTTTCAGAGTGATGCCTTGCCTTAGAAATTGCACCACAGAGGGGAATAGGGTAATATCCACGTTTCAGTACAAGTAATCACAGGGATACCATTCTTGATAACCAACTCTATAATAGTAAAGCTGCCGCTCACATTAACTCCCACTACCCGTGGAAGAGACGAGCTACTCCTTCGTTGCGAGGCACGAGGAAAAGGAGTATAACCGCAAAACACGACCCGTCTCCAGTTTGGCCGACTTCCTCCTCATGCAG
Organism: Ceriagrion tenellum; assembly: GCA_963169105.1. NCBI lineage: Eukaryota > Metazoa > Arthropoda > Insecta > Odonata > Coenagrionidae > Ceriagrion > Ceriagrion tenellum. The sequence goes on from OY720643.1 coordinate 97,020,797, forward strand.
ATAATTGGCCTTACTCAAACTTACTTGAATTGGCCAAATTTAAAATTAACATATATATATTTATGTTGTAAAATTATACGGTATACTATAAATTTATAAACTCTGTATGAGAGCACTGGGTTGGGGGAAGAGAGTTTAAGCCTCACTAAACCCAGTTAAAATAAATCCAAGTCAAGTCAAGTTAATAATGACATGCTAATAATAGAGTGGAATGAATCAATTTTCTTATCAGTACGTAGTGAGCCATACCATCATATTTTGATCCAGCGTTATTCAGATTTTTAAAAACGGTGATGCTTAAATATTGTCGTGAAGCGTGCTCTGACACTTTTCCGCCGCTCAACTAAAATACCTATTGTTTCGTTGACAGCAATGCAAATATTTTCCAGACCTCTCCACTGCGCTCCAAAGGCGGCTACTTCCACACGAGTCTTCCTCTAGTTGAGATCAAATTTCGCAAATACGACTGCTTATAAGTTATGCAAAGAATAAAATCATAGGAAGATCAGCTTTCGGGTTTCCCTCCGCGTGTTGTCTTTTACTGACGACAGTTTCTCAAGCCATCCTGCTGGCGTCTTCAGGTCGAAGTTTTCTCCTTCTTTCGTCTTGTTTTTTTCCTAGTTTGGGCTTTAACCTTGATTGGGCTGTAATCTAAATGTATTTAAGGATACTGTGTCGGAGTGATGGTCGAAAGTTTAAGGAAAACAACTAAATAAGTCACTGCCAATGCTCCGTCGAAGTTGTTTACTTACTCCGTGCCGGAAATTTGAACATCAACGAATACCTTTGCCTTGAACTAGGTGTGTGTGAATCAACTGTTTACCAAGTAGTATAAATTTAATGAATGTTGACTATGCCTGATTTAATTTTATTCCTAAGATTTTGAGCAACAATGCAAATTTCTAACTTAAAAAGCATAATTCTTGGTCAAAAGAAAAGATTGATTTCATAGTCATTTCATTTTTTTACCTCCATCAGGCTGATTTTAATTTTTCCTGCCTTATGTTTAAGGTAACGTAAGGTAAATTAAGGTCATCTTAACTGAGATTGTCCTGCCTTAACTGAAGTTTCTCAGCAGCTGTAGGAGACATGATGAATTTTATGGTGACATTAAACATCACTCACACATGTCTTCTGATAGCACTCACTCATACACTTACACTCGTCACACGTACTTATATGGAAAAATGTCCATCGCAACAAGTTGAAAGTATACGAAACAATCATTATACCCATTGCAATCTATGGATGCGAAGCCTGAATAGTGACAGAGATGATATGAAGCATATCTGATCCCTTTGAGAGGAAAATACTCAGGGAAATTTTAGAAACTATAACAGGAAATAACATCTGGGGAATATGATGTAATAACGAATTACGTGGTCTTATTCGAGAACCTTTAAAAAAAATTCACCCGGTTATGTTGAAAAAAAATTGTATTTATAGTGCCGCCACACAAATTAGTGAATATTTTTTCTCGTATTTAATTCAGAAGACGGTGATTCGTGCCCTGTTGTCACAAGCAGTGTGGTGCCCTGGGCTAACGGTGGTTTAGTGCTATGATCTAGAGGAGTGAGGTGATTCAAGACGACTGGGAACACGATTTCAATTAGGAGAAGACTTTTATTCTGTTCTTATGTCTATCTACTATATACGCTGTCACTTTTAGTTTAGAGTTTTTAACAGTGATCATACTCAGAGTTTAATCATTGCTCCGGTGTTTTCCTCAGAATACAAAGAATGTGTCGTCAGTGGACAACAATAACTGCTATGGACCGGAAATTTGGATAGCAAGAGGAAACCAAAGGGAAATTTAGACATGCGGATGTGTGGTAAAAAAACTGGTAGGAAGACCAGGTAAGTACCCGGAAGATAACGTACAGACTGGCCCTCATGATCTCTCAGGATTGACTCAGGAGAAGAGCAGCAACAGACAATCATGTAGACAGTAGTTAAAGTAGTTTGAGCGAGATAGTTCCCTAGTCACAATGGAGACCATGTTCGAATTATACACTTTAACTAAAGCGGTAATAGGAAGCATGATTTAATTACTACATTATTAATTGTGCAATAATACACTTTAATATTACTGTAATGCTGGGTAATTAAATAAAAATATCTGCGCAAGTCTTTGATTTGACCCTTTTTTAAGGCGGTACTTTCAAAACTCTAAAACGGAAGATTTTTTACGAATCTGAAAAAAATTACCACGGTGACAATATGATTTATTTTCAAAAATAGTCGTAAAAACTTTGTTCATTGTTTTACGAGATTTAAGAGTTATAAATGCCTATTTTTTCTAAATAAGGTCTCTCTGGAGTGCGAACACGTACCATTTCCCATGTAAAAGGGCTGATATTATTTATCAAAAATCTCGGAAATTAGTTCGCTTAGGGACTGATATTTTTGTATCTGTGGAAGACTAAGATACTTTTCATTAAAATGAGACCAAATTCATTGATTTCTAGGGGAAACGATATTTTGCTTAAACTACCTTATCGGAGGCTAAGTCCCACCTTCAGGATGTAAAGCCAATAGAGGGAGAGAGGGAGATTGAACATCACTCCGACCACCAAGTTGACTACAGAACGCTTTGGCAGTATTGAAGTAACTGTGAGTCCCGAAGTGCGCCCAGTACCTCTGTGTGTCGCATGGCTCGAGTATCACCACCACGAAGGTGTGTGAGAGCAAGGCTGGGAAAGATAGCGGCGGCGAGAAGACCAACGATGGTGAAAATAGGCGGTCAAAGCGTCACGCTTCGCCTAACATCCCCAAGTCAGTCTTCCCCATCCATCTTCCGAATCCCCATTTAAAGTGCTCCCGTCCCACCAAACAACCTTACACTCAAACATTCGTAATTCGTCCCGGCCAGACGCGGACGAACGGTGCCGCGAAAATCGCTTTCGACTAAAGGCTCGCCCGGCTCTGGAAACGACCGGTGTCCAGCAAGTCACTAAAAATTTCCCCCCGTGTCCGTCGAGAGAGGAGAGGTAAGGACTTACGGTAGGCAATCGCGACGAAAAAAAAGTGTTTTAAAAAAGAAAAAAAAGAAAAATCTTGCATGAAAAAAATAAACTTTTAAATGGTTTCCTTCTTTTAAAAAATAACGAGAGGGAGCGGGAAGGAAAGGGGAGTAAAACTAGGCTAAATGGAAAGAAGGTCAAGGACGAAAGTAAATCGGTGAGTCTGGCGTTAAATCCTGGTGGGAATCAAGCTTAATGCTCCGAGCTCCAATGAAAGCATAACGAGTCACAAAAAATATCAAAATTTTTACGGCGATGGCACCGAGTGACTGCGCTAAACGGTCGAGTCCTTCATCGTGATTACGGAGGCTTGCCAGTCTCAATTACTCACCTGGACGAAGTAGCCAAAGCATGAATTCATAGAAACATTCCTAGAATTTCGTACCTAGGAATGTTTCATCCCTTGGAGGTAGTGATTTCCACTTACATTATGTTAGTACAAGTGTGATTAGAAATAATTTTCCCCGCGCCATGCAGAAATACATACCCGTGGAACTATTTCCTTTTATAATAATAATATTTCTTCATTGTGAGCGAATTTAGGTCTGTACAGTCATTTCTTACAATGAATTCATTTGACGAACACAAACATCCATGTCCTGGGCAGTGAATAATCTACTTTGGCGGGATTCAAACCCGCCACCCTAAGATTAGCAGGTGAGGTCTTTTCTCCGCCGCCACCGGGGCCGGGGCCTTACGGGGTATGCACATTCAGAAGAGCTGAATTTTCGTTATCAGGCCAATTTTAATAACTCAGTCCATTTTGACCCGTCCTTACATATCTCTTTTGCTCCATTCATGCTCATATATTTATTTAAAACGCGCTCTCATGTTCCACTTAGGGCCACTTTACATAGTACATCTTATCTTACCTACGAATGAATTATAGAGTGAGCAAGTAAACGCAATACTATACACATTTCTGAATGGAATATGAGCATCACGTTCAGTAGTTCAAACAATCGCTCATGCGTTTATACAATTTTCTCCTTTACACGGGATGGTTTTTCTATTCAGTAGTTAATGCAAGAGTTTGTACAAAAAGTACTGCGAAAAACGACCTTAAGATTCCCACATTCCTTCTCTTAAATATATCTTCCTCCAAATTTTGCTATGACTTTCGCGGTCATACTCTTCCTCACACACCGATCAATCCTATTAACGCAACTCTACTTCATTCTTCGATTCTCATTAATTCCCACGATCATACCAAACCAACGAAGCACACCTCTATACACATGTAATTAATACGCCAAAGTATTCTGAAAAATCCTTTCCTCTAAAGGTTTCTATGAGTATTTTCAAGCGGAACAAAGGATTTTTCTCTCGAATTCACTTGTAGCATGCTGCTAGCATATGAAACACTTATGAAGATGGCTGTTTCAGGAATAGATGGAATACAATGGCGAGAAGAAAGATTTTTTAAAAGTTATCAAGAAAAATTAAGCAATATCTCTGAATTGTGGAAGTAATTGGGGTGGGAATCTCTATCGGATCAAAGGGAATAATATAGGTTAACTCTTTTGAGCAAGTTTGAGGCAGACTATTTTACCACGTCTTTTTTGCTCGAAGTTGTACATATTGCGCCAGTGCTAAAGTATTGCGGAAGAAACGATCACAGGCAATAACATTAGGGAAATAGACTGCAGGAGCGATAGATTTTTAATGTATTTTTTCCAAAACCAATGAGGGACCATAATAGCCGTTAGGGATCAGTTCTAATTTACTCCTAACCTCACTAGATTGTCTTTGTAATCGTGATTAATATCTTGCCATCATAATTAACTCAAAATTTCGAGTATGATTATTTTCCTACATGACAGTATCTAGTGGTATAATTTATTAATGACATTAGTTCCAGTCGCTGTATCTTACGGCAGTATTTCATATTAGCATGTTCTTCTACGTAGCACTCTCCTAGTTTCTGCTCTGAAAGCGTATCTTTTCCTGCTTTTCGGTCTGCGCCTAGCGGCCGGGAGGACAGGTAATGTTCTGATTACTGGCTCGGATGAAAGTTTATTGTCTGGTGTGGAATCACCTCGTTTTAGTGGCTTGCGTGGCATTTCGTAGATGTAAATGAAGACGCTGCATCCAAGATCAGCGCCCGCATTAGGTTCAACTGTGGATAGTTTATAAGAGTTAAGAAGATTAAGAAAGATATTGCGAACTTAGAAACAAATAAAACGTTATAAGGACCAAAAGAAGAGTCGAAATCGAGCCAAAAATACGGCTGAAAAGTACATATTGATTACTTTAGAGCAATTTTAGAGCACGCTCCCACAATTCACTGAAACTTGGATACTATTACCGCAATTTTGCTCCACTGAGTGAAGCCTGAGAATTTATTGTATATTGGATACTACTAGCTACAGAGCAGAGAAAATACCTAAAATATGCTTTGTTAATTATATTCTGTGCGCTCTAAAGCACTGCTTTCTGAGTGTGCTCTGGTAACTGTACATTGGCTGTGCTATAATAACTGCACTGTAGCTGAGGTATAAAAGTGTAGTTTGTTTCAAGTACAGCCTTGAGTACTTCTCCAGTCCAGTTATTACTGTGCACATTTGGAGTACTGATGTACCTTAGCACTTTTCTTAGATTTTTTTCTCCCGAAAAAGGTCATCGAAGAGGCAGTGCTTTAGAGGATTGGTGAATTACAATGTACGGAGAGAATCGCCAATGAACAATTCCTTTGGGTACTCCAAGAGAGGAGTATTAAGAAAACCTTGCGACGAAGGAGACAAACTCAGGGTGCATATTTTGCACAACAGAAATTTTAAAACGATAGAGGATGAGGAACGAATAAGGAGAATTACAGAGAAAGACCAGCAGTGGAATTCACCAGGCAAATTGTTGACGACGTCGAGGTAGGATTTAAGTGGTGGGTTGTGAAGAGAGCTGGGTGAAAAGTACAGATAATCAATCCTCAGCTTCATAGCTCTTGATAATAAATGGGAAACAGTTCGCACTAAAGCAAAACTACACTACTCGCACATTGGTAGGAACAGTGAAAGTCAAGTCTACCGTGAGGAAAAATAACTAATTTAATAAGAATAGGAATTCATGCAAATTTTTCCCATTTTTACAAAGACCTACTATATAAGGAACACAAAAAAACCACATGGAAAAAGGAAAGATTAAACATAAGAATATATCAGTTATTTCATGTTTACAGAGCATGATATGTCGCATTGCGGATAGATAATTCGAGATACTAAGGACCGTAGCAACGTGATCTCTGGCCTCAGTTAGAAAAACCATGTCAAATGTGTAGACAAGATGAGCTATTTAATCGTTCACCTGAAAGCGGTAAAACAAGGGTTAGTTAAAACTTCCCCAGCTTCTAGCTCCACAGAGTAATCTGTTCTTCTAGGATACTTCGGGACTGTATACCTTAATATGTATCACTTTATATATACGTATATGGCAAAAAAATTAATATCATCTCTCAATTTAGTGGATGCCGTTAGAAAATGAAGCATCAAAGACCAAAATTGAAACAGTGTAGAAAAAAGCGGTCATATTGGAAAAAAGTGGAATAAATTAATAGTGGAAAAAAGAACTTGAAGCCAGGTTATATAATGCATAGTTAATGTCAACCACTAGAAGATGTAGACATTTCGTTCAGATGACGAGAACGTTAACGAAGGGGTGAACTTATGAAATTATGTGAAGGAAATGTTGGACAAGATAATATAAGCTCAGTTATTTTTATCATACGTATATTTAGTAGCAAATCACTAGGCGTATGAATTATGAAATGAATCGTGGGAAGGCTCTCAAATATCTACATATTACCCAGCGAGCTGCCACATGAGCGTGTGGGAGAGGGTGTTAGGTCACCAGCTGTGAAAATAAATAAGTTCTGGGGAGTTTTATTGTGATCGCTTGTTGTTCGCGGAAGATCGAATTTTTGTACCTATATATTCTACAGTGTATCTCTCTTAATTTATCGCATCTGTTAGACCTAGAAATGCAGTGAGGATTCATGATAATATTCCCTATGTCGATCCGAAAAATATCAGTTCTGAATTTATCAAGCAACCTAAGCCTAGCGTGTAGCCTCCGAGTCCCACTTTAATCCCTCTATTATCTGCAAAACATTATGTGTTTGCTCGTAGCAGTTTCCTTCGAAGCGTACAGCTTTCCTTTGTATTTTAATACAGTTTTTGGTAAAATTTTGATGACCGGGGTCCCAAATGCTCACGGCGTATTCGAGGTGTGGCCTATCCAGAGTGACGTAGTGTCTCTCTTGTACTTTCTCATCCGAGGACTTTCCTATTATACGTTTAACAAAACCTAGTTTTTTAATGCTGTGCCACATATATTTTGTATGTATAATCCCCAAGATATATCAGGAGTTAAATTGATTCCAAGATATTATACTCCATCTGAAGATTTTGTTTACTCCACCCACAGTATAGGTAGGGCACTTGTGTAATGACTTTCGCAGGAAGTTAACTGTGGTGCATTTGCTGATATTTAATTCTAACCTCACCCCTGGCACCACGAATGAACGTTGTTAAGGTCCGATGACAGAGCTTCAAAGTCCGAATCTTCGCTTATTTCACAGTTGACTATGTTGAGGTAAAGGAAAGTTCTTTCTCTCTCTCTCACTCTAGTTGGAAATATTTTTTTTTAATGTTGATTTTTTTAATGATGATAACTTTTTACTCTGTTATTACACATATTTTCATTTGAAACGACCCGACTTTCTGGTGGGGGTGGGTAATTTGAACAATAGCGTACTAAAACACTCGAAGTTCACGGGAGAGTGTGTGGTGTGCGGAGAGATTTGGCCGGCCTGTATCTGGAGAGGCCGGAGGAGCGGGAGGCTTGAGGGGGAAGGGCAAAGGGAGATTTAAAATGGGAGATTATTAGGAGCACAAATAGTCGCTGACAATATTTCTTTTGAAACGTGAACTATTCAAAATTTCTCATTGCGCTAAAGCATCCAATCTATGACCTTTATTTTCAAAAAATTTTCAATATGAAGTCAATATTGTGATATTGTTCCACCAAATGCTTCGCAAACTGAGACGTCATCTTCTTGTTTCTCACCCATGCTTTGTGTTTTTTCTCTCTGTCTTGAAACTTCCGGCTTTGAACTCTCATATGTATAAATTTATCTCTATTTGGAAACATTGTTTAAAATGTTAATTTCTCTTAATGATGATAATTTGTAACTTTGTTATTCCACACCCTTTCGTTTGAAACGACCCAGATTTAGAAGTTCAACGTCATCTTCAGGTAAATATTTTACATACAAACATCACTGTATAAACACATAACACACAATGTTATTGCGCTACTTTTAATTTCCAATGAAGAACATTTGAGGTCAAGTTTTTTGAATGTTTTACGCCGAAAGTATCATTAAATATTAAGAGATAAACTATGTCGTGGTGGCAAAAAAGTGGGACTAGGAATTTTACTCCTAGACTTGATTACATCATCAACCTGCTATTATGCTCAAGTAAAAATTTTATTAAAATCTCTTTTCAATAAATTATTCTGCGCACATTTGACAAAGGAAGATGAGAGCAAGTACATTTCCAGCTATGACGTTCAACATCAATGTAGTGTCTGGATGGCAGGTACGTTTCCAGTGAAATGTACGCGGCGGAGTCACACTCGCTCACCCAAGGCCAAATAAATTTTCCTTTTTTTTTTCAAATTTCGGAATCCCAGGGAATATTAAATGGAGTGCTTAGTTCTGTGACAATTCTCCGTGCCTTCAGTAAAATGAGCTGAATCCTATTATGCAAATGTCGACAGCGTCTCTCCGGTAAAAGTGGGTTAATGGAAGGCTTTCATGTAGACAGAATTCGATAAAATTATAGGGAAAAAAGATGAAAAAAAAACGAAAATTAAAAAGTAATGACCCACATTTCCGTGTGTCGAATCGTCGAATAAATAATCACTTTGTTCATCAACCTGAGATTTCGGCCAGCTTCTCGCTGACATGTATCATTCATCCAGTGCCTTGCGTCTTTAATTCCTGATCAAAGCGGGTCCCAAAATATTGAATAAACCAGAGTTCCGCTTAAAGGATTATCAGTTTCAAGATTTCGCACTTTGAAATATTACAAACTCAATGGCTTAAGACGTAATTACGTGCCTGTTTATTTTTAATTTTGATAATGGTCACTCGATATTGTCCACAGACCTTTATAGAGGAAATATAAGTTTCAACAAATTGACCTCATCTTCAGGTATATTCATACAACTGAAGATGATTTCTAAGAGAAAAATTCGGTAGTGTCTCAATAAAATTCTGTTAAAATTACCAAAAATTCCTTATCATTTTAGATGTCCTAAGTAGTATCGGAAGAAATAGTATTTGCGAAAATTCTCTTAAATTGTGTAATGGCTTTAATTTTGACCTCTATTGCTAGATAATTAAATATTTTGAGTGAGCACTTCTAAAACTTCCAATAAATCTTTCCAAATATTTCATTACGCTCCTTTTTAGTAAATATTAGTTGGAATTGACACAATACAAAATTATTTTTTTACATTGATGATTGCAACATTCAAAGCAAATACTTCCACAAGGTATTTAAAGCACCATTAATATACAAAAATTGTAATTTCCCTTGTTTATCGACGAATGTACAACCGGCTTCGGCTGTTATATTATCATCAGATACACTGGTGTACCTGGACAGCACATTGCGTATTATGCTAGGTTTGATCATATTAACAAGATTAGAGAGATAGATTGTCGTACCGATAGATTTAAAATCTCATTTTTCCCGCGTACCATAAGAGAGCACAATAGGAAGCGTAGCAAAGGGATAGGTAGGTGAAATATAGTTAGAATAGTATGTAGTGCATGATGCATGTAATAACAACCAATAATCCCTTTCTTATTATGTAGATACTAACCACCTAGCTGCATATGACCCTGTTCTCTAGCATGCCTCCCTTAAATATCCTACTTGCATGGCAATAGTGCATGTTTGGTGATCTTCACCCCCTTCCACACACCCTCGTGGAGACTCGCAGGGTATTACGCAGATGTAGATGTACATGGTCATGGCATAACAGCCAAAACCGGTTGCACATTTTTGTAAATAAAGAAAGGGCGTCACAAGTTTTCTCTTACAAGGTGACATTATGCTGGTGGAAGTATTAAAGCTCCTATTAATGGTTATCATATGGGAGAAAATTCATCGCCTACCATATATGTATTTATATATGGTGACTAATGCATCCTTTCTCATTGTTTTTATAACACTTGTAGGGCCAAGATAATGGCATTTTGATTTTTAATATGCAAGCTCTGCCACACACACTTAGATTGCAGAGTACTACGAAGGTGTAACTGCTCCATCTCTTACTGATTCTCACCCCAGTCGGTAATGACACGTAATTACTACCTGGCGCCCTACCACAAGGTCGTCGGAAAAGCAATAATCAAGAGTTGACGGCGCTAACGACGAATTCTTTTTTGGGCTCCGCTGAAAGGCGTGAATCCATCGGAAGGCTGACCAATTGCTCCTCTTCTTTTGGGCGGCAGTGACCTACTTCCATCTCGCGGATGGAAGGAGGTGATACACAGGAGAGGAACTTCCAAGGACGTATCGCGATGGAGGTCGAATATATGTGGACGGCTTGGCGTCACCTCACCTTGCCTAGTGCGACTAATGTCATTTGATGAGGGGCACACACCACTTAAAAAAATATGACTTTTACTAATTTCACAATTACATATGCAGAAAACAACAACCTTGTCGATGAAAACATAAGCTTTTCACGAACATGTTTCTCGTTATAAACGCTTGGCATCATTATAGTCAGTCTTTCATCCGCAGATTAGTTGTTCTGCTCTCGGCTTGAATTTCCTTTTAGCTGTTCGCTTCATTTCAACGTACTAATTCACTTTGACTTCATTTATAATCGGACTTATTTATCACATTATTAATATTCATTTCCGAATCTTTCCATGCATTTCTCCAACAAATGGAATTATGTGACGCATAATTTGTCATATCGGATGGCTGTGTCTGAGAAGTTTTTTTGCGGAAAAAGGAGGGAAAGGATAGGGTTAGAGATGAGAATGCCTTAAAATAAGGTGAAATTGGAAAAATGAATGGAGGGTTTGTCGGCATGTTGGTTGGGCTTATTGAGGTAGATAGATCATTAAACTTGACTCTTGACAACCGAAATAACAACCATATTGGTTGCCCCCGCTGTTTCGTTTTCTTTGGATAGCATGACGGAATGGAGGAATTTACTAATGTAATACGAAAAATTATAGGTTATTGTTATATCAATCGAATCATAATTTGGCTACTTGCTAACGATTCCACTGGATTACTCCTTATTTTTTACCGGGAAGTGATACAATGTTCATTGAAATTAATAATAAACTATATGTTAGGAGATATGTAATAGAATGAAAGCGTTTGCAAGAAAAGAGAATCTTCAATGGTTGTGTGTGAATGAAGCACAACAAGTATGACCGGGGCCAAATTCATAGTCAGGGATAAGGCAAAATGGAATGAATTCTTATCGCCAAGCCATACCCAAATGTGTCGAATGTTTGAAATTTTCCATTCTCCTATCGCCAACTGTCACCCTCTACCCTCTTTTTCCAGCTAGTAAATTTCTACCCTCCATCATGGTGCGCTCTCTCAGATCTTCTCTCCTGTTTTTTCACTCGGCATCCAAGCCCGTACCACTCGTATTTGGAGTCTACAACACACACCCAAATTCCATCTCTTTGCTTGCCTACGTTCCCTACTTTTCTGACTACCTTCTTTATTTAATGCTGTTGCTTATAGTAACCCTGCCTTTTGGCCATTTCACTACACGCAACATCTTTTCTTCCCAACTGGATGCAATACACAAAATTATTTTTCCCTCTGTTCTTGCCAATCTCTTTTGACTGAAGTGACCCAGAAAGGGAAAATTAAAGGTAAGAATGCATGTGCTTACATACATACGCGGCAGTGCAACTATCTTTATATGTCTTATCCTTTAATTCTAGAGATATAGAGCGGGATGGAAATAAATAGATATTTTTCATGATTGTGCAGAAATAAGCCGATTTTTTTTGTTAAATATTATACACTTACTTTATTTATTTATTCATCTAAACATCATAAATATGAACTAAGGCCTTTAAGTAAAATGTAATAAACATAGATAATGGAAAAAATAGAAAATATCCATTCAATTCGGCTTATGTAAGTTGGGGAAAGATAATTTTGCACATTGTATTCAGTTAGGAGGAAAAAATGTTGCGTGGAGTGAAATGATCGAAGGGTAGGGTTACCATAAGCAACAGCATTGAATAATTAAGGTAATCGGTAGAATAGTGAAAGTAGTGAAGTAAATAGGTGAAATTTGTGTATGAGTAGAAGGCTCACAAGTGGTACGGGCTTGGATGCTGAGTGAAAAACAGGAGAGGAGAAGATCTAAGACAGAAATCATGAAGAGCAAACATTTACGGTCGGCAGTCAGTTTCCAATAGGAGAGGGAAAGAGAGGGAGCATCAGATGACGGACAATGACTAAAACAAAATAAAGAGGGTGATTGGGAAAGTTTTCTTGAATTATCCGTCAAGCTCACCAACATATAGGTAAATTAATGTTGACGACTCGAATCTTGTTCCAATAGGCATTTTTGACGAATTTTCGATGTTCAAATTTCTCCTTCTGGCCGCCGAACATTCTTTTCTGTAAAACAGAAATTCTGCAGAAATAAATCTCTTAAAGACGCTCCCAAAATGAGAAAAGATCTTTTATACAAGGCTCGAGAAAGCATTGAGGGGAAAAAACTCCCTCCAAGGATGATTTCTTAAGCTATAAGGATATTGCAACATAATTCAGGGGAAAATTATTCCGGCAGCTAAGAGACTGATAGCATCAACCTGTGCTGTGTGAATTTAAGGGTACAGAAAAAAATTATCCTCACAGGAAGTAGATCGATTTCAAAAGCAATCTATTTCACATGGAATTATCGATTTATGTCTATTGTAGTGATCATAATTTATAAATTTTGGATATTCAAACTTGAATGAATGAAATATGCCGCTATAAACGTGACAGATTTTACGAACGCATATGGTGGAGATCCCATTGCAGTGATAATGTTCACAAACCCATACAATAGCCACAATCTATAATATCATTACTTTCCGGGTAACTCTTCAATATAGTTCTCAATTTCTACGCTTGATTTTGGAAGGATGAAAGTTAAGGTTTATTTAAGAATAAATGGTAACCCTAAGGTTAATGGATGATATGATTTAAAAATGATCTATAAAAAGAATCATATTTGACATTAACAATATTTCTGTAACTTGAAGTAAAGCCATTACATTAAAAATTCAGTAACAAACTTGGCGACTCACGCATATAAATAGCCATCTTCCTCCAAACGCCTATGTCATAACTAATAGCTTTAAAGGGAAATGACCCAAGTACGTCCATAAATATCACCTTGAATACAGCCAATGAATTTCCGCTCTATTATCATAAAAGCTATCATCTTAACCTCACTCATTCCCCATTTTCTTATTTCCCAAAGACTATAATTCTTTTTCAAAACACTAATTTAAAATCTCTTTTCTTATGACAAATAAAAGTGAACAGAGAAATAATTGGAAACCAAATTTCAATACCCCAAAAATGACAGAGGACACGTTTTCTGTAGGCCTAGGCATCCCATTTCGAAACAAGGAAAAAAATGGGGCACAGTTGTAGTTATCTGTGTATCCACCCACTAAATATTTGATGTCCCTCCAAAAGAGCCACCTACGATGTTACTGCATCCAACGCCATTTCTGAGTCACATGAAAGGAAGAGGAAATAAATTTCCTCTAATTGATTTTTTATAAGGTTTCTAATTTGAGAGGGAATTATTTTTATCATTAGTTCATCTTTTTATTTATTTTTCAAAGTCGAAAAGATTCATTTCAACGGGAATTTGCCCACACTCCTCTTTTTCCCTTCCACACTCACAAACACAAAGAGACGCACATGCTAATAGTGCAAGAGGGTCTCGACGGAAGCAAATAGAGGAGATAGGGAGGGGACCGAGGCTGAATTGATTTTCTTGCCCAGTCTACATTCTGTCTCTTTGAAGTCCGATTAACTTTTCAGCGCGGAAAAAAGGAGGAAGGGACTGATGGAAGAAATCCATAATGAAATAAAAATACCTTTCCCTTTTTCTCCCCCGACGTCGCATTATCCCGGTTTCCAAAAAAAAGTGGACTCGTCCTCTGGTTAATACATGAAAGGCGTCTTAAGGCAGTTTTGGAGTGAGACATTAAATTCGCCAACTCTTGCATAGACTTTCGCACAAGTAAAATTTACCACGTAAGGGCCTTTATAACGATAATTGCATCCCTGCTATATATTGAACAGACTTTATTCTACTTAAAATCGTACCATGTCAAGGTTGTTAGCGTATTCTTATATGAAAGAATGGAATTCTATAATTAGGTCTACAAACAGAACAAAGTCTGCTACTTCTTATAAATCTAATTTTCAGATCCAATTGCAAATCACAAGGAATCAGATAAGTCAAAATGTTTTTTTAAAAACTCACCCATATATAAAACAATGGCGAGTTTTTTATTATATTAATTTTTGAATTCGAGCATAGGGAAAGTTTTGCCAAATTATTAGACTAATATTTGCTTACCTTTTTCAAACTTCTCTCGATGATTATAATGACTATTTTCCTGCATCAAAGCTTCAAATATAAAACTTGAACATGAACCGATATATCAGTATAACGAGAGATTTAAAGCGACTGATGTGAACCGATAAAAGGAACCAATAGCAAGTAAGGGTCAGAATTTCACCAAGGAAACAGTTTTTGGCTCAACTTGATAGAAATCATCCATCGTGGAAGAATTTAAATATATTTGTTTACTCCAGCTGCAATATTTTATTTACATTACCCCGATATTCACAAAATGTGTCATTTTCGACTGAAAGTATGACATTAATTTCAGTTCATATACACACGGGCTAAACTTCATCTGAAGCTTTACAAAAAATTTCGTGTCGGTTCATTAAATACTTATTTTAATAATAAGTGTCCACCTAGGATTAACACCCAAGTATATTTAAATCAAATAGAATTCGTCATCACCCAGGACTATGCATGCAACCAAGATAGTGGAGAAGACCTGGGTAAAGATGTAACCCAAAGCTCAATATTACAAGAGCGATTACATCTCGCACTATGTATGACTGATCCATATCAAACTGTGCGAGAAATCACATAGTGTAGAGTGGGTAAGCCAACAAGATCGTGTACGGACCACATCTATCAAAGAAGCATCAAAGAAGCTGAGCATTATCAAGTGCATGATATCCAACGTTTGCAAAGATCAGAGACAGGATTTCCCAACCAATGATTCTAATGGGGGTTCTGGCTTGACCATGTCATCATTAGTCGCTTAATCTTAAGAATAGTTAACTGCAGCCCTTCGCCATTTCCTATCTAATCCTAGTTCCCTTACATCCTGGTATCTCTTCCTAAGTACTTTCCTCTTTATTTAGTCCATGAACTTATTCCTGGGTCTTCCTTTGGGGGTTTTTCCCTCTATTTTACCAACAATTATGTTCTTCACACACCCATTGTGTCTCAGGGTTTATCCAATCCATTTTGTTCCTTCTTTCTCCATGGTGTTCCATATGGTCCTTTCCTCTTCTACTCTTCTGTACACTCTATCATCATTCTTATTTTGGCCGTCCTTTTCATCTTCAGCATCCTCCTCCAGCACCAGATTACCAAGGCAGCTAGTCACTCCTGGTCAGCTTTTTACAATGGTCCATGCTTCCGATCCATAGAGTTCCACGCTCCACACGGATGTTTTCACATACTGTTTTCTGACTTTTAGCCCTGTCTTCTTTGAGCTCGGTAGTTTTCTTTTTCTCATGAACGCCTTCTTAGCTTGGGCTTAGACTATTTCTTTGACTACATAAGTCAAGAGAAATACTGAGTTACACACTATTATCTCTTCTGTTTAAAAATAATCCGGTATCTGCTAATGACATAGGTTAACTATTGATAGCCACAATTCGGGTACATAACGTGGATATTATTCCCCGAATATATTTTCGATGACCACGAATGCCTGGCCTTAGGGGCCTACTGCAGCGCCATTTGCATTGAACAACCACATTTTGAGTCCAATGAGCGTAGTAATTCGTTAATTACAGTTTTAAAATATGCCGCAAGATACTTTTACTTAATTTTACCCAATTTATGTGGACTTTTCACATCTTTGAAACAGTTTAGATTAAAAGCTTGAATATTCCTGGCTAAAACTGACATTGTTCTACTGCTATGTGAGCAATCTCCAATAGGCCCCATTTTAAAATCTTCACTCTTGAGGCTGAATTACAGTAAGGCCTGCTATAAAATTAGGACCTAGCAACCCAATTTTATTTTCATCTCAGTTTATAGAATACACTCCAAAGATGTTATATTTAAGTTTTCAGAAAATCTGGATCAAATGACTGAGACCAAAGCCACCTCAAGGCTGACTTCAAGATACCCCCCAGGATAACGAACGCAGCGGATCATAAGTTCTCAGTTCCTGAAAAAAATTTCTTAACAAAGGTATCAAGTTCGCCTCTCAACGTCCTATATCGCAATAGATAGCATATAAGCTTTTATTGCATTGTTAATTTATCTTGTGGGAAGAGAACTACAAAACCAAGCAGATAGTGGCCAACTCCATAACTGAAAATTATGCAAGGAGCCATAAAACTCATAACAACTGGAGTGTTACAGGCTATACATATCGTCATAGAATCAACGTCAAAGAAAGGATGCCTCGTCATCACCAAGGTATATGAAGGCAATGGCGTTGCTCTTCTTAAAAGACAGTATTACTGATTGATGTGCCGAGAGTTCAACAATAATTGGTTCAAGTTCGAGACATTAGCCAGAGATCTGACCTATGCTTTACAGCATCAGTTCTTGCAAATTGCTTGTCAATGAAAAGGAAAAATATCGCCTAATAAAAAAATTTCCCCCCACATGACTACATGGATTAATCTTAATCCACAATATGAATATATCCATTTGGCCAAAGAAAGACAATATCCATAATCGGTGAAATGGTATTTTTGACTCTTTATTTCTATGAACTAGTAGCTAATTAACCTAAATCTGACTTAATTATCCCGATGTTTCCCATAACTAGTGTAAGTAGAATGCAGTACAGTATTATTTACGTGATGATCATTACCAAAGGCTGATATATTTTTGGTAGATTTAGTAGTGCAATTTGGGACTATTTCAATTCACTCACGATATAAGCTTAACATGATTGATCTTAAATAGTTCTACGCCTTAAATAGAGTTAATCGACGAGTAACTGAAAGAACCCGAGCATAAACTGGCCATTCCAATGGCGCCATTCCTGCGCCGAGAAGAGCCCTCAAGAACGTGGTACAAAATTTCTTTCGTAGGGAAAATTTCCTATTTAGTGTCACCATATTTCCCAAAGATGAAATTGACACCAGCATACTACGCGCCCTAAGCAATTAAATAAACCTTATATATAATGACAATATTCCCGAGACAAAAAGAAGCGGAATGCATTGCTTAAAATGTGATCTACAAAACACGTCGGCAAGACTGATGTGTAGAAATCAGAGAGAATATACACAAAAACGTGCCTCAAAAATCTAAACGAGACACAATACTTGCTTACTTCCTCACGGACAACAATCATCACAGCATTTGGTACCGAAAATCTTCCTTCAATTTGAAAGAGACGGAAGAGGATAAGATGCCTTACTTTCACTTAAAATTGTGAAACACTTCCTTCATAGCACCCCTCTAGCTAACGAACAAGTGCTCCCCTCTCACACTCCCATATTCTCCCTCCCCCAGGAAATCCTGGTGCAGTGAAGAAAAATGACTCGAGAATAAATGAAATGACAAGCATTGTGCAAGAGTTAATTACTGTACTGCCCATTCCACCCCTATTCACCCAAACTTACTGACCCAAGCCCAACCTCCCGCTGTGACGGCAACAGCGAGTTAATTCCTCCAAAGGCACACGGGCTGTTACTACCATCCCCACCCGCTTCCTTTCAAAGCATTTCCCATCTTCCAGCCCCCCTCCTCCCCCGCCATCCCAAACGTCGCGCACCTCCCATCCGATCACTTTCAATTCTTTCCCTTCCAATGTCATGATTCTGTATATAAAAAGATACCTTTGTTGTATCTTCAAATGATGAAGACACAAAAAGTAAAAAACCGGGCTGTATGTATAAAATCTTCCCGATGGAGTTAATCAAGTTATTCTAATTCTTCTGGTCAGTATTTCTATTGCAGTAAGGAATTGAGGAAGAGTGGATGATCAGGGATCCGAAAAAGAAAGATTTTATACTTTAGGGAAAATGGATACGTATAAGAAAATTGAATGAGGATTTAACAGTTTCATTCTTTTAGCCTCGCACTAGGAAAAGTATTTACCTATAACCTTGAGTAAATTATTTATGTAAAACATAAGGAATGCCTGGTGCTCTACGGCCGTAGAATATCAATAGATTAAAAATGAACACCAAATGGACGTAAAGTATTGGCACCTGACGCGGGGAGACATGTACTCGGGAGTTATTCCGCTTCAGGCCTTCACGCCAAGACAGACAGCACACATCCCTGTGGTTTTGTGTTGGAGCTGATTGGGATCCGGTAGAGAAGCACTGACGGGAACAACTCACGCAAAACACTCAAGGAAATGGGGAGAAAACATAGAGTCCAAAGACTCTTCATAAGGATCAGGGAGAAATTCACTGGGAGGAACACACGCAAACACACGAGACAGTCGAGGCAAGGGAAGGGGTAAACGTAAGGTGCAAAGCGCAGAGGGCACTAAAGAAAAATTATCTTCATTCAGTGCGCTGAAGAAGGCCATCTCGTGGCTAAATTACGCGTATACGGTGAGTGCTTGTCTCTTCATATGAGATGCCAATACTTAGGGGCCATTTGGTGTTATTTTTACCTTTTGTTAACATGAAACAATTTTAAATAGAAATACAAATGTTAGAGGGAGTATCATTTTCAAAACAGAGTTCAGCAGTACTCTTCTAACACTACAGGTGAACCGATATTGAATATTTTTCAATCTATGGAATTTTAAAAAATCCATTAGGTCCACTATTTACATCGGAGCTGCGTGCTGAAAAAGTGTCACTAACATCGAAACGAAGCAAAACGGAACCAGATATTTGTGTGGGTGATGGCTTAAATGCAATTATTTACCAAAGCGCTACATTTAAAGTTCGTTTTTTTGCCTTCAATAAAAATACACTTTAAACGACTATTTAAGATAGGATTAATATGCTTGAATTATAAAGAACTGAAACATATGCATGTATGTTCTATTTGAATAGCATAAAACCATGTTCCAGAGCGACACATAATATCATCATGACGCTATACTACATCTCTAGGCTGGACAGATGCGATAAAATTAGAAAGATACCTTGCCAAACAGAAACAAAACTCATTCTTTCCACGCACAATAAGCGACCACAATAATAACAGGGCTCCACTAAATACACTCCCATAATATATGTCACCATTTCACCTCCCAAAATCTTACATTTTTACACGGCTGGTTACCTAACACCCCCTGCCAGTCGCCCATGCGGCGGCTCTCAGGATAGTATGTAGATGTAGATTTAAATATTTTCGACGGTTCATAACAGCATGTGCGCAACATCGAATCTGGCGTAGACGGAAACGATGTAAATTGAGGACTTGCTGTGCATAATTTGGCGATGCTCACAGTCTCCGCACGGTATTGGGTAACAATATTGGATATTATTACCGAATTTCGACTTTCCTGGTCGCTTGAAATTTCCGAGAATAGGGGTACGGATAGACAGATATATGGTCTCGTCTGACATGGCATATGGATTATAAGCATTTCCCATCAATAAGAAGACTCCATTGAAATCGGATACGGTCACAGGAGTGCGACGTGCTTGCATCCCGACTCGAACTTGCCCTTCCGTCTTCCAACGGAATCCCATGCCTCCTAATACCGCTCCCTCATCTCTCCGTTGCGTCGGGAAGTTTGAGGGCACATCCTCGTTATCACTCGTACCGAGAACTTCGAAATCCGAGAATCCCATCAAAGCACACATGGATATTAATTTCGGTCTTTCGCCTCAGGCTAAGCGGAGTGCAATTGTGGTACAGATTTCCCGGCTGGAATAAGGTTTCCTTTAAATGCAATTTCACTCTTTTAACACACATTAAGACGATGAGGGAAACCGTTACTCTAACTCTAGAGAGAATATTGAAAACGGAAGATTTGCTTTAGACTCAACAAAGGCGTATACGAATAGGAAATATTTTGGATAAAATATGAAGTCTTTAGAAATTTCCACTTTGCAATTTGCCTAGATGATTAAATGTTAATATTACATGCAATACATTAATTCTGTTATAATAAAAAACAAATCTGAACCAGTCGCAACTTACTTTCTTATCGTCGTGGAAAACTTTAACGACTTCCTAATTATTCATGCATATGAGTCAATTAATTCATCAATTCTGAGACTAGATTAGTTAGAGTTAGTTAAATTTGCTTTAACCACTGATATGAAAATTAATTGATGTATTCGTAACTCTGGAGGTCTATTTAATGTAAAAAAATCTAATAGTAACATATAATATATTTATGTAGCTATAATTTTGATTCGACACGTAAGTCTCGTTGTGCCACGACGAAATCTAGGTCGCAAACAGATTTCTCTATGTGAATGTAACATGTCATTCATTGTTAAAGAAAATAGTTCTTAAAACGGTATCCTTTTTATTATTTATACCAATAATCAAAGCGAGTTCCACACTGACGAACTTTAAGAAGCCTCGCCCGTACATTACCAACCTTTCTACAGCAGTCGGAAAGTTGCCAAAATTGAGAAGGGTTATATTGTAACTAAAACTTTCATTTTTCTTTTATCTAATGTGGTTGTTACAAGTACAGTTTAAATTGGCAATTTTACTGCATGTGGACTAATATTCTTTTGAAAAAAGAAATAAATAAAAAGTATTTATCATATCTTAGAACCACTAAATACTTTAACCCTTCCGTATTTAGGATCACAAGCGTACAGTAACTTTTCTCTAAGGTTAGAAGAAGCCTTCTTAGAAAAAAGAGTTTTCCCTACGTTTCATCATAAAAATGTGGAACAGCAATTATATTGGACAGACAAAAGTTCGGGGAAATCTCTTACAAATGCACATTTACAAATAGATGACTCAATGACATTATGGCAATCGTGAAATTAATAATTTGCGCCAATTACTGTATAGGTAAGCCTCTATTTGATTAATTACAGATGGAATTCCAGTATTTTTCTACCATTTGTTACCCTTAAAAATGAACCCTGTTGTATCAATTTGGTATTTCAAAAACATGGACTTTTATTGGTTAATCAACTATGAAATTACTGTTTCTTTCTGCCATTTAACACAATTACAATTGATTTTAAGATTGACTCATGCAGCCGTATACCAACAAATACTAAGAGTACGTTCAACAATATTTTCTGAAAATGAGAAAGAATGAACCTACAATAAAAAGTATAAGTATTATCTGACGAAAATATATCCACTGACACTTAAAATGTATTCCCTAACAGTATAATGGTATCAGTATACTGCATCAAAAAATACTTCTCATACAAAAATTTTGAGCCCAAAAAGATATTGCGTAAGTTATTTTAAGAGGCCTCACGTCGTGTATGACAACAATAACCCATGAAATTACAGTTCTTTTTCTGCCCTATAACCTAAATATTATTTATTTTAGAACTGACTAATGCTGCCGTTTACCAATAAATACTATGTATACGTTCAACATTTTTTCTGTTAAATAGAAAAAAATGGACTCACAATGGTGAAAGTATAATTCCTATCGGGAAAAAATATTTCCACTGAAACTTCCCAATTAATCCCTATTTGAATCATATGTCAATCTATCTATCTATCTATTAAACTCAGTGTACTTTATCACAAAATACTCCATACCAAAATGTTGACCCCAAAAAGTTATTTCGTGAGTCATTTCAAGAACCCTCACGTCATGTATGACAGCAATCATCTTAAAATTACCTAACTTGATTCCAAGTCCTTACAGAGACATTTCTCTCACAGTTTCACCACTCTGAGTGAGGTTAGAAGTTTCACCAACCCGCAATAGAATTGGGAGCCGAGAATTTAGGAGCCGGAGAAATTCCCGGGATATATAACACGTAAGCACCAAAATCGGAGTTCATCAAACTCCGAGCCCCCTCCCGGAAAATCCACAAGTTCAACTACGGAAATTGCCAACACGATGATGGAAGGGTGGAAGGGAGAGACCACTTGCAGAAAGCGAAATCAGCGAACTCCTCGTTGGGACCCTTCTGTTTCCAAATTAGAAGATCATGATGCCGAGAAATGACTTATTGTTCGGGGATTACTGCTATAAAAGCAAACTCTAGGAGTGAAACTGTACAGGAAAACCCTGAAAGGGACAACAAAGAGAGAATGCGACACAAATAATTAACTTGATAAATAATAACACCTAGGTACCACAGTCACTACATGATTAACTCACAGTAAAAAGACCTCAATGTACAGTTTCACCAACAGTTACCAGGGATTTCACTCGCCTCAATTAATTATACTCTGATAAAATTATATTAAACACCTCCCTAACTCACTTTTCAGCTCCATCTGCCCCTTTTTGTTAATGTATGAGATAGCATTGTGTTGCTTTATGATTTAAACGGTTTATATTTTTAAGCAGTATCTGAGTACCCCGAGGTCTGTTTATTTATCTATATGACAATCAGATGGTTCAATTATTTCTAGAAGATTATCTCTAATTGCTCTCCCACGTTAAGGTATCTTCTATTATTAAGACATGTCGTATGAATATTTAGCTATGGAATCGATAGCCAGCATGAAATCACAACATATGCAATAATTACTTCAACAGATTCAGGCGAGATATCGAGGAAGTTCGTCATATCAAAACAGAAACAACAATTGCACTATTCCCTAAGGTAATTAAATGCATACGACGCGTTTCAACTCACTAAGCCACCATCAGGTACTATCTTGTACCTGATTGTCGTACGCGTCGTACGCATTAAAATATCTTGTGGAATGGTGCAATTGCTGTTTATGTTTTAATATATAAAATAATTCTTACTATAATCCATTTGGAAAACAATTAGGGCCTTATTGCTAAAATAATGTTGAAGTAACTCTATATTTAATCATTTATCTCCCAATTTTTATAGGTTTCAATCTACCATATTCCCTCATTCTACAGTTTAAACCCACCTATAGCCCTATAAAAGTCAAAAATAAATTTGAATTAATTTTGAAAACGATTTTTGAATATCCTTATTTTTGTAATACCAATGCCACAGAGCTATATTCACTTAAATTTAAAAATTCCGGAGAGCAGTTTATTTTGAACATCTTTGAGCATAAAAAATCACTTTGATGAAACAACGAAAACCTTGATAGCAGTCAACTAAGATCTTAACATTGCCCAAAATTAGGTAGAAATAAGTGGGGCAATTCAATTTTTCACATTAGGCATATTAAAAAGTCTTCATTCCCATCTATTTGAAAATCATACTTGTCTACAATTGACTCTTCCGGCAACACGAGTTTGGTTAATACTAAGTCCCACTAGAGATTGTATTTTTCAAATTTATGTCACAGAAAGCACCTCATGGATGTACAAGGGCATTTTATGCTTTCATTGGTTTTAGAAGCACTGAAATAAATAGGTGAATCCGCGATATTTGCCCTATTTATAAGATCCCCGTTATAACTTCCTCCATATTTGCCCAATTTTCCTTGGTGCTGAATCACCCGAACTTGAATATACCGCGCTGGATAATCAATCGCCTTGAACCCATGGGATGTGAACATACTCAACGACTGCCAACGCTATCCAGAAATGTGGCGACTGATAACTACGACTAGGACCGGAGCGAGCTCAAAGAATCCATATCTTTGAGATGCGTCTGCCGAGGCGGTGCGCTGAGTATGATTGCTCCATGAGAAGCATCATCGAGTCTAATCGCACACGATCCCATGTTCCCGTTAACTCCACCAGGATTCGGACTTTCGACCATTCACTCCGCTCGAAAGGTAGCAGAGGTAGTGGCTTATTACCAGCCAAATCATCATAGACGAGTAGGAAAGCCGTTTTGCAGGGCCCTGAGAAAACTTTAACTCGACTAATAATTGCTTTAAAGAAGCGGTTCCCTATCTTTTTCAACATCTTTAATAGTACAAGGTAAGTAGTTCATCACATGTATATTAGTTTAGTAAGAAAGTTGTGAAATTTCAAAGGACAAAGAAATCAAGGATAGTCAAAAGAGGAGGGAAGAAATTAAAGCACGTAGATCGGTTTAATTCGGCTGTGCGTGGGAGGAAAATGAGCTTAAAGTGTATTCATTTGTATTAGAATTAGAAATTAGCAAACATTTTCCTTTTTTGAGAACTCGATCACTGTGGACCGGTCCTTTTTGGGACTTGTTCCTTCTAACTCGTTCACCGACCCTTTATTCAAATGATCATTTATATTTATTTTCAATATGTACTTAGCATTTATAAAAAATGAAATAAATTAGAAATAATTTGTATGCTGTAATAATCGCGTTGTACAATATTGAAAAAATAACAAAAATTAAATTACAAACTTTAAAAAAGTAAACCAAAAGGTTTATTGATGGACCATGAGGAAGTTATTCCTGAAGCGAATGTTCGAAGAGAAACAAGGTATTAAATAAAAAATAGATCATGGTGATATTGGGAAAAATGGAAAATATGATAGAAAGTAAATTGCCAAACCTAAGCCAAAAAGGAAATTTTCAAACTGAGAAAATATGCTGTATGCAACTTGAGTGAGCAGTAGCCAGACTGCTTTTGTTGCTATTACCTATCCCAGATTAAGTTTAGTCCTAAAGAACTACCCCTAAAAATTCGATTCTTGGTTGCTCTATAAAAGTCAAAAAAATAATTGGTTGCACTCATGACATTGGACAAAAGCATTCTATAAAATGTGTGTATTTGCGAAAAGCTAGGAACCAGAGAGTAAATTTGGAAACTATTTAAATAAATAAACTCCTTTAACTTTTATTTTAATTTAAAGACAGGAAATTAATTTAAAAGCAAGATAAAAAGAAGAAAATTAATACAAAGTTCTAACAAATATTGCTCACAAACGCATTTTGGAAATATTTCTCAATTGATGTGGAATAGAATTTTTTAGATAGATTCAACATGGAATCAAACAATTACAGTGATACTTCCTATTAAAGCCATGGTTTATTTGACTCCGGCAAGGCGTGCATACAATTTTTCAGTTGATTGAATTGGCCTCAGCTGCGAGCGTGGCCGAATGAAGCCAGCCGACCTTCAGCGCCACTCTTCAGATAACAAAGTATTACTCATCAGTCTGCAAGTTAACCCAGACGAATTTTTGGGGTTCTCCCCTTTCTTGCTTCCTTCTCCTCCTGCTCCACTAAGTGACATTACGGTCAAAAAACGTGTTGCGTTGGTGTAAAATGACGATTTTATAATCGGCATTAGTTTGGTTTATTTTCAACCAATACATTTAATTCGAAAAAAGTTTTTTTTTCAACAGTTCGAACGCACACGTGCAGAGAAGATCAGTAAGATACGTAAAAGGGCGTTATGATAGTCTCGTTAGTATGACTGTCCTCTGGCAACAACTTGGATGAGAATCGCTTTCAGATCATCGACTGAAAATTACACTCACTCTTTCATATATGTTCAACACCAAATTACTTTCCGAATAAATTTCCAATATCTTACGAACTCCAACATACTACGGTAGATCAAATCATAAAAGTAAAATACGGGAAATAAACTGTAGAAAAGAAAGCTTTAAAATTTCATTTTTCCTGCGATTGATTAGAGACTAAAATGGCTGCGTTAAGACTTTGAAGTGGGCTATTTGACAGGTAGTGTAGCTGATTCATTCATATGCCCCATTGTGCATGTTTCTAAATCTGCCAATTAGCGCTAACACCATGTAATGCATGATCCCTGCATGACTCTTGGGTCACGTGTATATAGTTCCATTATAGATTATTTGAGTAATTTCTGTAGCATTTGTAGTATGCTGATAGTGTAGTAATTGTTGATGAAAGTAAATTTCTAGAGTGACTAGTTCATGTTGGTGAGAAGTCATCCCCTGCCAAATACCCTTGTGGTGGCTTACAGGTTAATAAGTAGACGTAGATGCGGGTGTGGAGGAGAATTGAGGAAAAGAGGCGAATGGAGGCAAATACAAATGTAAAAATCCTTGGTATGGTGGATGGAAAAGGTAAAGGCAAGGAAACACCAGGCGTAAGAGGTAGGCAAATTAGGTGGTTTACTGAGTTACGAAGTGAGCCGAACTTGGCCAAAGGCCTTTATTGAGGGAAGGATGTTAGATTAAGTAGGGAGGGAAAGAAATACATTAAAAGCCATATGAAGTCAGGTAGTGCATACTATGATACAAAGACAAGATAAGAGCATTAAAAACTGCGTCCTAAAATAATCACGGGTTTTTACTGTCCTCCTTTTAAATATAGGCGAAGACACACGGTAAAGTGCTTGCTACGGTGGATTAAGAGGGGAGGGGAAGGATTTTCCTAAAGAAGATAATGCTGAAGCAGGGTAGATGGCTAGAACTGGAAAAGAGAGACGAAAATACAGTGTCGGACGCGGTAAACAAACGGAAATTGTCAACATCAAGACATTACACTTAAAGTCACCTTATGGTGACTTTAAGGGTAATGGTAAGTTCGTAAGATATCCACAACTTCGTCAGAAAATAAATTGGTTTTGAATTTACATAACCGATTGAGTCTAATATTTTATCGAATGTCTTGAAAGTTGCTGGGCAAGCGGGGAAAATTAAGAAAGAGAATAAGTTTTCCATACTTAATAAATAGGTGGAAAGCTTACAGAGGTGAAGAGAGAAATGCGCGGGTTGATATAGGTCTGTATCAGTAAATATTTACAGATTTTCTTGCTCTCATCTTTTCAAAACTTACCTAACCATTAGAATACCCTAAAAAATTATTTTGTATATCTATTATTTAAAAAATACCCTAATTATGCCAATTATGTAAAAGCTGTTTTAAAGTCAAAGCGTCAGATTTAATATTCTGAGCTGGCATATGTAGTCTGTTTTATAGCCTCTGACTCTCCTCAAATTATGAGGGGAAGATTATCGTGTGTTTCCCGGTGTTGACTCTAATTGTAGCACGTTTAAATTAATTGTTATAAATTATTACGAAATTGCACAAATTGTAGGTTCACACAAAATGTCACTCAAGCGCTAACGGAAGAGCCATCCCTTCCTCCTGCTGGTCAAAAGAACGAAGACAAACCGAGAAGGGAATGTGATAACTTCTTCCTAACTTTTTTCCTCAGTCTCCTGAGCCTATCTTTGCAGCTGACACCTTTTCCCCAAACTTCTTTTATATCTTATGCTTATTTACCCTCTTGGAAACACGGATCTTCGAAATTCCTCCGCTGTTCTAAGATACATATCGGAAATGGTAAAGGGGAAACATCATTTTCAAGGATCAGTATTTCTTAACCATGTTTCCAAAAGATGATGATTCCTGACACAAATAATATGCGCTCGGTAAATACATATCAAGTATTGACAACCACTACATCTCAACCTTTGGTTTCGATCTGCAAAACGCGACACTCAACTACGCTTGCATAACCACTTGCTTGAAAAAATATAAAGAAATTGAATGTTGTTTTTAGGGTGATTTCAACTGTTAATGGACATTTGAATATTCCAGCTTTATTTTTACATCCTTTATGCCGTTAAAAGATGATAGACAGTTGAATTTAAACAAATTTATATGTTATTGGTGTAGGAAAACTTGTAGCACTCACCAGTCAAAGAATCGAAAGTCGCCGAGGGTTAAAAAAGCGGTAATAAACAGTAATTGTTATGAAAGGAATCCCTTTGGGACATAAGTTCCACATATGTGCACGCATGTTTTTCTATCCTTTGTGTCACGTTTACAAGCGAGTGTCATTAAGTTTTGCTACGCATATTTTTTACCGGGATTAAGTACCTATTGATGACATTGTTTTCAAATTTCGTTTCAATTTTAAAATATAATTGGAGTATTTATTTTAAGTATGGTTTTCACCAATAAGAGATAACATAAAAAAATAGACATGGAAGAATAGGTAAGGGTATAGGGATAGGACGGAGGGGTTGAGATGTTGGCAACAGGAGAGAGTAAGTGATGGGAATCCGAACTACTTCTCCGAAAGAGACGTTGGCCGTTGAATTGAAAAAAAATAACGTCATTGACTCTAGGTGATGGAAGAAAACCCTATACAATCTGACAAATGGGAGAAATGAAGAAACTTCTGAGATGTGATTAAATTTTCATTGAGAAAATCGTATCAACTTAACGGAAATAGGTAAACATTAATTTTGTATGGCTTTTCCTAAAATTCGGTGCATATTACAGCAGGCATAAGCTGAACTGCGCACCAAATTATTTGTGTTTCTCGCAACCAATATTGGCTGCTGGTTAGACTCGAACAAGCAGAAAGAATGAGCGGATGTAGGCTATAACTCGGCCAACGAGGCGTCAACGCAACAAGTTGGGAATACAGAAATAAATGAAGAGAACGCGTAGAAAAAGTGGATGAAGGAATAATACCCAAATGAATAAGAAAAGAAATAATCAGAGGCAGAGGACAGATCGTAAATTGGGATTTATAAAAAGAATACTAGGAAAATGTGCCAAGTAAAAGAGAGTTACTATGATTTTATTTTTCTCTCGTATGACCTTACTTGGAGTAAGCCGCCAGTATATGACGAACTATTATCATAGTAACGATCACAGGCATAACTTTAAGGAAATAGACTGCAGGACCACTACATTTAGAATGTTTTTCACATGCAATATGGGACGATAGTAATTATGATAGATTATTAGCATAAAACTTTGACTTTCACAAAGTAAAGTAGGTTTTGAAATTATGCTAATTATCTTTACATCAATTTTAACAGCTCACCCAAAATGTAGCTTTTGCATGATTTAGTACCTTGTAGTAATATTTATCAATCGCATTGTTAACCAGTGGTCGTATCTTAATATGTACTACATGGTAGAATTTCTGTCCGCGCAGCACTCTCCTAGTTTCTAGTCTGGCCGGAAATCGTTATCCTGACTGATTTTGGCCTGCGCCTAGGGGCCGGAAGGAAGTGCGTGGTTTTGATTTGTAATACGATGAGTGCTTCTAGCCTGGTGTTGAATCACCCTGTGCTACATGCCCTACTTGTGGTCTACACGGTATTTTATCTACATCTACATTCACTAATTACCCTACAAGCCACCACAAGGGTGTTTGGCAGGGGGTGATTTATCACCAACATGAACTACAGTGAAGAAATTAACTCTGACCAACATGCACCACATTATGGGTATGCTTCTAATACTACAGAAGCCACTAAAAAAATCTATAATGTAAATATGTTAATGTGACACAAGAGCTGATCTACTGTTATATGTTGGAGTTCGTAAGAAATTGATCACTTCTTCTAAAAATTAATCGGTTTAGAATTGACATAAAATATTGAATCTAATTTTCAATCAACGGGTTGAAAACGATTCTCATCCAAGTTGTTGCAAGAAGTCAGTTGCACTAACGATACTATCCAAAACTAAAAGGCCTTTCATGTATATTGCGGATCTTCTCTGCACGCATTCCAACTCTGTTTTTGGACCTGCCTAATGTGGATTCCTAATAATAGCAGCGTATTCTAAGCGAGGTTTTACAAGGGAGAAGTAGCTGATTTCTCTAATAGAATTGGACCTGTGACACTCTCCTGTGGAACATTTGAAGTAACTTCAACCTCATTGGAGATGGCACCGTCTAATACTACTCCATGTAGTCTATCAGTTAGGAATTCTCTAGCTAGGAATTCCATAGATCGGTCAGGAATTTTGTAGATGCACAAGAGACAAAAAGATAAAAACTGAACTTGGCCGTCAAGAATATATTCATAATACAGTAACACCTCAGTTTTCATTGACTTAGGTTGTCGTCGGTTTCGGTTTTCGTCGAATTATTTCGCGAATATTTGTCTCGGTTTCCGTTGGTTGCCACGGACTTTGTCAGCGTGCCCACGTGACCTCGCTGCTAAATGTAAATACCCAAAAAAAGATAACAAGTTGAAAACAAATAAATACACATATTCTATGTAGCACAGTGTGACGTTTTTCCTTCTTGTGTGAGCATTGCCCGCGTCTATTCAAAACATTGCCACAGTTCTTCAGTGTTTTTATTTTTTTTAATTTTTTACTTGATTGCGAGGGCATAGACTACAATTCTAAGTAATAGATTATTGTATACACAGTATTTGGTGTTGTGTGTTTATTTTTCGGGGTATTCCCATTTCACACAATCATGTCTCCACCTCTATATCCCCTTCCGTCTTCCATACATCAGTATTTTACATTAATGTTATACTAAATTAATTTATTTAGCATTACATCCTGCATAATATATAGAGTAAAGAAGATTCACATTCAGATAAATGATTCGCCATCGACATTCCACCGCCAACTTCAGCTTCCAATACTCTATCAAAATTTGATTGAAGCGCGGTAGACGATGTTAAAGTCACTCTGTTATCCAGCAATATTGATTGCGAATCCGAAGTTATCATCAGATACACAAAATAATCACTCTCAACTAAGCTCCAATATGTTTAACCAATTGCCATGACTGCGAAAATAATTTTCAATCAGCCTTCCCTTTGATACAATTACGTTCCCATACTTCCTCTCGCTTGGAAAGACTTCATTGAGGAGATACACCCGATAAGATTGAAAGGGAGAGCACTCCATGATTTTATTGCCAGAAAGCGATAATCACAATGAAATTTCGTCAGGCTTTCCACCTCATTAACAATTACAAATGTAAAACGAATGTATATCAACTTACGCCCTGCCAATGACACTGCATTGCACGTGGGCTTTGATGGTGACCACTAACGCATACTATTTATGTTCAATACCACCGCAAAGAAATAAAAGATGAATATATTTACTGAAAAAGCAAACGCTTAAGTACATATTAACGAGCACTATTATTCTCATCGGAAGTGGTGAGTAATGCTGTTGAACATATAATTGCAGTTTAGGTAGTTTGAGCGAAATATAATTTTACATAGAAATCAATGAATTTGGTCTCATTTTAAAGAAAAATATACCACCCTTCCATTGACATAAAAATTCAACTCCTTACCTCATTACTTTGCGAGATATTTGCCAAAGAATACCAGTCCTTATATATGGGAAATGGTACGTGTATGCACTCCAGAGAGACCTTATTTAACAAATGAAGCATTCTCTACAGTTAGATATCGTCAAAGAATCAAGTGTATAGTTTGTGTATATTCTCAACTATTTTTGGAAATGAATCATATCGTCACCACAGTAAATTCTTCGGCATCACAATAAACCTTCCGTTTTTATGGAGTTTCAAACGTACCGCGTGCAAAAAATTAGTCAAGTTAGAGACTTATTCCGATATTTTTATTTGATTACTTACAATTTCCGTCATATAAAACTATTTTATCGCACCATTAATAATGCAATATTAAATTCGTGTGCCCTACATTTGGTAAAATTACAACGTATGTATCGTATATGGTCTCTATTATGATTAGGGAACCATCTCGCTCGCACTACCTATAGGTAGATGGAGTGATATAGTTCATGAGTCATAATGGAAACCTTATCGAGTGTTACGTTTTGATATCAGCAGCTCTATGAAGCATTAAGTAAGTTCATATTTTAATATTAATGGTGCAAAAGTATGATTTAGTGCGACAGAAATTATCCTTAATTGAATAAAACTATCTTTAATTTGACTCATTTTTTTCACGCGGTATGTTTAAAATGAGGTTTCTCAGTGATTCTGGAAAATTACGGCGATAACTTAACGATTTATTTTTTAAAGCAGTTGAGAAAACAAACAATCCACACATTTCATTTTTTAGGATATCTAGTAGCTGGAAATTCCTCGTTTTTTTAATGTCTCTGTCGAGTGCATACTAATACCATCTACCATGTAAATGGGCTGGTATTTTTCATCCAAAATATCGGAAAGTGGATCGTTAAATGGCTGATATTATGGTATCTTATGAACAGTGAGATATTTTTTGTCAAAATGAGACCAATTTTGTCAATTTCTAGAACGGATACATCGCACGAACTACCTTAAATAATTAGGTATCGATTTTTGCAAGAATTAATTTTATAATTTTCTTATAAATTTATAAATATTTATAAATAACATGTAAACAATTGTACCTAAGGATGAAGCAAGCTGTAAAATGAGTAGTACATTCATAAATATCAGTGGAAAAGTAAAAAGATTGTTTTAATATGGGTTCAAGTATAAAATACTTCTATGATGTGACACCTGAGGGTGAAAAGTTTACCTATGCTCAAAACTCCATTACAGAGAAAATATAGCACCCTAGCAAATATTTCTAAGGAACATTTCTGGCAAATGTTAATCAACCTATTGTTGTCTTTTGTTTTTTAAACATCATACGCATGAGTAATGATTACAGGTCGGGGAGTAGATTGAACCCGAACATCTGGCGTTGCTGAACCGGGAGCCTCCGCACTAAAGCCGTTTCTTCAACCCTTTCTCCCAGCCAAATCATCTCCCAGCCAAATCATCTCCCTGCCCCCGAGGGAATCAGATTGGCCCAAGCCGTGCGTAAAGTGCCGGAGTTTTGCCCGGCTGACATCTCAGAAAATACCCCAAAGCCCCGAGCACAATCATACCCCTGTAATGACCCCTTTCTTATCCCCACATTCACCTACACACACACACACACATACACAAGATTTCACTTCGCTGACCCAGTCGCAGGATCACTACGAAAATAGAAAGCGCTGACGAACTGCCGCGCATTCGATGGAAAATCTACCACAAGGACCGGCGGGAAAAAAACGACACCTGGCGCTGGAGGACGCCGTATGCCAGAGTAAAGGCCATTGCGGGAAAAGAATGATATTTAGAGTCGCTGGTACTTTGGTCTATGATCGTCAATTTCAATTGAAAATGTGTGTCGGTAAGGACTTAACAACCCGAAAGCTTCCGCTGAGTCGTTGAGACGTTAGTTAAGGCTTTTCGGGCTCTCTTCCGCGTAATTTCAGTGTCGTAAACGACAGTTTCAATAGCATTTCAACTATCTTCTTCAGATCTGAAAACAAGAAGAAGATAGTTGATATTCTGTCAAAACTGTCATTTACGATAGTGGAATTACTCGGAAGAGAGCCCGAAAAGTCTTTACTGCCGTCTCAATGAATTAGCAATATTCAACTGTTACTGCGTGACTGTGTGGGACATTGTGAGTAAAGCAAATACTAAGTTAGAACATAATTGAAGGTAAAATAGAGGGAAAAGTCCTCAGAGGATGATCCAGGGAAAATTTCATGGACCAAATAAAGCGAAAAGTACATAATAAGAGATACCAGGAGGTAAGGGAACCAGCATTAGACAGGGATTGCTGGAGGGATGCAGTCAACTAATCTTAGTATTGAACGACCAATGATGATGGATTTATATTAAAATCAAGGTAGGTTATCAGGCATATCTTAAATAAAGATTCCTTCTTAAATACTCTTTTCTACGAAAATAGCATTTGTATTTGATAGGAAAAAACTATTTTTCTTCTTGTTTCCCCCATTCTTCTATTGTTTGCAATGAAATATAAATTCAATTTGCGAAATATTTATGAAAACATAATATTTCTTAGTCTATATCTAACTGAGACATATTTTTCTCTGAGTATTAAGAATATAAATAAAATGACACTTCAGTCCTTCCTCGGCCGCACCACCATAAGTTCCCTGCAGAGGAAGATGTTTTCCATTGGAAACCTGATCCCTACATGAGAGTCTTTTGAAGTGCTCTTTCTGTCGGAAAACGCGGTCTCCTTGGCCCTTTTCGTTACGAGTAGGCTAATGTCGACGCTGGGTTTCTCTCCACCCTTCCTCCCTCATCTTCCCCTATGGTGCAAACGATCTCAGTTGTCGGTCGCCTCTCTAGTTTTCTATCGAATCCTTCAAGTATTTTTTCGTCATTCTTGGAATGGGCTTACTTCTCTGCTCCATGTGTCACAATAGGTCCTATGAGGGTCTTTTATATTTTTTATTTAATTGTCATAGACAGTAGGGCTGATTTAAAGGGACGTATATTAGCAAAATACGCCTCACT
Organism: Ceriagrion tenellum; assembly: GCA_963169105.1. Taxonomy (NCBI): domain Eukaryota; kingdom Metazoa; phylum Arthropoda; class Insecta; order Odonata; family Coenagrionidae; genus Ceriagrion; species Ceriagrion tenellum. The sequence continues at coordinate 97,055,155 of OY720643.1, forward strand.
GTGGTCATTAGCCTCCGGTCTATCTCATTAGATATTTTATTTAAACAAGACTTCAAGATAGATGACTTTCTGTCTAGGTATCTAAGTTATATTCACTGTCAATGGCTGCTCCTCTACTACGGAGACTGTGTCGTGCCTGCAAACAATCAAAATATCTCAGTAAGTTAGAGAATTAGACAAAGTTTGCCGTAGGATTAGAAATTCTGAAGAGAAGTTTTTTTTCGATCATCATACTAAAAGATTTTTGCACAAATCACCGAGAAATAATAAAATTGAAGGCAGAGGAGAATATCTCATATGTATTGTCATACGGCAGAGTAAATTGGGAGTATATTGAGCATTTAGATACACATTTTTTTTATTGGATCAAGACATCATTCAATTCCAATCAATAAAATTGCTTGATAGGTTGATATTACATTTCATAAAATTGAGGAATATTTAGAGCTCAAAAAATAGTAAATACGCAGATTACGTACGAAAATAAAAGAATGGTTCAACGATGAGTACCATTGATACCGAGAGGCATACGATAGAAAAATAAATTAGGTTCTCAAGGAAGAGGCCAAGGTTACCCACATACAATTTCATAAATTCATTTCAACTACAGATCTATAGACGCTTGTACTCGTTGATTAATAAAAACTGACACACTTTGTGACTTCCACAGGCTTTTATTGACAGACGACCGGTTTCGGCTGTTAAGCCATCTTCAGGTGCAAATAATCTCTATACAGCCCGTATATATAGTCCAGACTTTTTAGGGGAGAGGGGTAAGTGGAAGGCGGGGGGGGTATTGTGATGCGTAATAGTGGGGATGGGTTGGAGAAGATGATGTCATTTAGAAGCACTTTAGATTCACTTGCAAGGACAATTGACCGCCGTTCGTATGCGTCCATCTTCCATCCCTTTTCCCTACAATACAATATTTCAGGTTTAAAGTCACTTCGGTGCCCCAACTACAGCATGAGTCGGGCGAAGGCCGATGAGTTGTCTTTTTTGTTTTTAAAACATGCCTTTCATTTCTTTTCTTTCGATTACTACGCTGAAGCTACATTGTTCTCCACATTCTTCAGAGAATTTTTTCTACGAACCCCACACTTTGCGTTCTCACATTACAATACGATACAAGACGTTCCATTTTGTATGCGCCAAATTAGCCTTTTCCCAACACATAATAAATCGATACAAGAGATAAGAACTAACTGTGCACCAGGAACGCATTATATCTTCACTCTTGTACTCCCTCCCATATCATATCCACAATTATCAATTGGCCGGCATGTAAAGAGAAGGCATAGCACTGCAATCTCACCCTTACCAGACCTGTATCAAAAGTGGGACACGTATGAGCGTAGCGAGTATGCATTGTATAAACAGCAGAGGAAAGATACAAAGATGGTTCAGTCAGTCGTTGGCGATCTCAAACAGTTGGTCAGGATGAGTTGGTCTTTGGGACAGACTCCTAATAATTTCAGCCTTTAATAAAAGAATGATATAAATTTATTGCATTTACGCATTAAAAATACGAAGTGATTCTGAAAAAAATCTCCAGGCTTGAATTACAATAATACTTTCTGGCTATCCGAAATAAAAATAAAACACTCTTCCAGAAAAAACTGCTACAAAATCCTTTTATCAAGGCCCAGATCATTCCAGGTATGCAAATTTTCGGATTTTTAAGTCTTTATTTGAAGTTATGGGATAAAAAAACTAAGTAGGTGTGAAGGTTTCGTGGCGCTTGAAATGATAAGGCTGCACTTTCGAATGAAGACATGAAGATGCCAGCTGTGACGCTGGCGAAACTGTCGTCAAAAATCAACATCATACGCGGCGGAAACATGAAAATGCAGCCTCATCGTTTTAATTATTGATATTAACCATTTTCTTAAAACAATCCACTACTTAAAGATAAAATCCGCTTCTAATACAAATAATTAATTTTATTACGTGATTAAATTTATTTTTATCATAAGTTAATAACTAAACCCTTGATAAAATATGACACAACAATAGTAATATCCACACTTTAATATACTACTTCAACACCGACTATGTTTTCGACGTACTATGTCATTTTTAAGGTGATGGGACAGACACTCTCACATGTATTTATACCAGAGCGACCAGAGCCAAGGTAGGAGGAGGGGGTATATACCTTGGCTCTGGTCGCTCTGGTATAAATACATGTGAGAGTGTCTGTCCCATCACCTTAAAAATGACATAGTACGTCGAAACCATGGTCGGAGTTGAAGTAGTATATTAAAGTGTGGATATTACTATTGCTGTGTTATATTTTATCATGGATATATCGCATTTTCACTAAGTAAAGCCTGAAACGATTTCATACGTAACTAAACCCTTGTTTCAGAAAAATAATGGCAGGCACTGATACATATAAGAAGAAATGTATATAATTTAACGTGGATTATCTTACGTTTGAGTTTATAGAATCGCCTACAAACAAGCACAAGCCGATGTGCTTAGTATACGAAAAAGGTATTTTCTAATGAAGCGATGCAACCTTCCAGACTAGGTGAACACTCGAGAAAGGCATATCCTGACAAGGCGCAAAACAATTTAACATTTTTTTCAATCTCTTCGTGGCAAGTAGCTAAATCGTCCAGCGTTATCAAGCGTGTTGTGTAATAATTCATAGCAAACCATTGACGGTTTTTGTGCATCATATAATATTTCATTATTGATTGGAAAGTCTGGAAAGTCGCATACAATTGGTGAAGAATTCATATTGCCAGCAATAAGGGAAACCTTGAGTACAATTCTATATAGGTCACCACATGATACATTAATGAGTATTCCTCTGAGTAACACTTCAGTGCAAAGGCGTATAGATGAAATGGCTGAAAATTTAGAAGATATGTTGTGCGGAATATTAAGGACAACTGAATTTTTATTGCAGTTAGACGAGTCAACTTTGCCTGGCAATGAGTCCTTGCTTCTAGCTTACGTGCGCTTTATCAAAGATAAAAATTTAGCTCAGGAGTAGTAGTTTGCAAGACGACTAGAAACAGATACAAGAGAGGAGTCAATATTTCATGTTGTTGAGCTGATCTTCAGGGACATGAAAATTCCACTTAGCAACATACTTGCTGTTGCGACGGATAGAGCCAAGGTTTTGTGGGGAGGTGGCTTGAAAAAGTTCGGGAAACACTGCTCGAAGGCAAACGATATATTACGATAAAATTGTTCATTTTTCAAACCTTCAAAATTTGCCTGATAAATTCCATTTTTGTCTTCCTCTTTAACTATTGCGACTAATTACTCCTTCAAATATTTTTTACATTACGCTCAGTAGTCACAAAATGAACCCAATAAGATTATCTCTTCTTAACAGGTTTTTTTTTAATTTTAATCATTTTCTTTAAACCACTTTTAAATACTTCTTTCTTTGGAAAATCTGACCAGATCGGACTAAAAGCCTTCGAAACCTTTTGCTGGAGGAGGATACTTAAGATAAAATGGACGGACAAAAGAATAAATGATAAATTTTGCAGAAGAGCAGAAGAGGTAAGGACCAGATGGAATACTGTAAAGAAAATATGAACCAGATGGATTGAACATATCCTGAGGCTCAATGGATATTGTGAAGAGCCCAATTGAAGGTCAAATAGAGGGAAAAGTCCCAAATGGGAGTCTAATGGATAAATATATAGACAAAATAAAGAATAAAGAACTTAGGGAGAACTACCTGGGAGTAAGGCAGCTAGCATTAGATAGGGAAGGGTGGAGGATTGCAGCCAACCAATCTTAGAATTGAACGACCTATGATAAATACTTCTCTGTTGGAGATTCTCTCCGTCCATGTAATCTTCATTATTATTTTATAACATTAATCGCCACCTCTCCAAATCTCTTTTTTCTCATGCCGGATTCAGTGCCATCTAAGAGAGTTCCCCAAAAAGTACCTAATTCCCCACTTTTTTTAACTCCCTATAAATATAAATCAGGGTGTTGAAACGGTTATTAAGAGACGCATCTTCACTGGTCGCAAAGCCATATCAGACTATCATGGCATTACCATATCTTACAATTGAGTACTCTGACCAAGTCTGTGGCCTCTGAAGAGGAAGAACTGCAAGATTAGACTCTCAAATACTAGTCTGGCACAAACTAAAGACGTGAAAGAAGACAAATTTCTTCCTAATTTCTCTTCTATTCTGATCTATTTCTTTTAAAGACCCTAATTTATTTTCCACACTACTACTTCGGACGACGAAGAGGTGATTACCATAGTGAAAACCTGGCTCCATAGAAAGCCAGAGTGAGGACTGGTATTGACAGAGCATACACGCCCTTGTGAATCGCTGGATTAAGGCAATAGAACTTAAAGGAGATTATGCGGAAAAATAGAGTGAGTAGGTAAAACATCATTCTTTTATGTATAGAATAAATGATTTTTTAGAAACAAAATGTGGGGCATTACATTTCGGACAACCCTCGCAAAACATGCTCCAAATGTATCGCAAAGTAACATCGATAACATCCTGACAGGTACGGATCGGATTTGCCAAAGTTGCTCTAAAATTTTCCCTAGGCCAAGATCCCTTAGAGAAAATGACAGCATAATTCCCTACTTTACCCTCTAAAAATGTTCATATAAATATCAAAATACATGAAAAACACGATAAATAACCGTAATACTGGTGGTCATGAAAAAGGTATTTCGAATTAAAATCCAATAAAATTTTAAACAAAATGCAATAAAAATCCATTCACAATTTTATTAAGTTAACTGTGTAGACACAGCCTCTATAATATTGCAACCCCGAAAAAAAGATAGCTCTTTAATATTTTAGACCTCGACGAATAATTGCATTGGGAAAAAACCAATGTAGTCTAAATTAAACGACTTTTGAAGAATCGCTATTTGTTTTCAAATACTCTTACAAATATTATCCTAAGCACTGCAATCAGGGTAAACCTTGTGTCATTCATAATTATAAAATAATCATGCAAAATGAAATGTAATAGATAAAATTCAATGGTGTCTGTTATCTTATCGAGATGTACAAAACCATTGATCTCAATTTTTTTTTATTCTAGCTCTTATAATAGGTACTTCTATAGGCTATATAGAACAACCTAATCGATTGACCTGAATTTTTTCATGATTATAGCTTTTATACTAAGGATTTCTATAGGCTGCATAGAAAGTTGCATAAGCAACATCAGTGACTGATCTGAAATTTTGCATGAATGTAGTGTTTATTTAAAAAACTGTGGACAATAGGGCCAATGGCTATGAACGGGAAATTTTTCCCTGGTCATTTCATTTACAATTTTCAGCCACAGGCTGCGTTTGCTTCATATACAAGCCTTTTCACATTTCTATCCTCCCACTTCTTCTCTTCCCTCACCGTTCTACAATCCTCTTTCCGTTTCTTCTCGCGCTCTTCCACGCCTTTCAACCATCCTTCCCGTGGTCTTCCTCGTGGCACATGACCTTCCGTTTAGTGTATCTTCCTCGGCATTTTTTTCACTTTCTATCCTCTTTCTATGTCCATACCATTAAAGCCTAGTTTTCTCTATCTTTTAATGAAGCGGTTATTCCAGTAAAATATTCCTGATTCTTTCACTCCTTATCCTCTCAATCCTAGATTTTCCTGCTTTGCTTCGGTAGACTTTCATTTCAAATTGCAAAACAAATATATAAAGCTTCACTCGAGCCTTATATGATTTACCAGTTTCAGATGACGTGTTTCGTAACCCATTTACTCCATGAGGACTTTTACATATTATCTAAATTTTGTGCGTCACATTGATCATCATAATTACGGTCCATGCTTAGTATATCGGTTACTGCGTAGAATCTGGGACACTGCTAGAAACCAACGTACAATACGCATTACACCTAAATGCAGTCCTATGGCAGCTCAAAAGAGATGATTTGGATTCAAATCGACTCAAATTCCCCCAATAACTGCTATTTCTATACCCTCAGCATGAATGAAGGAATTTGACTTTTATCTTGAAATATTGCGCGTAGGTACGTGATAGTCGTCTACACTATTATACAAAAATGAAGCAGACTCTTGTCAGTGAATATCTTAATTTATTTTCTCCTCAAAAACTACGAAGCAGGTTTTGTTGATATTTTTCTTGATTCTAGCGTATACATTGAGAATTATGGTGCAGAACCCTAGTCCCTTCAAAAATTTGATTTGGAAATTCATATCGAAAATTTAAAACCAATTCGCCCTCAAACAAGTCGAAAAGCAAACCCATAAAATTACACCTGAAGGTATTTTTTTTTAATTTATAGGATTCTTCTTTCTTAAAATAAAATTAGGAATAATGAATGGTCATTTCAGTAAATGACCATTACCGATGAAACTGGCAATTTCCACTAGAAGTAAAAAAAATCAAAGTAATGGATGAGAAGTGAGATTTTATTTGTATGCATATGACTGCGGTATATTATTTCTATCCCTCCAACTTAAAATAAACAGACATTTTAGCAAATAAAGAATAAAATGCTAGCAAGAGAACAAAATAGTCAAAATGAGAGTTAAACGAAAATTTACGCTTACACGTATTCAACTGCCGTAAAGAAAGTAAAATAGTTCCCTCGGCTAAGTAAGCTTATTTTATTCCCCAACTAGATGGCTTAGGTCAACTGGGGTAAAAAAAGAGATTCTGGTCGGTGGACACGGAACACTAAGAGGCGCGTCAATTTCCTAAGAAACAAGTCTGAAAGCCCCGCCCCGTCAACCAAACCTTCACTTCTCGAGGCATCCGCTTCCCGTCCCCAGCGGTCGAAAAGCGGAGCCACTGGAAGGTAAGAACTCTTGACCCCAGGAAAAAATAAAACCAATTTCTCCCTTTCTTTTGTTTGTTTTTGTCGCAATAAGGATGGTGGTACATAGCGGGAATAGTTCCACGCCCGAGACATTCTCCCGCTCCCATCTTTCCTTCGAAAGGGCGATGGTAAGAAGAAAGGGAATGGAAGAAAGGGAAAGGAAGAAAGGAAAAGGACGGGTATAACTTGTGGAAGGGAGGAATTGGAGGAATGACGGAGAGGATGCGAAATAATTCCACGGAGATAGTATAAATGTCTAACATTAGATTATCAGGCTTCACTTCGTGAAAGTACAAACAATTCTTTACTGACAGAAAGAATTATGTATTACTCACAGTTTAAGTACTGCTCACAATATTGTGTGGAAATTCCAACGAACTTTAGGCAGCCTCGATGGTCATATACCTTAATGGAGACTGCCTTTATAAATGAAATTCATTGCTGGTACTAAACAAAAACTTATAATAGCATATGAAATAAACAAAATCTTATGTAAAAATAACCAGACGATTTATTTCTAGTCCATTTTGAGCAAAGGAAGCAGAGACAATAATTGTAATTCAACTTGCAGCAGCAATAAAACACTAATTACCTCAAGTTATAACACAGGGTACATGTAAGTATATTACAGTTCTAGTACAAAACATCAATATTATCTTCGTGCCAATATTCCTTAGTTAATTTCAAATATTTCTTCCTGTTTTTCAAAATTTTATATACTCAGGTAAGGTGTCAAAACTTTTAGGGCCAAAATACACAAAGAATCTCTTTAAAAATGTGAGATCAGGTTTTTACCACGAATTTAGCTTCCTTCTTAAATTATAAGTATGATGGATTTCAGATTGTACCAGTCCCAGTAAAGAGATGAGTAGCGACTCCTCCAAAAATTATTTCATATTTGTTCGAGGCGCCCACCGACTTACAGCATCATCAGGTGCATAAGTATTAATTTTTCTTTTTTATTTTTTTAAATATTTATTATAAGTAAAATAGCCCACATACAGATCATTTCCCATTTGAAGTCAACTTGAAACAAAACAAAAAATACTAGCGCATTTAAATCAAAAACAAAACAAAAACATAAGTTAGATGACCTAGAGAAACCGCTTTAGTTCATTACAGTCTACGTTTGCTGTTTATTTACGGAAAAATGTGTTGCCGCCAAGAATAGAAAGCTGCGCACTTCGTTAAAAACTACTATGACTGAATATAAAGTGATCAAACATGGAACTTTTTGAGAGATAAAGTTTGGAGCCACTAGAGACGCGGAGGCTGCACGTTAGGCTTTGTTTGCTTGAGAAATTCAGAACGGGTGTGTTCCAAAACGACACAATATCATTACGACGCTACACTACATTTCTAGGCCCGATAAAAGCAATAAAATAAGGGACTTACTTCGCTGAACAGATAGGTACAAAAATTCGTTCCTTCCAGGACCAATAATAACAATAATAAAAAAGTATCTCTACTTAAAACATTCTAATAATACACTTCACCATTTTACCCTATCCATTACACGGCTGGTGTCCTAACATCCCCTGCCACAACCCCATACCCCATACTAAGTAGACGTGCGCATGCTAAAATAACGCACAATGAAAATTTTTATAGGCTGCTTATGGGGTCAAAAATGTAGATTAACCAGTGTTATAATTAACTCCACGTACGCTTTTTCAGTTTTCCACAATCAAGAACTTTGTAGCTTGTACTAGGGCAAATTACGAAATCTACAGCATTAACTCTTTTACCAAAAGCTGCGATAATTAATTAAAATACATAATTGGGCAAACTTTTTATTTATAAAACGCATCTATCTTGTAGATGACGAAAATTTTGAAACATTTTAGAGTCGAAAAATTTTCCCAGAATGAAGAAACAGGATGTCAGGATTCACCTGCTACATGTCCCACTTCAAGAACAAGCCTTCAAGCCTTATACGTTCCTCTGTCTGTTTAATGGCCAAAATAGCTATTGTCCATGCATGCGCATTTGCATTGTCCAACATTGCGAATGATAACAGTGGGACAAGTTGTTTCATGTCCTTATTGCCTTTAATGAAAAGTAACACTCCTCACGGATGAGGAGTTTTCTCGCGAAAGCCGAACGTCACGTGACCGGACGGATTACACGGTAATTAACATCAAAAACAAAAGTCCTTAGTCTCATTCCATTTTTCAGCAAATTTTTCCGGACTCGTTTTATCATGTCTAAATTAGTTTTCATATTCATATTTACATAAATAATAATTTTATTATTTGTGTTTTTTTAATGTAATACTGAATACACCCCAATGCTATTCTATACTCATCCACATAAAAGAGTTCACTTATGTCGACTGTTCGCGACGATAACACCGTTTTTATGGTTTTGCTATGTTTACATGAAGTGTGAATTAACATTATATCTCATATATCAACTATTTTGAATCTATTTTGAATAATATTTGTATTTCCGATTGACTGAATTCTAATCTACTAACTATGTCGTATGACTGCAGGCTGTAATCCACCAGAAAAAAATGATATCTAGACGTCGTGCCGACTGCATGTGAAGTCTCTTCCAAGCTTGCTACTTATTATTACAATAATATATGTTTTGCAAAGTAACAATGGACAGTAAGACAGTGTGACTCACGGTTAGTGTGAGCTTGGTGTGGACACTTCCCATGTCACGGATCGCACAAATTAAAGGTGACTTGCTGAATTAGATGTAAGTGTAAACACGGACCAAAAGAGCAGTCAGATGTTCGATGCACGGCTACACTGGAAAATTGGAGAGTGATGTATTGCAAAAACTTGATTACATGCAGTAAATGGATTAACATACCGAGGATAAATAGTATTTCTAATTCCAATAAAACGTGTCACGTCACGTCTCAGGTGAAGACTTTTGAGTTACAATAAGACATGGTTTGACGCAAAGCGTTGAAGACTTGGATCTAGTCAAAATTATGAAGAATTGTATTAATTCCAGATGTAGACGACTTGGAGTTAACTTAAAATGTTGACCGCTAAATGTGTTGAACGCTACACGCTGAACTTTTAAGCTCAAAATACAGCAAGAGATAAGTATACAAATGAGACTAAATTTCGTGACCAAAGAGTCATTTGAGTCTTCGAAAAACAAGCCTTAGGAAATTAGAGAAGCAAAACTATGTTAATACTAAGCTAATGCATTAGAACAATTATAGGTTGCGATGAGGAAAAGGGTCACAGCATAATTACGATTCGTACATATAAATCGAGAGAAAGACTAAACAGATAAAATTGAATTTCTTAGTATAGTTCATGAAAAATATCTGCCTCCAGAGAGAATTGACTCTCGACCCCTGGTTTACAAGACCAGTGCTCTAACCTTTGTGCTATGGAGGCTGTTGATGTCATTAACATCCATTTTACTCCACTAATCACGTGGAATGTTTTAGCAATCTTGAATTACAGATCTAGTAATCTTGTACGGCTTGTATGTAGCCCCCGAGTCTTCAGCCATGACAAGGTAGTCCTTCTTTCAGCTGTGTTACGCTCTCTTTCCTTGAAACTTATTAAGCCAAGTCGGAAAATTTCTTTCTCGGGAAAAGCGTACATACTACTTTTGCGCAACAGCTGAAGTCTCATGAGTCAAGACATCTCACACAAAGTTCATTCTTTCTCCTTGCACTCACCCAATTGAAGTTCCCTCCATTCTAAATGACTGGGGCCCTAAAAACTCCCTGGCACACATATTTCTGCGGCAGCTTAAAGGGAAATGTGTACATGCACGTGACTAGCCTTCGAGGTACGGATCTTTAGCGAGTCCCACCCGTGTACGGCTGCCCAAGGGAGAAGTAAAATTTGGTAATATGAAAAATTATGCGTTTCTGGGACATAATATGGCCTCGGATGATGAATTATGTCTATCAAGGTAAAAAACTGTTGGTGAAAATATCTTTTGCTACATGATGTACGATGTATACTGTAAAAATAAATTCCTTACTGTGAAAAAATTTAAGTTACCATAATATAATAAATTTAGAAAATAAAAAATATAACTAATTTGGGCCTTTGAAAAGGGATAAGTCAGAGACAGAGACGAGCGTACTATTCGAAGAAATCGTTAACCCGAATATTCAAGATATTTTTCTTGAAATATCAAGAAGGATTGCAGATCCAAATAAATAAAAGCTCATAGGTAATGTACAGGATGTGGCCCCGGCGGACTTTTTCCCGTTCCCCGAGTTAAGACAGCCCTCATAGGACAACGCCATCGGAACTTAGCAGAGGTCAAAGTGACTTCGACGCGCTGCTTGAAGAACATTCAGGAAAAGCACTTCCAGTGCGCTATCCAAGCGCGAAAAACTCGTTGGCAGAAGCGCTTCTACGCTCAAGGGTCTTATTTTGAAGGATATAAATAGTATGTAGCGATATCTTCAATACATCTTTTTCCTGTATTAAGTCTCATTACTATAGTCTACGGCCACACGCGTTTTTTCACGCAGAAATGCAGCGTGCAGTATGCCATCAGCAGCGTGTTTTCCCGCAGGTGGGGATTGTAGCCGGCGCGTCTTCAAAGTCGCCCGCCGGAAAATAGGCGGGGGTCAAAATAAAAGAGGTATTTTAGCAAAATTTATGAGCTAAGTTATACGAGCGTTTTAATAGACGTAAAATAAGACGTTTGAATAGACTAAATCACTTGCTTTCAAAATATTTGAATCACCCTCACGACGAAATAACCCTACATCACTGTATCTAAAATAGTAATTACTATCAACGGCAGCAATTAGTACAATCGAAAAAAACTTGTTGTAATTGAAAAACTCACTACCTGTAACCCACGGCTTCAAAATATGGATGATTGCCGTCAATAACTAAACGGCAAAGGCCACAACCACCGTTGTCAAATCCGCCTTCTGTTTGCAGCCACGTTTCTTCTACTCCTAGCTATCCAAATATCCCAGTGACAACAGCAAACGAGTTTGAGGAAAGAGATGATGACTCCGTTCTATCCTTTTTTAATATCTTATCTTAACGGCAGCTTTGAAAAGTTTATTTATTTTAACACTATGGTATTGCTAACCTGTATAATTTATTTTAAAACAATAAAACTCCCCTCAATGTTACTGCGAGTTTCTCTTCTGCACTTAGACAACCTCGCGTCGCGGTGTCTAGTTTTGAGATCTTCACAATTACCTTCGATAGCAGTATTTCAAATGAAGAGATGGACATTCTTTAGTATTCAAAAAACTTGTATAGATATTTCTTAAGGGTATCATGTAAAAGCAGAAATTTCCCCTTCGTTAATCAGTCGTGGACAATTGGATGAATCCAGAATTTCCTCTTGCGTCGATCACGCCGATGACGAACAACTAATAACGCACATATTGTATTTACTGCATTTTTATGTAAACTTGCACGACACGGATTCATGTTTGCTCGAACTTTCGTTCTCCAGCAGTGATCGAGGAAGACTGCGGTTTTTAACGCGCCATGCGGTCTGGCCCAACGCGGGATTTCAAGCAGCAGGAAAACAAGCCACTTTTACAGCGTGAAAACAGGCACGTGTGGCCGTAGCCTTTGCATACTCTGTGACTCACTGAAAAGTTAACGTTCAAGACAATGTTAAAAAATTATACTAAAATAACTATTCGTCGTATTCATTTACATGTATATCCGTGGAAGATTTCGGATAAATATCCATCAACTCCAGTCCTTACTGCGATTTTCAGCAGCACCATCAAATTGACTGCTTCATAAGTCATAGACCTAATTTATGAAAAACTTCGCTCTTATGTATCCTGAGACTTACTGATACGGATTCAAATAGCGCTGTTGGGCCATTATTGCGCATAATATTCACTGAATCATTTAAAGATATTGGTACACTACATTTGCGCGTGTTTATTGCAAGCGCAAAATATAAGACATCATAGACCACATCATACCATTTAGTTTACGTTCATCTCTGATCTTGGCCAATTTGTATTACAAAAAATTTACAATAATGCTGATGTTTTGAAAAACCAAATATAGCTTTTCTACTTCGGTTATCCGTCGCAATGGTGATGATTATTTGATGATTGACTTCAAATTTTATATATTCTCCATGTTTGGACAAGAAAATTTTAGTTCACTTTGCAAAATGAAGAATTTATCGACTAGAGAAATTCAATTACCCTAAACTTAAGTGCGAAAAAAACCAGGAACCTAAATTCCGAATGCATTTGAAATCTTTAGAGTACTATAGCAGTATTACCGAAATTTCAATGTGAGTACAAGTGTCTTGAGCGACTATTTGTTTATTTAACCAAACAAGGTGAAATCGGAAATAAACATGGAACTTGTTACAGCAATATGAATAACTGTGTGACTCATTATCATTGAATTCAGTTTTTGACAACTAGTTTCACTACTTAAATATTTTTTAAGATACTTACATTATAATTTTTTTTTGCCATGCCAAGTTTCCTAACATTCTTTACATATCCCTATAATAAGCTGATGATTCCTATTTAAGGAATTAAAATTGAAATAATTTGCAATTTGTCATTTCCAACGAAATATCCCTTTCGTGAGCGGCACATCCCGCTAGCATGACTAATTATGTTCCATTGCATACTAAGGAATAAATTCCTCTTATCTACAGAACGTTATGTTTTCTATTACATACATACATTCTTACAGAATGATATATATTCTTACAAGATATACATTCTTTCCATTGAGTTTTGGCCGTCTGTTTTGATCCCAACACTGTGCGGCCGTGAGCCGTAAGTGTACCATGCACTCTTATCAAAAACCTGCAAGCCATATAACTTTTTAGGATAGTTTTATGATGCATAGGCTATAATATATAAAGTAATAGATCCATTCAATATCGTTAGGTATTTTCAGTACGACCAGACATAACCATTCCAGTAATCTAATTTGCAAAATATCAAATATGGAACCAGATAATTACTTTTTCAGGAATATTAAAGCCTGGTATTTTATCACAAAGAACATTAAACACACTTAAGCATGGTAAGAAAACCATTACGAGCTTAAAAGTTTTAATTATAATGAAGAACTCCCGGAGTGAAACCTAAATCCGCGCATCCTAACCGGGCTTGTCTATTCAGGCCATGTTCACAGGTTTGTTGTCGCTAAATTTAATATAGGCAGATAAACGTCTGGAGATTTTATGCCCCCTGACATGGTACTTGCATAAAAATAGTTTCGAACCAGATTAGAATTTTTTTTAAATTCGTGGTTTAGACCGATCATAGAGGTTTCGTCAATGGCAGACTACGTCATGGCAGACTACGTCATGGAAACCTGAAGTCGATGGCAGACTACATCATGGAAACGTCGGTGCCGTTTTATGACCCGGAAAAATCCCTAGAACTTCATATCCTGACCATCTATCGTTTTAGAGGTAATGAAAAATATATAAAAAATATGAGTGCAATGCTATTTGACTATGTTTATTTGCCTACTCGGGGGAAAAATTGCCTACTCGAGGGAAAAATATGTGCATGGTAAAATCCAATCGTCATGATATCTTGATCATGAAGTATAATTAATATTCTATATTATGTTGGGAGGAACAGGCAAAAGGTGACATTCACATATTACTTGGATAGCATAGATTCTAGTTGTTCGGGTGAAAACGGCGGCTTACAATGAGATTTGTAAATATTTTTATTTGAGTAATTTGGTTTAAATTCAAAATGAATGGCATTTTTGCTCAAATCAAACTATTACTGAGTAAATTTCCTCAAAAAGAGATTCTAACACATTCAGTTGGAACTTTAAAAGGTACTGTTAACACTAGAAAAAATAACGAAAAGCCCTGGCTACGAAAAGGATTTACTAACATCTAATGTTCCCATCATGTGAGCGTGGAGAGAAAATTATGCTGCATCATGTATTATAGATGGTGCAAACAGAGGTTAAATTAATTGTATAACTTCCACCAATCGAGCAAAGTATTCAATCAAACTAACAAGAGGAGTGTCAGGTAACCGGGTCTCAGATTTTATTCAAACCTAGTAGTAGTACAGACCGCCGTATACGGTTCATGAATCGCCCCACTTATAGGGTTATATAACCAATAGTTTAAATAAAAAAGACCTTTAAACATTTTAAACTTCTACATGTACCCTTCCGACGAGCCAATTATTCAACTGTTAATGTGGCCGTGTGGCTACCGTGCTTGACAATCGGCTATAGGGCACGGGTTCAGTCTCCTCACGACGTCTTTTTTCCCGCTTTTTTTAAATTTTTCTTATACTGAATCCTGCAATTCGCACAAGATGTTTTCATTTCTGCTCAAAATATAATTTTTGTGAGAGGAACATTTTTTCATTTACACACACGGTACGGCTGTACGGATGTTTTATGCAAGCGGTCACTTTCGCCATCTGTAACACGAGTTTCCCGACAAGCTCCTTGTTTGCAAATATTGCTTTGTGCGGCTTAAGAATTATTATAATTTATATTGTTACTTTAGTAAAATTCCCCTCCGAGTTTATTATTATTATTTTTAACCGTCTATGTTACGGAACATGAATGTAATTTGATTTATTGTAACAGCCCTGATCATGGAAAGATCAAATTCTGAAACGCTGGTATTAAATAAATACTATTCGTTTATTGCCTAGGTATGAGCAATTTGAAGATTTCATTATTAAGACTTATACTTGAATTGTAAAAATATGGAGGAAATATTATTAAATAATGATAAAAATGGAAATCATGCGCATGAGAGAAAAATGAAAATGTGTCGTGAAAAGATAAGGAAGTGACATAATTAGAAGGCTGCCTTCGACCGAAATAAACAGAATCCTGACGTGTATACAAATGATGAATCTGCATCTCACAAAAATAATATTTCAAGTAGAAATCTAAAAATCTTGAGCGCATGGTAGGATGCCGTAAAAGAAAAACTAATAAAACAGCGGAAAAAGATCCCGTGAGATGATTTAACCCCTGCCCTTTGGACCGTAGTCAAGTACGGTCAGCACACGACCACTTTAACAATTGAATAATTTCCCCATCGGATGGGTACTTGTTAGATTTTAAAGCGTTTAAAGGCCTTTTTTGATTAAAGTATTCGTTATATAACCCAATACGTGGAGTGATTTATGATCACATACAGAGGTCTGCACAACTACTATGACAAATATCTGAGATTTGGTTACCTGACACTCCCCTTGTAAGTATGACAAAACTAAAAGTAAATTAAAATAATTCTCTTGATTTTGCGTAAATAAAACTAAATAAAATTCCAGAAATAGTCAGGCTAACGCTAATACTTTTGGTGACATTGATAATTGACAAAATCTCAGAGTAAAGATTCGTAAAAATTCGACATTCTCAACCATGAAGTACAAAAATCAATGAACTGTTATTTAAGGTTACCGCATACGGTGAAAGGCATTTTCATTGTTCTAATAATCTATTCTTGTTCCACCAACAGTGGAAATCATGAAAAAATGACAGTGTTTTGAAAAGGATTGATTCATTAAGAGCATCTCAAGTAAAATACTGAATATATTTAGTAATCGAGTGTCGCGACTGGTCGTAGGGTACCGAGACCAGCAAGTAGTGTTCCTAACCCACCCACCCCCCACCCACGTGTACTTATTGGACCACTTCCCCGCAGGAAAGCGGAAACAACCTGGTGTCAGGTGAGAAGTGGGGTAAACCCACCCCTGCTATGTCTACGTGGGGCGTTGTTCTGCAAACGGGCCCTGGCCTGCCGGAGAGTACAACGGCGTGCAAAGGCCAGGGGTGTAATTTTAGGCCCTAGGCCAGGCCAACGAGTGCGTCGGGGGCGGTTTAGGGGATCTGGAGTGTACCAGCCGAAGACTTCTCGACACCTGGTCTCCAGACTCCGGGCACTCTCTCCGGGCCGAGACCTCGGGTCGTAATTCTCCGGTTGGAGCGACCCCTTCGGAAATTGGTTACGAAAGATTGGCTACCGTTGGTCGGGCCACCCAAACGTTCCAATTCCCTGCCCCTACCTCGTACCTGATGAACCTGAAAAATATCTCTTCCTAAGAGATGCTCTATTTACTGCTTGAGGGTGTGGTACGTATACGTCCAGGCGGGGAAACATCCCTTAGGTGTAATGGAGCTCTGTCAGGGATACTGGTCTGCGATGGCGATCGGCCCATTAGTAGGTTTCCTCATTTATGCCTCCATGTCGAATGCGCTCCTCGTTGAGATGAGCCGTGGGTCAGCTGTTGATGCCCGGTCATGTCTGAAGGATGTGATGTCGTCGGCCTTCGTCTGCTCTGCGTGCTCACTTGATGGTGTCCTTTCTGGATCGTGGAAACACCGCCGAAAATTCCCCCTTTTTATAGTGAATTCGTGTGCCCCCATTCTTCGTGATTGACTGAGATAACTATAGATGATGTTTCGACCAATCCGAGACGAGTGTCGGAACGGGCATAAGCAGGCACTCGTTCATAAAAACTATCGGAGATTAAAACTGTGACCACTTATTTCTGCCCTTTTCCCACAAACAAATCAGCTGAAAGAATAAAACCGTGAGGCAGTTAAAAATTCAAGGCTGTAAGAATTTCCTAGTAAGGAACCCACGAGCGCTCTTTACTCATGAATAAAAATTGATAAGAAATATATCTGTTCTCCCCGAGAATGAAGGAAACGTGATTATCGTGGGAAATAAACTAATGTCTTTTAAAACTTTTCTATTATTCGATTAGTACAGTAGCGATATTACCACTATTGTAAGATGTCAATTGGTGTGTGGTGATGAAATACTCAAAATATTTTTGTTTGCATTATTTCAGAAAATATTCAAGAGTCGATAGGTATGGTAAAATATTTTTTCTCAGTAATTTTAATCTCACATCCATGAATATACCTTCAATAGACCTCCGAAAGCCTCACCTAAAACCTTTAAAAATTTCAGTCCCCGAGAATAATAGACTACGAATGAAGTCTACGCCACCGTCTTCTTAATTTGAGTGATTTCAGAACAGCTTTAGCATTCGGGCAACACTCACTCAGTTGCATTCTCTCCCAATATTCGGGATGTGGCATTTTACGTTGGCTTTTCATCCTCGGGTCACTCGGTCTGCTCCGGGCCTATGAACGGAATCATTTTAAAAGAAACATCAGCTGCCTATAGAAGAGATATATATAGTGTAGACTTCATTCGTAGTATATGTACAGCCTGTATTATGAGCATTCCACGTGACATTTATGTGCAATTTATTTCGGATTATTTCGTGAGACCTCGTAGGCAAATCGTTCACACCAATAATTGTTGAAATTATGCAAAAGACGTTTTGCTGTGATAAACTGATTTCGCAGCTAATGTTAAAGTTTATAATTAAAGGTAATGCACCCTGCATTGCCTTTAATTTGTTTACCCCCTTTCCTCATGTCCTTAATTTTAGGCATTACTTATACCAAGTTTCTTACCGGCATCATATGTCAGCAAATCATCTAAATTAGACATCGCACGGCTTCCATAGAAAAAGTGATTGAATTTTTCTTCTTACATTGTATGGCCATAATATACTTTCCAATTAACTATTTACTATCTTAAATCAAAATGCATTTAATATGAGATCCTTACATAACTTGTAGTCAGGATACCTTTTCCACAGTAAATGTGTATAATTCCGTTAATCCGAAAAGTAATTCCTGCAAATGTGAGATATTTTTAACCGTAACTATATAAAAAGCACAAGTTGCAATTTGTGTCACTGAGTTTTCATTGATCAATAGGGAGGCACATTTTAAAATGGTAAAAAGTCATGTTTTCCAACTTTAACAACGATCGTCGTAGTGTTATTCAAAGAGCTGAAGATTCGCCATTCTTAGTGATCGACAACCTGTGCCCCAAGGGCCCTAAATAAATTTTAACTAAATTAGGCTTTTCCAAGTAGGAAAAGTACTTATTCTATACAACTTATTTAAAGTATGCATGATAGTGTTTCATAAGCAAAACATTTCACGTCATTCTTTCCACACCACTAGGATAACTTTTGAAACATACCAGTTTCTTCTCAGATTAAGTTGGATTTTTTTCGTATAACCCTACAATATGCATTTACACTACAAAGTTTCCCATTTACCATACATTTACACTGAAAAGTTTAGAACACTTGAAAAAAATGACATTTGACACAAAAATGACAAAAATGAAATCATTTTCACTTTCCAGTGACGTGTTAAGACTTTCGAAACCTTTATACAAGCAAATGACAACTATATATCCTTATCCACCTAAGTAGCACTATCTGCTTCACTGAAATGGTCGAATTTTTTAATTAACGTCAGTCATCGGTTCTGGTTTCCGCTCGAGAAGTCAGTACTGACCACACAAATAGGTGGCAGCGTTTAGAAATACTAGTTACCGCTGCCCGAACGTGGTTTAACTCTCCAATTTCCACCTACCATCTTAAGGGCTATCGCACGCAGGATAGTAGTGAGAACGAATTATCAGCAGCTACGAAGTACCGTGCGAGTTATCACCAGTGTAAGTGGCACAGAGTGATTCGTCACCTGGCACATAGCTCTCGTCCCTGGTCAAATCAGAACTTTGCTCGATCCCCAGGCCACTAGGCGCAGACCAAAATCCGTCAGAAGGACAATGCAAGGTGAAACCAGAAACTAGGGGAGTGCTTCGTATACGAACATGCTGACATGCAGCACACTCATTAAGATATAATTTCCGGTAGTATTATTAATGCCATTTATAAATACTACCACCAGACACAAAATCATGCAGAAAGTAAAATTATATAGTGGAGCTGTTTTTATTGTGGTCGCCTATTGTGCGCAGATAGAACGAGTTTTAGAAACCTACCATTACGCCAATGTGTCTCTTATTTTATCACTTCTATCAGATCTGAGGGGTGTAGTGAGACGTTATGATAATATTCTCTGTGTCGCTCTGAAACACTGAAACACACCAGTTCTGAATTTCTCAAGCAAGCGAAACCTAGCGTGTAGGCTAACATGCAGAATACTCGTTAAGATATAACTACCGGTATGAATTATTAATGCCATTTTGAAATACTAACACTTGATACCAAATCATGCAGAAAGTAAAATTATATAGGAGAGATCGAGCGGGGTCAATAATAGTTACGTTATCAAGCACGAGTTCAAGTGTCCTCCTCCATGTGAGGGTTGGAGTTTCATAGAAATGATCCATTGCGATTATAATGGATTCATTATTGTACTCGGAAATGATGACATTTTTAATCCATCAGGTCTGTAATAGGGTGGCGCTAGCAAAATATTCTGCACGTTTGGCAAGAATCAGTCGGCTTCGAACTTTCATTAAGTATTCTCCCTATACTTTCCACTTAAATCACGTAGAGATCCCCACTCTAATACCTTTGACAATTCCGGTACATTGCTACGTTGATCGCATGAATGATTTCCGAGTGACTCTACGCTCGATTCCTCTCCTCGCCAAGGGCAGAGAAAGGAATTAGACAGGAAAGATGGGAGAAGTCACGGAAGGCAAGGATTAAACAAACGAAAGAATAAGTGAAAGAGGCCAAGAAAAAACTAGAAAGCCTTGCTCACCATCATTTTATTCCACGTTCTCTTTTCACTCCCTCTTCATTTCTCTATCCAAGGTCCGGTTGGTCCCTCGTTCCACTGGTCTCCTCGGAAACGTTGCCCCGAAGCATCTATTTTTCCTTTCTCCTCCCCGCCCCCAATACCGCACCATTTGACGGGAGAGAAGCGGCAAGGGAGGGTTGCTCGGCAGAATGGAATGACGACCCACTCACTGAAAGAAAGGGAAAAGAATAAAGCCGTCGGAAAAACACGGAGACCTTCTCCCATTCTCAATGAGACGCAAAAATAAGAGTTTCCGACGGTCGAATTTAGCTCTTATTTCGACAGAAGCCAGGATTAGAACTAAGTGAATCAAATAGTGGCATACACATTCTTGAATAATGAATGTTAGGATAAACTGAATGGGAAAAACAATAGAGAGCAACGTAAGAATAATAAATTTTATGTGTTAGTAGATATGAATTCATAAGATCAAAAACCAAACTTTGCGTTGTTTAAGAGAACCATTGTATATTTGGGCCCTAAAGTATGTAACGCCTTACCTGAATCTATTAAAACTTAAAAAAAAGAAGAAAGTTTTAAATGTTCAAAGGAATGGATATTGGCACATAACATTATTGATGTTTTATTCTAGATCTGTTATGTATGCACATGTACCTTATGTTATAACTTGTGTTTTATACGAATGTAAGAAAGATGAATTACTATCATTATCTCTGATTTTCCTGTTCACAGTTGGGCTAAAATGAAATCTGCTTTGTTAATTATTATATTTGCCTTTAAAAGAGTTATTTTGCTTAGCGCCAGGGATAAATTTCATTTATGGAAGGCAGGTCTGTGACCTTTGAGGCTGCCTAAAGCCAATTGATATTTGTACACAAAACCCGACCAAAACTGTTGAGCAATAAATTATTCAAATTTTCATGATAGAATCAAATGAGCGAAATTGAGTGCGAAGTGTTGCCATGCAGCACTAGAAAGAATAAGATAAGAGAAACTAAAAAAGGCAAGACAATCATTTCTAGCTCGGTTGTGCATTGCTATAGCAGCAAAATATCAGTGCAGTGTGTTTTTCCTTAATTTTCGTATCGGCCCATAAATATAAGTAATAATCAACTAAGGTATACCTAAAAAAATTATAACAATCCTCCATATTACTCGTGTTGACTGGTCCTTTTCATCTAATTTTCTCAGGCTAGATATCACCTTTACTTTTATTCCTGTTGAAAATTTTCAGAAAATTTACATTTTTCGGATGGGTTGCCATCTAGAATTAAAGAATTATGATATTATAAGGGCGTTCACTTGGGTTCAAAATAACATTGCAAGCATTCAATAGCCTAATTTTCACAATTCGTTTTGCTCATTAAGGTAAATTTGCCAAGGAGACTTTGAACAGTCAAAAGAAATACAGAACGTCTAATGTAGTATGTGGCAAGAACACATTCCAAAATTGTACCAGTAGTTGAGCATACATATTTAAGGAACATAAAATCTACAATCTAAACATATATCACATACCTATTGAAAGCATTTTTCTACAGCTTTGTTGGCACAATAGAAAAACGGAATAAAAAGATATAAAACAATAACGTCCACACCGGTACTATAACTTCTCGATTTTCTGAAAGTATGCACACATTTGATGATTCAAAATCGTATTGTTCTCGGCTAGAGAATATTAATTAATTCGTCACTTTTAGGAGGGTCAGACTAAATTAAAAATCTGTTGAATTACAACGCAATGATTAAGCCCAAATTATTTCTCTTCGTATCTCTGTTTATCCCTGTGACGCTAACTAGCAATTCCTCATTGCATAATTATGACAAACAACATGCAACTTCGAAAGTGGAAGAAATTCAAATATTAACTTTGAGATTTTACTGAATATAATTCTTCATTACTTTTACTGGTTTCACTACGTTAAGCAATCTCGAGGAAACAATTGACCAGCAGTTAATTTTTGCAGATGATACAGTGCGACGGAACTAGCCAAAACTATAAAATATTTTAATCAGAGGAACTGCAAAGATATTACGGAAGACCGAGGTTAGTTGGAATAAGGGGCTAGTTGGCACACAGCTTTTATTTCTTGTTACCGTAGAGCTCTCACCCTGCTAGTGGGGTGTGTATGTAAAGGTGGACCATCCACCATAAAGTCAGTCTGCTTGGAAGAGTCACGAAATAAGGGCCTCTGTTTCATCTTTTTTATGATTTTTGAGTTAATTTTTTCATCGTAAATGTCTTTTTTCTGGTGAACCTGTGGACCGAATTGAGGCGCTGCTGATGGTGGTTTTCGAAATAGTGGTTAACTGTGGTCGCATGCATGTATCATAATCTTTTGTTTCTGATGTTAGGGAGAGAGTAGTGTCCACCATGTTTTAGATATCCTTGTGGTGCGAGTTGGCATAATTAGGTATGGGGGTAGTTGTTCATTAAAAAAGATACAATTTCTGTAAAAAATGGATAAATGAAGGTATTAAAATAATATTAAAATACGACTTATAAATTAGATTCTGAGAGAATAATAACCAATTATTGTTTTTAGCTATGAGGAAGTACAAGAGAAAAATTGACTGATAAAATCGACCGATTGAGAGGGTGACCGAGGCGGTTCATGCTCACAATGTTGTAGAAAAAAGCTTGGCTAAAGATTCTAGTGAATCTAGTATCCCAGTTCGAAGCTTAGCAAGATATCGTAAAAATGAAAGGGATACTGCTGTTGCCACCACCACTCCAGTTGGATAAGAGGAACCAATTAGTTCAAGAAATCCGAGCAGATTTGAAATGTGAATTTTCTTCCACGGATTCTGATGACGGCGTGTCAGGCATTACCGAAAGTGACGACAGCTTGGCATCCCTTATCGATAGTTCAGAGGTTGAAGAACTTCTCCATGGCGAAGAGCTTTCACCCTCAGCGTCCTGCTAAGACAATGGTCAGGGTTCTCATTCGACAGTTCCCACGAACCCTGGAGAGCCTCAAAAAATGCCAACAGGTCACATTGAACAAGATCAAAAACGAATCCCCCAAAATCTTAAGGGCCTTCCGATCACCCTGAATACCATTAATATGACTTTTTTATGGTGAAGTGTTATTGGACGCCCGCCAGTACCCTAGGATGATTGTCGAAATCGATGTCAACAAGATTCTCGTGTCCACCATGGTCAACAAGGGGAAAAGCTGGAGATGGAGAGACGAGGATGACTCAATTTGTTACGACCAAAGTAAAATTGTGCAAAAATATAACCCACATGTTCAATTAAACAAGCGGCCAACTCCTACACTCGTGGTTGATATCCAATATTGAGCTAATTCTATTTAACTATTATAGGTTGCTATAATAATACGCAGAAGAAATTTTTCTTTACGAATAAATAGTTTTTTCATAGATTTAAGTTCATGAAATTGTTTATACACCCAAACAGAATTTATTTATGTTCAAGTATTAATTATTCAGGAGGAATTTATTTTTTTAAAGAATTTATTCTTTGAAAGGGAAGTTACCCCAAGTTTTTATAAAAAAAAAGTTTTTCCTGAAAATTGCTGTGCAAAAAAAAATTTCCAAAGTATCCGAACTATCCATATCACGTTATGCCAACTCACCCCTAGGGGTGTGCCAATAAACCCCACACTCGAGGTTAGTTGGTATAGTTGCAAGCTTTTAGGAAAAGTGCTTTTGGGGTTACCTAAGCTCAGCTTTAATAAATGGATCGTAAATGATTTTGTGGTTAAAAAGTTAAGCTATTCACTAGAATCCCTCCATGTATTGCACAAAAAATATAAAAATCATAAACCAAAATCTTTGCCAACTAGCCCCGGTCTCCCCTACTAAAATGTCTTTTGATTTTGCCATGAAATTTGATGAAATCCCGGCCACGACCTTAGTTGAAGTATATCGTTATAGGGAGGGTTAAAAAAATATAAATTTTTAAAAACTTAAAATCGCTCACGAAAATTTTAGGATGATAAGTTTTTTTAATGTTTTTAACTTTCATAATCACTTTTATTTTAAGATAAGTATTTTATAAGCAAATTTCCTCCCAGATCTTTCTTCCTCATGTATTTTCCTTGAGCTTTTATGAATAAATTTCATTTATATAATGAGAAGAAGAGAACCTGGAAGGTAAGAACAATTACTAGTCTATATCCGCCGTAAAATCATGAAGCAGATTGGTAACTTAAATCGCTTAACCGTGAGCATTTAACATATCTTTTATGGTTTAGTAGTTGGGATAAGACTCACGGTCACATAATGGGCAACCACCAAGAGTGGGTTAACGTCGGCATAACCAAGAATTTCCCCTTCTGCGGTCGAGGAAAATGGACCCTTATGTACTGTAAAATATAAAATGAGCTCCACTTCGCAGAGCGAATGCAGGTTCGCGAAAAGGAGACTCAGAGTTACAGGGAAATCTAAGGGAAAACTCGTTAACGGCCGAATTTTAGAATATTCCTGATTACGTACCATAACTTTGAAGCTTTACCCCAGGTTAAATAGCCTGTTATTTTCACCGTATGCTAGAGCATAGATGAATTCGGTCAGTCATTTGGGGTTAGGATGATTGACAAATGGCTAATTATTGTGATGACTTAAGACTTTTAAAAACATATATTTATTAACTTCGTTTCTCACGTGTTTTAAAAATATTTAGGAGAATAAAGTTTGGCATTATAGTTTCCGTCCATAGTAAGTATTTCTTGTAATATTGTGACACATTTCCTCTTCTATTCCCAACCTAGTACGTGATGGTTCCCATTTGGCTCCAATAGCTTTAGGCTCGTAGTACGTTTGATTTCCGGAACCGAAAATCCCTTCGTCATCGGGGGAATATCTATTTAAGTGAAAGCTTGCATAGAAAATGGTTAGGATTCAACCATGTTTTTCGTCCAGAAACCAAACGATGTTTCATTAGTATTTCATAGTCAAATTATGATATCGGTCTGTGTTCACCTTTCATTCCTTTACTAAATATACTTCCCCAAACCATGGCCCCCAATTCTATAATCTTCAATTCCCTTAAGATAGTTTCAGCAAAATAGCTCCCTGGTCTTAATGAAGACAATATTCAAATTATACTTTTTCATTTCAGCTGCTTTAGGAAGCATGCATTAAATATTGTATTCTTAATGAAACTATAATATACTTTTATGTGGCTGAAATTCTAAGTAATTAATAAGAAAATCTGCTTTAGTCCTTAGTTTGACAAATTTATACAGAGTACGTTTGAAACTCCTTCACAAAATATGGTTTATTGCGATTATAAAAAACTTTCTCCAGTGACATTCTAATTCATCTTCAAAAATAGATAAGATAACATACAAATGCAAATCAATTCGTTACGACATCTAAGCGTTAGAACTTCCTCGTTTTTTTAAAAAAAAAAGGTCTCCGAGGTGTATTCACATACCATTTCCCATGTAAAATGGCAAGTGTTTTTGGTCCAAATTCTCGGATGGGAGTTCGGTAATGGCCTGATATTTAGGTATCCTTGGAAGGGTGCGATATTTTTCTCGAAACTGAGACCAAATTCATTGATTTATTGGTGAAATGATATTTTTGCTCTACCGACTGTAAGAAATTGTCGCAACTTATGTTTTCTGTGAAATTTCACGTAATTTTACTTCAATACACCCGCGATGAACTGTAATCAGAATTGAGCATAAATGTTACGCAAACTTAACTCTTTTTTAACTCAGTCAATCGGTGAATATATTCCACAAATGTACCTAGAAACTCAAAAGGTCAAATGAGAAATATTACCCTTGGAAACATTTTGTGAGCCCGGAGGAGGGTATGCTTCTCAGAGGCAAATCATTTTCTTGGCGATACATGAACAGCTTCACTTTAAAACATGCATCCAAAATTTAAAACTAATGCGAAGCATAAATTGTTGCTAACATTGAAAGAGCAAAATCATTCGACATTTCATTGCCTCTCAAATGAGGATTTGTAGATGAGGCGTATCACATCACTAAATGCAAAGATATCACCGAAAAAGCTACTGTATGTTTTTGGAATACGATGAAATGGCTTAATTACATAATTGAACAACGGGCTGGATCGCCGGAAAACTGTTTCGAGTCCGGTGTTTATGGCCTAAAAATTCGTCATCTCCTGAAATTTTGGTGGAAATCGAGTCAATTTCCATTGGAAATTGAGAGTAAATTTCCATATATTCCCAGAGTTTTGACGTGGAATGACCCTGTTGAAAATGATTAATTGGAATCGGGCTAATTTGGAGTTGGCAGGTGACTGAGAATGAAAAGGGCTTTTATATTCCGTGTATATTGAGAGGGGAACCGCACTCATCTCCTGAAAACCTCTGGATGAACGAAAGTATTGCCTAAAATCCATTCCCAGGCGACTGAGGAAAGAGTCAAATATCAGGTTAAATACTTCAGCAATTGAGCGTCGCGCTATAAAAAGAAGTAGCATACGTGTTCTTTTTCTGAAGTAGGCTCTTTTAACTGTAATAGTATCTTAGTAGAAAGAATGAGGGTGGGACAATCTACCTGATCAAAAGGAAAAAATATTGATTCAATCTTTTAAGAAATTTTGATGTAAACTACTTTTTGCCTGAAACGTTCAAAATATTTTCTAGAGCGTAACTATTATGGTAGATACGATTAAAGGCATAAAATTATGGAAATAGGCTGCAGAACAGATTTATAACGCTATACTTTCCACGTATAATAACGGACCATAAGAGTTGCGATAGATCAGTTCTATGAAACTTTGACCCTCGCATTGACTCACCTCGCATGAAATTCCGGGTACAATTTAGCATTTCCATGATTTATTATCTCGTAGTACTATTCATCAATCACACTGATGATGCTAACCATTAGTTGCGTCTCAACCACTAAGGCAAGGTAGTATGTTCGTCTATGTAACACTTCTAGTTCTGATCCGAACGGGCATTGTTATCCTGACTGCTTTTGGCCTGCGTCAGAGGCCAACCAGAGGAAAGGGCGCGGTTCTGATTTGAACTGGGATAAGTGCTGCATGCCTGGTGAGAAATCAACCCATGCCACTCACCACAGAGGTGGTTTATACGGTATTTAGTAGATAAATATGTAGTTTTGCCTTTTTCACCTTTTCTTGCGTTTTCATACGGTTGATCATTTTCAGCTTAGCAGTGCTCGCAAATATTTCATTTTTTCACGAAGATTTTATCTTAAACAAGTTTATATTATATGCTAGATCACTGTATCCTGTATACCTATGGTGTGTGTATACCTATCGGTTCTACAATCTAGCTCTGTAATTTTACTGGCGAGATCTAATCTGCCGTAGTACGAGGGGGTTAATAGTATTTTTTTACGTCGTCAGAGAAATGATTTTCCTGAAATTTAGTTAGAAGGTTAAGCCTATAATTTAATCTACGCTGTGATAGCGATTCCCATCTTAATTCTTGTAACAGTCCACACACACTAGCCAGCATATCGTAGCGACCAACCAATATTTTTCCGCTACCTTGTTTGCAGACCGATAAGTCTTTTTTTTACTTTTAACAGACTTTTGAAAAAATTAAACCTCGACCGATCGAAATTTTTGTTAAAATGAATTTAAGTAATTGCTATTTGCTAACTCTCTGGGGGTTCTTGGTGTTGTATTCGAAGCAAAAAATAATTTCTCCACCCTTCTCATCAGCGTATTGTTTGCCAGTGAAAACAGTATCCAATTTGTCTTCTCATAAACTCACAAAAAATGTTCTGTTAGAATAAAATCGTCCGCTATCTCTTGTAAAAGAATCTTGCTTAATTAGCTCACCCATGATCTCCTTTCCTTTTTGTGTATTTACCAATTTCGTGTAAATCAATCTTTCTAATTTAATTTTACATCAGCAAAAGGGGGTCCTAAACGGAACAAAAATTAACCTCTACGTTTACATATTCTAATGAAAGTCACTGGAATCAGAAATGTTTAAGTATATGCACGACGGTAATTATTACAATTTTCATGATAATTTACGGGGTGTAAACCTGATAAACATGTGGCAATAGAGATTACGCAAATTCATGCCTTTCCTGAAAATACATATTTCAACAGAAAACCTTTAAGCTGCTAAACTTATTGTTTTAAAAATTCATAATATTATTCTTTTAATATAAGTATTTTACTTTTGTTTACCCTGGTATTGTAGAAATTCGAAAGCGTAAAGGACTAGGCCTCAGAGTTCCAATCCAGTCCTACACAGCCATTTATCTACCCACAAATCCACCGCTCTAAAGTTGCCTTTTCCTGTCCTATGGGGGGAAATATGAGAGTCAAATAACAGATGCCCCATAAGTCAATCAGGTACCTGTATGATCTGAATTTCTTCAGAAACCTAATGTTTGGTGATCTTCACCCCCTACCACACACCCTCGTGGTGGCTCGCAGGGTATTACGTAGATGTAGATGTAGAACCCAAGGGCGCAACCTAAGTTTCTCACAACACAATAATTGATATTCATACGTGCTATTTCCTCTCCGTAAAAGCTGCATCACAGTGGCTACAATCCTCCTCAAAGTTCAACGAATCAGTGGATACCTTTTGGGAACTGGTTACAAATATCATGATCTCAAAATGAAACAACTTCATTAAATTTTCACACAAATTTATTACCAACACCGACCAAGGATTTTAAAATATTAGATATGTGATTTTTAAGATGTACACGGTTAGTGGTTTACTTCGAGTCGTTGGGGTTTATCTATCCCTATATGACTTAGATAAAATCCCCCGTTTTCAGTTTTTCCATTTCATAGTTTTCATATCCCGATGTGACTCATGTCACGTGACAATCTCCCTCCAAAACAAACCTCCCTCTCCACTCCCCTCTCCAGTGACGTCCCCTTATCTCCCCTTCATTCCTGATTTTGAAAAAAATATTAACTCACAAAAATTGTGTGTCTACCCTAATAATGACATGACAAAATCTAGGTCGGTGTGCGGTATTAAAACTTGTGTGGAAATGTAATCTAGTCCTGTCATTTTCAGATCATGTTAGTTGTAATATTTGATATTATTGTTTGAAGATAATTATAAATTTTCCTGATACATAATACGGTGTTTGCTGTTTCACGTTATGCCGTTTTAGTTCACCTACTATACGACCATCCCATCGGGCCTGATCTCACTCTTGCTCCATATAATTAAGCCTTCTATTTAGCAATCAATCTACCTTATTAATGTGCAGGGAACCCTTCAAAACTCCCTGATAAAACGGATTTTCTGAGATAAAAATGATTTAACATCAAAGTATTACTGAAGAAACACACCTTTCCATTGAGGATAATTGAAATACGTAATAAGGACGAAGAAAAAGAAACACGCTCGGCCAGGTGAGGTACTCATTCCCACAATGGCTCAATAATAGTATCAATCATTTCAGTTTGAACTCTGACAAGATAAAGAGCGTAGAGATCTATTTTTCTTGAATGAACTCTAATATAAGGCCTACAGCTATTTCCATTTCATCTTCGAATGGCGATTGAGGAATCATAAAGTAATGTGATGAACTAAATTGCGTAAAAATTTCTCCAGTTAGTAGAGGACTGAGAACATGAAAACTGCATTAAAATTGATTACCAGTATTGAAAAGTAGTACAATCGCACTGTAACAAATTCTCTCACATATTCTTCTGACGTTAATAATGATATTAATCTATTCTATGAACTGGAGGTTGAATCTTAAGTTTTTCGTGCTTCCACCGAGTCGCTTAGTGGGCTGAATTCGAAAAAATGCTGGCCAAAATTCCAAATACCGATTTTTTTCAGCCTGGAAGTTGAAATTTGGTATCGTGACTCTCCCGTTATTGGTGCATATGATGTACGATTTGATTTGTAATAGTTATGGCGTATTAAAAATATACAAGGGCTTACACCTGAACAACATAAGCAGAAAAAGCCGGAATTCAGTTTTCACTGGAATTCTCCAAAATAAAGTGGGTGCATAAGCTTTTGTAGAAGCCTAACGGAATAAATAGTTTTATCATTTCCAACAGCAGATCTTAGTGTTTGACGCATAGCAATTCTAAATGACGTAGAGGGATATTTTTACTTTTAATAGGACTAAGTGGCGGACACTATTTTACACCAACGATGAAATTTTTGGGTTGGAGAATACTTGAGAGGAACACGGAAGAACCGTAAGCAGTGAGCGTCACAAGATTCAATCAAACTTTTAAAATGTGGATCTGCAGGGGAAGTCTGCCAGACCGAAAATAAACTCGGTTTTTTGATCACGCGGCGGGGTCCAGCCTCGAGCACCAGCCATCAACTTACTTCTAACTCTATACAATGCATAATAGTGATTTTAAAAAGAAGTATTTTCTCTTACACAAGATTCGATAGCCCTAACTGCCTCTCTTCAGATGTATCCAAGGAGTTAAACCCCTGCATTTCGCGTTAACATATAAGTCTATGGAATATTAGTTTAGCTTCTGTGGGCAACATGCTGACCCCATTGAGCACGCACACTTTTTCCCTAAGTTATCGGCTACAAGCTGCTAGTAAAACCATTCCTACGTCTCCTCCCCACTCCCGATCCCTCCATGTCTCCCAGGGTGAGAGTTTGCGAAACGGACATTTGATGACACCACAGGACCTTTTTTGGCCAGCTTTTTTCGATTTTAGCTCATTAGGCGTCATTCCATCTCGATGATAAATTTTCTCCGGTCCTCCTGCAAGCTTATAAAGCTCCAATAGATACTTTGGGTCAGGAGGAGGTCCAGGCAGCGGATAGTGGGTAGCCATCGTATCTATTGTATTTCATAAACAATTTTCCACGAAGATTCTCAGCGGACCAAACAGAAAAGTGGAGCCAAAAACGGCGCGAAAAAACGTACGATGCGGCGCCTCTTGAACCGGCATATCACTTAGGACCTGAGAAAACCTGTATGATAGCCGGTGAGATATTGTCCTCAAGAAGATGTTGATCCTTAAATAACATATGATTGAGCTGGATGCTTCAATTTTTGAAACGTGTGAAAAGGCGGTTTCCAGGGGGTTGCATTTAAAAATACTCGAGCATTTTGAACTGAAAATATACATTCCTTGACCGGAATTATGAAAATTAATGCTGTTAAAAAACATACTAATTATCAATTATAAAATATATCTATACCCACCCAATCAATTCTTCTATTTTCGTATTAATTTATCATCCAACACCCTCTTCGATAATATTTATCTGATAATGCGTTTAAATCTAGACAATAAGTTCCAAATATAGATCACACTTCAAGAAATGTATACACCGACATCATTCGCGTTCTTGTCACAAGACAGTATTTTGCTACACAGGTTCTTCAGACCAAACATGAGTACCACCTACCGTACACACAAAATAAAGAAGTAATGTTCCATCTTACCTTAATTCAATGTCCACGGTCAGCTATCGCTACCCCTGGTTTGTCCAACGTGCAAGACGTCCTAGATATATGCCTATGCCGATACGTATGCCTAGAATTGTCATTAGGATTATCTACTGTTTACTGTAGGGTTAAATTAAAGCAAGAGAAAATCCTACTGATTCTTACAGGAGCCGGTTCCCATTACATTATAACACTACTTCCGTCGCCTTAGTAACGTCTTACCTCTTATCATACAGTCATTTCATACCATCCATAAGGGTCATTCTCTTTCTGCCCTTTACTTGTGTGACGAGCCTCTCCCTTCTATAATAGCCTTCAGCATCCCTCATCCCTACTTCAACCACCTACTCTGCCTCCTTTTGATGATCTCC
This sequence comes from Ceriagrion tenellum, assembly GCA_963169105.1. Lineage (NCBI taxonomy): Eukaryota > Metazoa > Arthropoda > Insecta > Odonata > Coenagrionidae > Ceriagrion > Ceriagrion tenellum. The sequence goes on from OY720643.1 coordinate 97,087,245, forward strand.
AGAGGTTTCCTCTCCATACCCACTCTTTCAAGTAGTTCCGCGATAGTTTCCCTTCCCGTCTACTGCACTATTTTCATTTCTCTCCTCTCCAGCTTGCACAAAGCCTGCATTCTATTCTCGTCCACTTTTTCCGGTCCAGGCATCATTGCAGATAAAAATTTACTTGCCATAAAATATGATGCAATTATTAGCCATTACTCATTAGACTGCCTAAATTTTACAATTTAATCTAACTTGCAGTATTACATTATAGTTATGACAATAATCCATCAAAATTACTTGAGACCGAAATCCAAAAGGGATGTTACATAATATCTTCCAAGAGAAAAGTAATATGAACAAGAACATAGGCAATGAAACATTAATTTAGGTATTGGGTATACTCATTTGGTATTTTGTACTCCAATTGATAGCACCTACTATATTTTTGCTAAATTATCACTTATTTTCCAACAAATTTTCTTGCAGGATTTACAACATATTCACCGCTAAAACAATCTGAGGACACATCGATGCTCTGGTTAATTATTTTCAAAGCCACAAAATTTACCAAATTGTATTTTTATGAATCACTTAAAACATTTATCTCATCATTGTACACCGATGAGGTATCAAGAAATAAAATGAGCTTTATCACAAAAATCTGTCTCAAATATTTACGACAACATCAATTCACCACAACTGATAGCCTCTTATTAGAGCGTTTATCCTAATATTCAAAGAACATTGCCCAAATGATAATTTGATTTTTCTCAAATTAAATTGTTATAAAACACACGCATAAATCATACAAACATTTAAAATAAATGAGAAAAATCATAACGCTGGCGATTGTTCTCTTCAATTTAATGGCGATATTAACAGCTCAAATCTTCTGACTTTTAAAATAATTTCAAGCCAATAAATAAAAAAGTAGAACATAGATAATCATAAGTTACTACCATATAGCAAAATTTTCGTGCATAGCCAAGTTCTTTTAACATTCCTTTAAGTCGGGTCTGTTAATACTTGTTCGCAAAATGATTCATATTTCAGGTATATTTAAGGTTTCAGGTATTTTAGGTGTATTTCAGACCCAGAACGTCTTCCCAGACGACTAGAGAGAGAACGCTCACTAAAATTGGCCATTTCGGGTTATTTTTCACTCTTAGCGCTTACGGTTTTCACCAGCAAAAGCGCTTAAATGTCCATAATGTTGATCAGGTTGATACCTCCGTGGAACACTCTTCCACTGAGGATTCCAAAAAGCGAAGCATTTGCCTAATTCTTCCCCAATCCAATTATTTGGTTGAATGAAACGGTCACGGTACATTTATGCAATGCTGTCAGGATTTGTAGGGAACCACTATCATAAAACTTACATTGCTCCAACGATTTTCCTTCTTTCCTGGAAAATTTGACAGACTGTATCAATACCGCCCCCGATCATCTGCGTATTGATGCAGAAAATCACAAGAATTGAGCTGGAACTCTTTCTTTCTATTTTAAAAATATTTCTCTTATTTCGTCCCGGACTTCCCCGTAACACATATTTTACCAATTAATGATGTTGGCAGTATCTTGGTGGAGTTCCTTCATAATGAAATTATGAATTACTTACTTTTCCACAGAAGATTTATTACGTTCTTACGACCGGGGTTTTTATCGCAGCGCGACATCATCAGGTAAGAACGCACTCGTCATCGTCAAATATCTCGGAAAAAAGCACAGCAAGGGGCTAATACTTTGGTACCTTTGGAAGGATGAGATATTTTCCTTTAAAATGAGACCTAATTCATTGATATCTACGAGAAAATATTAGTAACTAACGAATTGCCAAATTTTTGTGCACAATCGTTTAATAACTTTTACATACCTTTGAGTTGATTTTTTTAACATATGATCCAAAAATAATGCAGATGCAGAAGAATTTTCAAAACTTATAATGACGCTGAAACCACGAACACTAAATGCAAAGTGGCATATTTTCCTCGGAAAATGGCAAAGATGCGACAGAAGTAGCTATAAAAAGACACGAAGGAACATGTTAATGAAAAACGCGAAAGACCTTTAATGGTGTATAGAAGAACTACCTTTCACCACGCGTGTAAAAATTCCTCACCTGTACGCGGGAGGGTCAACTGACAATCCCAAACCTTGATCCACCTAGGGAACTTAGGTGAAAGAGCCTGACCGTCTACAAGACCACTCCTTCTCCCTCACTCCACTCAATGGAGTCACTATCGTTTGTAAGATAAGAAATTTGGGTGTAATGCAAAATATCAGCTCACCAAGAAATCAATAAATTGGTCTCATTTTAATGGAAAATATATCACCCTTCCAAAGACACCGAACTACCAGGCCCTCACCGAGCTACTTTCCGAGATTTTTGAAGACCGGGGCTCGCTCTTTTACATAGAAAATGGTACGTGTATACACTTCAGAGAGACGTGATTGCAAAAATAAGGAATCTCGTCACATCTCTTGATCTTCTACATCTCGTCAAAATATTACCAGTGTGTAGTTTATATATTTTCTCTACAAATTTTGGAAATAAATCATATAGTTACTGTAGTATTGTATTCAGGATTGCAAAAGAACTTCCGTTGTCAAGGAGTTTTGATCGTACCTCGTGAAGAAAATGAGTCAAGTTAAACACTTGAATAGATATTTTTATTTAAATACTTAGAATTTAATTCATATAAAATAATAGCATTGCACCATAAAAATGCATTAATTAATTCATGCTTCGTACAGCAGCTGAAATATAAACGCATAATTCGAAAATGTCCATTATTTGACCTAGAGGGTATTATTAGGGGTATTGTACCTAGAGCTAATAAACATTTATTATTATTATGACTGAGGAACAATCTTGCGCAAACTACCTTAAGCATATAGACCGGACCCGGAGGATAAAATGGGCCAAATGCACACCCCATCTCCTCGTAAATGATTCCTTCATAGGTCAAAATTCTTCGTCGAGGGATTTTTCCTCTCTCCAAGAAGGTCCCTTTTTTCTGAGCGATAATTGCTCTCCCGCACAAGAGGGCGTGGTCAGGCGTTGTCACATTGATGTCAACTCGGATCTTAGAAATTTTTCAGACTCGAGGTGGTAAGTTTCTTTGGAAAGGACTACACTACTCACCCGACTGATTTTCAAGTGACGCCAAAAAACCTTCAATTGCAAAGGAAAGTTCAACGCACAGTGTGAAAAAACTAGTCAAGTAAAAGACTTAAACATGTTGGTTAGGCTAGTTAATGAGTAGTTTAGTCAAATTAGACACACTTCGGTTTATTAATTATACATTTAACAACTAAAATCTCATTACAACAGCCAAAATTTATAAATAAAATTGATTCTGGTATTTATACGACTAGAAAAAATTATAGCTCCTACGTGAAGTACCAGTCGGATAAATAAAAGTAATTTTGATATACTGCACGAGGCACGATATTTTTAAATACCACAGGCAACATGTTACCATGAATGCTGGGAAGAGGTTATTCAGAATTATATGGAGATGAGGACATAAGGGGAGAGAATTCCGGATGATTAAGAGTAAAATGCAATTGAAGAGGAGGGGAATGGAGGGAAAATTTGAAGAGAGCACTGAAACTTAATATGGGCCCCGCTAAATTGGTAAAAGAAAGTGTGCCAAAATTTCAGCAGAGCCTTCTCGTGACTCTTGGCCTTCGAAGTATCTCCGTGACTTAGTGACAAACTGCCAGGATCTGACTCCCTCATTGCTTGGCTCGCTAATCGATTGGTCGCGATTGTTCCACTGGATCATTTTTACACCCTGAATGCTAGTAAGGCCCTATAACTTCAGTATTAATCGTGAACTAACAATATTTGGATATCTTAGCCAATTGCCACGGGCAACAGTTATTTCCCGTCACTTCTCCAGCCACCTCTCTCGGACACTTCCCCTGCTTTTCGTGTTCAGACCTGCATGGCGAGGAAGGGGTCTCTCGCTCCGTGACCGGCGTCGATTTCGATACAAGGCTCCCTGCATTTCCCTGGCCAGCAAAAGGGACCTCACTGCTGCTTTCTTCAAATGGACTCCGTTCAAGAACGCACCAAAATTGTATCACGGTATTTCGCCTAAGAAAACGCTGTATTTAATATTTTTTCAATATATACTCCGTCGAGAGAGAAGTTTATTTCAAAGGCTGTAATAAACTCGGTACACTTGTGACTTGAAAAATTTATTAAAAACTTACGACTGGTTTCGGCTGTCAAATTATCTTCAGGTGAAGATTGCTTGACCACTGAATCTGGTCGTAAGTATTTAATAAATTGTGGGAGTCACAAATTTTATCTTGTCCATTATGACGTCCTTCCACCAAGTGAAAGCTTCTCGTTTCGATATTATTCAAAGACTGTTTGTCTTTAATTAATTTTTGTCAACCCTGTCACGCCTCATTCTAGTCAGTTCAATTCCCTGACTACGAATTCAGTTTCGTGCGTCACAAAAGGTTAAAGAGAAAAAAAATGCTTTTTCGGGGTGAAAGAATCAATGGATTCCATGGAAGCGGTCTGATGACATGCGAGTAAATTTATGACTAAATGACCATTAAAGACTTTAAGAATGAAAACCAAGAGTTTAGTTTCAGACATTTAATAGACACCACTGCCTCATATGCGGGAGTCAAAGGCCTTTATAAGTTTAACTCTAGGGCAGAGGTGGGCAAACCTTGGCACACATTTTAAGCACCAGGCTGATGACTTGTTCCTGTCACGCGTACAAAGTCCTTGCCAAATCCAATTTTTACGGGACGCCTTTAATCGGCGGAAACAGTCCATGTGTATAAAATTCAACCTTGTAACGATGTATTATGTGCCAAAGGTCAGCGCGATTCAAACAAACAATATCAACTTCGGGAGTAGTCACTATGGACGCCTAGTTTGAGTCAACACTCCATCAAAAGAGAGAAACTAGGGACGCGAGGAGGAACAATGTAAAATGGGTAGGAGTTGTTCTAGTTTGACCGTTGTCGTGAGCGGACGGAAAAGTAGGAGTGAGGAAAAAGGACTGCCGGAAGGAGCGGTGACTACGAGGGGGAGCCTGCGGACGTACAGCACGAAGAAAATTACTCCTGGGTCCGAGAGGGAAGGATATTCCCCAGGCGCGTGAGAATCGAGGAACCGAACGGCCATCCGCGAACACGAGAGACGTAACACGATCGAGAAAAAACCGGAGAGACGGATATGAGGATAAAAATCCTGTTGATTGGGGTTATATAAATATATTTTAATACCTACAAGTTAACTATGTATCTATGTAAATTAGGCCCCATAATTCTTTTGTGCTGCGTACGAAATATTAATTGAAACCAAGCAAAGTGCATGACCCTCCTTTTGTGTGATGTGTTTCAGAATAATTAAACAATTTTGGTGTGCATGCCAGAGAATTCTCTGTTGCTCCCTTACTAAGCAACGCTATCCTAATTGGCGTGAAACAAGCCCAATTAATTATATAAGACGTTAGTTCATTTCTTTGGGCAGCGTGGGGAACAGCATACCTAGAATGGAAGAATGATTATTTCACGATCTTAGCAAAGACGATTACATCATACTACCCGGAAAATGAAGTAAGTTTCTTAACAGGCAACAAAAGCGGTTGCTCGCACCGAGAGCGCGCTTCTAATAATAATGTCTTGAAATTGTTCGACTAGGTATGTCTGTAGCAGTTATACTTAGATACTAGTGAAAAATATCCCCAAAAACTTTTAATATTTTATTTCATTTTGTCAGACTTGATCATTTAAAAATCAAATATCAAGATAACAGAAAATATATCCTTAAAAAAAGGGGGTAAGAAAATTTTAGAGTCCAAGTTTTTGCCTATTCAGGCTCGCACACTAAAAAAAAGGTAGCCCAATCCTGGTGACAGATGATCGGTAATTGTTTTTCCTTTTCAATGTTTAAATACAGAATTTTTCCAAAATTGTTGAGTTCTAGCATGATTGAACTCGGCGAATCTATATAGTTTACACACGGCCATATTTATGGAGCGAGTATTGGTGCTGAAAAAGCTAGTGGTAAATTTCTGCGCTGGAACATCCACATCCCATGCCTTTTGCTGGAACGCGATTGTCTTGCACTGGTATGCATTTTAAAAGGTTCAGTTGATCGCGCCAGTGACAATGCTTTAAAAAACAAGTTCACGATAGTGAGGCCACGGAGCTCATGGAGGCCATGAACTACGGTTAGCACTTATCCTTCCATCGGAACTGAAACGTGCTGCACGTGGTATTTATCGTACCATAAAATGACGTTATAATTTGAATTTTGGCAGCAAAACTGATCGCAGAAAACATATTTGACAAAACTTTAGTCATGGCGTAATGGTCTATTATTGTTATCTAGTTGCGATGTCAGAGGACAAAGAAATATCAAATTTATTACATCAAGGTAAGGACGAGATTTAGAGAAAAAATGAAACCTTCACGCATCTTTCCGTAGGTAGATGTGAACTAGGCTATAATTAATTGCTAAGAAAACTAAAGGATCAATGAATACGAGGAGAAGAAAGATATACAGGATCGCTGAAGAAATTATTTGGAAAGAATACGAGAAACATATTTGGAAAAACGTCAACACTGAACTAATTTAAAGGAGATTTAACGAATTGAATGATGACCTTGTGCTACGGGAGAATAAAAACTGTGTTAGGATAAAAAAAGAGAATCAAAGGATAACGCGAGGATATCGAAATACCACAGAGAGGGGAAAGTAAATGCGCTATACGATAAACTGAAAGTGCTTTCAGTTGGTGAGGGAAGGCTCGTGGTATGACCTGTAAGATGGTCGCGTAGACTTTGATCATAAAGGTTCTAAGAACGATCCACACAAACCGCACTAAACTATGACATCAACCAATTCCCACTCTACACAATATCAGCCTCAATTTATCTTCGAAAGTAAGGCTGAATCAATACCATCTCCTATCAACCAATATCAATGAATACCATCTACTATCAATCAATATCAATCAATGCCATCTAATATCAATCAAATCAATACCGTCACTAACCAACTTCACTAACACATCACTCAACCACGAGCTATCATATGAGGTACTAAGTCACCAGACCTCCATGTAATCAGCTCAAATAGAAAATATAAACACACAACAAATAATAATTTGTTTAAATTGAGATATATTTGAGATAAATTTCAAAACTAATAATATTTCTCATCAAATAAATAAAAAATGAAATACAAATATAGTAAAACCATATTTATGGCAAATTTATAAAGCTCAAAGGACGAGTAAATGGCTAAATTTTTAATATAATGTGACTGCAAAGACAGAGAATTCTCAAAAATTGTTATCATCCATGGAGTCTTTCTTTTCGTGCTAATCCTCTTACTTATAGTCATTAAAAATTCTAAGCAATACCTCATAAATTTATTGCAGTAGCTTTTTTCAAAATTCTTCCAACAAAATTATGCAATACTTTTATGAAAAAAATACCATTAAAATTTCATGGAGTGATTCCACTTCAATTCTATAAAGTATTAAAGCCTTAAAAATAGTGCTGTTTCCCCCCCCTTTTACACAATTTTAAAAGTTTCCCATCCAAAGCCCAAATATCATCCTTTGCGCAGCGCCAGGAACTTTCACAAGGGCTATACCGATTTTTGGGACGTGGCAATACGTCACGGTGGATTAGTGCAAAGATCACTGCCCGTGAAATCGACGCGTCCAAGCGCTGGACAGTGTCCAACAATAAGACCTGCCACGACCAAGAGCGCCCACACAACTGCTCGGAGCATGTCAAAACGAGAAAACACTTAAGAGAATGACAGGCAGGAAAACTAGGCCCGAAAAACTTAAGACAAGGTAATTCATGGAAGGAAGGCGTTTACAGCCCAGCAACCTCAGAAAACAAAAAAAAGCCCCACCTTCAAAGAGCACCAAGTTCGCGCGAAATGGTGTACAAGGACGACGACCTACTGATTCCCCATTTAATGACGAAATTTTCTCACGTATGATACAGAATACAGCCAACTAGATAAATCTAACTCTATCTATAACTCTAAACTATATCAAACATTGGACATCCACCTAAGGCAATACTTATAGCCATGGCTAATAATGACCCAACAATGATGAATTCTCCCATGATTCCCCACAACATTGACGAAGGTTTGTTTATTTCATAAAAAAACTCATGGTATAAGAAATTGAAATTAAAAGAAGATTGAAAAAAGTAGGAAAGCATGTTTCCGACTATTACGTATTCACTCTTAAACATGAAAATAACAAAAAAGGTCAAATTTATGACGCATTGAATTATCTAAGAAACAAAAAATTATTTTAACTGCCGCGGTCCAAATAAGTAAAGAATTGTTCCGTCTATTGGGACTACCCGCGACTGGACATCTGGGTAATTCCAAAGAAGATAAAGCATGTTGAGGCTTTAATCGAAACTGTTTAATAGTAAAGTTCTTGAAAACTAAACGAAAAATAAACATAGAGTCTAACAGGCTATTTCTTTAAGTTATAAGCGCATCAGTGCCCAAATTTGTCACCATTTGGTAATTAACTACAAATAGCGCTGTAGTCGGATCCATTAGCTAGTAGGCAAATTGGTCATTTAAAATATATTCCTAGAATAATATGCATATTTTCCTTTGATTTCCTAACCGTTAATTTTTGTTTTCAATGGTTTGTCTGCATACTAGCCTGCGAGCCGCCATATGGGCGTGTGGCAGGGGGTGTTTGGACACCAGCCGATTATAGGTATGAAGTATGAGGTTGTGGGAGGTGAAATGCATAATGGATGTTTTAAATGGAGATCCGGTTTTATTATGGCCATTTATTATGCGTGGAAATAACCAATTTACGTACATAAACGTTCGGAACTGTATCTCTCTTATTTTATTACTTCTGTTGGACCTAAAAATATAGTGTGGCGTCAAAATAATATTCTATTTGTCACTCTGAAACAAACCTGTAATGAATTTCTCGAGCAAACTAAGCCTAGTGTGTGGCCACTAGCGGCTCTCAAACTAATACCTCTAAAAGCAGAGGAACACTATATGTTCGCTCGTAGCAGTTTGGAAAAAAAGTGCGCAGGTCTCTTTTGAAATTTATTTATTTTCTTGGTTGATGCTTTATGGCCAATGCCTACAATTATTGCGGCGATTCGAGGTGTAGCGTAACCAGAGCGAAGTAGCGTCTCTCTTACTTTCTTATCCGAGGACCGTCCTATTACACGCTTAATAAATCCCAGTTTCATTAATGCTGCGCCTCATGTTTGGTATGTGTATCCTCAGCGATGGCTTAAGTTAAGATAATTCCTATTTATTTTACATTTTCTGAGGACTTTATGTTTACTCCACCCACAGCGTAGACATGGCGTTCGTGTGATGACTTTCGTAAGAAGTGTACTGTGGTGCATTTGCAAAGATTTAGTTCTAGCCTCCGTCTCCTTCGCTCCAGTTAATCCAATTTTACCACAGAAAGCGGGATAATTTAGAATAAATAAATTAAAATAGATAAAATAGTAATTTTTTTACTCACAGACGTCAGATCCACATTGATGAGACGATGTGTCCTAAAGATTTAAAAAGAGAAAACATTGAACCACAGAAAATGACGACGAAACTTAGTTAATACCAAGACCCATTCGAAGATGGCCAGTTATGTGGGCGGAATAAACACAGTTGACTAATAATGTCAAATATCTGGGAATAACGTAAACCTCAGACCCATCGAGGAGAAAATGCATAACCAACAATGCGGCACAGGCTTAAAGAAACAAGGATTTCTCGAGCTTATAGTAGGAAGGTCCTCATAAGAATACGTGAAAGAGAGGAACTACTTTGCTTAGGTTAGGCCTCACCTCGAATACTCTGCAAACTGTAACCCTGCGCAAAAATCTTTCATCTAAACAATATATATAGTACAAAGAAAAGCCTCGTGCTTCGTTTAAAACTACTAAGAGCGAACATTGTTTCACCGCTTCAAGAGAGATTCAGTATGAAGCCACTAGAGGTTCTTAAGCTGCACTTTAGGCTTAGATTGCTGGAGGAGTTTCTTACAGCCAAGTTCCAGTGTGTCTCAGGTAATATCATTTTCATGCTGCATTACACCTTCTTGTACGATAAAAGCGATAAAATAAAATAGATACATATCCAAACAGCTAGGTGCAAAAATTCTTTCATTCCACGCACAATAATTAACCATCAACAAAACTAGGCCCCACTCCAAACAATCAGCACTCTCAAAATGCACGTCACCATTTCACCTCTCTTAATCTTTTTCCTTTACATCTTCACACAGCTTTTACCTCAACTCCCCCTGTCATACCCACATGAGACGGCTCGCAGGGTAGTATGTGGACGTCGATTCAATTGTGGCTCTGCTTCAATTCTCGAATGCCTTGACTATTTCCACATGCAAAATTAACAATTATATTCCATGGTTTCGTCGATTCAGCACTGTTGTCAAATTGCATCCTCATATGGTTATAATAGTTTTAAAAATAAAAAGTGTTGTATTAGCATGCAGAACTAATGCGTAATCGTTAGACAGTCCGCAAGTTCCTCATGGTGTAATTATCACGGCATGGCAAGAATAATTCAGTCTGTCTGGCAACTGTCTCACAAGACTTATGAGACAGTTGTTTACTGTATATAACTTGTAAAAGTTAAGGATAAATGGTCAAATGTGCTTTTCATAATAGAAAACGCTAAGGTAGAAGGTAGAGTGAAGTTCAGTGAAGGTACAACGGAAAAGAAAATAAGTGGTCTCGACCCCCAACTCCTTTCCCAGCACTTTCTGAACACATTCACACACAGTCACCCCAGAAAGGGAATGTTACCTTTCCCTTCAACACCCTGTCCTTCCGCACCTCCACCCCCCTCCTCCCGCCGCACCCTCAAACATCCACCACTATTTCCCATCTTCCCCACCGACTCGCCTAAAAAACTTTCCACAAGCCAACCTTTCACGGCGACAATACCGAGACGGCAGTGAAAGAGAGAAAGTTATCTCAAGAAAAGAAGAAAAAACAAGAAAATAAAGAAAACAAGAGTAAAAGAAAGAGAGAAGTCTGCAGATGATAAAAAAACTTAAGGTTCTCAACTGTTTTTTTATCACTTTTTTAGTGCCTCTCCAGTCTCGCGTCGCCGAGGCAGATAAGGGATGGTAGGGTAGGAAAAAAATATACCACGGTTGAAGGAAATAGATCAAAGGTTTTTCACAATTCGGTCTTTGGTGGTAAAGATGGGGTGGTTGTTGGGAAGATTGTAAGGAAGAGGCAACGAGAGGGAAAAAGAGGTGCGGGATGCAGGATTGGTAAGGAATTCATGTGATGGAGATGTGTGAGCGGCAGAAGACGACGAAGAAGCAAAGAAGTCGAGAGAAGAAGCTGTTTATTGGGAGCTGAAGGTTACGAAAAATATAGGTAACTTTCAATAGGCCTAATTTTCCATCACTAACAAAGTTTTTTTCCAAATTTCGGAGGGTTCAAGATAAATTAGTATTGTGATTTCTTACGGATTTCTAGAAACATTTTGGTTTGTGATTGAATAAGGATTTGAAATTTTCAACAAAGAACTGTAACTTTTATTCTACCCATTTTCGATATAATTACATCATCTACAGGTAAAAAACGAAGTTTAAGGTTAATTTTACGCAAAAAGTGTTTCGGGATGGATAGCGGTTACGGATACATTGAGTATAGAAATAGATAAAAATGAGAGAATTCCCCTCCCAAGCACAGACTACTTTCACCAAATGTTTTAAATATTATTGTATGACCAGAGAAGTTTCATTAAAAAAATACCTTTCCTTTTCGTTGCTGTGTCCTACCCCCTCTTCTTTTCCCACTGCAATCCCTCCCCTTCTCGATAAAGGAGAAAGCTTTTTAACTCACTTTTTACAGAGATAACATAAAAGCTGTCTAAATATGAACTCTTGTTACAGTTTTTATGATTCATGTAAGGGGTTTTAGAGAAACAAGATCGTGTATTACATTAATGTGATATAAGCAAAAGAGTTGTGCAAGGTTAGGGAAAAATTAAGTCCTAACAGCACGTTTTTGCTAGCAGGGAATGAAATGGCGTAATGAGTACACATGGAAGTTTAATTTTTTTAATTAAACAGAATTTGGCGAATTGAATACCGGTAAATGAATTGAGATCGCTCCAGAGCTTCACGCGAAATTTAGTGGAAATGCATATATTTTTCAAAATATTTAATAGGAAGGAAATAAGCTTCATTTGGAGAGTTTAATTGTATTACACAACGAATAAATTCCAAATCCATACGTAAAAGCTCTCAACTACAGAGCACATTTTTTCCGAGCCGTCATTTTACCCGAGATAGAATAGAACATAGTAGAATAATTTGTATTATGCTCTGGGTTTCCCCATAAGAGCAATAAAGACAATACATATCTTATTCTGCTTTTAACGAAAAAAGAACTAAAAACATACCTGATAAGATACAGAAACTGTTCATGATTGAAGATAAAATATCTGCAATACAAAACGTATATTGTCAAATAATTTTAAGCGAAGTAACGATAAGACGACTTGGCTAAATTTTTAACAGACAAAAATGATCTCATCCCTAAAAGGAAATGGTTGATTCTTGAGAGTATTTTTAAGGGTAAATGTTTGCCAATACTTGTACCACCTTGAAAACTCATAGCAATGAGCATTTAATTTGACGGAAAAAGAAATCTATACATCTTCAATTCATATTTGATGACTTTTACTTCATAAAAGTTAGTTTACGCCACTGCTTTACGGCGTAAATGCACATTGCACCTAAAAAATGTAAGCGTATCCGAAGCCCTCATACTAAGACTGTCAATTTAAAGTCTATAACACAAAAATATATCTCATCTTCCACCAAAAAATAATCATATACTTATTGAAAAATCTGAAATAACAGGCTAAAATATTGGCGAAATGGCCAGAAAGTATTGATTTAATTACACAATTAAGCAGTAAGTAATGTGTGGTTCATTATTTTTAATGAAAACAATAAATGTGTAGAAATAAATAACAATGTTAAGCAATATATAATATTTAAATGTCACAGATTTCTCTGTATACAACATTTTGGTGAAGTAGGCGGAGCTGTATCCAATCGTATTCCCTTGCGATCTGTGTTTTGAAAAAGCATACGCCCGCGCCACATGTAAGTTAGTGAAGAACGTCCATGGCAGAGTCCTCTAGATTACCATTTAATAACTACTGATTAGGTAGTGTTAAGAATGCAATCTAGAGGACTCTGGTCTACAGGAGCTTGCTTGCCATCTATTGGCGCACATATCAGTTACTACGCTTAGCAACTGAACCATACCTACGTACTCGTGGTCTTTTGTATAGCAAATATAAAAGATTAAACACGTCATGAAAAATCATTTGACTTGATCAGAACTCGGACCTATGTCTCCCAATTATTGGTCAGGTGAGCCAATCAATCACACTAGGAAACCACCTGGGGTTTGTATAATGTGAATTTCAGCGTGGTTTAGTACAAACTAGATGTTAATTTGTCTCTTGAGACGTGATTGTGCTAGATAAGCCAGTGTTGTGGAGGATAAACAAGTACGACATATGAACAATATACAGACATGGCTTTAAGAAGTAAGTAGCTGTTCGCTGACGATCCATGTAGACAAGACATCAATACCACCGAAGAATGACGGGATATCCCGAACCAAATAAGATGATTTTTTCAGAGTGATTCAGATGATTTTTTTCCTTCATTCACACATTTGATAAAATCAAAATGCATAAAAAAACTTTTCACAGTTTTGTTCTCAGACAACCGCTTTCATCGCATAGGCGACATCTTTAGGAGGTCCGATGGCTTGCCTTGAGATGCCACATAAGCGTTTTAACTGGTCGTATGAGAATAAAACGGGGTGAAAAAGTTACTGAGATATTTTTAAATCGTAATGATTTTTAAATTTGAAAAAGTCTGGCCTGATACCACAGACTTTGTACTCATTTGTTACATATCTTGCAACCATGCGTGCAACCAAACGCCAAGTCATGAACATGTAGCGCAAATACTCAGAAATCCTGAACTTCTGTTGCTGCTTCAATAATCTATCGGATTATTAGAGATCTCACCTTGATACTGTGTATTCCAAACAAGGTCGGTCTTCTTTGAAATATAGTGAAACTACATCCCTGTGTTTCCTCTCACGGGCATGGAAGCGAAAGGATATGGACAAGGGGAAAGGTCGCCTATTGAATGGACGTGCAGCCATTCTAGTTGGAAAAGGAGGAGGGATGGGTAGCAGCGATCCCCTTGTCACCGGAGTTCGCGGATTCACCCAGTTTTTTTTTCAAACGGGATAAAACCCACTTCATGGGGTCCGCCATATAATACATGGCTCAGCTGGGAATTTGTTTTTTTCGGCCGGGAAGAGGAGGTAAACTTTCACTCGTCCGCGCTCTTTTTCTTTCCCTTTCGACGGCCGGAACAATGAAAGTAAAATAATAAAAGGGGAGGAAAGGGCCTCTTGCGGTGGAATATCAAAAAACAGCCAAGTGCCGAAGGGCCATTTTTCAAGGGAGATTAGCAAAAAGTACGCACAGAACTTGCGCGTTCTGCATCAAAATATAATGAGAAACAACAGGGAAGGGGATCGGTTTTGTGTGCCGGTTACAATACCTCCTTTCCATTCAGAAGGCCCGGGTTTGAATATTGGTGGTGCAGGAGATTGTTCAGTGGTATTTCATTTCCTATTTGGGTGCCATGTGAAGAGCTGATCTTACGTAGAGCAAAGTCTATATCGACTCGCAGCATTGAGCACTTGGACGAACGTATCGCTAGAATTTCATCAAAATGTTTGATCGAAATTTTGAATGGTTTTGTGTTTCTAGGCCTAATGTTAACGAATAATGGTAGGCTAACATAACATATTGCAAGGTGCTCGAGTACTGGGAGGAAATTTGAACGTAGTGTATGTTTAAATACTTAGTGGGACTAAGGGTAATTTCTTAGGACAAGAATAATTTAATGTCAAGTATGAGGGTTACGCCCATGTCACTTCTTGTCAATGGGCAGTGGTTTGCTCCCAATTAAACCTAGAATATATCGAAGTGTTTCCGCACCAATTGCCAATTTATTCTGCTGAAACCCAAGCTCCTTAAAGAGTATGATGTCTCTTCAGAAAAATATTTCTGGACACGGAAATTTTAATGTATGTGGATAGTAAAGTTATTAAATTTTCTGCGGAAATTTTCTAGTCTAATGTTTTCTCATAACGAATACTATGACATCTATATATTAAATTAATAGACAATAAGACAATTAATGCGTCCTGGAGATTCGTGCCTACCTCTCCGAGCGTCCATCGAATACTGTACTCCCGCAATTATATGATTAGATCGGCCAAATTGGCCTGCCGAGTGTCTCGGTTTCGTGGAGTGTATTAAGGAATATTATATGTATAAGGAAACAAAAATCCCAGTTTACCAAATCTCGCACCTTCCCCTTAATTTATTATAGTGGAACTTGAGTGGGACAGGACAAACATAAGATTAAGGAACGCAGTGGGTTTGGGACATTTAAAAAACGTTTGCGGAAAGATACATATATAGGGATAGGGTAACGAACGAGAGGCTCATTAAAGACTGAGAAATGCACACACTGGCAATTGAAATGAAGAAAGGAGGTTGCTTCGTTGGTTTGATCACGTAGAGAGATAGAACACCGATTGAATGACGAAGAAGATTTACTATAAAAGAGAGAATTATGAAAGAGGAAAAGGAGGACCCGTTAAGTCATTTGTGCATGTGGTGGAAAGGACTCAAAGCGAGGAAGTGCTAAGAAGTCTTATGAACATAAGGGCGAGCATGAAGCAGTATACGAGAGTAACTGAAGTTAATGAGGTTAAAGCAATATGTAGGAAACTACTAAAACGGAATTCGCTCTTTCACCGAAAATAGAGTATTTTTACTTCGTCCAGCCTGAAAGGATAGATGTAATAAACATGTCTGTTAGTATGTATATTTCAAGGTACTATAACGTTTCCAGTGGGAGAAATTCATATACGCCCGTGATTGTGATAGCAAATTTCTGATAATGAATAAAGTTCTCATCGCTAACTAAATTGAGATATAATTGAATTACCTAGTCATGCCTGGAAAAAGTCTTTCTGTGGCCTTGAAGGCGATAAAATAACATCTAAACCTACGTAGAAACTTAAGTTTCCTTTATTTAGCAATGAAAATTTCATTATCCAAAAAAATGCTAAAACTCCGCACATTATCGCCGAAATAACCTCATTTTATTCGTGATTCCAGTTTTTTAGCACTCTTTTATAATCTGGAGACCTTCGGTTGAGGCCAATGAAAAGTTCACGTACATGCAGGAAGAAAACTAGAAACTAAAGCTGCCACTATTTTTCGCTCGATGCTTCATCACGTTGAGTAGTGAGTCTGCCACTATTTAAATCTTCAAGGCCTGGCGGCAATAATGAAGCAATGTATCAGTTGCTTTGGAGTCAAGCGAAGCGGTCGCAATGTGAACGATTCAGGTTGAACGTGAATTCCCAACGCGTAGGCCCACCTATTGGACACGATTTTGTGACCTCCATCATGCAGAGTACTTTAAATCTAGCTAACCGAAAGAGAGCCATTGGAAAGTAGCCTTTAAGTTTTGTAGGTCAAGGTAAGCAATACTCGGAACGGTGTGCCCATGGAAATATCAAATTCCAAGTTTGAATCTAGAAATAGAAAAAAATTCCATCCGTCATAGAAGATGGTTTCAGAGTCATCGAACTTTATGTAACTTTTACTGGGTCAAGAAACTTTTCGGTCCATTTGGGATCGACCCATGTTTACGATTGGTATCCTCCTGGAATGCTAACCGTGAAATAAAGTCACATTCACGCTTTTGTTCTGTAATTGGATGACAACTGGAACTTGCTCTGGGAATCTCTGCCTGAATTCTATCATAATAGGTATCACAAGCTCATGTTGATAATCCAACCCTGTGAAAGTAAAAAATAAAGACGAATCACTTTTTTCATGGATTACCAACGGTACACTGCCAAACGGCTTGGTGGTGGTGGAGTAAATTTCAAGTTTATCGAAAGTGGCTTTTTCATCACTCAATTAGTGGGGTAAGGTACTCGTAATTTCAAATTGGAGTCATTTCCATTAAATAAACATGAATTGAGAAATTTGGGTGATTTTCTGACCTATAGGCGAATTTTTGTAAATGATGGGAGGATAGGAGAATGCATAAAATGGGACACAATTTGTGGACAGAAAGTCGTTGATAATATGTGAAAAATTAAAGAATGATCTCTTGTATTTGGAAGGATACATTGTGGCATAAAAAAGAGCTCCTTTCCTTTTCATTCAATGGTGGTGAAAATCTTAGTAAAAGGACTATTGAGATATTTTCTGTGGTATAGGAAAATAAATGATTGCAACGTAGC
Organism: Ceriagrion tenellum; assembly: GCA_963169105.1. Lineage (NCBI taxonomy): Eukaryota > Metazoa > Arthropoda > Insecta > Odonata > Coenagrionidae > Ceriagrion > Ceriagrion tenellum. Next base: position 97,104,669 of record OY720643.1, read on the forward strand.
GGAGGGTAATAACGATACTGAAAGTGTTAGCATTACAATATTATAGATAACTAAACATTGAGGAACTAGGTGGAGAAATGAGAGAAGTTTGACACATAGCGCCCGGTCAATTATTAGCTCTACTCGTGTAACAAAAGTTAAACTGTTCTTACAGACTCTGAATAACGCAATGGACCAGTAAAGATATTATTCCTTTAAATGGAGGATAAATCGTTAATGTTAAACAAAACGTACGTATTTGGCTAAGGAGTCTCCAACACGACAGTGCGAGTCAAAAGACTATTACTAATTACGACTTTTATTCAAATGGTTTTAAAAATCCTGCTTTCGCTGACTGAATATGCTAGCGATTGAAAATCAAAATTTAGGCATAAAATTAGCTAATTATTCCTCCAATATCCTTTTTGTGAACACGAATATGTAGCCATCGACAAGGTTCTTATATCAAAGTCATGACACGACCGCATAATGCATTTTGATTTCTCCATTGTGGGTCGCGCTCGACGTTCTTCAGCACTGTCACTCTTCATTGAGCAACCTTAACAAATTCTCTTTAAAATAAGAAGCTGATTTTGAACTTTAATTTATGATAGAAGTAGTTATGCTGTGTTTTTTATACTTCAAGCAATTTTAAGTTGGTCATATATTATTAAATATATATATATATTCATATATTATTCAATATATATATAAATATATAATCTAGCAACAAGGCGCCTTGTTGCTAACTTATATTTCTAAATTTATTTCCTTTTCTATATATATATATATATATATTTGATACTATCTGGATTATGCACCAAATATGAAGTTCTTGTGAGCCCCAATCACGTTTCCCTGTTCGTCCTCGTGTATTTGCAAACTTCGCTGAATATCGGGAGATGTGACGCGAGCGGAAAACAAATTAAAACTCAAATCCGGAAAAATCAAACAGCGCGCCTCTTTCACCGTCGTGTTGTCGGCAAAGCCTTTCCCTTCAGGAGTTCAAAAAGTTAAATGCGACTTTTCTGTTATGGAAGCATGGAAGCAAGAAAGCGCGGCTGTGGAAACAACAAAAATGTTGGGAATAACGAACTTCCGCCTCAATTTGATGCTCCGAGGATGAAGGCTTTACTGAGTGAGTGGAAGCTTTCTAGGTACTCGCTTTTTTGCAGTTCCACTGGGTTAGGGCAGTTCATATTCACATAGCTGAAAGCTCGCAGCTATGTATTTCGAAAATACTGGTTTGCCCACTCATGCACCTAAGGCTTCGTAATCTCTCGCAAAAATGAATTTCTTTTTTGTGCATCACGAGAGCCTCCCTCCTTGCGACACGCAAAATTACTTCACCAGGCCGCCGTGAGATGTTTTACGCAATTTGTTTCGCCTTCAATATAACTTTAAGACACATCTTGATGATTTTATTTGCAACGACGTTGGTTTCACTACAAGTTTTTAACATCAGCAAAGGTTTTTGATACCGAATGGATAAATGATTTGACGTTTTTGATAAATGATTTGGATCATTCGAGCAAACAATGCAGTGTTTTCCAGCGTTATAAAACAGGTGGTTCTTCCAAAAAGCAGGAGTGTTCAATTCGCGGGATATTTCAAGTTAAATGTTTTGACCACTAAAGAACTTAACGCTTTCACAAACAAACTGATTTCAGGATTCATTCCTAAATGGTTCCTGTTATCCCAAATTTATGAATAATAACTTTCAATAACAGTGTACTGAATGAAAAACTTAATTTTTTCAAGTGAAAGCAAGATAATGTTTTAATCAAAGCCGTTGATGAATACCGGTGAAGTTACCGCTTATCATACACAATGAAGGTAAACTCGAACTCCACTGGAGAGGAGAAATCTGGGTCTTTATAGTTAAAGTCAAATTCCGCCTTCAGAAGACATATTTATTCATATAAAATAGAACTTCATAGTGAGAGAGCAAGTATGCATCGCATATGCAGTGAAAAGCCAATACCTAAAATATAGGAGGATACATTCTTTCTCGTTTGATCAGTGGATTTGACAGAAGTTGTTTTAATTAACGTTTCGATAACCGGAATATTGCCAAAAATTTCGTCGTACTCATTTACCGATTAAAAACAAATATTTGGTTGCCTATTGCAATCCCTGAACTCTTTTTTGACAGTCTTTGTTTAAATAATAAGAAACATATTACGAATGAAGCCAACTACATGTTAATTGGTACAAAATATATTAGAATACATCAGGAAGAAAATAATATGATAAATGTCTTTTTCAAATAATAACAAGTATACTCAATATATCCTCTGCTTCAAAAGGCTACAGGCGAAGTTTTTCCAGGGTTTCGCTTTTCCGGGGATTCAAAATTATATTTCCCCGTCACCTCACTGCAGGGTTGGCACTCACTGCAGCGAAATAAAATCGTAACCCTTTTGCACCCTAAAGAAAACAGAGTGATTCATTCCTCCATTGTGTGAGAGGGAAAATTCGTAAGTCTGTGGATGCTAGCGTCAACCGTCTCAGGCGTCAATACACGAGTGGATCTGGAATAAAGTTAAAAACAGAAGCCTTCATCAGGTTTACGGACACTACACGCACTGAATGACATTGTAACTTGAAATATTCTACGCTTTACATGGCAGCCGTCATGTATGACATGTTCAAGGACATGTCCGAGGCAGCTGTTGAATTTAAAATTTTCTAAAAAGTCCACGTTTTGGCACATCGGCTGCTTACATACGCATGACGTAAGCAGAAGCTGTACAGCCAAATTCATGTTTTCCATTCACTTTATGACCCTAGTTGAAAAACATTTTGGCCACATAATATCGCATGTATAATAAATATCTTAAATGCCCATGAAACAGGAAAGTTGGTTGGTATTTTTAATTCCATCACGACCTATTTCCACGATAAGGGATGCTAAGATTCATAATAATCATAACTTTGAAGTTTCTGCCATTTTAATGATTACTTGATACCTAAGATAAAACCACAGTCATAAACACATTGGTTGAACTGGGTGCTATCAACTTCATAGTATTCTCAAATAGTGCCTACCCTATGAAGTTATAGCCATCAACAAATATGAGTTATATGCTCACCAACTGATTTATGCATGTACCTGACAACTTTTTAAGAGAAAAATCAGTATCTGCTATGGAGTAACCTTTCTTAAATTCATTTTTATACTATTCTCACGCTATCTACGCAGGAGCGCCGTCTCAGGAATAATATTTTATACCACAAGAAATACGTCCTTGTTACTTAACATTAAGAAGCACAAATCAAGAATTAAGAGAGATCCGTATCGTAGACAGGCTTTTCCTAAAAAAAAAAAGCACCGGTTGAGTATTTTGAAGCACGCCTTGCACCGGTAGTAGCGACTCAATTTCGATTAACTAGTACATTTGAATTTAAATTTTTAATAATTTTCATAAAAGTAACGTAAATCTGACTTAACTAGCCACAAATTTCTGTAAACTGATTTAAAAACAATCCAGTACAGTTAAAAACTACGCGAAATCCATCAAAAATTCTTTTAATTAACATTTAGTGGTATTTCGCTCATGAATTTCCGTGATTAACTTTATTTCAAACTTCCATATTGACTCGTTAATGATGAATAATATATTTAAGGGAGGTTGAGTAATGCCACTTAGAACTATTCAAATTCTCTTTCGATAGAAGTACATCGTGACCCATCTTGAATGGTACTTCGCCTTATTATATATGAGTACATATGTCAGCAACATCACTCATGGCATCTCTCAGATGATTGCTACATTTGAGCTTAGTAAAGCTATTGATAATTTTGTGTGTTCACTTTTTCCATCCAATTAAAGAATCATACTAGGTTCGTAGATAACTATACTCATGGATAGTAGGCTCATGCTCGGTCTCATGGATAACTAATAAATAGTCACATAGTATATGTAGAATGAAGATACAATGGAATAATTCAAAGTTTCTACCTAACAATGATCACAATTTGGCACGATCTCCTAGCATATCAAAAAAATCTATTGCTTATAAAAATTATGTGCACATATATGGCTAAGTTTTTCATTCTAGTGGGGAAAATATTTGGTGACATTTCAAAAAAAGTCATCACTTCGGCTATGAAATGTGCTAGTCAGCGCATAGTTCAATTTAAGGCTTTGCTGAATCCATAATACGAACGTAAAGCTATATCATTATATCTCAATCAGCGGAAAGTCAATTTGTTCACACACGTGATGTGAAATTGACAGAACCATTGCTGATACTTAGCAACAGTTGCTTATCTGCAAGCACAAACTCAATTCTAAGTCGCAAATAATCAATTCTCATAATCGAATGTGTTATTTATCGTAAGCTCACACAAGTGCTTAATCAGTATTTCAACATAGGTGCCTAGGAGCTAATTCTAGCGGGGTGCATTCGACCCGAGAGTAATTGATTCGGTGCGTTGCCTACTCTTTCTCAACGGGCTATAATTCCTTGCGACATATTAGCTTCTATGATTACTCTTTATTTGATCGCTGATCAGGCAAGAGGCAATCAGATAACTTTTACTTCACTCTTTTAAATAGCTGAATAGCGACACTCTGTTTCCTATGTGACACGTAATTGACTACCTTTTATTTTTAAATATATTAACGCATTTTTTACTTTCAAAACTGTGACATTCATAGTTTTGTGCGAAGCTAAATATAATTTTATCATAACATTTTAGCTTTACAATGAGCTGAATTTTAATTGTGTATCATTTTTGCATTTATATTTTACTCCAGATTTTCATTCAGAATGATTAAACAAATGACCCCAGAGCATTTGCGTGGCCCGATACGCCAAATTGGGAAAAATATATAACCCAGATCCTCTGAGAGATTTTAAGTATTTCCTGAGAGAGCAATAACGAAAATAATCGGCATATAAACTGACTCATCATTATGTATATATTCCATAAGTTTGAAAAATTGGAAAGATACTTCAGTGTCATAATGTAAATAGGCTTATACTACTATGGGGTAAAAAACTTTTAATCATAAGAAAACTTTTCTTTAAGAAAATGGTTAGCAGAAACGTTTTTCTAAGAATTTACAAGATCACGGCGTCTCTTCTCATCTTAAATGCGGCGAAGCTTCTCGAATACAGCTCAGGACTACACAGCATTCCATTAGTTATCATTAAGTGTCCATATTTGATTTCCATACCCCACTGTTATCGTAAATCGTGATTTGCTTCTTTCGTCACGGCCTGTCGCAAATTCCTTTCTTATATGTAATTTTTTACAAACGCTTCAGTGGGTGTAGGACCAAAGTCCACTAAGGAAAAGAAAACCATGAAATGGCTGGTCGCGCAATCATTAAGGTAGGTATACGATTAGCTAGGATTATTAGGTATCTGAAGTATTTAGCAGCAAAGAAACGAAATTGAGAAAAGTAGGAGATCCCTAGGAGAATTTACTCTCGATTTTTTCACAGCTGCTGTAAAATATATGAGGAAATAAATTGCGAGATTAGAGATAAAATTACAACTTAACTGAAGAGGAAAATCAATTACTAGTAATGTATGAAAAATATATTGGGTTACTTAAAAAAAGGAGAGTTTAATACAAATTGGAAAGTATCACCAGACTCTATACTCCTACTCACTGAAGTAAAAAAGGAGAAAAATATTCAATGAAGTTTCGTTTCATGTGATACAGTCAATTGTAAAATACGAAATTTGATAGCAAATTTATGGGATATAGAGCCTTACAATTAAGAACACCCGAAAAAAATTAGAATAAGGTGTTCCTCAGGGAAGTGTGATCGGCCCTCTTTTATTCATTATTTATATTAATGACCTGAGTTCTCGAGTTAGCAGTAAAGTAAGATTATTTGCAGACGATACAGAAATCTACCGTGAAATAAGCGAAGACGCGGTATTTGATTGATAATATTTGATATTTTCTTAATAATATGATTAATATTTGATTGAGTTATTGCTCCTCTTATACTATTGTCTGTTTTCGTGTTGCATGAGTCAAGACCATTTGTGGTACACTTGTTTTCATTATCTTTGCTAATAAGGGGTAAAATTTGGTTAATTAATATCAGTTTTCGTCTATCTTTTGCGTTAAGTAGTATCAAATTTGCAGTATCCAAGTACGCAACGACGTACGACCAACTAAGACATTAGACTTTTAATCGTTCTTTTAAATGCGGACTTCAATATGTATAAAAACTTGGTTAATGAAGCAAATATACATCAAGGCAGAAACCCTTTAACGAAAGGTCATTTTGTTGATAACATTACTGGTAATAACTAGCTACTTCAGAAGGATTTGGTTCTTTCTCGGCGAATAAATGATACAAACTTCTCTCTGGGTTCACCTTGGTTCAGGTCTTCCATGTTGGCTACAATTCGATAGGGAAAGTCTCCCAATATTTTCAGAGATTTTTAATGCTTAACAACTCTCACAGCAGTGTATGAAGTGAATACGTTTTTTTTCTACCTAATGAGATCTGGCTAACAAAAACGTTGCATTATTAACATTCAAATTATTGTGAGATTTAAAAAATTTTTCACTCTCCAACTTGGTGCTTTTAGACAAAATGGCTGGGAAAATATTATAAACTTCCACTACAGAGGACACGAGTAGCATTTCGAAACGCTAACCTTTCGAAGGTCGAGTGCAACTGCACACAACACGCCGAGCAGAGCGCATTCCCACACGAGGACGTAAAAAGTAGACCCTTTCACACCTTGCTCAAAAGCGATGACCGGGAATATGAATTATACACACACTCACATAGTATATTTGTGTGTGTGTGTGTATGAACGACGGCGGAGTTGAGGGAACCGCGCCTGAGGCTCCGAGGCACGTGACTGGAATGGGGTCTCCACATTGGACGGTCGGGCTTTTTTGTGTGTATGAGAGGGAAAGAGAGAGAAAGATAGAGATTGAGGCAGAGAAAGAGAGAGAAAAGAAGGGGAGAAGGAGAAGAAGAGGAGAATAATGAAAAAAAAACCAACTCCGCGAGGAATTTTGGGAAACCAGATCACGTGATCCCGGCTTAGTTTCAGCTCACTCCCATTATTCTCCGGCGCGCAAAAACCCCTTTCTTTCTCCTTTGTCCCCCTCCACGTTCCGCGCCCAAAAAAAGTACCCTGTGTTACCCCCCTTAAGGGGTTAGAAACACCGCGCGCCTAAATCGGAACGTTCATACCCTGGGAGACGGGACGTGACCAGCGACGGTGGTCGGAACAAAAAAAAACGAACGTTTAGGAGTTGCCTACCCTTTGAAAGACCATTATTATTTTCATTTTTTCCAGCATATATAACTACGTATAACCAGAAAGCCCCATCAAGGGTGTGTGGCAGGAGGTGAGCTAACATCAACATACACTACAATGAACCTGGAACTATCACTAACATGCACAACACCAAAGGTATCCTACCAAGTCTACCGAATTGTTTGTATGTTTTATTTACATATATGGCACTTACGCAAACAGGATACAAGAGTCATGCATTTATTTTAATTAACATAAAGATACAGTCGTTATTTTACTTGAAATCAATATACTTCGTATGGGAGTCGTAAAACTTGGTGGCGCTCACCGGTGGAGGATCAGTGATGGTGCATGATGCGTGGATGAATGGGTGAAGAAGCCGAAGGGGCCCCGAGAGGGTCGAAAAAATAAGATTGTAGACTGTATGGTTTGTACTGTTTTAGAACATAAATCACATTTCCACTGCAGTAATTTTTCCACGATCACAAAAAACTTGGCGTAGTGAAGTAGTTTGAAGCGTACCGGGTGAAAAAACCGAGTCAAGGTAAAGATTTTCATTTCATAATTTAGCTTTTCAGTCTTATAAAAGCATTCAATTGAGCCATCAATTATGGAACACTTAATTCATACTTCCTATAGCTGCTTAAATCAAAACGAATACTTCGAGTATGGTGTCCAATATGATTAGGGAACTATCTCGCTCTAACTACCTTAATAGATGCGACGCCAGTATACTACTCTCTTTAGGTAGATTTCTCATAGCGTTTCAAGGAAGCCGAAAAAAATTCTTGGACCACGCTTCACTTTCATACATCCGTTTCTGCGGTAGAAATAGCCATGCATGTTGTCTATAAATGATGGATCAATTATGTAAAAAATTTTGATTTAATAAAAGCATTGTCATTACTTGGGTTTAATTACCTTTTGCAACAATTGGGAAACGAATTGCCTTCAGACCGTCTGTGAAAATTTAAACTCAATCTTTTAAGTAAATTAAAAACCAATATATCAATGTCCTAATAACTCCAGCATACTGCGGTAGATCAGATCATGAGAATAAAATTAATGAAATAATTCTGCTGAAAAGAGAACATTAAAATATCGTGTTTTCCGCAATTGATAGGAGAAAATAATGACCGCCAATGTGATTTAAAAGTAGATTAGTAGACAGGTATGGTAGCTGATTAGTTGGTTAACCCCCTAATGCTCGTTTCTTGATTTGCCACGTAGTACAAACAACATATTTCGCATGACTCTTGCTTCTCGTCCACGTAGCTGCTTTATACAATAATACAAAAATTTCTGTAGCATTTATAGCATAACTATGGTGTAGTGAATGTTGACAACTCACCTCCCTGCCACACCCTGGACCCAACTTATAGGGTATTATTCAGCTATAGGAAGTAGAAGCGTCGATTTATCACGTTACCGCTGTGCTATTCTTGCTATTTTTCAATATGCTATATCTGTACCTTACAGTGACAATAAGCATTTCTCTGGCCGCGAAATAAAAAATGAAAAAAATAATTTAATGATATTCATTTTGTTACCTAATTCTATATTTTTTCTTTACTTATAGTACGACAATTGATTGAATATCAATGAAAATCCCACTTCCTCGCCAACACAACTTCAAAGGCGGCGTGAAATTTAGAACAGCGCAATTTATACTGGATTCCATCCTCAATTTCAAGATTCAGCTAGCGTATTACGTCTTGTGTTGGATAAATTATCGTATTAAACGGGCTTTACCATAACAAAAAGACACATAACATCCTCCACAGATGTGAAATCAAAACCATATTCAAGAACTTTTGAAAATAACCATAATTCTCTTTAGTAATCTGCAGGGAAAACCTTGAGTCATTGTGTGCACATGCTAATTTCTCCTAAGAAAGTCGAGAAATTTTTATGGACCACGTTCCACTTAATCACATTGGTTTATGTTGTTAAAATAAATAGAATGTAGTCATGAAACGATGCGTTAATTATTTTTAGACATTTTCGTCTTAATCAAAGCGATGTCTTGACTTAGGATAACGGCGCGGAATTACATATTGTAAGAAATTTAATTAGGCGTAAATACGTGTTATCTCCGCATGACACCTATATATTTGCAATAACCATCATAACAATAAACATATTATTTCGCGTTCGAGAAAAAAATCTAAACCCATATAATCGAATTATTTCTAAATATATGTGAAATACCATCAGGTTACGCGTAAAAGAGCATTCAATTGCCAAGAAACAAATCGGAAACACGCAATTTTTCACATGCATCTATTCAAATTATTACTTATTACACGTATATTAAGTGTCATGCAACTCTAAATATAAAATAAAATTGATCAAACTGCTTCACGTGCGAAGGACAGGATACAATACTAAAACGCAGTTGTTTAGAAGATAACCTTTCGGAGAGGAAAACATCAGTAAATTGGACGTTCAGAACCCCTAGTTTAAGGACTGGGGCAACTATCAAAGACGGCTGAAGCAGATCATGTGCAGAAGTGAGGGGATTACCTTTTGTATACCACCGGTAAAGGGAGGTTTTTTCAAATTTCATAGAATCTCCTCCCGGTTTTTTACATACTCAGGGGCCTATTTCCCTCTATTATATCTTTCTTCGCCTCTGCATACGATCTACCCCTCTTCATCCCGTCCATGAAACCTATTCTCTTTCTTCCCCTTCCCCGCTTGCCCAAAATCCTTCCCTCTATCACACTCTTCAGCAACCCATCGCTCTTTATAACACCCTTCAGTCATCTACCCTGCCTATCCCGGATTTCATTCCGAAGATTCCTTTCCTTACCCACCATTTCATGTAAATCGTCGTTAGTCTTCCTTTCCGTCCACCTAACCTTCTCCATCCTTCTCCACACCCACATCTCAAATACCTGCAGCCTACTCTCGTCCTCCTTTTTGTGAGTCCACGTTTCTGCCCCATAGAACGCAACGCTCCATATCAAGCTCTTCACCAGCCTCTCCTTCACATTCGTAACCAATGTCCCCTTCGTCAGCTCCCTTCTCGACTAAACGTCTCCTTAACTAGCGCTATTCCCTTCCGTATGTCTTTGCTACTACCCCCTTTTTCCTCTAAATCACAAGGCTCGCTTTCTTCGTCCTAAAGAAAATCATTACTTTTGTTTTCTTATGATTTATCTTCATTCCGAATATCCCGCACTGCGTTTCTAAAGCGTCTACCAAAGCTTGCAGTCCCTTCGAAGATCCACTAACCAATGCCTGATCGTCCGCTAATCTAACTGAATTTATCAGATGTCCTCCTGATTTTATTACGACCTCAAGTTCTTCCCATGCGTGTTTTACCATTTCCTCAGCATAAATGTTAAAAAGCAATGGGGACAACGGGCACCCTTGCCTTACCCCGCGACCTATACTTGCCCACCCTGATTCACCATCAGCCACCCTCACCTGCGCCCTTTGCGTCATGTATAAGTTTCGGATTAGTCTCCTGTCTCGCCAATCCATTCCCTTTTTCCCGAGAATTTCCGTCAGTTTTTTTTTCAATTTACCCTGTCAAAAGTTTTTTTCGAAATCAATAAAGCAAGCAAAAACGTCCTGATTATACTCCATGTTTCTTTCTATAAGAGTCCTCATCACCGCAATCGCATCCCGAGTTGGCCTTCCGTTCCGGAACCCAAACTGGACATCGCCTAAATAGCACTAAGCCATGATCTCCAACCTTCTATTATTAACTCAAAGTAAAACTTTGTCTGCGTGAGAAATCAAACTAATTATTCTGTAGTCCTCGCATTCTGATGCATTCTTCTTTTTCGGGATAGGAATAAGAACTGTTTTACAAAGCTCTCTGGCCATACTCCTTCCTCGTAGATCCTACGTATAAGTTCGGAAAAACTTGCCTACCTTTACTTCCTAATTTCTTTAGCAATTCCGAGAGTATTTTACCTACTACTACAGTTTTTCTTGCCTTCATATCTTTCAATACTTTCTCTATTTCACTGTCGAGAATCTTTTGCCCGAGGTTATCTTTACCTATGGTTCTCCCAAAAGCATCGAATAAATTGGAGATTGAACTAAACCATTCAGGGAAAGCTAAACACATTTAATAGGCCTAAAGGATATTACCTGATCATGCGTTACCCTTGCCAAAGAGGGACATCGTCAGCTGTGAAGATAACGCAAGAAGGTAACATAAGCATGAAAATACGTCAAGCATTCTTTCACAATCAGACATCCCTAGTGGACTAACTCAACAATACGATAATTCACGTTCAAATGTCACTACTATTGACTCATTAAACTTCAAGTTCATCTCCTCTTTCGCAACCTTCGAAACCCAACAAGGAGAGGCGGCTGGCTTTAAAAACGGTCCGGAGCAACAGCGATTGGAAGAACTTCAAGCCCTGTTTTATTTGGGAAGCCATGGAAAACAAAGTTTCCATTGGAACTGCAGCCTTAAAATAAGTCACGCCTGTTATCCAGTCATTTGTAAGGTATTTCCCCCTTCCGTCCCTTCTCCTTCCTGGGTCAATGCCTAGGACGATCAAATACTAAAGAAGCATTTTATAGAGCGTTCTTCTTTTAGTTGACTATACGGATCTCATGCCCCGTTCACACAACCATCGTACGTGCAAAGGTAGTGTGACCGTTTCTCAGGTGAAGCGAAAAAGCAAGTCGACGTGATATTCCTTGATTTCAAGAAGGTATTAGATAAGGTTCCTCACAAAAAACTCATATATAATATAAATTGGAATCATACGGAGTTACTGAAAAATATGTATTGGATATGGGACTCTCTCAGTGATCGAAAACAAAAAGTAGTTATTGATGGTTTTAACTCAAATGTGGTTGGAGTCACATCCGGTATACCTCAATGAAGCGTGATCGGCCCTCTTTCATTCATTATTTATATTAATGACCTGAGTTCTCGAGTTAGCAATAAAGTAAGATTATTTGCAGACGATACAGAAATCTACCGTGAAATAAGCGAAGACGCGGGCTTTGAAGTTTTCTCATTGGACCTTAACAACGTTTATTCGTGATGCCAGGAGTTCAAGTCGATAGCCATAGAATTAGTAAATGTGCCACAATACACTTCTTATGGAAGTCATCACACAAATGCCATATCTACATTGTGGGTGGAGTAAACATAAAATCTAAGTTACAGTTAAATATCTTGGACTTATCTTCTTTTACATCGTGGGGAACGCACCTACAAGACAAATGTGGCGCAGCATTAAAGAAAATGGGATTTATTAAGCGTATAATATAATGTTCCTCGGAAGAGAAAATAAGAGAGAGATCCTACTTCACTCTGATTTGGCCACACCTCAAATTTGCAGCGAGCATTTGGGACCCTGGGCATAAAGATTTAACCATAAACTTTATTAAAACACAAAGAAAGGCCGCACGCTTCGAAGGAAACTGCTGCGAGTAAACATATAATGTCTTGCAGCTAATAAAGGGATCAAGGTGGGAGCCATTAAAGAATCGGACGCTGCACTCTAGGTTTAGCTTGCTTGAGAAATTCGGAACAGGTGTTCTGAAAGTATATGAGAGAGAAATTGCAGAACAGATAGGTGCAATAATTTGTTCTTACCACGCACAATTATTTTCCGAGTAACAACTGAGCTCCAATCCTACTTCCATAATACGCATCACCATATCTCCTCTCATAAACTTATCCCTTACATTTTAACACGTCTGGTGTCCTAATACCCCCTGCCACAAGCCAATGCGGCGGCCCTCGGAGTATCATGAAGATATTGAAGTAGCAATTTTGGTCACCGCGCTGAGTAAGTTACCCAAGGGAAACATGTTTACATATGTTAGGTCTCTTAGATGTGCTTAAAGCGAACTGCATTCTTACAAGTACTGGTTACTGCACTGTACACTATTAATTTCTCCTATCAGCCAAACGCTTCATTCCCACATTTCCTTTAACTTTGGCGTCCTTCATCATTTACCTAATATATTACACTCTTGGTTTTCCTCTAGAGTCTTTTAGTTCAATTCTCCATCCCTCAGTTTTCTGCAGCCTGTGGTGTAGCAAATTATGTCCAATAAGTACAAGTGGACTGAGGTAACTCGAAGAAGGGTATTTGAAGTTGCGGCTTAATGAGATGAATTGTTGAAAGGAGAGTGGATCATGTCGGCAACTCATACCCTTACCCTTTGGAAAACACACAATTACGTCAAATAGAGGAGATTCGGTAAAAAGGAGTGGGAAAGTTTCCCGGAACAAGTCCATTCAGAAGTCCAACGCTGAACTATTTTGGCAATATGGACATGCAATGGTGTATAGTATGACCTCCTCCGGTGTTCGATCTTAGATTCTAGGTTTTAAATTTACCATAATAAGGATACATTTGTAAGTAGAGCCCTGCAAAACTTCTCGCCTATGTAGTCACCTACCTTTACTCAGCCGACGGCTATATCGAATGAACACACTCGAGTGTAGAGTCAACCGAGTCTGGATATACTCGGCCGCTCACTCGACTCTAGTCCGTAGTTAATTGTCAAGTATAAACGCGCACGATAGCTCCTTGGACTGCCACCGCTCCTTGGATTTCCGTAATTAGGGTAATGTGAGAATACGTTTTCGATGCTCTAGAGCCAACTCGAAAATAAAATCGAGTTTGTGCGTAGACCAGCGTAGCTAAAGATGGAATAGATACGGTGCAAAGCATTTGTCGTTAAATTATGGAATATTTCCGTGCAATGGAAATTAGAGCTTCATATTTCTTCATAACGCATTGATAAATAGGATTATTTGGAATCATAATGATGCACGTTTTCTCCACTCTTGCTCCGCAATTATACAGATGTCTTTTTTTTCTAAGATGGCACACATGCCCGAGTACCCATACCTACGAACGTCACGAGAGCGAGACCGAGTCCAAATCTAAAACTGAGAGCGAGTTTGGGTTGCAAAAGCGAGGCCAGCCGGTTGAGTATGAATGTACTTGGCGATACTTCATTTAGTATAACTGTACTTGATGGTGCCGCTGATTCCCATTAACTCCGCCAAGGAGCGGGCTCTCCGTCTGTTTCGCCCTCAAAAAGGTAGCCACGACAGTACAAAGGTGGTTATACTCGAGTACAACGGTGGCAGTACAATGGTGGTGGTCACGTACTTGATCATAATCAGCCCACCGATTATGATCAAGTGCGAAGGCCGATTTACAGGACTAATTTTAGGCTAGAACAAATATTTTAATGCTTAATGGTAAACGTTTTAGGGGGACAGAGTTTCTCAAGACATCCATGAACAAACATACGTTGAACTCGGTGACACAAAAAAAATTGTTCATAGAACGTTTAACGGTATCAATAACCGGACTAAATTCACCATACTTGAAGCTTCACCTCGTTTTTTATAATTATGTTTTTTTGTGACCAAGACTGCACAATTTAAAAAAAATGTATGAAAAAGTATTGAGAAATACGCCCGCTCTATGGATATTTTCTGCTTTCAATATTTACTTAGATAAAAATATTATCTTTTAAACTTTTATGAAGACCATGCCTTGAATGTGGTAAAAAATTAAAATATCTTATAACTTAAAAACAACTCTATTTTGCTCCTCAATGGAAAATTCTGAATTGTGGATCAATCCAACAAAGAGTTTCATTGTTATAAAAATTAAAAATAATGTTAATTTGATGAAATTTATATGCTAGTTTCATACTTTCAAAAATGTGGGTATACGTCCATATATATTTTTTATGCTGCCAATTTGGATAAGATAATTTAAGTGTGTAACTGATAAACATTTCGGATAGTCATAATAACAATTTATACTACCCAACGTTTCATTTTAATGATGATCGTTATTTTTCTAATGCCTTAGTTCCTCATATTTACGTGGATTTGAAATAGCGTTATGAAATGTTAATGATTTTTTCTTCTGTCATATTCCAATTAATTTTATCATGACAGCGACATAGGTAATTAGGCAAATCTCATTTTCTGTAAACATTAATGAAATATTGCCATGTACCTATTTGCTTGTATTTCAAATGTATGGCCGATTTTTACTCTTTGCAGTATAATTGTTGCGTGATTTCCCTATTTGCTTCTCATCCGCATTTTGCTCAAGTCATTTAAAAATATTTCATTTGAATATACATTTTCGTTCCAAAAGATCAAATATATCGTAGTGCCATATTTATAATGACAATACTAATTAAATCAGGCATAATTATTTTAATAAATGGTCAAAAGTCTCCCATCATATAATTTGTTTGAAGTAACGATACGCCGCGGGTAATTACGAGTAAAATAATTCGTCAATTTATTTTTGGATGATATAATATCGTGTGTAAAATCTGGGCTTTGTTTAGTTACCTCGTTCATTGGCTATTTTGTTGCTTTTTAGAATATATTTAAATACTTTCAGTTCAGTACAACTCAAGTTCAAAGTTAACTACGTTGTCTTTAATTAATTATTAAATTGGATAGTCAATGGTATTTTAGTATTATTTTATAGTGATCATTTTGACAGTATTTTTATACAAAAAAGTAAAAATTCGAACCAAAAAAAAGTTTTGCTACCCATCGCTAGATGTGTCACACGAGAGAGGGTTGTGAGAACGGCACGAGGGCGGAAGGGAAAAAGGTGAAACCCCACCTCGCATTATTATCCCTTGCGGGAGTTTACCCCCTCTGGGGAGACGCGGTCGAGTGAGGAAAAACCCACACGCGCGCTCTCTTGTGGGTCCGAGCGGAAGGACGGCCGAGCAAAAAAAAAAAAGGCCGAGCGAAAGACCGCCACCTTTTTTTCCTCTTTTTTTTCCTGACGCGCGGAATAGTCGCGGTTGGTGAAGACGGAGTAGCGGCCATCCCTCCCGCCTCAGGGAATCATCGCGCAAGAGGAAGAGGAATGACAGAGAGAGAAAGAATCGTACAAGTAGAAATAGGGAGAGAGAGAGGAATATTTTTTTTGAGGTCCTGGGTCACCGCTTACAAAAAGTAGATAGAGATAGATATTGATTTGGTCCGAAATCTCCTCTTTTGGATACCGACCGCCAACGGCGAACCGTTCCCACTGCCTTCTTTAAACCACTCCTTTAGCCCTCCACCGGAAGGGGGGATAAGGTGGGGGAGGGGGCGACTTCTTTCTCAATTCTCCAATCTTCTCCCGAGTCGCTTTCATCCAACCGCCACCTTCCTTTTGTGAAGAAGGCCAAACGCCTTTCAAGAAGATCACACACGCAACCTTCCTCCTCAACCCCCTTCACCCTCCTCGCGCCAATCCCCTTACAAGAGCAGGTACTCATCGACGTAAGAAAGAAGAAATGGAGAAAGATCAGAAGTGCCTTAAGGTAGTTTGAGCGAGATAGTTCCCTCGTTAAAATGGATACCATATTCGAGTAATACGTTTTAATTTAACCAGGTGTAGGAATCATGTTTTTTATGCTGCATTATTAATGGTTTTTAATACATTTTTACATGACTCAAATTCTACGTAATTAAATCAAAATATCTACATAAGTCTTTAATTTAACTCATTTTTCACGCGGAACGCTTTAAAGTTCTTCAAATGAGAGGTTTCTTTTGCGATTCGGAAAAATTTACTGCGGTGACAGTATGATATTTCTTCAAAAATAGTCACGCGAATATGCAAGCTACACACTAATTTTTTTGACGGAATCTGGCTGTTTAAAATTCCTTATTTTTAAAATTAGGTCTCTCTGTAGTGCATAGACGTATCATCTCCCATATAAAAGACTTGGTATTTTTCGTTAAAAATATTGGAAAACAGTTAATTGAGGGGCTGATATTTTTACATGATCTTTCAATATGATCTTTGGAAGAGTGACAAATTTTTCTGTAACATGAGACCAAAATCAGTGACTTATACGAAAAATGTTGCTTTGCTCAAACTACCTTAATGGGGAACTGGATTGCCACATCGCCCGATTTTATGATTTTTCTCGACCTTTCTGGATGTACACATTTTTACTTATACGCTGGTGGGAAAATTTGCAAATTAAAATATTTAGGCTTTAACGGTAGAACCTGCACTTCAAATTTCTACTTTCATATGACTGTGTCGGGCTGAACTTCTCAAACATATGGTAATATTAATCTAATTTTCAATTAGGCATATATATTATGCTATTGATCTTTCTTCCTCCACTACAATTTGTACAAATATAAAATTTTAAAAAAACACACATGGGTACACAACAGTACTCCGTTGGGAAAACCTGTTTTAGGGGCATTTACCTCTTAAACATATTACGAGAAAAATGACTGGTTATTTTATTACCAAAACACCGATTCTTTCATAGATTGCATCAACTATCTCATCTCTTTGCGCTCCGAGTAGAAGGAAATACTTAGTGCAGTTATTTTATCTTCAAGGGTAATACCTAATCATGTAACGAGTTTCATACCTTATAAATTGATGAAACATCAAATAAAATAAAACTAAGTCTTGAATACGGTCTTCGCCATTTCAATTGGAGAGAAGCAATTTTTTCCAGTTTCGGAAACATTTCCCGGTATATGTAACCTAAGTCAATTCACCTGAGAAGGAACGGAACATTTTTGTTGCGATGTACGCGTATGGTCGATAGTCTTTCCAATTGGAATTGGAAATCAATATCCGATGACATCCTTTAAATTTGTATTCAAACTAGTATTTTAAATGCATTACATGATTCAGTGGTAAGAATATTTTGACTTCATATTGATGCCATATCCAAAAGGAACATTTTCTACGTACTTTTTGTTTGGGCATAAGAAGAAACTTTTTCTTGGAGTGTCAATATAGTTTAACATTTCATGCAAATCAAACAACTTAAATATTAAAAATGATGAATAAAATATTATTATAATCTACAAAGTTTAACATTTACGATAAGGAGCCTAACCATATATATCAATGGAAAGCCATGGTAGACGTCAAAAGAAATGTTAAATGCTAGGTTGGTGACAAAAGCAAAACTAGCATGATATTAAAGAAACGGATGAAATAAAATTTTATTAAGTAGATTTTCATGGCGTGAGACAGTGAAAAGTTCAAACAAACTTTTTCTTAAAATCAAATAGTGGTGATGGCTGAAAATTAAGAAATTTTAATAATTCAAAATAATGGACTAATCCATAATTTATCTTAATGGAGGCTGCGTTTTAATAGGTTTTGGATACACCACTTTCATTTTGCAATTATCAAGCAGAACATAATCGTTGGAGGTAGATACCGGCGTATCTCCGAACTCCGAACGAAACAAAACTAGTCCGGCTAGCTGTAGAAATTGACACGAGAGGGAAAAATGGTGGAAAAAACAAAAAGACGATTACTATCTGCTTGTGTAATTACCAAAAGGTGCCTAGGTGTAGTCAACTGTATCTCTCCTCATACAAAAGATGGGGTACAGCTTTGGAGATGTTCTCCATATGAATTTTAAGGTGTTCCAATGAAAATGGACAGTAATGGAAAGATAAGGAGAGGGTGGTCGGAGAATTAGGGATACTTTAGCAATGGACATTCCTGAGAAGCGTAATGTTTGCTGCGTGGTTCAGCCATGTTGAGTGAGTGCACGAGAGAACAGACAAAATAATATTAGAAGAAATGGTGAGATAAAAGGGGTAGATCGCGAAAGCCATTGGTGAATGTGACTGAAGAAATTTTGAATAAAAGTTTTTCAGTAGCCTTAAAAACGAGAGACAACATACACTAGGATAAAGCAATAAAAGAAGCATAATAATTGGACTGAACGGAATTGATATTATCAGAGAAGAAATATCCACACTCCGCTTCTTAGACGATATCGCAGTCATAGCAGAAATTGTGATGACCTTCAAAGGTCAGTCACCGCAATGGGCCAAGTTCTCTAGGACCACAGCGTGATAATCAATAAGGCGAAGACTAAAATACTATTATGCAGAAAATAAAAGCTGAAACAGAAGTCACTCTGAGAGAAATTAGAGTCACTGAATTCCTTAAACTATCTCGTAAGTACTGTCATCTGGGACGGAAGAAGTACATCGGACATCAAACGACTAATACCCCATGCAAAGAAAGCGTTCATGGATAAAAGATGACTTCTGTGTTCAAAAAAGATAGGACAGCAAAATAGAAAACAGTATGTGAAAAAATTGTGTGAAGCGTGGCACTCTATCGCTCGAAAGTATGGACCATTGAGCAAGCAGACCGAAACAGATTAGAAATATTCGAAACCTGGTGCTGGAGGAGGTTGCTGAAGGTAAAATTGACGGACAAAATAAGAAATGATGAAGTATACATAAGAGTAGAAGAGGAAAGGACCATATGGAATACGATAGAGAAAAGAAGTGTAAGATGGATTGGACAAACCCTGAGGCAAAACGGGGTTGTGAAGAACACACCTGAAGGGTACATAGAGGGAAAATTCCACGGAGAAAGACTCAGGAATAAGTTCCTGGACCAAATGAAGAGGAAAGTACATAGAAATAGCTACCAGGAAGTAATGGAACTAGCATTATGGAAGGGTGGAGGGCTGCGGTCAACCAATCTTATGACTGAACAACCAACGATGGTAGGATAATCTGCCAAAAAGTAAGGAACCTAGCATTAGATAGGGAAGGGAGGAGGGCTGTAGTCAAATAATCTTAGAATTGATCGACCAATGATGATCCCTAAAAACGAGAGAGGGAGTGCAAAAAAATTCAAGAGTGCGAGAGAAGCAAAAGAGATAAGTAAGGATTTTACAGAGTAAATTTAAAAAGGGCTAATGTTCTTTGTATTACAGCAATAATTAAGTTTTTTTTATCTTTTTAAATACTATCATGTGCCTCTTAAAAAACATGACCATGATGAAACTACGGAAGTCTACCCATAAATTTTAGGAGGAACCTGCTCTTCAAAGTACTGTCTTCTTAAGATATACAAAGTTTGGCGTAGTGGGTAAATTTAAGATTAGTGCTGCATTGCATATTTTGTTTAGTTCACTCATATACTCCTTTGGTTAAAATCTCATGCGATAAACCGTTATACTATAGCTTTTACTTCGTAACGAAATCCCGTAATTACAATGTCTCCACCCTCCATAGCATCAAGGCCAAATACGCCGCAAGCATTTGAGACCATCATATATATATGACAAAAATAATAATAAAATACAATAAAAGTCGCATGCTTGGTTAAAAACTGCTACGAGCGAATATATAGTGTTCCACAAGTTTTAGATGGATTGAGGTGGGAGCTCCTAGAGACTCGGAGGCTGCTTGATAAATTCAGAACTGATGTGTTTTAGAGCGACACAGAGAACATAATCATGACGCCTCACTACGTCCCTAGGCCTGGAAGAAGCAACAAAATAAATGAGATGCATTGCCGAACAGATAGTAGGTACAAGAATACTCGTTCATTCCGAGCACAATCAGCGACCACAATAAAACAAAGCTCCACTAAATATACTCCCATAATACAAGTCACAATTTCACCTCCGAAAACCTTACATCTTTACACGGCTGGTGACTTAACACGTCCTGCCACACGCCAATACGGAGGCTCGCAGGGTATTATGTGGATGTAAATCTTCGATCGTTCTCTCCCATAGCTTCCTCATCATTTCCATTCTTCTATCCCATTCTTAATCGGTGATTTTTACATAATCATCCCATGTTTTCCCCAGTGGAGTCTATTTAACCTGATCCTGTATCGATCTTGATATCCGGCGTATTACCTGGTACGCGCTTTTTTCCTGATTCTTTCTTTCTATTAGCCTTTATTCCCATTCCAGTTCCTTCCGAGTTGAACCACTCACTCGGTTCCTCTTGTTCCTCTCATACGACCCTTTATCTCCCAATAACATTCTGTTCAACCTGTCCATTACCCATCTTCCTGTAAGACAACTCTCACTTCTGAGTCTAAGGTGTTTCAAGTACTGTTGAGCTTAGGACGTCAGAACAAAGGCTGACCCTTGCAATATTTTGTTTGTAATTCTTAAGCTGGCATTTTTGGAGAGAGACCTTTATCCCTCTCCTGTTGATGCTTCAAAACTTGTGACTCGGAGGCTACACGCTAGGCTTAGATTGCTTGAGAAATTCAGAACTGGTATGTTTCAGAGAAACACAGTGAATACTATTATGACGCCTCACTAAAACTGTAAGTCGGACAGTAGCGATTAAATAAGAGAGATACACTGCCGAACAGATAGGTTAAAAAACTCGTTCTTTCAGTGCACTATAAGAGACCATATTAAAAAAGAAGCTCCATTAAATATACTCCCATGATACACGTTACCATTTCGCCTCCTAAAACCTTACATCTTTAACGGCTGGTGTCCAAACACCCTTTGCCACACGCCCATGCGGCGGATCGCAGGGTAGTATGTACATGTAGAAGATCATCCCCATGTTTCAAATTAATGCTAGTGCTTGATCTTCCCTCCTTTATTTTTCACATTCGTATTTTGGCCTGAAGTTTTCCTCAGGATTTCTCTCTCTTCATCATGCAGTTTTTCTGCCCCACGTCTCCCAAATGTTATCGTCTCACCTTCATACGGTACTGGAAATAAAATTTCTCATAAACCAGCCACTTTTTTCATTAGGGATAACTTACAAATCGCCGGACATCCAACGATCCGAATCAGAAGCCATTCACGCGACTCGCTAGGTACGGTGTATCAAGGATCATATCTTGCCAACTGTCGTGGCAGCTGGAAGCGGCAGCGATATTATTCGACGAGGGGTCATCGCCTTTGCTGGCAGGACGCCTTCACGAAGAACTAGCGAATCCTGAACTTCTAGCCAAGAAACTGACCCGTGCCGAATGTTATGACCGCAGTAAATCACAATAAACCTCGACCCTATGACCCTATCTTTCCTAAAATATCATATCTTTTATTCTTTAATACTTCACTGTATTTTTTGACGCTCTAGTAAGGTTCCTTATCTCTCCCGGTCTTTTAAATAAATTGACAACTTAGTTGGACAATGAAGAAATGAGTGCTTAGAAGTTTAAAGTTATCATTCAAAGATTCACAAGATACTCAGAATTGTGGACACTATGACGGCATTCGACGTTGACAAGTGAGTGATATTTTATGAAATTTAACTGAAAGGAAACACTGTGAAAGTAATATATTGGCAAACCTCGTGAATTTTAATGTCAATTTGTGTGGAGATAAAGCACAAAAAAAACTTTCCTTGGAAAAGCCGACCATGTAATGGTCTCACAAGATTCCTTAATGCCAAGAGCAAAATTCTTTAACGACAGCTCATGGTTAATAGAATACTTGGTAATTACTTATATTATTTAAAAATCAGGAAGGAAAGATAAAATATCTTAAAATCTGTCATCGTAATAGTTGACGTAACGAATGTGGCATAACTTCTTGAAAAAGTTTATTAATATAGTTTTATTTACCCATGGTCTATTTTTGATGGAGGATCTTTGACAGAAACCTTAGTTTTATATTACCTACTGTAAATTAGTGAAGCTTACAGGAAGAAATCACGAGGAAACTTCACCATTTAAAGATTGTATCACGCATGGAGACAGCTTTAATGCGATAAAACATGGGCGGCACTGATGCTGTGAATCTGGAACAACTACATTACAATCTAAGGTTATCATTCACCCACTTCTTTTATAATTTAAGGCTAGTACATTTATAAATAAGTATAGCAAAACCCATGAGCAATTACTCGTAAAAAATATATTTTAGCTGACACTACAACAAATTTTCGACGCTTTCTCGAAGCAAAAGAAAATCAGCTTTAAAATTCAGAAATATCCGCAGATAATCTAATCTCACTGCTCAAAGAACCTACAATAATTTCTTTACTATTAATTGTGCCAGAAAATTTAATTATAGCAAAGATGATTTTTTATATTCTTGAAATCGTTCATTTGGTCTCAATTAGATTGATTAAGACAGAAGGTTTATCATGAAGAGATGCAACCGAGCCTGCTAATATCAGAACATCGTGACTGCGAGGCCACTAGTGATTTCCCAGAAATTTCTACGCAAAAAAGTTAATCAATAATACCATACTGACAGTAAACCATATCCAAAAGGAGTTGAGACACATCGGACTTCATTAAAATGGGCTAAAAAATAAAAAATACGAATCGAGAGACAAAAATACTGACCAATTATATTTTTAATAATTCTAAATCTACATACTATTCCAATTGTGTGATAATGCAACCTTTACTCTCATGCATTCCCACTGTTCATAGAACTTAATATATTGCCTCTGAAAATATATACTTAATAATCTCGTATATGCAATATATTGTTTTCAGTGGAGCTCAGTTTTTATTATGGTCACTCATTGTACGAGGAAAGAATGAATTTTTGTTCCATGAATTTGTTATTTTATAGCTTCTGTCAGAACTAGAGATGTAGTGTGGCATCGAAACGACATTCTCTGCATCGCTTTAAAAGACACCTGTTCTGAATTTATTTAGCAAACTAAGTTTATCGCGCAGCCTCCGAGTCTCCAGCGGCTCCAAACCTAATCCCTCTAAAAGCTGAGAACACTATGTTCGTTCGAAGCAGTTTTAAAGGAAGCGCGCAGCTTTCCTTAGAATTTTATTTATTTTTTGGTTAAATCCTTCTGTGTACGATACCAAATTCTCGTGGCGTATTCGAGGTATGGCCTAAACGCATCAAAGTAGCACCTCTCTTTCACTTTCTCATCCGAGAATCTTTCGGCTATGCTTTATAAATACTAGTCCCTTTAATACTGAACCGTGCACATTTTTAAGTGTGGTCTCTGCAATATGTCTGAAGTTAAGGTAATTCAAGACCTTCTAGAGATCGTTCCGTTCCTTGCAGAAACACTTGAGAGGAACTCTTTTTTTTTAATCAGTAGTTACATAGATTCCATTGCAAACCTATTAACATAATGCTAACTTCAGTAGGGAAAATTGCATAAAGTTTAGTATGCTAAAAATTTTATTTCTTAAGGGGTTTTATTGCAAACGACTTATAAAACAGTTTAAATTGTCAGCAATCATGAACGGAATTCTACAGTGGCAAATTCATTCGCCACGAACGAGACTCGAATCCGTATTCCTCGATATCGTGCAGAATGTTTTATTTAGTTAAGATATCGAGGCATCCCTTAAGACGGATTTAAAGGAATAAGTTATTCAGGACTGTGAGACAATTCTCATCTAAGTACTCCAATCCCATGTTCTAAGCGCCACCGTCCGTGAGATAAGCGCCAAATATGAAACATAGTAAGTACTTGCTCTTTTGACGCCTCGGTGGCGTAGGAGACTCTTGCTTGATACTGAGAGTAAAGACAAAACTTTTCACATTTTTATACATTTAATTTTAAAAATCCTGCTTTCAATGATAAAATTGGTCACTTGTTACCAAAATCAAGGTACAAAATATGCAGATTATTCCACAAATATATTTATATGTCCAAATTTTTCCAGCTTTAGGAGCTGACTACAGGGCCAATGGCTTGGAACTACTGTATTTTGACTTCAATTACGGCATTAATTCGCTAATAACTTTTAAAAAGTAAGCGGTAAGATGCGGTAAGATTTTTATATTTTTATTCAGTCTCCCAAGAATTTTTGCTTTCTATGCCTCGCCTCCGTGTACTTAATTAGTTCACTTAAATGCAGCACTTAAGTGCAGATGATCGTCTACACGCAGATGTTAAATCAGAGTTGTTCAATTCAATATATCCATTGATATTGGTCTTCGCATTACACCACATGGCCACCATTAATGTGGTTACTGAGCAGTTACACCGGTCCAGAGTCAAGAAAATCTGTGAATAAACGGCGCTGCTGCGAATGCTGCGAAATGCTGCGAATATCATTTCAAAAACAAATGCTCTGGCAAATTATTATCGATAACGTTGATCATCGTAAGTTGAATATTGTAAGACAGAGGAAGAAGGGGGTTGGGAAAATCTTACATTGTCTTACATAGGGGGAGAGGGATGGGTTAAAAATGGCATAAATCGTCTTGCGTAATACATGACCAGCCCATGGTACTCATAGCAGAAAAATACGATGTAGTTAATTAAGTTACTTGGGTGAACGAAAACTCGGGCTCGCTGCCGACAATTTACGTTTCAAATTTGGTTCCGAATTTTTCTTGAAGTTTCTAGAATCGATATCAGGGAAGGTCTAAGTGTCGTGATATATTGCCTCTCATTAAGACATTACTAACACAAAAATGGAAGTGTATAAAAACCTATAAAAAGAAGTCCATAAGAACCTATAAAAAGCTTTAATATCAATTTTTGGCTGAAATTTCGGGAAAATGGCGGTATCAAATATCAAGTACAAGAGGTTCGAATCAGTCTTAACGTTGAACTACAAGTGTCAAGTGAAACCGCCGCTCTTCCAAGAGTGTATTAACACAAAATGAAAGCGTAGACCAAGAAAAAGCTTTAATATCAATTTTTGGCTCAAATTTCGGAAAGATGGCGGTATCAAATATCAAGTACAAGAGAAGCGAATCATTCTCGCAGCCGTAGTACAAGTCGTAAATCTGGCCAATCAAAATAGATGAACGAGGTCTTAACCGAATCACGGGCGTTCATGGACGAGCAGTATCCACGGAGATGGGAAAACACACTTCTCCATAAACAAAAAATGGCTTCCACCCAAAAACAGCCCATATTCAATCCTTGTTTAATGACTTGGTGAGGGATTTATGGCCAATAAAATAGGGGAGTTGTAAACCCAAGCCAGGGGAGAGGAATTATTAACCGAGATAGAGCCACTGAAAACACCCTTTCACCATTCAGAGTGAGTACCTTCTTAAGCCCTTCTCTTTGAAGAGCCTTGTGACAAGGGATAAACTAAAACAAAGTTTATTCGACATAGTAATCCAGTGCCAGCCTAAGCCAGGTTGGTACTAATTTCCTGCTTCATAGAATACGTATTTCATGGCTAAATACAGCAAAAATATGAAAGCAAATGGAAATTACAAAATTTCAGTCTTTTACCCGAAAACGAAGGCATTATACCTTAATAGTTAATCAGAATTTCCAGCTAATTCCTTTAAGTTTTTCGGAGTTTTTAATTTTTTCAAAGTAAATTATGGTTTTTTTCCAGAGTCTTACCGATTCCACTCCACACACATTTTTAATGGATTCCCTAAAAATATCTGCATATTTTGTCGGGATGAGAGAAACAGAACGTTTTTAGACCCTTTTTCAGTAATATAAAATAGACATTAAGGCACATATTTTCTCTACTAACGACTAGTTAGTAGAAAAAATAGAATAGAACGGTTAAATGCTCCAGTAATGGTCATATATGAAAGGAGTGTGTTTCGTTGGTTTGGCCATGTTGAGAAAATGGATGAGAGATGAATAACGAAACAGATATATAAGAGTGAAATGAATGGTGCGAGAGGTAGAAGTAGGCCGAGAAAGTTGTGGTTGAATGTGGCTGAGGAAATTCTTAGGAGGAGGAATGTTAGGAGTCTTAAAAACAGGAGTATGAAGCAGTGTATGGGGGTAAATGAAGCAAAAGAGGTTTGCAAGGATAGGTCAGTATGGAGGAAATTATTGAAGCAGATTTATGTGTACAAATACGTATTTGTGAGTGAAACTTAGTGACTCTGCCTACCCCGAAAGGGAACAGCGTAATTGGTACGTATGTACAGTGGTGGAAGAAATTAACGCAAAATTTTTTGCGCGCCAGAATGCGGCATTATCGGGAACTTCTAGGAGTAGCACACACTTCAAAAGACTGGCATCACTGAGGAAGACATCGTCTACCGCAAATATTTGAAATCCGCAATGGAGCTCGCATTTTCCGGAGCTTAGAACTTACTCATGAATCGCCTCTTTTTCGACCTTTCTTCTTATATTATTCGCGCATTCAGTCGCGGTGTATTTATGGGTTTATTTCAGCATGCTTCTTACATCGAATAATACAATTTGTACAGAGAGACTGGTTATAAAAAATATTCACTATCCCACCCAACTCGGAATAAATGCTGAAATCTTCATCTGCTACCACCAAAGGATATTAATTTTGGTCGACTTTCCAAGGATCTTTTTGAATTATCTGTCCTGTATATCTTGCACAGAAATAATATAAATTGAGCTTTATTTTCAAAAAGTGTGGATACAAAAAATATTTCATTAAAATAAGTATAGTCTACGTGATGTAATTTTTCACGATTTTCATTTTGTAGATTGAGGAAGTTCCGATCTCAAAACGGATATTTATTAAAAATCGTTCATGACCCAATATAATTCCATCCTTAGTTTGTCAGAATGGGATTAAATTATGAAAATATGCGTAAATATATAATTTCGTGAATTAAAAATAAATGTTCTCGCATCGATACCTACAAAATAATCTCGGCATATTTTTCCGGCATATCTTATCACAGGAAGCTTGGTGACGAGCTGTTCACTGTGAAGTTTTATCTAGTAAATGCAGAAATTACGAATAGACATTAAAAAATGACCCAAATTAGGTATAGTTATGGGTAAACAACTCTTTTACGTCTTACTGCATAATATGTTCTTATATGTATCGGCCATAAATTCGCCGCACATTTAACAATAACAAAAAAAGCCTTTTAAAAGACTTCAGTTTAGAGTAAAATATGTCATGGATGAAATTAACTAATGGGTAACGGTTAATGATGTAATTGTTAGATTATTTGGCCAGCAAAAGACTAGTCCGTGTTGGATTTTCAATGAATGCGAATGAGTTTTTTTGTGAATCTTTTCATACTGACGCTATGAATGAATGTAATATGTAGTTGTAATGACTGACTGATGATATAAAAACTAAATAAATACAAAAGAGATAAAATTCCCCACGTAAAAATCATTTTACTAGACCATAAATTGAATTTAAAACTCAAAAATTGCTCTATCAGGGATGGGATCACGGGTTTTTCCTTCCCTTGGTCGTTATCGTTATCTATAAGGCAAGCCACATTGGTAGGGCAATGCACAAACTCCTTGGAGCGCATTACACTGCTATGAAGCACCTGATCATTCTTAATGACGGTAAGTTTTCGAAATCATGAGCACAATTGAACAATAGCATTATGAAGAACCATGATCGCGATACAGGTTTAACTACCAAGCTTTCTTATTTCACGGCGAGTTTCAGATGTAGTTGCGTATCCTTGCGCTATTTGCGTCCGCAGACGTTAGTGTGACCTGAGTTACTATTACAGTACGTGGTGATATTGTCTGAGAACGTTTAATGGGATTATAAGGAAAGGAAAAAGCATACTACTCTCACTGGCATACAAACAGAAAGCAGTAGTTCTTGGGTTTCACCTCATCAGCCTAGACCATTCCAATCATACGCCATCAGTTCCCATCTTGCATGGGTTTTGAGGCCAGCTGACTTTAGTCTGAGTAAAAGCAATGAGTAACCTTGTGAGACTTTAGATGATCCCATAAGGTTTCTCCAAGTAAATACAAAGTTCCGTCAATACTAATCCATTCAAACTCTGAATGTATGAAGGACGCATGATATTGATTTGGGACGCAGAATGCCTTTAAAAAGAGCTAATTTTCCCCTCATGTTACGGGCGATACCTTTTCTGCCAAAGATCATGTTTCGGACGCCTGTAGTTCAACCCACTGGAAAGAAATGGTATTTGACTTCTTTCACCCCATTAAAAGCATTCGACGGGTCCTTCCAAATTTTTTGAAGCGCGACGAGGCTTTTCTTTCTCGTGCAGCAAGTATTTTAAACCTGTGCGTCATTCTCAATAACAAAGCACCCCTGTGACTACCACCCGAAACTTTGCTAAGGTTTACTGATGACTACTTCATTGAGGCGAGCGTCGATAGAGAGATAGATAAGCAGAGGAAACAGCGCAAGCAGAGATATTTTTCGGTTTTTAGCGGCCTCACCGTAAATTCTTGGAGGAAATAATATCTTATTAGCCTTTTAGTATGTCGCATCTTTCTCCCAGGAGGATAAATTTGATAGCAGGTTTGTTAAAGGCAAATATATTTGTCAAAAAATTACTCGAATAGGTGTTGCACCTTCAAATTTCATCCATTGAACTTTTATTTGGTGTTTAAATGTAAACAAACCCTATTTCTCACTACCAATAAAAAAATTCATCAAATTTTTCGCTATAATGAGAACTACATTTATTTAAATATTTATCAATATTCATTTTTCGTCCGCAACTAAGAATATTTGCGAGTTCACAAATGACTAAATTCAAGGAGATGGTTCAAAACAAATCATGTAACACAGATGGAGCGGGCTGCACAGAGTCCAGACCTCAAAACTATATGAAGTATTTGGGCGTTTATTATGAGTAAAATGCGAGAAAAAAACGTTTTTCGACCGTCTGAAATGAAACGACACCAAATTTAGATGCAATGTGGAAAATGGTGGAGGAAGAATGGGAAATGAACCCAATAAGATGATGCCAAAATATGGACAACTCCATCTCTCAGAGATTTGGTCGAAAAATGAAGGATGGTGGAATGATTATTAGGTTAATAAACATCCTAATCCTTTTTGTAAATACCAGCTTAATTCTCGGTGATCAATTACTCTGGTCATGCGCACACATTACTCAGGTTGAGAGAATTAGGCATACATTTTAACCTTTTCCACTCGAAATAAAGAAAATATAGTGTCCCTTTCTAAAATCCATGAAGATTCATTACCATTAAGAGATGACATTTATTACCCTGTAAAAAGTCTGTCAATATCGTCATGTAGGGCACGCACAGCATAACCTCCGAAGAAGCAATAACATTACGATATGTTTGAAAAGGAATGGATTCTTCAGGGACGTAGCAATCGTGTAATCCTTAATGGTGCACAATCCTAATTTATACTCCATTGATTGTTCAGGGGATTTATGAGTATTATACAAATGAGCATACGGAAGATATCTAATTACTGCTTAGTCGCTACATGGTAAAGATGATTTGTAATATTTTATAAATTTCACAGGGAAAGATACGCGATGCTTTGTTGTCGGAGCATTACTTACGCGTCAGTGTAAGAATGCTCCTCATAAAATTTAATTGCGTAAGTTTAGCGAAAATTTTCTCACTGCGACAATTTCAAAAGCTATCTAAATTATTAAATAATTTATCTTATCCTAAAAGTAATATCCTCCATCCCCTAAGTTGAACTGTTGAACTACACGGCTAATGTATTGCTCATTACAAAGCTAGAAAATAATGATGGGAAAACTTCAGAAGCCGTTTTAAAGATATTTTCAAGAAAATTCCACACGAATTTGGTCTCTTACTCAGAAAAATAATCGATAAGTAACAAATTTGATAGACGGAACCAAGCTTTAATTCTTAATAAAAATAATTTTCCTCTTTACTAAATCATTTCAATGTAATTTAAAAGTGTATGTAGCCTTAGGTAAGTTCACTAAATCGAGTAATTGACACTATCAGAGATCCGGTCTATCCCCTCGTTCATAAATAGCTTTTCATTGATTGATAAATTGGCGAGTGAGTGAATATCAAGTGGGGCCGAGCACCCGAGAATGAGAAGTAAACATTTCATTTAATGATTTCATTGATTTCATTTCATTTGATCATGGAGGCCGCTCTGATTCTTTTACAAAGCCTGAATATGTGTAAAACTTACACACTGAGGCTGAGGTCAATATCCATTCGCTGGGCCTTCCGCAGATTCCTGCGAAGTTTTGGCGACAGTAAAGTCACATCACATAGAATCATTATAAAGGCACTAGAAGAGGCCTCGCCAAGATTTGAACCCCTGATTTCTTGGCAGCAGACGAACGCTCTCCCTCTAGGCTACTGCATCATTCAAAAAAGTGTGCGTCCAGTGGTTCTTATCATAAGGAAAAAAGGAAATTCTAACGTTTCCTATGAAAACTGAACCAAACAAGATGTCGTGGACTTTTAAAAGCAGGCACCAGAAATTAAATGATACAGCGTTAAGAGGAATTGAGAAATGAGTGTTTGAGACGACCTGAATGCACGAGGATGGAATGTTACGTAGGGTATTAAGGTATCGGAAATACATGTAAAGAAAAGTTTTCTCCTCATGGCGACAATTCTAGTCAACCAGATTTGCCATATTTTGACTTGAAATTCGCAGAATAATACACCGATATGTGACGACCGTAAATGGTGCCATCATATTTTATATTGTTGCCAAGAAGGCCTTGCTGATTTGTTAGTGTTTATGTAACTACGTCAGAGGACTGAGATTGTATTGGGCATTGATAAAGGCTCTAATGAATTAATTTGATAAACGTGGAGATCTCCTCACTTACCCATCTCCACAGGTATGTAAATTGTAATGTATGATACTTCTCGCAAGTAGTTTGAGAACTATTAAAAGAACGTTCATTCACAGCTATTTTCTACACGCAGAAAAGCGTTTTATTGCAAGTGGATTTGATCTGGAGAGTAAAAGCATTCTGCGTCCTAACTAATAACTCTTTCATCGTAACTCTTCTTAAGTTTCAATTGAGAACAATGCTTTTAAAGGGTCCAAAGCTCTAAAAAGAATATGGTAAGTATCTCTACATAATTGACTACGACTTCGGAACCTCGACTGGCTGCGGGGCAGCAAACTCATCACGTTTATAACTCCACGAAAATCTCGCGATCGTAAACCTTATTTGTTTTTCTATTTATGTTACGCGTAAAATCGATATCCATTCATACAGAGTTTGATAATTCCCGGTATCCATTGGCTGTATCAGTGTTGTCAAGTTGTAGAAGGAAAAGCGATTTCAATTAGTTCCCGTGTGCGCCGCATTCACGCGCCAATGAGTTTTGCGTTAATTTTTTCCGCCACTGTACATATGTATGTACTAACGAATAAACAAAAGAGGATATCTCTTAATGGTGTTGAGAATCAGATTATCAAATCTTTACAAAAGGACTATGAAAAAAAATTGAGTAGGGTACAATTATAACAGCATAAAAAAGAATCAAACTAGTTCGGTAAAAGAAATTTAAATACGTCAAAGGATGATTTTTTTATTGCAAGTCCTCTTTGATCCCAGCGACCAATTCAGTAGAATTTTATTTCGTGGAACTGTTTTTTTTTTGTTTTGACCAGCCAAATTTCTAAAGAAATGTAATACAATGCTTGAAATAGGAAAAAAATAGAACCAATGCCACTGATTTTATCAAGAAGTATCGTTAACGAAACAATAGGAATTAATTATCTGATGTGCATGGCTCATTTATTTTCAGTTGATTAATGAGATCTCATTTTACTGCTTTTAACGTTAAATAATGTACGGACACTTCATCTACGTATTTTCATGGATTTACTTCTACATTGAAATCTATTTTTAACGCTCAAAATAATGTGTATAAATCACTAATAAAAAATTAATATAGCATAGATAATACTGGCGAAAGTTTAACTATATTTTTTCCAGATATACATAACACTGAAATTGTAAAGAACACAACAATTTCACATAGGTTTTAGCGGAGTGATTTGCTTCAAAGTTATCCTAGTTTCACCTTTAAAACTATAGCTGTGCACACTTTGCATTGTAAGCTATAACTGTGCATTTTTGGACCATTTTCGGTAAACCGCAAAAAACAACTTTGTTTTCTCACTTCAAAACTTCAAGTTGGCATGATTATAAATATATATGATTTATATATATAAATTGAAGTGTTCAAAGAAGTCCGATTGGATTTGATGCACTTTAACAGTGACTTTTACAGATGAAGTAGAAGTGCCTAAAAGTGCAGTATCAACAAAATTAGAAGATAAACCCAGAAGCGTAGGGAAAAAAAAACTACAAGAAGCATTACAATAAGTTTAGTGTCCCAGTCCTGAAGACAGAGCACCTCAAATTCTAGTATCTCGAACTTTAATATTCGGTGGAAGACCAGCAAAATTAAATAAATTAAAATAATTGCCTCCATACTGTCCCATCTTGCATACCTCTACTGCTTCATTGATCCTCATGCATTGCTTCATGCACGCTCTCTAGTTATAGAGACTCCTATTATTCCCCACGATCAAGATTATCACGCACCACACACATCCATGGCTTCCTTGGTATACGCTTTCCTCTTAAACTGATCACATATCTAATATTAATCTGCATCGTTATTCGACACATTTTAAATGAGAGTTTGGTTCAACCCACATAACCATTTCAGAGTGGAATAACGTCATAATAAGAACCAACAACTATACTTTTCCAAAGATTTTAAATATAATATACAAAGCGTTTTGGCTCACGTTGTCGTCATCAGATAGAAACAGGAGACATCTAATTTAAAGGTCTGAGGATTCTCAATTCCTCAATTCCGCAAATTTTGGAATTTCATTGACAAATTTAGGCCTGACAAATGTAGGAAAATTTAGGAAAAATTTAGGACAAAGTTGACAAAAAATGCTTACATTCCGAAAAAGTTCGACAGAACCAGGCGTTTCTGTTGACAGGGACGACTTTTTTTCCTATTATAAGAGTTTGGGTTAAGTATGTTACATCAGACTGTCGGTTATCTGAAATTCCCGTTCTTGTTGGGAGGAATTAATTAGTAATAGTGTTCATCAACGGAGAAAATATTTAACCGGATATTATTCCCTTCCCACTTTACTGGATGATGGTTAAAAAAGAAAGAACCACATACAATTAGGGCTAAACTCGTGAGGTACTAAGAGTCTAAAGAATCAGAAAGCTTTTATAAAACAACGTATAATGATTATGTGAAAATCACGTTGAAATCATTATTTGCCAAAACCAAGATTTGCACCCAGTAATTCTCAGTAAAGTTGCAGCTCGGCTAGTTCCTCAGTTCTTCAAGTTTGCTAAACACAAACACCTCTTGTGTTTAAAGATGAGCTTTACCTCGTGGGAAGTGGCGCTTAGCACACGAATGCAGTTAATTAATTGCATCAAGAATACCGCATATACACCGAGTCTCAGCCTCGGAGAAATTCATAACGGAAGAGGATGCCCAGGTAGCTTAAGTAGTTAGAGACTGGCGCGATATTTAAGGGATTGATTTTGTATGTGAATGGTTTTTTCACGATTAATTCTTCATAATTGTAAGAACACTACTGGGTGACTACATTTAATTTAATGCATAGCCATTACCGCTGCTCCTTAAATCTATAAGTGAAACTAACTAACACCCGAGTTTAACTGCTCTCTCGAACGGCAAACATATTCGACAAATTACTGGCCAACTTTGTCGTAAATTGGGTTTTGTTACCGTAAACTGTTCCAGAGTACCTGGCCAGAGCGACGATAAAATCAGAGAAATCAGACACTTCTCCCTTGATCAACCCCACTTGGAATACGTAGCCAGTATTTGGCCACCCAATGAGCTAGGCTTAAAAAAAGAGTTAGAATGCGGGCGGAGAAGATCAGCAAGATACCTAAAAGGCCGGGATGATAGTCTAGATAGTTGCACTGACCACTTCCACCGTTTTTTCATCCACCATGCGCAGTGATTTCAAATGTTACCCCACACTTGGGAGAATCAGGAACTAAAAGTTACGAATGAAAGATATTTTAGTTGCCAAGCTGTACAATTGATGTCACAAAGGCATATGGACGTAAAGAGACCAAACCAGAGACAGAAAATAAACTCGTCCACAAGTTATCTCTAGGACACACAGCGTGATAGAGGGTTGACATTTAACGTGAATTCTAAACCTACAAAAATCCTGACGACATTATCAATACCTTACAAACTCCAACATACTACAGAATATCAGATCAGTGGAATCAAATTTAGTATATAGACAGCATAACAGACAAGTTTAAATCATCGTCCATCCCGTGATCGTACAGACCATAATGGCCACCAGTGAGACAGTAAAATAGGTTTGTCGACAGGTAGTGCAGCTGATAAGTCAATTAGCTCCCTGATGTAGCTTAGTTAGCAATTAGCTTCTTCATCCGCCACGTAATACTAACATTACGATTCGTATGATCCCTGCATGACTCTAGTGCCTTGTTCACGTAGTTCCAATATACACTAATTAGAGTTTCTATAGCATAGACAGCATACCAACAGTGTAGTGTTTGTTGGTGAATGTTACTGGGTATTATAGAGCATGTTGGTGATACCTCACTCCCAGCCAAACAGCCTTAGGAAGGCTTGCAGGGTAATACGTAGATGTATATGTCTGATAGTAAACTGAAGCTAAAGAGATATGGAAGCATCTAGCAGAAAGGGAAATTGTCTTAAACAAAACTCAGCTTAAGTAGTAAAAATAACTTTTACTCTCCACTGGTTAGTTCACAGATCAATTTATTGCACAATCAAGATTTCTATGCCTGACATCATCATCAGTGCTCGCTGACCCACATCATGATTTCACTGATAGGTCAGTTAGCACCTGATGATGATGCCAAGCATCGTAATCCGCTCTAAGCAGTGAATTGATCTGTAAATTAATCAGTGGAGCGTAAAAGTTATTTTTACCTACTAATATGGAACTCCACAAAGTTGAACTGAGTTTTATTTTGTTTAAAACTCAGCTTAACAACCTTATCGCCGAAAATTAATTTACTTTTGACTATGAACTCGGCAGTAAGCTCCATTTCTGCTGTCCATGATATTCTCAATTACAAAGAACCAGAAAAAAACTTCAGCGATGAAATAAAAACACTGCTGAAGTAGCCTAAAGAAAAACAAGTCCAGCTATATCTGCTGCCGCACTGGGGCATCAAGCTGACTTTCCTCCGATAGGAAATGGCGTGACTGTTTTGTCATCAATGGTTGTTCAACCGTAAGATTGGTTGACTGCAGCCCTCCACCATTCCCTATCTAATGCTAGTTCCTTTTCCCTGGTATCTATTCCTATGTACTTTTCTCTTTATTTGGCCCATAAGCTTATTCCTGGGTCTTCCTCTGGGGACTTTCCCCCCTATGTTAGCTTCAATTATGTTCTTCACAAACCCATTGTTCCTCAGGGTGTGTCCAATCCATCTGGTTCTTCTTTTCAGCATGGTGTTCCATATGGTCCTTTCCTCTTCTACTCTTCTGTACACTTCATCATTTCTTAGATGAGAAAGAAATGATAGTTACGAAATGATTGTTAAAAAATGATTGTTATATATGAGATAATAAAAGCTCGATCGTGAAATTATATAGTATTTAAAATTTTTGGGAGCTTCGCCGAGGTCATATAGCCGTCCACACTAGTGCAATATGGAAAATAGTAATTCAAACTCTGTGTGCAGGTACCTGTCACTGTTTATATTATCTCTGTGAGCGTCTCCACTAATGCAGAGCAGGAGCCGAAAAATCTCTCGTTTATTTCCCTGAATGACGACGCATTTGAGACATGGACGCAGATGAGACGGAAACTTTTTATTTTGGCGCTCATTTTCAAAATGAATGTGAGAAATTCAAATATTAAAAATTTAAACCGTAAAAAAAAACAATCATTAAGATAAAAACTACGATAAGTTCTCTAAGCTCGCCTATGATTCACGCGTGCTGAAGGATCTATCACATGATGCACGGCCCCGTGAATAATTATGCGCATAATAATTCGCTTCTTCGCACGAAATATGGCTTCCGAGGCGATTTGATATGGGACACAGCGCTAAAAATAGGACACGGCCTGATTTCACGCGAGCAAATGTGCAGACGGTCTTGCATTAGCATTCACGAGCGGATTCATCACACTATGAAAACATTTTACGAGCACAGGAATATTCATTGGCTGAAAAAAATATCATCATCCGCTGAGTCACGTTTCCATTCAATGCACCGTTTCCTCTACAAATTTTCTTTTACATCTTGTCAACCCCATTAATCAAAGCTATAGCTAAATTCAATAAAAGTAATTATTCTATTTTATTAAAGAAAAAACAGAATAACCCTGTTGTAAATAATTCTGATAATCGATAAATGCCGGAATAACAATTAAGACGTGTACACAAGACATTTTTTTTGTCGTTAGACAAACCCAAATACTTTCAAAAGTCCTTAATGTGATAATTGCATAATTATAACTGTTAACACCTCTTACCGCCTTGGGTACCCTGCATGGTTTTGTTTTCCACATATATTATTTGTATTTTATATCATGTTTTGCATTAATAAGAGTCCCGAAGGATTAAGTAATAAGAAATATCACGGCTCAAGTAAAATTATTACACGTCCCCCATTGTAGCAATTTTAGTAAAAGTTTTTATGTTAATTAGTTCAAATAAAAAATTTTACCACAATGTGATAGTTTCATTATTTCATAATAGTTTCGGCTACAAGTAGAATTTGAGTCAAACCCATCTGCAATGGGCGTGATATGGCTTTCGAGGTCTTTTTTTGAAATGTCCGACCCTGGGTTAGGCAGAAACCTGTCTTATCCGTAAAAAAAAATAATTACCCCAAGAGATTCCGCTAAATACAGGTTTCACTTTATTCAAGTTTTCAAAAAAGTCTGGAATGAGTGAGACCCTGAGGCCAGAGTAACCTTGAGGTCAACCTTCTTCCACGGCGTTCAGTAGCACCTATCCCCATAGTGCCTTTCCCAAACACGTCCCTTCCTATCCTTCGATGTCCTCTGATCCCTTCCCTAAATCCTCACTTACTACTCATTCGCCCTTCCTTCGGCCTCACCCAACACTTTCTCGATTCCACCCAATTCTCAATTTGTCTCGACTCAAAACCTTTTCCTCCTCTCACTTTTCCCCTCTCGATCCTTGACTCTCTCCCGTCTTTCCTCAAACCACAGTATCGCCCTCCCCATCCGTCTTTCTCACTCTCTCTCTCCACCTCCTCCCTTCATGTGTCTGGCCTCAAATCCTTCTTTCACTCATCCCCCCTCTCGTTTCCCGCCCGACTCTCCTCTCCAACCCTTTTGAGCAAAAAGAAGAACTCCCTATCTTCCCCGGCTGTGAGAAGATTTATCATTCCCCATCTCTCTCCCTCTCTCTCTCTCATTCTATCTCCTATTCCCTCACCGATCCCGCTCACATCCCTTTACGGCGAGTCATTGAGAGTTTCGGAGCCGCATCAATTCGCCCATTCGAGGTTATCAATAAGAATTATTATTGCGTGGTGAAATTCATGAAGGAAAAGTTCACCTCCGACAAAAGTCCGCTATACCAGCCAATATATGATCGTCTTTAGATTCACTTCTAAAGATTAAGAAACCGAATGTTAATGCCAATTCTTAATCCTAGTTATTACTTTAAAAAATGCATAAATGCATATATAACTACACACATACATCAATAGAGCGAACTGGTCAATGTTTAACGAACGGCAATTTTGAAACACAATGGATGACTTTGCCAGTTAAGCTACCTATGCGTCCTCTTCCATCGAGAATTTCATGAGCTCTCGGCGCAAAATCGAGCGGTATTGGTCGAACCCAGACTTGACAGAGTTCAAGATAATTAGTACATAAAGCATGTTCAGACAATTATCACACAGTCACATGGCAGGAAACAATTGGAAGATTATAAACCAATGAGAAATTAAGACACATTAACCTTGGTGTTAACTATTGTGTGTTAGCATTTTTATATAAATTTTGAAAAATGACACATATATGCTATAAGCATTGATACTATCGGAATTTTCTATGAATATATAAGTTTTACGAGCCTATACATAATACATAATTATACAACAGTGGACTTTTTTATCAACAACTGTTCAACAATTCTAAAATCCGTCTGCAAGCTTCTATAAGTGCAGCCAAAATGATGAACAGATACCATATTTTCTTCTGCAGACGAACAAATGTTCAGATTATTGAATACATCACGTACTGTACTAGAATCGTTCTTACATGGAAATTGGTAGTTTTACATGTTTAAGATTTGCACGATTTACCAGGTTTTACTTTCATTTAAGATCTGCGTAGAGCATGAGAATAAACTTCCATGGAGAAAACAGCGCAGCAATATTTCAAACCGATCCCACTCAATGCATCGATATCGATACTTGGGCAACGTTTAGCCAAGGACATTATTTTCACCTTATTTCATTTTACAATGGACGAGGTGAACTATAAATATAGTCCTTAAAAAGGCTTCTGTTGGGCTTCTGTCTTCAAATGTACTCTTAGGTTCTTTTCCGCGTTAGGAAGTGTCACATCGTTGACCGTTCCATCAGCCATCCTATGATCGTTTTAAGGTAACTTCTGAATATAAAGAACCTAGAATACATGATTTACGATATTTTATTAATAGTATTACTTTAAATAAAACTACTAAACTCATGGCACGCGGAAGAGAGAAGCTGAATGTAGAAGTCACCCAGAGAGGAGAGAAATTAGAGCAAGTGGTTCCTTCACCTATCTCGAAAGCACGATCACGTGAGACGGAACAAGAAATAAGTATATGGAGCGACCAGTTTCCCAAGCAAAGAGAGCATTCATGTTTAAAGGATAATTGCTGTGTTCAAAGAAGATAGGACCGCAGACTAGGAAACAGTGTGTGAAAAAATCGTGTGGAGCGTGGCACTCTATGGATCGGAAGTATGGACCATTGAGAAAGCAGGCCAGATAAGACTAAAAACATTCGATACCTGGTGCTAGAGAATGATGCTAAAGATATAGTTTATGGACAAAATAAGAAATTATGAAGTGTACAGAAGAATAGAAGAGGAGAGGACCATATAGAACGCCATACATAAACAAGAACCAGATTGATTGGACACACCTTGAGGCGCAATGGGTCTGTAAAAAATATAATTGAAGGTAAAATAGGGGGAATAGTCTTCAGAGAAAGACCCTGGAATAACATTATGGAACAAATAAAGAGTGAAGTACATAGGAAGAGATACCAGGAGGTAAGGAGGGAACTAGTATTAGATAGGGAGGAGTGAAGGGCTGCAGTCAACCAATCTTAGGATTGAACAACCAATGATAATTTCTTTAAATTATGCCAAAATACATACATAATCAGATATAAACATTCATGGAGCAACTGGTCAATATTTCATAAACGGTGATTGAAATACGCGATGAAACGACTTTGCCAGTTACGCTACCCAGGTGTCCTATTCCGCAGTGAATCTCATGAGCTCTCGGTGAGAAATCGAGGGGCCTCGGTTTGTTACCTCAGTCCAGTGGGGGCGCGATAATCCAGAGCTCTTCACTAAGTAGTCACGTGGTACAATCACGAAGAGATCGAGATTTTTATTTGTTATACCCATTTGTAATATTCTCACGCAGCCTTCCCAATCGAGTTATTTTTCTCGCGGGAATATTATTGATGGCGTTAAATATTGCGATTCGAGGCGCAGTAATCAACATATGAGGCGTATGAAAGTATTTCAGTTGTATCAATAACGGCTTAGTACTAATTTCTATGACTGCCCAAAATTTTGAAAAATAATTAAAGATAATCAAAGCCATGGCTTGCCGGAATGGTGTCAGTTTTAAGTGCCTTGACAAGATGCAAAACCGCTGTCACTCTAAGAGAGCCACTCAATTGCTGACCTCTCTAACGGTAAATACGAATAACCTGAACGGCTGGGTTAAATTACCTTTTGTCAGAATAATTTCCTATAAATTACAGAATATTGTTCTAATTGACAAAATCAAGGTTTCATTTTATGACCCAGTGACGCTTGGGAAACTTATATTACATTCTAAAGATCGTTATATGGACATAAGTGGAGTTTGTAAATTAAATTCGAATAATTGTGGTATGTCGTACACCACCCAAACTTGCCGGGTTTTAAGGACAGAATTAAAGAACATAGAAGTTTTTTTGAATAGGGATGGCAAATCTTGATTTGAAAAACACTTGTTCTCTTCCAATCATTTTAGCAATTTTGATACTGATATTTTACACTGTGCTGAAAAAGGGCTTAAATATTATTTCATAGAGAAATTTGAAATTGTCAATAGCGCGGATAGTATTTTTAATTATGTTTTATTTTCAACCGACTCCCTTCTGTTAAATTTACGCCTCTCTGTGACTCACTATTGCCACAAAGTTCCGAAAAGAGGACGCCAGATGTGAATTCACTATAAAAGTAGAGTACCTTGTTCTTGTCGCGCAATATCGCCATCAGAGCGCAATATCGCCGACAGTGCGCACTCTGAAATCTCCCTACCGCACTTAGAACATCTCGCGTTATGTCCGGCTCGCGACGATGTCCGCGAGCGAAAATGTCCGCGGCGAAATTATGGCCAAATTTGTGCCCCGAAAATTCGACACATAACCTTTAGTTTGACCTTCATCTCCACGTGAGTCTATTTCACTCTGTTGTTATGTTCTCCCTCCCCTTATCCCACCCCTTTTTAACCAACCGCGTCATCTTGAATCATATCCCGTCCCTTACCCTCACCTCCACTACCCCTCCTACCACTTCTCCGCCCCTTTCCTTTGGAACTGGTATAAATACAAGATGAGAGTTTGAATGTATTTACCTTGATAATGACATCAAGTGCTGAAACCATGGTTTGTTATTTCATTTTTCAAGTTTGGAAATTACTATTAAGTTTTATTCCATCATGGACAAACATATGAAATGCTTAAGATGTACATCTAAGATAGAAATGGGCCAAATTTATTCATTCACTGGTAATCGAGTACTCGAATGAATACCTGCGAACCCGGAAGAGTACGTGAGAACTCGAATGAATACCTTGATCCAGGCGGCACATGGATTCAGGTATTCATATGAGTACCTTACTGCCGCAATAAAGACTCGAGTACCAGTGTGAATACCACTAAATAAGAGTACCCAAATGGAATTCGCTGGCGGCTATGGAGTAACAAGCCATTGGCCATGGCAATGGACCGGATTCGGATGAATACCTGATTTCCGGGTATTAATCCGAGTACTCATGTACTCGTCCGGGTCCCGAGGCATTCATTCGGGTATTCTATTATCAATGAATGAATGCATTTGGTCCATCGCTAATCTGAGAGGTTAAAGCTCGCCAAAA
This sequence comes from Ceriagrion tenellum, assembly GCA_963169105.1. Lineage (NCBI taxonomy): Eukaryota > Metazoa > Arthropoda > Insecta > Odonata > Coenagrionidae > Ceriagrion > Ceriagrion tenellum. The sequence continues at coordinate 97,146,695 of OY720643.1, forward strand.
TCTCCAAGCGTTCATTTTTGTACCACGTGACTCCCTAGTTACACGACCGAGATGTTCTCCAGCGGTTCCCACACAACTCCTCAGGCGAATAATTTTTCCACCGTGAGTTTCACCCAAATGAGTGAACACTATCGTGTGACTCCACTGGAAGTACTCCGGCGTACTACTCCGCGGCCAGCCCCGTAGGTCTTTGGAAAATCACTATTTGTCGCCAGGGAATAGATTCGCCTACTCTCCGCGACCTTAATAGCTACTTGTCAAATCCTACTGCATTTTTGGTGCATTTTTATTGGTACTTTCTCGAGGTACTCACTCCCACCAACTGTTCAAGCATCATCTAGCTCAAGGAAATGCCTAAAATGAAACTGTTTGTGCCCTTTCTCAGGAATTAAAGGAGAGAATAAATGGAATAAAACTTGTCATTAAATATTTCTAGATTACTTAATAAAAAACACTTTTAAAGTCGTTTGATTCGATTCACTTGATAGCGCAACTTGATGTAAAGAAACTGGGAGAATTTGAGCGCAGAATTAATCAGGAAATATTTTACCATCTCCCGATTGTGCATTTGCGCATGAAACGACGCACTTTTCAATCCACATCCATCCATAATGTGGCGTTACTGTTAGGATCATAACAGAAAGGGATTAGTAGACAATCTGATTTACGGAGTGGTGCCGCTGACGACGTCCGAGAGTCTTTAAAGGAGGGCCAGAAGGCAGGAGCTCTCTCTGCCCAATTCCTGAAGATCTCTTCAAAAATTATTTCGTTTTATCCGCACCCCGAAGATTCAGTCTCTGGTGGCATTTATTTCGTTCTTTCTTACCATAGGTGCTTTTTTAAACGGGAAATTATTGAAAACTGATTTTTTTGTGTGTATTTGATCGATTTATGCAGCACCACTCTTCGAGCTTGGCAAGCGGGAGACTGCCCCGTGCCAGCACCTCCAAGGGTCCCGTATTTAGAAGGAAATCGGTTATCACAGGACGGAAAAACATATTGGCAAAAACCTGCGTGACCGCTACATTATCGCATGCAATATTGGTCACTGTGTACGGTTATGTACCACTGTGTGCGTCATACTCTATGTCTCCAACGGATATTAGTTTGCTATTAAGGACTTGTACTCTAGTGGGTGAATCTAAAATTTATTGGATTTTATTAAAAGGTTAGGTTTGCAAAAAAATTAATTAACAAATTGAAAATGATAGTAAATCATATCACATATTGATTCTATAACTTAGGGCTCCAATAACTATATTTATAATACCTGTAAACAATAGTTGCCTAGGGCTCCATAAGTCCCAGTTGGGCTGCGCCCCCCAAGTTTCTAGGGAGGGCTCTGGATTTCTCTCTTCCCTCTCGTTTTCCCGTCAGCACATGTCATACAATAGTGAACCCCTGATATTCAGACTGTTTTTTTTTCTTATTTGCTCCCTACGTATCTACGGGTATAACGGGAAAAAAGTAACATTGCGTCTCCCCGAAATGTTACCAACTTCTGTGAGGTTGTCATACGTCAAATACGTGCAAAGAAGTGCCTCGTGTCAAAGAACTTTAAAAAAAAGTATTAAGGTTATATAAGCGAGTACTTTTCCTGCATCAATTTGCCACACACATAATTTTAAACTGATCTATATGGTGCTTTAAATACCATTTAAACCCTATTTCCTCACCATGAAAAAATATACATGTTTTTAACAGTAAAAAAAGAGGGCACACAATTTAGATTGTGATATTCAATGGAATACTTATTTTTGGACGCGATGTATACTACCCCCCGCTCCTTGTACACGCTAAATCGTTGCCCCATTGAGACCAAACAATGAGGTCATCATCTGCAAAAAATATGCATCAAAATAATTGTTAAAATTTGTAAAATTTTGCTTTTGCCTATGATTTTAATACACTATCATCAAACTGCCAAAAAACATTTTTTCGGGTTTTCTAACAGGTCAAGTAGTCAGCTTTTGCCAACGTTCCGGCGGGATCTTTCCGCAATCCTCTTCAGGGATGCTAAGCAATTATAGAGAAATACAGGCTTGAACTTCTTCCCTCGATGTGATCTAAATGCGAAAAAAACATTAGTAGCTGATTGTATGCATAAATGACTGACTAGTCTTTGGTAAGTGTGGCTTTAAGATTTACGTTTCGGATACTAGCGTTCACTACATCCTCTCAAAAATTAACAAAAATATGGGTAGTTTAACTACTTGTATTTTTATAAAAAGCACAGTCTTTGGGCAAACATAAATTCCTTTGAAAAGGACAAATCACTCTATATGCACAGAAAAAATTAATCAAGTCCTCATCTACTGAAGATGAGCTGCACCCGGAAAATAAATATTCGTCTGAAACAAGTTCTTTAGCCCAGTTTGAGAACCCCAGTACCTCAAAATAAAGAAGAGTCATGAGCGTACACGGAATTACTATAGGAGACCTGCTACCATCTGGATATAACAGAATTATTTATGACAAATGAGTAGAGCATACTGCGCAATGTTATGAAAATCCTTCATTGCTTTGAGGTGGTGAGGATTTATTAAAGAAGGAAATCGAAGGAACCACACGGTACGGGTGCAATATTGGAATATTGAAGAGCTTAATTGGTTATATTGAACAGGTCATGCAATTGGAAAAGAGCAGCGTTGCACTTAATACGCCGCAAACATAGTAATTAATGGTGAGACTGCTTCGATTCCGGACTGATGTAGATATAAAAATGTAAATAATTTCCAAAGACATACTTCATGATTCATAAAATGTGTTCGCAAATTGCACCCAATACCCAGGTTAGGTGAATCATTTTTGGAAAAAAATACAAACTTCAATGGCATGCGTCAAAACGCTGTCTACAAGTCTTCGAAGTATAGACTACCGGTCATTCATTAGGTTGAAACTAATTATATCGGTAAGAGAAAATAGTGTGCTGCATAACTAATGCATTGAATAACTAGTAAATTTGGCTCAAATGCGGGTTACAAAGTCCTATTTCTTTCTCGTGTTTCGCTCGTGAATTTCTGCCACATCTGTGAGGGAAGTTCATAAAAATATTCTTCGTTAATAACTGTGATGGATTCCCATTTACTCTGAAAATATTGCATACGTGGAGGAAGCAAAATGTGGTAATGTTATTGACATATATGGGATTTCTTTTTCAGGAAACTTTCTGACCGTTGGCCTAAATTATGACCTTTTATGAATTTTTAAATACATAACTACTCAAAAGGTACAGACTAACTGATTTTTCAGGTAACAAATACTCTGAAAAATAACGATTTTTCAAATCAATATCTCGGAATCTCAATTCCACATCTCCATCAATAGAATTGTCCGATGGACTGATGCGTAGTTCTTGTTCTCTTCATCAATAATTCTTATTTCACGATTCAATTTATCTGTTTCAATACGGTTAGACTTTCAGTAGCGTTTATAAGTCGTTGCTAGGTTACAAAACACGATATAACGTGAATACAACAGAGAGAAAAAACGCAATTTTCTCCTGAGGAAGATGGCAGCATAACAAATCTTCTCAAAAATGAAAAATGAAAACTTTGTTTTATTCCGCCACTTTATTTTCAGGCACTACTAGTTTCGACCCAGCGGCGTCATCTTCAGATACCTAAATATACCTGAAGAAGATGCCGCTGCGTCGAAACTAGTAGTACTGAAAATAAAGTGGTTGAATAAAGTTTTCATTTTGCATTATTTATGATAAACTTCCACAAAAATGAGCCAAAAACTATTGAGGTCAACAAGCCTTCTGTTTAGGCGTGATAAAAAAAAAGTTTTTTATTAAAATTTAAATTATTTAATCCGCAAAATTCAGATTTTTTTTCAATAAAAAATACACTGAGACTTCGTTATTATTGAGCAATTTACGACACGGAACATTGCACGGTCATGAAAATTGGAATGGAAAAAGAAATTGACATATAAATTACCTTAACCTCATACTTTCTCCTCTTAAATCTATGAAATGTTCCACGACCTCCACCTCTCGCTGCTAGAATTATTCTCTCTCTCCTTTTTCAACAGTTTCTCTCAACCCTTTTTCCTTTGAAGAAAATTTTCGCCCTTTCGCCCTTTCCACGAAGACGACCGACTTGCTCTACCGCGTCTCTCAAAGATCCAGTCCCGGCGGATGAGACTCGCCGCGTTTTTTAATCGACTTAGCATCTCGAGTGAGAGAGAGGGAGAGAGACGGGAGGAAGGAGAGGTAGGATTTGAAAGTGAGGAAGAAGTAGGGAGAGATGGTTAAGGGAAAAGGGTACGAGGGATTGGGGTGGGTTTCTTTTTGGTGGGGATGATGGGTCTGGAAAAAGGGAACTCCCCTTCTCCCACCCACACACACACTGTAAAGCCCTCCTTTCCTCTCTCGGTCTGTTTCTTTCCCCTCGTACTCCCCGGGATCTTTAGCAAAGATTGGAGGCGTCATCGTAAATTATCCAAAACTTATGGGATTCCTTCTGCGAGGTTTTTGTCAGACTCACTATCCTCTCTCCCCTTTCTCACTCCCTTTCTCCCCCTCACACACTCCTCTGACTTTTCTTTATTTTATTTACGATTGCTTTTCCCCCCTTTGCGCCATGTTTTTCCTCTTTTTCTCCCCTCATTCCCCTCCCCACTACTCCTCCCTCCCCCCCCACCAACCGAGAAAAGAATCCCTTTTGTTTATTGTTCCCTTTCTCCCTGATTGATGGCTCTTTTGGGGTTATTTTTTGTGTGCACCCCCATACTCCCAGTTCTTTTCGCGTCACACATTAGCATTCGAGGGTAGGGTTACGTCGAAGCGGGCCTGAAGATCTCTCCACGTGATTTTTCGGTCTTAAAGGAAAAATGCGAGATGGGCTATGCTATGAAATTTGAATCCTTTTTCTGTTCATTTTATTTTCGAGTATCGTTTTTGAGAGATTGTGTGCATTGCAAAAACATGCAAAGTGGACCTTTTCCTTTTTCATTTACTGCTGTAATACCCTCGTGAATTGAGTCCATCAATTTCGTGAAAGTCGTCGCAGACCGCATGGAGAAAACCACTAAAAAGTACGTGACTAAAGCATTGGGACGGGTTTATTCAATGCCGTAAAATCGTTCCGCAATCCGCATAGAAATGTTGTTAATACTTTCGGTCAAGTCGATAAAAAAAATAAACACCGGATGCTTCCCTGTTGATGCATGAAAATGCGTCGGGACAACACAATTTTGTCGTTCGTGGAGGCCGTTTTGTCGGACGATTTACATACTATTAGCATGTACGCTTTAGAACTTATTGTGCAGTAACTTTATCCAACTGTTGGTAGAAACACCTAACTTTTCTCCGTTTGTTCATGAAAAAATGGCTGCCACTATTGGTCGTGGAAGCCTTTTAATGGAGCAAGAGAATGCTGCTTGCACGCTAAAGTGCAGTTAGAAAATTTAACATGGTAGCCATTTCAACCATACCAATCAGTTCTCCTATCAACGATTCTCTGAATCCTTCCTAATGACTTTTTATATATTTTACTCTTTACTTGAAATATTTTCTTTCTTTGATTTTTGTCGATTCTCCTCGATAACTCGTCTATTGGGGAATGGATTTAACAGACTTTTTTTTATTGCCGTCGAATTCAGCCATTTATTTGCATCTATAGTTATTATTCTCCAAATACTCAGCGTTTTTAGGCAAAATACGGCGCTGTTTTTCGTGTTTAGAGCCCATTTCGACTGGATAGCCACTCTTTTGGCATCCTTCCCAACTTATGTCCTGCTTTTCTTTTTAGTGAATAGCAAACTGCTCTTTTTTTGTACGCCATAACTAAACTTTCGAGTCTTATTTCAGCCAACGACCTTCAAAAAGCGGCATATTGTTGGTGTTTTTGGTTAAGAATTCTTTAGGTGTATCCATATTTTTTTTTTTCGCCACTGCTGCGGGGAAATTTTTGGATATCGCTGGTTTCATACCTACTGCTCTGTTATTGCTAGTTTTACGATGTTTCCCATAGCATCAAATTTCCATTTTTTTGGTCCAGTTAAAAATAGCATTTGCTTAACAGACTATCGTTTATCATTTGAGCTTGATATGGTTATATTCATTACATCGTGTCTTTCAATCGCTGTTTATTAAATATTGAGCAGAGTTAGCTCGATGAGAGTTTATTTCAGTTCGTATGCATTTCGAATGAAATAATTTCACTTTTGAATAGGCCATTATACGTTCACGGTTTCTTTATTATTATAATTGAACAGACGGCGAACATACGATTGCTATGGAAACAGTCAACGTTCAGACACATCCCAACTAAGAAAATAACTCAAGTACAATATATCAAGACGTCAAATATCCACGAAAACCTTTTAGAATGCTGTATTAACAGTTAGCCTCGTCTATTAATTAATTAAATATGGTGGTATTAATGTGTTAGGCAGCCAATTTCAGCTACAAGTTTTGGTATACATATCGAAATATCACTGCAATATCTACTTCCATAGAAGTTATTTTTCATGCTCAGAGCAGAACTTACATGGCACAAAAGCTAGTAAATTGTGCAAATTATTAACAGATAAAACTTCCAATTTCAACTTTAGCACAATTTTTAGTTCATAATGTATACAATAATCAGAAATTTTGAAATAATGCATAATAAACTATCGTATTTGTTCATAATTTTTGCTGCATTAATATATGACTGCAGATTGATTTTAAAAATGCTGAGAATTTGTCTATAAAAAAGTCGTTTAATCCACCGTTATATAATTTGGTATGCATCCAAATTTGTAAAACTTAATGCACGCATATAAAAGCCCAATACGATCAAGGCATTATATCTGCCATTATTCAAACTGTACATCAAAATGTTAACCCTAAATAGTTAACACCAAGGTAATGTCTTTTTCTTTGGGAATATTTTATAACATATTTATTTTTCTGCCATGCGACTATAAGATGATTGTCTGACCATGCTCTATGTGTAAGTTTTTCCATGAATCAAAGAGGTCTGATTCATAAGCCAAGTCATAATTATTAACAACAAAGTTTTATTAGTATCCACTATTGAGGTAGATGGAGAGAGCACTTGTTATGTCAAGCATATGGGCTGTAAAGTGAGCGTGGGATGTTCGCCATCTTCGTTTTCCCCGGTTATCCATTAGCGCTTACGGGCTGACGCGCAAATTTTTAAGCTTTACGATGTTTTCTGCCCGAGACATACTATAAATGTATTTAGTTCTTCAAAATCGATTTTCCATAATTCATTTTTCATTTACCTAAACGAATAATATTCCACATTCCCAGGGAAAAGTATAGTAAAAACAAGTAAACTCCTTGGCACTAAGTAAAAATACATGATTCAAGAGTTACTTGCCTAAAAGTTCAAAATATATTGTGGGTATTCTGGCTTTAAATTTGCTAATCCGCCCATTTGCTCGTACTACCCAAAGGAAAGTAAGGAAAGAGCAGGGGTAAGTAATTTAGTTGATATTTAGGTAACCAGGCTACAGTTCGAGGACGTAGTGCCCTCTCCATCAATCTCAGTGGTATTCACGTATAATTTAATGCCGAGAATGGTTTCATCCATGTGTTGCCATTTCTCTTTCCATTTATTCTTTCGGGATTCAGCCGCGTCGCTGTTTTTCAGACGTTTCTCCTCCTTTCTTGGAGGCTTTTTCCGGTAAAATTATAATATAATACTACATAAATCTGGCCGCAAAAGCGCTGAATCTTCCATCTGAAGACGCCTGCAGGTGAGGAGGAGAAACTTTTCTGGTAAAACTACGATGCGGTCGATTCCCGAAAGAAGAAATGGAAAGAATACCTGCTCGCCGCGGAAACCTTAAACAGCACTTCATGTGTTGCCCTTATCTAGGACCTTAGTTATGGCTATAACTGTTGTTATTTCTTGTGGGTTTGAATTGAAAAATTGCTACTTCAACCTGCACGATATTTGAAATTAGAAATTCGAAGACCTCCAACCTCACTCAAAGCGTACACGTGCGCTAAAAGAATTCTCCTCTCACACACATCGTCATACAGAAAAAAGAAGCACTATTTAGTGCAAACAATTGAAGGCGGTTAAAAAACTCCTACGACAGCGATGAACAAAAAATGATTCAGAACGCAATTAAGAGATTATTCACTCATACAAAAACCATGGTCCTATATTGTAATTTAGGGAGGATAATACTAAAATATTGCTTTCATTCTGATTTCTACTAACAACAGGACACCCGGACGATCGATTCAGGGAATTTAATATCTTCCAACACATCGCACACCGACGCAGCCGGAGAGAAAGGGAAAGAAGGCGACCAAAGAGGTGGTTGGATCAGAAGTAATCGGGAGAGGAAGGGAAGGCAACATAAAACGGTATAAGGAGCAGAGAGAAGACAGAGAAAGGGAGTCGGGCGATTTTTTTGAGGGTCCATTTACCACGAGGGAGAACTTGAGGCAGAGGGTAGGGGGAGAAGGGTAAGTTAAAATTAAAACGCAATTATCCGCATGGCCGGCTGGCTGTTCCTCTTAGAGTTACGCCGTAAATAATGTCATTTGCACCCGGTTCGAGGCCGTTTCCGCTGAAGCATTGACTGAAAGCGAAATAAATTGCGAGAATCTGAAATAACACAGATACGCTTAATTGTCCTTTGGCTCTACTTCCATGAAAAGATGTAAATCAAATGAGATTGGTGGTGTTCTTTGGCTGACCTCGAACATAAAATATTCATAAATTTGTTATTTATATTACTTTCCATTCCTCCTCATCAAAGCGGGAGAAATTATCGACTGAGTCAGTTTTTTCATGGAGAATTTAGTAGTCCCCGCTGTGTATATATCTACACCCGTGCCTGAGACTGTGTTACATCGTTTTAGCAATCAAAGTGATTGGAAAAATGTATCAATCAAAATAATAGAAAGAACAAATCATGCAGATCTCTCCAAATATAGATAATACAAGAACGTTTTCAAAGACAAAACGGCAATCAACAATGCCCTTGCTTGTGTAGATTTTTATGAATCAGGCGATATCTTGTGAAAATTAGTTCCAGTTATCATTATCTCAAAAAAATGGAACTTTGCCATATTTCCACAAAGTTTATTCTCACACACCGACCTAGGTTACGATAATACTCATGCACCTCTCCACTAACGCACTAATTTGACCTCAATTATGGCATAAGTATTGTCGAAACCTATGTCGGTGATTGAGAATAAGTTGTGTGATATATAAAAAAGTTCCATTTTCTGAGGTCATGATACCCTCGCTTGAGAGTGTAATGTCAATCATGACATTTTTTCTCTTAAGATGAGATGTAAATAGGATTGAAAAGAGACGAATGGATACAACGCAGGCGACAAACAAGGAGACAACAACAAGAGCGATTTAGCCTCATGATATCGCCAACTGAGCAAAGTTGAAGACAGTCTGACCTTTAATTCACTGAAATGGGGTCAAATAAATAAGTGTTAAGGTATAACATGGCAGAGTTCAGCTTTAAATACAGCCGAGCTTCATTGAATGAAAAGTACCTCCAGGACTAAAAAATTTTCGGAACTGAAAGTTAAAGAAATTTCGAGTGACAGGAATCGCGAAATGCCGATATCAATGATATTTTTCCGAATTACCTTAATTTCTGCTATCAGAAGTTCAGGTGTTGTAAGCTCAGCTGAAGTTTCAAGTCTAACCGGACCAATCAATTTACCGTTAGAGCATCCAAACAGATTATCGTAACAGAAGAAAGCCTAAAATATCATTCACAGACGGTCAATAAATTCGAAGCTTACCAAAAGCACAAATGTTTGGTGAAATTTCAAATCGAACACATAATGTACTATAAACAAGATGTAAATATGCTGGGTATTTGATTGGAGATGGAATTTCATGCCATAAAATCAACGAGAGCTTGGAAGGTAGTAAAAAGAAAACCAATCCTTCGCACACCACTCTCAAACGCATAGGAAAGGATTCCGAATCATTTCCCAGCCTCTCAAACACCTCAATAGCTTCCCAAGGGTCCGACCACGCTAACAACGACGCACTAATCACTGATAAACTTTTTCTAGTTTTTTTTCAAGATTATTGAACTCTGAACGTTGGACCAGCCAACGTAGTGATCATAGCCTAAAGACCGCTATAGACGGTATATTTTATTGCATGAACGAATGTATCATAGACTGTAGAAGAAAATTAATGAAATTAGAGCAGGTTCAATTTCCGTTCAGTCGCTCAGAAAATCATCCGATTTTCCGCTTAACAAGACAATTTCCCTCATGAAAGAGCTTATACTTACGTTTACATAATAAAATGTTCCATGTAAAGCGGCCTTAAGTAAGACCTGAAGGATGTATACGTCACAGATCAGAGAGGACACGCCCCGAGAAATGAACGTTCAAAGTCAGAAAGCCTCTATCATTAATATAGAAAGCAAAGTTTCTATGCCTGTCTGTCGGTCTATCTTCCCATATATCCTAAAATTCTCATACGGAAATAGGTACACATTTGGAGTTCATTTTATTCCCTACCAGTATTTTTTATTTGGCATAATTAAGCTAGAAATACTGGGCGTACAAAGTTGTGACGAACGCCAAACGCAAGGAAATACAATAAGGATTGGGGATTCTTAATATTTGACGTACATTTTGTTTTTTTTATTTGAGGGATATTGAACAAAAAACATTCGCAAAATAGCTCAAAATTACCAGTCTTTTGCAAACCGTACCCCAGATGACTGACAGTATTATTGATGCCGAGTTTCATTTGAATATATAGAAAGAAAGACCCATAAAGAATCACTTGAGAATGTTAAGATAGTTTGAGATAAATAGTATTTCACCTTGAAATAATGAATTTTAACACATTCAGAAGAAAAACAAATTACTCATCCAAGAATACCACAATATTACTCCCTTATCAAACCACTCACCGAGATCTTTGATAAAACATACCAGCACTTTAACATGAGAAATGGTACACGTAGACACACCAGAGAGACCTTATCTAAAAAAAATGAGGATTTTCTGTCACTTTTAAATCGTAAAAAATTAACACTAAAGTGTACATGTTTTCTCAACTATTTTGAAAATACACCATATTTTCAGTATTATTTCAGGAAATCAAATACATTTCCGTTGTGAAGGAGTTTTAAACGCAAGGCGTGAAAAATGACTCAAATTAAAGACTTATTTAGATATGTTTATTGAATTACTCATAATTTCAGTCATGTAAATGTATATTATTACACCGTTAAAATGCAATATTTAATTTATGCTTTCCTATAGCTGTTGAAATTAAAGCACATAATGCTAATGAGGTCTCCATTATGACTAGGGAACTCTCGCTCAAACTACGCTCTGTTAGGTAGTAGCTTATCAGTAGCTTTTATCATTAAGGAAGCATTTATTAGACGCTTCTTAGATGGAGAAATAGAATATAGTTGTATGAAAAGTTGTCACACAACCAGTTAAGACGGTGGTATTCTGTAGACTTGAGGGGTCATATATGGGATTACACACGACTCAGAATTGCTACATTGTAGACTTTCATGGATGGCTCCACTCAACTGAATCGCAGTTAGGTCGTGTCATCAGGTTTTGATATACTATGTATATTGAGGTTTGAGTATTTTAAAAACGGTTTACACTCGAGGGAATTTGCTATTTCTTTAATTAACAGTATTATTGCCAAATTATCCAAAATTATGAAACTTGAAACTTTTGCGCATTATAAAATATTTCAATAACGAAATCATAGGTAGGTATCTTTTTACGCATCAAATCAAACTCCAACATGCTTGACCTGAGTGGAGTTATTCTTGTATCCATTAAATTGAAATTCTGTTTGCTTGAGCGTTACAGACTTCCAAACCCCATAATATTGGCACACCTGTTCCTAAGGACTTAGAAAGATTGAATAGACGTATCAGGATGGGCCCTGGGTTCCCTCTACATTGATCCTTCTGTAATCAACCTTACTTACATTGGATATGAATTTTACTCGGGGCAGAGTTTTCGTTTTTCCTTTTTGAACTAGTTGCAATACTGATAGACACTTAATATGTTTTGTATCGAATGACTCGAAGGCTTTAATACTGGCATTCAATATTCGTATTCACTTCGCTTTGGCATAAATCCATTGCGTCAACTTTTCCAATATTTCAAAAACAGAAATAATATTTATATGGCATTCAAATAAGTGACTGTAAACGAGGATTTATGGAGGCTAAGTAACAAGTTGTAGAAATCATATAATTATATTACACAAAATTTTAGTTAAATGTTGGGTAGGTTATTTAATTGTTGTTAGTGTAATGTCTAAGTACCTGGAGGTCATTACAAATATTTTTTTAAATACAAAAATATGCACCTCAATATGCTAGTTCAAATATTTGGACGGTTCCTACGTACCTATTATGCAAACTTTAACTTTAAAAGCAAAATTTAACATACAAATTATGATTTGTAATTGCTATATTATTATATATATTTTCAACTTACAATTTATCCAGGTTTATGATGGACATTCGGTTATTGCACTAGATATTTCTGATGATTAATGAACACAGTCACACCAAAACCAACTAAATCAACTCAGACGTTTTTCCATCATTACATTGCCTGCCTCGGACATAGGCTTTTATTGTTAGACAATAGGGCGAGTTTATAGTCGGGGTGTTTTCCATCCCAACCTATCCATGTGTCGTAAATTACCGCAACACATTCCATCTACATACAACCCTGCGAGCCGCCAATTGGGCGTGTGGTGGGGGTATTAGGACACCTGCCGTGTAAAGATGAGGTCAAAGGAGGTGAAATGATCAAGTGTATTTTGGGAGAGTTTTAGGTGGAGCTCAATTTTTATTAGTCACTTACTGCGCGCCGAAATAAAGCAAATCTGCTCAGCTGTAAACAAATCTGAATAAAACTAAGCTTAGCGTGTAGCCTCCAAGTCTCTAGCGGCTTTCAAACCCAATTCTTTAAAACCTGAGTAACATTGTATCTTCGCTCGCAGCAGCTTTTAACAAAAAACGATCTATATACCCGTGTTTCCCTTATCTTTTCATTGCGATAGTTTGGGTGCTGTCCATTTTAGACGCCTTACTGAAAAAGAACATAAAAACGACAATCGCTTTTGCGATTTCCTAAGTTCTTTGCTTCTCTAGTGCTTACTGACACTTAGATAACTTCTAGCGATCGGTTTCATTAAAGATCGTCAACAGCATGATCCAAACTTCAGGCTCCGTAGCCATTCCATTAAATAGGTCTTTACGAATAAATATCGTATAAAAACTATAAGCCTTTTATTCATGACACCTAAGTTTAAAAATGGAGAGCCTGAAGCTGTGGAACTCATGGGAAAGCCTGTCAACGGCAGAGCAACGATTACTTTCATCATAAAGAGAGATAAAAAAGTCAATTAACGTGACTATGGCAGGAAACGCTAAAAGGTATATTTTCATCCTGGCGAATTTATTTCCGATATTTTACTTGAATTTTCCCGAGCATTTATGTAAATATGAGAGAAATGTGGAAAAAATAGTTTTATATCAAATTTAACAGTCATTTTTGCAATATGTGTATTTAAATAAACTCATTTTCCCAAGGAATTTTATTTCTATAAAACAAAGTCGCCAATCCTTCTTGAGATCAGAGTTTTAAGCACTACAGTTCAGAGTTTTAACTACAAGAACAGAAAGTCAAAATTCTTTATATTAACAGGAAAAGCGCTGGGACGCATGCCTGGGTCATCGTAAAAATATACTTATAAAATTATCAGCATATTTTCTAGCTTTAACCGCTAGCTGACGTACCTAATCATTTACTTCTGGGAACGATGCAGTTTCCCAGTTCGTACAAAATAATTACTCATCCACCCGTGAAAAAATTCGCACGACTTAATTATAAAATAAATCCTTATTTGATGCTGTACTGCAAGCCTTCATACGCCTGAAAACGCACTCAAAACTTGGCGAAATAATACATACATAACCACAATGCCGTCCCATTCTGGGATGGCACAGTCAAAGCCTTATTGATTAGTAGACCTAGAAAACAGGCTCCGATTTCATTACTTCGTCAAAAATTCCATATCCTTGCATACTCCCTTCGCATCTCTTACACCTAAGCATTGCTTCTCTCTCGCTGTCATATTCTGAAGACTACTTATATTCCTCCTTCCATTAGTCTCTTTCACTACATCCACCAATAACTACTACTTGGTCTTTCGTTTTCCCTAAAACTACTCCTTGCAACGCCATTTATCTATTTTCTTATCCATCCGTCATCCATACTGTAAACATACTCAAGCCAACGAAGTGCGCTTCAATCGCACATTCTGAGGCATGATGCTTCTAATCCACAAAATCTCATGAGCCTCCTCATCCTAGATACCCCTCATCTCAAGATACCCCATTTTTACTGAATTTATCCAAATGAATGCTTTTCCTGAATCATCCAGGGTTCATTACCATGAATTACGGCAGGAAGAAGTTTTCTTTTGTTTTCTAACATTTTCACTTCCCTGATCAAGCTCTCTTTCCTGAGTACGCTCAATTTACTACCTACAACTTTCCTGCCATCATTAAGACGACTAATGATCTTCGCATTTATTCTTTCATCTTTTAAAAACATTCGATCAAAGTACATGAAATTGTTCGCTAATTTAATTATTCCATTTACCCTCATCATGTAATCATTCTGCATAACTAAAAGTACAACTTAGGAACACACAACACAAAGAATATTATCATGACTCCTCACTACAACTCTAGGTCTGATAGAAGCGATAAATTAAGGGAGATACATTTCCGAACAGATAGGTACAAAAACTCGTTCTTTCCGTGCACAATAACTGGCCACAATAAAAACTCAGCTCCACTAAATAGATTCCCATAATATACGTCACCATTTCACCTTCCAAAACCTTATATCTTTACATGGCTGGTCTCCTAACACCCCCTTCCACACGCCCATGTGGCGGCTTGCAAAGTAGCACGTTGATGTAGATGTAGAATGAAATAGGAACAATGAAGACGGAATGGTAACCTTGAACACAAAAGAAATAAACCTATGAGAAAGAGGAGTGAAACAAGACTTAAAAGTTTCTTTTTTCGGTCTGCTTCCATTTGTAGCTGGGGCGAAAGGGAAACAGAAGGGAGAAAGAGTGATCGCGGATGAATAATTGAGGACGGCTACCGCCACTTTCCAAGTTTTTCTCCGCGGCGACCCCCCGGGCCCGTCTTTTGTTCGGCCGAGGGCCATTTTACCCTGAAAGCTGGTTGAAGCCCCAAGTATTCATCAATGGGAGCTCCCTCTCCTTTATCGGGTCATTTTGTATTTTTTTGTTTTCATTAAGCGTAATGTTTTTTGTTTTGACGGTGAGCACGTGAAAAAAGGGTCTTTAAGTGTAAATTAATAATGACAATAATTCTTCCCTGCAATCTGTTGCATTCCGGTAAAGAAAATTTTTGAACGTTTTAAAAAGAAGAGGAACGTTCCATTATCTCACTATCACACACTGAACAATATTTCGCGATATCACGAGAATGGGATTTTTGCATAAAATGCTTTCCTCAAAAAAACCTTTTCAAACACCACATTGAAAATTGTACGATGATTATGAACTATTAAGTCTCTGTGGCATGATAATGCATAGTTATAAAAACAGCATGAAAAATAAGATCGCTAAAATACCAATGATACCAGCGGAGCGACATACGTCGTCGAGAAGTCGTGTACCTGTTTCCAAGGCGGCAGGATCCCGGACACGTCTGTATACTGATGTACGGAAGTATTGGTGGAGGGGGATACCTCTCCCAGAATACCTCTCCGAAAAACCTACTTGTATCGAACATTTTACTTTGGGTGGAGTAACCATGAAGACAGGTAAAGTCAAATACCTTGAAATTACCTTCTTTTTAGTGATATCGATGGGAAAACACATACAAAACATGTGTGGCACAGAATTAAAGAAACTATTATTTATCAAGCGTATAAAAGGAAGGTCCCTGGATGAAAAAGTAAAAGAGAGGTGCTCTTTTGCTCTGGTTAGGCCACGCCTCAAGTATTCCCGTACCCTGGACAGAATGACTAAAAATCAAAAAATAAATAAAATACATAGGACTGCTGCGGGCTTCGTTAAAACTGCTACGAGCGTATATATACTGTTTAACCACTTTTAGAGGGATTAAGTTGGGAGCCACTGGAGACTTGGAGGCTACACGTTAGGCTTAGCTTGCTTGAGAATTTCAGAACAGATTCAGAGCGATACAGGGAATATCAATCTTACACCGCACAACATTTTTTTCGTCAGAAGCGATAAAATATGAGAGATACATCGCCGAACAGGTAAGAAAGAAATTTTTTTCTCTCCACTCACTATAAGTGACCATATTTGAATGTAACTGCAATTCACAATGGGAATGAGAGTTGGAAGTCAGATAAAAGGTAAAATCAACAAAGGCGTAAGACAAGGATGCAATCTCTCACCAGCACTGTTCAACATATACTTGGAGGAGGCTTTAGGAGGAGCGGAAGAATTGAATAAGAATACAGCATAAAACATGTTCCAAGAGCACAACATGAAACTAAATATGACGAAGACTAAAATTTTAGGATGCGGAAGACAGAAGCTGAATGTAGAAGTCACACTGAGTAGAAAGATATTTGAACAAGTGGCTTCCTTGTACTATCTCCGAAGTACCATCACGTGAGACAGAATAAATACAATGGGCATCAAGCGGAGGATAGCCCAAGCTAAGAAGGCTTTCATGCGAAAAACACAACTGCCCTGCTCAAAGAAGATAGGGCTACAAACCACGAAACAGTAAGTGAAAACATTCGAGTGGAGCGTAGCACTCTATGGATCGGAAGCATGAACCATTGGAAAAGCTGATCAGGAAAGACTATAAGCCTTCGAAACATGGTGCTGGAGGAGGATGGTGAAGATAACATGGATGGACAATTAAGACGTGATGGGGTTTAAAGAAGAGTAGAAGAGGAGAGCACCATACGAAATACCATAGAAAATAGAAGAACCAGATGGATTGGACACACTGTGAGGCATAATGGGCACTGTGAGGCATAATGGGCACACCCTGAGAGACAATAGATTTGTGAATAACATAAAGGTAGGTAAAATAGGGGGAAAAGTTCCCAGAGGAAGACCCAGGAATAAGTTCATGGACCAAATAAAGAGAAAAGTACATAGGAAGAGATATTAGGAGGTAAGGGACCTAGCATTAGATAAGGAAGGATGGATGGCTGCAGTCAACCTATCTTAGGATTGAGTAACCAATTATGTAGTGACCACAATGAAAACAGAGCCATACTTATAATATTCCCATAAAACAATTCACCATTTCACCTCCCGAAACCCCATCCTTACCACCTGGTGTCCTGCCACACGCCCATTCAGCAGCCCACAGAGATGTGTGTAAGAAATCCCCGATGTCTCAAATAACATTGAGAGGGAATTCATCTATAAAAATGTATTCATGGATATGTATTGTGATTGGTGGGTAATAGGTGATCGAATTTTAAAATTTATATCACGTAAGGTGTCTATCGGCCAGCTTTTTTAAATTGTCCTGCATAGACCACCAAATATAAGCTATAAATGTAATGTTGTTATTATTATAGATACTGCATGGGAAAAAATATTATTACCCGTGTTATTTTAACATTAATATGCTATATTAATAATCTGGTCTATATATGCTGTGTTAATAATCTCAAATGCTATAATTAAATAAAATAATAAAATAAATGCTATATTAATAATCAATAGGTATTAATATCAATAATGACCTGCTATATTAATATGCTACATTAATGTTATGCTATATTATAACGTATATTAGTGCTTATCATAAGAATATACTCTTTAGTTATAATATTCATCAGCCTTTTTTCAAGCTAAACATGATTTGGAATCAAGTCCCAGATTGCCTGACCTGATTATTGTTGATGATAAATGTAAAATAGTTGAGTCTGGTCAGCAGCCCGTTAAGTTTTTATCAGAGCATGATCTGGTATATGTTGGTTATACTTTTAATCCTCCTTTGTATAAACCACCTGAAATCTTTTTTGAGATTTAATCTAATTTGGACTACGCCAAGATTGGAATGGGAATAGAATAGTCTTTCTTTGGAGGATTTCTTTTTTACGCATGATGCTGACGAAGAAGTCACGTTTTTCAATTTCAACCTTACTGGCTTTTTATATAGGCACGCTTCCATTAGAAAAATAAAGATAAAGCGTAACCCTGCTCCCTGGCTCTCTCAAAAAATTAAGCAGGCCACGAGCCATAGAGATTTCTTACGAAGGGACTTCCGACGGACTATGTCCGTTCTGAAATACAACGAGGATTCAAAAGCAAGTCAAAATAAAATAGAACAAATGCAAAGAGGTTGACTATTTTCATTTCTGTCTATCGGATAAGCGTGATGTTCGTTCTATTTTGTAAAACATTAAAACACTAGATCTAGGAAATGCACGTATTGGACCCATCAATATTAACTTTTCTCTGTAAGGAACAATAATTTTTTCTAAATAGATCTGCTTCGACCAATATGGACGAGGATGAAATCCTCGATATCTCCAATAGCGTTAAGAGAGAATTCCGATATGAAAAACTTAATTTCTCTCATTATACCCCTGACTAAAAAATAAAAATACATTTCAATGTTAAGTTCAAACAGGAGCAGATGAAATTAGTACGAAGTAAATAAATAGGCTCGTTTATCCAGAACTTCCAACGCTAGTTTCAATCGTTATCTGCTCGTTAGGTTATTCTAATTTCCCCACCTTATGTAAAGCTGCTCTCATTCAACCTCTCAAAAAGAAGAAGTTTCCACTTCGCAGCACCCCGGCCAACTCCATGAAATTCACTCTCGCCGGAAGCTGTTGATACCGCTCCGAACTTTCTAATCTTCGCCATCAATGTCATCTTCTGAGACTTCTGCCAGATTAAGTGGGGTCAAATTCGGGTAGCGTACATAAGTTGGTTGGCCCGCCAGAAAAATTTTTTTCCGTCGCTTGGTCTCGAACCTGCGAACCTCTCGGAACGGGAGTCGAACATGCCACCACCGGACCCCCCCCCTTTTCTGGCATATCTTATTACTTTTCGCCTTCTACCAATATTAGAATCCAACGAGGTTCAGTTACTGGTTTTAAAAAAATCGTATTCCATAGGCCAGCATCATTTAAGCCCATATCACATTCAATATACGCTTTAAATTTTAGAAGTGCGTCTTATGGACATCCTAAGGCAACACTTCGATTTTTGACACTTGTCTAACATAGATGTAAATCAATTCAGAACTCAACGTTTTGACGTTATCGTAACATTTCTGCGCTTTCTGGGACATGACTAAATTAAAACGACAACACAGGCAATTTTCATGAGTGCAGTCTAAATAAATACTAATATAATCTAAAACACTCACATAGGGCAACTAATGCAAGTTTCAGCTATGGATCTTGTGAAAAAACGCGCCAATGCACACCATTTTTCAGGGTTGAATTACGAGTGCCGTTTCCTAAATCGTCAGAAATAAGCGAATACATTTAGTTTTCCTTAGTCTTCATGTCGAGTACGGGTTTATTACGATTTCCGCTACTTTCAGTGCCAATCGTTGGTAGTTCTTCCAAACACATTTTAAAACGATTGTGAATTAGCTTTTTTATATACTAAATAGACGAAATGTAAAAATATGTGTTCATGGAGGCGTGTAGAGAGAAAACTATCGTTTCCTCGCGACAAGTAAATAAACGCTCCTTCGGCTTGGAAACTCTTCGGGTGCCAAGGTAAATTAGACGAGAGTAAACAGTAAATTGGGAGCAGTAAAAGCTAAACTTTGATTAAAATTGATTAAAGAAAGATGTACTCACGATAATAACAAAAAATGCAGAGAACGTTAAATGAGCTAAAGAGTGAATCCCGTACTTTTTCACTCGGCATTTGCAACAGTTGTCACCGACAAAAATGGAATAGCAGATTAAGCAATGAACAAATCGAAGGGTACCCTTTCCCATTGAAGTTCAAACAGGTTCTGTAAACCGATATGTATACAAAGCAGAAAACGTTTCAGTATTTAAATAATTCCTTTTACTGGTGAGGAAACGAGTTAGGAAATGTGGGACTTTGAATTAGCAAATCAATAAGATTATTCTCTTAAGTGAAAAATTACGTACTGACTCTGAAGAAATTACATATATTTTATCATAATCAATTCATTTAGTACAATTTTTATGAATTCCATACTAGTCATAACGCTCCATTATATTACTAAGCTATTCGCCATCCTTGAAGATGAAACTATTTCTTGCTTCATCCTTGAAGATGAAACAATTGCGTTTGAGTTTGAATAGCCATTTTAAAAATGAAATGAGTGGAGATAATTATTCCTAAATTACATTAACATGTCATGCGTTTCAATTTTCGCATAAAAATAAACAACTAAGGGAGATTAATGAAAAACAAGTATTTTGTTATGGTTCCACACTTTATTTAAAGTAATACGACCTAGGTTTCGGCATATCATGCCATCATCAGGTGGTATGACATGCCTGATGATGGCATAATATACCGTAAAAACCGGTCGTGTTGCTTAAAATAAAGTGTGAAACCATTACAAAATACTTGTTTTCCATTCATTATGGAGTTCCACCGAGTAATGCCAGAGATAGTGTCTTATAAGTAATAGTAGGATTTTTTTCACTTTTTCTCTCAGAAATAACGCTCCCTGTAAATGCATTGGACATCAAGCACACTGAAGAACCACACCAAGCAAAACACACACCATTGCATTGGCAATTAATATGCTGTGAGAGTATGAGAAAAATCCTTTCCCAATAAATAAAAAGACTTGTTCCACCAAGGCCCACGGAAAGGCATTTATTTTAGTTGGCACATATCTTCCGCCTTAATTACACCCGTCTTCGCTCTCAATCCTGCCTCCTTTATCTTCCCTCCTTTCCGCCCGTAACACCTTATTCCTGGCACTTCGCTCATTCTGTGTTGATAGCATAAGCCCCTCGCCATCCAATAATTCCGTCTACTTCCTCTCTTTCGAACCCAGAGCTATATCAGATACACCAAGAATGCATTAACTTACTAGAAAATGAAGTTCCCCATCGGTTCCATTTAGTAGCACTTGCCAAGGTCTTGATAGTGGTGAATATTAACAAATACTATAGATGTAGAATTATTAATGCTAAGTTTAAAATTTTATTACACATTTTTAAGCAATAGAGATAGCGTTTGGTAGCATTTTGGTAGAAATTTGAAATTAATAGTATAAATAAAATTTACAAATAAATCGAGTTTTGTGCTCATATTTTTTTATGCTCCACCAAAAATGATTGTATTTTAACAAAGCCCAATTAATTCCACGTCAACAATGACATTAACCATCAAAAATCTATCTCTCTCTCGTGGAAATACACGCGGAGAGATACGAAAAATAAATATTAGAATAGAATATCGTCACTTGATAATGCAAAATAACTTTGGTACAAGCTGTTATAGCATCATAAAAAGAATATTTGTCACACAGCAGCATTTATGTCGCAAAAATTGAGCAATCGGATATCGGATTTGTTTCACGTCAATATGAAATGCAAAATACCTCAATGTAATCAAATGAGCTAATAAGCATCAATATGTCACGTGAAGTCCAATAGGACTATTGAATCGTGTTGTAAAATAAATAAAACGGGATATGTTAAGGACAACTGTAGTTTCCCCTTTAACTTTTATATCAACGAATTAAAAAATATCGATGTCCAAATTGAATATATCGTGAATTAGAAGTACTCGGTAGTGTCGTTAGACTATTGTCATAGCTATGAGAACAATATCGTTATCGAAAAGACAAAAATGATCGAACGCATATGAAAGGCATCGTAGGTTTGGCCATGTCAAGAGAGAATGGAATTTAGTCAAATACAGTCGATTACAAGTCGAAATAGAAATATACCTGAGGATCGATAAATTGGAATATGCAAGATCAGATGCATACCGGAATTAAGATATTTTCGGTGTTTTGATCACTTTCGTTTTAGTGATATGACGTAGTGCTGTATAAATACTATAATCAATTAGGTGGTGATTAATGTCAAAAACAAGCCTTTATAAAACCATTATTACTTTTGCATAAATATTTTAACCATCACCATACAACTCATCCCCAGCAAATATATTCACAATAATAAATTTGATATTTTGATTCATAATCCTATTCCCTTAGCTGGCATCCATGGGGCTAACGCACACAACCAAACAAAGCTTTAAGATCGCCTTTTTAACGGCTAAAAATCCGTCATTGCCATGGCGAAACATAAAAAAATGAGGTTGGCTAATTTCTTGAAAACCTTTCAGTCTTTTGATACCTCAATTGTTTAGAAATCCGAATCATCGAGCTTCTACTGTGCATGACAATAGATTGAATGAAGAGAGAGAAAGACGTGAAATGCGGAAGTCGTAGGTAAATGTAGTATAGAAGACCAACGAGTAGGAATATTAGAAGTCTTAAAAATAGCGGAACGTGCACGACGCAATGGGCGAGTGTAAGAGAAGCAAAAGTCATTATTGAGTAAAGAGCATCGAGGGGAAAATTATTTGTACAAGGGAGCCACTTTTCTAAGGCAATCAGCATTCACTGAATTATTTTTACTTTCCCTACCCTGAAAGAGGAATAGCGTGATGGTGTATTTTTTTAGACTCGTAAAAGGAGGAATATTATAAGTCTAAGGAACTAGATAGCGCAAATGAAACATTTTAGGACTGGCAGAATCAAGTGAGGTATCCAAGGAGAGGGCATCATATCCACATAATCCATAAAATAGTATTTGGGCGTTGGCTGTGCGGAGACCTAGGATTTAGCAAATGAGTCAATGTTTATGGTAATTTTTTGATGGTTGTGTTAATTTTGAGCCGTAGGGTGGACGATTATTGGAATTTCACATATAAAGTCACAGGTGACCGAGACCTAGCAGCACCTGATTTAGGCATAGAGAATTAGAATTACTAGATGACCCGAACGAATATTTCGCACAGTATGCAGCTTCTTCCTGTTTCTTCCTTCTTTCTTCCTGTTCTTCTACCTGTCGAATATTTCGCACAGTATGCAGCTTCTTCCTGTTTCTTCCTGTTCTTTTACCTGTTTCTTCCCATGGACAATTATATGTTATTTATGTTTGTGTTAGAGATACATAACGTAAACGTAAACAGTAAATGGTCACACTAGTTGCATGTAGAATGTAAACAATTAACTAAACGATGTATTAATAGATGGCGCCTACTACAGTCTTTTAAGCACGTAACCATTGCCAACATATTAGTTGATTATATTGTCAGCAGATGGAGTTGTATCATTTTTTAACAAAAACTTTAATTTTAAACTATTTGTCCATTTTTCATCAATATCGGGGAAAATAAGCTTTAAAACGATGTTTGAATCATTAATTTTGACGAATAATTATGGGAGTTATGGCCTATCCACAAAAAACACCTTTGAGAAATAATATATACGGGTTGTGTGCATGAAGGGCAGTTATTGTTCTAACCGCATATAAACAGTTATTTTTTACACTCGTTCTAAGTTCTTGTTGTCAAAACTGAAAGTAAACCAGTTGTGTTACGTAAGTTGTTATGTAAACATCATTTAACAGCCCGTTATTGCTGTTACGCGGGGCAAGAAGTCTGGAAAAGTAGATACCGAACGACTGAATTTGCGTTCTGGTTTTTAAATGAAGATGTGGCATGAAAGCTACGAGGAAAAGGATTTATGTGGTATAGCTCAAAAATGCTTGTTGAATTATGATTACGGAAGATCATACTCCGTGGCTTCAGGCCGAATAGAGTTGAAACGGAACATAATTGCAGTCTGAAAAAATGAGCAACTTCCAGTGTGATAATATTTATTACCACCGATTTCGTTTTTTACAGCACCTTCAGGTCCTTTAATTCACTCTGCACCCTGAATATGCTGTCTAAAGCGAAACCGGTCGTAAATGAATATTATCACAGTGGCGTTGCTAGTTTTTTCATACTGCAGTCATGACGAAAGATGTAAATTGGGAAACTGCATCAAATATGCAACTTTCAATCAGGTTATTCAAAAGCGAAGCAGTAATGACATAGGAAAAGAAAGCGAACCTTTATTTGAGAGTAAAACACAAACTAGTGGAGGAAATAACGAAAATCGAAGCCAGTTTTCTAGGCTCGTGATGGTTATGTCTGTATGTATGTATGAAATTTCGACATAAGAACGTGCTGAATTTTCACCTCTCCCAAACGGCACCCATAGACTTGTTGGAAGATTATAACGCGCTCACACTGACTGCTACATCTTAGCTCTGACCTCCACTCCATCCCTTCCCTAGGAAAGACCCGGGGACTCTGCCTTAACCTCTCCCCGGGATTCATTCCACTTACGCCCGGCGAACGTGTTCTCAGCGAGTCGCGGCTTAAAGGAGGAACTCATCAGCGGCATACAGAAAAAAAGAAAGGTGCCGGCGTGTGTTCCATGTATTGCTGCGGAAATTTAATCTTCCTCGCTCGCTCGTTCGAAGGCCTACATCGTGTGCTCCGCTCTTCTCCACCCCCCCTCCCCGCCCTTCTACCTTCTAAGCATCTCCGAAGAGGTGCGGATGCTGCGTGGACCACCGATTGCAGGCATCTCTAAGGCTGCAAGCGGTTAGTTTCAGAACGTAGCGGTGGGAAGCCTTCCCTTGCTCCGATATAATCAAATTTTAAGGAGCGTATTGAGAAAAGCAGCTTTCTAGGAAGAAACATTTTCTAGAAACCGTGTAGCAAATTCCTACCCATCCCGAATCCATAGTTCGTTACTAGTTCATCTAATTCTGGAGAAAAATTGTAGGTATTATTCCAGAATAAACGGTCCAAAACTGTAAGATCTGCCCATAATTCATTAAATTTCCATTGTTGCGGTTACCTTAAAATAGTTTAGCCTAAGTTTATACCCCTTAAACAATTTCCATCCAGGGATAGTTAGGTCAAACACATTAGTTACAACAGGAAGCCCGGAAATCTGTAGGCCAAGAGTATAACATTCTTCTTCTGGATAATACGCCTAATCGAAAATTGGGAGATACAAGTTTGAACCACTATATGGTAGAATGATTCTTTAACAGCGAGTCATCCCCGTGGTGTATATCTTTACACACGTACGAGAGATTGCTTTCCACTTAATTTGTGCATTTTCGGAGTGATTTAAAATTGCCTTAGAAACTTTCACTTGCTTAATTATAATCTACATAAGACCCTGTCTTGGCACACCTCTTGCGTTTCTATCATAGTCATTGTTGGGTAAATTACTCAACAGATTGTAATTATGACGGATAAAAATTATTTCTTCAGTGAATAATTCAATAACAATCAAAAATCAATCTTAAAAAATGAATAGATTACAAATACAGGTATACGATTAACATAACAAGGAATTTGAAAATTTATCATTTGTTAATATCTATTTATTTCTATTTCTATAATTTTTTCCAGCTACCCAACAAAATAATTATCAATAATAGAGTACCATATTCCTTTTATTCCAGGGAAAACGTAGTTATTAAACATAGTATATGATGACAGATAAAAGTGTTTGTAGTAAATTAACCTATTTTTAGTTAGAAAAACGTATTGAAACATTATAGTTAGTGGGGTGACTCGTAAAGTAGAAAAAAAAGGTCTCGATCGACGGTGATGGTAGCTTAATGAATTCCTTTAAATTCCCCTTCAGCCTTCATTAAGCGCGCCCCTAAATCAAAGACTCAAATTTACCAAGATGAAGTTTACCAAGTCACTGCTTTGATTAGCATCTCAATACTTCATTGCGCTTGAAATATGAAGGACTGGTATTCAAGAGAAATCATCCCATTTAACTTAACCCAGACGAATATATCAGAGAAGGTTACTTCCGTCAGATAATTCTGGTAATATGGACTGAAGTGATAAGGGAAATATATTCTACGCATTATTGTCATAGGAAGGGGATATTGAGGCGACTACCAAACTAAAACTGAAATTCATAGTTGTGGCATCAAGTCTCTGATGTGCATTGACTCATTTTTTAATCATATTCAAGAGGTAAGAGCACCAAATACCACGAACTCCTACAAGTACGTCGAATGAAGCTGATGAGATGTTATGTCAACCATCGTCCGCCTTCTAGGCGCGGCATCTCATCTAATCATCATCGGCACCGAATACACCTTGCCTCTCTCTTTCTAAAACGCATTCAAATGACTTTTTCACTAAGCATAAAAATATGGCCAGTTTCGGAAATGTAAGGAAAACTAGAAATGCGATTAGAGGGATGAAATCTATGCATCTACATACTAACATTCGAGCCGCCGCATGGCCGTGAGGCAGGGGGGGTTAGAAAACCAGCCGTGTCAATGTGTAAAGGATGAGGTTTTGGGATGTGAAATAGTGAAGCGTATTATGGGTGTGTTTTAAGTGGAGCTCCGGTTTTATTATTGTCACTTACTATGCATGGAAAGAACGAATTTTATATATCTGTTCAGAAATGTATCCTAGTCCTAGACCCGCGGCGTCAAAACAATATTCTTTACGTTGCACTGAAACAAACCTGCACTGAACTTCTCAAGCAAGCTAAGCCCATCGGGTAGACTACGAGTTTCTTGGGGCTCCCAACAACAATCCCTCCAAAAGCTGTGACACTGTAAGTTTGCTCGCAGCAGTTTCCAACGAAGCGTGCGGCTCCCTCCAACCATATAAGTATTAGAGAGAACAGTAAATATAAGGTTCTTGTCAAGTCCACAGGTTTTGTCGACATTATCGAGTCTGAGAAAAGCAAAAGAGTCTACGTAGTGTACATATATACTGTAAAAATGCGGTCCCAAGTCGGGTAACTCAGATCTACAGAGAATTGGCATTTCAGAAAAGATTGAGAATTTTTACTCCCTAAACCTTGGAGTGAGCACAATCGCACTGGAGTGTGCACAATCGCAATAAACTCTTCCGCATCCTACGGACCGCTGGTATGAATTCATCATTTTCAAATCTGTCCTAATATAGTTTGCTTACCAGAAAGACTTTCGTTCCAGATGATTGGATACTGGATCGAATCACTGACTGCGACTAAAAGAAAAGGAAGCTGTACAGAAATGCGTCGTGTATATCCAACCAAATAAATACATGAGATTCCATATATTTTCTAGAAAGCAACAAATACTGCAAAGATGTTTATACAGTCCTTGAAAATCGTAAATGTGATGCGTGCATAAGGTTTATGATAGAGATGCGGCTTTAAATGTACTACTAGAAGGGTACATGGTGACATCAAATAGTCAAAATATACCATTTTAAACTGCTTCTCTTGAAATCGCAAACCGGAGAAATTGATACTGCCGCTAAAATTCTACTCACCCAAAACAAATTATCCGGAAAGTAAAGATTGCTTTTGGAGAAGATTACAAGTAAAAATACAATCAAAAGTAACGATTATAATAAAAGGTAAGTCATATGTAATAGCTACCAGTAATCGGATTACTTGTAATCGATTTCTCCCATCACTTGGGATACAACATCAACAATACAGACATACACGTCTTCAACCATAATTTTATTAACAATATAGTTCAATAGAGGGAAAGCCAGAAGAAAAACGCTAAAATATCGGCGAAATAGTCACCAGAGCAATTAACAGAGTTGGATGATTTTGAATAAAAATTGCAAATGGTACGTTCGACCATCTTCTGTGGCGCTCCTCGTTTTTCTTTTGGTTGTCATTGCGAAACAAAATATAATCCTTATTATTCAAGGCGTGAGTTGTGAAGAGTACAGTAATTACGAGTAATGTGACATTGATGATATCGTAGCACATCAACATTCCACCTCCAATTGGACAATTTTGTTCACTCGGAATGCGACTGAAAATTTCCAACTCTGCACTTGTTTACACAGCGAGTCAATCGCGCTAAAAATGATAGATTCGATATATCAAAATTTTCAGTCGGTATTGATAAATCAGGTGATCTTAGCCGGCTCGCTTAGAACTTTCAGATCGGTCCGAGCTCAGATCGATTTGAGATCGATAGGTAAACGTAATGCACGCTTGGCCACCACCATCGGGTTTTTCAAGAAAGTAACACCTATGAGTAAGGTTTTCATTGGCTGCTGCTGCGACAATCTCATGAATTTCCTCTCCCTGCAGTTAATTAAAAGTCAAGCCCACGCCTTTTATCGAAGCGCAGCTCTCCACTCAGATGTAATAGTAATGAATAGTAATACTTCAAGGCGAGGCAAGTGTTTTAATGTGCGCTCAGTTAGTGGTCAACCTCCAGAGCATTAATGATTGCAGTTACACCATTATTGCGTCTCCTAGAGTTTGGATAATCATTAAAATTCACGATTTATCCGACAAAATTATCATGTTCAATAATAACCTTTCCCGCCTCACCATCTATTGATCTACGTGCCGATGACTTTCTCTTCCCTGTCAAAATATTTGTGTTATTCTCCTCCTCATCCATAACTACATTAACAATAAAACAGCAAAAAACAAATATTCTGTACCTGATGGAGCCCAAAATCGGCGTAACGCGATTTAAAACTAAAATATCGAAAAAACTGCCAAATTTCACCTTGAGTAGGAGCACGAATAGAGAAACACATCTACAAAGTGAAGCCAGTCACACACAGGTTTAGGATAAGTTAATGTGGTCGAAAAATAAACGAAGTCTTGACAGATCTCAAAGAATTAACTAAAAAATCTACTTGGTAGGTCGTTGGAATTGTTTGAGATATAATAATTATATAAGTATTATGAAAAATGCGTACTTCTGTGCCATTTCGTTTGTGTAAATTATCCTCTCAGTTAATTTTAAACTAAACTTACATATATTGGATCTCGTCTGCCAGCTCTTTGCGCACATCTGAATTACTATAGCTAGCAACTGATGCATGTATGCCTAGCGTTTTTATGAAAGAGTTCTATGCGTAACTTTGAGGAAATATTGTATATCCATATTGGTAAAAATACAATAGCTCGGAAGTAATTTAGGAATAGAGATATAGAACATAAAAGTTTTATAAATAATGACGAAAAATCTTGTGTTGCTGAACATTTGAATAGTTTTAATCTTTTTAGAAATTTTGACCGGAATTTTTTTCATTTTAATGACAAAGGGCCAAAACTTTATTCCTACGAGAAATGCGAAATTGTGAATAACCCGGACAACATTTGTAATGACGTAGTTTTTATGACTCAATCAAATATTTTCAGTTTAAGTCTTCCAACACTTCCGGTGATCCACTAATCTGGTTGATGTTTTTTGACCTTCAACTCCATCTGTTTTTCAGTCCTTTTTCTGGTTCCCTCCTACTAATGTCGGATGTGTCGGATGTCGGTTTGGCTTTGTAACATCTGACTCTCACCTTATTCCACTCATTTGTTTCTTTTCTGTTTTCTAAGAAGTTACAAGTTCTACCCTGCTAAAAATTTCCTTAGAAGCTGTTCTGTAAAACGTAATGAATTCTACAGAAATTGTTTTTTTTCTCAGACTCATTTTCTTCACCTGTACGGAACATGAGAGCCTGATTCTCCAGAACATATGTTCTGTAGAGTTATTTTCTGCGAAGCAAAATAACCCCTTACAAGCTGTTTTGTAGAACTTCAGCAACTCTAAGGAAATATGTGAGGTTTCTTTGAGCTGGTAAGGGCTTCAGTAGAACGTCCTAAGGTATTCTGCAGACCTTCCTTAGGTATTCTGCAGAACGTCGCGGGAAATTCCGTAAAATGGCGTTTCAATTCTTTAAGGAATATCTACTGAACTTTTAAGAAGTTCTGTATAGGTATTTACTAGGAAACCATACAGAATTTTTTAGCAGGGTAAGTATAACCAATTTCTGTAATTACAATAGCGATAAATCGTTGTATTTTCATCATGCCTTTGTTTTGGAGAGATTTTTCGGGAGAAATCCAAGATGAGGGACAGCAGCAAGAATAATCTTATCGTTCTGTAGCAACATTTCTTTTATTTTTTCTCGGGTGGCATTTTAGCTCAACGTGCTTCTCTTATTCATTTCTCACGAGTCGTCTCTCACCCGCAGACGGGAAAAGTCACTCGGATGAATAAGAGGACTTTCGACTTTCGCTCCGAATTGTTTCTTCTCTAAAATCTCAGTATTTGTGCAAAAAAAGCTGACGCAAATTACGTTTATTTGGTACTACAACATCTACTATGAGTCTATGGTCTAGTGACATCACTGAGTACTAGTATGAGTCTACTAACATACACTTCTGATCTGTCTGCAGATGCAGTCCTATTAGTCTTAACAATTGTCTCAATACAGTTTGCCGCTACAAAACCGCAGTTGGTTTTAGAGTTATAACTATTATTATTAACAGCAGCACACTCAGGCAAATGGAAAGCAGGGAGTACACTGAATGAATATTCATATATTTCTGGCTGGGGGAAGTTCTGACCCTAGGCGTGGGTAGCGTAGGCAAAGGTTACAGACTGCCCTTAGTTGAAGCGACCACTCTGCAACTTATCGATGAATGTGAAAAGGGAACAGGTGATATGAGAAACGGTATATGATAACTACTTCCGGCATGTATTCCTAATACAAGTAACTTTAAGTTACCACATCGTAAGAGTCACTGACACTAAACCAACTGCCATAAAGAGCACGATTAGCACTATGAACTAACCATTAATCTAGTTGACGCCATTAAAATTACGACCCATAAAAAATGGGTATAGTATAAATTATCATGGTCAATAATTTTCCCCGAAAAACTCCAAGCTTGGAGACAATTTATGGAATACATATTCAGTAAATGGTGGGAATGAAACAATTATTTACTTAATTTATTTTTTTTTTGAACTTTTTCGCCATTACTCAGCCTGTATCTGCAGGCATTTCAGCTAGCATGCCCATAAGAGATTTGGGACTGAGCATAAACCTTCTTGAAAATATTTAGTGAACATATAGTGCCTCACAACTTTCGGAGGGATTAAGGTGGCAGCCCCTAGAAACTCGGAGGCTACAAGCTAGGCCTACTTTGCTAAATAAAATTCAGAACTGGTGTGTTTCAGAGCAAGACAGAGAATATTATCATGACGCCTCACTACATCTCTAGGTCTAACAGACTCGATAAAATAAGAGAGATACATTGCCAAACAGATACGTACAATAACTACTTCCTTCCACGCATAATTAGCGACCATTAGAAAACCGGAGCTCCACTTAAAGCACACCCATAATACACATCTCCATTTCACCTCTCAAAACCTTATCCTTAACATATTAACACGGCTGGTGTCCTAACAACCCTTGCCACACGCCCGTGTGGTGGCTCCCATGGTAGTATGTAGATATTTATGTAGAAAATGACGCTTAGATCTTGAAACCGCGTCGACCAAATAAATCATGTAAAAGCTAGAAATGTCTTCTTTCATTTTATTATGAATTTCTACCAGCAAGCCTTTAATTGTACTCGCTTGAGTACAATTAAAGGGTTGTTGGTAATATAATTGTACTTGCTCGCACTTTGTATAGCACCCAGTACTTATTAGGAGTATTCGGTTCCATTTGTGGGACAGCGCATCGATCGGATATCCTACCAGCAGAAATTCGGCATCAAAACCCTTCTCTGGAGGCTTGAGACTCCGAGCATTAACCGTCTTGAAAATTATGCTTAGATCTTTATACAGCGTCGACGAAATAAATCATGTGAAAGCGCGAAGTATCTTCTTTCATTTTATAATACATTTTCACCTACAACCTTTAATTGTACTTGCTTGAGCCGGCACTGAGTACAGCACCCAGTACTTATACGGAGTAGTTGGTTCCAGTTATGGGAAGATGCATCGATCCGGATCTCCGACCGGCAGATATTCGGCATCAAAAATCTTCTCTGGGGACCACCAGAAGTTTCCCTCAACTCTCTCGCTCTCTCCTGCGCGATGCCCCATTGAGTTTTCCCCAATTATAGCCTCAATTGTCTGGGAGCGGGGTTTTCGGGAAGATTGAAGATACCCGCGAGCAGGGAATGATTTAGCACTCGGGACGAGGTGCGAAATGACCAGGGTCATCGATTCGCCCTTCATAAATACTCGAGCGAACAGCACTTCAACTCCCGTCCCTTGCCGCAGCCCGCCTCGCCGCGCCGCTTGCTGCCGCTCCTCCTCCCATGGCTGTTTCAGCAGATTAGTCCAGTGTTAAGGGGACCGAAGTGAAAGGGTCCAATTACCTTGGGCACCAATCGGTTTCGTTGGGTGAGGTGGGCTTTCTAACTCTCTCCCTTCTTGCACGGCCGATGAGGAGGGGATGGGAGTGACGCCTCAGGATATCGACGCGGACTCGCTGCGGTTGGCGTTTTATTCTCCGCGTCCGCCTCCGCGTGGCCTTTCCCGTCCGGGGGCAAAGGGGTCAAACAAAAGACGGCCGCGGGAAGTTTATGCCAGTTTGGTGGGAAGCTCGAGTCAAGCTCGATGAGGGCCTAATATCTCACTCCAGACGAAGCAATTGATACTGGAGGTGTGCTTTCGCAAGAGACAACAACAGCTCCCAATGTTTAAGTTCAGCGTTTCCCTTTCGAAACTTGGGTGCGGTGAGATAGCTCTGTCGCTTATGAGCAATTAGACCCCTCAAAGCCTATTTTCACATAATGAGTGCCTTTCAATAGTGCGAATAATAACAAAACTGGCACCAACAACAACACCCCTTAATTTTCATCACCCTCTCTCTCACTCCTTATAGTATTTTTAAATCTTTAAATATATGTCGATGCTATGTAATGCGCCGCAAAACATTTATGTAATTTCATATAAAATCCGATGATTCCTGTAAAATTGAGTGGAATTTTGGCATAATGCAGAAATAAGATGAGCAATTTTCCACAAAGATAAGATTTACTTCGACCCAGGTTCCAATGCTCAATGTTTCATCAGGTCACCAAATGATGCCGATGTACGAACATTTCTGCATTATGTAACTCTGACTCCAAAACGACGACTGTATTTAATCCATCTAGTAACTATTATTGAACATCCAGGGAATCAGAGTTTCCCGGAACCTTCGCCACTTACGTTTCAATAAAAATGCCAGAAAAAATTACATCATACTTTGAAGTTAGTATCAAATGAATATAAAAGGTAATTTATGAAAATTTGGTAAATTTATTAATAAGTCAACGAAAGATACACCATCAATCAAACTAAATCATTAAAATTGATAGAGTTGGTTAAATACTTATGTGTGACCATTATCTAGGACCTCTTCGAGGGGAAATATGCCCGAAAACTCTTTGAACAAGGCAATCAAAAATAGGGTTTGATAACGATGAATAGGAAAATTTGACAATATGGAAAATGAGCGATTATATTTTCATTTAATCATTTATGTTTTTAACTCACAGCCACTAATAAAGTCCAAAAATTTATTGAAATCAAATCCTGACATTAATTATTATTCAAAAAACTGAAAAAACTCTGTGAGTTAAATACATGAATGACCAAATATGCAAGAATCTTATTATCATCTATAACATACAGGTCGAGAAAGTTATTATTGATGATTTTATCCAGTAAGACTCCAATTCAGAGTATGGTGAAAGCATATGGAACATACTAATCAGGTTTAGTCTCATAAATAGATCTCGCCCAGCAGAGGTAATCCTGATTTGTGAAAAGTTATTGCGATGAACTTAGCAGTGCCACCGATTTTTTAAGGAATAAGGATGGTAATCTCTTACTGATCAAGGGAAAAATAAATGTTAAATCTAGTTAGTAACTCTGACTCGGAAGACGCTCGCTATGTGCTGTTATAGTCAACTAAATCATTACGATAAAAATTATCACAAGCATACGATAGAAAAATAATTGAAGAATTAAATGCCTCGTCCGTTAAAATGCAATTCATCCTTCATTCATCTTACAACAGAGACAAAAATTCAAGACTTAAGTGTTCTCATCAAATTCTCTATTCAAGTACAATTATGCCAAATGAAGCATTAATAATTTAATAAAAAATCTTTTCTGAATACAGCTGTAGTTCGGAGGAAAACTGGATAAGGGGACGGGTCACAGTGTATTTATAAAACTGAAGCATAAATTTCATCATATTATTCGAATGAAATGTAATGCAAATTAAGCACTAAGCAATGAACAACAGAGTCATGAAAAAAGGTTTACTAAAAATTTAATTAACCATTACCCAAATGTTTGCACATATTTCCTCAACTCTTGTTACTGGTATAAATGAAAAATCGCAGATTCCTGTTTATGCCATACGAAATGCAAACACAATACCGGGAGACAGATACGTTTACTCCTCCGACCACAGAGAATCTTCGCAGGGATTAACTTGAAAGTCCTACGATAGCAGAAATATCTATGTAAATTTCAACCTTCAGCCAAAACATAAGGAGATATAATATATTACGAATTAATCAATATGGTCGTGAAAATATTACGTACGCTAATGATTTTTATTCATTTTCCCATTTTTTTATGTAGCAGACGCATAAATATATATTATGGAATGTTATCTCGTCGCCAAAAACTGTCTAGGATTCCATAAACAAACAACATTTTGGAATGTGGTGCCGCCTGGTGATGAAATACGGGAGTTCACATGTAAATACAGTCGATAGTTTGTAAATAAATACTCTTTTTTTTGTTTTATGGTTTTACTTACAAGTAATCATAATGCAGTGAATAAAAAATGTAGTACTACAGGCGGGACGTAATTGTACCTTTTCTAAATATCGTTTTAATGAGGTATCTTCATGATTATTCCCAATGGCCATCATTGCAGTGTAGGTAACAGGAATGCACTTACCGCCGCCATGAACAGATTCTTATTTTTCAATCCAAGTCTCCTATTTTGGATCCTCGTAGACGCATACCCTGTTTTGCAGCCTGGTACGAAGCAAGTTCTTTTCAAACAAGGCACTGTAAATTCTTTATTTAGGCAAAACAGGGTTAATGCATTCCAATTATAATCGGATTCTGGCAAATAACGTAATCGGCACACGATGAACGTTTCATTAACCTCTTACTGATTTCCTGTAAAGATATTTCCTCTCTAGCATTTAAAAAGTAAATTTTAGATCACAAAAGTAGCAATGTATCATTCAAATCATCAAGTAATTCATATCTCCTCGATCGTTATTGAATATTCACCACTGTCTCACGTTAACAACAATTAACTACGTTTATTTACGATTCGTCTGAAAAGACTTTTTTCGAAGTGACGCCAAGAACTGGGTGAACTAAAAGTGGAAATTTAGGCAACACGAAGCCTAGGCAACAATTTCAAACATTTATATCCACCATATATATCCATGAGCAGATAATACCAAATCTAATAGTTATGTTTTTGTCACAAAATATGTTGGGGCTAACCTGTACGTTTGCATATTCTTTTTTCTCGCCTACCCGATGAACATAAAATGGTCCTTGAGAGAAACATAAAATAATAATGATGATGATAAAACGCAAAATCAACTAAGAAAAACGCTGAGTGTTTACTTTTCTAGCGTGAGGAAATGCGGACTTTGATTTATTCTTATGAGGATTAACTTAAGTCGTCACTCTGTGAAAATCAGGTACCAAAAATGGCGAGGAACTACAAGTTTTTACGTAGAGTTTTCAACCTTAGTTTATTGCTCGACTAAAGTTTCGACTCATAAGTGTCATTATTAAGGCATCTCAATAATGGCACTAATTAGTATATTTTCTTCCCATTGTAACAATTTGAATGACCGGCAATGGTGTATTTCAGCCAAAGTTTTAAATATCAAATGATTCTTTGTGGTAATCAGCCAAATTATGACCATATTCTAAGTGATTATTTTGGCAGCCTATTTTTTTTCATTTTCAATACCTATATTTCCTCCCCATAATAATAAGCAACCTTATGGTATCAAGGCCTCAACTCAAACTTATTTTTTTTAATGGCAAAGTTCATAGAGAAATTATTGAATGAAGCCGACCACTCTGTGGAGGAATTTCGGATGACCATTGAATGTGAACTTGAGCATAATTATTCAAATATTTTTGTTTCGTTATTTCATTGATAAATAACCAATCAACTGTCTTCGTATTTTTTCTTGTTTCCACATCTTATCTCATGGTTAAACAAAACAAATTACTAAAAAGAGCATAAAGAATAACAATTAAATGCCATTAACTAATTTTACTGAGTAATTACTGTCACAAAAATATTATACTCAACCAGCTTGTGGCTTCTCAGATCTCAGAGGTCTACTTAAGGAGACAAAATATGAACAATAGGCAATAGTCTCTCACGTGAAAAACCTCAACATCAATCATTCATCGGTCCTTCAACAAAAACAGCTTTAGCGAAAAAAACAAAAAAGGCAACAAAATAAAAATACATTAAGCTGATATCACGTTGTCGCTTCTTATATAAGATTTCCTTTTTGTGTGAAAAATCAAGAGTGACGGATACATTACCGCAGGAATTAAAATGACCTGGCTCAGGAGAGCCGACAGCCGATGATTTATTGAGGCAGAATTCAATTTATCTCGATGCCATTTTTCACTATTAACAAACTTAACCTCAATTTCCGCCACATGCTTGGGTATCAGCCACGGCTGGTTTGATTTTCTCTTGTTCATTTCCCCACCCCCCCTTAAAGACCTGCGACTCTATCGAGCTTCGCTGTCATTCAATGTGGCATCCCCTTGACAATAAAATTTATCTATAAAATACACACTCAGTAGACAACTTCGGCAATCGAAAACATATGCCCAGATGTTAGACGCTCTAGGCTTCTTTGAATCAAATAACTAGTTTTTCTTGATTTTTTCTCTTAGAAGAGTAATTAGGGTCATTTTTGAAAGTAATTCTAAACGTTGGTTTGCCTTGGAAAGTTGTCCAAGTTACTAATTGCAAGATAAATGGTTCCGCAAATATACTGATAATACCTTCTAAAGTAACAGCAAGTCACTTGCAGAGGTGTTTTACTGAAAATGGAAATAACACCAGTCTCTCTCTGCATTAACTCATAAAAAAATAATCGTTCAGGTAAGGTTCCCCGCAATATGTTGCGTAGAAAACTTGCGTACTTTTTTGTCATTAACCCTCCATCTTAAATGTGTGGAGTGTTTCTGCAATTATTTCGATTACCAATAGAGGAATCAGTTGTAATGACAAATCATTGTTTCCAGTAGTTACAAAAAATTATTTTTTCCAAACATCAGAAGCATTATAACGTCATATAATTCTATAAAAAACAACCACTCATTAAATTTCACGCATAAATTCAAATATAATACGTTAAGTCATACAATCAGAACCTTATTCATAAAACACAAAGATTACTTCATGATATGATTGGCACTAATAAACACAACAGCATGCAGTAATTACAAACCTTGTAAAATTGAGCAAACTCAAACATTATTTTACAATCGACGATATCACTACATTTTGGTTACCATTGAAAACATTGATTTCTCAAAAAAAATATTTATTAATCTATATAAAACTTCTGCGCACAAATTACATATACAACTTTCGAAAACTAACCACATTCACCTTCCGAAGAAAGAAAAAACCACAGGGGTGAATGATTTTTCAATAATTCATTTTAATTGGACATTGCATCAAAATCAAATCACTAATTTTGTTAATTCCGCAAATTTAATTAATAATAACAATTTACTCTCTCCGAAACCTATCTTCACCCGAAGAAAGACTAACTTTAACAAAATCATGACTTTCTTCGGGGCATTACCTTCTTCATCAAAGCTTTATTCTAAAAATTTAAGAGTAAACTCAGTATAATTTATAATAAACTTTTATTAAAATAAACTCCAAAAATAAAGCCCAATAATATAAGCCCAATTGCAGTGGAGACTGGTACTCACAAAGCTACATTACCAACTATCAGCAAAAGGACATTCGAAACAAACCCTATCAACATGCCCTTAATTTTTCTCGGAAATGACGAGATTGTGAGCATTGATATTCTAATGCTCTATTGAGTTAATGGGCTGAATGCAGTTTTGCATATCTACACCACGGGCTTGGTAGCTTTTAAAAATTCATATTGAATATGGCACGCTATAACATAGAGACATTTCAAGAACCAGAAGAATACAACAGAGAAAAAAAATGTATTCTGAAAAAATAATACACTTACTCATATTTAAATACCTACTCAAATACAAACTGGATGTGATCGGAAATATTGATAAAATATGCATGACGCTTGCATATTTAACAGATATTGCGTCCGGCGAAGGGTGTATCGAAAATGAAGTCCGACAGCATTTCAATCAAGCAAACGAGGTTGCCTGAACGACAATAGGTCGTGAAAATAATTATCGCAGCGGATACTGGTTCTCAAAAAGCTACATTAACAACTTTCAGCACATGAAAATGCGAAACAAAACAAGAAACCAAAACTGCTTAGAAAATTGAGAGAGAAATAAATGCACGGTAGAATTTGTAGAAAAGACCTAAATACAGTCGGTGCAAATATTATCTAGACTTGAGTTTGGGCACTTGTAAAAAAATTAAATATAGTAGCTACACAAACTTGAAACGACCTGTGTGGCGGTGAGACGCGATGGATTAGATGGAAGAAGGGAAAGATGGATTAGATGGAAGCCTTAGTCTCAATCTCGCCCCAATATAGACGCCTTATTATTATTAATATTATTATTTGAATCATTACTTTGGTAATTTTCCCGCTCCGAGTCCTCGGCAAGCATCGGGTTTCATTGCCGTCATAATGGCCGAGGACTCAGGAGGGGTTTGGCAGTTATCGCAGCCTCGTCCGACGCCCATCGGATGTGGAGGCTACGCTGCGGTTGGGTCGTGCGTACGGAGTAGACGAAGGGACCAAAGGATAACGGCCTTCTGCATCCGAGCTGCAAGTGACTCCGCCTGTGCCAATCAGGACGGAATGCACTTGATGCTCTCCAGCAGCGAGCCCTTAACTCCTCCGAGCACACCTATAATGAGGACTACCAGTTATTATTATTTTATGTATTTACCGTAGCTTTGATGACCAATTTCAACCAACCAAGCTTTCACGATATTGTAGTTTTCATTAAAAAAACATGCAGTCCATGTAGAAGATTGGAAGAAAAAAACTGAGTATGCAAATTTGTATGTTAAAAATCTCGATTCCGATCGAATTTCTATAGTAAAATTCTACATGTGAGCCCTTATTAAGTATGCTGTACTGAAATGAAATATCTAACGTAGAAGAGCGTCTTATATGCCGTCAAATGAGGTTATGATGATCTTCCAGTGGTTCCACGTTCGTTTCGGTATACTGATTATAGTATTTTGAAAAGTCGTTAATAACCGGATGACATACAATATAAGTTTGTACTAGAACTGTCTGGTATCCATACCTCTTGGGGCGCGTATTTCATTTTCGAGAATTATACTTTTCTTTGCTTGCATGTAGCACGCAGACTTGAGAGCTTTCATTGTTTTATTTTCCTTATTTCAAGAGTATCATCATATAACACTTCCCCCCGCTAGCAAATTACAAGCACCCATTTACTCGTTGACTTATAAGCCTCGAGTTAAGTCTGCATGGTAACCACATACCTTTAGCACCACAACCTACCTTTAGTAACGTTGAACTTTAGCTCAGATGTTTATATTTTGCGAACATTAAGAAAGGCCTGCAGATAATAGGCTATATGCTCTGATAAGATTTACCTGACTTATTAAAATCAAGTCAAACATTTTTCATGGGTTACCGGCTTGTTCGCATAATTATCCTGAAATATAGTGCCGTTTTATCCCGTACAGCGTTCCCTGAGCAATCTCCGTCGTCGATGGTGAATGTATGGGAAAAATACCCGTGAGAAATTGATAGAGAACTAAATTACGTATCATGCATATCTATTTATTTTTCAAATATAAATTATAAAGAATGAAGTACTCTTTAGCATTATTTAAAGAATTATATTTTGTCTTTATAACTAGTGGTACGGAGGGAGGGAGGCGAGGTAGGCTGGGGCCGTAGACCTCTAGTATATACGAAGAGTTATGGCGTTACCTGCTCAGAGAGAGATAGAAAGGTAAACTACATACGCATCCATGCATTATGCAAAAATATAATCTTCTTAATAGTATAAATGTTTACGCGACATGTTGCGGGGGACTGGTTGTTATTAAGTTAATTTAAATTACCCTCTCCGTGGTATCGCGGCAAGGTTTAGCCACGTACTTGTTTTTGTGATTCCCCTTCTGCCTCTTTGTGCTCACTCACGAAATGGGATTGAGCCAGTTCGTTGACTGACGGGTTTAACAGAACTGACAGGCACCAGA
The DNA here is from genome assembly GCA_963169105.1 of Ceriagrion tenellum. NCBI lineage: Eukaryota > Metazoa > Arthropoda > Insecta > Odonata > Coenagrionidae > Ceriagrion > Ceriagrion tenellum. The sequence goes on from OY720643.1 coordinate 97,186,993, forward strand.
CTAGCAGCAGACAGAGGAAGAGATAGACCATTGTGTGAGAAGCGGACCGTCGCACTAGCAAGTGTTGTGTGAAGTCTGGATCTCGTAGAACGAGGACCACATCGAGTGACCAGGTACGCGAAGCTTGCCCGAACACCATCTCTCTATCCTCTTTTAGTTTCTTTCATCCTCTTTCATTATATACAGTCCCCTTTATATAACTTATGTTTCCGTCAGAGGCCAGCCCCTATTCTTTATTTTTTGTTGGGTTTCCCTTATTATTCCTCTGAGGTCGGAATTGCTACAGCGCACGAACATGAGCCGCAACACTAAAGAGTAGAGGCTTAGTCTAGTCATGGTCAATCTCTTCTTTCCTTAGGGTTATCCATATTCTCATTAACTTGGGCGTCTAATCATCACCCTTTCTGCAGGTGGGAGCCACTCATTCTTTTTAAATATAATTTATTCCAGTATTGTAACATCATTCAAAGAACCACAATGATAAAAATTCATTATTTTCTCTCATTTTCTTTTTTCCAGCTTATTACATTCTCTTTTATCCTTTTTCTTTTTACTACATTACATCTTCCAGGTTCCGAGTCTTTATCGATTATTCTCTCTAATCTGGAGCGTTCATAGATTTTTACAAATACCAATCAACTCCTCATTCTCTACAAGGAGAACTTCAAAAAATGGAGAAAAAGATGTACAATATAGTTTAGGAATGATTGTAAGGTGTTTTCTGAAAAGATATCGGGGTGAAATCTGCAAAAATATAATTTCATAGTGGTGACTGCAAAAATGCACTGAGAACGCATTAAGGTGTTCAGTAATGAAATTGAATCAGTGGCTCGAGAATTCTATAGAAAATAAATAAATAATATAAATCTTTCATTGAGAAACGGTTTAAAGTACTAATGATGACTGCATGCATATAGCCCATTACTACGACAAATGCTGTAATCTATCGTATTTTTCGCTGTGGTACCTAACCTCCAACCAGGGAAAACTTACAGTATTCTGTCTACAAATAAAACTACAATTCCTAACGCCCACCAAGGAAGTCATAGTAATAATATCAAATAAGTCTCAACTTCAGATAGGTAAAGAAAACTAGGGTATTCTAATATATATTGGGAGTAATAATATACATAATAAAATAGCAGTAAAAAAGTTTTATATGGGGCTGAAAAATTCCAGAAACTAATTTTTCCCTCAAATGTAAAGCAATATTTTTTCCGAACGATCAGAATTGACCAAGGTTTACACAATATATATAGGCCGAACACATTAGCTTACCTAAACCGTGAAAGAAAATAGCTCTCAGTATTTACAGTGCGCGCAAATATCTATCAAGAATATCCCGTCTCAACAAAAATAAAAACAATAAGAAAACGTAAGCGGTAGCGTGAAAGGAGATTAAGGATCTACCAAGGGACTAATTATGTCTAATTTGAAGTTAGCGAAAATTTTCCTATGCACCGCTGCAACAGCTTTTCCATTAGCAATTATAAAAACGCAGACAGAATCCACCTACTAGACCTGCATGATACGACGACTTACCGGCCGGGATTTACGATATTCATTAGTTGAAGAACTGCGACAGGATCAATAGGCTTTGGAATATTTATCACCTTGCAATGGGCGACATTCAAATGGAACATGGCAAGGAAAGTAGGCAACGACAAACAAAAGATGATGCGATACTCGATGTTTCTATATTTTGAATGTGGAGATGTTTTACAAAGTAAAACGCTATGTTTTAGAAATGTTTTTATGTAGCAGAAATTTTATTTTTTAATGGCTCAAAAACGGGTCCTTGGATCACTTGGGCTTTTGTAATAAATCCTCCGTATGCCAAATGCCGTTCGAATTAATCAAGGGGTGTGATTCATCTACATCTAAAAACAACCCTGCGAGCCACCCCATGGCCGTGTGGCAGGCAAACAGGTGTTAGTACACCAGCCGTGTAAAGGAATAAAGGATGGGGTTTTGGGAAGTTAAATGGTGACGTGAATTATGGAAGCATTTGAGAGGAGCTCAGTTTTTATTATGATCCCTTATTGTGTGTGGAAAGAAGAAATGTATGTACCTATCTGTTCGGCTATGTATCTTTCTTATTTTATCGGTTCTGTCGGACTTAAACATTTAGTGTTGCATCAAAATGATATCCTCATCGTGTTTATCGTCACTTATAAATAAATATAGAGAATTTGTTTTCTATATAACGCCGCGTCCACACGTATAAAAATTTGCACCGTATTCGATACACAGCATAAATTTTTGTGCGTATATGGGAGTAATCATAAATGTGGACGTGACAAAGAACGCAAGAATTGATTCCACATACCACGCCCACGATCCAGACGGAGTCAGTTTATTGATGAACAGAAATGGATTTCCATCAAATTCTGGTTGTAAATGTGGACGCTTCTGCCGCACGATTACTCATCAGTCCAAGTTATCTACCCAACTTGAGCACAGTCACATGCCGCACGGCGAAAACATGTTTGAAAATAATATTCAACGTGCGCCGAAAATATTCGTGGTGAAAGCATTGGGCACCGATATTTTACAGGAGTGGATGTGGCTCAAAACAGATCATCCGATTGGCAAAACAGGTCGTAGTTTGATGAGATATAAAATGAGTATCAACGCGCGATGCATAAATCCATATATCGAACACGGCCATACTACCTGCCCTTTACCCGGATGAGTAACACCGGCTCATTCTTCCGCTAAAATAAACCGTTCGTCACATCTTCCAAAATCCTTCCTTCCCCGTCCTTTGGGACGATGAACGCCATTCGGCGTATCATCAATCTGTCTAAAGAGCCACCGGGAGCACTTCAGAAAACTCCACAAAGTCCATAATGCCGGAGCTAGATTTATTTATAGTCTAAAAAGAAGCCTTGATCGCTCTCGAAAATCTTTCCATAAACTTTCGCGTACGTGGGAGGTCGCCGGAGGTTAAGGCACATCCCTGTAGAGGGGGTGAGATGAGGAACCTTCCTCCCCACCACTTCCCCCAAAGGGCCCGCATATTCCAACGGCTGCTCCCCGTGAAGATCCTTAAGTTTAAAACATGCCTCGGAGGAAACCCGCACCAGAATTTCTTCGAGAATTAATTCCGTTCATAAAGTTAGCGCCAGGGGTCCCATCACATCGCCCTGTAATACCACACCGCGCGCGCGCGCTGGGTGTGAAATTATTACGTCATAAATCATTCATTGTCGCCGTTTGCTCGCGATGTAAGGTAAAGTACTCATATCAACCCATCAGGTGGTACTCTCACGTGCGGAGTTTGCCATAGCCACTTCCAGATTTTTAATCGTAACCTTTAAAAATGGCTCCCCGAAGCGCAAATTGTTTTCCTAAGGTGCGAGCATTAAATGGGGTTTTCTATCGAATACCTTACCACCCCCGGTAATATCCAAGCAACGTAATCCCCTCCTTCTCCTCTTACAGCCTTATAAGACGTCTTAGTTGCTGTGAGAGGCTTCCTTTTCCACCGCTTTTCGGAGTTTGGTAAATGAGATATAAACCCTCTCAAAGCTCAGTGGATACGATGCTCATGAGATCCTTTAAGAAGCAGTGGGATATGAATGTACTCTTTAAGGCTTATACCCGCACTTTAATAACCCATTCGTCGGTCGTGTAACTGAAAGACAGCATGCAGCGCCAGCACATAAAACCTGGCGGCTTATATACTACTCCGTTAAAGGAAAGCGCACTCTTTGGAGTGAAATGACTGCTTATTAAAGTAGTTTGCATCTTCTTTAAAATATTTTACCTTTATCACTATCCATAGAATCATCACCATCACCAGTAATTGAGGTGGTTTCTTGGAAAGCTGGATGCATAAATTTTCCATGTATAAATATACCTTGATTGCAGAAATCCATATCCAAAATATATGTTTTGACCCGATGAAGTTTCGTGTTAAATATGTTCTCAGCATGAACACGAAAATTATTGATCAAACTTCCCTAATAGCGATTACATCAACAAACTGACAGTTTGATGTATTGTATATAATCTAATTACTAAGTTAGCATTAATTGATCAATAAGGCTCAAGATATTCTGGTTGACATTAGCTTCAATTAATCAAACCGGACCTTAGTCTGCAACGAGGGAATAAAAGTTTTAAATCCCAAATAAGCCAAATATCGCGTTACTCTCCTTCGTAATATATAATTAGCCAATGTAAGTAAAACGCATTAATGCGAAAAAATCTACAAATATGAATAAGAAAAAAGTCTTTGGCCATATACTCCATATAATCTGTACCCAACTAACTTTCACAACAACGCCCATAAAGCTCTACCGTTCCATATCTCATTTCAGCTGTCCATTGTGTTTGTCCCTTGGTCTTACTCATGGGATGGATAACACGATCTCAAGAAAAGAACTTGGTAATATTTTCCCACCGTTCTTTTCTAAACATCTTGTAATTTATTACCAATTCTCACAAGATATTTCCTTATTTGTTATCCATTACTCGAGGGGATTTCCTTATCATTATGTTCTGTACTAATTCGTTGTAACTCATGCCTATTCATCAGAACATTGTTTTTCTGATAGTGCTAAAAATGTTTTGCTGATATATTAAGGATTAAATGGTGGATTGAGTCTTAGAGATACGTGTCGTTTTTTTCCTACGAAAAATTTTTCAACTAAATTAAAATTGGCAATCGGACGCAATTATTCCGTAAATTTTATTAGCAAAGCCGATTTTTATTTAAATAAACATCAATTTTTCCTTTTGATTCATAAATTATGAAGTTTAAATGAAAATGTCGCCATTCATACCTAAGTTTTACGCGTACTATGGTGGCTGGAACAGTAATGTGGGTCATTGAGACCGTATTATAATAATCTTTCTAGAAATTTTTAAAAAAATCGACAACACGTACCACTAAAGGGCCTCTGTTTATGCGTTGGCAATTCACACCATTTCTAACACACTCACACTGGTTACATTATATTATTGGTAACATAAACACTAGGCTAGCTGATACAAGAATTATATTTTAAAATTTTCGTTTTAATTAACCCGTAACCGGTGACATAACCGGTGACTGTCTGACATACCGCTGCAATTTTTAAATCATGAATATTTTATTAGTTATTTTCAAAACGTCTGCAATTCTTTTTACCTTTATTTTATGTCTAATAAGGATGTAGCCTCTTCAAAATTTTATAAATTTATCCTGTATTTCTGTAAAATGGCATTTGAATTCAATGAGCGGTCTGTGAGACCTCACGTCACTAAATTGGAAAATCACTAGTCGCTAAGTAGGTGGATATGATTCCGAAAGAGGCTAAAAAGGTAAACCTATATGATTCTCTAAGTATAAAAATAAAGATTTCCTTGTTTGTACCATTTGATAGTCACGCAATGTGCATAATTTGTATATAAACGTTTGGAAAATACGTTCGGTAAGATAGAAGTGTTATTCAAGACGATGCTGATAACTCTCGCAAAATTAAAAAATCCTACTTTTTTGGAAATTTCACAATTCTAACCCTATAAATGTGAAACATGTAACAGATTTTGTTAGCAATTATAGTAAAATCATGACTAATTGCCTGTTTTTGTGTCATCATGCCTGTACTCCTTGGAAGCCAAACGCAGGTCAATTATGTTGGGAGAGTGACTTTGAATCCCGAAATAGCGCGCGCCCACACCTCGCTTGTACTATTCATTTCTACCCTTCTTTGAGTGATTGACATCTCGTTTAGTATTTGGATTACGTGCATCAAAACAGCAAATGTTACAGACGGAAAAAATGGAAAAGGGTCAGGGAAAAACCGTGAGTAAAACGTCACAGTGCAGTTACGTCCAGGTTCGTGAGAAATATATTTTTCGACTATCTCTGTCGACCAGTTTTACACCACAACAACTCAGTACGGATTTTTGCTAGTGTTTGGGAAACCCAGGCAACTTTCGCCGGCCTTTGTTTATTGCCCGTGCCCAAATAATGTCAACGCCTGTTCGTGGTCACCGTCCTCTTGCCTGCCGGTCGTCTGACACAAGGACACACACTGGAAGTGGGTGGAGGGGAATTACGGGAAATGCAAAGCACAGAGGTTAGAAAATCTTCCGCTTTTCTCACGAGAGTCCGTTTTGATAATCATGCGGAAAGAATGACCTGATACAATACTGACCCGGTTGCTTCGATTTCCGATTTATTGCGATGTTTAATCAAGAACTTGCAACGCTGCTGCCCATTGGACACCCTAACTTGCAATTATAAAATGTTGATCACCTTCAGGGGTCGTTTCCGCTTCAAAAGGTGTATCCCCAGCAAGCCAGCCAAGTACTGTTTCAAAATGATGTGCTAGACTGAAGCCAAAAACAATTAAATGTACAATGCGTATTTAAACGTAGGAAAAGACATTGATGGGTTAGATTTGTCAGAGGAAGACCAAAAGTCGTCTAAGTCAACTCGATCTGTACTTCGTCTCTCTGAGAAAGTAATGGTCCCATACAAATATCACTGTGGATAATTGGTTCATATCTATTTAGCTGGTAGTTGAAAGGGAAAGGACTGTCGTACGTTGCCACAATTAGAAAAATAAAAGGGAAATACCTAGTGAGTTCGGGTCAACTAAAGGGCGTACGGTGGGCTCTACGCAGTACAAATTCTCGGCTAACAAGACTCTAGTTTCCCATATTCCGAAGGAAAATAGAGCTATTTCTTTGGTTTCCTCAATGCACCACTGAGACAGCGAAGATATTGAGTCAAGGAAACCAGAAATGATAGCATTTCATAATGCGACCAAGGGTGGCGTAGATTAGATAAAATGTGCTGTCCAGTACTCATCCACCCCAAGAACAAGGAGGTGACCAATGGCAGTGTTTTTCAGACTAATACATATTTCCTTTGCTAGTGCTTTGGCAGTCTGTGAAACACAAAAACGGTGTGACATGGTTTGATTTTATAAAATTGGTAGATGCAGAGCTATTAAAGCCCCACTTGAGAAGCAGAATGTCCAATCCTATACTTCCGAGACAGGTAAGAATAAAAATCGGACAGACTCTCCACTTAACATTGAAATAGGCAGCAGGGGTTGAAAAGCTAGAGAAGCGGACTACATTCAGACTGTACCCTTCATAAAAAAGCGAAAAATTTCTTTCTTGAGTTTCAAAAGCAAAAACACAGTGATATTAGAACGCGCAAAAAAATTTGTATAGACTGTGCCAATATGGAGGGGTGATGGATTTTTCGAAAAAATTTGATTTTGATCAATTGCAAATTTGATTTTTAAAAGTATTACATGAAATATTTTTACTCGTTCATTATTATGGAGCATTACAACTTGAACATTTAAGATCTTATTTTTAACTCAAGAAAAACAATAATGATTTATGACTCGAATAATAAATTGTTCTTTCCTTCAATTTTAACCCTGAAAAAATTGTTAGTGTAGGTGATTTATAAAATTAAATATGAGTTTAAGACATAGTACTGAGAGGCTTCAAAAACAAAACATACAATCAAAATATGGTAACAACATTTTATAAATGTTAAATAAATTGCGTGGTTAAGGGCTAAAGCCTGTTACGTCTTGAATTCTCGGTGTGATTTCCAAAATGTAGGAGAAATGATTTTTTTTGTTTCACTCGGAATGAACCTTGATATTTGTTGCCAACTAATACATTAATATTATAAGTTCTTATAAGTACATGTACACATTTGTAACCAAATAGTATCAAATCTTTACGAAATATATATCATGTGCCTTTAGACTCAGAGATAAAAAGGCATTGAAATGCAAAAAAAGAAACTAAGTTTACTACTTTGCAATGAAATGTTTTTCCATTTCACCTATTGATATCACCGATTTAAAAAAAATACTCATGCAAAGTTTCACACAAACTGATATGTAAACAAAAAAAAATCCAGTTATGAGCGGAATCATTGCGATTGCTTAAGTAAAAATGCGAATTCCGTTTAAATAGCTCAGCAGTAAACTCCAAATCCAGGAAAAAAAGTTAATTATAAATACATTCGTAAAATTTTATGCAAATCTCGTTACGTAATTTTAGTTTTCAGGTACACAAGAGGACATAGTGCTGGAATATCGACATAAAATACAATACTGACCAGAATATAACTACTTGGGTATTAAAATAACTCAAAATTGATCCCTGATGATGCAATTAAAGGAAGTAACGTGCAAGAAAAAATGGCAATATCCATGTTGAATAGCAATTAATGGGACCAAAGTGTATCCAAAGCCAATAAAAAAAATACATAATTCAAATGTAAGAAGCACTATCACTTATGGGAGTGAGATATGGCGATTGAAGAAGAAAACAAAACTAATGTTACCAAAATGGATTACTGGAGACGACCTTCGGTTATATCTAGGCGGAAAAGAATCATGAATGAGAGAATAAGAAATATAACGGGAGTCACGCTTACAATAGCCGATGATATTAAGAAAAACAGTGTGCAGTATGGTTACATACAACGTATGACGAGCAAGAGATTACCACATCAATTATTTATGTAAAATCCACAAGGTAGAAAAAAAAAGGAAGGCCCAGAATTAGCTGGAGAGAAGGTATAGAGAAGGCAGTAAGTGAAAAGCAGCAGCCAGACGGCATGTGGATGAATAGAGAATAAGAAGAATGATATATATATTAGTTTCAATTAGTAACCCATGATATCTGTGAAAGAAGGGTTCTTCAAGCGAATAAAAAAAGTTGGAACTTAATTTTATTTAATCACACATGCGCGGCGGAACCTTAACGGGATATGAACTCAAAAAAATTCGATGATTAGATCATCGAAGTCCTTTCGATACTTTACGCGCATCAAGTCTGCCTCAGAAGTAAGCTGATTAGAACGCAATATCTGAAACGAATAAATTGTGTCTGCGCTGTTTTGCTGTGAAGCGAGCAGCGCATTAAAGCGAATAGAAAGCTCCCATGGAAAATTTCCAACTGCCATGCCTACCCCTTGGTGAATTGTCAATTTTTAAAAAATTGTCCTGATTTAATTCGATCGCCTCTACTTTCATTTCCATTTGAGAATCAATCAAAAAAGAGAGGGTGGATATCATTCAACGGTCTCAATTGACGCGGATACGATTCTCTCGAAAATATTGCAGAGGCACAGAGAAACGTAACCATTCCCCAGCTAATTGAAATCCCTTCGCTCAATTGAGTCATTATTTTTAGAATGGATGGCATGGTTATATTAGCAATACATGAGCGGACGTCCTTTCTCAACGAACAGCAGCTCGATATCGGAAAATCAGAATTTCAACCGATAGATGATGTAAAAATTATCGCGCGCGCTCGAATTACAGAACTCTCGCACCCAATATGAATTTTTGATGGATCAATGAGGAGATAACCCAACGATAGGGAAATAATAGCTGCATTTCAACAAGTAATAGGGTTATTCCATGTCAAAATTATCCAATAAAAATCAGTTGATTGCATGACCATTTTTTAAGTAAAGGCAATTTCTAGTGTAAATATGCATACATGCATTAGTAGATGAATGAAAGGGTTATTTTTGAATTTTGTTACTCATCGTTATCTCGTGGTAATTATGTTTTACCGTGTTGACACATGGGATAAGGATAGATAGGATGTTAAGGATATAATTTAAATGTAAATTCTATCCTTGACATCCCAAGTACCAACTTTGACGGAGGTGAGATACTGAAACTATACTGTCTACCACATAACGAAAAACTTAAGCTGTAATTTTTAGCTTCCAGCTAGAATAGAAGGAGGAAAAAATTGTCTCCATGCTATTAATAAGGACCTAAGCTCCAGAAACATTTTAAAGTATCACTATATTGGAACTTGATTCTCCCATTCGTCTTATTTGGCTGTCACACTTGAAGCATACTTAAAAGTAAGCAAAACATCTCCTGATATTCCTAGGGAAAGTTCTTAGGGAAATATAGTAGCCACGTAAAGACCACATAACTGAGGAGAGGAGATTTCGTGATGAGAATAGAGAACAGCTTTACCAGCATTCCAATACTGTGGGATTGATGATAAGTTGAAAGCTAAAATTTAGTCGTAAGCTAAAAATAAGTTAAAAGCTGGGGGACACCTAGCTCCATTTTTTTGTATACGCTTGAGAATATGTATATTTTTCCACGGAGCAATAAATTTCAATTTCAAAATGGCTGGACATGTTGCGAATGAATGTCGAGAGATGGTCAAATATAGCAATGAATGGACCCCAAAGGGAAGGAGACCAGTAGGTAGACCTCGGAAGAGATGGAAGATTTAGTGAAATATGATCTGCAGCAACTCTATGCAAGAGAGAGAAGTGGAATGTAAAAGCAGTGTTTAGATAAAAGAAAGAAGAAAGAATTAGAGAGCCTTGACAGTTACATCGCGTGGTACCCTGGGCCTTATCGCGACACCATGATGATTATGACCCGTAAGAGAAGTATGGTAGTCATAAATTATGTCTATGTAAATTTACTTACATGCGTATTATGCCCGACATATGTATCATTATGCGTATGTAAGTATGGCAGTAATAATTATATTCAGAGGTATATTCATCTCTCTACTATTCTGTTCAAGAATTAGTAAAATAAATGTACGTATAGCTATATTTTAATTTGAACAGCTTCTGCCACGTACCGTTGGGATAACAAGAGACTTTATATATTCGGAGATTTAATCGGTAGTTAAACGCGGACACTGATTCCAAAATTGTTAGTGGACATTGCTGAAACAGAACCGCTATTTTTCTCTCAAATTCAGTCATATTTGGACTTCATTTTCTCCTGTATTAATATGTCAACAGCGGAATAGATAGATTGATTGAGATATTGAAGATGGAGTTCCATCTTCTTGGTTACCTGGTTGAATTCCATACCAGGGCAGATGAGCACTATTAAAGCAATAGCCTATAAAGCGTTCAGACATTTGACGCGTGTAGGCCATTGAGGTTTTCCTTCTTAGGGTTAAACCCTTAAATTAAAAATCTGTACTGCAAGAAAAACTTGTAATAAAAGGCTGCTGCAAAACTTAAAGAGAGAAAAACCAACTGGTGCGGAAAACAGCGGAAAGGAGATAGTCACCAAGAGATTAACTTTTTATTTTCCAAAATTGAAATGAAATGTCATTATTTCCAATAGATAACAATAATATTCTTGAACATTAGATCATTAATATATTTAACTTAAAGTCAACTCTTCACCAAATATATTGCCATCTTCACGGCATTGAGCTTATTGAACAATACTGTGTTACTAGAAGTTACTGCTCAATATTCAGGCCAATGCCCAATTGGCTGTGAGTTAAATGCATTAATGACTAAATATTCAAGAATCTTATTATTACCCATACTGTGTTCGTCGAGAATCTTATAGTTGATTGTTTTTAATGGCAGACCTCCTAAAGGAGGGAAAACTGAGCGATATGCCAGAAATTAGGACACAAGGGTAAGTACTGTCGAAAAATTAGCAGGTAGAATACTCAAATGAGTTTGCCCTCACTACACTAAACTAGCGGGTTTTGACAGGCTTTTTCTGTCACTATTCATTGGATAGGGAAATTTTGACAGATAAAAACGCTTCATTCCACGCAGAAATGCGAGACTACATGCAGGTATGACAGCGCAATAAATAGTCTCCACTCTACTTTCCCGCAGTAGTCTGAACACATTGCGTCAATTTCCGCTGCTGCCAAATGCGAAATCGATCGCTTTGCGTAAAACAAAGCACTGAAAAAAATGACGGAGGGCAACGAGTCAGCAGGCTCGTTTTTCTACCGCTGGAGTAGACTCCAGAGAGCAAGGGAGCAATAAGGCCTCCAGCAGGCGCAAGACCATCTCGGTTAAATATCCACCGGTCAATAAAATATCCATATAAACCTCAATCATGCTTTTTTGTCGAAGTTAAGTTGATACCGATGAAAGATATTTTATTTGCAACGTCAAAATGAAAAACTACTTTATTGACTCTGAACTTGAAATAAAACAATACGGAATTTTTTCCCGGAGTAAGATTCAATCTGACAGTCGGAAAGTTTCCTCGATGCCATTTTCTTGGGCACCATGTAACTGCACGTTAGATTAAAAGATAAGGCAATAAAAGTTGTTTTTTGTTTGAGAATCGGACCCCAAATCGTCTCAAATGCATAAAGTAAAATTTAACATATAGTAAAATCATCAAAGCTTGAAAAAGATAGAAAAAATAAAAGATACGGGTTTTAGAAAGTTAAATTAAAATTCTCAATTTTGTCACGAAAATGAATTAAAAAGTATTATAATGAGAGTAAAACGTGAGAATACTGATAAAAGAATGCAAACATACACTATAACCCAGCGATGATGAAGCTAGATTGTCCTTAAATTGAATTTAATTCCTTGCAATGCGCTATAATTTTTACTAGTTATAAATGCAAGAGAGGCGGGTTACATAGGAAAACATAGGTACACCAAAAACTAAATAAATCATATAAATATGTAGCTAATAAATATTCCAAAATATAGAAAGTACACGTCGGAAACGATAAAAAATAATACTGACATAACTAAAACATCTTGGGCATTAATATAGAATGGACAACAGTATGTGAACAGACCGGATCTTCATATACCTTTGGGAAAAGAAGAACACGACAAATTTTATGCACTAAATTATGAAGAAGAAATATCTTACGAAAATATGACGCGAGAGAGATATTTCCAGAGATGAAGAGTCAAAATTAAAGGCATTTTGAGATAGAAGAGAAAAATTAGGCTTTAAGTCCCCCGATGAAAAAAATAGAGCCAAATCGAAAATATGACAGAATGTTAGAAGAGGAAGGAAACAATTAGGGAGAATGTGGTTTCAGGCGAAACTTTGAGGAATAACTTCGAGATTATAGGTGGAAACACTTTTTAATTTCCACGTGATAATTATATTTTCCAAATCCGAGAATTGAGAATTCCAATCCGAAATTCCAACTCCGAAACATGAGAATTTTATTTTTATAGTTACCAAATCCGTCAACGCAGAAGTGAAGGTCATAAGAAGAGATTGACTCTTATCAATAAACTCGCTAATCTCAGCGAGAATAGTCACAGGACAGTTATCCACGAACTCCTCCTCCTCCAGTGCAAACAAACTCCGCTTCTCCCTCCCACATTTTCAGTGAGAAATAAATTAATTTGTCGAAGTTCGTTTTTCCTCCTAAGACACAGGAGCTTCTTCAAAAGTATGTTAAATGTGTTCCCAACCTACCGATTTCGCCCAGCGATTCACAAAATTTTGTCACTCCTTTCCCCTCCCCCAACATCCTCTCCCTCGCCTCCTATCGCACAATCCGGATGTGTCAAAACCCATCCTACACCTCCTCCCGACCACCTCACTGTAGCTTCCCCCACACCCTACTCTACCTCCTACCTCCATGCTGCTCTTTCCACCCCCTTTGCCTCAGGAGTATATATATTTGTACGAACAAACTTGAAAATTACCTGATGATGTCGCACAGCGATGAAACCTAGGTCGTTAAAATAAAATTCTCGCGTGAAAATTACAAAGTGCTTCAATCTATGATAAAGTAAGGAAAAGGAATAAAAAATGGCCCGTACCGTCAATATGTTCCTGTCGAGAAGAAGAACTGCACATTCTCTCCACTCTGACGGGCAGCCTATTATCACGAAAACATAAGTTCATAGTAGCCTTATTTATTTCTTCACTACAAATTTTTCGCCAAGGTCATTGCGATTTTAGGTAAAGCCACGAAAAATCTGTGAACTGCATAAAAATGGAACTTAACAAAGGTCACGTAAGCAGTAAATAGGAATATCACATGCAAAAACATACGATAATTCCTCAGAAATTCACTATTTTTTTTACCGATTTTGGAACCAGCTACACACAAGGTGTTACCCAAGGAATAAGACATTCTGTCCTACAAACAACGGAAATTTCGGAAAATTTCACCGAATAATTTCAAGGTATATGGTAAGTGTTATAACGTTACGTTTTAAAATGGATTAAATTTCCAAGAAACCAAGTTTCCAAGAAACCAAAACCAATATGCAATATATTTGCTTTTATCTCAACATATTATTAGGTGAACGTGCACAAAGTTTCACACAAATCTGTAGAATAATTAAAATCTCAACAAATTTTACATGTCTCAGACTTTATCAAAGTTTTATTAGATTGATTTAATAATTTAAAGTTTTAGAAAATTGTGCGTTAAAGAGGTTCAACGCGTTTTATCGACTTGCGGCACTATCAGGTTCTTCAAAGTACAAGTTGTGTTAATAAAGTATGGACACTATGAATGCCCAGGAAAATACGCCTAGAATTGTAAAGAATTTCATAGTAATCTTCCAATAAAAAGGTAATATATCCGGTTGGTTCATCTACTTCCATCGTTCTCTCAATATGCCAAGCAAATAAAGCACACTCTTCCCATGTCTGTCCATCTATGGAGTTTCCAATCGACAGTCTTTCGGGTAGATAAATATCTTGAATTGAAATTCGTTAAATAATTTCGTAGTTAACAAGCAGCATTAACTAAAATTTTATACCAAAAACCTTTTAAAAATATCTATAGCATTAAGCCTTGACGCGGCTCCAAAAATACAATATATGGGTTTAAATAGATAATTGATTGATAATTCACAAGTTAGGTGCGCTAGGTTTACAAATACAGGAACGCTGATGAGAGAGATTGCAATTTTTTAAACTGACAATTAATTTATTTCGGGATTCAAGAATTCTTGTTTAGAGCAATTAAATTCTCAATGCGATAATTCATTTTGGTTATGCAGAATTTTGTTGAATCTTACGCACGATTGTGATTGGGCTGATTGCAGGGGCGCATATCTATTATTTCGCCAAATGAAATTAGTATTACATTTTGGTACCTGTTGCTTATAAATTTCGGCGATGAAATTTTAAAAATTAATTTGTAATACTATAAATAAAAAATTTCCTACCAACTGTGAAGACCACCTGCCTCAATTAATGTCCATTATATTAACGGAGAAAGCATTTTTTTTTAAGGCAAACAAAAATTTCAAAATTTCGGGTTCATTCCAATGCCTTACAAAAAATTTCAACATCTCGAGAAATTCCTCTTTGGACTGAAAAATTTTAAATATGGTGACAATTATATACCATATAATCATTATATTAACAAATAAATGTCACTCATACGCTCCACGTTCCTCCAGAATGACCTTTTTCCCATTTAAAATAACAATTTATATTGTAATTAACACAAAAAATTATGCATAGTGATTCAAAACAGCAGAGGCTCTTAAATAAGGAATGGCTTTGATCTTCTAGAAATACAACAAGAAACAACATCAACCCGGGAGGGGTATAATAAAGTTGTACTCTAAAGAGGGGAGTTGTTCTTTGAAATATAGACCAATGATCTTTCCTTGATTTAAAAAAGCGTTTCTCGATAAACGTGATATTGATGAAATAATAATTTCTGGAATATTCTCGCGACAAGAACCCTTGACCACAATTCAACAAGGTAGTCAAACTCAAACACCCTTACTTCCCCAAACGGAGCTGGTTTAGAGGGAAATCAGCCATTCTCGAATAAAAACGGGTCATCTTCGCAACTGCCTCCATTTTTCGTTACCCCAGTACTTCTTTTCCCCATCAAACACCACCTTACACCCTTGAGTGGGACGCAAACAGCCCCCTTCCCCAACTACTTCCTCTCTCGTGTAGAATGAAAGACATTCAAGGACGACTCGTCCCGTGAAATTGAATCCGGAATCGAATCGCGAGTCTCTTTTGAGAGCAGAGGAAGAAGGATTGAGAATGCATCGAAATTTTCTCTATTTTTTTCATTCGACCGGGTAACCACGTGCAGTGCGCGCATCACACTTTTCTGACAATGGGATGAGAGTTTTGGCGGCGTCGCTTCACGGATGGAAAACTGTCACAGTGCCTCAATAGTACGCTCCGATCGTGAGATATAAGCGCGCTCAGGCGAAGAAGGGAACAGGGAATCGAATCTTTTTCTTTTTTCTCTCTTCTTATTGCAAATCCACTTCCGAAATCTTTGTCCTTTAACGTGGATTCAATCCATGTTTCCACCTGAGACCGCACGAACTCGAGAGTACAGGCAGCGAAGAACTGGAGCAACGTGAGCGGGGTCGAATCAAGCTTTTCGTAGGCCCAGGCACATTTTAATGTAGCAAATTTAACATTTGAGTTTACAATTTCACGTAACCCCTTTTAAGTTTTCACGTATTTTTATTAAAACTTTGTGATTACGTTATCCATAGATTAATGAGAAGTTGAGTGGAATTTAACCATGATGAAATAAAACCTGTGCAATTTTTCACAGTATATTTAATTTTGACCCATGTTTCAACGATACAACATCGTCAGGTTACAAGTGGCACTGAGAGAGAACAATTGTTATAACTTATTGCGTAACACCAAAGACGTATAAATTAGGCGAACTTAGCACCACATCTCTTGACGAAGGTGTATTGAAGCCTGGGTCGAGAGTATATTTATACCGTGGAAAATTGCAAAAGTTTTATTTTATGAATTTGGTGACATCTTAATTTAAAATAAATTCAATTTTACTGGTGTAAAACTCATACATATTAAATAAAACCTAGGCAAGAAGTAGCTTATGCAAATACAAAAATCATTCCAACATAGATAACTGTAAATAGCACCTCTTAATTAATAATTGGATCGGGAGGACTTTATCAAATATAAAAACCTTGTTATGTTGCACGTAATAAATGAAAAAGGGCTGATGATCATGATTCATGCTGCATTATTTTTTCATAGAGATCAAGTAAAAGTTATTTTGAGGTATTTATTATCACAGGTCAAATCAAACACAAATAGTGCTGCTTGTGTGTTATATGTCGATAAATTTCTTAAATCATATTTTTGTGCGTTGTATTTTCCTGTGATTCCAACAGAGAGCAAAAAATTGAAGCAGCTACGAGCTTAGGAGTGGGTTTAACCGGAAAAATGAGAACAAAAGTCAGCATAAAACAAAATAACCGAGCAAAAGTTTATTATGATTCCCTCAGCTTTCATTTTTACAATCATTAAATACGTAATCCCAAGATTTTTCTATTATTATTTCCCCATATTTCATTTCTGGAAACTAACATGAACCGACATTTGTTCAACACCTAAAACCGGGATTTAGTCGCTTAGTGGGTTTAAGATGGTACACACACGAGAACTTAGATTCTGTAAGGAATTTGCGAACTAATGGAAGACTGTGGTAGACGACGGCGTATGGTTCATATACTGGACAGAAGTTGGCTAAGCCAGACTTTGCATAAACTACGATTCCGTGGTCTAACTCCATTTAGTCACACTAACTCCGAATTATATTGTTATCAGCAGAAAATCCCAAAAGCTGAAGTACAGTGCCACACCCTAGTTTATAATATCGCCGAGTAAATATTTTTTCTTGTTCAAAAACTATTTGAGGGAGATAGTCCGCTATAAAAACTTAAATATGTTTAACACTTTTTTATTCTACATTCTAATCTAAACTCAAGGTCTAAAATTCCAATTAGAGGGAATAATATTTCACACCAAAGTTTTATTCTTATCACAAGATTTCGTCGCATTAGCTACCGTTTTTCTTGATACCACGACCATAGTAATAAGAAAGGTTGGTGGCCATAGGGTAAAGGGTAACCTTGAGAAGGCGATCAAGGAGATCGCCACCAAATGATGCTATAAAGAATTTTATAGTTTGAAGAAGTGTAAAACGCTTTGCTATGAAAAATCTAATAAGCACAGAGGGTTGTTAAGGCGTTTTCTAAGAGCGCAGAATCAGTAGGAAGTGTAAGAGCATGAAACTAATTTGGTGAGTTAAAAATAAACTATAATATTTAAGAGTTTCCATCGGAAAAACTTTGATGTACCACCGTCACCCAACTTCTGGAGTAAGGAAAGTACAAATTTAATTCTTTTTTCTGAGTAATTAGGTATTAACTCAAAGTATATGACAATGAGATTCATCAATTTTATTTTGGATCAGTTTTACGGGAACTTTTCGCTTCTTAAAAACTGCTTTCCATGAAAATGACATTTCATATAAAATACAAATTTAACACTTTTTCCACATGATTCCATTGAACATCAAGTAATTTCAACTTCATTTTGTGAGAACATTACCACGGCAAGGTAAAATTTTATAGTTCACACCAAACGGAAATCACATTTTTCTGTGCGTATTCACAATTAATAAAATGACATTTATGTCCCTTCTCGGTAATATTACCTAGAAGGGAGCCGATTATCCAGGGCTAACGAGCTATTGCTATGGTCTTAGACTTTGCCAACCCCCACGGGGAATGTCGTGATGGTTATGTATACATGTACCGATGGCATTGGGGAAGTTGCATTGAGTCACTCCATATCCCATAAAATCGTGTATTCGATAAAAAATGCAGAAAAGTCATCATTCAATGGGGGATTGCCTCGTGCTGCATTTGAGAAAAGAAAATAGATATCTACACTCTATGCTGTAAGAGGCCGCATGGGCGAGTGGCTGTGGGTGTTAGGACACTACCCATGCAAAGGTGTTGAGGATAACGTTCTGGGAGGTGAAATGGTGAATTTTATTATGGGTGTGTTTTAAGTAGAGCTCCGGTTTTATTACAGTGCTTACTGTGCACGAGAGGAACGAATTTTTGCACTTATCTGTTCGGCAGTGTATCTTTATTATTTTATCACCTCTGCCGGACTCAGAAATGTGGTGCGACGTCAAAATTATATTCTCTGTGTCACTGTAAAACACCCCCGTTCCGCATTTCTGTAGCAAACTGAGCCAAGCGAGAAACCTCATAGCCGCTAGAAGCTCCTAACGTAACCCCTCAAACAGCTCTGAAACATTGTGAGTGTACGGCAAGGACGGAGTGCAAACCGATATTCTGATGGAGTCTAATTGGCCACGAACGGCCGCGTACTAAAATCCGCTTGCAAGAAAGATGTTCCATCGCGGTTTATATGAACCATAGCCTTGGTCTATGAAATATCTGGTAACGTTTAGTGCAGTCATTTCTCTCACAGAAAAGTAAAGGAAGTGGTTAACGGTGTCAAGGTAATATGAATAATACGCAAAAGTCAGAATGAAATTCGCAATGAATGGCACTGAGCAGAGGGCTTATCGATAAGATTTTGCCTAGATAAATTCGCTCTCAATTATCACTTAAAATGGAAATACAAGAAGTCCTACAAGCAAATATTTTTATGCCAGAGCATTACAAAAGGAGGTCTAGGCTTAATGCGAGAAATATCTTAAATAAAGCGATGTGTAATTTTTAACAAACGAAGTAAATATGTAATTTTTCTTCCACCAGTGTGCGTATGGTTGTAAGCAGCATAAGTAAAACAATTTTTGTTGCTTTTTCAAACGGCTATAAACGAATTAATTTCGCATTTCATGTACTTCTACTAAACGTTTGTACTCATGTCCATAATTTTTAAGGATTAAATGGGCGTAATTTCTTACTTTCATTGAATGTGTTCAATGCTATTACTATTTACGCTGTAATTAGGTGAATGACTTATCCATGAACATTTCAAAGTCTCAAAGTTGGATATAATGTCCTGACAACAGCGAAAAATTATATACATACACTAAGCCTTCTTATTTAGAATAAAAAAACTTATCTACAAACAGTATTCTGTTTGAAATGGAATTCTTATTTGAGAGCAATCTTTCAATTGAAATGGGATTATATCCTTGTAGCAATAATATATTAAATATCCCATTTCTCTGTTAAAACAATGCGATTTCTTAAACTGACTGGAAAGTGAAAATATTTCACTTAAATTTTCATTACATTTAGAGCCAAAGTTATCAAACATGTATAACACCATTAAGTTTCATAAGCTCTCTTCAAATCCTTTCAATTACCTCAGAATAAATAAATTACACATAAAGCACTCATTACTTCATGGTGCCACCATAATATCACAAAATTGCCATAATATTTTCCGCAAAAACAAAATTATTCTCCATTTTCATCCAATAACTCGGAGACATCTACGCGAAATTTTATACGACTGACCCATAAGATTGTAGAGACAAAAGAATCCCAAACATACTTTGAACATCTATTTGATGTCAATTTATCAGCAACTACATCATCCCCCACAGCTTCATAAAATCTTCCTCTATCGCAAATCCGTACTTTTTTTAGCAATTTAAAAATTTGTGGAACTTGAAATCCTCTTTGGTATTTTAAGTCCAGCGATAAATAATAACCTTCCGTCGGTACGTGTAATAAGACCACTGAACCTAACCGTATGCTTGAACTCAGATTCATTATAAGAACCATTAGCTCAAATTCCTAATAAATCCATTTCTTCTGGTGAAAATCCTTTCCGATGTCCCAAAGTAGTGAAAATAGTTACTTTAATTTACATTGAACGTCTGCAACTGCATCCTGCCGGCCACGTTTGTTTACTTTCAACAATCGAGTCTGCGGTTTAAACTTACCCAGAAGCAGGTTCGGGAATTGGTGGCCATTGAAAAGCGATTTAGTCCACGGGAAGGCAGAAACCTCGTCCTTGCAAACCAAACATCACGGTTTTAGAATTTTTCAGCGGCCTCGGTTCAAAACGTGGTTTTAACTCCGCTCTTCCAATCTACCGGGTCGGTCGTAGCAGTTTTTATAAAGCGCGCAGCTTTCCTTTGTATTTCATTTATTTTTTTGGTTAAATCTTTCGACTAAGGGTCCCAAAAGCTCGCGGCGTATTCAAGGCGAGACCTGACCAGAGAGAGGTAGCACCTCTCTTATACTTTCATCAGAGTGCTTCCCTATTACGCTGTTGATAAATCCTAGTTTCTTTCCAATGATTGTACCGTCTTCCACTACTTTCCGAAAACAAAGGGGAATTTGGTATCATTGGTGAACTAACCGACCTTTTCTAATCGTATATTCACGCATAAGCAAAAACCTAACCCATTCCCTCTGAAATAATCTCTCGACAAGGCATAACATTTTTCTTTGAGGATCATTTTCTCTTTGAAGTTTCCCCTCGCCAATTGAGGGAGGACGAATGGCCCGCTTTCCATTCTTCGTGTTTATTGCTCTGCTACGCGGGGACTTGTCATCCAATCAGCATGTTAAAGTTTTTTGGCCCAAAAATGGAAAGATATTTTTTTATCGAGTGGTAAAATATTATCAAACCAAGCATCTTTGTAACAGTTATTTAGGGAAATTATAGGCAATAATATTCTAGAAGAGAGCAGTTGGCTATTTAGTAATTTAACTTAAACGATATATCACAATTTTCAATTAAAGCAAAGGACTTTTTACTTCTATACATGCATTTCGTAAAGGTTCGTTTAGGTGATAATTCAACCCCTTTCACACATGGGTGGCCTGCTGGGTAATGTGTAGATGCAGGTGCGGAAGGCCGTGACAGATGGCGATAATTCAGGGGTAGCAACGAACGGAAGGAACATGATAGGCCTCCCGGATGGGATATCGATAAGTAGGACCTATGCTGAGATGAATGACGGAATAGCGAAAGGGCTATTGCACACAAAATAATTACAGCCTTTTTTGGTTTTGTCCCCCTCCCTCTACATCACTCCTATCCCTACTCTATCAGAGGTATTACCACAATCCAGTAATATACAGTCACAACAGCAATCTCAGTCAACTTGCAGCTTGGAGCTCAATGGCGTCGTACGTTGGCGAGCATGTAAAAGCTTATTTCAAATAGTTACTCAAAAAATTATCACTAGAGTGTCTTTCCGAGAATCTAAAGAGATATCATGTTACTTACATTTCGCAAGAGATGAGAGTTTCTGGAGATGGATATTAAAGCGCTATGTAAAATCATATCCCATACTGAGTACATATAAAGAAAAATGCTGATATCTGCGAGAAATAAATCATTGACCGTTGAGTAACTCAAAACATAGGTATCCTAATATTGCTTTTTTGAAGGAACGTAGTTTTCGCTCAACTAAAACGGATAACGTCTGAAATATATCTCATTAAATCCAGTGCATTTTCTCAGAGTATCCCAATGACCTGGTTAATTCTATTGGCTGCCGTATAGAAGCGTTACCTGAGTCAGCTGCAACTTACCATAGAGCAATTAACAATGGGTGTCGATACTGTATTTTACTGCTATTACTATAAAATTGTTTACCACGGAGCAGCGCGGCCGCGTGTTTTTTATGCGCAGCGTCAAAGTATCTTCATCTTAAATAATCTTTTGCTAACTTTAATGTTTCAAACATACCCGTTCACCGTTACCATTTCCTATTTAGAACTGAACTTCCTATTGCCAAAAACATAGTGCACAACCCAATAGCTGGGTTAATTTATTTTCGATTCGCAGTTTACACACAGAATAACTTCCACGTACGTATTTTTAAGCTATTAATTAACCTTATCACGGCTTGGCCTTTATAAATGTCTTCCCTATTTCACTCCATCCAACTTCTTCCTCATTATTTTTCAATGAGCTCTCTCTCTTTCCGCCTCCGGTCATTTTTATTTCGAAATTTTTGGCCATCGGCGTATTTTTCACCCTCAAAGAGTGCCGAGATAAAGGGAATGAGATTTTTCTTTGATGACCAGAGATGGTGCTACCGGGGGGCCGTGATATCTGACCCATGCATTTTGAAGTGAGTTTACCCGTTTCCGGCTCCGGAAAGCTTTGGGAGCTTCACAATCGCAAAAATACGGGTGTGAGCGAGAGAATTCTAGCTGGAGACGGGTGGTTATTTTATTCAGAGGGACTTTCTGTGCCTTTTCGACGCATGCAGTTGGCATAACGGCACAATATGGAAGATCATACTGACGGCAAACACTGAAGGGCAAAATGTCAAAGGGGCATGCCGAGACATCGAGACAAATGCAGCATGTCCTCTTTAATTTATGTCAGTTAACTTTATTCACATAGAGAGGTTTGATATGGCGAGGTAATGTTGATTTTAGATCAACCCCGGTGCCTATTACGGCAGCTTGAAATATGGTAGTTAAATTCTATGGAAGTAGAGAGTGAAGCAATGCCTTGATGATTACCTCAGAATCCCGGATTGCAATATGTTGACTGTGAAGCGGGGAGAGAGTAGTGTTCGAATGAAATCCAGAGGGCTCTGGATTATATCTACTAGTAGGGCATCGTTCTGCTTACACTCTATATCCATTTGTCTTGTTAATTCTGGCAGAAATATTTAAACAGTAAATGATAAACACGGTAATTTTGAAAATGGCCATATTGCGATAATTAATATTTTTGTACATCTCACTTTGAGTTCCACAGCCATTCCTGCATTTTATAAATTACTATGACTCAAGAGTAAGAACTGATAAAACTGTGAGGGTATGAGGTATTTGAGAAGTATTTACGGCAAAAGTAGGATGGAAAGGGTTATGACTGAGTTTGGTAATGAAAGAATCCAGGTTGACTGCTCCAGCAATGGATATATTTATATGCATATGAAAGGAGCGTTCTTTGTGGCTTTGAATATGTCGAGAGAATGGATAAGAGTCAAAGAGATATGATGAGAAAATAAGGGGCACACCATGAAAGTTATGGGTTAATGTGTGGGAAAAAAATGATTCCATTGGTGTATTTTCTATTGGAGATTGGAAACCATCAATCTATTCCATCTTTACCTGTCCCTCTCCTAAAAAGTGAACTATTAATCGATCGCTTGGGCATCTCCCTAAGCGGTTGATACTTATTGACTAATTCGTCTTTGGTTATTTTGCACTGTACTACTGTGTTTGAATAATCTGTCAACACACGCAAAATAGGTAGCCTGAGGTCTGGACGGGAAAAACAATTCTCACTTATAGTTAAGTTATTGGGGGAAAAAAATGACGGGACCTGGAGCTTTCTCGCTTATCCCGATTCTCAATTATCCAGGTTTTAGTGTGTTCGCTAAGTCCTGCAATTCTAGTTTCTTATGAACAAAATATTTAATTAATTTTTTATTACACCCAGGGCACAGAGTACGGATATACTAATATAATACTACAGCATTATAGTCTAATTATGGAAATAATACACCGCGGCCATTTTAAAATTAAGATAAATATGCGGTTGATTCGATGCAACTCAAGCCTCAACGACTTACCACATATTAACAATGGCGCATTGACGCTCAAATGACCGTATTCATTCCAATTAATATAATTTTAAAACAATAGATGTCTCTACGTTATGGTTTAGTTATTAAAATAAATATCAGGTGGCATCGAAACTGAACGCTCCTGCAGGTTGGCTTCTGGTAGTCTTCATTTCAGACTTTTTTATTCAATACTGGTGAATTCTGCCTCTCCTATACGACAAGGAGTTTTTTAATGGATATCTTCAATATTTATTTTCAATGTTGCTAATGAATGGAGAAATCTTGGCTACTTTGTTTAATGTATACTGCTGGCAGAGAATAAGAACTTTATATGCTCAACTTAATCCCCACGCCAAACCTTTTTGTTATTGAAATCCTCTATCGTCGAGCAGCCGATAATTTTCTTCGATGTGCTGTTGCTGCTCTCCTGTTTCCCTGTTGTGATAATTTTTCAGAGGATACTTCAATAGGCAACCGAAATTATCCTTACTAATATACAGATAAGAAATTACAGCGACTACAAAATTCCTGCATTCGCTTTGTTTTTCATATTAATTATTATGAGCATGTCACACCATACTACTAGCTGTTAAAATGGCCAAACTGTAACAATGACGATAAATAATGAAAGCAATCTTTATGCATAAAATGATAAAAACACAATTACAATCTTACTTGTACAAACAAATAACATTTAATATTGATTCACAAAAACGCATTTCACGGAAGACAAAAACTCTGTCCATTCCATCAAATCGAGCTCGAATGTATGAAGTCTTTTTTATTTCTTCATTTAAATTATGGAACTCTTTGCCATAAGTTTCCATTCTATAAATAACGTTAAGGTATTTAAAGCAAAAATATCCGAAAATATTGTTAATTGATATGCACCCAACTTTGTAGTTTTTTTGTGAAGTTATGTGTTTTCGATGCGCTGTATAGGCACAACTGTATTATTAATGATATGGCTTATTTTGTCTCGCCTACAGTTATGTACTATGTTTTTTATTGAACACTGTGACTAATGTATTCATTGATTGTAAAAAAATTTCCGCTCCAAGGGACAGATTTGTCCCCGAACAAATAAAGTTATTATTATTCATTTATAAAAATGTAATGGTGTTTGTCTTTCTTTCTGTCTGATGATCCATCACGCAAGAACTACACAACTGATTAAGCTTAATTTTATAATGTAGATAGAAACTATATCTGTTCGTAAAATAGGCTATTTTAAAAAGCCCTCAGAGCCTCCAGATGGTGGTCCATGCTAAGCATTGGGTTCGGTGCAGTGGTATCATTTCTTGCTTTTAAAAAGTACTTTCACCCACGATAGAGTCCTGGGATTTTTTAATCGGATGGCTGAATAAACGATGTTTCTAATTCTTTCAATTGATTTTCTTTTGCGCCTCGTGTTTGTCTGAAAATCATATTTTACCTTAAAAAATCTCACATTTTTCTCTGAAACCAGCAATAGTATATTTCCTTGACAACCAGAGATTTGATTTTCATAGGATATTCACGCCTCTAGCATTAAAATATCACGTTTTCCTTCAGGCCCATGACAGCATGTACGAATAAAATCTGTATAAGAAGGACACAAAGTCCCAAGAGTCCCATGATTGATAGCATCGGGGGGAAATCGATAATTTCAATGCATATTTACAACAAGTATACTCTTTAATGTCTATTCTCAAAGTAGCTTTCATAGGGGCACTGTATGTATATGAGAGAACACTTGCGTAATAAACGATACACATAAAGGAATTAAATAGACTACTCACGGAATAAAATGTGCAAGATACTTACGTTCAGCGAATAGTAGTGGTAAGAATGCCTGTTACTACAACAAACACAGCGATGTTTATTATCGTTTAATACTCAGATGTATTACACGTAGTGGAACCGTCATTACGATTGCGTGGACCTCTCATTATGACTGCGAACTGTTTTAGACCAATCCCCATAAACACCAACACCATAAACGTTACGAGTCATTTATATTCGTTTAAAATTGTTGAAGTGCTCTTAACTTACATTCACTCAATCATCGAGGAAGCTATTCAAGACTCTCACTCGCCGCTGTGTTTCCCCTTCCTGGACTTAAAAATATATCCATCAACATGCCTAATAGATAAAAGAGTAACTTTTCGAAAAAATCTTCTAAAGCAAGAGGAATGTCTCCTTTGCGAGAAAATGAGCTTTCACAAGAAAAACGACAACGATAAGACTTGGATGCTCAAAGACATGCCCACCAGCGATCTAATGAAACTCGCGGCACGCGCAAAGGGAGTAGGATGCTACAATACACGCTTCCCAGCGTCATTACCGGGCTTGACATATCTAAATTCTATGACAATAAATAAGTCACAAGGGCAGACTCTTTAAGTGGCTGGCCTTCACTAGCAAAGTCACTGCTTCATGCATGGGCAACTTTACGTGGCTTGCTCCCGCGATTCAAGCGGTAACAACCTTTTCATCAACATTTCTGAGGGAAAAGCTGTGGATATATATACGGATGTAGTATAATGTATAAGTCTATTTTCGAATGAGTTGATACAGATGATTTAATCATGATCAGTGTTTACAAACATGTAACAAAAAAAATAAAAAACAGAAATACAAAAAGGATGTATCAAGAAAAATGGGAAACTAAGTCGGTCATCTCCCCGTGGTGTTTCTCGGGTTACGCTAAGAAACGCACAAATCTCATCCTTCCCAACCTACAGACGGGTAACGACCAATAAATCTGGTTCAAATATAGACTCATCTTTTTCGAAACTTCAATTTGTTTTCAGATGGTGGAAATTATAATGACGTGACTACATGCTTCTTACCTGAAAGAAGAATGGGAAATTCTGAAGGCCATCCGTGCATGAAAATTAGCAATTTCACTAAGAATCACCGTACATTTTGATTTAGTAACCGACAACAATGATTATGGCTACCCTTTACACCGAAGGCGCAGTCCGGGAGACGGAGGATTCATAGTTAAAATGAACATGGCTGCTGCTGCAAAAGCACCTTTTGACGTTGTCAACCTCTCGATTGAACCCTACTCTCCGATCCTGATTAAGATACTCAACGCACATATCATCGTTGAATAGCGAAACTCAATTAAGTCATTGAATGCAAATATATTTTTGTACACAGGGGAAGCAATGAAGCTGTTAATACACTCAGAAGACTACTCAAGAGAACCGGAGGGACGACGTGACCATCTATCAACCTGGGTGCTATTTAAGTAGTAATGAGTGTTCATGGCCCATTTTTACGTTTCCCGTGCCTGAAAGAGGACCAACAGTCACTCATCTCTACGTGCACCAGGAAAACGGTCAGCGTGTCAACTACAACGAACACAACGTACAAGATATGTTAAGTACTCCTCAAATTACAACGCTGACAGTATTCTTCAGACCTTGTGGTTTTCTTGTAAATTAAGTTCAATGTTTTTCACACCCGTTAAATTTCGACGGGTACCTTCCGCTAGATTTCAATAGTATTTTTGCTCACTTAACAACTATCTCCCCCGAGTGAGACAGTAGATAAATAAACAATAGACCCAAGATGAATGCAATCTTGTCGAGATTTTTATTAACCCCTACACACGTTTTCAGTTTTCGTTAAACATGTACGAAACAATTACTGCAAAGACGTATCAGATAAATTAGGGGCACTACATTCAATCTTGAGAGACATATTGGTGATAGTATGGATTTTAAACTTTAGTTACAGCGCACTTATACCAAACTACCTTAATGGAGAAAATCAACGCATAGTAATATCTGGCCCACAGTCCACTTTGATGCTACTCTCTTATTTGGTTTTAAGTTCGATATTTTCTTTCACGACGCACGTAAACAAGGTTAGAAGTCTCCAAGAGCTGAGTGCCAAGCAACGAAAACAAATAAATTCACACCAGCACATGACTCTCACGCCTCCTAGAGGGTAACGTAGATACGAACGAACCATAGAAGTTTCCAATTCGGATTCTAGCCTCAGCTATAGCCAAGGAGCATTGAGGCAATACTTCTTCCAGAGTTTTTGAGGCGCCAAGCAACTTAACTCGTAGGGAGAAAGCATTCAGAAACTTTTATCGCCGCCATTATCATAGAGTTTCACCGTCAAACTTTATCAGACTATTTTCATACCATGGTTCACTTCATGGGAGACTAAATTCTATTGTGAATCTGTAATTTAAAAGTACCCGCAATTTAAAAGTAACTGCGGTATGATCAAAGGTCGAATAAGCCAAGTTCAAAAACCCATATCTATTACAAAAATACGATATCCTAATTGACTACGGAAAAGTTATACCGAAAAATTACATTCCACGTATCAAATATTTTGTTGAATAATTTTTAGATCTTCGCAAAGACGTTCAACCAGAAACTACGTCCACATTCAAACATTCATACGCTCAAATAAATGGCATCGAAATTAAGAAAATTTTGAAATTTTTCCATCAACCTAAAGAACTCGAAGCAACCAGCCAGCTATTGCGATTTTTTTATCAAAAACAAGTGACATAATGCCTAAATCGTATACGTTGATAACAAAGTTAAATCACAATCCAATTTTTCTTGACCAAAGGATAGGAGCAAGTTTCCATTTGCCCCACAGGTGAAATTCGCCGCATATAGGCGACTTTTTCGTATTGACAAGGGCGCGGTTACTTTAGGCGACCAGCAGAGTAACTATTGGCATGTTGCTATTGCGCTCCTAGAACCTCGAATAAATAACAATGAGCAGCTAGAAATAAAGCAGGCAGCGCAGCTGTCTCGGAAGGTGGTTGATGGATTACATGACACGTTTATAGTCGCCTATTTAGCGCAAAGAAAAATTGCCACGAACTCAGTGATTAAGATTATGTCGAGTACTAGCTTGTTGCTAGTTCTACTTATAAGTTAAAAAAGGCAAAGGGCCAGAAAATATTAAATCTATCTGACTCTGACAAGGTTTCACACTCCAAAATTAATATACTTACTTATTATCACAGATAGCATATATTATAAATAGTACTTCAAAACGCGATTATCTACTGGACTCCATTCTGTTGTTGCTAAAAAAAACTTAATTATTGGAGTTTTCATACTCATTCCTATGCTAATTCTAGAGTCATCTGTTGTTTGTTTCATCCGGATGCAATTATAGCAGAACGGACTCCTTTTGGTGACGAGAAATTCTATAAAGTTGTAATATGCTATTACTATTACTCTCGGTCTCCAACGAAAGAAAACGTCCAACACATGCTAAATATATCTGTCCTATCCTCACTGCAACTCTCTCTTTCATAATAGTAATTCTAACACGTCTTCAATGTGACGAAATTATGGCGACGAAACCGATACCGACGAACCAAATGCGACGAGGAGGTAGTCCTTTCTTCCAACTAACCCCTAATCGATGCATAAAAAAATAAGTATAGAGGAAGATATATTCCTTTGAGGGGAAAAATAAGTACATCGAAGGGCATAGGTATAACGATGAGATATCCTTGACAAAAAAGCTAATGAAAAAAAACACCCACACATGAAGGGTAATGTGAAAAAACAGTGAAAATCTACAAATAGATAAAGCCATAAGACGACTCAGTAAGATAAATGCATGAAATACCAATGAAAAAAGAAAAGGGTAACAACTCCCTGAATTTAAAATTGAAAAATATTCGTTAAAAAACAAATACAAAATAATAACCATAAAGACAAATCATAAACGAGTTATAACAATGAATATTAGTTGTTAATTGGCTTCAAACGAGTTATAACAATTAATATTAATTATTAATAATTAACTAAAATTTATAATTATCGAATTATGACAAAATTACAATAAAAGTTGTCATATACAATAGCAAAATTTTTAAGTTAACTTAAACTATTTAAAACATAAATGAAGAATCACAAAAATGGTCTAAATCAATTAAAATGATATGAAAAACAAACAAATAAACACGCCAGAAATACATCACTAAGGAGAATATAAAATGTAACCCTTTGCATAAAATAAAATTATACGTGTAAAATAAAAGTGTTATTTTCGGATAATAAAAGCGGATAGTGAACGAGAGAAATAGCAGAGTTAATATAATAATATCATTAGTACCCGATGTGTTTCACGAGCTATTTTGCTGTTTTTCAGATCTACACTTCTGATTTTGCCGTTACTCACCCTGCACATCGTAGTAAAGTAACAGCTCTACCGCTAAAATTCCTTTTTTGATGCCTATCATTTCCGTTTGATTGTTTCATTCAAAAACCCATGATTCCGTCCCACGTGCCTTATAATATCACTTAAGTTCCACGGCTCAAAGAAGTATTGCGATCTTCGAAACAATAGAGTTTGATATCATTACTACAAGGGCAATCTACCGGTTAAGGTCAGTTTGAATGGGACTGAGTACAAAATTTCCGATATTTTTGTTGGCATAGGCCGAAATATCCGTAAAAAAATCTGCTTCTCCATCTCAGCATGTGCCCTACTTCTTTTCTTCTCGTCCATGGCTCTCTATTATTACTATATTATCCTCTACCTCATCCGCTAACCCAATACTCACCCCTATCTTGCCTTCAGCATACCACCACCCACCAAGACCTGTTCAAACCAAATACTCTACACCTCCGCTTAATCTCCAGAAGTTTCTTCTTATCACCTACCATTTCATACATTTCCTCGTATGTCTTGCTTTCCATCAACTTAACTTTCTTTATTCTCTTCCAAAGGCGCACCACAAACGACTGCATACTACACCGACTTTGAGCCACTTTTTGTTATAGGCTAAGGGAGGATAAAACTCTACACCACACTCGACTTGTCCCATGATCGACCTAAAGGTGGCTCCAGTTTGACTGTGTGAATCAAGAGAATTACTAAGCAACACACATTAATATATTCAAAGTAAAAAAATATGTAGTATTCCTCGGATACCTTTTTTGTAACCACATTTCTGCCCTGCTAAGATATTTGACAGTAACTGCATCATTGATGGTTCTGAGTCATAACGTACTTAAGTTTTCACCTTCGATTCTAGTCCATCTTCGAAGAGATTACAAGATTTAGTTGATGCTTATATTTTCAGTTCCGGAAATACGGAATGAAGATAAATCATGCGGAAACTAAAGTAATGAGATTCTCTGGGAGAAGGACTTTTAGTGACTGTCATCTTGCCTAGAAAACTTACTTGTATACTGCAGATACCTTGAAAGCATAACGTCATATCAGGCAAACCGCTACATATACGGTTTTCTTGTTTATTTATTTGAAATTCCCCATGTTGAATATAACAAAATCAACTCTAACCTCGAAATATGTGATTTTTTCAGTAACTGTATTGTCTTTTGGCTTTGCAGGGCAGATATGTTCAGCCATTAGAGTCGAATTCAGTGCCATTTGAATGGAACTATCGCATTTTAACTTGATGAAGCAATGATTCAGTAATGACTTTGAAAAATTGGCCATAAGATGCCTACGTTTTATTTTTATTTCAATATACGAAGACTTTTCGCTAATTTCCGACAGTTTTTATTAAAAGTTTGGATATGCGTCCTCGTTCAACTAGACGTTTTCTACTGCAATTTGAGCATACCTCATACTAAGTCATGTAAAAATCTCCTCTTGAAAGGCTGAATTACAGAAAAATTAGCTTCGAAACCTATTTCATTTTTATCTCAATTTGTAAAACCCACTTCAAAGATGATGTATTTATGTTTTCATAAAATCTGGAAGAAGTGACCCTGGGGCCAGAGATACTTTAAGAGAGTACGTTTCCCGGATCTCTTCCACAAACTCTTCAGTGAAATATCGGGAAGAGAATTCGTTTACAGCAGTCAAAACATTCATCCCTCAAGAAATGAATAGTAGTAAGGAGTGAGATATCATTTCGCATTAACTTCGATGGATTTGATGTCAAAATATCAATCTCCTACCATTAAATCTTCCTAGATATTTACTAACAAAATTACGTAAATGTAATGGGTATGCACTTGAGGGAGACTTATTTTTAAAATGAGGCGTATCAAACGCCAAGATATCGTCAAAAATTAAACAATGCTTAGCACTGGCACTTTCCAAATTATACATACAAATTAATCAATCAATTGCTAACCGCATTGATATTTTATAGAATCGTAAAAATAAATCCGTTGATAAGGCACAGTCATCGAGCGGCGTGAAAAAATTAAACAAGCTAACCTATACGCCTGTACCTTTTGCCTTAAATATGTATATTTGTTTAAACACTGAGATTGTCGTCAATTTAAAAACAAAGTGTAAGCGTCATTTATGTTACAATTTATCTAAACCTATATATCACTTTGCGAGCCAATGCATTGGCGAGTGGCAGTAGGTTTTAGGACATCAACCGTGTAAAGTTGTAAAGGATGAGGATTTGGGAGGTGAAATGGTGGTGTATTATGGATGTGTTTTAAGTAGAGCCCCAGTTTTACTCTGGTCACTTATCATTCATGGAAAGGACGATTTTTGTACCAATCTGTTCGGTACTGTCCCTTATTTTATCGCTTCTGCCGGACCAAGAGATGTAGTGTGGCTTCAAAACAATAATTTATGCGTCGCCCTGAAACACACCTGTAACAAATTTCTTAAGCAAACTAATACTAGCGCGCAAACTCCGGATCTCTAACGGCTCCCAACCTAATTCTTCTAAAATCTGAGAAAGCTATATGTTCACTCGTAGCAGTTTTTCGCGAAGCGCCCAGCTTTCCTTTATTTTTTATTTTTTTTATTTAACCTTTCCGTCCAGGGTCCCAAACGCTCGCGGCGTATTCGAGATGTAGCCTGACAAGAGCAAAGTAGTACCTATCTTTTACATTTTCATCCCAGATCCTTCCAATTACATTCTTGATTCCAAAATCAGAATGTATTTTATCTTTCTGCGACGGTTTATGCTAAGACGAAAAACTTTCTGCGAGTGCGGGCGTTTTAGAAATAAATTTGTCATAGAGGTTTCATAGGTGAATATATTGTAAGTTTGTTAGTTGTGGGAGCCCTCGACAGGATCTCGGGCACCTAGGCCTTGAGTGGTCCATTGTGCCAACCCCATTTTTAACTTGCCTGCTACATGCAGACAGGGGACAAGAGGGCCACGGTGAAGATATGAATGGTCACCCATCCAACCCTCGTCCAGGCTCAACATTGCTTAACTTAAGTGAACTTACAGGAACTGATGTTTCAATGCCCTTGCCCTCATATGTGAATAGGTAAGCTATTCACACAAGATCAATTCCTTGTTTTTATTGATCTTAGTAAATGATTAATAGCGTTCAAATATTTTTTCAGTGTATATATTTTTCTGCAGCCCTAATTTCCGTTCCGCGACAATGTCGCACAGTGGCTCGATGTTCTGCTATGAGGCACTCAATTAATCCTAGTTTCTTTAATGCTATGCCGCAAATGATTTGTATCTGTGTTCCCCAACATATATCTGAAGTTAAAGTAATTCCATGGTACATGAGTTATGCAGAGGACCTTATGTTTTCTCCACCTGCAGAGTAGACATGACGTTGGTGCGATGACTTGCGCAAGGATATGATACCACATGTTTACTCCATGCCTCCTAGAGTTGTTTCAATTAAAAAAATACTTCAATATAGTACCTATTATGACTAGGGAAAGATATCGGCAAACTTCTTAGGAAAATATCAGTAACCGTCGACAGGTTACACATCGCAGTGAGCGCACGCGGACTGTAAACGACGCTGCGAACCCCCATACGCCCCCTTGCCCCTCCCGAAAATGCTTCAATCTCTCGCCCCCAAGCGAAGGAAAACCCGCAGCGTAGCAATTCTCTAATGCGGAACGCGAAACGTCAAGAATTCGCAGGAACCAATAGCTCAAAAAGCGGAGGAGTCTTCACGCGCCTCCAGAACCCACCCGCCCGGCCCGTTCCAAATGGCCGCTCAATGCGTGCCAACGCGTAGCACACACAAATCATTCGCTCTGGATTTCATCTGTCGCCCGCATCCGGCCTCTTCTGCGCTGGGGAAAAGAGGAAACGCCTCCCCCGCCCTCTCCCACCGCGCCTGCCATAAAGAACACTCGCTGGATTAATTTTCTATGCCTAGACAATGACAGGAGGAGGAGGGCGTAGTGTGTTCTCCATGAGAGATCCTAGCTTAGGCTCCTTATATTCAATAAAAATCGTGCGTACTCTCAAAGTTTGCTTGAAAATTGAACTTTCGAGAGTGTTTGGAGGAGAATGAGCAATATAAAGAAATTTCGAAAGAATAAAGTCTAGGGATTTGTTCAGTTTGTTATTCATAATTAGATTGTATGCATTCTTTTCCTGATGCATTCAATTTTTGGTCTCCCTCCATCTTTCTTTCCATGTTTTAATTCCTTCCATATTGTTTTAGCTAAGCTTCTTTATCGTAGAATATTGAAACTGAAAAAAATAATTCTTCAGCAATAAATTTGTTGCACGAGATCAGCAATGAGATCACATCCTTCATTCCTAAATTATCTTCATACTATCAAAGAGGCCTCCATTCTACAGTTTGAAAATAAATCGAATGGTCAAATGGACCAAAGCTGCTCAACAGCAGAGAAAGTGATATTATGTATTCAATCAGAGTTATTTTCGGTTTTATCTTCAAGAGTCATCAATCCAAAGACTGACTTGCTGAACTTCGCCAATCCCTCTTTTACCAGCCAAGTGCTTCAACCATCCATTATTCTTCCCTTTGGCATCTTCAGAATTTTTCTCGCCCTGAATAGATAAATGCGATCGAATTCAGAATCTATGAGCTTATATGATCAAAAATCGACCCGTAATATTTGTTCCACTTCATAAACCACTCTTCCGGAGTTAGGATACCATTTGCCGGAAAAATACGACTTAAAAAAAGCATTCCCATTTTACAATCAACTACTTTTTGTTTGTGACTTCTTAATTTCTTAGAATGAGGAATTTATTACATTTTTTATTGAGGTGAATTATTGCTTTCCTTTTAATAGTTATTTTCACGGTGTCACAAAATATTCTAAGACTCGCGATGGAAAATTTGTACGTAGTTATGTTCCTTGGTCAGGTACAGGAATGAATTGCATGGAAATTTCCAACTTTGTAAACAGAAATGGCAGCCGACGGAGATACTTGGAGACGGCTCTTCGTGAACTGAGCCATAAACCACAAGTAAAAATGTACATGAACAGCAGTAACAATAATAACGTGGAGGGGAAAAAAGCCGGTATTGATCGATAAGAAACATTTTGAACCTATTTTAGTGCCTTCACGGCTATTAACTCCTCATGAAAATACGACACACTGCGGCTTTCTGACAGAAACCTTTCAGACATCCGTGGTTAGGAATCCCGATTTTGTTTCCGTGAATCAAATCCGAGAATCGAAAAAAAAGAGTACGGTATGGCAACTTGAGGCCTTTTATAACAGTAAAAAAACGAAACTCCAAACTCTTTTACAATTGTCCAAAAACTTAATTTCAAATGTTTGACGTCATTTATTCCAATTAATAAATAAGTTTTCGTTAGGTATTTAAGATAGATTGAGCGAGGTTTCAATATTGTCCATTTGCGATGTTTTTGCTAAATTTTAAACAGGGATAAGTAATATGAAGTACATAGAGTGATATAAACGACGTAAAAACTTTTTTATGACTTAAATTTTCAGCCATAATTTAACTTAAAACTTATCTTTTCACACAATACACGAAAACCGCTTACAAAAATGAAGATTTCTCAGCTATTCCATAAATAGCATCTAGGTTAGAAAACATTTTTTTTAATATTGAGAAAACATACTAACACTACACCGTTACATTTTTATGCTTTCTGAGCGTCACAAACCAATCCATTTTAACCAAATTCTCTCAGAACCGCATGGCTGTATTAAACCAAACGGACAAGGGATCCTAGTAGAATCTTGGCATTATCAGAAAAGTTTTTTCCTCAAAATGAGACAATTTACTTCCTGTCACGGCGTGCACGCTATTGATACCTCTTTAAAACCAACAAAGCCAGAAATTGACATTTTGATTGAAAACTATAAAAACTGGAATGTTTACTAAAAAACAACTCCGCCTACCTGAGAAGGACATGAAAACGTCAACACGTTGTTTTTTATTCAAAATTTCTCATGAAAAATTACAGTTGAGACTCATTGATTACTCTTAGGGCAATCACCAGTAAGAGATCACCATGATACTGCTGTTACACAGATACTGCTAAGTTTCACAACGACGGAGAGAATGGGCGTACTCCCTCGGGATGTAAGTGAATAAATTGAATCTGAGATTCCGTCTCCAACTCCGTGTGGGCGGCAGCTCTCGGTCCCATGTTATTCGGAAAGGAAGGAGAATTCCGTGGAAAAGAGCCCATGACCTCGTTCCGACGCACTTCCCACCTCCCACCCCGTACCTCCCCGCTCCTGTCACAAATACCGCTGCTTGCACTTACCACTCTAAAGGAGCGGACTCCTTCAAAATCCAATAGACCAAGCAGTGGGACGGAACACAACAACAAGGTCGAGATAAGACTCCGGAAGCGCTCGCAGCCCACCGGCGAACTAACGCGATCCCTCAAAAGAACAAAGTGCATACGTACTCGCTTGCCCTCTTGCCAGAATCAGTTGGCAAGGTCAGTATCTCTTGATGCCCTCATTCCACCTCGACCGTATTCCCTCTCTCCTTCGGCACGAATGGCGGAGAGCAACAAGAGGAAACTTTAAAGAGAGTCACGTGTCCTAAAAAAAAAGAAGTCCAGGAGACTATTTATTTTTAAAGCAAAGTTTTGATTCAATTTTCCGCCGCCCGATCGTTGAACCAAAGAACCCTGGCATCGCTATTTTTTTCCCTTTTTAAAAAGAATTTAAAAAAACACGGAAACTTGCCTCGCAGAAGATTAGCGAGTGTGCGCCCTAAAGACTTTTCAAAGATGCGAGTTACAACTTACTACGGAATAGAGTTAAATGTAGTCCTTTAACTTTCATAAACTGGGTCTTTGAGGAAAGAGGATGAGCTTAGAATGGATCCTTTAACATCGGAGGTGAAATAGAAGAGAATATAGAATACGGTAGGGCACCAAGTTAACGTTAGACAAGGCGAGGACCTAAGCAGAGCTATGGTGGGGGATAGCTGAAGAAGAAAAAAATACATTTAGGAGCAGGAGTAGATAACAAGGTAAAACGCTGTAGCAGTACCATTCATAGGAGTGAAATTGCATCACCATTAGGAATTCGTTTTATCAAAGGACGAAAAAAATGTCTTGACCATCATATGACATGAGTATATACTCGTGGAAATAGCCAAATATTTTGAAAGTTATTAGTTAATTCTAGTACCAAAAACTTAAATCTAATCGGGAATTAATATTGCCCTGTAAACAGAGTAACCTTTCATCACATTCTCATTCCCAATGCATGGAGAGAGGAGGTGATGCAATGGTAGCCCATAGACGATTTCATAATTTCATTCAGCCGGACCTGAGAATCGTTTGATGGAGAAATTCAGCCAAATGGCCTTGCGACTCTCATATTTTTCTCCATCTTTCAAAATTTAGAGAATTCTATTGCATGCAATTTTCTAATAGGTCCTAAGATTTTATAAAGTGACGTGTAATAGTGAAAGCGAAAAAATTGCATTTTACCGATGTTTTCTTGGCAAACTAATGCTATAATACCACATATATATGTTTTTTCACCCATTCCTTCTGCCCCCACCGTAGTTTACCCGAGCAATCTTATTTGAAGGCTAACTTGTGAAGGAGGCGTATTTCTTTGTATGCGTATGCATTACTGCGACCGATTACTCTTGTATTACGCCGTGTTACTGTCTATTCTGTGAACTCTATATTGAATGAAACTATGCAATTCTCCTACCTAACCGACGTACCCCTTCCAGTTGTCCCCACTAGGATATCGTATTAGGGAACTATTTTACCTCCATGAATTACACCGGGAGGAATGGCATCATGTCACATATAATTAGGATGTAGGGCTGCATTAGTGTTCCGTGCTAGCTGGATCGACGGGGATGCATCTTCAAGGGAAACTAATTTGTTTTTTTGGTGGTTTTCCCTTTGCCTTCCATACCGCAGTACCCCGGCCGATTCCGTAGAGTAAAAAAAAGAGAACTCTCCCCGAAGCTGTGGCTGTTGATACTGGACCGATCTTTTTGATCTGCGCCATTAATGCCTCCTGCTGAGACTCTCCCTCTCAGCTGTAGGGTCAGTACGGGTAGCATGTAAATGTCGGTCACCGAAAAATCGACCGTCAATTATCCTCGAACCGGTGACCGTTCGAATGAGATCCGCTACCATTGGTCCAAACCTGACCCCTGAATGGAACTATAAATAAAGAAAAAAGCATGTTACTCTCACTAGCATACAAGCACAAAGCAGCAGTTCTCAGATTTCCTCACATTTCCTCACATGCAGCTTTTTGCCTCATATAATTCTCTAATGAGTTTTCTCTCCTTCCATACCAACCCCTTCTCTTTTAGAATTTCGAACATTTTATTCCATTCAACCCGATCATAAACCTTTTCCAGATCAATAAAACAAAGTGCCATTCCATTTCCTCTCTCGATATACCTTTCTCCAGTTGTTCTTAACAGGCCAATTTTCCCTTGCTTCCCTTTTTCAGGCGCCCCTTGTTCCTTTCCCTTTCCGGAAACCAAATTGTTCCTCCCCTACATTTTCTTCCATTATTCTTATTAATCTCCTGTTCAAAACTCTCAACATTATTTTTGCTGCATGTGTGATTAGGCTTATCGTTCTATGTTCAGTACATTTCCGTGTACCAGGCTTCTTAGGAAATGCTTAATGACTATAGATTTCATAATTAAACGCTCTTGCAACCGACCATTAGAGTAGCAAAGTAGAGTCGCAAAATAAATACACGAAGATGTCTGCGGAAGCGTTTTCGGCCGACGTACATTGTAAAGCACTTTTAAGTGGCATGGTGTTTAAGGGTAATTTAATTACTGTTACTCTGGGTAAATTCCGCAAAACACTTAATTACACAACCGCGGAAGTCTTTGAATGGACAACAACGAGCTGACAGATCAGTATATTTCTGCAATTAAATATTCTCTTCCAGGGCATATAGAAAATGGTCTCTAAATGGATTATTTCGCTCTGAGTAACATCAAAGCGACTGGCGCGAGAGACGGAACACGTTAAGCATTAGCAGAACCAAGTTCTAAAGTTAAGCGCCGAGAGAATTCTCCGGTTTGAATCGAGCATCCTTGAGACCTTGCTGTCGTGTTCATGACTAGCATTTTTTCCACGCCAAGTGGAAGACAGTCCTCAACGCGGAGGTCTCAACACATTTCTATGTCGCGTACGGACTTCAGGAGGCAAAGATTCGAAGAATTAATTATACATCCCCTGGCAGTGTGCGTCACCAAAAGAGACGCTCTTTGTCCTCGCTCGAGGTTCCCCGGAAGCAGTTTCCATCGCCCGAGGAAAAAGAACAAAAACACGACTCGAGCTTGTCTTCCCGCTGAAAGCGACTCGGTCAAGCGAAAGCTTTCGCAAACATTGACGCAAATGGAGAGGGCACTCGGCATTGTGGGTAATACCTTAACCTGTACCGTAAACGTAGGGCAGCCTTTAAGATGGTAGAACGGTTTTCATTTATATACAGATTTTCGGGAAACATAGCATACGAGTACTTATTACTAATATATATTGATAAAAGTGAAACAAATTTCTCGTTGCCGATTTGGTTTCTCAGCAGTTTATTGATACTTATGGCCAGTTGCAGGAGTGACACATACGTATTCCATATAGTTATGGGACCCATAAGCCATGGCAGCCATTCAATAAAAGATGCAGAAACATTCGATAAATTTATTGGTTTCATAACTTACGGCATAGAGTTATGAGTTCCATAAGCAGCCAAGATGTCGGATGTGCAATGAACCGCTTGGGGACTTAATAACTCAGTAAGAGTTGCTTTGAGACGAATAACCAATTTGTTTACTCTTACTGACAAAGTATTATAATGAGCAACTATTCATAAGCTAACCTTTAGTAAATTCATCCGGCGGTGGAAGATAAGATCAAATATTCGAAGCTATTAAATATTGGTAAATTAGTGGTGTAACTAGTAAATGTATTTCTGAATACCGAATATATTTCTGAGATCTATAACATCTACAACTAAATGGATCTCATTACTACTGATTTCCTAACAAAATGTTCATGCAACCGGCCAGTAGACATATTACCATATGGCATTTGAAACAACTCGATGGCATATGAACAGATAACCTCCAAAATGCGCAAATATATATATTTCATATTATTGTATTGGTTCCCATTAAATTTCCAAGTATCTTGCCACATAAAAAAACACGTATACAAAACATATGTGGCACAGCATTTTAAAAAAACTAGGTTTTGTTACATGTATAATAGGAAGGTCCTCGGATGGAAGAGTCAAAGAGAGATGCTACTTTGCTCTGATTAGGCCACACCTCGAAAACGCCGCGAGCATCTGGGACTCTGGTCATAAAGATGTAACCATAAAATTAATGAAATACAAAGGAAAGCAGCGCGTTTCATTAAAAACTGCTACCAGCGTAAAATATTGTCTCACAACTTTTAGAGGGATTAAGGAGGGAGCCCCTGAAGGCTACACGATGGCTTAGGTTGCTTGAGAAATTCAGAACTGATGTGTTTCGGAGCGACAAAGAGAATATTATTATGACGCCTCACTACATCTCTAGGTCTGAGAGATGCGGAAAAATAAGAGAGATACACTACCGAATATATAGGTACAAAAACTCGTTCTTTCCGCGCAAAAAAGTGACCACAATAAAAATTGAGCTCCATTGAATACATTCCCATAATACATGTCAGCATTTCACCTCCCAAAAACGTACATCATTAGACGGCTGGTGACCTAACACCTCCTACCACACGCTCATGTCACGGCTCGCAGGGAATTATGTATATGTAGAGGGTTTTCATCTGAATTTTGTCTGTATTCCGCGTCGTAAACCTAAGTTAAAACAATAGTTTAATTAAGCCCTTAAATCTCTACATGGTTGGTGTCCTAACTTTCCCTGCCACACGCCCATGCTGCGGCTCGCAGGGTAGTACGTAGATGTTGACGTAGATGGAGCACAAACTGTGGTAATGCAATTTTTCATTCCTGATGTAGCTAAGGGTAAGCTGATAACGGCTGAAAACATATTTTTCCGATAAGCGATACCCGACCTGTCTTTCCAATTACCCGATAGATATTACGAAATTAATAAGGTATCTACAGAGCAGTAGCTAGGACTGAAAAATATCTACACAGTTTTTTTTCGTTTTATGTAATTGATTAATAAAATACTCGCATCAAATTAGGAAATAAATCTGGTATTAAAATTGAGAATATCTTGAGAAGTATTCTATGTCAATACAATTTTTAGACACAAAAATCAAGCTAATAAATATTTTTAGGGTTCAATTATACCCTCGTTTCAGTATACACGGAAGGCCGTTTTACATGGGTACATTTATCGGAGCAAACTATTGAATGAACTCTTCTGAGAGAAAAAGTTTACCTTGTACAGCGTAAATTGTATGAACGCTTGCGCGAAAACCTGAATGATTGAACGATTTATTGTACCTGCTCCAATTTCATACTGCAAATAATATAACAATGTAGTTTTCACTCAACAGATGGTGCTAAAAAAGAGAAACCATCCAGTTCAATGGCCCGAGTGGATTATGGTGCCGAGTTGAAATACATTCGGTCATGTTTACAACGAGTCGTGCTGACCCAGTGTAAACCAAACTCAATATTTTTTTTTCAAATATAGTGAGGTATAAATAATTTTTTAAACCTTTATTCTCCATATTTCACCCATTCTTCCCACCACAGTGTAATCTCGTGCAATATAAAGTGGGTTGTATTACGATGATCTGACGTTGGCTGCATTGTTAAACTTTTTCGTCATACTACCTCCTCGACCGGTCAATTAGAGAAGAGCTTGTCTTCAATATTGAACCAATATCTTATCTAAATTTCATCAAACTTTTTAGCATTACAATTAATAATAATTAATCTCCTTTAAGCAATATTCTCCATTGATATTGTGAATGATTTGTATGTGATTATTATATAGTCTGTAATATACGCAAACACGGCCAAAAATGGACGCTGATATTCACTTCAATCGTGGTGGAATTCTCCCTGACGGGAAAATGACGAAAAACTGAAAGCACTCGTCAGGAAGTTACAAGATTTACGCCAACAATTGTTTCCTAGGCCCTACTGATTTCTTAACCCTTTCACTGCGTATCTGGTTTACAACAAGCGTTCTTAAAAATTGTCAGTTTACAATGGAAACACGAAAGCCATGTTCGTATTATTTTCTTTGAATTCGTATTCTTCATGCGTTCACGTAGTTCAATTATATCGCACCAGAGATTGCCACTGCCACGTTCAAATTTGGGGACGTAGCATGAGAGATCTTGAGCGTCTGTCGCGGCCAAAGAAAAAGTTATTTCAGGGTCGTGGACTAAAGTCGATCATCGCGGCGAAGCACAAATATTTGCAGATCGACGTTTGTCGACTATCACGGTGAAAGGGATAAGAAATATGACATGTGTTGCACTGAGTAAAATTAGTTCTGTGAAGTTCTGTGAAAATAACACAGACAAATTTCAAATCTGGCAAATGACCTCACATTTGACGTGCATTCATCACTGATGTCAATCAACTTTTAGCGTTCGTTTACGTCATATGATCAACCTTGCCATTGTGTGTTTATCCCCTATCCATCCCCATTGACGTCATTCTCCTTTCAACCAATCTTTTCGTCCCATCCCCCCTTTTTTCCCAAACCTGCCTAACAC
Organism: Ceriagrion tenellum; assembly: GCA_963169105.1. Lineage (NCBI taxonomy): Eukaryota > Metazoa > Arthropoda > Insecta > Odonata > Coenagrionidae > Ceriagrion > Ceriagrion tenellum. The sequence goes on from OY720643.1 coordinate 97,229,878, forward strand.
GTCTCACCCGCCCACCCTCAGTTTGCTAAAGATGGAAAACGAAAAATATATATTGTACCTAAATAATGACAAAATATTGTCGAAACCATGGTCGGAGAGAATTAAACAGTGTGGAAAGTACGAAGTGAGTTCTCTTTTCATGTGCCGCTTTTCCGCAAAGTAAAGCCTGCAACTTAAACTTGTATTTTAACTTAAGTTCTGCTCTTAATATTTTTTAATTTCATGTAAATACCCATTTAGGTAAAATACTATAGAAGAAAGCGTTAAATGGAAGCATTTATCTCGCAACAACAAAACAAAATAAATATGCATATATGCTCATTTTACAGGCCACCATGTTCCAAAATCGACGATTTGTACAAATTAGAAACTCAATTAACATCATTTACCTTGAAAGATAACAAAAGCGTGATAATTACCGGAGGGGATTTCAACCTCCCGGGTATAAATTGGAAAATCAATAGCGTTGAACCAAGTCCAAGGATGCGTGATATAAGCGAGACCATACTTAATCCACTTTCACACCACACTCTTACTCAAATAGTAAACGAACCTACGAGAGGTAATAAAATAGTAGACCTATTAGCTGTTAGTCACTCTAATATGAACAAACACGTCGATATCCTCGAAGGTATGAGTGATCATAAAGTAATGTTTACGACTTTGAAAACAAGAGAAGATTCCACTGTAAAACCCAAACGTAAAGTATACTTATTTGAAAGATGCGACTACGTAAAATTCTGAGAGACGTTAGAAGCTTCATTCACGAAATTCGTAGCTACAATGAAGAACGAGAGCATCAAAGTATCATGGTGATATCATTTGGAATTACTACGTAAAGGAATCGATGCATATATTCCATACAAATTCAAACGGGAGAGTAAAGAACCTCGTTGGTATAGCCACAAAATAAGGTGGGAGCTCAGGAGAAAAAGGAAACTACACAATCTATGTAAAAATTCTATTGAGTTAAGAAACAAAATAACGAAGCTTGCGGCAAGAGAGATTTATGTCGCTCAACGCCCAAAAACGAAGATTATAATGCGCACTACTCTACGAAATTTCAAGAAAAAAATCCTCAGAGATTTTCCTCGGAGATTTTCCTTGGCTATATAAAAACCCCAAGTCATTCTGGTCTAACGCAAGAGGGCTCCAGGGCGAATCTTTGTCAGCAGAGTCCTTATTGGTGACAAACGGCAAAATGGTCACCAACAGCACCGATAAAGCCAACTAATTATACCACTACTTCGAAAGTATATTCACTAACGATGACAATATTCACAATTTAGATATTCCTGACTTTAACGAATCGATGGCGGACATAACAATTCAGCGTGATGGAATAATTAAACAACTGCGATCGATTAAAAGTAACAAGTCCCCAGGCCCAGAAGGAATACCTGTACGCGTGCTCAAGGAGTTAACGCCACAAATTGCACCATTCTTAGAAATTACATTTAACAAATCATTATCCGAATGCAAGGTGCCCTAAGACTGGAAAATAGCCAACGTCACTCCGATATTCAAAAAAGGAAATAAAAGTGACCCAGGAAATTACCGGTCTATATCGCCTTCATCACTTTTATGCAAGATCCTCGAACACATTGTCGTTAGCAATATTATGACATTCCTGAATAATCGTAACTTCTTTCATGGTAGTCAGCACGGCTTCTGCACTGGCAGGTCCTGCGAAACACAGCTTGCGCTCTTCCTTCATGATATTCCAATATCAGATGGACCGATTAAGCAAGTCGACGCGATATTCCTTGATTTTAAGAAGGCATTCGATAACGTTCCCCACAAAAAACTCATTTATAAATTGTATTCATGCGGAGTTAAGAAAAATTAGTGAACTGGATAAGGGACTTTCTCAGTCAAACTAAAGACCAAGTCAAGTCTAGTCAAGTCAGTGATCGAAAACGAAAAGTAGTTATGGATGGTTTTACCTCTGATATGGTCGAAGTCACATCCGGTGTTCCTCAGGAAAGTGTGATCTGCCCTATTTTATTCATTAATTATATTAATTACCTAAGTTCTAGAGTTATCAGTAAATAAATGATACAGTTATCTACTGTGAAATGAGCGAAGACGCTGACTTTGACGCTCTGTCATCGGACCTTAACAGCGTTCATTTGTGGTGCCAGTAGTGGGGGTTACAATTAATATCAGCAAATGCACCACAGTCCACTTCCTGCGAAAGTCACCACAAATATGCCATACCTATCCTGTGGGTGGAGTGAACATAAAATCTTCAGATACAACAAAATATCGTGGAATTACCTTAACATCTGACATATCGTGGGGATTACACATACAGAACATAGATGACGGAGCATTGAAGAAACTAGGTTCTGTTAAACGTATAATAGGAAGGTCCTCGTATGAAAAAGTACAAGAGAGATTCTACTTTGCTCTGGTTAGGCCACACCTCAAATACGCCGCGAGCATTTGGGACTCTGGTCAAATAGATTTAACCAAAAAAATACAAAGGAAATTAATTAAATAATTAAATTAATTAAATAAAATTATTATAATTAATTTAATAATTAATATTATAATTAAAATTAATTATAAAATACAAAGGAAAGCAGTGCGTTTCGTTTAAAACTGCTACGAGCGTACATATAGTGTCTCACAACTTTTAGAGGGATTAAGGTGGGAGCCCCTAGAGACTCGGAGGCTACACGTTAGGCTTACGTTGCTTGAGAAATTCAGAACTGATGTGTTTCGGAGCGACAAAGAGAATATTATCATGACGCCTCCCTACATCTCTAGGTCTGACAGATGTAGCAAAATAAGAGAGATACACTGCCAAATATATAGGTACAAAAACTCATTCTTTCTGCGCAAAATAAGTGACCACAATAAAAATTGAGCTCCATTGAATACATTCCCATAATACATGTCAGCATTTCACCTCCCAAAAACGTACATCATTACACGGCTGGTGACCTAACACCACCAACACGCCCATGTGGCGGCTCGCGTGGTATTCTGTAGATGTAGATGTAACGAAAGCCAGTAATTATACTGATTCCAGCCTCCATTGCTTTTCACCCGGAGTTGATATCATGAATGAGGGGAGGGGGTAGTTATCACCAGGCTTGAAACACTTAAAAACGTATACTTAATGCCTAATTTGGAAGCAGTTTACTAAGAGATTTTGTGAACAAGGTTACCATCAGAAGTTTCCCTTAGCAACGTTGAAATAGTTATCACAGAATATCAGGTCCCGACGAAAACAGGAAGTTAGTTATTAAAATCCGAATGCGTTATACTATCGATAGCCCAAAACGTAAAAAATATAATATGTACCTAAATACCCTACAATTTTATAAAAGTATCGGAACAATATATTTAGGGCGGAAATTGAGATTGAAAAGTTAAGTGAAGAGATGCCATCACGCGTGTAGCCTTCAAGCACTTGACATATATTTATAAATAATTCTATTACATATGTACAGATTACACTTATTACATATTAAACACTTCCTCTAAAACGTGAATTCAAACGTATTATATAATAATATTGATATAAGTACTCAGTTGTCTCAGGCCTGACTTCATGGAATTTACTATACATTGTAAATAAAGTAACTTTGTTATTCCATGTAAATTTTATTTAAGACGACCCAGTTTTCGACGCGGCACGTCATCATCAGGTACGCAAAACACGAAAGTCGAAGAATATAAATGCACAGCATTTTGGGGGGAGGAAGAGGTGAAAGAGGAAGGAAGGGGGTGGTGAAAGAAGGGGGAAAAGAAGGGGGAAAAGGAGGGGGGAATGTAGAGGGGAAGAAGTGGGGGAAGCTTAAAGAGCTGTGCTTCAGTGTCTTGGGAGTGGAAGGAGGAATGAACCATTGGAGAGGGAAGGTAGGACTCGGGCGTGAGACGGTTTGTTTGGTAAGAGAGATTAGGTAAACCCAGTGCGCTGCTGTCTTCAAATGTGTGAGGAAGGGAAACGGAAGTATCAGTGGGAAGGAAAGCTTAAGATGGGAAGGTGTAAGGTTTTGGGATGCCCCCCACAGGGAGTCTTAAGTGAGGAAGGAAGGGAGATCTAAAAGGGGGGAGTATGAGGCGTACATAAGTTCGATACAAAAATTATAATGGTTAGTAACTAATATCAAGGTATCATTCCGAACAAAAAACACTTATTTTTTACGATTATTGCTTGAATTACAACTTCCGTGCCATGAATCCAAGTCATGGCAATGTTTTAACTCAGACAAAAATTATAAAAATAATACTTTCATGATTTATATTATGATATATATGGTTATTTCTTACGTTTAAATGGGTAAATCTACTTGAGTGAAGTTTGGTTCAAGAAGTTTTTAGACCTACCTAAAAGGTTATCAAAATGTGTACTCAAAGACTCGAGATTCGCGGCTCGACCATAGGTCCCAAGCTCAATCTTTGGGCCAATTTCACAGGCCATGAAAGGCCTGGTAAGTTGCTCTCTATTCGTCTGTACCAGATGTACTAAGAAATGGAAAAACTTTTTTGAGTCGACAAAAAAATTTTTTACTGACTTTACCGGTTAAGGTATCCAATTTCACAGTTATTATCAAAGCAGTTTGTGCAAATTACTGTAAGAGTTAATCCAGTGGTATAGGTGCAGAAAGAGCTGGGAAGGAGGGGGCGATAATAGTGGAAGAGTGAGGGGCAGAGGAGAAATATTTGGCACAAGGCGGGATACTGCGAGTCAAAAGGATAAAAGGAGTGCATGGCATTGAAATGATGACTGCAAATAATGACAGGTGCTGATTTTGGTAGTGGAGGCATCATAAAAAATCCCCACGTATAAGGAAAGCAGGGTTGATTGGAATGAGGAAAAACGCCATCGAGTAAGCCCCTCGTTATTTCTGGGTAAAAATAGTATTCCAAACATTTCCTGGAAGTCTAACTGGGCCTTTCCTCATCACAAGTACATCCTACGCTCACTCGGATGGCCTAATTCAATTTAGCATATCGCGAAAACTGAATTAAAGTCCGCCATGAGGAAGCATTTTCTGTGTTTCGTGTACGTGGGTCGTATCTATGGAGCGGCCAGTTTAACCTACGCATACAGATGAAAAATTGGGGATCCGACTAAAGTCTATAGACTCCATTCGTTTCGGTGGGCTGATTTGTAGATTTTACATTGAAAAAGAATCTTCCAAAGGAATGAGGGTTATTGAAGGACAATTTGATCTAGCCTTTTGGTAAGACCCCCGCGACCTTATTAGTCAAGGGAAAACCACACTGGATTTTGCACCGGCTTCTGTTAGAAGCGTGCAATGGGCTTCCCGGGAGCAAAGATTCCCGGAAGAGATATCTCAGGAGCGATAGGGACTTGCATGTCTCGAGGTATCACCCATGACGCTGGGGCATCGAAATTCTCGGAAATACGAGAGACCTTACGTGGGCTGGTGATGCCATTAATGCGAGTTGATAGCGCCAGTGAGGAATGGAATGGTCTCTTAGCGAACACAAAGAGCATCATCTAAAGACGACCTATGGATTACCACTCTCGCTGCTGGGCACTTCTCGCTGCCGTTTAGATAGAATGCTGCGTATTTTAAGCTTTATTCATGCTATCACAGAAAAATAACTGTATTACTTAGAAAATGCTGTTTATATTGCCTTAAAGCTTGATTCTTCTACCTTTTTTAATTGTAAGTTGGCTGTAAGTTGGTTGGAATATGTTTCTCAGCAGCTAAGGAAACACGTCGAATGACGGGATTAGCAACGGAAGTGTTACGGGGACCATATGGATTCTGCAAATCACCCGAATAGTCAAGAGAAAAACAATAGCGGAATGGAATTCATAAATTCAAACTAGCTTGGTTAAAAATGCTTGAAATGGTTACACACACGATACGGTAGTACAACGAAAATGTTGGTCAAAAGCAATTAGCAATATCTACACGACAAAATACTTCAACAGATAAAATTGTAAATAAAGAGTAAAATTATTTGAGAAAGCGTACATCTACATACAACCATCATACGAGTCTCCACATTGGCGTGTGGAGGGGGGTTAGGACACCAGTCGTGTAAAGATGTAAGGGATAAGGTTTTTGGAGGAGAAATGGTGACAATTATTATGGGAGTGTATTTATTGGAGCTCAGTTTTTATTGTGGTCGCTTATTGTGCGCGAAAAGAACAACTTTTAATACCTACCTGTTCCGCGATGTATCTTCTTATTTAATCGCTTCTGTCAGACCTAGAGATGTAGTGAGGTGTCACGATAATATTCTCTATGTCGCTCTGAAAAACAACAGTTCTGAATTTCTCCAACAAGCTCAGCCTAGTGCGTAGCCACTGAGTCTCCAGGGGCTTCCACCTTAATCCCTCTAAAGATTGTGAAACACTATATGTTCGCTCGCATTAGATGATTACAGCAGGTGTGCAGCAAGCAATTAGGCGGTCACAGCAGTCATTTCGATGGGCTATGTGCTTGAGTGTACGAGGTTCATTTTCGTACCTAGGCATCTCCATAAGAATCGTCAAGAGGCGGTGGATCATTGAGTAAAAAGCATAGACTTTTATAGAACGATGGTGGCATGATTCATTCGGAATAACAGCATTCGTAAAGTGGGGCTATTAAAAAATACTAAATAATTCTGATCCGCTCTTAAAGTCTTTCGTTCAATCATGAAAGTAAAATATCTAAAATATTAAAAGAAAGAGACTCGAAGAGTTTTTTAAAAACACATTTAAACGACTCAAGCTGGTAAGAGCTGTCCGCAACCATGAAATACCGTCTTCATATCTGAACCAATAGTAGACATTCTTTTCCCACGGTCCGCAAAGTCAATAAAAACGTTACCCGTGGACCAAAGAAAATTTATTTTACTTAGTAATGGAGAACCGTAAAGTAAAGCACGAGTATTTAAGGAGGTTGGAGCGGTAACTGGGGCCTTGAGTGAATATTTAAATGATGTTTCAATTAAGTTGACAATCAATTCCACAACCACAATACTTTATGAAAATTATTTGTGTTATAGAACTTGTCATAGAAACAGCAATAGAAACTATTAAAGACTTACACTGTTAATTTTCCATATATTAGAGCATGCTATTACTTTTGTTTTTGACGTAGTATTAGAATATTAGACGTCAATCATATTTGAACTATTTTTTTAGAATGGAAGTGACACCCTGATATTTATTAGAAACCACTTAAATAATGAGCAAAGTATTATTTTGGAGTTGACAAAACCTGAGCATAATTTACCAAATTATAATGAAAAATATGTCATAAGTCTTGAGACAGGTCATAAGGCTGTCGACACCTATTTCATTGACTTATTTTCCTCTTTTGCTAAACAATGAGGTTTCAAGAAGCTCAGCATTTAAGAGGCGCGAACAAACGTGATTCGTCGACATGAAGACCGCTAGAAAGAGAGTTGTTGCGATTGGATACGTTATAATTCTTGGGTTTTTTCTATTAATATGATCCCAAAAAAGTAACATCCAGTTATGTCAGTAATACGTAACTGGAGATGGAACGCACGCCAATGTAAAAACACCGTACTCTTGGCCTAGGATGTCGCGAAACTTACAAAACGAACTTAAGGATAACAAAAAATTGATTTCTTCCTTAAAACTAAAACAACCTCTACATTTTGTAAAATTACATATACAAGGTATTAAGACACATTATAAGATAACCTAAATTGTGGTTGCCCATGTTTTGAGGAAAACGCGTTTCAAGTGTACAAAACAAAAATACCAGCACATAAAAGGCAAATCTTGCATTAATGATAGACACTAGGTATTATTCGCCGTTGCTTTCCTTTCAAATGAGCATTTGTGCTTTGGCATAAGTACATGCCCGGGGATATCGAAAACAAATTTATGAAAAAGCTCAGATTTTTATACTCCAGTAATTAGGCGACAGAGGCATACCTTGTAATATCATTGATCATGGTCGACAATGAAGTAAAACGGACTACGCTCTACAAATTTGGTCAAAACTAGAGAGGTCAAGGGCATTTTCGTTATTTTCTTGATCGTTTTTGCATGAAATTACTCAGTTACGAGTGCTAACTGTGCATTCCACCATGCAAATATGGCCGAAGCTAGTACCGAGCTTAGTGCTCACGGTTCATTCACGGTATATCTGAAAGGGGACCTGGTCTAAATTGGTGAATTATGTCTCAAGAAAAGAATCAACCTTTGCATTTCCATTTGTATATTCATTACATAGACCGGTTAGGTAACAAATTTAAATCTTCAGGTTATTGACAAGAAAAATTTAATCGTCTTCACATACATCTAGAAGTATGTGAGGGTACACACTTCTGGGTGTGATTGCAGACGACGAAAACTTCCCGTATATTACATGAAATCTTTTAAATCACATCACACATCTTTTTAAAAACATTACCTTTAAAAAACAATCCCTCCCCTTTGCTTTTAGTCACCCCACCCCCAACTCAGGATGATACACCGGTTTTCCACAGTAGTACACCCTCTCCCCTTCCCTTCCTTTACGCCCTCAAACCACCCCGCCAAAACCATCTCCACTGAGACTAGTATATAATACGTAATCCGACCACAACTCAGTGTACCTGATGGCGGCATAGATGCCGAAACCAGCTGTACTCATAATAATAAAACTGTGGATAACACAAAATTTGATTTACCACAATGTCAACTTTACACCAAGTGAATCCTTCAACTTTTGAATCTAAATTATATGAAGATCTAACTGTATAGTTTCTACGTAACCGGTCGTTCCAATACACTTACGTGGAATGATAAAATTTTATTTCTTCAAAGTGATACAATGAAAAAATTCCATAAAGAGCAGCCAAGGATAGTTTCTTATAATGGTGATTTATTCATGAGATTCCCTCCCTTTGAGACCATACAAATGAATACGAAATACCATTCCGCGAGGATGCCGAATTTCAAGCATTTTACGGCTGTCTTTCCACCTTGCAACGCAAATAGTGCAATTTTTCCCTCTCTCCTACACTACGCACCAGAACAAATATTGCCCAAATGCAATCATCAAACGTCGTCCCGCTGGAAAAGTCGTTAAATGACGCGAGAGAGGAAACGAGCTTTCATCCAACGTTCGAAAGAACGCGCGCGAGGGTAACTGAGAGCTGTTTGACTTTAATTGCGGGGTATTTAACCAGAAAACGCAGAGGTGTTCACCGGAAGGCGAACAGGATGTAAACCATGGCGACACACATTTACATTAACACCGCCGCTCTTGGCGTGCTAATGCAACGAAGCAGGGCTCGCCGGTGAACGCTACCATCCGCCCCGAAATTCTTGTCGCCCGAGTCCGGAGTGTAATATCCCGAAAACGGGAAAAGCTATTTCGGTCACTCATATATTATAAAATCAAATTAAAAATCCTTAATTTCTTCGTAGATCATTATTAAGCACTTTAGTAAAGACCTGCTTTTGTTTCACAAAACTACGGCCCATTTTTTGAGGTCCTTGACGAATTGTTTTTTCGCTTGTTAGAAGACATGCTTGGTGTTTATTTAGGATGAAACTAGATATTGGGAAAAATTTCCTGTCCATACTATGTAGGTAAGGACTTTGCAAGTTCTAGTATTGTTTTCATTTAAATTAAACTCGCCTTGTATTAAAACACACTAATAAATGGAATCGTTTTGTCAATATTACATGATTTATATAATATCATTACCTTCTGAACCGCGCCCAATGGAGTATCACCGATTGAACCACTTTCTAGATGCCACTGACATCCAAAATAGAGCGAATTCCAGGAGTACAATATTCATTAAGATCTAGGTTTTGCTTTTTAAAGCATCATAAGGTGATTGGTATATCTAGTTAACTTTTCTGTCTCATTGACTTCCTGATTTATCAATGATATTTCGGTTCCATAGAATATCGCCCAAGTATTCACAATTTGCACTTTCTAGTCCTTGAAATCAACATTATAAAAGAAAGTGGGATATTTTGTACTAATTCTAATATTTAATTCGGGGAACACGCGTTCCACTTGCCCTTACTATCTTCTAGAGAACCTATTTTCCCGATTATCGGTTGCTGTTTTACAGATAGCAGAATTATTATGTCACTCGGAGAAAAAGTGGTAAGTCGGATAGCGTTTGTCACTGCTTTTCTTGGCCTATTTCGGAAGAAACTCAGACCTGCAAACAATCATCTACAGTTCCTTTAGCGGGGCTATTGACTGAAATATCCGGAAATTTTGGCCTTAGCCCGGGAAACCTTAATATATTGGCATTGTTCTTCAGTCATTACAAGCATATTTCTAAGTACATAATAGCAGATTAAGATAATAATGGAAAATAAAATAAAACTCGGTTCAAGTTCGGAGTGTCCCACGTTGATTAGTAAAAATAACTTTTTAACTCCTTTGGTCAGTTCACAGGTTTTATAGCATCATCCGGATTTCGATTCCTGGCATAATCTTCTGACAGTGAGCACATGAAGATGTTGCCAGGCATAGAAATCCGGAATGTGCATTAAATCATTGACCTGTGACCAGACATGTGGAGTGTAAAAGTTATTTTACTAATTTAATGGTGAAAAAGGTAGCTATCCGATTCCAAACTTAATTTCTCTAACTGACCCGGGTTTCGGCGTATTATGCAATTTTCAATTTTTCACCTTGTGTGGATTTCATTTTATAGAAGATTTTCATTTCCACCGAGTAACGCCGGAGTTAGTTTCTTATAAGATAACAGTTTCATCGACGTCTCCTTAAATATCATAAAATGAAATTTCCTTGCTAGGGATAAATATCACATAGCTGCTGACCCGTCAAAATATTGGGGAAAATACCCCGTTCAATAATACACCCTCCGCACCATACTTTTCTTTCCCTTCCCTTCCCCCGGGTAATGGCCTTTATTAAAGTATTTATATATATATGGGTGCGTTTTGTATTTATTCTGTTCTATTTTTAGGAAAGAAGGATTCGTCTACAGTGAAGCCTGCGCTAAGCGACCACCAACGGTTCCGCTAAAAAATCGTCGTTCGGAGGGATGGTCGCTCGACAGGGGTTTCGCCTCTAGTACTACTTCCAATGCAAATGAACGGGCAGCTGATTTGAAAAAATGGAAGAATTTATAAAGCGACGGTTCTGTTATAACTTATACAGATGCCGTTTATTTCCCCATAGTTTAGTTGTTCCTGGGAAATTTCAATGCATAATTAATTTGATGTGCACATGCAGTGAAACCTAAATTAAGCGACCACCGATGGTTCCGCTGAAAATTGGTCGTTGAGAGGGGTTTCACTTAACATATATCGTTTATTACCATAATTACCATACCCTATGCCCCTTTTTGAAAATGGTAAATTTGGAAAATGTATTTTTTTCTTTAGAGAACTTCGTTGATTTTCATTATATAGAGAGTCAGCGTCCTAAATTCTGTCAGCCATAAAGAACTGGAATATTGACCGATATTCAATTATTTCTCTTTATAAAACCGTTAAAAAATTGGAATGATACATTGGGATACACATTTTATGAGAGCATTTTGTCTAACCTCTGGAATACTTGCGTAAATGAAACATTTACAGCTTGTTGTTTCGCACCTGAGTTTGGCCCAGGGAAATAAATTTAGAAACTTTGAGCTCGGTAAAACATCGTTCCACTCGGAAAGCCCCGGTCAATATGCCCCGGTTGGCAACGCTGGTGGACGGGTGAACGTACGCGGGAGGTATTCGTTCACGCGATGCATTTGGGAGGAAGGGAAGTAATTAAAGTTTGATGAGGGGAATAAGCATTTTAGCCGAAACGGTGCAGCAGTGCAGGAACCGTGGGCTTCCGGTCGAAATCGATGTCGACTACGACACAGAGAATGCAAACACGAGCAAGCAGTTGTTTCTTTAACCCTTTCACTGCCGCACAGTGGTCTGGGAACCCACTTTAGCAGTCAAAAATCGATTTTTTCAAAATGTTAACTTTATGTTTCACATGTTTTTATAATAAACAGAAATGGTCAATTCATTAAAAATCAAATGAAATTACATTCTTTAATGACCCATGTCCGACTAGTATAGACGGACATCTGGGGATCAGCGCCACCACTTAAAAATCATTTTCTCGCGCTCGAAAAGGAAGCCAAATATAACTCGACTCAGGCATTTTCCACCGTAAAATTACATGATCCACTCATTTTGAAACCTATACTACTTTTTTACTCTGCCAAATTGTCTACTCTTGTCGTATTTAAGTGGCAACGGCCGGATATTATTAAATGGTGCTACGCCACGCACTTTACCGGCATCAAGTAGGTGTTTAAAAAATCTTACATTACCTTGTGATGAAAAAATATACTAGGGCTAGAGAAAGCTTTTCTTTAAGGAAAAAACTAGTATTATGTGCTTTTAATCGCCATTTTTTAAGCTATTGGCACATTTATTCCGAAGCGCGGGCAACGGTGCTGCCGCTAGTTGCTCATTCTCGCGCTCCATCGGAGCAGTCCGTGCTGAGATATTGCGGTTTGTTAACATTCTAAAAGAGGTTAAGTGGCTTAAAATTAAGTGAAGTCATAACTATACACTCTAAATGAAATAATACATATCATTTGGAATATTACATATCATAACTATTAATGTTAAAGACTTGATGTAGTTGAAAATCGACACACTCCCAATTGCAATCCTAACCAATACGACTTATATGGCTCGATTCACACTTAGATTTCATGGATTTAATTGAAACGCAGCAATTAAAAAGACCCCCTGACAAAGTTTATTCAGCCAATTATGAAATAATTTTAGGGATTAGCCTCAAATCAGATGTGATCTATAATGATATTTTTCATTTAGCTTCTTCGCGGGGACGTCCAAAAAAATATTTCTCGGACCTTATCGTGAGCTCCAAGCAAATCAGGTAAGGGTAAAGAAGTCTGAGGAGCTGTCCACTAATATGGAAATGAATCGAGATGAAAGCAACCATGCCGTGTCCACCCGTTCTGGAGAGGCTCTTGTGACCCCCTGCCAAGGCAAGAAAAGATTTGCCAAAACTGAAAAGGAGTACACCGGATGTCTGTTTGCATAAATACGCTCTTAATGAGGCTCTATATTTAATAATAGAAGCCAAAATTACCAAGAGTCAGTCAGATTGATTAAACAAGGTGTACTGCGATGTAATGCAGACATATACCCTCACTGCGAAGAAATTCTTAAAGCCGAAAAAGGTGTTATCCACCAAAGGAGAATGTTGAAGTTTCTGCCAGTGGAACAGAAGTAAATTTACTAGCATTGCTTGACCTTGTTTCAGAGAGGCTTCTAATGGTTTAGGCCCCGAGTTATTGCCCAACTTAACCTGTTTCACTTAAATATTCGGACGCTTGTTTCAAAGTGTGGGTTTGACGAAAAAGCAGATTTTTTTCTAATTACAAGCAGGAGGTTCCACATACCAGCTTCGATGATTTTAGAATGTGTGTCACTTCTCTAGTTCCAATTCAGTTACATACCCATTCGCAAGATTTAGAAATCACAATAGTCTCGCAAAACCCACGTCTATCTTCACCACGGCTTTGTCGACCACATAAATTAGATTTAGTTAAGGAGGATAAAGATATCTTTTTTTAAATAAAGAAATTTATTTGAGTCGAATTAATAGACTGGCACAAAAAGAATTTACTGTTACTGGCACAAATTTAGTTTTAAGGTATCAACTCCATTTCACAATAGCAGATGGCAAAATCCTAAACTATTTAGCAGATACTGCATCATCACAGAGATGCTACATTTCTGGAAGCACGCCTCATCAAATGAATAATATTAATGAAATTCTTACAGGGAAAATCAATCGTGAGAGGATCTTTTTCGGTATTTCACCCCTACATAGAAGGATTCTTTCTTCCAAATACCTACTTCGTATTGGTTACAAGCTGGGGATAGGAAAGTGGAGCATTGATAATTCACAATAGAAAGAGCTCGAGAAACGCACTGAGGAAATAAAAAACAGTTTAAAAAATGCATCGGATTAATAGTCGATTTTCCAAAGCAAGGGTTTAGAAATACCAATGATGGCAAAACTTCCCAAAGGTTTTTTCAAGAGCCTGAGAAATCGGCTCAACCGGACTTAGATCAGCGACTCATTCACCGCATGAGCGTTATTCTCCGTGCTTTATCATCAAATTACGCATTGAATACAAATGGTTTAAGAGAATAGAGCTTTAATACAGCAGCGATTTTTTTAAACCTTTATCCTTGGTATCCAATGTCAGTTACAGTACATAAAATTCTCATTCATAATAAATGCCATGCCCCTTCCTATCGGCTACTTTCCTGAGGAATTGCAAGAGTCCAGTGGTAAGGACGCTATAAGGTATAGAGAGATTCACATCCCGAAAATGAACCCGGAGCTAACAAACGAAGACCTCCTCATCCTCATTCAATCTTCAGATCCGCTTCTATTTACCCCCGTCTGTCCTTGCTTTCCTCGATGAGCCACTACTCGTGACTAACAATAAAACAATTATATGTGGACCCCAGAAGTCAAGGGGTCTAAGTGACATTTTTGAAAAAAATAAGTTATGTACTGGAATGGGATGTGAAAATATAAATCTTTTAGGAGATAAAGGGATCCAAGTGATTTTCTTGACAGGTGCTGCTATCTAGGCTAATGCTTCTTAACTACTTAGTGGGTTATATCAAACATTTTCAACTTAGACTTAAGTTTTCTCTAAACAATGATTTTGCTACTTAGAACCCTTGACTTCTGGGGTCCTCATATTTACCTAGTGGAAGGTACCCGTTGAAATTCAGCGAGTGTGAAAAACAATGAACTTATTTTATAAGAAAACCCTACTTTGAGAATAGATATTGAAGAGTATTCTAGTTTTAAATATGCATTGAATTATCAATTACCCCCAAAGTAATCTATCATGGGGCCCATGTGACTCTGGGCCCTTGTTATACAGTTTTTCTTTCTGCGTTTTATCGTGGCCCTGCAGGAAAACGTGATATTTAAATGCATAAGGCGAGAATACCCTTTGAAAATCAAATTTCTGATTGTCACAGAAATATGCTATTGTTGAGTTCAGAGGAAATGTGAGATTTTTCGATTAAAAACATGATTTGGAGACAGATTCGAAGCGTAAAATAAAATCAATGGAAAGAATTAGAAATTTCATTTATTCAGCCATCCGATAAAAAATCGCAGCTCTCTAATTTGAGTGCAAGTACTTTTAAAAAGCCAAAACTTAAAACCACTGCACCGAACCCAATGCTTAGCATGGACCACCAGGGATCTCAGGGATCCCTGAGGGCTTTTTAATATAGCTTACATTATAACCAAATATATTTTCTATCTACATGCCAAATTTCAGCTCAGTCGGTCCCCTAGTTCTTGCAGTTCTTGCGTGATGGAGCAACAGACAGACAGAAATCATTACATTGTTATATATTAGTAAGGATAAACTTAACGACAAGAGTTATACATTACGTTTACTAATCCAACTCAGATCGATTAGGCCGGATCAGCTCTGTTTGGTAAACGCAACGGTCTAGTGGGATCGATATGAGAAGCGGGCTAACTTGGCCCGCTTTCTCTACCAGTGTGAAATTTCAAATCAATATGGACCGATTCAAATCGATTTCGCATTGATAAACCAGGCGAAAAATATTCAGATCGGCCCGAGTTCATATCGATCTGACTGAGCTCGACTGGTAAACGTAGTGATATTTGAGCAACTTCTTTCCAAATAAAATTCAGATGAACAGATTCGTGATCAGTAAATATAACTTACCAGATAATAAAGAGGCTTTTCTTTCACTTGGTTCTTAGCACAAAGACGGTGTAATCTACAACTACATCTACGAAATGGCGTTAAAGCCATCTCAAGGGTGTGGGGCACAATATGCTCCACACTAGACATGCAATACCCGTCCATTTTACCACGGTACATAGCGAGATTAAAGGAGACAGCTTCAGCAAACCACTCTTAGGATGGATGACTGATAAAAGATATGTGATCAAATATCTAGCAACTTGTGGATAGGTATTTTTTGGGTTCTCCCCGCGTTGCAGAATTTTTATCAACGACCGGCATTTCAGTCTACACCATCAGGTTCTAACTATCATTTACACAGTCAAATCAATTAGGTTAGGACCTGATGATGCCAACTGGAATGCCAGCGAAACGGTTGTCCACAAAAACGCTACTACGCGGGGATAACCCGAAAAATACCCACACACAAGTTGCTAGATATTTGATCATACATCTTTTATCAGCCGAAAAATACCAATCCACAAAAAACCGCGGAGTCCTTCGCAACAATATCTGGGAACTCAACCGTTTTTTTATTTAATAGGATTCAGTAAGATGCACACAACATTACTAATGCAGAACAAATCCCATTATTTGGAAAAATTATTCCAGGAAGAGGATAGACAAAAAAAGCCATCTGTTTTTAGCTATTAATCAATTCGAAACGAGACGATGAGCATATAATGCAGTAGCACGTCAACTATGTTCACTATTCATATTAGGGAACTACTGCGCAAAATTTAAGTTTTTTCTCAAAAGAACTAAGGTTCACTAACAACGAACTAAGACTAAGAACAAAACCATTAATTCAACTGGAGCTAAAACTTACTTTCTGCCTTCCCATTTTTTTTAACCTTCCCTCCTCAACTCCTTGCGCTCCTTTCAAAAATTACCACTTTTGGGAATGTCAATGTTACATTTATGATAAGGCCGTAGACACTTTCGTTCGTTCTTTCGTTCGACACACAAGGCCGTTCTTCTAATGTTTCACATTTTGCTTCCAATGCTTTTCACATCGTCAATTTTTCTTGTGCGTGAAGCACGAGAGAAAAATTGACGATGTTAAACATTAGTTTAAATTACATTCTTTTATCATTCCAAAATATTTTTTTATTTTTAACAGACATATGATTGAAACATGAACTTATTTATTTATATTTCACTTTTTTCAAATACATCTACGCCTCTCGGATAACGGACAAATATTTTTTTGATGAAGAGAGGCCCTCCTTTCTCCTGAATTGGTTGATATTTTCATAATTTCATTTCTGAAAAATAATCAGAAACTATCAATCATAAATAAGAAAGAATTACACACACTCACGCACTCTTCAAAATGCTATTGAATTGTAGTAAATTAATTACATCATGGCAAATAAAGGAAAATATTATTTCAGTGTGCGAGTACAATATTATGCTAAAAAAATGAGGCCCCAAATGCCAAAGTATTTTAGCCGAAAGACTATTAGGAGGGGAGACATTACACCATCACTATATGATGCCAAACAGCATTGGAGAAAGAGCGCAAGGAAGCAAGAGGAGCAAGTGAACACATCACTACCAAGAATTCCTCTAAAACATCCGAAGTCCCCTTAAGTTAAAGCAATGACAGCCATCCGGCGGCCTAGCGTCGAAAAATCAAATGGCAAACGCAATGTAGTTTGCTGCCGATTTCGGGAAAAAATGGTAGAATTTTTTTAGATAAGTTCTTCTGCAGAGAGAAACTGCGGTTCCAACCTCAATATTGATATGGCGCTACACGAGGCAGAGAGTGCAATAGACATTGCCCTACATCCAGACATTTTGAAGGAGAAATAATGGTCCGTGTCGAATTCCATGAAAGGTTTCGGCTTGATGTCCGTAAAGGAAACAATCTGGAGCATCGTAAATATTGACCCCGAATAGCTCGTCTATTCACTCTGGATGAAGTGTTACTGTCCCATCTTTCATATTTGTTACAGCAACGCGAATTTTGAAGCATGCTCGTTTCAAATTTAACAATATTTATATTTCATTTTGGTTAATATCGACAGATATCCAGTAACAGCGCCGGAATTTATACTGAATGTACAGCAAACATTCCTATAGAATTAAGGTGGTTGAAGCGATTTACGTTTACATACAGTACTGCATGAAATTTTGCGTATGTGAATTAATTAGCAATATGAATATACATATAAAAATAAAAATATTGAATGTTACCAATTTTGTTTCTAGGCAATTTAAAGCTGTTTTAAAACGTACCTTTATGGAATTTGATATATATTTCGAAATGATTTGATGTCATGTGTAGAGATTTCTATGTTTCACGCAAAAAAATAAGAAAAAAAGTAAAATAATGCGTCGCCTTTCAAAAACTTTTCGGTTATCAGATATGTTTGTGTTCTCTTCAAATCGGAATTCCTTTCTTTCCTTGCCCAAAGGTCATCATCGATAAGGGGGTTTTATTAAAGAATAAAATTAATCGAGAAAGTGGATGCCTATATGGAACTATATGTAATTAAATTCTCTGTATAATTAGGCTATTTTATGAGTAAATGCTTCTGCCGGAATATAGTTGTTTTGGTATTCATTCAAGAATAACATTCCTCGAGAAAATAACGATTGTAAGGGTATATGTTGGCTATGAACTGCATGTCTCCTGTATAACTCTGGTATTTCTGTGCATTTATGTAGTTTCAAATACATTAATGGAAATAGTTCCCCATACATAGGTAGCATACATACATAGTACTATTTATCAGTCGCAATTACGATACTAACCAGTAGTTGTGCCTAAAATTGTGTACGGCGTGGTAGCATGTTCGTTTACATAGCATTCTCCTTGTTTCTGGTCTGACCACGCATTGTTATCCTGACTGCTTTTGGCCTGCGCCTGACATCCAGGCGAACGTGTGCGGTTCTGATTTCACCTGGGATGAGTGCTGCATGCCTGGTGCGGAATCAAACCGCGCCACACACCCTAATGGTGGCTTGCACGCTATTTCGTTGATGTAGACGTATCTTAATTCACGTGGATGAAATTTCGGCTCTTGAGAAGTATTAGCAGGTTTTCGCTGTCAATCTAGAGCTATAGTTTTATTACCTTAATTAGGTAAATGTGCGGTATATGCTGGTTGTAATTTACCCCCTGCCACACAAACTTGCGGAGTCTTGTACAGTATTATGCAGATGTAGATTGCTATAAGTTAGGTCAAAATGAACTGTTTATTCAACACATCTTTTACACCAAGCTAGAAAAATCTAGAATTCAAAAGTAAGGAGCACATGGCAATAATATTACACATTTATTAATATATGTATATTCTCTGTGCCGAAGGAAATGATGAATGGGCACAAATATGGTTATATAAAATATTAATTGAAATATCGTTGTATGAATATATAGTTACCAATTAGGCCTTTCTCATTGAAATAGATGGAGAGGGCATTACGTCATCAAACTGTAGCGTTACAACCAAAATAACAGCCACATTGGCCATCCCTGCTCTTTCCTCGCTTTCCTTTGGGTGGCACGGAGGAATGGGTAAATTAGTGGATGTAAAGAAACATATGTTTCCTTACATTCACCATCTGTTTGAAATCTAAGGGAAATAACTCTTAAAATATGTATTTATTACTTAATGCTGTAGATTCTGCACGATTTGACAGTACCTTTCACCGTAAAGCGGATTATTATTACTTAAAACTCATGAAAAATAAATTTAAGGAGAATGCATACAAACGAAGTAAATGCATGCTAGTTTATAGTTAGTTACCGATGGAAAACAACATAAAGCGCTAAAGGAAAATCAGGGTTAACAAAGATGGTGGACAGTCCACACCCACGTTACAGCTTCTAGGATTGGCCGCCAAATCAAGCGCCCTCTCCATCTATCTCAACGGCCTCTCTGTAAATATCCTCTGATGAAAAAGGCTCTGTGAAACAATACGCGCCGAAGTAAACTTGGGGAAAGCACTTCTCGAGCCTGGGCTCCTAATTTCAATTAAGCACGGTGCCACCAGGTACTAAAATAAGCAATGAACTAAGGGTCAAAAATGAGCAACAAACATTTACTCATTTTATTACAGCTATGAATACGGAAGCCTACTCTCCAATAAAAGTCAAGATTATACGAGGGATGTGCGTCCAGTGAAGCGGCCTCTCGTTAAAGTGGCTATAAATATTATCCAATTACAAGCGTCAAGGGTAACTTTCTTTTTCAAGCAGGTCTATTCCCTCCACACGGCTGTCAAAAACAATTTTTCTCAAAAACATAAATGACCATCGTTATTTTAAACGCACCTCCGATCTGTAAAGTACGCGTACTACCCGGATAAGTGCTTATAACAAATAAAATCAGCAACCATATTTATTTCCGGTGGCCAGTGTATAAATCCTATCGTTTTCCACATGCATAAAATACATGCCGTTTGCGCTGGCCTTTTGTACACACCATTGTGAGAAAAACCAAACTGAGGAGACATATGACCTCTTTCATAAAGGCCATCCTGATGATAAATTCGCAAAGCACATAGACTAATACTCAAATCAAGTTATTTTCTGGCACATTAGACCCAAAAATAACAGAAATCTTAGAAATAATCTCGATATAAACTTGAGTATACCACCAAAAAAATTAATAATTCGTCTTATTTTCGAAGTATAATAGATAGGAAAATTGAAGCCTCACAGACTCCATTGCAAACAAATATTACGAAAAGAGCAGGGGAAAACAGGTTTTAGATTTCATTTTTCCTAAGAACGATTGAAAACATCAACTGCTACCATTAAAACTTCATATTCAGGTTTCCAATGGAAAATTTAGCTAAAAGTTAAGTTCTCTCCACGATACATCTATTTTAAATGTGTTGCTCTGTACCGAGAGTGGGTCTCTGTAGCTTCCTATAAAATTTCTGTATCTCTCCACATTACGCTGTCGCAAATCACTTTAGCGCACATATTTTTATAAACTTGGCAGCACTTGAAGTCGTTTATGTTGGTAAAAATTCAATTCATAACAGGTATGTGTATGATGCGCAATAGTTATAGCCCCATAAAATTTGATAGAATGGAGCTAAGTGCATGTTGGCGAGAACTCACACGCTACCACATACATATGAGGTGGCTAGTTGTGTGTTACGCAGATGTAGATAAATAGTTACCATCCTTAAATACCAGGATGAAGCAATCATTTCATGGACCAATAATTTCCAAACATAAACAACGGAACATTTCTTGTAAAAGTGATTTATCATTATATTCAAAAGCAATATTCAATAGCAATTGTTCAACTTTGGAACAGGTGGAAAAATATTGTTACCTTGGTATTGTAATAGATGAACATTTTAAATGTCCACACCATTTTGGTCAACTAAATAAAAAAATGAGAATTGTTGCATATCAAATTTACATGCTCAAAGATATGGTACCTCCATCCATAAAGCTTTTGATGTACAACGCAATGGTACAAAGTATTTTGAGATATGGAATAACAGTCTGGGTAAATGGCTTCTAATACCTTGCTGAACTCAATAATCAGGAACCAGAAGATAATATTAAAATTGGTTGATGAAGATAGAGGTAAATATTGTGCTAATTCTGAATTAAATTATTTGTGTAGAAAATATAAAGTGTTAACCGCAGACCAATTAATAAAATGGGTAATTATATTGGAAAATTATTAAAAAAAGGAGTATAAAATTCCATGTAAAAACACACATTGCATGTCAAAAAGAAATTTCCCAGTATTGTAAACGTACAGATATTGCAATTCATACGGTAAAATTTTAGCAAAATACTATGTACCACACACTTTTAATTGCATGCCAAAACACCTTGATGATCTTAAAGGTTTGGCAGAAGTAAAGAAAAAGGTACATGCATGGTTACTTGATGAAATTAAACATTTTTGATTGGTTATGTTCTATATATTTGGCATGAATACCTGTGCATTCAAAAATGTGGAATGCCTAAATCTGGCATGTTTTATGTTCTCAAGTTGTAATATTATAAATTGTTGTAACTTGTTTTTTTTTGTTTTTTGTATACACCATTTTTTTATTTGCCGCATTGTATGTATATGTGTTGGATCCTTCCGACAAGCCATACGGCTTAGAGGGACCGTGTTTGTTTACTTATAATAAAAATTTTAAAAAATAAAAAATAATAAGTTGGTGGTTTCCGGCGATACTTTGTGGAATTTGCCAAACATTTTGAATGAATGGGGGAAACTTTGTGTTTCCACAATGAATTTAATGACTTAGTCACGGAAGTGATTTCTCCCTAGAAATATTACATTTTGAAAGTAAAGACCCCCGACTAGACGCTCTCTGAAATCTGTGAATGCTAATCGTGAAATTGTGAATGATCTATTGTATACTTCCAGCTCTCGCGGCCTCAATCTCTCCCTCTTCCATTAACGTCCCCCTTACCTTCGCACTCCCTCAGTTTTTCACCTTATTCCTAATCCTTCAACCTTCGCCCCTTCTTCACCACCGCAGGTAGTCAGCTTGGGAGGCGCTAGCTCTACCTACCTCTCACCCCCACCTTCCAGACCCTTGGTTCACCCTCTTGGGAAGCCCCAACCCAACCCTACTCACCCACTTCCCCCTCCCTTCTACCCTCCACCTTCCTCGCCCACACCTCTACAGTCTCCTCTCCACTCTCTCTGGTATAAAAGTTGTTGCACCAAAATATATCTTCACCTGATGATGACGCTAATTGTCGAAACCATGGTCGTAAATCATTAAATTCACTGTGGATAAAAATTTTAACCTTTTCATTCAAAAAAGTAATTAATCTATATATGGAAACCCAAAACTTGAAGTTGTAAGAATTTTGTTTACATTCAAGTTGATTAAAAGGAGCCCTACAAGTTCAATACAGGATAGCCTAATTCCCTTCCGACTCACTGGAAAATACTTTCCAAATCGTAATGAAACATACAAATGTTATGATTCGATGACACACGCATGGGTGAAAATCGCCATTAAAAAATTGATTCCACTTGAGCGGGATTCAAAACAGAATCTCCCGATTGCTGGTCAGGGACACCATGTTGATATGTGTGTGGATGACACACCTGACCGGCAATTGGGAGATCCGCGTTCGAATTCCAGCCAAGTCAAATATATTTTCCGAGGACTATCCCTTAGGTATTTATAATTAGATAAAAATTTATAAAAAGTTATTTTTATACAGGCTTTTTTCTATTGTGAAGAGGTCAAACAATGAAAAATCCGTTATTTTATGATAACAACATACATCTATCAAGTAATTATGCCTTGGCGATAATAAATTCATTTATTATGCCCAAACAGCTATTTTGAATCACTCTGGAACCATTTAGGGAAAATATGCTTTTACTAGGGTATAAATCCATTTCCCTGGACTTCACCTGCAGCTACGAGGGAGACATTAATCTCGGGAAAATGAGCTAGGTAACCTATTTACCCACGAGCGTACCTTTCACAATCCATCATTTTCTCCCAACTTTACCGTTGTTAAATCACACCCACAAAAGAAGGACGAGTTTCCCATAGTCTTAGCTCCACTTTTTCCACCCCCGTTCCACCTCTCTGGAAATATATCAAATATTTATATCCTTCACTAAAGTATAGCATTATTCTCACCGAAGGCGTATAGCCAATTATGTGAGAATTGACAATATACCGATGGTAATTTAATAATCCCAATTACATTTTGCGCCTTGTGTTTTATAACAGCTATGACAGATTGTTACTTCATCAGTTCCATTGTTAACGAATAAATCGGCATTGGTTGTATTAGTAAGTCAACTTGTAGTATTCTGTACTACCTTCTCACCACAATAAACTACATAGTACTCACTTCAACAGCCATGTTATTAATTTTGCTGGATTTTGGAACAATTCATCAGTGCCCGTTATACGACCGAGTATATTGTTGTGAAACAGCAATGAACAGTTAGGTATTCGATTTCGCATGACATACAGCGCCAAGCACCGCATATTATGCAATAACTTCAACTCTACCTCCACCAACAGCAACTAGATTTTTTTGAGGACGTGTTTCATTGTAAATCTGTGTCTTAGAGTTGCAGAGTCTTTTGATTCGTAATGTCCGTAGCTCTATCGATAATGGTTTTTGTGCCTGTTTCCACCAGATGGCCACTATTGATAGGCTTACTGAACATCTACTGTCATGAAAAACCCTTGAAAACCTGAGAATATGCGGTACGAGTCGTTATATTTGAATTCAAATGCACTGCCAATCTAAAAAAAAAGCTGGATAACCTAAGCTATGCTGACGGAGATTACACTAAAAAATCACGTTATCGGCGGATCTGTTTACGTAGTGTAAACCTGAATCGAAGGAAGAATACTTCCGGTACAAAGCGACCTTGTACCGATGTGCTCATTATTAACGTCAAGTGGCAGTGCTCGGCCACAAGATCCTTCTCTACCCGACAGCCTTGGATAATAATCTTGCACGGCCATGAAACCTCCAACATTCCAAAATCAAGGAAACTGGAGCTCTACGGCCTCGTAGAATTGACAAAATAGGTGACAATATTTCTCCAATGGCCGTGACTATTGGCACCACTCATCAATAGAACAGAAAATATTTACTGTGTTGGTTTGACAGTAGCGTCAGTGACCAACCACACCCTCTCAACCAGAATACCCTTGTGAAGGTTTACAGAAACGTTAATTCCTCGCCAGTGACCATTCAGAGACACTCAACCCAATTGGGATCCTTCACAAGGCTTTAGAGACCCCGTTAAGGACGCTTGAGTTATGATCACAAAAACACAGAGCAATCACTCTCACAAGCACTCAGAAACCATTCACTGCCACATTCAACAGGGCCCAAATTCTGGGAAAATTAGACTCGAGATGAGCTTGGTCAAAGGAATGACACAGGAAAAGACGAGGGTGTGCGTCGTATACGCATATTTCGGCCACAAGGTGGCCCTCTTCAACGAACTGAACGGAAAAGACGTTAACAACACAAGGTTGATAGTGAAAACACAGTAAATATTTTCTGTCCCCAAATCTTTTGACGAGTGGTGCCAATAGTTACGGCCATTGGAGAAATATTCTCACCCTATTTTATCAACTCCAACATTCCGTTAGCGAGTACCGATAGGTTCCACCTACAACACCCCTTTTGCGATCGTGAAGTCGGTCTAAAGGCTAGGATTGTGAGATCCCGTCCTCGATCGGAGGAAAATAAGAAGAGATAAGAATTAAGGAAATTCATTGGGAAAAACTTAGGAAATATTCTGCAGAACTGATGGATTTAAAATCATTTTCTCATGCTTTTCTTAAACTCGCTTTTCCATTAATCCATGGATGCATGGATCCATGGTGACCACTTCATTTTATCCCAAATATTTACTACTTCATCCGCTCAAATTTACGAATCGATTAGGAATAATAGTAAAGCATCCGACTTTCGTCACGTGGTCTGGCATTTATCGCATCGAGTCCTTAACGTGGCGAATTTTTTTTAGTAAGCAGTACTAGTTTTTATAGTCCTAGATAGTAAAATTTTGTAAAACCACTTGTTTTTTAACATTTTATTAATTAGGACTAAATAGTACAAATATAAAAAAATAAAAAAAGAATTATTAAGCATGTTTATCCAAAAAATGATAAAAAAGTTGAAATAGAAATATCTTAACATCGCACTAAAAAAGAAAAAAAGTAATATTTTCCCAAGTGAATGAAAATTTAGCCTTGTACTGGAAATAATTCAATTCAGTTCAAGGAAATTAGCTACACAATGATAAGATCACAACGAAAAGCATGGGGCGTGACCTCATTAATATTCTGCACCTTAACTTAGGTTCATTCATAGATTTTCTAGAAATTGTGTATTGAAGCTCTCTATTCCATTTAATACTAAAATCCTCACATTTAATGAATTTATGTTGATATCGAATGTGAAAGAGCGCCCCATGCTTTTCGTTGTGGTCTTATCATTGTGTTACTAATTTCCTTGAATTGAATTCAATGATAAAACCCTAAAAGGATTTTCTAGCAGTATGAACACTGAATTCTCAGAGACAATTTATATGTATTTAACGAAGTCTATTAAGCAATTATTGCTACAAGGCAGCTGCACTGTCTTCTAACACGATTGTATTCCGTGCGCTTCCACTGATGAATACCTCAATTTAGCTATATGAAATTATTTTATATAAATGGGTAGTCAACGAAAATAAAACATAAAATATAAATATAAATGGTCAAACCTTTTCTGAGCGGAATTCTGACCGGATTTGCGGATTTTCTGAACGGATTCGCGGAATTTTGGTTAGTACATTTTACTATGAGAACTTTCAGATAGAAGTCTTTTTCCATATATTTCCACCTAACGATGGCATTTATCATTTGACAAAACGATGTTTTGACATCTGCATAGAATTGTATTAGTGCAACAAACAGCTATCATAAAAACAATTAGTGCAACAAACAGCTATCGTAAAAACAATTAGTGCAACAAACAGCTAGCATAAAAACAATGACATGTCGGATGCGAACAGAGGTAGCTTTGTTGCGAACGCCCATTCACGGCATCAATTAATACTATAACAATAAGTTCGATGCAGCGCAAGCAGTCGATGGATTCTTCAATGACAATCACACTAGTCCGTGAATACGTAACTAGAATTGCGTACTTTTAAATGCCCATTTAGATGGTTTACCATCGTTTCATCTGTTTCAATTTAACTATACATGTACGACTAATAATGGGAAACTTAAATAATTAAATTTCTTATTCATGGCCGACATAAAACATGTAGAACATCAAGATGCCACTTAATATTCTTCTTCATAGGTAATGCAGTAAATATCGTTATTTTATACATGCAATTACTTACATAAAGAAGTATTCTGAGTCATTCCGGCAGCTGATCACACCTATCCTTTTGTCTGAAATTATTTTTTCTCTGTATCTTGAAAACCTCCACTGATGCTTTGACTCATCAAAAAATGATGCGCATATTACGAAGTTTATTGCGTAAAAAAAAGAAATCTACTTGTACATTGTGCATACGGTACAGGTCTATCTTGTTCCTCGATTAGTCCCTTAAAAGTCAAGTAGTAAGACATAACTCGTCGTGGACAATATTTACTCTGGGACGAAGCATTTGCGTTGAGAGCTTGAACCTCGAATAAAAGTGTACATGATCAAAGATATGATCCTTATAGTTTCTCCCAAATTCCCTCGTGAACAGATTACAGTAAGCCCGAATAGTAATGTGCTCGGATTTATAACAGAACCGTTGGGTTTAAATTAGTAGGAGCGTTACACCACTGACCTTTGATGCACCACAGAGCACCTTAAGGAATAGTTGCCTTATCCCTCGGAAGTAATCGCTTTTTACTCAATAGAAGCTATTAATTTTCCTTATAAAATTTTAGATGCATTGGTGCTTAAATATTTGGGAGCCCCAGACTAATTTCTTGATGATTATGGCTATGGCAATACGAATATTCTAGGAGTGCAATTGTCTGCATCTGAAGTAGGTATTCACTAAGCACGGCACAATACACGATTTAGACATTCCGGACGTTAACAAGCCGATGGCGGACATAACAATTCAGCTTTATGGAATAATTAAACAACTGCGATCGATTAAAAGTAACAAGTCCCCAGGTCCAGAATGAATACCCGCAGGCGGGCTCAAGGAGTTAGCGCCACAGATTGCACCATTCTTAGACATTTGAATTAGAAAATTATTATCCGAATGCAAGGTGCCCCAAGACTGGAAACTAGCCAAAGTCACACTGATATTTAAAAAAGGAAATAGAATTGACCCAATAAATTATAGACCTATATCGTTAACATCACTTTTAAGCAAGATCCTCGAACACATTGTCGTTAGCAATATTATGACATTCCTGGATAATCGTAACCTCACACACAGCAGTCAGTATGGCTTCCGAAAGGGCGGGTCCTGCGAAAAACAGCTTGCGCTCTTCCTTCATGATATCCTAAAATCAGGTGAGTCGATTGAGCAAGTCGACGCGATATACCTTGATTTTAAGAAGGCATTTGATAAGGTTCCCCTAAAAAAACTCATTTATAAATTTTATTCATGCGGAGTTAATAAAAAACTTTCTCAGTGATCAATAACAAAAAGGAGTTATTGACGGTTTTAGCTCTGATATGGTTGGCAGTAAATAAAGATTATTTGCAGACGATACAGTAGTCTACCGTGAAATAAGCGAAGATGCGGTCTTTGAAGTTCTGTCATCTGACCTTACCAACGTTCATTCGTGGTGCCAGGAGTGAGGTTTAGAACTAAATATTAGTAAATGAACCACAGTTCACTTCCTGCGAAAGTCATCACACAAAAGCCATACCTACACCCTGCGTGGAATAAACATAAAATCTTCAAATACGGCAAAATATCTTAGAATTACCTTAACTTCAGATATATCTTGAGGAACACACGTACAAAACATATGCGGCAGAGCATTAAAGAAACTAGGTTTTGTTAAACGCATAATAGGAACGTCCTTGGATTAAAAAGTCAAAGAGTGATGCTACTTCGCTCTGGTTAAGCCACAACTCGAATATGCCGCGAGCATTTGATACCCTGGTCATAAAGATTTGACCAAAAAATTGACAAAATACAAAAAAAAGCAGCACGCTTCGTGAAAAAATGCTACGAATGAACATATTCTGTTACACAATTGTTAGAGGTATTAAGGTGGGAGCCCCTAGAGACTCGGAGGCTGCACGCTAGGCTTAGGCAGCTCGAGATATTCAGTACTGGTGTGTTTCAGAGCAACACAGAATATTATCTTGACGCCTCACTACATTTCTAGGTCTAACAGAAGCGATAAATAAGATAGATACTCTTCCGAACAGATGGGTACAAAAACTCGTTCTTTCCGCGTACAATAAGCGAGTACAATAAAACTGAGCTCCTCCAAATACACTCCCTTAGTACATGTCACCATTTCACCTCCAAAAATTTTACATCTTTACACGGCTGGTGACCTACCACCCCCTGCCACACGCCCATGCGACGGCTCGCGTGGTAGTATTTAGAGGTAGATGCAGGCAATACCTAGTAGGATAAAATTGTTTATGACGATAGTTTTTTCATTTCCTTACCGCAATATGCATTCAAAATCCGATCTGAAGGAGATTAATGGCTAAATAATGCGGTTTAACTGAAAAGTTCATTTTTTTTCAAAGGCTCGGAGCGTGAAAATCGAGAGAAATTCGGAAATCAGTTCTCGGGTTTCCTTCCGCGTGTTGTATTCTTGTGACGACAGCTTCTCCAGTCACCCTGCTGGCGTCTTCGGGTCGAAGTAAAGACGCCAGCAGGACGGCTGGAGAAACTCGTCACAAAAAGACAATACGAGAAAGGAAACCCGATTACTGACCTCCAAATGCTGAAACGTCGCGGAAACCTTCATGGACAGATTTTGTCTAAAAAAAAGTCCTTACAAAAATCTCTGTTTAACGAATTCAGATTTGTCGTTAAAGCCGCTGAAGTTCCAAATCTGAAAAAAGTCGGAAGACTAGTACGCGCACTAGTAGAGCTTAAGTACTTTTGATTCTAGTTGGTTGGATGTTTTAAAAGCACGTGGTGATAAAATTCTTTTTGGAGGAATTTTAGAAGTATTCTGAATTAGAGTGAATGTATGCCGATAATGTATGAATACTATTTAGCCAAAGAGGAGTTCAAGGATGGCATAATGTTGAATAGGAAACCTAGGGTCCTATACCTGCCTGCACTACTTACGTTATTTGACTTTGCCAACCTCGGAGGGGTAAGGAGTGATGGGTGCAAATGAATGCATGTAAATTTTGAGCAAATTCTTGAAATTAGCAATGATAGGTTGTATAACGTCATTTGATAAAAACTACCAGAAAATAGATCATATGTGAGCATAAAAGTCTCACCAAATTGATATCGCATTGAGGGAAAATGTATATCAGTTACATGCTTCAGCCTCATATAAATTAAACCTGACAGCAACGACGTCTTTCGCGCCAGAGATGTCGTCAAATCTCAGACCTTGCTCGTGTTTAAAATGATAGTTTTTTGTACGTTTTTCGTGGGTTGATTTTGTCTATAAGTAGTTTTTATTAATGAGACAAGATTTAAGGTATCTCATTTGCAATTTTTATCCGCTTCGAAGATAAATTTAAAATGATACTGTATTCCATACATCATTTTGGTTACTTGTCCTCCCCTCCCCTGTTGAATTTCTACGAGTGCCCTCCAGTGGTTAAACGGAGAACAGTTAGTCACGACTGTAGAGTGGAATAACCCCTGACACCCGGGTGAGCAACAAATACTCAGTGACGATAGAAAGCCAGTCCACCTTCGCTCGTCGAATAGAGTGGACTTCCCAACGATACCGGCTGAAGAGTCGGAACGGCAAGGGGCAGCGACTCTGCTATCAGAGTGGAGTGGGGAAGGCGGAGAGGTCTGGTGGTCGATCTGGCCCATCTTTGTGAGTGTGGGAGACCCATAGTTTGGCATTCTAAGTTGAACAAAGAAGGGAAAATTTGTCACATACCTTGCCTAATGTTTACAAAAGAACCGTTGGGTTTTAATTAGTTGGAGCGTTACACCAGTGACCTTTGATGCACCAATAGAGCACCTTAAGGAATAGTTACTGCGGAACTTAAGGAATAGTTAAGGATGAGCATTGAAGGGAAAACGTCACACATCTTCCCTAATTTCTTCTACGTTATTCGCATTCCGTAGATGCTCCGTCGTGTCTAGGCCATTTTCCGATGAAAATGCTATGTCCAATTTTTTGTCCGCGTAATAAGCATTTGTCACGGCCAAGTCCGAATTTGCAAATGTTATGCAAATACAAACGAGTGAAAAATTTTTCCCATTAATAATACATCGAGGTTACTTCATTACTCCATTTATTTATCTTCAGCAAGCTGTACCTGACGAATTATCCAAGAATTAAAAGATTAAAGGATTGCCCGTGAGAACCTATGAAGCTCGCTCATCCCCATCGCTCACTCAGACCAGGCCCTTTCCAATAGACAACATTCAATTCAACTGTTTTCGAAGAAAACACCTCATGTTTAGGCCATTTTTGCAAAGATACTAGGTCATCTTTGATTGGACGAGTTATTTCCCAACACCAACTTCGTCTCCCAACTAAAAGTACTTCCAAATCTTTCTTCTTTGTCGGATAAGGTTCAAGTTTCCAGCCGCTTCCTTCTCCGTCAATGTTGGGGTCCCTAATTCCAATGACGCAAAACTTTGTGCACTAAGCCAAAGTAATGGGTAAAAAACTTCCTAAAAGCATTTTCTGCTATGTCTTTTGAGGTAATTTCATAACCTACTTCCGGAAATGACAAATGCATGGAGCAAAAGGCTAAAAATTAACCAAATCCTGCACAAATAAAACAAAATGGAATTGCGAAAATAATGAGGACGTCGATTAGGTCTGTAGAATATCAAAATGAAACACAGTGCATAAGTGGTCAACTCTTAAATAGTTATTAACGCTAATGAATTATACGGGAAAATGATTATAAAAAGCGACACAAAATGAAGACCAGAGATAGGCTTCAGGATGTAAGAGAAAATGTTATTCTATCACCTTGGATGGGCATCTCCTCTCTCCCTCATCTAGCGGTTGTGAATGAGGTATCTGAGCGCTATCTAACTTCACGCATCAGCCCCTCTTTCTGCTTCAATAATAGACAAACGGAAGCCCGAAACAAGCAGACTGAATGGAAACGGCTCAAAAACAACACCACTCCTTCATGCCCACTCCCAGCTGAGAAGACCGCTGCCCCGTTAGATTCAGTTGGGTCACTTTTTGTTGAGTAGAGCCTTTCCGCAACCTATGATGGATATGAGGGCTTCCTTTTTTCGGAGTGTTTACTGCTCGTCCAGAAATGTACTGAGCGGTGGACAGAATGTTGCCTAAACAACGATTTTTTTATTATAGAGATGAGGCTGAACCCACTAACTGAGTAAATTGGAGAAAGTATTCAGGGCACTCAAAAAGACAAACAATTGAAATCGAGTCACCTTTAACTGAAGGCATGACAGTAAAGGTGAATTTTTTTAGTCCATCTCAACGATTTCCGAGAGAAATAATATCGAGACGACATAACACCACTAAAAACAAAGCTAAACAACAAGAAACCATGTGTTCATGGAAAAGTGCGGGGGCCTAAACATCAATACTTGTTCCAATAAATCCAGTGAATAGTCAATTTTGTAAATTAGTCCATATCCATAGGGAAATATTTCCTCTTCATAATTCGTTTGAGTAGCAATTTTCTGTTTCGATAAGAGGCCAAATTTGTCAGTCTACCATTCCGCACTCCTTTTTTTAAATCAAGAAAGGAATTTAACCTTTGCTCAAAGCTGACATCACTATATCCCAACGTTAGCAACTATTTACTCTTTACTATACTTATCTGAACAATGGTAGAATAATTAAATTTAGAGAAGAGGGCCATTGTCTGATGAAGCTCTTTCGGTGTCATTGTAGAATAATGAGAGGTGAGGTAAATCCAGAGAATAAGAGAATCTAGAATTAGGGTGAATTTCCGAATAAATTTCCCATTCATTGTCACATCTTCCTAGGAAAACTTAAAATTCAATAAAGGTAGTAAACGATAGATACGTACCCTAGTGACCAATGCGCAGTATTCCAAATGCGATGTAAATTACAAATAGTCCGACAATAAAAATTGTACGAGTTGATATTGGAAAGCTGCCAAAGAAATATTTTGATGAAGCTCTTACCTCTCGAAGGAAGTTACTTTTTTAAGGAATTATGACAAACATGGTTGTAGTGTATAATACGTCGATGATACTAAGTGAAAAAGGTCTGTAAATATTGTGGCAATAAGATGTCTCTGTCGGGTAACGAGTGGATAGAAGGCTGTTTAAAATCATTCCAACAGTAGAACATCACGACAGAGTGATTTCAACCCACATTTGAAGAAACTACAGATTCTAACAGGGAGCTGTAAATCTATCCTTGAGAATAATATCGAATTAAAATTCACTCTCATTGTTTCTAACGCAAAAGAGAAAAGTTTTATGATACCGGTTACACTAAAAAAATTTATCATTTTTTGTTTTAAAGTCGAACCCTCGCCCAGGCAATGGATTTTTCTTGTCTCGTTGAGACAACCTGAAATCGACGGGGATGTAGAGGATGACCCTGATTGTGAATGTTTATAATGCGGTGATTTGTATTCAGTATCAGTTGAATGCTGGGTCTCTTGTTCTATTTGTAAGAAATGGGCTCACAACTCCTGTGCAGGAGTGGATAGCGAAGATGAAGATTCTGTTCTTGTGCGTGAATTTTGTGAATAGGCTTTAAGAAAAGACTAAGTAAAAGGATACCACACCAAAACATTCATAAAGAAACTTCTAATTAAAAGAAATGAACATACCTGTTGAGTTTCTCTTTAGTTTCACACACTTAATTTGTTTTTGTAGCTTATTTTCATACCACCCCGTTCCGCGCCATGCCTGGGGCAGAACGGGGCAAATGACATAATGTTTTGTTTTTGAGAAAAATAGATAATTAAAATTATTTTTCGCTACATTATTGTAGTTTTGTGTTCAGTACATTTCACACGGTTCATTCAAAATGTTAATTCTTTATGTTGAACCCTTTTGTACTTTATTTTTAATATTTTGTACTTGATACACCGTTCTGCCCCGGGTTCCCCTACCAGGATAGTCATTGATCCTAAGATTGGTTGACTGTAGCCCTCCACCCTTCCCTATCTAATGCTAGTTCCCTTACCTCCTGTTAACACTCCCTATGTACTTTCCTATTTATTTGGTCCATGTAATAATTCTTGGGTCTTCCTCTGGGGACGTTTCTCTCTATTTTACCTTCATTTATGTTCTTCATATACCCATCTTGTCTAAGAGTGTGTCAATACATCTGGTTCTTTTCCGCATGGTGTTCCATATGGTATATTCCAGAATGGTATGGTTCCAGAATAAACATAAAAAGGCAAAATACAGTGCCTATGACTTAACAGAGAAATATTTGAGGTGATAATCAGATGGGATGGGTTAAGAATAAATACGTAATGAAAGCGCGTGGGATAGACGCTTCGGAAACGGAGGTATAGGAAAATAGGATGCCTAGTTGGTTTTTTCATGTAGAGATAATGAACTAAAGGAAAATAACTGAACAGATACGCATATAATAGAAGAGAGAATGGCTAAAGAAGGTGTAGATCGAGAATGTAATGTCTGAATGAGGCGGAAGAGATCTTTAATAGTAATTAGAGGAGTCTTAAGAAGAGAAAAGCGTGAATGAATATTCCATGAATGTGTGAGAAGCAAGGATTTTCAAGTATAGAGTTTGAAGTCAGTATTCAAGGGCTAAGGCGGAAAATTAAGATCTTTTGACTGCTCCCAGCAAAAAAAGTGAACGGCGTGGTGTTTATTTGTACATGCATTTGAATATTCCTCATTCAAATGGGGTGAAATACATTACAAAAAACCGTGAGGGCACTCAGCGAGATGAAATCAAACGTATGAATGATCGCATACGCAAACAAGTCCTTCTGGAGGTGTTTCCGCCAGAAAGGCGAAGAAAGCAGTGACTAACGTTCTGGAGACTAATCCACGATAAGAGAATTTTCCAACGACTAATTTGAGAAGAGAGACCGGAGTCTTGAAGAGCAAAAACCTCAACGTTCAGTGCTACCAACAGATGTTACGTAAACAGATTAGCATTTTCATTGGCTCGATGGCAATATAGTTCTTTGTCCGCAGACGCTTTTGTTGCAATGATAAACTGGCATGGAATAGTTTAAGTCATAGATTTTCCTTTCAACTCATTACCTACCTTTAAGTTTTCATAAAATGCGGAAAATTCAAAATATTCGAAGAAATTCTCGATGGCAAACAAACTTTTATGATCCTAGACATGTTTAACAAATCCTACAAAGTAAAAAAAGTTTTTGTATCTTTCAATGCATTCGAACAATATTTGATCAGAGCATTTTAATTCTTTGCATGTTCATTAATGAAGTCATTTAAACTTTACGGCGCTCTGGTCAGGAACAAATAAATTATTCTGACTTCCTAAGATAAAAATATTATTTTTTTACGAGGAATTACGGAATAAATCTTTATTTTTAGAACATATTCTGACATTTAATTTACTAGAAGAGTGAGGGAGAGCATGGAAAATTTTAAGAACAAGGCAATAATCAAAAAAGCTGGTTTCTTCGATACCTCAACAATGGACAGTACGTTGGAAACGGTTTAGCCATAGGTAATTTGTAAGAGTACTTTGTACCATAATTTGTAATTCCATCTAAAATCTTTCTTAGTTAGTCGATGATATCAAAATACTTCTGTTCCTGCTTACGCCCCAAAGATGAAACAAGCAAGGAGTCCATACCATCCGCGGAAACAAAAGAACAGTATTGCCCAGTAGCAAGCGGAAAAAAATCTGTTGAACAGACAATGACAATTGATAAAAAAAGTGAAGATGGGATCGAATGCCCGGACATCACAGAAGAACGGGAGGTAAGATCTCCATTTTGGGCTTCACAATGGAGTAATAATCCCCATTGAATTTGTTTTGGTTTGGTTTGGTTTTAAAACATCAACAGTCGTCTAACTGCATATTCGTAAGCGTTGCCTTCCAGCAATTTGCTGCTTTATACTATTCCATGATCAATATTAATAGTGATAACCTTCCTGAGAGTGCAGAAAAATATATTTTGCTTTTTTAACACAAGGATTTAATATCTTTCGACAAACGTTAATACCTATGCAAGTTTATTTATAATGCTATAGAGAATTCATTCCCAATTATTTGAAGTTCAGCTCGATATTTCACCTAGCGTATAGATGTCGCGAGGCTCAAATGATAGCTTGGACCTGTTTTCAGTACTATGCGAGTAATTTTAACTTTCAATAATATTTGCTTAAGTCCTTTAATATTTATTCACACCAACTGCAGTTTTGAAATAAGCCGAATTATTAGAACATATCAAATTTATTGGCATTTAGTTAATCTTTTCAGATTAGGTATTGCATTTCTGCGCCGATGATTTACCCACATAAGAGTTCCATCGACTAAGAATTCATTGCTGATACAATCGGAAGTAATGCTACTGGCGTCACATCAAATTAAATCACATTCGATGTATTTTTCTGATCATTATATTCTGCTTCATTATATGTTTATAGCTGCTCGATATATTATTTAAACTTATCTCCCAGCATTAAAGCAGGTACAGAGAATTTCAAAAGTAGGAGAAAAAATCGGAAAAAAGTCAGCAGTGATAAATTTATCGGAAAAAAGTCTGCAATCTTCCTTAAATGGGTGACTCTAATATGGAGCGTAGCGTTGTATGAGTCAGAGACTTGGTCATTGTGAAGGGAGGATGATCGTAGACTTGAGGCGATTAAGATGTGTGAGTGGAGAAGGTGAGCGGGCAGGCGAGAAAGACGAACGAGAAGGTATTGGATATGGTTGAAGACTGGAGGAAGCTCGTGGTAGAGGTTCGGAGTAGGCAGAAGGGGTGGATAGAGGACCTTTTAAAATGAGAGGGAATTTTGAAGATATTAGTAGAGGGAAAGAACATGGGGAGGAAATAGGAGGAGGATAAGAATTCTGCACGAAATCATAAAAAGGGGGATGATACGAGGAATTTCAGAGGAATATAATTGCGGATCGCTTATAGGAGGGAAAAGGGAACGATATTCCGGGAATGAGGAAGCTCTGTCCAAAAACCAACCAATCAGTCCATAAAATACTCAAACAAAATCTATCGACATCATCAGCTTTAAGACGCATGCGAAGTTTCACACAAATTGCATATAGACAAAAAAAATCGCTCCAAATACTTAAAACGAGATGCCACTTCCCCTTCAGGAACCTCCATCTATCGCCGAAAGTCTCTCGGATGTTGTGAATCCAGAGGATAACGAAGAAGACGAAAAGGATGGTGCAGTCGTCCCTTACGTGGGGACCGGGGGATCGGTCAACTGGGATCGGCCCTCCAGATTCAATATTCAGCTGTTCAAGATGATTTGTGCGTTGAAGAGCTACACTTCCACTGGCCACCTACCCAAGCGACCGCATGCGCCGACCCGAACCATGAACTGCACCACGCACTCGAAGAGGGCACAAAAGAGAACTAAAGCAGAGCGCAGGAATCTCTCGATACACAAGAACCGTCGCTGCAAGCAGAAATGAAGTGCAGCCGGAGGCAGAGGTCCAACACGCATTTTTCAAAACACGTTATGCGGAAATCGAATTGATTATTCGTCCTTTTGCTAAGAATTTGTCTCGAAATTTGCAAATTTTGTAACCCGAGCAAGTGACAATAAAATGAATGCGACAGTAAAAGTTGCACATCGTAAGAAATATGGAATTGCTCACGTTTTATTTTGTAAACAATGAGCAGCTAGTAATACGTATTCAAAGGGCGCTTTCAAAACGAACTTTCTTCCATCATAAATTGTCAATCGGAATCGATTCTTTCACTCATTATTGTATAATTATACCACGGCCAAAATATACTTCTCGTTCATTTCTTAGTTTATTTTTCTAGGTGGCTACGGGAATTCCTCTCACAAAATTGAGGGAAAATACAGGTTTTCTTCATCAGGGAAATCACGTTTTCCAATAAGGTTATAAAACATCATGGGGTCGACTGTCACCAAGTCACTAATCTTATAACTCGTACGGATTGAATAGTTAATGCAGTCTTTCAGCATTAAAATATTATATAGAAGTTCAAATACTTTGAATGGTCAACATACGTTGTTTACAGACACGTCAAAACCTACACGTACCGTCCTATTGTATACTAATAATACGTTTTATACCTAAATTAACATTTTAAAAACCCATTACCACTGACAATCATGAATATCTATTTTTCTACGAGAAATTTACATTAAAAATATAGAGCACAGAAAGTTCTCAACACGACTACGTCAAAGGCAAATTGAATTTCCAAGATTCTCAAGAAGGTAGCAATCTTAATAATGTCACCCCACTTCCCAATGGGTTCAAGAATGGTTGACCAACCAGATACACTGTTTTTCCACATAATTTCCGACAGTATAAAAGCGTTTTTACAACACCAGTAATACCTTTCCCCTCATCAACAGTTGAGGTGATATAAAAATTTCCAGATACGCGTAAGATTAAGCGTCTAAGGAAAGCCTTTTCTGTTGGCCTAATAATGATAATTGATCGCGATAATGATGTGACGTGGGGTGGGCGACATTTCAAGGTGCGAAGACAGGACGCTCAAGAACACGAAGGAGAGGAGGTCTACATAGTTCGAAAGCGGA
Source organism: Ceriagrion tenellum (assembly GCA_963169105.1). NCBI lineage: Eukaryota > Metazoa > Arthropoda > Insecta > Odonata > Coenagrionidae > Ceriagrion > Ceriagrion tenellum. The sequence continues at coordinate 97,267,917 of OY720643.1, forward strand.
TTTAGGTTCTTATTCAGGGAGTGCTATATGCGGTCGAGCATTGTAAAATTCGCCGATGTGTAGCGGAAGCCTCGGACAAATCTCAACAGTTAAACAGCTCAAATAGAAATTTTCCAGACTGTGATGTCCAAATTTTGTCACCAAAGAGACTGATATTTCGAGGCCCTATTGTGTAAGACCCCTGGGTTTCTCAGGAATGGTTGTATTTTGCAAGAACATGAGGTAAGCAGCGAGGCCGACGGTTGTGAGCGGCGTAGCCGTTCTGCGTCCTCGGTGGATTAAAAGTACGGGGAGATGCTAGGTTCTACGTAGGGAAGATGTCCAGTAGGGTGGGCCGAAAAACACGAAAGTGTCCAAATCGAATCGTAATAGCGCGGAAAAGTTGCTACGAGGATAAGGTGAAAAGTTCTCGGCCTGACACAGAGATGGCGCTCCGATCAGCAAAGCATTTGTTTCCTGCGTTGGTGCATGTCTCAGTAGTACGTATGACAAGTTTCAACCTGTTCTCTTTATTAGTTTGTTTACACGAATTTGTGCAGTAGACGTCTTGCGAGTTTTTCGTTAAACTGGATAAACTCTAATATCGTTCGGTCATAAAATTCTCCGTTTTGGATGGATTAACCCCTAAGGAAACTCATCCAAAGTTGAAAAAAGTTTACAGGGACTCTGCTCCTTCCATGTCAACCGTTAAAAAGTGGGCAGCTGAATTTAAACGTGATCGCACATCCCTCAAAGATGACCCACGTGAAGGACGGCCAAAAACCGCAACCACATGGGAAACCATCGAAAAAGTGCATGATATCGTGTTGGACGATAGGCGAGTGAAGGTGAGTGAGATAGCTGAAGTTGTGGGGATATCGGAAGAAAGGGTGCGGAATACCTGGCGCAAAGAATTAGGGATGCGAAAGCTCTGCACAAGATGGGTGCCGCATTTGCTGAATGCCGATCAAAAGCAAATGCGCAAACGATTTTCGCAGCAATCTTTGGACCGATTCAATAGGGATCCGACCGATTTTGTGCGGCAATTTGTCACCATGGATGAGACATGGGTCCACCACTACACGCCAGAAACAAAACAGCAGTCCATGCAGTGGGTGGAAGCCGGTTCAGCGCCAAAGAAAGCGAAATCGATCGCATCTGCCGGAAAGGTCATGGCCAGCGTGTGTTGAGATGCGAAAGGGATCCTGTTAATTGATTACCTTGCAAAAGGCAGAACAATTACGGGCAAATATTACTCCAACCTTCTTGACCAACTGGATGCCAAAATTTGCATGAAGAGGCCTGGCTTGAAGAAGAAAGATGTCATCTTTCACCAGGACAACGCACCTGCGCACAAGAGTACGTTGGCGATGAGAAAACTGCGGGATTTTGGGTACGATTTGCTCGGTCATCCCCCCCGATTCTCCTGATTTAGCACCCTCAGACCTCCATCTGTTCCCAAAACTTGAAGAAATTTGTTTCTGGGAAGCGCTTCGAATCCAATGAAGAAGTTGAGAAGACCGCAGATGAATATTTTCACAACCTTCTAGACTTTCACTTCCCGGAAGGAATACTTATGTTGGAGAAACGCTGGACCAAGAGCGTTGAAGTCAAGGGAGGTTATATAGAAAAATAAAATCATTTTTTAACTGAAAGTCACAGTCTTTCATTGTCAGGCCGATAACTTTTCACCTTACCCTCGTACTCGTCACCCTGATCACAAAGAAAAAAATTTTGAAATCGGGCCATATCTTCCGGTCGCACATCTCGTTCGAAGTTTCGAAAAATCGTAAAAACAATTATTTTTTTCGGGATTTTTAAAAAATGAGTTACAGTGATTGAGTTTCGTTGATGATGCAACAATAATTTACTGTAATCAAGCGTTTGCATCGACTTAAACCTACGGTTGCATTTCTATAACTGACACTTATACAGCCAATAAGCGGAACAGAAAAGCGTAATCGTTCAAACTGGTTTTATTTCTCCGGATTCCTTAGTTATAAAAATATTTTATTTCATTATTTATCTTTCAATAAGAATATAAAATAATGCAGCCAATGGTCCAATTTTCATATTTATGAATTTGAATGAGTTAATATTTTATGACTGCCATTAATTCTTATCCAACGTAAGCCACTAGGTACACAAAGCAATTAACGTCAGATGATTTTCACTGACTTTCCAAGCTCTAGTAATTACGTATCCTCTGAACTTCATCCGAAACGATATAGAAAGGTTGTAAAAATGAGCAGACGGTAACAACGAAGATAAGACATAGCGCAGGTACCTGCGATCCAGAAATCGAAAAGCAAGAACTAGATCAGATATTATAGCAGTCGCAAAAGCTCCTGTCGCTGCGCAGTGGACGATTTTGGGACATGGACCTCAGAACTTTTAAAACCCCGCCTGGCGGAGGAGAAAGGTTATAAATTGTGGAGCGTCAGTAAGTGAACCTACCTTCCTTCTTCCCCCTCCGTCCGTTCACTTCACTCCCTCCACTTTGCCTTTCCCCTCCGCCGCGCAGAAGTGCGCCAGGTTCTTTTGCTAATGCCAAACATACGTATTGTCAAAAATTCTGTGCTAGGGCTGCAAAGCCAACTAACTACAATGAATTTAGAGACCTTTCAGAACACGGAAGAAATTATCAATTCGCAAACAATAAAAGGGGATTGGTATCAACACAATATACTAAAAAAGGAAGGAAGGAGGAGGTTATCGCCAATACAGGCTAAAAAATTTGAATGGAAATTCGGTGAAAACAAATTTAAGTTTCACGCTCAACTTTGTGAAAAAGTGATGCAAGGAAAAAAGTCTTTCTTTGTAATTTCGACCCCAGTTTATTAATAGCGATCATGGTGTCAACAAATTATGTCATCATCAAGGCACAGTTCCTTTCTTTCGTTGTTCATTACTGCACTAACCGATGGTTTGTGGAGGAAGGTTATGCCTATATTTTAGAAGGTATATTTTTCAAGTGAAATGATAGGAGGGGGTAAGAAAGAGAGAGAGAGAATGCCCAGGGCGAGGTTGTGACGCAAACCAATCGAACATCAGAATGTTATTGATATCAGCGGTGAATGCAAGTGAAATGCGAGATCATTAAAAAAATTACAACTATTTATACAGCATTTACGATTTATAATGTTCTATTTAGTTCAGTTTTTCCCCTTACACTCTGCATGTAATATATCGGGCTTCAAATCACTCATGTGATTACAGTCCAATAATTATTTAGCAAAATATTTGTTGAACAGCGTAAGGGAACAATGTGATTTTATAGAACAATACAAGGTCGTCACGCAAACCAATCTAAAACCAAAAGCTTATTAATATCAGTGGTCAATTTAAGCAAAATACGACATCGTTAAAAAGATTAAAACTGTTTTTACAGCGTCCACGACTTTTATTGTTTTATAGAATCCAGTTAATTTTCTCTTACACTGTACATGTAAGATGTCGGGTTTAAAATCGCTCATATGACTGCAGTCCAACGATTATTTTACAAAACATGTTTTTGAACAGGTTAAGGGAAAAATCTTGATTTTTCCAGAACAATCCGAGATTGTAAGTACTGTAAATTAATAATTGTAATCTTGTTAATGACATCACATTTGACTCACATTCACCACTAATGTCAATAACCTTTTGACGTCTGACTGGCTCAACTTCATAACCTCGACATGATCATTGTGTTTCTCTCTTTCCCCTCCCCATCCCCACTCGCGTCATTTACCTTGAAAAACTAACCTCCTCAAATCTAGGAGCGACCTTCCTCCCACCCTCCTTCCCTTCCCTTTCATCCAACCCTCACGTTTTCTTTCCCCATCCACTATCGGTTACTGCATATATGGACAGCGAAAGAAAAGCATTGAGCCTGGATGATGACATAATTGGTCGAAACCATGGCCGGTTTAATAAACCAGGGTGGGAAGTTCAAAGCAAGATTTTAACACAGTTAAAACCATAACTTTTGGCACACAATGCTTAGACTTTGCCGACGATAGACATCCTGGAGGTTAATGATTGACCTAAGTACCACTGCCATTTAAATGCTGATATACTGGACTAGTGAATGTTTTTTCCCATGGGTTTCAACGCCTTGAAAAACTAAATAAATTTTAGAAGTAAAATACCTTTAATAATTAGTACATGCGTGAGTAAACCGTGTGAGAGCACGTATCCCAAGACTAACTGCGTTTAGGGTGCGCTTCAAAATGAAAAATAGTTGCGCTGATAGATAGATGGGATGGATCCCCTGGGTTCACATCCGCCAGGTAAAATCCTCTTGGAGGACGTCTTTCGTGGGCGTTTGATGCAAAATCCAAATTTACTATTAGATGATAAAAAAAGTATCGAAAATGACGTAACTAGCCGTAGACATAACTAGATATTACGAGATTGAAGGTGAAGTATGACATTCAAATAATGGAAGAGTGATGATTCAATTTGGAGAAATAAATTACAGATACCAGGACGAATTTCATAATCTATAAAAAATATTCAGGCCAGAAATGACATGCGTAGCACGGACGAGGCAAGATAAATCCAAGATTGGAAAAATATTAAATAATTCGGTGGGATTGCTATTGGCGAGACTCCAAGACAGCAGAGATAAAAAATACTTTGCGGTCATTCAATGCCCAAACACCCGGAAAATGATGAAATTTGCCCTTGACCTATTCGATTTCATTCAAACTTTCTGGCATGTAGGCCCTAAGTCATATTGTAAAAAAATTGAGGTAAGTAGTTAGAGATCTCGCTAATGCTAGAGGCTGAAGCCAGTCCGCTATCTTCGTTGACCCTCATTTTCCTATAAAGCTTAGGGGCTAACGCACAAATTTTGCAACTTTACTGTGTTTTCCATCGATAACTTACTATAAATCTGCATGCACTTACTTCACTAATGTAAATTCTCCTGACATATTTTGTATATTTATTTACAATTACAATCATCTGCATTTTCAATTAAAACTGGCGTAAAATGAGCAAACATTTGGCATTAAGCGGCCAATGTATGTTTCATGAGTTAATTTCCTTAAATTTCAAACAGATGGTTGATATTCTGGTATTAGACATCCCCTAATTCGTCTACTCGTCGTGCTACCCATTGGTAAAGTAAAAAGCGAGCAGGGTTAAACATATGGTTGTTATTTCGGTTTTCAGGCATCAGTATGGTGGCGTTGCGCCCTCTTCATAAGCCTCAATGGAGATAACAAAGACCGCAGATAATTAGAGAAAGAGAGAGGAAATGTTTGCACGCTGCAACGTTTGTGAAATTAAAGGGAGTCATTTGTCAGGGACATAAAACATCCGACCTTGAAATAACACATCGTGGGGAATTCGGCTCTTCTGCAGATAAACCAAGAGGTAAAACAAGGAGCGCAATGTAACGAGCCAGTCCCTAAAGTCACTAATGGACTGATCTGAAGCTACTTGGGTGAGCATGTAAATACTTCGAACACAGGTAGTTAACTACAGCCGAGAAGTATTATTTTTGGCATTAACTCATGGATATCACGCGATACTAAATCGCATCGAAAACAAAACCATGAGGAACATTTCTAGCACAGAAGAATTAGTAATAGTGACATGTTACTAAACAGCGAATCAATTTCAGTCATCTAAGCGAGAACGGAAATTTCATGGATATGACTTAAAATTTGTCCCTCGTTGTCAGCAAAAAGGTACAACACTAATCTATCGTCCCGGCAATCTATTTCCTTAATCCTATGCCTGCGATTGATTCTACGGAAATGCGATAGCTTTAGCAAAACATGTTGAACGCCCACAAGAATGTCAACTAATAGTAATTATCACAGAAACTGATAAATCCTCTTCTACAGATTGAGCTTACTTTTTATAATTATTCTTCAGGTTTAAGCTTCAATCCTACCAAAATTCCGTTTTCTACTAAGTATTCATTGGAGAATGTTCTGGACTTAACAGATGTAACACGTAAATAATTTAATAGGGATTCTTCCTTTTCAAAAGCAAGCTCTTAATTGCCGCTGTGGCGAAAAGCGACGCTTCGCAGAATGCGTTTCAACCGAGAATATGCAAATGGCTTGCTCCAGCCGTAGAAAAGAAGATACCCCAGAAGGAAGGACCTCATTTTTTTATAAGCGGTGAAAAGTGAGCGGCCGAACAAAAATACCGTCCATAAACGGTTTATCTTCTGTGAAACGACATCAACGCCTCGTGAAGCGAGTGGCTCGAGAGATTAAAAAAGAATAAGGCGGACAAATACGGGCCGGACCGTTGAGAAGGAAGCAAAGCATCCAATTGCACAAACGGCATTGGCCTTTTTCATTCAATCCAAACTAGCGAAACGGAAACAAAAATCAAATCCAAAGAATAAAAACTGAATAGGGAATCTAGTAAAAAAAAAAAAAAAAGACTGCTGACGAGCGAAAAATTGTCTTCTCCACATGAATTTCGTCTCCACTGGCGAATTTAGCTGCCTTAATCTGAGGCACTTTTCTCTTTTTTACAAGGGCTCGATCGTAAAACCGCTCGCACTTCTTGGATGACGAGCAGTGCATTTGTTTTCACCGGAGTGGCATTGAGAAGACGGGATGATAATTTTCGAGCTCGCTCGTCAAACGCAAACTTTACGACGGAATTTAAACTGAAACGAACTCTTACTTCCTTCAGTAAAAAAAAGGTAAGGACTGCGTAAAATATATACATAACGAATGGGCAGAGAGTGGAAAATTTTCCTTATCCTGATTCCAGTGACTAACTCCAATTTATTAGCACTGGAGATAATAGCCTCGTCCAAGTTAAGTCCTAAATAAATGCAAATGCGCTTCGGGAAACTGAATTTGAATTTTCTTTATCTGACTGAAATTTAAAGAGACGTCAACCAACACATTGAAAAGCGCTTATTAAATCGCTCAGACTAAAATTTTGCGAAAAATAAACGAGGAATAGTGCCCATCAATCCAAAGGTCGTGGTTCGAATCCCATCAGCGTGGATTCTACAACTTTCTGAGCGAGGGTGCTTGTATATATGAAGGACTATTCTGTCCTAAATTCGCTCAATGATAGGGATAGTAAGTTAATCTTATTTTACATAAATCAATGAATAACTTTTTTCATAATTTTTATCCGATAAATTAAAACTTGAACGTTTTTCAAAACTTAAAGTAAATTATTCTGCTTTCTTGGGGAAATTAGTTCGTTGATGTGTTAATTACGTGGTGGCAGCGGCACTATAGTGAGTTTTCATCAATATGCACTACGTAAAATCGTGCAAAATTTATTAAATTATAACTAAATCATTAACACAAAGCTGCAAATACCTGGAAGGAGATGCAATTCCACCAACATTTTCTTTAGCTTCTTTTCACACTCCTATGGACCAATTTCATGACCTCCGATTTGAATTTTAATTCGGTATATAGGTCAAAGCTATTACCTTTTATTATCGTTAATCCTCATTTCAACAAACCAACATTCTGACTCAGTATACAAAACCTGTACTCTCAGTCGACATCAGGTTAAAGAAAATACCACGCAACATTGCGTTTAACGTTAACTAGATACAATAAGCAGCAGCAGCAGCAATCAGCAGTAAAAAACAGCAAGCTCCGTCTTTTTGCCGATGATGTAGTAGTGTATAAGGAAATTAGAAATGAAGAGGACAGGCAGTCTTTAGCTGAGGATTTAGATGCGATTGATGATTGGTGTGATAGTTGGCAGCTAGAATTAAATTTGAAGAAATACGCGATAATGAACTTTTGGAAAAAGAATGGCTTTCCCCGGAATAATTATTGCATCAAAGAAAAGAAAATATCTAACGTAGAATCTATTAAATACTTAGGCGTCACCATCACTGAAGACATGTCATGGGGGAAACACATCAGCGAAATAACTAGTGTAGCAAACCGTAGATTAGGATACGTAAAAAGGGTTCTAGGCAAATGCGATGAGAGAGTACGAGAAAGAAGCTATTTTACACTTGTCAGGCCTCATTTAGAATATGCCGCTACTATATGGGATCCGTACGAGGAAGGTATGATAAAAGAATTAGAGCGTGTGCAAAGGAGATCCGCTAGATTTGTTAAACGCCGTTTTGATAATGTATAAGTGTTACGAATTTAATAGAAGAACTAGGATGGGAATTACTATCAGAACGTAGGTTAAAATTTAGGTTAAACCTTTTAAGTAAATTTTAAACCGATTTGTTCACAGATGACGTTAGATATATATATTAAGAACCCCTGCGTATTATGCTAGGTTTGATCAGATTACCAAGATTAGGGAGATAGAGTGTCGTACCGATAGATTTAAAATGTCATTTTTCCCGCGTACCATAAGAGAGAACAATAGGCAGCGTAGCAAAGGGATAGGTAATTGAAATATAGTTACAGTAGTCTGTAGTGCATAATGCATGTAATAACAACCAATAATCCCTTTCTTATTATGTAGATACTAACCATCTAGCTGCATGTGACCCTATTTTCTAGCGTATCTCCCTTAAATATCCTACTTGCATGGCAATAGTGCATGTTTGGTGATCTTCACCCCCTGCCACACAGTGGTGGCTTGCGAGGTATTACGTAGATGTAGATGTATAATAAAATGTGCCCTTTACGTCACACGTTTTAGAAGGTAGAAGAATAATGGATTTCAAAACTACGGAAATGCAGTCAGATTCAGCAGTTATACATGAAGAAAGTGAGATGGGCAGTTATTATTCGTGGCAAGTTAAGGCAAAAGCATTATAGATGAAATCACGTACTTAGCTACGCAACCTATCGGAAAATCTCATTATAAACATTGCAGCCCCTGATTGTTCGCAGGAAATGCTACACCTTGCGCTGGATTAAAGGCCGGGACATAATGATGCCGTCATTGACGCTAATTTAGTCAGCTATTAGACTTCAGCCAAATGCCATGAGATTTCATTTACACTTAACAAGTCGTGTCGCACGCTCATAGTATGATTACATCCAGACAAACATTTGTCACATCGTGGCAATTTTTTTTCACACTAATTCAAACCACAGGCGAAAAGAATGATGATGGGAGCGGCACCAGAAGGTATGGCAGACGAAGTCGACTAAGATGCATAGTATTTAATCATGCCTTGCTTTCGGTTACTGAGATAAACAGAGAGGACATGGGAAACAATAGAGGTACCATAGTACTACGTTTCTTTTTCTCAAAACCGGTAAAATATTCATGGAGTCAAGCGATCTCTTCACAATCAATCAAGCGATGCTCGACATTTTTTGCGCTCATCGTTAAAACACTGACAAATATCACCCGGTATCACTCGAGAGAGTAACTGTCAAACACGTCCCACTGCGAATGCCGTCTTAGTAACATGTACGCAAACGAAAGTCATATCTTTACGAAGAAAATTACGTTTTAATGCTTACCAATTCTGAATCTCTCGTAACAGCTAGATTCTCGGGTTGCTGACGAGCTGCCAGAGGAAGTGCTGATCTTAAACAGTTCTGAGGGCACCAAGAACCGAAATGTTTAGCGCAAATAATCTCCAACGAGGTATGAAAACACATTAAGATTTCACTCAATTCCAGTCGGAGTAAGACAAATTAAAACCGGTAACACTTGGGGCTGCATCGATCGCAAAAAGGCAGGAAGAACGAACCGCACACACGCCGAGGTAGTACAACACTAGCCGCCGAAAAAAATGCAAGGCAGGCAGGCACCAAAGAATTTCTCAGCCATCAGTTCTCAAAGGTAGAAATTCAAAAGGCATGAATGACGCCCGCTTGCATTCCTTTGAACACTGAGCCTTTCGAAAAATTCGGCCAGTCTGGCACTCGCGAGAGAACATAGCAGGGAAGCTAGCATTCGATTGCGCTATAGCCTGTCCGAAGCCGTTCACAAGGTTACCGCCGTTCCATTCTCTCTTTCTCTCTCAAGGGAAAGTGACAAGGGGTCGAAGAAATTTGAGAATGGCCTTCAAAGGCTAATAACGTGGGTTGAATACAAACAGTGAATATCGCGTCTTAAAATCGTTTCCTTGAGGATTTAAGGTATGGTGAGTTCCAGTGCGATAAGGAGGATATTATTTTTACCCTGCGTAGGTTGGAGTAATTAGAGCAATGAAACTCTAACATGACATGGAGGAAGTTCTTTTTAAGGTAGCTCGTGTGAGATAGTTCCCTAGTCATTTTAAAGACCATATTTAAATCAAAACGTTTTATTTTCAGCAGCAGTAGGAAGCAAGAATTAAATATTACATTTTAAATGGTTCAACAATATACTGTTATATGACAGAAATTTCAAATATTTACATAAAAATATCTGATGCAAATAACACTTTGAATTTTTCCACATCCTTGAAAAAAACCATGTTCTTTGCACCATGATTAATTTCCATGAAGTCACGCCTGAACTCACCGAAGCTATAAGAAAAATACATGCATAAGTTTTTAATCTTGACTCATTTTTATTGCGTGGTTCGTTTAAAACTCCACAACGTAGGGGTTTTTTGTGATTCTGAAAAAATCACTGCGGTGACAATATGATTTATATTCAAAAATAGTGGAGACAACATAAAAACTACGCACTTATGATTTGTAGACGACATATAGAGTTAAAAAGTCCTCATATTTTAATTTATGTCTCTCTGGAGTTCATATACGCACTTTCGCTCAAGCTACCTTAGGCGCGAACTACGCTAAAAATGCCACCTATCACATAACTTATATATTGTTCCTATATAAATTGAAGGAAAGCGAGGAAGGAGAAAAAGAAGAACGGGAATGCTCGACGACATAAAAAATGGCCGAAGTTACAGGCAAATGAATGAAGATGCTCAGGACCGACTGCAATGGAGGGCATCCAGTTGAAACCTGCCAGAAGACAGATTCCACTTAGAAGAAGAAGAAGATATAAATAACTACAAAAAAAGTTATTTGATTAGTTATTAGAGAAAAAAACATTCGTTAGTTTTAGTAGCGATTTTGAACAATTTATTTCTTAGAAATGTAGCTTTTTATCCGCTACCCAATAGCTCATAACCGAACCTCCAAAACTCACAAATGACTATAGACGTGTAATTTTTCACATGAAGCGAATAATCATTGCAAAATGACCCATCACAGCAAACAAATACAACAATACAAATACAATTAAATACTTTAAGCTCAACTTTTGAACTCTCATTTTCCACTACTGGAGGAATTTTACACGAAATCACGAAAATACTTGATAAATAATAATGATTCTTTATAAACAGATTAATGGTAGCCATTTATCCAATTGTTAATCCAATTTATCCAATTGTTAATAATTTGATCGACTAAATGGAATTATTGCTTAGTTTGTAGGTTTTTTCACATCTAGAGTTTATATCATCAAAACTACCATTTCTACATCTACATACTACCCTGAGAGCCGCCAAATGGGCATGTGGCAGGAGGTGTTAGGACACCAGCCGTGTAAAGATGTAAGGGATAAGGTTTTGGGAGGAAAAATGGTGACGTGTATTATGGTAGTATATTTTGTGGAGCTCAGTTTTTATTGTGGTCGCATATTGTGCAGGGAAAGAACGACTTTTTGTACCTATCTGTTCGGCAATGTATCTATAATTTTATCGCTTCTGTCTGACCTATGGATGTAGTGAGGCGTCATGATAATATTCTCTGAGTCGCTCTGAAACAATATCCGTTCCTACAGGAACCAGTTATCCCCAAACACCCCGAAAACCCCCGTTTATTCACACATTTGTTCAATAACAAAAGTGCCACGAGACTCTCCGCGGCCCCAGCACTATACCCCTGTAGTACACATCGCTCTGAGCAATATACAACTTTAAAAAACTCAAAGGCAAATGAAATTCAGGGATAAAATATAAACCCCTGGTCTAGATGCAGAGTATATGTTTTAAAGGGTTGATGAGATACTGGCGGGCGTAGCAGAGGGTGAGATTTTGGGAGACACGATAAGCGAAAGAAATTGAAAACATAAGCTATAAGCTCATAAAGATAACGGGGAAGAAATAAACATTTTCCGCTTCCCAGATGATATTGCAGTCATAGCTGGAAATTGCAATGATCTTCAAAGGTCACTTAATGTAATGGACCAAGTTCTTCAAGAACACAATATGAACTCTTTCCCAGGCGATGATCTTGCAATTTTGAAATTTTATGACGAGGCCGCGTTAGGGAAAATAAATATTTCCATCGGCTGACATGAGAGGCGATTGAAATAGCCAATAACACAGAAAACTTCTACAGGAAAGACGGCTATCCTCTGTCCTCAACGTTCAAACGTCTTTTCCAACAATTAAATTCCAAGATCCATCCGGCCAATCAGTGTGCACCTGACTAGCTCGAGCGTTATGTATGTATAACGAAAAAAGACTCTGCATCTCATTCAGGACCTGGCAACGCTAGCCGTAACGCAAACGAAACTATTGTCCATAAAAGTGAATCAACGCACGAAAAACCCGAATAAACGGAACTCAAAGAGGAAAGTGCATAGGAAGAGATACCAGGAGGTAGGGGAACTAGCATTAGGCAGGGAAGGGTGGAGGGCTGCAGTCAACCAATCTTAGGATTGAACGACCAATGAATGAATGAGGCCATAAGGACGGGATGAGGAGAGACAGGATGGGTGCAGGCATGTGGAAAGAAGATTCAAAGGAGATAGGAGCCTTCGCCTGCGAAAACCTAGTGAATTTTTCACTCCCTTTGATTTTAAACTGCCTTGACTGGTAGATTACCCGCATTAATCATTCAAGTTTCATTTCCATTAATTATTTTTAGAGCATTGATGATCGAGTCGAAAAGTTTGACGAGCTGAGAGCTGTTTAAAATAATCATCGATATACGTACGCACGCCCATCGATTTTGAATGAAGCGCAGGAAACATTTTTTATGCTCCGCTGCGGGCCTTGCGATTCTTTGCATTCATAATTTATTTTCATTATTAAAATTATAATGCGTTTCGAATTTGTGACCAGAGGCATGCTTCGTGCAACATTTGCATCTCGTGAGTGCAGTCATGGATGCAATCGCGGAGCCATTAAAAACGTAATATATGCTCGCGGAAACGAGAGGCCATGCAATTAAATATTTAAAAATTGCAATATAAACTCCACGTTAGTTTCCCGCCAGCAATGTATGCATCGCAAAATGGAGTAGCATTTCAAGAATCCGTTCGTTCCCACAATTAGAATACAATGGGGTGTGGAAACGAATATCCAGCGATAAAACGATGCAAGCACTAAACACTTACGGCGAAGTGAAGCCCAAACCACGAGTAATAGAAATGCAAAACTCTTTAAACAATTTTCATCGCGTTCGGTAGAGTCACAAATATCCACACTGTTTCGTAATTCGAAAAACAAATGCCACATTTATTCCGTAAATGGTGTCAAGTTTCGAGGACATTTTTACAAGTCCGAATTCACGGCATTCGTTTCCTAGGAGGATTATTTCCAAATGAAATTATAGTCCTCACTGTGCAGCCACATCATAATGTGCCCAAATTTCTGTAGCGTATAGGAAGCATTTCCCAAGAAATTCTTATCAATTAAACATACTTTCAGAATTATAAAGGAAGTAGGCAATATTGACTGAAACTTGCAATAAAATAGCTTCGTAGTGGTATATCCTTTTGGTCTTTTAAATGACGTAGTGAAGGCAGCAAAATCATTTTTTTTACAAATCAGTTATTACATCAAAATTTTAATAACAGGTGGCCTACATGGGGTCAGTCACCAATGACCCCAGTATTAATAGGAGATCCTGAACTATCGCCTATATGTAATTATAGCAGTAAGCCAGGTTTAACTTCCACCACCTTACAGAAAACATTTGCTACGGTTTGTGCATATGTACGTCACATACAAACACCATTCATATCACTGCCATTTCTATCACTAAGAACTGCCAAATTTGAATAGAAGCACCGGTACAACTTTCACACTTATGTTTTCCGTCACCGACCACGGTATCAACATATTCTGCCATCATCATGATACATTACTCCAAATGTCTCGGCCTTTAATACATTTTTCAAAGTGGGGTGGGGAAGTGAAGTAAAAAGGGGGTGGTGACGAGGATAGATAGGAGTAGGATTGGAATTACCTTAACTAGTGATATATCGTGGGGATTACTCACACTAAACGATTGTTTTTGCACAGCATTAAAGAAATTAGGTTTTGTTAAACGTAAAACAGGAAGGTCCTTGGGTGAAAAAGTAAAAGAGAGATGCTACTTCGCTCTGGTTAGGCCACACCTCGAATACGTTGCGAGCATTTGGGACCCTGGTCATAAAGATTTAACAAAAAAATTTATAAAATACAAAGAAATGCAGTACGCTTCGTTAAAAGCTGCTACAAGCAAACATATAGTGTCTCAACTTTTAGAGGGATTAAGGAGGGAGCCCCTGGAGGCTACACGCTAGGCTTAGGTTGCTTGAGGCACTCAGAGCTGGTGTGTTTCAGAGTGACAGACAGAATATTATCATGACGCCCCACTGCATCTCTAGGTCAGACAGAATCGATTAAATAAGAGAGATACACTGCCGAACAGATATGTACAAAAACTCGTTCTTTCCGCGCACAATAAGCGACCACAATAAAAACTGAGCTCCTCTGAATACACTCCCATAGTACACGTCACCATTTCACCTCCCAAAAACTTACATCCTTACACGGCTGGTGACCTAACACCCCCTGCCACACGCCCATGCAGCGGCTCGCAGGGTATTATGTAGATGTCGATAGCAAGTGACAAATGGATGACTCAGTTGAGTGAACAGAGAGGAGGAGGGGGGACGAAAGGAAGGGGGAAAGGATATGGAAAAGTTGAGAATTGTTGAAAGGGGGGGGGAAGTGCGGGAGAGTATTTGGTATTGGATGAAGGTCACAGTCCTTATGCTACAGGCTGGGAAATTTGAGATTTAGGATAGGTGAATGGGCAACAACTATATCATTACATAGTCGATATTCGCTGTTATACACTGCAAATTGTTTTTAAAAAAAAGTCTAATTTGTAACCTAACAATGAAGGCCTTCCAGGTCAAAATCACAAAAAACGTTTCAAATTACTCGGACTTGGAAAATCATGATGTATCCTTATTATTTACGCAACAAATTCAACGCTCTTTCACCCTGGTTTTAATGCTGCAACCTGTTTGTATTGTATACCACATTCATCACACACAAGTTTACAAACACAAATTTATTTAAAATTGTCATATTTGTCTTTTGAGTTAAAAAGAATTTTGCCGATTGTCACAAAATCATAAACAAAAGACCTGGACCTAATCTTTTGAAATAATTTTCCGTAACTTGTAAGAAACATTTCCAAGATAGGGAAACACAGACCAACGGTTAGGTTTCATAGAATCAACAGACAAGGCTGCGATAAGCTTAATAGTTCTCTCTAATGTAGAGCCATGACTAATTTATGTACTTTTTTGGTAGATATTAAAGTCATACCTGATCGACTATGGTGAAAATTGTATTATGCTCCTAAATAAAATTAATCACTGACATAGTTATATTTATAAGTGTAAATCATGGATCTCAGAGCAGCAGATTTTTGTCTATAATCATATAAAGAATCTTAAGAGAAAATAACATCAGAAAATGTATGTTTTCTGAATATGGAAAAATCATGATATCTTCCTTTTACATTGATCGTCAAATCTAAAAAATTAATAGAATCACCTCCGTAATCAGATGTAAATAATTGATGCTCAGATGTGAGCAATTTTATATGCTTTGTTTCGTCACCATCCGAATCCACAACTCCCTGCAAACAACGAGGCATTGATGCGACAATATTCTCGAACATACATTTGAGGCCGCCTTCGAAATAAGGCCCCTAAATCACGAACATAAGCCTCTACTGTTGATACGGTTAACATTAAATATCGGTTTTGACTTTCAAACCATTTGAGTACATTGAAAGATCGCGTCTTTTCTGTCTCTTGTTTCATTTGGCGATAGGCAAAATTAAATTTATCTTCTCAAGTTAGTAGAATCACGGGAAATTGTATCTTGAACAACGACTACTAATTTGAATTGTTCTTATAAGGAGGAGGAAAAAAGAAGTTAACTAAATTAACGATGACAAGAGTCTAGTTTTTTACATATGGTAGGTCATGACTCATCAGGCTCATCCGAATGATTCAAAGACCATGTTCTTGGGCATTTTAAATGCTGCTACGGTGAAGTGACTACAATAACTCAAGTTGTCCGAATAAAATTACTCTCTTTAGACCATATTATTGCGATTGGGCATGCACGTCTATTTCTGCAATAGCTGCGAATGAACGCTAAAACTTTTAATCTACGTGCTCCTCTGTCACGAAAATATACTGGTGTACGTGACCGAGGGATGCGCGTCTTTAAAGGAAATTTATAACCGAAATGGAAAAGCGTCAACCTTGGGCTGTCAACCGCGGGGAAGAGAACCGATGGCCTTCACTCACACCAGGCAATTGCAATATCCGTTCCACAGTCCACATCTCGGACAATTTCGCGAGAGGAAAAGAATAGGCCATTCCCCCAAGGCAGGTCACACTCGGCTCTGCGCTGCCACGGATACAAAAGAGGATTTAATTGGAGCGATGAATTCCAAACAACTTGCGGCCTCGTTGCGAAGAGTCTCTCTTCATTCGAGAGCAATCAAAACCGACGGATTAATCAGCGTTGGATGACGGAATCTGCGAATGCCCCCGTTATCTCCGTACGCATGAATCCAATGCCCCGGGCTCGTTAAAAGAATGTTTACCAGGCCCACTTTAACTCGTTCAGGCGCGATTATAACCAGACGTCAATGGAACTAAACCAAACAATATAGCTATAACCAAGCGTCAGCCCATTGCCGAATAATATTTACAAAAGCTATCGATACCGTAATAAGAACTTTATAAAAAGCTGAGACACAAACATTTAATTTCTTAATATGTGAAAAAACTGTCTTTAGTAACTTGATAGAGCTCCATCATCTATGAATTTTACGGCACGACTTTTTCTTATGGAAATACCATAGGAAAAAACTACCTTTTCTTGTAGTATTCCTGTAAATTTTAGTCGCAAAAAGCTCTTATTCTTAATAACACCAAGAAGAAAATGAATAACACCACGGTATCACTACGTGAACAAAACTATCATGTTCTTCCTGAGCATCGTTAATCGGAAAAATCAATAGGTAATAGATAAAATGAAATATATAGCTTGATGGCGATTAATTATATGTCATTCATTGAGATCCCAGCCACCCTCTTACAAAATTTTACCGCTGTCTCTGAGAAAACGTCGAACCAAACAGATAAAAACAAATTTAACGGAGCACATGATGCCTGTAGCCACAGTCGCAAGTATTTGTCACATCGTGTTATCATTAAGGCCAAATACGACGGAGAGTTTGCGTGAATCTCCCTCGTAAGATGGGACGACGGTCGCAACCACAAACGAGACCTCCTAAGCATATTTCGGGAACCACTGCGGAGCATAGAACATGAATTTCCCTCCCCTCACATGTCTCCCGTCCCCGAGCGGAACTCGATATCATCGCAGCTGCGCTTCTCGGTAGTTGAGCCGGCAATATCAGATTGTAATTTACGAGCTATGTTATGAATCTCACTTGTCAGAGTCAACTGGCAAAGGGATATCAGCACAGGAAATGTTGTCACCTCCCTCCTGACCATGCGAATTCAACTGTTTATCTAGTGCGTCGTATTTAGATATGAGTGGGTCATGAACGAATGAAGGTTGAATGTTGCAGTAATGCCTTGTTTCCATGTCGCTACTTATAGCGCAGACGCGGGCTACATTTGGTAATATGACGGCTGGTTAGCGCCAACTGCGGTAGGATTTCTAACCACGGTTGGCTGATCCAAGTTACCAAATAACTCCTAGAAGGCTTAGGGTATCATTGAACTAGGTGAAAAAAAAATCTTATCATTAACACCTCATGCGGTTGCTCGCAAGGTAGTACTTACAAGTAGATGAAGAACGGAGGAGGATTTAAATATTTCCCTCCAATGCACGAGGCGTCTTTAGAGTTGAAATAATCACACGGAAAATATTCCGAAAGTATTATTTTAATCAATAAAATGATAAACAACGGAAATGCGTCAGCCCTACCACTGCGTGAATCCTCAACACAATTGAAGGACTTTTTGTGTATAATTGATCCTTGATTACTCTAAATTAAAGACGAGAATACTTCTCATCATTCGCAATTCGAGCCTTCTTTTGTAGTTCAACGGAAAGCCGCACGGTGCGTTAAAAATAATCTTAGCATGTGCGAAAGTGTGAGCTTGATCTTGAGTAACTTAGGATGGGAGGATCTCAGTATCCGCAGAGGGAGGGCAAGGTTGACTGCATTTTCAAAGTGTTTTCTACTATAGCCTGTGTCCAGTTTTTTTAAAAGTATTCTACCGATTATGGTATGTTTTGTTGAATGTCAGCGAATCTCCTCCCGGTCCTCTACCCATTCAGGGGTCCATCCCCCTCCAGTATATACTTTTTTACCTCAGCATACGATCTACCCGTCTTTGACCCGTCCATGAAACCTATTCTCTTTCTTCCCCTTCCTCGCTTGCCCAAAATCCTTCCCTCTATCACACTCTTCAGCAACCCATCATCCTTTATTACATTCTTCAGCCATATACCCTGCCTATCCCTGATTTCATTAAAAAGTTTCCTTTCCTCGCCCACCATCTCAAGCACTTCCTCGTTAGTCTTCTTTTCTGTCTACCTAACCTTCTCTATCCTTCTCCACACCCACATCTCAAATGCCTGTAGCCTATTCTCGTCCTCCTTTCTGAGGGTCCACGTTTCTGCCCCATACAGCACTACGCTCCATATCAACCTCTTTACCAGCCTCTTCTTCACATCCTTACCCTAGGTCCCCGTCATCAACTCTCTTCTATTACTGTGCGCCTTCTTAGCTAGCGCTACTCTCTTCCGTATGTCTTTGCTACAATGCCCGTTTTCCTCTAGCGTGCTACCTAAATAATTAAACTGTTCTACTTGCTTTAGTTTGTGTCCTCCAACTTTAATCACAAGCTTCGCTTTCTTTGTCCTAGAGAATCTCATTAATTTTGTTTTCTTATAATTTATCTTCATTCCGAATATCCCGCACTGCATTTTTAAAGCATCTACCAAAGCTTGCAGTCCCTTCGAAGATCCAATAACCAATGCCAGATCCTCCGCGAATCTAACGACTTTATCAGATGCCTTCCTGCTTTGATTCCGACCTCAAGTTCATTCCATGCCTGTCTTACCATTTCCTCAGCATAAATGTTAAAAAGCAATGGGGACAACGGGCACCCTTGCCTTACTCCGCGACCTATACTAGCCCACCCTGATTCACCATCAGCCACCCTCACCTGCGCCCTTTGCGTCATGTATAAGTTTCGGATTAGTCTCCTGTCTCGCCAATCCATTCCCTTTTTCCCGAGAATTTCCGTCAGTTTTTTTCCAATTCACCCTGTCAAAAGCTTTTTCAAAATCAATAAAGCAAGCAAAAACGTCCTAATTATACTCTATGTTTCTTTCTATAAGTGTCCTCATCACCACAATCGCATCCCGAGTGGACCTTCCCTTCCGGAGCTCAAACTGGTCATCGCCCAAGTAGTTACTGGCCTTACTCTCCAATCTTCAATTGATTATTCGAAGTAAAACTTTGGCGGCGTGTGAAATCAAATTGACTGTTCTATAGTTATCGCATTCTAATGCATTATTCTTTTTTGGGATAGGAATCCAGACTGTTTTCACTGAGTTCTCTGGCCATACTCCTTCCTAGCAGATTCTACGTATAAGTTGGAAAAAAGCTTGCCTACCTTTATTTCCTTAACTCTTTAGCAACTCCGAAGGTATGTTGCCTACTCCTACAGCTTTTCTTGCCTTCACCTCTTTCAATGCTTTCTCTTGTTCACTGTCGAGAATTATTGGCCCGAGGTTATCTTCCTCTAGGCTTCCCTTATCCTCTATATCTAAATTAGTTGGTCTACTTCCGCTCTCATATAGCTCCTCCACATATTCACGCCATCTTTCTTGAAAATCTTCCTGCTCGATTAATATTTACCTCTCTTGTCCTTAATCTTTGGCTCCGTTTCCCCTCCCTTACCTCTCGATATCAATGTTACCCTAGCGTATAGCTCATCTTTTCCCCTTCTTCCTTCACTTCCCCTTCTTATTGCAGTTTCTCCATCTTCTCACATTGCCTTCTCCACCAATTTACCATTGCCCGACTGGTTATTCGTCGAAGCTGATTATTTAGCTCCTTGTATTTCACCTTACTTATGTCGGTGTTGACGTTTTTCCTATTCCTTTTCTCCTCCATTTTCCTAATTATTTCTTCCGTAACCCACTGCTTCTTTACCCTCCTCATTTCCGCTGCTCCTATTGTTTTCTCAGCTGCTCTTACAATGCCTGTTTTAATATTTTCCCATTTTTCCCCGATTGTACCTATTTCCTTGGATTCGCCTATGTTCCTTTACCCTATCTCTTTATATTCTCTTCTTTTTTCCCCTTTTAACGCTTCGAGGATCCACCTCTTCATCCTCCTTCTTTTGTTAAGCTTTTTTAATCAAACCTCACAGTTCACCATTACTAAATTATGATCCGATTGTACATCAGCCCCCGTTGGAGAAGCCGATTTATTACGGTCGTCATGACCATCAGTACAAGGTGAGAACAATCGTCTCCGCCTCTAACAGACCAAGAAACTTCTTTACAGTGAGGACTATTTGTGACTGTAACAATTTTCCGTGTGAAGTATTCAATGAATTTCCTATAGATTTTAATGTGTTTAAAGAGAGGAATTGCATCATATGAAGATATGAAACTAGTTATATGTAATAATTTATTTCAATTACAAGTTATATGTAATAATTTATTTCAATTAATGATTACGTGATTTATATTTACTGTTCTCTTACTTGTTCACGATTTTTATATACCTTGATCAACTCCTTTTGCCACCGGAAATGTGAAATTTCTACTGCAAATGTGCAATAAAATTATATTATAATTCTATTCTACTTACTCCGGAATCACTGACCCGAATTCCATCAATAGTCTCTTCTTGACAAAGAAAATATATTTTCAATCACCCGGCATGAAGCAGGTAATAATAAGGCAGTGTGGAACGCCAAAGCCCACGGATTAACAAAGCATACGATAATTCATTCACACTATTATAAATATGGATTATATATGTATCTCTCATTACTAATAGGAAATTTTAGATCAGTCGACATATTCGTTGATGAATGAAGACGCGCCAAGCAACATTGGTATACCTAAGCTTTCTCAGGTTCAGCCGGTTATGTAGCACTAGCAATACTGTCCTAACTTTGATTAGACCCGTGGTTATATGAGGCTCCCAAGTCACTCCCTGTCCCGTGTCCCACGTCAGCCACTAAAAATCCTTGAGACCTGCGATTTTGATAAAACTAAGCCACATGACTTACTATGGGTAGTAGATAAATCATGTGCAATCGCAACCCCGGAAGTCACGTGGAAGGCCGGGCGCGGAAATTTCAAGCATGCATCGTGCACGAGCTCGTAAAAACTATCACATCTTGCATAATATATTTCATATATGCATGTATGATATATGTTTTCGCTGGAATTTAATTCTATTCTGACTCTTCATTGCACTCAAAATCCTATTATTATTTCATCTAGATATTACCCTGCAAGAGTGTTTGGTAGGGGGTGACTTAATACCAACATGCACTACAGTGTAGAAATTTACTTTCAACAAAATGCACCACAATATGGGTATGCTACAGAAACAACTAGACTAATCTAAAATGTAACTATGTAAACAGGACACTAGAGTCATGCAGAGAACATTCAAAACATGGTTTTAGCATTACTCGGCAGATTTCGAAACATGCATTTAGATACCCGTGTTCAGTTCAACATTTGAGGCACGATTTTCTCAAAATATGTCACTCAAAAACTCTAAATCAGGCTTTAAATGCGCCAACGTGTGTACTTTTTTAATATCGACGATCAAGATGGTACGATGAGCCGTTTGGACGGTACAGGAGCAAGTGCAAGCCGTGCACAAGCCTGCTTATCCCCGAATGCGCGCTCCGTCTCTCCTGCGTGACGTTATACTGAGTTCATTTTAGGCCTTAGTTGAAGAAATGCCAACAGACTCGAGTCAACAATAGATAGGCAATTAAAGCCACAACCGGTCTATCTGAGCGACCAAAACAACAAAAACAAATCATTCTGCCTTTACAGGCTTGAGATTGTTATATCATAGCGTTGACTATACAGCCGCATTCAAAAGTTTTTGGCAAAATAGTGTGTTGTATTATATTAATAATTTGGAAGAGTATCGTCATTGGGAATGGAGTCATAACCAGGACGTGTTTCATATATAGCCGTGTCAATTAGGCCGACGATTCTTGTGTGTATTCAAGTGAGCGACAACTACGCTGATATCTTCGTTAGAGTACCGTCTTGCTGCTAATTTGCCTGGCGCAATCGGAATGAAGCTGAGAAATGCATGCGTTCCCTGGATGTTAACTGTGTCCTTGAACCTCTCCTACAGGCCTACTTAAACTACATTGTAGTCTATATCTACCACCAATAGCGAGTCATTGGGCCGAGTTTTATCAAAATCGCAGACATCAAGGGTTTCTAGTGGCTTACGCGATGCGGAATACCTCATATATGGTTTACAAATGAGAGATCGTGCATAAACTGTGATACCAGCATAAGGGGGTGAGGGTCTTAGGGGGGGCTAAAAACCAACGGCGGAAAACGTGAGAGGGGGGAGTTCACTCAAAGTAACGTAGCTGTTACAATGCCCCTGTTTACGTTTCTTACTCGTCAACATTGCGTCACCAATACTATGGAGTTTAACATAAGGAAGGGCGCGCGGGGTGTTTATTGAGGATCGTTAGAAAATCTAATTTTTATTTTAAACTTCATGTGATCCATGGTTGATTTTTAGAATTTAAAAAATATAGAGGCACTCCGGGAGTGCCGACAGAAGTGAAAACTTGAAATAACGTGAGCATTTTTGAATGTTGGGAATAATTTCTAATGAAGTTTTTTATTAATCAGTAGAAAGTAGTTTCATGTATATAATAAATTAAATATTCATTTATTGCGCTATTGTACACAATTATTTTACATAAAAATTGTACACTTCAGAATAATCAACTTTCATCCATTATTTCAACAACTCTTTCATCATCACCGCCATCATCATCGGCAATATCTAAAACTGGTACAATAGGCTTATGGTAACTAAAATAAGAAACGAATAATTTTGATTCGAATTTGCTTAAATGTCTTGTAAATACTGCATCAATAGTAGTTTTATATTTCGTTGTGCCAATATTGCGATCATTAGACATCGTTAAACCAAACTTACTATTTAAAAATTCAATCAATGGTAGATTTTTATCGTCTGCAAAGTTTATGTTGAAATCTCCACTCAAAATCATTGGCAAATCATCAAATCTTTTCCCAATTTTTTGTTCAAGCAATGCAGATGCATCATGGGAATAAATGAATAAATTTTCATACAAGAAGTCTCGTATCGCCCTCAATGACTTATCCGGAGAAATATAAATGGCAACCATAATAATGAACTGATTATTCTCAGAGTGGCAACGACATAGTCCAAGCACATATCGCCAATATCAGAAGCAGTAGTATTAAACATGCTGGTGAATTTCGCATGCAAATCCATATAATTTGAGCAATAATGAACTGTGTTCATATTTTGATAAATAGCTACTCCTCCTGCTGGACGATTATTTCTTCTGAAACTTGCAACAAAGTTGAAATTTGGAATGTCAATTATTTCATCATTACCCATATGAGTGACGCGAGTCACTCATATGGGTATGGGTGACGGTGACGCGAGTCCAATGGTTTGTACCCATCCACAAGTACTGTGTATATAGCGAGTATACTGTATATATACAGAATATATATAAATATACAATTATACATATACATATTTAGCAGCAGTGACGGTGACGGTGACGCGAGTCCAATGGCTTTTACCCATCCACAAAAGTGTATATACAGAATATACAATTACACATACATTTAGTAGCGGTGATGGTGACGGTGACGGTGATGCGAGTCCAATGGTTTGTACCCATCCACAAGTACTGTGTATATAGCGAGTATACTGTGTATATACAGAATATACATAATTATACATATATGTAGTAGCGGTGACGGTGACGGTGACGGTGACGCGAGTCCAATGTCTTTTACCCATCTACAAAAGTGCTCAACGTGACATAAGAAGTTTTCACTTCAAAAATTAACATTACTCGTTCCAATTGAGATTAGATATCTCTATTATCTCTAGTTCGGCTACTTTATTTGTCTTATCTCAACGTATCAATGAAAACAAACTCACTCAATAATTGAGAAAATATTTATGAATTGAAAATTCCATTCGTAGAGACAACATTACATGTTGGGGGGGGGGGGGTTGAGAAAAATACTACGGCTGTCAAAGAAGGGGAGTGGAGAAGGTAAAAAAAATCACCGAAAACGGTAACGTAGTGTATGCACGACCCCTATGGGCCATGAACGCTACAGAAGAAGAGCTACTTAAAAGATGAGAAAGGGAATTACCAAGGAAGATTACTGGTGCAACTAGAAGAAGACGAATAAAGGAGAATACGGAAGAATATACGACTACAGGAACTCTTCAAACATCCTAACATAATGTCAGAAATGAGGAGTTAGCAAAAGGAAGAGATCTCGACGCACTCCTGCGTGCCGGAGGGGAAATGTTTAATGGAGGGAGTGACGTGAACGGACGGAGGGGAAGGTATAGAAGGGAACGGCTGAGAACGAGGCAAGAGAGCCAAACTACTTACTACGAGCGAGAAGGGATAGTGCGAGTAAAATGCAGCGAACCGGGCGCCAGGTAGCTGTGACTCATGGAATTTACCGAGGCGATAAGGTTGGCAGCAACTAGAAAAGGTTCGCTCACTGACGCTCCACAATTTACAACCTTTCTCCCCGCCAGGCAGGATTTTTAAAGTTCTGAGGTTCATGTCCCGAAATCGTCCACGGCGCAGCGACAGGTTCTTTTGCGACCGCTATAATATGTAAAGATGGATCGGGCATGTGGAGGGAATGCCTGAAGATAGAAAGGTCATTAACATATGCCTACGATGGTTGCCTGGAAAGTAATGCCCCACATTTTTTTAACTCCCTAATGACAGAAATCGGTGCGTTGAAACTGTCATCGGGAGGCGCATCCCCATTCGTCGCAAAGACTTAACAGGTTATCACGACTCTTCCGTATCTTACATCTGAGTGCTCTGACCAATATTGTAGACTATGCAAAGGACAAACTACGAGATTAGGCTCGCAAATACCAGTCTGGCACATGCTGAAGACGTGAAGGAAAGTAAATTACTTCGTTATTTCTCATCTTATTCAACCCTATTTTAAGTACACCTCCACGCTAATACTTTGGACAACGAAGAGGTGATCAGTGCAATGATAACCTGGCTCCATACCAGAGCGAGGACTGGTACTGACAGGGCATACACGTCCTGATGAATCGCTGGAGGAAGGCGATAGAACTTGAAGGAGATTATGAGGAAAAATAGAGCGAGTAGATAAAGCATCACCCTTTCATATGTACAAATTTCAATTTTGTAAAATGAATACGTTTTGAGAAAAAATGTGGGGCGTTACTTTTTGGTAAACCCTCGTACCCAGGACACCCAGGTGGTTAAAGACAGAAGAAAGCCCCGGAAATGACGGACATGACGAATTGACAAGATGCGTAAAAGAAAGTTGAAAAAGAGGATGTTCAATTCTATTGCGAAAATGTCTTCAAAATCAGCAGCTAAATTGTGGTGCAAAATGCCATATGTCGGCCCATTGTCCTATAAAATATCAAATACTTTCCCGGGGGATAAGTTAAATATATCTTTTTACAACCGCGTAACAAGTGGGAATATACTATTCAACTCTAAGTAAAAAT
The DNA here is from genome assembly GCA_963169105.1 of Ceriagrion tenellum. NCBI lineage: Eukaryota > Metazoa > Arthropoda > Insecta > Odonata > Coenagrionidae > Ceriagrion > Ceriagrion tenellum. The sequence continues at coordinate 97,293,860 of OY720643.1, forward strand.
ATGCCAACAAGGACCAGAGGGGGGTGTACAAATTATCCTTTGATACGCCTAATTGTAGCGCCTTGTACATAGGGCAAAGTGGACGGGCAGTCAATACCCGCTTAAATGAACATATAAAGTGCTGGCGCAAAGGGTACGTTAAGTCACATTTTGCCAAGTACCTCATAAATAATAACCAGTACAGTAAAATTAAAACTACCGTTCTACACAATCAATGTAAAGGGAAAAAACTGGATATAATGGAGCAGTACGAAATTACGTCAGTATGTAAAAACAAAATATATCTATTGTTAATGATTACTTGTATCCTGAAAATTCATCGCCGTTGTTATCTTAGTTACTTGACTCATCCATTGTGTGAAAACCTATTCCAAACAAACGTTCACCCCTCCTGCCCTCTGATAACGTCACTTTTCTATACCTTTTCGTCATTCCATCCCCACCCTCCACCATTTTCCTCCCCCCCTACCATTCACAAAAGCATACATATAAGCTTGCATTACGAGTTTATTGTACCTTGAAAATAATACAATTCATGTCGAAACCTTGGTCGGTTAAATAAAATTGTGGAAAGTGAACAAAAACTTTTATAGTGAGATCATGGCATCTGTGCCCCATTTCACAAACATATCGCCTGATACGCTGAACCTAACCCGGAAATGACGGTCGGATTATGTAAAGGAAGATCTGAGAGAGATGAGAATAAGGTGGAGAATGCATGCAAGAGATCGCGATGACAGGGCTAACATTCCCGGAGGCAGCGGTGAAGGGAACCGTGAGCGGTCTTTTGCGATGCACAAGCGTCACCATGTCCCCTTACCACATCTTTTTAAGAATAAAACTCATCTCTCTCTGTGATTATAATTAGCATTTAAGCTAAATCTACAGAACAGACTTACATTGTTTCATTAAAAGAAATTAAAATGTAGTCCCAGATTTCAAGGCATTTCGCTATGAAGTAAGAAGAGAATTTGCTGAGATGAAGTGCAAATTGAACCTCATTCTTGATCAGCAAAAATATTTAAATTTTCGAATGAGCCCAAGAGAGGAGAAGAATGACTCTGGAGTAGAAGAGAGGGTAGTAGAGGATTCCATCTGGAATAAGTTCCCTTTGGATGAGGGAGTTGTTTGGAGGTGAGGCTTTAGAGGTGGAATTGGAGAAGAGGAGTACTAGGGAGTCTCTGGTAAGGAATAATTAATTGATCTGATGCTAATTTATGCTAACAGGGCATAGTGTATGTAACTATTTTCTCAACTTGCTCACTGGGTTATCTGCGGATGGGAATTTTGCCGCCTGCATGGCATAGGATTTTAACATTTTTTTTTTTAACATTACGATGTTACATGAAGATTGTTTGGATAAGGTTTTTAGTGACACACTCAATGTTTCGATGGGGCAACTGATCAAGGGCTGGAAGCAAAATAAGTATGTGCTTGGGGCATTAAGGGCAGGGGGCACCACAGAAATGGTGCGTCTGAATCAGGGTCCACAAAAGGATGAAAATATATATTAGGGGGCACTTAAATGTTATAAGAGCTCAGGGCCGCTAAGTTGTCTTAATCCGGCCCTGAGCTGATCATTCTATAATGCATGGTACGACGGTAAAAATGTATTTCAAACAGTAATCTGTTGTATAAGCCGGATGAAGAGGACTTGTATGACTCGTCTTCATTCCCATACTTTCAGCAAAAAAACTGCAAAGGCACAGAGGAATTGGAGTTGAAGGAGCCACTTTAACAGTCCTAAGGTAAATATTCGAGAACAAAGCTGAAATTCAAGTTTATTGAGTGGAAGGGAAGAAGAAAACAGTATTTTCCACCTTGAAAATATCAGCAATAATTCTGGGTAAGTTTGAACATTTATTTTATTCAGATTCCACTTCTTGTGACAAGAATTGTGGCATTATTTACAAATATTTAATTTTACTTTCCCCTCATATATTAATATATTTTGTAGGCTGAGATTACTTCCAACAAATTTTCTGAAATTAATAATCTTACATTAAAACAATTCCCTGTGCTAGAGGCATTATTATGTACTGTTATATAAGCAGTGCAGTTATAATTATCTATATCAAATTGTTTTGCTTGAGAATGGTCATTCTATGTTCTTATTACAGCTTAAAACTTTAAATAAATCATTATACGTACAGGGCCTCAAGATTTTTCCCAAAGTATACAGTGTCGGCTTGCACACGAATTTAGAATTATGTAGCCATGGGGATACATAAGCTGGTGCAACTTTTCCAAACATGCGTAGAAAAACCAGAACTGAAATTCGACGAGTGTCGTTTCTTGCTGTGTTCCTTCTATTTCGACATTAGTAAAAAATCAATCATAGTCTCCTTGAAAAATAGACGGAATCTATTAAGTTTGATGTCTAATCACGGCGAGTGTTTTCGCCTTGAACCTCAAAATAGATTATGCAAATGGTAATGATTGAAATACTTCATGTTGCGATCAAATGTAAATTCTCAAAGGTTTCCGTGAATCCAACGTCGGCTCGAAGACGATCAGCCATGGATGTATACTCCTGTCCAAAATAATCTTACCTCCTCGGAGCCGAAAAATTTCTAAGTCCCGAGTTATCGCGTAGCCACTGAAAGACAATGTCTTTCGGTGGCTACCGTTGTCACAGAGTATACTCTGTGCCGTTGTCGTCAATGTGACAACGCCGAACCACACCCCCTTGCGCGGGAAAGCAATAAACGCGCGGGACGGAAAAGAAACCTTTGAAACGTACTTGACGAGAGGGAACACCCCTCGGCGAAAATTTTTTTACCTATAATGGTTTATTTCCGGGGTGGGGGAGGTGAGGGTAGGTTGGGTCTACTGTGTTGGTCCGATCCCGTCTGTGTCGGCATTCTTAGGTGTGGAGAAGCTTGTACATAAGAAAGGTCGGTCGGAGGACGAAATCGCAAAATCGTCCTTGTTTACGGAAGCTACACGAATGAAAGACAGAACTCAAATATCTATTCCATGTCTTCATCGGCGCACAGGAAACCTTTGCTGAGAGTATTGGCTCTTCATCTTTTTAGGCCGCTGAAAGTCTATTACCGTCGCGATAAGAGGTTGAATCGAGTCAAGTCGAAATTAGAAATATTTTTTTTACGCTTACATTTCTGATAGCAACAAGCCGTTGTCTAACAAATGATAGTGGTTCCATTATCTAGGCGTTAATCGCATATTGTCATCGTTCGGAGGGTTTAAATTGTGTTGAATTGGATACAAAATCATTCTATTACACTTAAAGAGCTAGTTTTGATACGTAATTATTTTTCTTTATTTGTAGGTCTATACCAATTCTAGAGGAAGGTTATCAGCGCTACACAGGAACATGAAGTTTTGTCTATGATCTAAAAACTAAGAGGATTCATTTTACATTGAGAATCAAATAAATAGATACAATTTTATAGAAACGAAAAGCATAGGTATGAAATGAAGTTATTTAATTGCATAATTTTTTCCAAAACGTTTCTTCACAAATTTGGGAACAATCCTTGATGTAGTTGAATTTTCCATGCTAACAAATAAGGTAGCAAATCCAGCATGTATCTTTCTGTATGCACAGGAGTTAAACCCTAATTCCAGAGTATATTCAATTGTAAGCTAGTCTCTTAAAGATAAAAGTGAATTGAAGAATTTCTATAGTATGAAAAGGGTCTTGTTAATTAGTTAGTTACCATTGTTGTGTAGAGCTCTATGCAAAAGACCAAAGAGTCACAGGTTCTAATCATAGGAGTGAGTAAAAGAACCAAATATTAAGCTAAAGGTTCAAATAGTGAGGTTACATGCCTACAGATTTTCAGTGATAAAATTAAGTAGCACAAGGAGAAGGAAAACAAAAGTCTTACACTCAAGATAGACCCCTGCCATAAGTGTTTCAATTCCATAGGCTTGGGGGGTTTCCATAATGTGAATACAACTGCCAAAAATTAAACTTAAGGTTAATCAACCACAATACGTTGAAATCAGTTTCATGTACCAAATATTAGGCAGAACTGATATGGCTACACAAATTAAAACTAAATACATAGGTATATGAAAGTCTAAATAATTCAGATGATTCAAGCAGTTGCGTGGATCAAAAGGATGTGCAGTAATGTATCATGTGGCCCTCATGAATAAGAATATCCTTAATATGGCTCAGGGTTTGAAATGGTGTATCATCATCAGGTGATATAATTACTATGACAATTAATAATGATCTCTTCACTTATTTATCTATTTATTTTTTCAGTTTTTTATGTACCCAAGGATAGCTAAATAATGTTATACTTCTGCATTTCTAAAAAAAAATTTGCATGTCACCATGAGGGTCGAGGTATCACGATGAGACTGAATTTTGCTTGATAGTTTTAACCTTTAATTCTGTTTACAGACCTACCACTATTACCATTGCCTCATCTCACTTCAAACATCATGCATGATTTTATTTAACAATGTTTCTGTAAGCCGGTAACACTGTATGTATCAGACTTTAAGTCACTATAGCAGCATTATTCATTGGTGTCAAAAGTGGTACGAACTGTCAGTATGGCATGATGAGGATGATTATGGACTGTATTATAACCAGTGTACATGTAAAAAGCAGTAATGAAATAAAGCACAATATAAATACCAAACATCAATGTCTATCAATTTAAATATCAATAATACCAGTCAGTAATGGTATGCTCACCCGTGAATTGCATGTCTGTTAATGCAGCACAGTCTTGGTATTTGGGTTGGCTTCGCATTGTTCTCTGAACTCTCTCTCTCTCTCGGTGGCTACTCGCTAGACTTAGGTTGCTTAAGGAACTCAGAACTGGTGTGTTTCAGAGTAACACAGAGAATTTAATCATGACGCCTCACAACATCTCTAGGTCCAACAGAAGCATTAAATTAGAGAGAAACACTGCCTAACAGATAGGTCCAAAACCTCATTCTTTCCGTGCACAATAAGCGACCACAATAAAAAATGAGCTCCACTAAATACACTCCCATAATGCATGTCACTATTCCACCTACCAAAACCTTACATCTTTACATGGCTGGTGACCTAACACCCCCTGCCACATGCCCGTGCGGAGGCTTGCAGGGTATTATATAGATGTAGATGACTGCTCTCCAGTCCTCGTCTATCTTTCAGGTGAAAGAGCAAGGTTCTGATTTGAACTGGGATGAGCATTGCAAGACTGCGGTGTTGTGGTTTGTATACACACTTCAAGATAATATTTTGCCTATGCAGCCATTCTGGCATTACAAAAAAATACAGAAGGAAATTTGTAGGTATTTTGAACATTGCAGGTGGCAAAAAGGATGCAAAACAATATTTAAAAATAGCTTAAAATATCTCATTAATGCCTATTATTCCCTTGGAGGAATATTAATATGGAAAAGTATCTCTGTATTACTATAGAGGGTTGTATTTGTATGCAGAAACAATTATTATTTGCATATATCCATTTAGGCCTTATATTTTGGGAAAAAAATAGCATAGATGTCATAAATTATCGTAAATACTTAGAAGGTGTCCCCTTCTCGCCTCTACATTCAGTCTGAGAGTTTTGTAAATCAAATCTTATGGTTCCAACCATTTATGCTTCATTATGATTATACACAATAGTAGTAACGTATGGATATACAAAGGTCATTATTGTACACCGAAATACACTGAGGAAGGTTATTCCAAAATAGGAGATAAGAGATGGTTCTTATATCCTCACTAGTAATATTTTAGCCCTAAATTTGACAAAAATATGCCTTGTAGACCTCACCTACATCTTTCTTAAATTATCGCGCAAGTACTAGAAAATATACCATTGGCTACAATTTAACCTACCCATATTTGTGTTAAGGGAGGAGTGAAAGAGTCAAGGTTCTTTCATTGACGGATTCATGAACATGTATAGGAAGTGCATCCCCGGCATGTTGCAGACATGTATTACACATGAGCTATTGATGCACTGCAGCAGTATCTTTTGGCAACACTCTTTCAAATAGTGCTGCACATACTCTGAGGAGGTGCTTCACATAAGGTGAGTTGCGTATGCAGGTATGACATCCCTGTGCACCACTGCAGCAGCTTTTTTTGGTTACAAGGTTTTCACCAATTTTATAATGACCCTTCAGCTGTTCTAAACAACATATATACATTTATGTCAAGAGTATACAATGATTTTTTCATAGTTCTCTAAAGTTGCATTTTCAGTTGTCAAACGTAATTGGCAACTGAAGTAGTTGAGGAGCACAAATGAACTCAGACCACATGTGCCAAACTTGGGAGGTAAAGTAAGTGGTCCTTTTTCAAAAAGTTGATCTCCTTAATGTCATAGTTACAACACATCAAAAATTTGATCAATTTAATCAAATTTATTCATTCAATAAATTTTAGAAAGCAGAATTCAAAAGCGGAAACAACAAAAGAGCCTAATTTACTTCTTCTTGCCCTTCTTTGGATTTTTTTCCTCCTCAAGCTTTTTCAAATATTTCTTCTTTTTCTTACTCAATGGACATTTTGAATACCATTTCAAAAATTTTGCCTCATCTTCATTGTAAACAGCAACTTCTTCAGACAGATTCTTGAAAAATTCCTCATGTTGCAATTTCCTGAATCCAAGGGTTAGTAGTCTCATGCATGTCAAATGATTCCCAACTACCCTCGAAATGGATATTAAATTATGCCCATTAGAAATCTTGGCCATGGTATGGATATCAAACCCATGATTAAGACGCCCATAACCATAGAGAACATCATTCCACTGCTGAGTCATTGCACCATAATCTGGCCGGGGAATGTAAATGAATTTCTGGTAAGTTTTGTTGAGTGCCCTCTGCTGGGCGTCAAACGGCCTCCCTGATATCCCAATGAGCATCACACGATCTGCAGGTTTTATGCCTTTAGTGATCTTTGGCAGAATTTTCTTCAGTCTCCTTGGATTAGACGTATCAGTTTTAGGGACTTTTTTTATGAAGGATTTTTCAGCATTGTCGAAAAAAATGATTGATGGCTGTAGTATACGTGATAATTTGGTGACAAGATGCACTAACATTTTCAAATCTTCCTTATCTGGATATTTCTCGGCAATGTTTTCATTAGTTATGTCAAAGAGAAAAGCATCCAGTTCAGTACAGATGGCATTAAGAATCAAGTGTTTTCCAGTTTCATGCGGGCCTGTGATGAGCAAGGACTTGACAAATGGAGCATGCTGATGGATAAATGCAGATCCCATCGGAATGATGCAGTATTCCTTGATCAGTTTTCTAACATCACCAAGAGAGGCACCAATGGGTTTCCCTAAACCCTCCATCTCTTGGCCGCACAAAGAGTATCCTCCAATGAATGAAGATAGGCGCGTCTCTGGATAGCCCCGGATGATGCCATTCAAAACTAACTCTTCAAACAATGACTCAAAAGTTCTATCAGCAGTCAGATCACCTTTTCCTTTCTTCTTCTTCTTCTTCTTACCACCACCTTTCTTCTTCTTCCCACCTTTTTTCTTGCCCTTCTTTTTGCCTTAAATAAAATTATTTCAATTACTATTTCAATTCTCAAACTTTCAAAATAAAAGTCTATATTGTAATTACTTCATCTGCTTCAAATAATCAATCTTCCATGGCTTCACCTCATTTGGTTCCCTATACATAATTTTCATTTTATTTTTTCCTCAAATTGCCTGTGTAGCTTAGTATTTTATATTATAGAGTATAACTAATGAAAGCATCTCCATCTGTAGGTTTCACCGGTATTTTATGCCCCCCCCCTTTTCCTTAGATAAGTAATTTCTTGCAGAGGGTTTTATATAATTTAGGATAAGAGCTTAATTCATAATGTTTTCCCACAAAGGTTTTCATCTTTCTTATTTTGGTCAACAGTATAATATGCACCATGTTTATTAAGAGGTTTCATGAAACTTGATTCACACTTCATAACATATAGGGCTATTGGCAATGCTAATTCATGTCCAATCTGAAGGTAAATATTCAAAGGTATAGCCAAGATCTCAACTAAAGAGGGGTATTGACTATTAACCCTCTTAGTGCTGAGCCCTGCCAGTGGTTCTAGTGAGAAATGCGGAGGGTAACTAGAATGAAATGTATCACTCTAGGAAAATAAATATTATAAAGTTATTGTTTAACCCTTTCGCTGCGGTCAAACTGCAGAGACGTTCCAGCCCCCGTGCGGTGAAAAAGTGAACGGTACCTATCCTATGTCGGCACAGAAAGTATGCCTCTTGTTGCACCTGCAATTCAATAGTCACTCAAGATCCCCGGATGGGATTAGTAGAATGTATAACAATGAACTTGGTGAATGGCATTTGCGGAAAAAGAGAAAATTCAGTAGCGTGAGTAGGAACAACCACTTGCCAACGGAACGTATGAACTACGTTCACAGCAGTCAACCGGGCGAACGTAGCTACTACGTTCACAGCAGCGAAAGGGCTAAAATATCCATATGCAGTTTTTCTTATTGTGTATGCATTGAATTAGGTAATAATAAAAAAATGCTTATACTTCGCACAAAAAATAATTGTAATTATATTTGTGTGCAAAAGTTAAACAATATTTTGCCTATGAGCCGATATATCAGCCCTCCGCACTTTTCGCCTAAGATGCCAAAGCCAATATATCAGCCCGCCGCACTAAAAGGGTTTAAGGGTAGGAGTCATGGTAAGGGCAAGGTGCTTTTGCTCTGCATTTCTTGTTATAGTTTTAAGCTAAATCATGATTTTGTCTTCTTCTAGACAGCTAGACATACCAGCATCTACTTGAAACAAGATTTGTTGAATTTGTTGATTCTTTGAAAATCACTAAATTGCCTTTATTTGATTTTATTCTTTTATTTAATTATCTAGGTTTTATTCTTAAGCTTTCCAGATGGGGCAGCTCCCCCTACCCAAACTCCCTTTAATTGGGCACACCCATGCAAATATTTCTACAAACAAAACTAAAGCAGCTAAACTTGAGTTTCTCAAAACTTGATATTAGCCTATTCCACTGAGTAAACATTTTGTTTACTCAGTGGAATTCTGTATTCAATGTTTATTAAGAGTTGATCGTATCATTTTCTTCCATGAGACTAGGGGTTGGGTGGAAGAGTCTAAAAGTTGTCCCACTAAATAAAGCCAGTAATCTACAATCTATCAATGTATTTATCTACCTTTCTTTTTCTTCTTCTTCATATGATACTCCTTAATGGCAGTCTGGAGACGCTGTAGCTCCAAGAGCATCAAGTCATCAACTATATCCCTCACATTCTGCTTCAGCTTCTTGAAATTCCTCCTCTTCACTAGGCTTAAATCATGAATCTGTGGAAAATTGCAGGATTCATCTTTGCCTCGCCAGACTCTATTATATTTCTGTGCTTCCCATATCAGCTGTTTACGAAGTATGGGTCTCTCCAATGGCTTTTCAGGTTCCTTCTCTCCCTTCTTTGGTGGCTTCTTCTCCTCTTTTTCACCTTTCTTCTCCTTGCCTTTCTTCTTCTTCTTCTTCTTTTTCTCCTTTGGCTTGGGTTTAAGACGAATGAAGCGACGTTCTTCCATTTTTTTCACAACTCTTCCCTTAGCTGGAGGGTGGTCTTCATCAAACTCGATGAAACTGGGTCGTCTCCTGAACAACACATTCTGATAGTACCATGCCCTGTCTTTATTCCTCAGTTTGGTGAGCATTCTTCTCTGTTTTCTCAAGATCTGACGGGGTTTATCACCTGGTATGTGCTGTTGAAATCGTGCAGCACGTTGCCTTTGCATTATGTGTCGGTTCATCCTCATCTCATAATTTTTGCTCTGAGTCTGATTATCATACTTCATGAGGGGAGTCATTCCCATCAACACCAATTCCTCCTCCTTTCTCTTCAAGAAAGCTTTCCTACACTTGTAGCCCCTCCATATCTTCTGAATTAGAGTGGCCGCTCCAGTAAGAACGCTCCCATCATCCTCAGCAAGGGATGGATATTTTCCAACTTCTCTCAGTCTCAACAAACTGTGAAAATGGTCATATCTTTTCTGAGCCTGTCTAACTCGCTCATGCTTTTGGATTATCAGGACTGCTCGAGTGAAGGTCATTGGATCAGAATCGGCTGGTGGAGGATCATTAGCAACACCACGCAATATTTTGTCAAATAAATGCTTTAACCCTTTCCTCTCATATTTGTTTTCTCTGGTGAAATAAGATGGGATGTTAATCTCAGAATCAAATGGTATCATTTTTTCATCAACACATGCTCTGTCAAGTAAATTAACATCATCCATGCTTAATTGGACCATACGATTCTTGACCTCCAGGAATCGACACAAGCATGCATCCAGAAGTTTACGAATGATTATCCTTTTCTGAGGATGAACAATTTGGTCATAAGATTCACCTAGTTTATTGATGGCTTTCACGTACTGCAAGTAAAACTTTCCTAAAATCTTGTATTCTTTTGGCCAATCCTCAATTTTCCCTTCCTTTTGCAATTCATCTTCAGCATATATGATCCGCTTCAAATCCAGCTGAACTGAGTCCCATAATTTGTGGTATTCCTTTCCATAAAAAAAGTTATTTTGCGTGCACTCCATCATTATTTTCCAAAATTGGGGATTGTTTGACGCCACGTATTCTCTTGCACACAGTCAGTTCAAAACTTCATTGAGAGATTCTTGTCTTTGGCGATTCATGCAACCACACACCTAGAAATATAAATTGGTCATATAATCTTCAACTGCATTATTCAACACCCTATAGTTATACATACGGCTCAAGAGTTTTTAGCATAACTTTTTGGAAATACAGTAATTAAGTAGGAGGTTGAATTGGGATCATAAATACATGAAATGCAGCATAAATTGCTATCATTGCTTCATCGATTACCAGCTACACCCTTATGTTCTGACAAGTGGCATTTGGAGATGCTTTCCAAGTTACAAGTAAAATAAAATTTTCACTCTACTCCTCAGTATGGAACACTATCATGGTAAGGAATCACACAGGTATGCTTGTCATCTATTTTGGGACTTAATTCTAAGTCTGACCCCCTCTTTGGCAAGTAGGTGGAGGTAATCTAAACACTTCACCTCAGTGTCAACCGCACCCATGGCATGTGTCCAGTCAAGATTATTCATGCAGGGGATCAACTAAAATAATATCTGATCCATGTTCAGAAAATAATGATCAGAAGTGTATTCCCTGTTTTGCTGGGCATTTACACATTTCAAATGTAATTTCACAGTGATAAACAGCTAATACCTTTATAAAGGACAATCCCTTTTTGTTGATTAAAAATTGAAATTTGTAAATACTCACTGGAATTCATACATGGAACCCTTTTCTCAGTCCATAATTTCAAAGTTGCAAAGCAACACATGCAAGGTATGTTTAGTATACCTGCTGCCTAAATATATAAGGTTGGAATGACCTCCCCCATAGGACAAGAAAAGAGTCCCAATCTAGCAGGGTATCTGAAGGCAGTTGGGACCATTGTCCTGACTAGGGCTGCTATTCTGAATGAAATAGCATTAACGCTATCCACCAGAAATAGCTTTTTTTATGCATTTGTTTCAAAGAATAACACTATATTCTTCAAAACAAGAGCATAACGAAAGCTATTTCTGGCAGAGAGCATTAACGGAATTTCATTCAGAATAGCTGCCTAGATCTAGCTGGGCCTCAACAGCCAAGTTAGTGAATGAAAATATGTTCTATTTTACGATTCTCTTGCTTAGTAATACCTATTTACACTCTTTAAAAATGGAGTTCTTTTACATAAGCTGAAAAACTTGCAACATGTCAGCACAGCACTTGTAGCAAAAGGGTTATGCTTTTCAGCGATCTTGTGAGCTGAGAGATTCACAAAAATCCATAAAAAAGGGTATAGATGTCTATCACAGATGCTCAGCGTGGTTCTGTCTCCTCAAAACTCAGGGAGAGAAAACATCTCTGAGAGTGGTGGTTCACACTCAGCATAAGGGCTTTGCTCATCAAAATTGAAAACACATCTATTTTCAGATATGGCAATAACATGGCAAAAAGTAGAGCTGTGCGAATGCTTTGATACTGATTTGAATGGACTCAAATCAGGCTTAATTTGATTTGATTCACCAGCGAATCAGGAGGCTTCAAAACCAAATGATTTTAAATATTTGAATCTGATATATCCATCTTCGAATAGTGACATGCATTCAAACATGGTGCTCATGCCAAAATGGTATGCCGTCCATCAAGAGGATGTTTTCCTCACGCGAAATAAAAATTTAAACGACCACATGTTTCTCTGTGCTATTCTTTGTGCCACTATAGATACATACGCTAATGTAAGTCCCTAAAATATTGTGAAAAGCTTTACTACTTTAACTCTGCATAAGCTTTTGCATTTTATTTCCAAATTAGATTCGCTACTAAGATTTTTTTTTAAATTTCAATTTGATTCGATAAGAAATTTTTTTGGAAGATTCGACTCGGTTTGATTCGAAATGAAAACCCATGATTTGCAATGCACAAGCAAAAAGTTTTTACATCAATAGAGCATTGTACAGAGTAACTACAACTGTGCCAAGTATATGGAAAAATCCTGACATAAGTCAGTCCTAAACAAGAAAAAGCAAAGCTATTCAGTATATCATCATCATAGATATCTTAGATGAGTATATAAAATATTATATTTTATATTTATGACTGAATTTTAATGAATAATTTAACAAACAACATGAGAACTCTATATCATTAACTCAAATTGACAGAATATGCATTTCAGAGATAGTGAGAATGTTTTTTTAATTTTTTTTTTAAGTGTTCTACCGGTTAAGGTAGGTTTTTTGAATGTCAGAGAATCTCCTCCCATTTTCTACTTTCTCAGGTGCCTATCACCCTCTCGAATATCCTTTTTTGCCACAGCATAAGGACTACCCTTCTTCATCCTGCCCAAGAAACCTACCCTCTTTCTTCCTCTTCCTTTCTTGCCCAACATCCTTCCCTCTATCAAATTCTTCAGCAATCCCTCGCCCCTTATTACAAACACCTGCTCTGCTACTCTCAAATTTCATTAAGAAGTTTCCTTTCCTCGCCCACCATCCCAAGCACTTCCTTGTTAGTCTTCCTCTCCATCCACCTCACCTTCTCCATCCTTCTCCACACCCACATTTCAAATGCCTGCAACCTATTCTTGTCCTCCTTTCTGAGGGTCCAACGTTTCTGCACCATACAGCACTACGCTCCATATCAAGCTCTTCACCAGCCTCTTCTTCACATCCTTACCCAAGGTCCCCATCATCTGCTCCCTTCTATTAATAAACGCCTTAGAGCTATTCTCTTCTGTATGTTTTTGCTACTATGTCCATTTTCTTCTAGCATACTACCTAAGTAATTAAAATGCTCTACCTGCTTCAGTTTCTGTCCTCCAACTGTAATCCTCCTCCTAATCATTTCTTCTGTAACCCACTGCTTCTTTACCCTCCTCATTTCCACTGCTTCTATTGTTTTCTCAGACACTCTTACAACGCTTGTTTTTATATTCTTCCACTTTTCCTCAATTGTTCCTGCTTCTTTGGCTTCTCCTATGTTCTCATCCACTATCTCTTGGTATTCCCTCCTTTTCTCCCATTTCAACGCTTCCAGGTTCTACCTCTTCATCCTCCTGCTTTTATTTAGGTTTTTGATCCAACCTCACAATTCATCGTTACTAAATTATGATCCAAGTCTACATCTGCCCCCAGATCGCTCCACAAGTTCTTCACACTGTTCCTGATTCTTTACCTGACCACCATGTAGTCAATTTGATATCTCCCTGTGTATCCCAGTATTTTTCAATGCACCTCCTCCTAAGATGTTGTGTAAACCTAATGTTTGTAAATACTAATTTATTTCTACTACAAAATTCAACTGCCTTCTCACCACAATCATTTCTCGTTCCTAATCCAAACACTCCTACTTCATACCCATCCCTCCCTTCCCCTATTACTGCATTCCAGTTGCCCATTACTATTAGATTTTTCTTGCCCGGGACTACCCTGCTTATCTCCTCTATCTTTTCATACACTTCATTCACCTCTTCCTCCTTATTGTTGCTCGTTGGCTTGTACACCTGGACTGATATGAAATTTGTAGGGTGTGCTTTTATTTCTACTACTAGTATCCTGTCACACACCTGCTCAATGTTTACTACCCTCCTTCCCAATTTTTCATCAATACTATACCTACCCCACATTGACTTTCAACCCCACCACTATAGATTACCCTATAACTATCACTCCAGTAGACCCCACTGTCCTTCCATCTCACCTCGCACAGCTCCAAGGCATCTACATTCCATCTATCCATTTGCCACTTAATATTTCCAGCTTCCCAGCCCTCATCATTGTCCTAACATTCCAAGACCCTATTTTTATCTGTACCTTCCTTCTCCTCTTCTTATCTTCCTTGATCCTTGTATCCTGTGATTGTTCTATTGTGCAAGGATTTTATGAGATACCCACCTCGGGGGGCCTTGCCTCCTCTGATGCCGGGCCCAACACCCGCTCCATTGGGTTGCCAGGATTCATTTCCCTTTGAAAGACATTCATTTTATAGGGTAGGATAATTGTTGAGAGGGGACTCCCACTCCCACTTCCCGACAGTGTTTTTCACATGACACCATCAAGGGACTACCTTTCATCTGGCACCTATCCTTCAACCTATCTGGCATGGGTGGCCCTACTAAGCACAATATTGATTTTCCCCCGCCAGTCCAGCTCTTGGGGTCATTGGAAGGGATAGCATCATAGTTGACACTCAGTCACATAAACTCACAAGGCCTTAAATTGTACAACTACTGAATTTATTATGGCTTCAGTTCCACACATAATATCAAACTATTGAAGTGGCTAAATTTTCACCAAGGAAATATCATCAAACAAACAGACAATTCAATGTGATTTTAAGATCCTCTTTTCAGCCAGCCAAAACTTTAACTATGATATTCCACAAAAATAATTGAACCCTTTCGCTGCGGTAAAACTGCAGAGACATTCCAGCCCCTGTGCGGCGAAAAAGTGAACAGTAACCTATGCTGGCACAGAAAGTATGCCTCTCGTTGCACCTGCAACTCAATAGTCACTCAAACTCCTGGGATGGGATTAGTACAATGTATAACAATGAACTTGGTGAATGGCATTCGCGGAAAAAGAAAGTTCGGTAGCATGAGTAGGGACAACCAATTGCCATATGAACGTAGGAGCTACGTTCATAGCAGTCAACCGGGCGAACGTAACTGCTACGTTCGTAGCAGCAAAAGGGTTAAAGAACAATCAACACCATAGCAAATGCCAAACAGTAGGAATTACCTAATATGCAATAATCTAAAAAATATGATGCTAACTCATCATATTTTTTTGCAGAACTGTCACTCTTTTTTCCCCAAAGAAATCCAGATAAATTCACCGTGAGTGCATGGTCAATGTCTACATCAGATATGATTGAAAGACAATGACCTAAAGACAAAGAACTTTTGGTGTAGCAGCCACAATGCATGAGAGTCATCATTTTTTCATAGCTATGAATTGAAATCTTCACAAAATGCATCTCATAGATAGGGGAAAGTAAAATGAAAACAAGTAGGCATGCCAGCTCATACCATGTTGCCACATGTTATGATAAAAGGTTACTTCTCAGTTTCTTTATAGGCAATATGAGATGGGGATTTAGTTTATTTAATTTAGCCAAAACGTGTGGCCTCAACAAGGAAAGACCTTTTATGCCAACATATAACACAGACAGGAAATATGTTAATTGTCAGATCAAAATTGAAATCACTACAGTACAATTGAGCACACACTGTTATTTTCAGATAAGAAGTAAATATAAAGCAAGATGTATAGACAAGTTGGATGCATTTGCCATTTAGCAACTGAAAAACAAAAATCACAGTCCTACCACAATAAACAGAAAACCATGAATATTTTCAGAAGGACATGTAGATTTCATATCATGCAAGGTTCTACATGTAACAGCATTTTGGCTCCTTATTCACTAGGAAATTTCCTCTAACATGCTGCCAAAAGCTTAGGCTAAGTGAACACATCAAAAAGAAAGATTAGATGCTCTCTCTGCAAATTTGAGGAGGATACTAAGATTATGGCATTCTTACAAAAATCTACATTTAAAAATTAAAGAAAATGTGCATTATCCTCTTCATTAAAATAATCTGATTCAAACAATCCATGAGTGGGTTGCAGACCAGTGACTTTTATGCCAATTACATATTTTGGATGAATTTCTTATCTCATCAATTTAGTCCTATTCTCCTCATTAACTGCAATTTTTTTCGAATTGACTCCGTCAAGTACCATTTGGAAATCCACAAAGCAAGCAAAAATATTCAGGTGGTATTTTTTCTTTAAAGGCCCTCATCACTGCCATTGCCTCCAGAATGAGCCTCATCATCCTAAATCTAAACTGGTCAGCTCCCAAGCAGCCTCAATTCTCTGCCTTTTACCAATCATTATACGGAGAACTTTTTCTGCAGGTTCAAATACACCAATTGTTTTATACTCCACTAACTCTGTCAATTTCTTTCCCTTTGGAATACATTCATTTCATTCATTTAAGCATTCCACAAGCTGATTAGTAGGTTTTTGGGCAGTATTTATCATAATGTCCTAATTTCTGGAATATCTTTCCATTTTCACTCCTATGGATTACCTGTCATTAGATCCCTCCTGAATTCCTCATTTCGTCTCCCTATTCTAATTTTGTTCCAAAATTCCTATCCTATCTAGTTATTATTTATTAATATACTGAAAATCCTAGAATGCAGACGAGAAAAGCTGAATGCAGAAGTCACACTGTGAGGAGAGAACTTAGAGCAAGTAGATTCCTTCAGCTATCTTGGAAGTACCATCAAATGGGACAGAAGAAGTGCAATGACAAAGAGTGAAGAATTTCCCAAGCTAATAAGGCATTCATGGTAAAAAGACAACTGCTGTGCTCAAAGAGGATAGGGCTGCAAACTAGGAAACAATATGTGATAACATTAACGTGGAGCATGGCACTTCATGGATTGGAAGCATGGACCATTGGAAATGCAGACCAGAACCGACTATAAGTCTTTGAAACCTGGTGCTGGAGGAGGATGCTGAAGATCAATTGGATGGACAAAATAAGAAATGTTGAAGTTTACAGAAGAGTAGAAGAGGGAAGGACATGGAACACCATACAGAAAAGAAGAACCAGATGGATGAGGCACAATGGATTTGTAAAGAATATAACTGAAGGTAAAATAGAGGGAAAATTCCCCATAAGAAGGCCCAGGAATAAGTTCATAGACCAAATAAGGAGGAATTGCACAGGAAGAGATACCAGGAGGTAAGGGTACTAGCATTAGATACGGAAGGCTGGAGGGCTGTAGTCAAACAATCTTAGGATTGCATGACCAATGATGATGATCCTATCCAGATTCCCCGTCCTCTTCCTTCCTCTTCCATGCTTCCCTGGGGTTCTTCCCTCTTACTCTCTTCAACATTCCCTCTATTTTCAAAACATCCTCTATCCATCTCTTCTGCCTCCTCCAAACCTTGGTGGGGGCACCACCTTCCTCTCCTCTCCAGTCATGTCCACTACCTCCTTGTTCGTCCATCTTGCCATCCAGTAAACCCTCTCTATCCCTTTCCACACCCATATCTCAAACGCCTCAAGTCCACACACTTCCTTACTTCACAATGACCACTTCTCCAACCCATTGAGGATGGAGCTGCAGAATGGTTCTCTTTGCATTTTTCTCAGCTGATGATGATAAGAAATGCACTAACAAACGTATGTCACAGAGCTGGACAGGCAAAAATAAAACGACCCGACATCTGTTATGAGTTATCTAACCATTGATCGAAAGCAAAAGAGAAGATCAGCAGAGAAGACAAAGATGAAGGGAGAGGTGCAGGTTTACAACGGTC
Organism: Ceriagrion tenellum; assembly: GCA_963169105.1. Taxonomy (NCBI): domain Eukaryota; kingdom Metazoa; phylum Arthropoda; class Insecta; order Odonata; family Coenagrionidae; genus Ceriagrion; species Ceriagrion tenellum. The sequence goes on from OY720643.1 coordinate 97,311,742, forward strand.
GCCACCCCCTCCCTCCCCTCCGTTATTCCTAGGAAAATTGATTTAGAGTTATTCGTACCGTATTCCGAACCCCGCAGACCCCCGGAAAGTAGCAATCCGTCCCTGTCCATAGAGTAATATCCTTTACCCACCCCGCTTATAAACGGGCAATTAACCAAATATCTACGATATATGGGCTTTAATGCGCATTTTCTAGCATACGCATGTCACGCACTTTATTCCGTATCAGCCAATTCTAGCAATGAGTAACCTTAGAGGAAAGTTAAGCCACTTCCCCTCCATGAGTCAACCACAAACTACATTGGTACCTGTACCAATACTTCCTCCAATGTGTGACTACATGTTAGCGTAGATTGCAACGAATATATTCAACAGAGTTAACTCTTCTAAACTAGTCAAGTTAGGGTTATATTCAACTACTCACGATTAAATCGTTCCGAAAATGTGTGATCAGTTGCACCATATCGAGTCGGATGTGTCGTTGCCAGGCACCACGGCAACGGTCTTTCAAAAAGGTGTTTTTGCAACAATGGCCGCGAAGCTTAGGATCGCCACAGCGTACAGTGGGCTGATATCGAAAAAAGCTGGCCAAAAATCCAATTTTAGACTCTTTTATTTAGAACCGGGAATGAATGATCCACATTTTAGAAGGTCCATGTGATGTAAAAATGAAGTTTTTTTTCCAAAGTATATATTAAATTATTACAGCCCACCAAAAATTAATAAAAATCTATGAAGTCTGGAATGCGCGATTTTTACGAAATATTTCAGTTTGTTTCCCAGGCAATGGAATATCTTAAGGAATTAGACAATTTTTAAGAATATACGTTTATAGTATTATTCTTTTAGATATTAAAGAGCTAAATTCTTTGCGGTTAACCCATTATTTAATAACTTTATAATTTCTTTATAATAGCAGGTTTTTATAACTTTTTACCTGTTGCTAGGATTAAAGTACTTAGCACCGCTTCCCGCTCCTGAAATATATATCCCAGGAGCTAGATTGAAGTCTATATTAATAGACGGAAAAGTAAAGTCTGGCACCAACTTGCACCCCTTCTTTTTTTTCGTGGTAAAGCAAAATGATGCCGGGCGGGTCTCGCGCCCCTTGACGCTCCACACCCGTGTTAGGCACTCAGGAATTTAGCGTTAAATGCGTAGCAGTCTGTTTGAGAGGCTGGATTTTCCCTTAATCTCGAGTGCACTGTACTTACCACTTATTCTTTGCGCTGCCTTCATGGAATGTACCCTCTTCTAATGGTTTTACCCTTGGGTCTAATCCCGCTGCCGCGTGCGGGCGGCAAAAAACCTAACGGTCCGCGCGCTCCCCTTTGTCCGCGGCGGCTACTCCCTTTTGCACCCAGATTTGTTCTTCCACTTTCAACACGTGCATGTTACCATTCTGCAAACTGGATTTTTCCAAAATATGCCCTCTATGCGACTGGCTAGTGTTCCGTTCATGTGTCGCCGTGTGCTTGGCATCAGTCTCCCTTCAGTATTCATTGACGAGGTTTGTGCCGAAGGACGTTCACAGTATCATTGCCCAGCTATGGAATATTTACACAAGAAACTTAATTTGGAAGGAGACTGGAAATTACAAACTTTGCTTGCGACCTTCATTCAAAAAGTGTTTTCCCATAAGTATTTCCAAAAGTGGGCCGAGTGCTCCAGATCGAACGGCAGATTTGTGAAGTTTAGAAATAGAATGCCAAATTGCATGTGGGCTGATGTATTATTTATTGCATTTCCTTTAATTATAATACATTAATGTGACAACAATCTATATGTATTAATTTTCTATCGTGTCAGCCATTTTGTATCCGTTTTGTCTCTATCTCTATAACATGCAATAAATAACCTTCAGTTTACATACATAGGCAATGTTTCGGTCAACTTTGAATTGCTACTCACAATGATTGATGGGAAGGTAACGTTTTTCAATCTATGTAAATTTTTCTTCAGGAAATAATGGAGTAGTTCTTCATTATCGTTGTTTGTTACAGGTTTGCTGTGCTTTGACTTAAACAACATCTATGATTTACTATATATGTGGCGCAACGATTTCGGACATGAATGATTTAAAGAAAATTAAAAAAATGAGGGTGGACGAATCTAAGTTTTCTTTTGGGTTGTCTATACTTCATTGATACATAAGATTTTTTTAATGGCTTTTGCATATATCTTACCGCCTAGGTATATATAAAAGTGGAAGGTAAGTTCAAGTAAGAAATAGATGTTTTATATTATTAGCCCGACTAAAGTAAATGAAAAGCTATCACCATAGCTCATTCTTACAAAAATTGTTTCTTTACTGACAGGTGAAGTCAACAGATGGAAGTTAAATGGCAATGGAAAAGAGGAAAAAAATTGTCCAAAACACATTCCACACCAGAATGGGTCTTCTTGTGGACTTGCCGAAGACAGGTTTTGGAACGACCAATGGCGGCAATACTGCGAGATGCTATTTCGCAAACCCAGAGCTATCAGCTCAAATTTCTCCTAAGTGCTAATAGTTCCTTGATAGATTTGCAATGTAAGAAATACATCAAAATTTTACTTCCCATAAATATCCTACTGTAGAAAATTGAAACTCCTATCCCTTGAAAATTATTTAATGTTGATATTAATTGTGAGAGGTTGTAAAATTTTTAGTATCATTTAGTTTAGTGGATTCACTTAGTCAATTCAGTGGATTTTTTATTTCATTAGTTTGTGTACAGTTATTTGACGAGTTTGTAAAAAATGACTAAGCAACTATCCTAATCATGTGTCATGTAAAATCCTTTTCTAGGAATTTCCGAGGAACTCATTACCCGCTTCTCAATAATTTTGAAAGCTGTATCTACTGGGCTTCAAATAAATGATGTCGTGTTCTCAAAGCATTGTCTTAACATAGCTAAATTGTATGTGAACCTATATCCATGGTATTATATGCCACCGACTATCCATAAAGTTTGGATACATGGAGCGGGCATTGTAAAACATGCCATTCTTCCGATTGGACGACTTTCCGAAGAGGCCTTGGAAGCCCGGCACAAAGATATGAGAAGATATCGAGAAAAACACAGTAGAAAATTCTCTAGCTTAGCCACAAACTATGACTTTTTCCATAGGCTTCTGTTGACATCAGTTCCCTATATTTCTGTTCTTCGGGAGCTCCACGTAAAGTGACAAAATTACCGGAGGAGGTGAAAAATTTTCTTATGACAGAGGAAAATATTCTGGAATATGAAGAATCTCCATCCTCTGAGTCAGAATAGGAGATTTGATAGCATACCATTGTTTCTAAGCAATGAACAATAAAAATTATTAGTCAATAGTATTTTTCTTTATTATTACGCTTTAACGGCCAAAATATCATGTTTCAAGACTCCTAAGCAATTTTTAATATTCAGCTATTTTATTCTCAGTTATTTAATAGCTCTAATGTTGTTATCAATAAAAGGAAATTTTTTCTTCCCATTGATATCCCCGCATCATAATTTCACCTAGCCCCTGGAATGCATGTATCCCGCATCACTTTCACCATTTTTAGCTGTGATTGCCCTCCTATACAATATTATGTTCTAGATCACCTTTAAATAAGTTTCCTTGCATCTTTGAAGAAGATGATCCGTAAAAAGTTACATTGAGTAATAAATAATTACGACAACAGAGATTTTTGGCCAGCTTTTTTTTTCAATTTCAGCCTACTGTGCAGCGTAGGCACAGGCAAGACTGGCACACCATCAAAGTATTTACGATAATTTACGACCTCTATGCCAGCGCACCAGTGCATCGCTTGGAATGAGCAGACGCTACGTCATGACCAGCCGATCCTTGAGCGAGAATGCCGCAGAATACACTCACTCAATACAGTGGAAGATGCTACAGCATCTGTAGCGGTAGCGAGTTCGTCTGATAGTGGGAAATTCTCAAGCTCGCGTCTGCTAGGTGCATTGTCCGATTTTGTGGCTCACAATTTTTTTTCGCTTATACTTATAGTCTTACTAATTCTTTATATAACTTACCATTCTAAATTCTTTCTTGGTTCCTTAATGGTATGGCTATCCGTCCACGTGCGTAGCTTCATGCGAGTGCCCAAAGTGCTGCTGCAGCACAGTTGAAGCGCTTCTGCCGGGCTGCTGCAGCGTCTCTGCAGCGCATCTGTAGCGCTAAAAATGGAAATTTTGGGATGACAGGCATGCGACAGCCGCGCACCTGCAGCGGCTGCAGATCCGTGTCGGCAGCTTTTAAGTTAGCAGGCAGCAGTTAAGAGGAACGCTGTCCACTAGGAGAGCCACCAAAATTTGATGCGGTCACGGCTGATTCTCAACTATAGTCTAGAAAAACTTTCCATTATATTGGACAAAAGGTCTCCGGAGATTAATTTTATATGCAGATCAAGTCATCCCTGCCAACTACCTTCACCCGATTACGCACTAATTAGCAAGCTTCCATACCCTTATATACAGATTAATCAACAGGTGCCCAATCACTATAATGATGGTTCGGAGCTTCTAGATGCAAGTATACTTCCAGAAATAGCTTCGAACCATCAGCTATATAGCGAATTGTGAAAATTTATTATTAAAGTGAAAAACCAAACAACGCTGTGATATCTAAGTTGCGGTGGCACTATGAGAACATAACAGTTTCATCGCAACTGTGATGCCACAAAATCAGTTTCAAATATAAAAGATTCTGCAAAATACTATCCTGTAGCGGATAATAGCTAGAGGATACCTTGACGACCATGCTGTAGGCTTGGGCGTAGCCAGGGTGAGGCAGGGGGGACGGCCTCCCCCCAACCCCTGTATGAGACATTTCATGTCAAATCTGCAATACGAAGCCAGCCAGGAAGAAGTCCAGCCCCCACCCCAACATAAATCCTAGGTACACCAATGGCTGGAGGTACACCAAACAACAGGCGATCGACTGGCGCTTTAGGAACTGGTAATTACCGGTAATTCCGTATTCTATCTAATAGATATCTATCGCTAAAATAAAGTAAAAATTTCATTTGGATTCATGTAATATACTGTACAGCATAACTTGTATCAGTAGCGATGGGCGGATAGGTGAGTGTTGGCTAAATAAACCCGTAACTACCTGTAATTGGTTTAGATCTACAAATCGTAGTCTCACCGGAGCAGTTGCGGCTGCAGCCGTTTCGCTCAAACAACACTTAATTCTTCCACTCTAAACACCATACCCGAGGAAAGGCTCACGCAGGCGGTGAGCCTCTGCACCTCCCGAGCACCACAGCAGGACGGGGAACCACGAAAAAGGTGCAAAATCCCTCTTTCACACAACTTCCAAGCAAGATTGTCCAAAAATTCCCTGGGGATAAATTTAGGGTATTCTTTTAAATTCTTACTATGTTATCGTAACTCCTGCGTAATAACAAAGGCACGATTAAGATGGATAAAAAGAGTGGAGAGCATGAAATAAGTGAATGCTAAACTAAAAGTATTGTTCTAACAAGGAGCGGTCTCTCCACTAGAGTCAGTGAAAACAAAAAGCACATCACACTAGGAAGTGCGGCTTCTATGGTGGCAAAACATATAATTACATCAAGTTACAATCCAGATTTTGAGTTGAGGTAGTTTGAGTAGTTTGAGCGAGGTAGTTCCCTATTCTCAATGTAAACCATATTCGAATCATACATTTTCATTTCAGCTGCCATGAGGAGTGTGAATTAAATATTGCACTATTAATGATGCAATGATATACTTTGAAATGACTATGACCAAGAAATTAAATAAAAATTTCTATATATGTCTTTAGCTTGACTCATTTTCTTCACGCGAGAGGTTTAAAACATTCACAACTAAAGGTTTTTTGTGATCCTAAAAAAAATTACAGCGGTGAAAATATGATTTATTTTCAAAAATAGTTGAAAAACAAAACAACTACAAACTGATAATTTATTAACGAGATCTGGATGTAAGAAATACTTACATACATAGCCATCACGCCGTTCCCTTTCCGGGGTAGGCACAGTCAAAATGTTTCACTCATCAATTAACTGTACACCTAACTCTGCTTCAATAATTTCCTCCATTCTGACCTATCCTTGCAAACCTCTTTTGCCTCATTTACCCCCATACTCTGTTTCATACATGCCCTCCTGTTTTTAAGACTCCTAATATTCCTCCTCCTAAGAATTTCCTCAACCAACAACATTTTCACAAAACTTATCTAGGAGATTCTGTAATCCCTGTTGACTGTCTGAGATCAAAACAGCATCATTCGCATACAGAAGAACTTGCAAGTTTACATTTCCAATCAAAACACCGTCGTTTTCACTATATGCATCTTTAACACATTTATCCATAAATACATTAAACAGACATGGAGACATTACGCATCCTTGCTTTACACCCCCATTTATTACAAACCAATCACTCAGAGCTCCGTTAACTCTTACACTTGCCTTACTATTGTCATACATCACTATCATAACATACAATAACTGCCCATTCACTCCATAGTCTCTCATAACCTTCCACAACTTCTTTCTATTTACTCTGTCATATGCGCTCTCTAAATCGACAAACGCACAGTACACTTTCTTTCGGACACTCATACATTTTTCTATCACTTGCTGAAGTGCAAAAAGCTGGTCACTACATCCTCTCCCAGGCATAAACCCACACTGCACACCCCATATTCTGTCGGAAGTAATATTCCTCACTCTTTCGATTAATATTTTACTGAACACTTTTCCCGGGATACTCAATACTCTAATGGCCCGATAATTATTACATTCAGTCTTTCCTCCCTTCCCTTTGTACAACGGAATGATGATAGCATTCATTCTTCCAATCCACTGGAACAACAGAAACCTGAAAGCATAAATTGTATAGTTCATGCAGCCTACAAATTAGTAATTTACACCCACACTTCAACATTTCACTGGATATCCCATATATGCCTGCAGCCTTCCCATTTTCCAATATTCTCACAGCTGTTGTGACCTCCTTCTCACTGATATCCTATTCCATCCTCACATACAACTTCACAAGGCTCATCCTCAACACCTGCAATATTATTGTACAATTCTTCAAAATACTCCCTCCAGCAGTCCCTGATATTGCTCTCGTCCCACATGATCAATCCACTTTTGTTCTTTATCACATTCGCCTCTACCTTCACCAATCTTAGCCCTTTTTACCCACTTCCAAAACAGTTTTTTATTACCTTCAAAATCACTCTGCATTTTGTTAGCTCCATCCGCACGCATTCTTTCTTTGCTCTCTTTCATAACGATTTTGCATTCGTTCTTTTTCTTTCTGTAAATCTCACATGCCTTTGTATGCTCTTCCTCAGATGTGGCAGCAATCATATCCTTGTACGCCTCTTTCTTTTCTCTGACTGCAATTTTCACTTCTTCATTCCACCAAGCATCATCTTTCGTTCTTCCTACCACTCCTTTTCCACATACACTTTCAGTACATTCCACAATCACTCCTTTTAAACACTCCCACGCATCATTTACATTCTCGTTTCTGATATTCTCATCCCATTCTCTCTGCTTCAACGATAGAGCATTCTCAAGCATGCAACCATACGGCATTCTTACCTCGCTGTCTAGCAAACTTTCCACTTTTACTCTCAACTGCTGACATGCAACATTCTTCCTTGGTACCCACTTTCTGCCCAGATTCACTTTGGAGAGTACCAAATAGTGGTCTGTTCCACATATTCAGCACCCCTCATCACTCGCATGCCCCACACTAACTCTCTAAATCTCTCATCATACACAATAAAATCAATCATGTTTTTACAATCGCCCCTTTGCCAAGTATACATATGTATTCTCTTATGTTTAAACCATGTATTCGACACAAACAATCCTTTTTCCAAGCACACACTCACCAAGTTTTCACCATTATCATTCACTCGGGGGTCACCAAAAGGCCCAACCACTCTCTCCGATGCATCCCGCCTCACACCAACCCACCCATTCATGTCACCTAGTAAAATTATTCTCTCACCAGGATCACAACCATTCAAAACCTCTCTCAGTTTTTCAAAAAACTCATCTTTCACACAGTCACTCACTCTTCCACTGGAGTATTTAGAATGAGTCCTACACCTTGACTGCCGTGTACATTAGTTTCAACTCCTGACCACAATACCAGACTACCGCCATCTAATGTAACAGCATCCCACCCCTTACGCTTAGTTTCACATACACACAAAACATCCATTCGTCTCACTTTCATTTCATTCAGCAACTCATGCTCCTTTCCATACACTCCTCTCACATTCGAAGTATCAAGAGTCCAGCTCGTTTCCAGTCCGTATCTTTATGGGCCAACCTTATTCAGCTTCCGCCGCCCATCGTGGCGTGGCTGTCCGAGGCAACATTTCGACGTTTAGCAGTAAGTTGTAATAGAATATGCAAGGTTACCATCCTTCGCAGTACCTGCACCCCTGGCAAAAATGTGAGCGTTTTCTGAGCATTTAGGAACGCACCACGGACGTGTTCATGAATTGTGAAGAACGAGCTAAGAACACCATCCCAGTGTGTTTTAGAGCGTAAATGTGAACGCCTTGGAGTGTTCTCAAACACACTACAGAGCGTTTAGCAACGTTCTCGAGTGTTCGTGAACCTGTGAGTCACAATCTTCAGCGTTTCAGAGCATCCTGTCTAAGGTGTTGAGGGCGTTCATCAACATAATGTAACATGCTAGTGTGTGTTTCGCATCGTTAAGAACGTTAGGCACTCATCTTGGGATTTGTCATAATAAAATTATTTTGATAAAAATATGCAGTTACTTTAAAGACCTTTATTTAAATCCTTCGTAGAACGGTGAACATTGACAACAAATAAATGCTTACTGGCTTGGGGAATCGAACTTACGACTTTTCACTCTATAATCCTACACTCTACTACTACGCTATTTCACCCCTAGAACTACAATGTGCATTTTATGCTTTATAAAGAATGTAGTCGCTTCGTTAGATATGGCTCTGTTCTGAGTACGCGATTTCAACATAGCTGACGTTTATTACCTAAGGCTGATGATTTTAAAGCTTCATATCTGACGTCAGGGACGCTTATACGGCTTTTCTTTATAAAACATTATTATTAGCATTCTAATATACATTATTTCGAAGTAGAATTGAGAAAGAAATAAGATTGCACCAATTTTCATGCCGCATAAGGCCACACTATGGATGCTATTATTAATTTATTATTGATATTGAATATGCATTTGGGAAACTAGACACGCGGTATACACGGCTCGCAAGCGACGGATTTTTGTGCTGTGTGGGTTGGCACAAAGAAATAGAAGGTATGCATGCATTCCCTTGAAGACTACCGGAAATAAAATGGCTGTTTTCAATAAATGCACAGATGAAGATGAACCACTAAAAGATATCCATTAGATGTCTATTAGATATTGATGTTTGAGGATTGGGTACGCTTTGTTATTTCTCAGAAGCTTATTCTCACAATGGATTTGTTAGTGCAGTTGTAGTTATTCTCACAATGGATTTGCAATCAAAATGGTAATACTGCATCATCACCAACCCACCCATTCATACCACCTAGTAAAATTATTCTCTCGCAAGAATTACATTCATTCAAAACCTCTCTGTTTTTCCCAAAACTCATCTTTCACACTGTCACTCTCCAGCCACTGGTGCATAGCATGCCACAATCACAACTCTCCTAATACCTACTTTCATGCGAACCCAGAGCAATCTAGGGGATAGGGGAAAGTGGGGTAAAACCGGGTAGGCGGGTCAAACCGGGTACCCCTATATCTCCCTAGTAAATGCTTCTAACTGGCTGAGATCACTTGAACTACTTCGAGGTTTCAAGGACAGATGAGGAAGCTCACTCATATACACCGGTGCACGTTCGTTGTGTTGTGGTAAATCTTTTTGTGTTTTCTTGCAATTACTTTCAATTTCATGCGGGGTTTCTAAGCTGTAATGTTCGCACACATATGGTGCATTATTGCAGGTAAGTGTTTTCCTCACTCATGTATCTTTAGACATATATTTTAACATGTTTGTAGATTTTTACTTCACACGCATATGGCTGAGACGCCATATTGTTTACAGCATGTCATGGAGGGGCAAAATCGGGTATCCAGGCTTGGGGTAAAACCGGACACTACCCGGTTTTGCCCCGACTGTAAAACTGAATGAGTAGGTATACACACTCTTTTGCAATGGAAAATAATCCTTATAGTTAAACATAAGGCACTAACTTGTGAGTGCGCCCGCATGTGTGTTGTTTTACAAAGATATGAAAAATACTATTCTAATTAATATACGCATAATAATATAATAATTATTTTAATAGATAATAAATATATGGTAACAATTATAATAATACATTGAAGAAAGCCTTATAACCAACCTAAATCCTTTCTTTTACATCTAATGAAAAGGGTGCTTATTTTTTCATTCATACTTATAAGTTAACCTTACTTATAAGGTTATAACCTTCTTTTTTAAGTAATGCCACGAAAATACCTGAGGAAGACAAACAGGCAGAGCTGGTCTGCAGAAAGCATGGTTAGAGCCCTTCAAGAAGTGCTGAACGGGAGAATGGGGTACAAAAAAGCTGCAAAAACCATCAGTGTTCCACAGTCTACCTTAGAAGACAGAGTTAAAAAGGCTCGTAAATGAGATATTTCTGCAGAATTGGCTGGAGAAAAATCTCTAGGGAGGTTCAAGACAGTTTTCACAGTAGCTCAAGAAACTGAAGTAGTTAACCACATTTTGTTTCTACAAGAGAGACTTTTTGGGCTTACCTTGAATGACGTGCGGAGGCTTGCATTTGAGCTGGCTGAACGTAATAACATCCCGAATAATATTAACAAGACAACACATATGGCTGAAAAGGACTGGCTCTATGGATTTCTAAAAAGGCATCGCAACATATCATTAAGGGATCCAGAAAAAAATCTATTGCTCGAGCTAAGGGATTTAATCGCACAGCTGTCAGCAAATTCTTTGATCTGTTGCATTCCATATTTGAAAAACATAATATTTCCCCAAACAACGTAGGTAACGTTGATGAGACTGGGATTTTGACAGTGCCTAAATTAGCCCTTCGAGGGAAAAAACAAGTGGGCTGTTTGTCCTCGGCTGAAAGAGGACTTCTCGTTACTTCTGAAATCTGTATGAATGCAGCTGGTAATTTCATGCCACCCATGTTTGTCTTCCCTCGAAAACGTGAAAATCCTATATTGATGGACGACACTCCTCCTGGATCATTTGCCTACTATCATGAAAGTGGATGGATCAACGCTGAATCTTTTCTTCACTGGTTCAGACACTTCATTGAATATGCTAATCCTTCACCGCAGAAACCCTGTCCTTCTGATCTTTGATGGGCATAGATCTCACACCAAGAGCATAAAACTCATTCATATTGCTCGTGAAAATAGTGTTACCCTCTTGTGCTTTCCTCCTAATACTACTCACCGCCTCCAGCCTTTACATGTTTCATTTATGGCGCCACTCAGTGCTTACTACGAACAAGAGGTTAGAAAATGGCTAGTTGCACATCCTGGTAGTGCTGTGACCATTCACCAAATAGGAAAACTTTTTAGTGCTGCGTTCACAAGAGCTGCTGTCATGCAAACTGCTATTGCAAGTTTTGTAAAAACGGGAATATACCCGTTTAATCGCGATGTATTTCCAGATCACTTGTTTGCTCCCTCTGAAACCACAGAGGCCCCACATGACCACAGCTCAAGCATGCCAGTCATTTCAGCTACCTCAAAATGAGCCAGATGTCAACAGTGTCGTACTTATAACTGTATCAGATAAAACAGTCGAACCTCTTCAGGCAGCTAAGGATTTAGAACCTCAACCATCAACATCCTCATGTGGTTACTCATTCTCCATTTCCCCCATAATGCTGAAGAGTCCTCTTCAAGAAGAACACAGGGTCAAAAAGAAGAATAATCGGAATAAAGGTAAAACCGCTATTCTCACTTCAACGCCATATAAGATGGAATTGGAAAAAGAACAGGAGAGACAAGAAAAGAATGCCCCTAAAAGAAAATTGTTCCATCCGAATAAATAAAGAAAGGGTTTCAACCAAAAGAGAGGAAAAAAGATGAAAAAAAGTAAAACAGTAAACAATAAAAATGAGAAGGAAGTTTTGGAAGAGTCGTCATCAGATGAGGAAGACCACAAGGCCTGCATTTTTTGCAGTGAACTGTACTCACAATCACGGGCAAAAGAGGGATGGATCCAGTGCTCTCAGTGTCGACAGTGGGCTCACGAAGCTTGTTCTAATTTCGAAGAAGATGATACTTTCATATGTGACTTTTGTTCATTTGCTAAAAGTGTTTTTTTTTTATAAATACTAAATAAACAGCTTGAAAACTTCAATTTTAGCACTTATTTTACACGTACCCGATTTTACCCCACCCATCGGGTAAAACTGGGTATTTGCACCTTTTTCAAATAGATTTCATAATCTCAGAGAAAAGAACATTTTTAACCCAAACAAGCATAGTTTCCGTTAAAGAAATCATTTGTGTAGCACATAATTGTCTTTTTTGGCCTTATTATTGAATCAGAGTGAAACTGTATAAGTTTAAAGTTATGGTACCCGATTTTACCCCACTTTCCCCTCCTAACTCATACTTCCTTACTAGCAATTTAGCTTTCTCATTAAGAATGAGTCCTACACCTTGACTGCCGTGTACATTATCTTCAACTCCTGACCACAATGCCAAACTACCGCCATCTAATGTAACAGCATCCCGCCCCTTACGCTTAGTTTCACATACACACAAGACATCCATTCGTCTCACTTTCATTTGATTCCGCAACTCATGCTCCTTTCCATACACTCCTGTATATGGAAAGGTATGAAGCAGAATAATAGCAAGAGGGAGGGGGGAGGGATGACATTCCACTAAATTCTCACACAAGTAAGAAAAAAAATCAATTTCCATATTTATTCAGGTTTTTACAAAAATACAATAATCCATATCACATACAACAGTGTTAACGTGTACTATTGGGGCTATAGATAGGACTGCAAAAACCACTTCAAAGCTAAACAAAACTATAGGGAGAAAATGTGAAAGGTTTGTACATGAGGGAAGGTCATATATTTTGTAAGGTACACGAAGAATCAACTGTAAACTTCTCACAATGCACCACTTTGTATATAACCAGAGAAAGACATAATCATGATCATACACTAAATGGATTTAGGAGAAGAAATATTTGTAGAAAGATGAAGAATAGATTGACATGAGATCCATAGTCCATAAATGTCCTTGTAAATATAATATCCAACCCGTATTAAATATCTACCCCAATAGGGAAATGTATCAAAACCTAAATCTGTTACCGAAAACTCAAGACAGTTTGCTCCTGTGGATTACTAATTGACTTCCAATCTTATTTTCTCAGGATATTCTTAATAAAGTCTAAAAATAAAATTTGGCCATAGTGACATAGATAACTCCAAAATGGTTACGTGGACCAAATTTCAATTGAACAGATGTAAATGCCATTTGAAAATAGGAGTGAAGAGAAATATGTATAGTATTAATGGAATGAAAGAGGTAGTCCAGTCAATTTACTAGAGTCGAATAATGTGAAAACAATGACAAGCTATGGCCTGACAGTAGGGTTGGTAGCTGAAAGAAGATTCCTTTGACCCAGAGGAGGCCTACCTTAAAGAGGTAAAATATTTCATTGTTATCTAGCCCCAGATGAATATCTTAACACTTTGAAGCCCAGACCCAATGTACCCAGGCAACATGATTACACTCAACATCTCAGGCTCAGTAACATTTAAAACAATTATATATTATAAATTATATATCATGAGCTTTATTTTCTCATGCTCAGCTTTCCAAGACTCTAGCCACCTGCGGCATTATTGAAAAACTTTTTTTTATGATTAGCATGAGACATTTTGAAGACACCCAAAAATCCCAGGGCTTCAAAGTGTTATTAGTACGCTAGAGATTATATGTACATGTAACGTTTCATAAGTATATAAACTTTCCACTCAAATTCTTGGAACTGGAGGGGAAAAAAATTACAAATGCAATCACATTATCAACCCATTTTGTAAACCTTTAACCTGTAACATCAATCAGTTAGGGCTTTAGCAGTAAACATTGTAAAAAATACCAAGTTCAGTATCCGAAGTTCATCCAACAGTACGGGAACACCCAAGCGCCAGCCTAACTCAGCATGTTGGCTGAGGATAAATTTGTCAATGAACGAAGAGATCATAACTGCTAAACCCCAGAGATTAACAGTGCCTGTTCCATTTGTCAGGCTGAACCAAAATATACTAAATATATACACCATGTTGAGCATTGCAGGTGCACCACATGACCGAAAGTAGCGAATAAGAGCTACTACGATGGACAATACGCAAAGGATAACAAAGTGAAGAGCTGCTACACCTAGCAAGCGAAATAGCAAAACTGGCAGGTTACACTCACTTGAACGTGAAGGGATTATCAACCTGGAAATTTCTTGAAAAAAAATGTTGGGCTTTTCTTTGCTATTTGGGAATAAACTTTCAAACACAAACTCAGATGAGTCAACACTCGACTTCATATTCAGCTGATAAAAGTAAAATTCAATGACAAAAAATGGCAAGCATACGTTGGCACAGATTCTTTTTAACACTTCATACACCTGTTTGATTTTCGGCCCATATACAGGGTTTCCTGAAAAGAGAGAAAATCATTCAATTGACATTTGTAACACAAGCAGCATAATGAACAATTTAGCTGCTCTTCTAACTTCACCAATCATATTCCCATCAACTAGATTCCACGAGATTCAAATTTAATCCAAAAATTATCCAGCTCAATCAAAGATCATTTGTAATGGAGGGAAGAAAGTTGCAAGTAGATGGGCCTTTTCAATGACAAATACAGCATATCCACATGAGGTATTTGTGGATAGACCCCCTCTCAAAAGTACAAATTTATCCACTCAAAAGGAATATTTTATGGAGATTTCCACCAGTAAGTGAGAAGACAATCACAACACAACCACAACACAGTGAAGTTCATAACCTATACACATTTAGGTATTTTAGTGTAATCCATGAGGCTTTGACCTGCAGAAAAAGAACACAAGAGGAAAAGACATGGTGCTGAACAGGGATGCTAAAAATCAAATGGGTAGATAAACAGAAAAATGCAATAGACGACAGATGAGCAGAGATCCATTTAGGATATTCATTAGGTGATACTAAAGAATCAGGTTGACTGCCCCAACACTTCACAGAAGTTTGGATTGTAACTAATGGAAGAGTGCAAAGTAAGATTCCAAGAGGAAGACCAAGGAATGGATACAAAGTAAAAATAAAAAAGGATGCAAAAAGAATGTCCAGGAAGGTATAAAGCTGGTAATAAGCAAGGGAAAATAAATAGCCACAGCCAATCAATCATCAAATAGAAAAACTGAAGATGAAATAATTAGCCTGCAGGAAGTACGATAAATGTTCTAACACAACAATGGGAGACATAGTCATCTACATATTAAAATTAATTTGATATATAACCAACATAGAAGAGCTTAAGTTTAAGGTGATTGGTCGTTTATATAACAAAAGACCATCGCCAAGGGCTGAAATTCACCATCAAAAAATCATTTGACTCAACTGGGATTCGAACCTGGATCTCCAAACTGCCGGTTAGGTGTGTTGCCAGTTACACCACCAAGCCCACCACTTACAGTTACACCACTGCCAGGTACAACCCAAAGTGGTAGAGTAACTGGCAACACACCTGACCAGCTATTGGAAGATCCATTTCTAATTCCAGTCAATTCAAAAGATTTTTTCATGGAAAATTCCAACCCTTGGCGTGTATACACCCATGCGAGTGACTTCGTACCATATCATTTGTTAATGCATTAATTGGAAAACACCATCAGTTCACATCCAAGTATGTACATATCATAGGTTGGAATATGGATATTTAATTCCTTTGAAAACAGGAAAATGTTTCAGCGCTATGCATTTCATGTTATTGGTGGCCCATCAAAAATCACCACGATTAAATCTAATGAAATCAAATTATGACTTCCGATATTTAAAATAAAAAAGGCCAGTCTATACCATTTGGACAATAGTGCTAGGACCATTGGAGGAATGAAAGATGTAAGGACCATCTCCATTTTATATTATCTCCTTTGCTCACCATCAATCTTACCGTCAATCATTGATAGGCACTAGTATCCTCGCTCTGCACAAACGGGCATATCAATGAATTAATAATCACAAACTTTTGGACATTTTTAGGGGACTCCAAACTTCAGTGAGAAAAGAATCTTGCCAATCACCCAAAAAATTATTTCCATATGCTGCTTTAGCAC
Source organism: Ceriagrion tenellum (assembly GCA_963169105.1). Lineage (NCBI taxonomy): Eukaryota > Metazoa > Arthropoda > Insecta > Odonata > Coenagrionidae > Ceriagrion > Ceriagrion tenellum. The sequence goes on from OY720643.1 coordinate 97,328,083, forward strand.
ATGAGAGAAATACTTTTCAACAAATAAGCTTTATTTTTGTAAACCCAAAACATAATGTACCACATTCAATCCCCATAAATTCAGCTTGCCTGTAAGATAGGAAGTAATTACTTTGGTTAGCATTTATTGTCTGAAGGTGATCAACTTTTGTTGCCCAAAGACTTACAACAAAAGTGTCAAACAATGCTAGAGTAAGAGCCTATATTGTAGTTTACCCAATGACTTCACAAATATTCTTATGCCATCTTAGTTGCATGACCAATGGTGAAAAATCAAAATTAAAACAGAAAAATTTGTCACAGCGAGTGCAGGCATTCCTGATGGGAATAGGATACACTAGCTGTTTATTACCTTCATATGAATGGTCACAGTGAAAGAAGATGGGAGAAGAGCCTCTCTTTGAAAATAGATGGCAATATGGGTTCCATCAATTTGGAATTGTCAGTCTTATTTTCCTTATTCCATGAAGTGAACGGCAATTTTTAGACTAAAAATCTTCTTATTCTAAAACAGCACCCTGCTAACTTTTCACGTGGTTTCACAAGCAGCATTTTCAATTATCTCCAAATGACTAACAAAAGCGAGCATCAACATAAATCCCCTGGGACAAAATTTCAAAATTTTTACAGAACTTCTACACAAAAACTTCATACAAACTGATGATTAAATATGATGGCAGTATCATTAAAGCATTTCACAGTTTGACTTAAGGTACCTCTATTACAGTTTACTGTACACCGATTACAGGGAGCATTTAAAAATAATGCATGAAAAACCATGTCAAGGACATACACAACCCAAAAAAGAGTCAGCAGTCCATGAATCAACCACTTATGTCAATACAGAAGGATAGAAACCTCCGTTCAAACCAGAGAGATATCAAAACCATAATTTGTTAATTTGAAATGACTGCTCTTCTTGAAACTGTCCTCCTTGATAACAGGAACATCAAGGACACCTTAAGGAAACATCTACTCTCCATTGAGTCGCCACACTGTACAGAACAAAACCTCTTAAAGGAGAAATGGTTGCTGTCTAAGGAGCAACCTAAATCAGTGCAACAAAAAAGGCACGGCAAATCCTCCAAATGTACAATAAATAGTAAATATCGATAATAAAATACCAGCCTTCACAACTTACAAATCCTATTGGCTCTATAAACTACTAAACTTCGCCATGAGTTTATCTCATGGTATCCCGAACCCAAAATAAAAATGGAAATACAGGTATTTTGATCATGAAAAATCCCTAAAGCTAATAAAATCACCACTCACCGTATCGAAAGACTCCAAGAGCTGATGTTAGTAGTGATAGTCCATAGAGTAATAAAACATAAGAGTACTTGTAAAAGGAGTATCTTTTTATGGTGAAAATTACTCTTGCATTGCTCACAAGAAGGATGAGTTCAGCGAAAGCCCTGGCATAATAGGTTTCCATTGCATATCTTGAATAATCACTTCATGAACTGGGGAAAAATACCACCAATGAAAACGCCAAACAAAACATACGTACAGAGTTATCAGTTAGTCATGTACAGAGTTATCGTACAGAGTTATCAGTCATAGATGGCAAGATATATTAAGAAATAAAACCACTTTAAACATACCACGAAGGTGAACTAAACTGTGCAGTTGAAGAAAACAATCATAATTTCCAACGAAGGGAGGACATCATGCCCATGTCTTGAAAATAATTTACCTATGCGTAACAGAGTAAAAAAGAGTAGCGGCAATGACTACTTGGCAGTCCTCATAAATATAAGTTTACTTTGAATAAAAACTCTTTTAAGCGAAAGCACACAAGAACAACATGATTCCGCAAATTTCGCCTGAAAATCAGGTCATTAAGTACCCAGAGATATACTATACATTATTGACCAATACACATTCAAATGTACTACTCGGGACAAAGCGGGTGACCATAGATAACAAGCATTCGCTACTAAGGTCATATTATCATTTTACCGAACGGAACAACTAGATATTCACTGAAACACACAATGACACTCCTCAGAATCATGTAAGAACACCGACATAATTTACTCATAATGCCTGTCAGAAAAGCACAAACCTAAAGCATACACAAAAGCCACTCGGACCCATGATTTGTTTATGTTGCAGGCTTTGATAACATGTTGACATAAGAATTGGTGGTATTGGTGCGATACGTGCGACATACGCGATTCGATACGTCAAAAACCAAGTTGCCAACTAACAAGATTTTACCCTGAAATCAGCTGATTGTAGTCACCATTTATCAAAAACTCTAGGGATAATAAATGCAGCATTGATTTCTTTCATGAGAGAAGCTCGCGTTGCACATTATGCGGTTTTAAACGCCAGAGGTTCATGAAAGGATTAGTACCAGGGACACCAACATTGAAGTTTTCATAGATTTTCCTCATCAGCTGATTACTGCTTCCAAACTTTAGAGGTGTGATCAGGGAGGGTGGGTGTAATCAAATCGTAAGATAATCTTCATGATAAATTCTCACTACAGAACATCAGACCTCCTATGACTGTTTAATGATGATTTCCTTGGTAATAATTGTGTCAGATAAGGTTCTCAATCAGTCATAGTTCCTAGACCACAGAGGCAGATCAGGATCACTATTTGGAAGGGATTGCCATCGAAGAAGATTGTTACTTCAAGTATGGAAGGGTATGGAATACCTAATGAATACCACTTTATCTCTATTCCCAGAAATTGCGAGGGGATGCCCCCTCTCCCGCAGTACACCCACTTCTAATTATTCTATAGTTATCAACATTTTATCATTCTCTCAGCTCAGAAGAGTGACTTCCCAGACCCTAATTTAATCGAGAAGGTAACTGTTTCTTTTTTGTATGAAACACCATGGCCATAGCCTTTTTATTTTTTTAAATTTTATATGAATACAGGTTAATTTCTCCCAAGTTCTTTGAAGTTATTCAGTACCTACTTCACTTGCCTTTTTACAGCTTATTCAATCAAGTTGGGAGTAATCTATTACCACCGCCAGGTTTCCCAGGGGAGGATCAGTGCTTCAGAAGTGTGGTACTTCCCAACTTAATAATTTAGCCCCATGGGTATCTGACTGATACTTCTTCCAGATTACTTTTATATCTCGTAAGCTCACTTCATAAAATGTAGAATATTTTACCCATTTCTGTCTTCCCTTCCTGTCAGCCTGCAGAGTACAATGTTAGTTCTCTATCATCTGGGGCACCGGAAGGCACTTGACTTAGTTGCAGACTTAGCTCAGGCGGCTCATACTCTGCAAGTGTTTCATGTTTCTCCATTCTTCCGGAGACTTGCTACAGACTGCAGATAAGAGGAAACACTCGTACAGGCAGCCTTTGCTCTCTTATCCCATTTTCAGGAGAAATCCGAGTTACAGACGTGGACTCATTTAGAGAATGATGGAGAGTGCTACTTAATTTAGCTGCCTCAATGCAGTCTGTGGTGAAAGTAGACATATGGGTACTTCGGATGGAATTAATGCAAAATTGGGAAGATGAAAATATAGCATTATGTACCCTCAAAAGATGCACACCAATTTTTAAATGCAATTTTGAGAAAGGAAGCTGCATCTTATGAGCCTAGAAATATGGTATATTAATCCTTGGTTCACTTGCTTGGCCGTTAGTAGCTCAAGTCTCCTTTCCCAGAAATATTTTCAATCCTCCTCAAGATGATGAAGGATGCATTCTGGCCACTTGGCAGGGAGCAAATTCGCTGGCTACAGAAGTTTTTGAGAAAAAAATGCATGAGATGTACAAATTGATGCGGTAATATATTGAAGAGAAAAACAAAGGGAAAATACTGTGTATATTTCCCAGCAAATAAGATGTACCAGCCCATATGGCATATTTTGAGTTAGGTTTTATAGAGGAAAAAATAATAATCAATAGTCCGTCAATGCGCAAACACTGCATGGGATATTTTCAAAAGACACTGGAAATATTGCAAAGAGGCAGAATATGAAAAATAGATAAAATGGCAAGCCACTTACCATAAATGAGGAAGCTTTTGCTACAGCCTGGGTTTGACATGGTGATGATGTAGTACCTCAAAACCGAGGTTGAAATTAAAGATGTCCTTTTTGTGGAAAATTGCATGTCTATTATTATTTGGAAGTAAACGGGATTGTTAATTTCCGATAATAATGACTGTGTGAAAGTTAGTTACTTTAGAATTCAATAATCAAATGGAAGAGATCAAACATTTAGCTGGCAGCCACCACACAGTCTGAGATGAAAGTAGAAAGATAGGCATCTCTGATGACAGTGCAGAATCAAATGTGTGAAAAAGTAGCTTAAACCTCAGCATATACAACTCAGGCTAATTTTAGAGAGCATTTTCAAAATAGGGCATTATATGGGCTGGGTAATACAGTAATATGAATACATTTAGGGGGAGAATATAAGTAATCCAAAACAGCTTGATTTTTCTAATCTGCAGGAAGAGTTTGTAACAATATATTCAGTTCGCAAGGCCAGTGTGATCAAACAATATGTGTTACAAACATTGTCAAGGATTCGGGAGCCATCCATAGGGATGCCAGGTTTGAGTAAACACTCCAACTTCAGGAGTTGTCACTAGGGATGCCAGGCAGAAGTAAACACTACAACAAAAGGGAGAACCTGGAGACACAAGGGGGAACAATATAAAATGGGCGATAGGAGTCCTAGTTTGACTGTCCTCATGAGTGGACAGATGCTGCGTGGAAGGAAAAGCAGGTTAGGGGAAAAGTGATTGCTAGAAAGAGCTGAGACTATGAGGAGGAGCCCACAGAGGTATAACGCAAACTAAATTAATCCTGAGTCCGAGAGGGAAGGAGATACCCCAGGCGCATGAGGATCGACAAACCAAACGGCCAACAGCGAATTCGAGAGACATAACACAATGGAGATAAAACTGGGGAGACAAATAAGTGGATAAAAATTCTGTTGATTGGGGTAATATAAATATATTGCACTAAATGTAAGTAGGGATGAGTCTATTCCACTTTTTTTCTATTCCAATTCTGACTCTGATTCTTTCAAATCGATACCCGATTCCATCGATTCCTATTCCTAATTACAGGTGGGATATTGATATACCAATAGCATACAACTATTATTTAAATTCAAGCATTGGCTGAAATAAAATAGCAAAGATAATTAAGTCGCTCCAAAAGTATATTTATTAACAAATAAAAATATATACTCAGCTTACTGAGGTAGATAAAAAGTACAAATTGATAGCCTACACCCAAAATTACTGAGACAAATATGATGTGATAAATGAAATGTGATTTGAATATTTATCTATCTGTAATTGATGGAATCGGAATCGACTTTAAGCAATCAATTCTTGACACTGATTCTAATCCGGACAATTTGTGAAATCGAGGATCGACATTTGGATTCCACTCATCCTTAATTATAAGTTAACTAGGGAATATATCAATGTAAACTGAGCCCAATAATTTTTTTGTTGGATACAGAATCTCAATTGAGATGAAGCATAGTTCATGACTCTCCTTTTGTGTTGTGTTATAGATTAAATAAATGTTTTTTGTGTACATTCCAAAGAATTCTCTGGTTCTCCCTTCCTAAGCAAGGCTATCCTGAGTGGCATGAAACAAGCCAAAGTAATTGTATAAAAAGATGAAAGTTCATTTCTTTGGGCAGCGTGGGGATTGGCATACAGGGAAAGGAGGAACAGTAATTCACAATCTTAACCGGGAAGGTTACAAGTTTATATTTAGGAGAAGAATATGGTAGTAAGGATTCTGTTAATCATATTCTGTGAATAAAAACACTTTCTATGTGCACTAACATTTTTATTAAAAAGAATTATTTAATTTAGTAGCAGAAAATCACACAACTTCAAGAAGCTCTTATGCTTGTCTTTTACGGTCTGATTGAAGTGGCAGAAAATGCTCAGTAAATAGATCCCAGGGCTCTAAATCTACCATCAATTTTCACTTTACATAGGTAATGCTATTTGTACTATGAATTAATATTGCTATAAAACAGGCATTTTGATCCTGTTTCATACGAAGCATGATTGGAAAAAAAATAATCTGCCATACCACTATGCACTCACGCAAACTATGTGTAAAATTTTTATACTTCAAAATACATTTTTCAATATTTCATTTCGGTTTTGACGCAAGTGTCTGCCACCACAATCCATCTTTTTCTGGGCATTTTTGTGTACTAACACTTTCAGTAAAAATGAGGTATCGATACACATACAAACCTTTGTGGAGAATATGGATAAAAATATTAAGGAGAGCATATTTAAAAAGGTCATACACACAAATAACCTTTTTAGTACAATCAACAACAACTGAAGAACAAGCCAAAACTTATGAACACCTATACTGTAAGAAGAGAACTTTAGTAACAATTTCAAAACTATCAACATCAAAAGAGAAACAAATTTTCGAATATTTTTGACTTATCTCAATAACTGGATTTACATGACCACCATATGCATACCCAAATTCAACCACATTATGATTGGAATAGCCTGACAGATGTCCCAGCACAAGGAAATCTGCTTACAGATCACAGTTACAGGAAAGAATGCCACCATAAAAAAGATGCCAAAAAAATTGCTTGCCTTCAGAACTTCAATCACTTATCCTCAATAAACACAGCAAGTTGGCATTCCTTGCTTTTTTTGAAACACTGAAAAGCGTGCAACATTAAATCTTTCACAAGATAATTGCAAGGAATAGAATATACAAAAACTGTATCCCCTATTAAGTGCAGACTTTCCAACGAAAATTACATTCCAAACACTGAAACCACTTCAACTCATATACTATCTCACATCTGACCCAGAAGCATAGCATAGAATCTCACAAAGACAGTGCTCTAGATTTAAAACCTTAGCTTTCAGGAGTACTCATTTCCAATGTGACAACACATTTGAAGTGGCAATACTTTACTGGAGGCTCTTCAAGTAGTCTCACAGATATTCCTACATCATCAAAGAAAGAGCTCTCTCCTCAAGTCTGAGACAGTGAATAAAGAAAATACCAACTATATTCGTTTAATAACAACTTATGCTATTTTAACCACACTTAAAAACAAAAATAGGTCATGAGTCCAAAAGGGAGCCACAGAGAGACACACACAATCCATTACTTGTTCATAAAAAAGTAGCAAAACATAGTCTTTCAAGGCAGTTATAAATGAGAGAAATGTATGTAATTTGCCCTGGCAAACAATGTTTGCGATACATTTTGTCATTAGGAAATTTTCATAAGAATGCAAGGCATATTCCCAGCCTTGGCAGCAAAAAAATCTTAGTGTTTTGAGCAAGGCATTTCTAGCATCTGCACAATTTGTGGAGAAATTGAAATGTCATATAAAATATAGTGGCAACTTTAGTTATATCAATGTGGCCAAAGGTCTGAATGTTTAGTCACTCTTAGAAAATATAAGTGGTTAAGTTGAAAGCTTTTTTAAAATGATACATGCATACTTAATCCCAACATACAGAACATTCACATAACATAGAACCTAAAACAATGAGACCATATTAGCTCAACTCAACAGATTTGACTTAAAAATACATACTATAACATTTTAGAGCCAAAAATATAAAACCCCATGTTATCATTATGAAACCCAAAAATCTTTAAAAGTTTGTTCCTAAAACAGATACATAATGGATAAGTTGAGGTGAAGCTATCTCAAGCCGCAGCTTAATGTCTTTTTCTCACTGCTTTTGGACTCTTTTTTTAAACATACAACTCTGTCGCCCTTTAAAAAAGGCAAAGAAACAAGGTTTTCCCCAAATTTTGTGACCACTAACATGGGAAGAGTCTATAACAGGTCAGGTAAGTGGTTAGAATTTGTTCTCATATAAAATGTGAGCACAGATTTCTTCGATGGCTGTCTAACCACAACCTGTGCCCATTCGCATAATTTTTATTTCTTTTACATGCTAACATCTCCGAATTCTTGGTTCCACTTCTCATATGCTGTTAGACTTAGAGGAGATACACTTCGACGTATTCTCTTCAAAGAGTCCACAAAATCCTGGAATGTTATGCAGCGAACACTGTTTGGATCCATGAGCCGCAGCTGTTCTGGGTTGAGTTCTGTAAAATAAAAAAGACCCTTCTTAGATAGAACATGTTCACATGGGATTACTAACCACAGTATCTTTTCAAAGGTACTATAATTTTTAGCTCAGAGAGGAATTTTTTCCATTATTCTCCCCGGGAATGGCAGGGAATACATACTTATGTCTACCTTAACTTGAAGAAGAAAAATAACACACGAACACAGGCTCAGAGAAGGGTTTTTCTTTAAGAGATTTTCTAGTCATAAATATTTTTATTAAAACAAGATGGGATAAAAACAATTCCATTGCCATACTGTTAAGGGCTTAAACTATTTTTCTGCTGTTTTGGCCATGGCTAGAAGGGTGTTTGCAACTTTTGGTGACCAATGTAGAGAACCATTTGTCTCCTATGGATACTTTTTGACATAAGCAAGTTTGAAAAATTCACTTTCTTTACATGCCAGCTCATTTCACAGTTTTACAGCTTTTTTGTTCAGTGAGTGATGACTTATTTTCAATTTTCTAACAGTGAAAATATGCCCCTTGTGAAAGAGTGACCATGAAAAATAATGCAAACATCGAGAGAAGCCTGACTCCACTAGAATAAAAAGTCTGAATGCACCAAATAATTACTTCTATACATTTATACTATTTTCATCAATGGTCAGCAATTTTACACCAGGATAAGCAGTTGTATGTAAAGTAGGCAGCCAAAGTCGCCTCCATGCTAGTTGACATTGCCAGAATGGTTTGACTATCAATAAAAAGCTGGGTAGAGATATGCATTAGGAGCAAACTGACTTTTTCCTCTTAACACATAACGGAGAGATGAGTTCAGCAGTGGTCACCATTCTGTAGAGAATAAGACTTAATGATTTGCCTATGTCTATTAACAGTAGAACATCTATAATTGTTACTTGTCACAGTTGTCTTGGGGTAATTTTCATTATAAAATGGAAACTCAATATTAAAAAGTTGGTGGAACCAAAAAAATTGGCTCTTCCCATGTAGCACAAATGGTTGGGCCAACGTTGGGGAACTGTTTCATGCAACGGTTGGTCAACCGTTATTCATGGCCATTTTGCCAACCTTTATCCAACTGTGATGGCCCAACGGTTCTCCAACCATTGGCTCAACAGTTCCCCAACCGTTGGCCCAACAGTTCCCCCACCATTTACCAACAATCATACAACCATTTTTTCTATTAATATGTACTGCCATTAGGCATAACATTGATTGGTATATGCAAGTGCCGAACTAATTACCTTCCCCTTTCTCTAAGCCACGCACCTACTTTGTGATGACTCGATTCCATCATTACGGTCGGCACGCTATATAGGTCTAACTCAGGCACACATTCCTGGGGGTCAAGTTTGATTTACGTCAGAACTAGGTAATTTAAAACTCGAAGGTAATGCTATTCCTAGAAACTGACTGTTAAGGCGAAGATGATGAAAAAAGCCACGATTTTGATTCGTCTTCGCCAATGAGTGTTCTCGACCATGCCTCCTTTCGTTTTTTAACCTCAATGAAAACAGCCGATCCACCTACTTGGTAATAACTTGATATCTCGATGCCAACTCGATATCTCGATCGAGTTTCTTCCTTTCAATTGCGACTTCCACCATCTCCCAACGGTGGCCCAACGGATGAGAAATAACCGTGAAAATGGCACCGTTGGCCCAAAGGATAAGAAATAACAGTGCAAATGGCACCGTTTCCTAACGTTGGCCCAACAGCCTAAAGGTACCCGAACCATTCCCCAACCGTGGCACCGTTTCCCAATGTTGGCCCAACCGTCTGTGCTACATGGGTTGGTATTTTCAAGCCTTATAACGAATCGCAAAAAGTATTTTTATTACTTTTCCCTCACAATTTCGGTCTTTGAAAACAAGTTAAAATGAATAATGGTCAAAAGAGAATTCTTTAAATTATGGCAGGGCTTCTGAGTCAAAACAAATATAACCGCACATTAAGAGAAATAATGGCTTGGGCTACCTTTTTCCCGGTTACTTGAGGTCTAAGTGATATTAGGAGTTAAACCTCAAAAATGATTGGGTGACTCGGGTATACATGAGGGAAGATTGCACAATCATACACAGCTTTTACTCATTTGATGCTTTATAGCTGGCAATGCTGAGGTGTCTACATCTGCAAAAAGAGTTTGGCTGATGCATTTTTTCACCACGGTTTGTAAAAACCAATTCCATTTTTTTTGGGGACCAGGCCCAAGGTTCTTCATTTTGAAAATTCTGTTCTCTCGAAATTTTGTATTTTCAAATAGTGTCATGTACCTACTAAGTATAGGCTTTTCATTGGGACCAAAAAGTTTGCTTCGTATAATCGAAACTTCATATTTTTGTACTGTGAATTATCAAATTTTTAATGTATTTCTAATAAGTTATTTCGTTGATGAAGAAGCTTTCTCTAAATCTACAGGAGATAGAGCCCCAGTTTCTGGTAATGATATCTATTACTGCTCTTTCATGGAACATACAAAAGTTTATAGTTATCTAGTTGTCAATAAATTATAGTATAAATGTTATGTACTAAATTAAATAAAAAGATAACTATGTAATCTAACAATATGACAGAACTTTCTATTACTAAGGATGAAAATTTTGGCATCAGAACAAAATTTCACTTAAAAAAATTTCTATTAAATTCCCAGCAACAACAGATACCTCAGTCAGTCATAGAAAAAAATGGACTGTCAAACCAGTAATGGTAAATGAAGGGGGATGGAGTTTTACTAATAAGGGAGGGTTCAAATGACAGAAATCCTGAATGCGGATGAGAAAGAGCTTACCTCTGATGGGAAACACATATTGAATTAATCCTTGCTAATTTTTCAATTGCTTGAAGTTTAAAAACTAAACTTTTTAAAATACAAACACAAAAAGGACAACTAATGGCAGAAATTTTCATTTCAAAGGATGTACATTCTAGTGTCACATCAAAATTTCACAGAAAAAAATGAGTTTCATTCAATTCCAATGGGAAATGGTTGCTCGCAAGCAACAATAGGTACCTAAGTCCACCTTAAAATAAAAACAATAAATGAGGGAGGAAGGAGAGTTTATAGGTAGGAATATTTTTCTGACACTAGGCCACCAGAGGTGAGGGAAACAGAGCTCACCTCTAATGGGACCTAACGCTGCGTCCTTGGCAAGAGCAGTGAGGTCACTCCCAGAATATCCCTCCGTAAGAACAGCCAATCGTCGCAATTCTTCAGGTGAAAGAGGGCATGCCCCAGTACTGGTTCCATGGCCATTCTTCTTCAAAAGCCTCTCCAGCAGATGTATTCTGGTGTCTGTATCAGGCAGAGCTACATAGATGCGCTTTGGGAAACGTCTCAACGCTGCCTCATCCAGCTCTTGAGGTCTGTTAGTGGCAGCCATCACCAAGAGTCTCTCCTCAGGTTTTGAGGGAAGGCCATCAAATTCCACGAGAAACTCAGTCTTGAGACGACGACTGGCTTCATGCTCCCCTTCTCGTCGTTCAGACAGTAATGAGTCCACTTCATCAATAAAAATAATTGATGGCTGTCGCAAGGAAAAGAAAAGGAACAATTTTGAAACATTCTAAAAATTAAAAGAATCCTCATGAAAAACTAGGCATTTTCACCTACTTTCTTGGGAGGCTATAACAAACCACTCATCACATGGGATAAAACACCACAGACAAAGTTACAATGACTGAAAGCACTCAAATTGCCTGATGGGATTATGAAGGAGCCTCTGGTAGTGTCACATCATGGTTTACTCTAAATTTTATTCCAAAAAGCATTTTATGATACAATTCGTTCACAATAGGAGATTAAAAAAACCTTTGTACTGTCCATTTGATCAATTTTTATAACTATTCACCTCCAAAATTATGCATTTCTTATTAGGTAGCTGAGTAACTTTTGAAAAGAAAAAAGTGATTGGACAGTACATACGCAAAAAATATTTTTTAACTACTGGAAAAATATGTCTGTTTGAAAACACGTGTAGTATGTTCTTTCATCAATCAGGCTAATTTAAACTGACCCATAGTCTGAAGTAATATATAAATAACCTCAACTTTTGGTTAATACCAAGTTAATGAGGAGGCTACAACACCTTGCAGTTAACATTAATGAGATATCACAGAAATCAACTAAAAGAGTTGATTCAACAAGAAAAGTTCAAGTAGTCACTACATTCCAGCCCAATGTTTATCTTGAGTCTTCTCGTCCTAGAGTATGTTATATTTTTTGTACCAATGCTTTTCATCCCCTTATAAATCTGACTGAACTGATGAAAGTTTGAGGGAAAAACTACATGTGTTATGGACAGTAAAAACAAACAATATACAGCAAATCCCAAAAGCATGATTTTTAATTCACATGTATTATGAGTGACACATACCTGCAACTCCCTGGCAACAGCAAAAAGTGCACGGACCAGCTTTTCTCCCTCACCAACATACTTGGAAGTAAGGCTGGCAGCACTGATGCTGAAAAATGTGGCATTGACTTCAGTGGCCACCGCTCGTGCCAGCAGAGTCTTGCCATTGCCTGGTGGTCCAAAGAGGAGGAGACCCCTTGCAGGGGCTCTCAATCCCGTGAATAGCTCAGGACGTAATGCTGGCAGAACTGCCATTTCTTGGAGAGCTTGCTTACCGCTTTCCTGTCCTGCGATATCGCCCCATTCAATGGGAGGACCACCCTCGAGGACCTCATCTAGAATCAACTATAAAAGCAAAACAAGCAAATGAGAAGTGAAACAAAATCAATCATCGTCAATAATTTCTTTACATACATGTTTATTAGCTTCACACAATGCTAAAATGAGAATAATTTAACTTAATTTTAAAAAATATTATATTATTGACAGAAATCATCCTTTTTGAACAGAGATACAAAAATATGCATTTAATTAACACATGATAAATATGAATAATTTTCTCCCAAATAACTTTGTTCATAAGGGTAAATCTATAATAGCAGCAAAAGGAGAGAATGATACATGAGGTGCTACACATAAGCTCTGGCACTTTAAATTTAGTGTGCTCACCAACAATATATAGTGAGATTATACATAACTGTTCATACCATAGAGTTTTCACCTTCCTGCAACTTTTGGAAAGACTGACATCAGCAAGCAGTAAATTAAAGTAAAGTTATGCTCAAAGTAGACTGAAATGCAGCTGATTTCTACTAGATGTTACAGCAAGTATGCATTTTCTAATCGTTGTGTAAGACGGCCAAGAAAGTTTAAATTGCTTTAGCACTTAAAATACGGTATAATGGAGAGGTGGTCATGCCAACCATCATCTTGCACAACTGTGGAGATGGCTCCTGGAATATTTTTTTATACTCAACGAATTTTACACATTGAATTTGTTGCCACTGGCCAAATGAACTCAGGGAAGTTTGTCTTGATATTTTGAAAACTTTTAAAGGAAAAGGATAAGGCATAAATGCTTTGAAAGACAGTTCTCCATCAAGATAAGGCACTGGTTTGAATAACCCCTTGTGATAATGCCATTCACAGCCAAAAAGAACATGGCCACAGCCCCTTGCTCCCAATACTCACCAGAACTAACACCATGCAATTTCTAATTTTTACCAAACTTGAAATTACTGATAAAAGGAAACAGTTTTGACTTTAGGAGATAGGAACATGTGCAATTAGTCATTGGAATTGCTCCATAAATGTAAAGAACTAAAGTATTAGAGGCCAAAATTCAAGCAAATCATTTGAGATTTAACAGAAAGAAATCATTACATAGAGAGATAATAAACTAAGATGAGAATGGATGGAAGAATTGCAATAGCAAGTGAATCTCCAGATTGATAACTACTGATGAAGGCATCACAGTTAATAAATGAAAAGCTGAAAAATTGCTTTTCATCATCACACATTTCATGAAAAACTCAAATGGTTCACCACAGGCCTCCATTCCTTCCCAATTGATACCCTTTCCAACTCAGGGAGTGTTTCCCTCCTATTGCTCTCATGAAAAAAGCCTCCAGCAGAATCCTGAACCATATAATTGGCAAAGTAACCCTTACTCTGATGATTGCCCTGAATTCAAGGGCAGGAGATAGGAAAGAGGATATCGTGGGGGACAATTTGGATTGAAGACCTCATGCTATATGACAGAGGCTGGTTGAATTTTTAAAGAAAAGGAATAGTGACAGCAACAGATTAAAAAGAGAGCCAATTCACAAAGAATTCTAGGAGCTATCCACAAAGAATTGTAGAGTAGGGGTCATTATAAAGTGAAAATAGCCAAAATGAATTAATCAGGTGTGCCTTACATACATGAAAAACCTAGATAGGAGATAGTGGCCGAATTGCTGTGGGACCACCATGATTTATCAAGAAAACTGTAAAATGGACATAATTTCCATGCATTCTTAAAAAAAATGATGGGCTGATTGAGTGCAATAACCATCTATGTTAGCTGGATGATTTGTTTCCAAAAAAATAGGCCTTGCTTGAATCAAGATGCCATCTACTCTCCATCTATCTAATCTATAGCAGTGATTCCCAAACTTTTCATTACACAGGGCCTTCAGGAGTAATAAATATTACATGGAACTCTTCCCCATAAAAATGAAATATTTCCTGAAATTCTACTGCAGATATGAAAACATAATGTTAACTTCAATATACTTGCAAAACATGTAAATGGCTAATATAAAAAAGTGATATAGAGAAAAATACTTAGAAATCTTTGGAAGGTATCATGAGTTGGAATGCAATTAGAATATACCTCCTATCTACTCAAAGAGTGAATTCAGTCTAGTCCCAAACTAACTGGGACCAAGACCAGTAAGGGTTGCAAGATTTTTGGATCACACAACTTAATTAATATGTAATGTATAATCAAGTATTGCATAACTTCACAGGTTGACACCAAAGAAACATCCTGATTATGAGGAATTAAGGAAAAGGAAGTTGAAAAATTAAAAGCATTAGTACAGAGGCTTCCGCAGTGATTAGTTGAGGTCAGTTTATTCGGGTTTTCCCCACGTTGATTCATATTAACGGACAAGTTTTGCTATAGTTACAGCTAGCATCGTCAGGTCCTGAATGAGCTGCAGAGATTCTTGTTACTTTATATATATATATATATATACCTAAGCTTGAGCTAGAAAGGCACACGTTGATTGGCCGGCTGGAGCTTGGAATTCAATTGTTAGAAAAGACGTTTGAACGTTGAGGAGAGAGGATAACCATCTTCCCTGTTGAAATTATCTGTGTTTTTGGCTATTTCAATCACCTCTCATATTAGCTGAGGGAAATATTTAGTTTCCCTGGCGATGATCTTACAATTTTCAAAGTTAATGACGTGGCCGGGTTCTGACTAGACATGCTCTGCCACTGCGGAGTAGCTAAATTTTTCTTTTCGGTCGCCCTTAGGTGTTCCTCCATTCTACATTTGAATCAACGCAGGAAAAACCCAAATAAACTGACCTCAATCAAAAGCATTGACTAAATATCACAATTTTAATAAGTTGATTTTTTGCACAATAACTTTCCTCATTTTGCCTAGATTTTTTTTTGGATTATCAAGACCATTAGATTATTATCCTTTGGATAGCTTGGAATTATGTACAGTCTTCGAGCAGAGTAGATGCAGAAGATACAAATGATAAATTATGGGAAATAGAATCATATATCACATCCATTATGTATATACTAACTGAACAAAGGTACAGGAACCACGTTCAGTAAAGAGGGTTCCATTCCAGAACTGGTAAACAGGACAGTATTAATGTAAACAAAAATTTAAAGAGATGGAATAAACATATGAATTCCTTATCCTTTGCTCATTAACTGCAAAATGGCAAACACAGTATGATAAGAAAATGTACCCAAAAACAGTACCTGAGCCAATTTCGGGTCAACTCCTTTCAAAGCTAATGATGCTGCAGATGTGGGATTGGAGGATGACGAACTTGCTGCTTTCCTACTGGTACCTGGAGTACTACTGCCTCTATTCACTCCAGAGTTCACACTGCCAGGGCGACGGATGGGTGAACTACTAGGACCCTGGAAATCAAGATGAATAATTTTATAAAAATTTCATGATTCAAAATTTCACAGTAATACAAGAGTGGTGAAGCTTGGTGAGGGTTGTTCAAGAGACCCTTATCACCATATACCCTGAACACTATGGATGTTGCTTGGATCAAGTACATCAATTTCTCATACATGTAGAACTGATAGTTATAATTCCTTAAAAAAATAGCCAGAAAACAATTACTCTTGGCCATCAATGATATGCAGACAAAAAATCTGGCCAAGTGGGAGGGATTGATCCCCTTGATTCTACTCCCATACCTAAAGACTTACCATTCCCCTCTCCCTGACCCTTCATAAAAGTATATATATAAGCTTGTATTACGTGTATATTGAACCTTGAAAATGACATATTTCAATTCGAAACCTTGGTCAGTGAAATAAAATTTCTGTGGAAAGTGAACAAAAACTTTTATTGTGAGGACATGACATCTGTACTCGATTTCCACAAAATATCGCCTGATATGCTAAATTTAATTCTAATTCAGCTAGCTTAGCAAAACTTCATGTTGTAAAGAACACAGCACCTCTTTTACTTGGCTTTGAGAACTGTGTTCAATCAGGTACTACGCTGCATTGCAGGGCTGCACAATGTCAGTCTCATTCATTGGGTTGGTGGGTGACACTGTTGTACATCATTTTCCATTTAAACATTATCAAAACACTTAAAACCATTTTGGTATTATGTAAGCATACATGAAAAACAACCTTTTTAAATATTGTACTGGTAAAGGTAGATTTTGTTGAATTTCAGAGAATCTCCTCCCAGTTTTCTACACTTTCAGGGGCCTACCAACCTCTAGTAATTCCTTTTTCACCTCAGCATTCGATACACCCTTCTTCATCCTATCCATGAAATACATTCTCTTTCTTCCCCTTCCCCACTTGCCCAACATCCTTCCCTCTATCACATACATGATCAACCCATTGCCTCTTATTACATCCTCCAGCCACCTACTCTGCCAATCCTGAATTTCTAATAACTGTATTAGGTATTTAAATCAGACCAAAAATATGCAGTGGTTGAACTTATAACAAGAGAAGGTGGAGCCGGTAAAAAATTAAATTCAAGGTGGCAACCACCATATCTTTTGACATCACTGAGAGCTAGAGATTCACTGAATAAAATGCTTATGCAATAAAGCTAGACCCATTGAAAATAAGGGAGTTGAGAGCAGCACACTGTCACCTCTGATCCAGTTGCACGACACTGTGTTGCAGTTAGCTATGAACATGTTAATAATCACTATAGAGTTGTTTAAAATTTGTACCTGACTGGAAAAAAATAAGGAGTATAATTTCGAGCCTGTATATTCCAGTATGAAACAACTTTTCTTCGCAAACACAACACATGAGTAAATAGTTGACCATGGGCATGTGCTAGCACCAAGGCAATGGGCCAAGATTACATTCACCCAACAGCCAAGGAAAATACAAAATGTTCTAAGAACTTGATCCTTAAATAGATAAAAAGTATATCAGAGTGATTCCTTTCTTTGAGAGGGCTCTGCGCAGAGGTTAGAGTGTACTGCTCATAGTACCAACCAAAGACTGAAAAAATATCTCAGATCACAAGACTCCTGTAAAAACGGTTAAATAATAGATTGGAAATTTTACTTGTTATTGTGTTACCATCTGTTTAAGATGGATAATCTACTCATTTAATATCTATCATTTCTACATAGCTAGTAACAATGCTCTTTCACATAGGATCATACTCACAGACAGTTGTCTCTTGATGGCTGGTGGAGTCGAGGTCAGGGGTTTTGGACGGGTGGCCCCACCAGCACTGGCAGAATGTGACCGAGAACCCATGCTCCTGGGGAGGGTTTGACTTTTATGGGCATAGTTCACATTGTTCGTGCCCCCAATACCCGAGGCTGCACTGCCAAACCTCTTACCAGAAAAGGCTATTCGACGACCTGATGCTTCAATAGGGAGGAAAGAAACATAACACATTAATCAAGTTGCTCACTATGTAAATGAACAGTAAATATTTATTTGTATTTTTGCTACAACATATCACAAATTGTGGCCATATTATTAATTAAAATTTTTAAGGGAGAGGGAGATGAAATTGAGATAAAATACAAGAATGCTGTCAATGTGAATTATAACAAGAATATTGCTTGATGAGTGCAACTCAATGGGACTGCTAACATGTACATACATGTGCCAATACAAATATAGTGCCTTTTGACGAGATTTTCAAATTTATACTCCAACATCACCAAACGAGTAGAAATATGAGCATATTCCTTATTTAGAACCAGGCAGTTGGTTTTTTTTTGCATTAGATGTTACAGGAATAAAGTTTTTACACCTGCATATCATTACTTTGGGGAATATAAGCAGTTATATTAACTAGTTACACAACTATTGTAAGTTGTTGGAATCTTAGGATAGGTTGGGAAAGTGTCCTTCAAGATGTCATTCCAAAAAAGTAAGGGGAGCCTGGAGTCATCACACTTAACCTTTTAAATTGAGCTTGAGCACAAAATTATCAGGGTGAGTTTCCTTCATCAACCTCTGTGTTAGAAGGAGAGCAAAAGGCTTAAGTCCTGCCAACCTCCCTGAGATATTTTCTTTGAGTGAGTAATTATCAAGGGCTTATCAACAAAAGGCAAAAAGCCATGATGAATCATTGCCTCCCTACCTCTATTTAAATCACCTTCATTTGACCTCAAGGCTTGAGTTATTATTATCATGAATGCCCAAGAAAAAAGGCAGATTATCCATTCATTTTAAAGAAATTAGTTTTCCAGAGAAGGGTTTATGTATACCATGCGTACATACGTAATAAAAATTTTCTAGTCTTCCAATGGCTGCATTTACAATCTTCAAAATCTGATGAAATAGCAGAGACTGGTTGGTACACCATTACTTTATGAAGCAAAAAATGGCACACTTTGAATATAACGCCAAAAGGATTCAATAGAGGCCTTTCAAATGGCACAAAACTGTACTGAAAAAAGTCCCAGAGAGTATTGTGTAAACAATTGACTACTAAAGAAGAAAAAAATGACAAGTTTTTTCAAAATCCAAGTCATTAATTATTATTTATGGTTTTGAAAATGTTGGTGCCATGTGATAAAATTCTAATGGTGGGGTTAAAACACATCATTTTAATGCAGACTGAAAAAATGTAAAGTACAGTTAACAAATTCATCACTCAGGTTAACGGTTAAAAGAGCTAGGTACTTTTCCAGTCAATAAAAATCTTTTCCAAACATTCCAAAGAAACTCAATCAATGGAACAAAAATGGTTTCCCATGCTGCATAAATTTTTGAAAGGCAATGTTACTGCCTTCACAGCCAGTGAAGAAAGCTATCAACAAACGGAAAAATCATTTATCAACCAACTGCACAGCCAAATTAAATTAAAATACATTGAGTTACAGCAAGGGAATACATAGGAAGGTGTTAAAAATACTACTGCAAGCATGTTGCTTCAAAACTGGGGATCATACACATGTATTAGATTCCAGCTGCACAAATTTGATCGGTTAAATTATTTTTGTCAAAATAAGGAGTTAAAATGAATGGAATCACCCTTATTACATAAAAATAAAAAATAAAACGAAGAAAATGATAGGTTGAATATCAATCATTACAGGGAAATTACATCAAAACATTAGCATACTTGCAGTTGCCAAAATAACTGATTTATAAAATCCTATTTATCATAATTTCATGAATTACACAACTGAAAATTATAAAATAGATTATAGCAACATTTAAGATTCCAAGAGTAATTATAGCAAATGTCAAAAACAGTTTAGAAACATCAGAAACAAAACGTTTAAATATTTGGAAATAAGGTATAGTAACTGCAGGTATACTTCTGACTAGCACTAGGTTTTCCAGCTGCATTTTTCAGAGAAAGATGAGGGACGGCAGAAAAAACTTTAAAAATCAGTTTGAAAGTATGTTGGCATGAAGATTGCTAGGAACCCTAGTAAAAAAAGTAGTACTCAGAGCCCAATACTAAGTACACAGACCCGAATACTAAGTACATGAAGCTCAGTATAATAGTACACAGGGGAGAAGTATTCACAATACTAGCATCATATACTACTCTCCAGCTCCAATACTTCAGTGTTGGAAAGTATTGGATGGATACGTATTCACAATACTAGCTTTGTGTACTAGTTTTTGGCTTCAATACTTCAGTTGTGGAAAGTATTGGATGGATAAGTATTAACGATAGCTACTAGCTTTGTGTACTAGTTTTTGACTGTAATACTTCAGTGTTGGAAAGTATTAGATAGAGAAGTATTCACTTTACACAAGGTGAATGCTACTCAGAATTCATGTACGTAGGTTTGAATGCCTAATGAACATTCAATAGATATTTGTAATGCAACCATCTGAAATTCACGTGAATTTTCCTGTCTCTTTAGCCTTATCACTGTGCGTTTGCCAATTTGCGTTATTTCTGCATATTCTTTACTCTAAAAATACTGTGCACTAAAATTTTGAAGACTTTAAACATAGGATTTGTAAAGCTTCAAGTCTTAAATATTAAGTACGATATTGTCTACGTTCACCAGTAACTTGTGAAATCTATTAGATAGCTGAGTGAAGTGTATGTGAAAATGGAATCTCAAGCACAAAAGTATGTCTATGATCCTTGACTTCTTAAAGAAATATCTTAACGAGCCTTTTAAGTATCAGAGATTAAAGTCTCCTTTTATTTACCAAAGAACTAGTTTCATTGTACATAGGGATGCCGCACTTAGGTTTATGCAGCAACCACCAAAATTATTATTTAATCCAATGGTTATCCTCTAAATTTAAGTTGAAAATTAATTTATAAGCCAGACAATAATATTTAGAAGTGCACTCCTCAGTTTGAATACCGAGCCTCAGTTTTTATTTTCCCTGGTATTTAGGTATGTACATGTGCTTAAAGTATCTGCATTTATGTTTTTAGTATCATTCATAAGTCGTGGCTGTCAGTTGATTAGGAATGTCAGTTGGCTGTCAGTATGAGTCTTCTCTTAGAGCCTGCATTAGCTGGAGTATTTTCACTAACAATTGTCAGTTGTAAAATTTCAACTATTATTTTTTCCCTTGAATAATACTGCTAAGGGAAAGCATCGTCAACGTTCTGTGGCCAAATTGTGATGTTATATGTGTACTTGCATTTATATTTGAAATCTAAACAATAGTATATTTTAATAATGAACCAATACTGGGTCTGTGTACTACCTCTAGATGAATACAAGTTTTGTATACTATTTCCAATACTAGTCCTCACTTCCATACAAAAAGTACACACGTACTTCCCAATAGTATTTTTCAATACTTCCAGTACTACTCCCAATACTAATTCTAGCACTCGTGAAAAAAGTACACATGTACTTCCCAATACTTATTTTTGCGAATACTTCCAGTACTACTTTTTTGTAAGGGAAATACTGCCTTTATAAATACATGGTTTCTAAAATTTATCTTTATTCAAGTTTAATTTTTTATTGAGATACACCAATAATGCTTTCATATCACAACTGCAAGTGCAAATCTAAGATGTAATAAAAGTTACAATTATCAGCTTGGACCATATAAGAAGGCCAACAACTGGTTTCTACCCAAATATTTGAGTCAAATAAACCCCTAAAAATATTGGGGAGAGTTCGTACCTTTAATATGAATAATGTAAATCTCATTATCTATCCAAAAAATTTTGTATTATATATTTGATGGAAAATGGATTCAACATTTGAAGAGATAATTTGAAATGAATATGCAGACTTCACTTGAAATGAATTTTTTCAATGACATGCCTACACATGTAGAGTATACTTGTAATCTATGTTATTTAAAGAATATTAGGACATTGCTTGGACTGAAAAATCAACTTGGTGAGTTCAGGTGTGACCTGGCAGAAATTAATTATGATGCAAAGAGAACACTGTATTTTTTCCACAGTTTAATTTAAAAGGTAATGCTAGTTTCAATGCAATGGCATCAATGCAAAGGTAGGTATCTGAAGATGACACCTTTGTGTTGAAACCAGTTGTACCTTATAAACTGTGGAAAAAATACCAAGTTTTCTCTTTTCATCTTGAAAAATTAACACACCAATAAGTTTGACAACTGGCATATGTAGCATAAGAAATAATAAATAATAGCCTATAAAATATGTAGCATAAGAAATAATCTATGACTCAAGTCAAACTTTAAACAGCATAATAACCCAAAAACTAATAAAATGATGAAAGGGTGAGATGAAAAGATATAAGTTTTGTTCATTAAAATTTCACGCATTTTTATTTTTTAAGTATATTCATGCTTAAGTCCAAAGTAATAACTCAATCTCTTGGTTCTGAATTACTGATGAGGCATGTGTTTTCAAACTTTATGGTATAAATTATTATCTTTCATAGGGATCTTTTAAAAATGCAATTTACTAGTGGTGAACATCATTGGCTGAATGAATACGAGAGCTATTACAAATTTGATATTTTTTATTCCATTTATTTTGTGGCAATTATCTGTAGAAAAAGCCAAAAATACTCAAGCCTCAAAAATGGTACGTATTTTAAGTCTCAGCAATGGATATTCAAAAGGGCTCCTTATGCTGTCCACATCTTTTGTATGAAATCTATACTTTAAAACTACAGGTATCTTATTAAGCACATAATAAAACTTTATTTTAATCTTCCAAAAGCAATAATCTCCTTTTATTGAATAATAATATGTAATAACATTTTTTCTTTCTAATTAACATCTTGTTTGCCTCCTTCTCATCATCCAGTCATTTTATACCACAATTTAAGAAATCTAACAGTGAAACTGTAGTCAGGTACCCTGGAACCAAAGAGTAAAGATGATATAGTAATACTATTTACCCTTTGCTGGGACCTAGTTTTTACAAAAGGACCAATATAAGAAGATGTTAGGTCACATGTAAATAAATACATATTTACATTTATTGTCATACTACCACCTCTGAAATAAATATGCACTCAACAAATATGAAAATACCAACTAGTTTCAAAGGAACAAGTAAAACAGAACACCAAAAGCCAAATACCATGGGGATAAAAAGCATCAATCTAAAAAGGCCTCATTGCATGTTGTGGTTAGTTTGTACCTTTTCCGCATGCAGTGTAAATTTTCCACACAGCAAATATATATGAACAAAATATTTTCATGAGACATTATCCATAAACTGAAGTATCTTCTTGTCAGAAACAAGAGGGAATTGCCAAAAAAATATGTTTATGGATTTCTGGTATATATCTTGTATAATATCACCCATTTCACTGGCAGCAGATGTTAAGTATGGTTGGCTAAGTTTGCAAAGGAGGATATCAGGAGATGAGAGTGTCAATTGATATATCCATTTTCCAAATAGGTAAGTACTTGGATACTATTAAAAAATGAAGGCTGCAAAATATGAAAGCCCCATCAAAGATACATAAGAGAAACTTGGTGACTAAAACCTTTCCCGCACAAGAGTTAATTTTGGATTCATAGTATATACATATTTTCACACATGAATACACTAGTGCAAGTCAATTTATCTTTAGGTAAAAATGAATATTTAGCTAGTTTCAATGACAACTCACCAACAAGGACAACTACCTAAATCATACTTCAATTATTATCGGAGAAGGTTTCAAACAAATCATGCATTAGCATGAGTAGAATCACATGTACTCCTCTGATTCCATTTTTCTAATTACTCCACTTGAGCAAAAATGCAAGTAGGCTTCAAATTACTTCATTTGGGCTACTATAAAATTTCAACAAAATACAAATTTGACATTTAAATTTTTGCACAAAATGATTCATTATTCTTTTCTTAATAATGAAAATTTAATCATGTCAATCAAGATTCACTAAAAAAAATGCCCTAACCTTTCATTCTAGGATTGACAAGAGTGGATTTCAGTTTTGGATAATGTCATCATATTATTACTGAGGTGCAGTACCTTCTGGAACTTTTCTACCACTTGTGGGAGTGACAAATATTTGTGGAGCCCCTTTATGAGGGCCCGAAGAAGAAGAAGGCACTGGAGTCGGCTGCTTTGGGCCCGGCGATGCCCTAGTGCTGCCGTTCTCGAGGGGATAAACGTCACCCCCTCGGCGTGGGGACGGCTTGCGCCGTGTGGGAGAGGGAGAAGGCGGGCCCCTTGAGGCCTGAAGCCTGGTATTGCGCAGGGGGGATTTACAAGCTTGCGCAGAGGGGTTAAAGTGGTGGTTGGGAGGAGGTGGGGGAGACATGGGGTACACTTGCGCGCCGCGTAGATTCCTTGGACCATGGTGCGAGGCAGCCGGATGATGGGACCCAGATACTAGTTCAGGAAGCATTTCCATCTCGGCTACAGCTAAGTGCTCTAAGTGAGATAGATTGACTGGTGAGGGAAGACAAGGTGAATGGAAACAGGTGAGAGGTTTGAACAAAAAATATTGAAAAAATTTAAAAAAGAAAAAAATATGTATAGCCACAAAAGCATAAATTAAGTCACAAACACAGACAATGACTGAATGTAATTAATTCAAACAGTTTTTTAGACAGATGGTAGACCTATGAGTAAGAGTGCCAAACATTTATATTCTAAGGTGAAGCAGTCCAATTTGTTTTGTTTGTAAAACTAAATGTGATTTTAAAATAACTACAGACAATGAAAGAATTACAATCACTTCACAGCTACACACAGATACTAATAATGTTTTCATATTTGTATTTATTAGTGTCATTGCTAAATATTTTAAAGTAATTTCCAATAATTGTCTTTTAATTTGAAAGGACTTGCATAATTAAATCACAGATACTTTCTTATCATTTAAAAATTGAAGTAGAAATTCATTATATAAGAATCCAAGCTTTTGAAGTGAATTTGGTAAAATTTGAGCCCGAGTGATTTGACTTTATTCCTAATTTTATACACAATTATGTCCCATTACAAATAATAATGAAACCTACATAGTCATGCAGATATACAGGTGCTGACTGCTGAATTATACCAAATTCTACCTTGTACAAAGAAGGCTAATTGCCATGGTGACAGAAGTGAAGTATTGTATGTGCCTACCCATGGGATGTTCAGATTTGCCAAATTTGACTGAATTAACAATATGAGCATTATACAGGCAATGTGAATAGAAAGCTCTTAACCCTTGCACTCAAAAGCAAAATTAATCAAAATCATAATATTCTCAAACTTAAGAGGTGTCTCTTAAGGAGGAGAAGGTAAGATATCTCTCATTAATTTCATCTTTGATATGATCATTGCTTGAAAAATAAAAATTTACAAATTATTTCTTAAAAAATGAGGAATGTTATTTTCAATATTAACACTCCAAATGTATGCATGGTTAAGAAATAACAGATGAGGTGTGAAAGACACAAGAAAATTAATGTATCCCAATCAAGGTGTTAAATGATACTCATTAATTAATTTATTCCACAAAGGTGAGAGATATTCAATCTGCAAGAATATTAATTACAAAAAAGTTTTCACTCTCCAAAATTCATTAACATAAATATGGGAATGACCTCAATGGTCTAAAATATTTACAAAAATTTGGAACTAGACCCCAAGGGAACTTATTCAGAATCACTGACAGGGAATCCCATTCTTTTGAGTATAAGGGTATTTCACATTGAAGCCATTCTAAAGCAAAGCTTTCAAACGTACATTTGAATCAACATATGTAGTGAAATAATTGTAATAGGACTGCAGCAACATTTACATAAATACATACTTGTTTATTACTTGAAGAATATAAATGCATCCTTAATGTACTTAAACCTGAAATTATCCACTAATACACATATTAGGTGACAAACTTTAATTTTTAATACTAGTAAGGAGGCAGGTAAACCAATTTCAGGTACAAAGAGACATAAATATTAGATTCCCAAGCAGCACACAAATGTTAGCAGAAAGTTTACTGGCTGTGCATCCACTTACAGTAGAGCATCAATAATCCGGATCAATTGTCAACGGACCCAGTCCGGATCATCAATAGGTCCGGATTTTTGAACAGAACCAAAAAAAAGCCATTTGATGCCTTAAACATAAAGAAACTTTGCTAAAAACTGTAAAAATAGTGATTCTTGGTACAGGATTGTACTAAATGTCTCAGAGTATTAAATGTTCAGTGATTTTTGAACTGCTGTAGTGGTTCACTTTTCAGCAGTCAAGTTTTTGATTCGTTTTATTAGCATACAAAAAACAAATTACAATTTACAATAAAACAACAACAAAAACACTAAATTAACAAAAAAAACAAAACGAAATTAATAGAACAATAAAAATACTTACAGAATATTTACTGTACACTTCACACAGTGTCAGAGCTCTTAAAAAATCTCATTGATTTTTGAAGAGCAGTAGTGATTTGCTTTTTTGCAGCCAAGTCTGATTCATTTTAATAGAATGAGCTGGGTTGGTGTACTCTCTGTCTGTTTCTCAAGCCAAGACATCAGGTCTCTGCTGTCATAGAAGCTTTCAAATAGGTCGGCCCTGCCTCTTCAATTTCATCTCATAAATTTCACTATCTAACTTTACTGTTTCTGTGTCCCCTTCATACACCATGGAAGCTATTTCTCCGTTGCTCAAAATCTGGCATTCAGAATCATTGTTGCCTACAGCTAACCACTCATTGGCATCATTTTCATCACATTGTTCAAATCCCGGGATTGTGCTGAATATTTCTGCCATTTCATTTACACCACAGTCTTCATCATCATTTTCAATTTCTTCACTGATACTTCGTTCTTCAGACCATAATTTATTCCCTGAGGCTCTTTGCAAGTTGCTTTTGGTGAGAGTATCCCAAGCATCTGCAAGCATGTAAATGCTATCTTTAATGTTAATTTTTGTAATAAACTGTACCACACTTGCTTCATCCTTTTCTGCTAATGAAAGGCAACACAGGAGCTGTTTTCTGCAGATTTTTTAAATTTATTCAATCATTCATTGGTCCATTGGCAGCAGAGAGGCTGTCACGTTGCGTGGGAGGAATTGAACTTCAAAATTATCATTGATTTCATTCAATACTTCAAGAGGGGGAAGCGTGGGTCTGTTATCAATGGTACCCAAAACTACTCCATCTTTATCTTTCTCCTCATGATATTTTGTCACACTGGGAATTAATTCATTCTTGAACGATTCAAGGAAAACGACTGAAGTCATCCATGCGCTATTCTGTAACGTGTATGAAATCGGAAGAGTGAGCACACTTTCAAAGCACCATGGATTATTGCTCTTACCAATAACCAACAATTTTATTTTGGGCTCTCCACTTGCATTAGCGCATACCATTGCAGTGATCCTTTCTTTGCCCACTTAAATCCAGGAGAGGATTGTTCACGTCTTGACATAAGCAACTTGCGTGTATGAGCTCGCCAGTTCGTCCTAGTCTCATCTGTGTTGTACACATCATCCCTAGAGTAGCCTTTTTCAAGTGCATCTTTTGTAAACTTTTCAACAAAAGCACAGCCAGCCAGATAGAAAGTTTCTCTCCTTGAATGTCCAGCTCTCTAATACCATGTCTAGACTTAAAGTTTTTAAGCAATCCAGCACTGGCTTTAAATTCTGTTGGTCCATTGAACTACTCATTTAACTAGGGCTTTTTCACAGATCATTGAACCCAAAATTGGCTCTCCTAGGCTTCTCCTTTGGGCGAACCACTTATATATTGCATCTTTCAATGCCTTGTTGTTTGCTGAATATGCAATTTTTCTTTTTAGCGTCCCTTCTTCTGAGTCCAGTTTTGAAGCAAATTGTTCTAACTGAGATCTTTTCGCCTTCATGTCACTAATGGTGGATGTTCCTACTCCATGCATTTTTGTGCAAGCGATGCTCCACTTTCACCTTTTCATAACCTTTCTAAAATCTTTAATTTTGTTTCAACATTTACAAACGTGTGCTTTTTTTTCCAACTTGACACCATCCCAAAAATAAATCCCAGTAACTACTGAATTTAAGAATAACATGTAAATTACAGTATGTACTGTAACTCGTCACAAAATATGTACACAGACATGGATCAACACTATTGGATACATACAATGGGCAATAAAAACAAAAGCTTTTGAGTATGCAAAGAGAACAACAATGTACAGTAGTTACAGCTTGTAATCAAGAGACACAACTGACAACAGAGAAAGCAAAGATGTTGACTGTTGAGGCTGATCGGCTTATGCCACATCATATTGGTTGATGACCGTGCCGAGTCTCGCATCAACGCTTTTGACAAATACGTATATTGTGTTCACTTCAACTAATTTTTTGCCGGACGGGTATCTGGATTACCGATGGTCTGGATATTTGACATCCGGAACATTGACGCTCTACTATATGTTGCAATCTAATGTTTGGGGAAATTTATGCTTTGAGCCTTATGTGCTTATCCATACAATTGCAACAAGATAAAGAACGATGCAACCATTTGGGGAAGTTCTTGGGATTAGTTTCTGCAACATTCTCCAGGTTCTAAATGAACATTCTCATAACATTCTATGAACATTTGTGTGTTTTCACTCTAAATTGTCAGTTTCAAATCACATAAGAATTATATATCAGGATACATTGCAAATTAAATACAGCAGTTAGAGCAGTTCACATATTTGCATGTGAACAGACCAGATAGTATTTTGGAGGAGATTAAGTTTTGTTGAAAGTATGTAAAGCAATTGACCATAAAGCATTTATGAAGACAAAGGAATCGAGGTGAAGACTATATAAGAAGATTAATTAAGTCTTCAATATGGAACATGGTGATATGCAGCTCAGATATTCCTTTTTGTAGAAATAGAACATGCAAAGAGGCCTCTGCGATATGATCATGAAGAATTATGGAGAAGATGAGCTGGTGGTGACGAGCTGGGTGGTGACGAAGACTAAAAAAAGAAGTGTAGATCTGCTACTGGTGATATGAAAAAGTTAACAAGAGTGACTGGACGATGTGTTGAGAGAAACCAGATACAGCAACCAGAGAAAATCAAATTTGCACAACTAAATACTTGTAACTCTAAAGACATAGATATGTATTGCTTATCTATGCATATGATTCACTGTATCAATTTCAATTTTGCCAATTTTATGTTTAATGGCTATTTTTTATATGATGCTGTGTTATAGAAATACAAGGGAAAAGCAATATAAGGTGAATATTAATAATAGATAAAAAAGTGCAAATCAAATTGTTACTGTATTTTTCCTAAATTCCACTTCAAAACATGAGATGGCATTCTATTCAGGCTTAAAAAGTGTGTAGTACAGGGGTGGAACATTTTAATACATATGATTATATCAAAACAGAGCAGTAAGGTATTAGAGACTGTCCATACAGCTAACCAATGAATTGAATAACACAAATATGAAAGTATTTCTAGCTGTTTGTTTCCAGCTAGCTGAAACTCAAGTCACTTCTGAGGTGAAGTTTTGAAGAAAATATTGACAAATATGAGTACTGAAGAAGACTTAGGCAAGGAAGTGGACATATTATGTATTGTGCTTGGGAATACTATGAAAGCTGAAAGTATGATCTAGGAGTACACTCAGCTGGCCCTGACAAACATTCACACGTCATCCCTTGTATATGATGATGAAAACTATGATAAGAATAGGAAACAATGAACAAAATACAACTATGGGATTTGAAACCCAATAGCCAGTCAACAATCAATGTATGTTAAATATGATATATACATACCCATTGCCAAAAAAAGTTTATTATATTCCACATATTCACTCAATATTTCACGGCAGTCCTACCACAATGTAATCACTCCTTTAAAAGATTCACACGGGGTGTAACTTAACACCTAGGTGTTGGTAAATACATGTTTAGGCCAATTCATCATTTTACATTTTGAACATGTAATGTGCAAATATACAAACAAGTGCTTTATTTACTAAATAAAAGGTTGCTGTTTACACTGAGAAGAATAAATAAACTTTTAAATGAAAATACAATTCAAAGTACAAACTGAAGAAAGTACAAATATGAAAATATTTAAAACCAAGAGAAAACAAGGATCGACATGCACCTAACGCATTGGCTAATTACATAAGTCTACCATAAATGGCATGCTATCAAAATAACCAAAATATTATATAACGAGGTTTCATATAGGTTTGGGGTAAGGTTAAGGTAATGCTCAACAGCCTGGCCACCTTACAGGGTGAATGTGATCTTCTAACCTGACTTGATCTTCTTAAAATGCCTCATTATCAAAAGCAGTGCTTCAATTACCTTCCATTCATGGACTAAATCTTACAGTATGATATAACCATGCATTGCTATGAAAAATAAGAAAGAACTGCGACAGTATGTAACTTGGTCTACTACTAACTCATTCATCTTGAGCCATACTATAAAATACAATGAAAAATACAAATAAAAGGCAACAAAAACTCAGTAATGTACATAGGGTTAGATCCAGGTGGTTCCCATAAAAATGTTCAGTAATCATCCAAAAGAAAAATGAGATGTATTACCACATTGGCAAAACTCTGCTGAACAACTAATGTAACAAGAGCATAAACTAGTAGTCAATATCCCACTTGGAATGATAAACGTGCACTAAAACTGAAAGATAAGGATACTTTCCATTGAAACAGAAATTTGAAGTGGAAAAATAACTATCACTTTATCAAATTAAATGGAAAAGAAAGACTATCCACCAAACTTCGCTTCTACTGCATCAATTTTCTCTCTAACACATGCATCGAGCAGGGAAACTATTGGAATGTAAGCATACATGGATCAGCCATGTGAAACACAAGAACTTTTTGGGAAATTAAATCTTTTTATGTCAGGAAATTTTGAGCGACCTGACTGGAATAATGCCTTCAGAAGCACTTCTTTTCACGAAACACGGTCGCTGTGACGAGGCATACCTAGAAACTCGAGGCGGTCTCTGGCCATCGAGAGGTTTGTGCGCATTTTCTGCTGCAGCCTTTGGGCTCTCTCCCACACCTCCCCCTTGCCGCCTAAACAGTCAATCGAGATTCCCTTCTCCAGCTCAAGGATGCCTTTCTTGTAGAGCTCGATGGCTTGCTCCTTCTGACCTGCAATGTGAAGCAATGAACGTTAATGAAGGGATAACAGAGAAAAAAGAAAGACAAATAGTATCAAAATGGATGACATAGAGGTGTGGCATCAGAGTTGTGACTTAGCTACAGACACCTGGTATGGTCTCTCAATGGCTCCCCTTTCTCAGGGAGATATTTGATTCATCAACCCTTATTAGATACAAATTAAAAATTTAGTTTAAGAAAACTACTTTCATTTCTTCTATTAATAAATTAAAATGGAAAATGAGTATTATATATACTTGCTTTCTTTACCAATTTTTAATGTCAATTTGAGCCCTGGAGCCATGAATTACCACACACCCTAAGAGAAATACATGATTCACACATACAAAACCTATTACATACAATTTGAAAAATGTATTCATAAAATAATTTGGTTTCAACTATTTACAAAATAAATTACACTTTTTCCCTTTCATGTAAATTGCATTTCCACAGAGGAAAAATCTATGCTAATGAATGACTCTATGAAAAAGCTTTGTACTTTTCAAATTCATAAAAATCCATATGAGAGGAGGACGTCTTGGAAGTTTAACTGTCTAAAGCATTGGGTATGATATCAAGGAGATGTGGGTTAGGGTGTACGTCAAGGCAAATGGTTATTCCACGGTGGATATTCCCATTCAAGAGGTATTATACTCCCTTCCAATCAAATCTACCGTAACCAGTGAGTTACCCTTATAATAATAACATTGTGAATAGGTGGAGGGTGTAGTGTTGTCTATCTGAGACAAGGTGGACAGAGGTCACCTCGGTTAACTAAAAACTCGAAAATAATGGAATTTATGGCTCAAAAAATTATCAGCTCTCCAGATGAATACTTAAGACTCGGAAAATTTGGAATACAAAGGTCATGAGCGAACATAAATGATGACAAAAGTGAGGTACTTCAACTCAGTGTTGTCTTATTCCAAATTTGTGATACAGTAAGGATAAAATAGAGATCTTTAATACCCATATACATGAAGATCGAATATATTGCTGTGTTACAGTCTTCATTTGCACCAGCTGAACAGGCTTGGTATGGCCAAGGTCCTCCACAGCATTCAGATCTGACCATGGGACAACACAGATCCTCGGTAAATAGGGAATCGGGCAATCGAAATTGTAACGCATATTTAAAACCAATTTTGTTTCAGTGAAGACCTTAATTTGGCACCAATGGTGGTTGCCCAAGCCTAAAGCTGCCCCTGATGGTACAACAATCTTAAAGCATAACTTCCATGGCATACAATAAATAAAGAAGAAAAATATGGATTTCATTTTGAAAAGGTATTCTAATTGGAGAATATCACTCCATCAAATTTTCTCTTCACGTTCCTTTGAGCCGAGAGGAGTGCACTAGTGTGTATGGAAAGCTATATTGATAATTATCAGGGACAAAGCAAGGGGAAGGACCAAGTAATTTAAGGTGCTGCGATTTCAACAGCGACTGCTGAAGGAATAAATTTCAGTAAGAACTGAAAAAAGAGGAAAGGGGAAGGAATGTTAGAAATGATGAACACAGGAGGGTAGAATTCCAAGCATGAGAGATTCATAATGTGGCAAAATAAACACACGACTATGGCAAATTAGAGAAAAGGGAAACCATAAAGAACACACTTGGATAGATTATTACATATTAGTAATTTCCTCTTCATCAAAACATGAGGCAATATGAATAGCAAAAGCATTTATGCCTGCCAACTCACGCTATCGACGCTGGTGTTACAGCAAGCCTAACCAACCGGGAAAGAGTAAACTACCGGCAGGGAAGGCAAACGAAGCAGCGCTTTTTAAGACGTTAAAAACATTTTTAAAATGTTTGACCTTGGATGAAATTTTCCAAAGAAAAATTTTTTTACCATCCATTTTATTTTTCCCCGCCCTTCACTCAACGGATATTTTAGGAACAAACTTCAACTCTTGTTCTCAAACCACATATTCCTTGGTGTACTTTGTGACTAATTCAAGAAAAATACCGCAGTTATCTTTAACTTTGAATGGTAAATATTGACATTTAACCTCCAATGAATTATTCATAAGACCACACTGATCCTTGGCCCTAACTTCAAAATCTCTCAACCTTTCTGACTTACATTTATAATAGATGTAACCAAACTGGAGAAGACTAAAGAAAAACAGCAGAAATTTTTTTGCTACCTCTTCTCATTTTAAAAGGTGGTCAAAATTGTTTTCAGTCGTTCAGGTGTCAAACTCTTTCAACTCCTTTTCTTCAAAATGTCACTTCTTCTTCTGGAGAAAATGCGTCTTGGGGAATTATAGATTGTCAGTAATTCATTGTTTAAGATTCGCAAATAATTGATTTTTTAGAGTATTTTTTTAAAGTGAGTGTGGTTAATTTTTTTAGTAAGCTACTCTTACAACCTCTATAAGATGATGTTGATTATATCATTTAATCGGGTTCATAAACAATGAGGGAGCTGATCGAGGGGATAGAGTTTCAATCAAAAGATCTGGGATAGAATTCCGAAAGAGGTAAAAAAAAATGCTCCATTGGTACCTAGAGCCCTACTCGGAAGCTGTGCGAGCAAAGGAGAGCACTTCAAGTGTAGTACTCTGCACGTCGGATGGGATGTTCGATAACGGAAAATCTGACGCCTATCACCGAGATGTGGTATAATGCGATGCCGAGTTTCTCATCGCCCTTCCTCTAATCCCCAAATACCCCTTCCCTAAGCGACCAACCAAACAGTCCTTGACGGCGCACAAGACCTCAGCAGAGGCTCATCTCCCGTCATAACCAACCAACGAAACACAAAAAGGCAAAGTTTCTGATTAAACCAAGACGGAAGAAGTTGAATCCGCAATCCATTCACAAATCCAGATAATTGAATTCGCAATTATGACGCGATGGCATTCCTAACAGCAAAATATTTTGGAGTAAAAATAGTCCCCCTATCGGACGACTGGGAGGGAAACATCAACAAAAGTGGACAATTGGAGGATAGGGAAATGGAGCGTGAGATCCTTGGGCGTGATCAAAATAAAGAGGAAAGCACTACCTAATGAGAACTATACTACGGAGTAAGGGAAATACCATTAAGGTGGTTATAATAAGAATCGTGAGTCGTTGAGTGCACTTTAAATAACTTTTCATTTAAGTAAAAAACATTCTTGGACTAAGCTGCACCTAAGTACATTAATTTATACTTCGGAAATATACATAATTGTTATGATAAAAATGATGCAAGAATTACATTTAACAGTTTTCGTCTCAACAGAAGCATTTTTACGATTTCGTTTTCGGTGCGGAAACTCAAAACTTATGTGATAACCAAAAAAAATGTCTTGTTTACTCGGCATGATGTCTTGATTATCAACAGGAACCATAATAATAATATGAAAATTATGTTTTCGCGTTTAGGAGAAAATCTGTACACGTTATGTCATAGAAATATTTCGAACTATATCTCAAGTACAAAGAGGCTACACGCTAAAATAGCATTGAATTTCCAAAAAACCAAATCGGTAACATGAATTTTTTAGTTTGTGTCCATCCATGTGTACATACATATTACCAATAAGGAAACGTATGCGAAGTTTCAGCAAATCTGTACATAAATGAAAACCACCCTAATTAGGAGAGTAGACTAATAAGTGGGCAGCTATGCTAATCTATAAAAGATGACTATATCCTGGAGTTTATGCATAAGTGAAGAGTAACTACAAGGGTGTGGGGAAGGTCTCTGAGAATTGTTTACAGTAAGCCCCGTCGTTTTTCTGACTATGCTTCCCCTCCGCTTGAGGCTTCGGGTCGAAGACAAGGCCATAGATACTTCCTATGGCCTTGGTCGAAGATGTCATTGCCCTCTATTAGGACAATATAGTACCTCTAGATGTCATCACACACAGCGCCGTGCCGGGTGCGTGTGTCGGAAGAAGTCCTCAAAGTTAAATCAGTTAATGGTTAAATGGTTAAAAGCAGTTCCATGCGTAATATCGAACGGAGGAATACCGATCCGATAGTATGCTGAAGTTTGTCTTGGACGTATAAATGTGAAGGACTATTCAAATGCCTGTTCATGTATATGTATTACCTCTACTTAAGAAGTCGCCACAGCAGACGGTGGCCCGCATTGACACAAGGGACGTGCAATCGGATTCTGTTAAATATACTAATTTTTTTCACAAAAAGTTGCACAAAATGACTGACTTCTTTCTTCATTATACTCGACGCCTCGAGAATTAACCGTCTTCTAACACGTGAGGGCCGCTGTCCCCGTCAGCTGATTCCTCCTCCGCTCGCGATAGCCCTACTCCAGATTGCAGCTTCCCTAACAAGCACACATTAGCTAGCCAAGCTTCCTATGACCGCGTGCAACCAGCCCGGCGTATTGTGTGGGGCGCGTCAGTTGTTTAGAACGTCAAAACGCATGCTTTCATCATCGCCATTCTTCTTATGTCACCGAATTCTTTTAATGGCTGTGAGAATATTTTGAGAAGATATTTTAATGGGAACTAATACCAGAGTTTTCCAATCCGGATGGCCGAAAAATATTTTAATTATAAAAAACGGTTGTATATACGTTAATATGGAGTGAATTTTGGTCTTACAGGACTTAAGCTTGACGGAATACCGCTAGAAATGACGTCCTCCAATCGGGAAAATTGAACGTCATTGCATTTATGACTCCAGAGCGACCTCTAAATATCAACAAATCAAGCCGATTTATTTAGAATATCTTCTTACGTTCACACCATAGCACAATTTTAGAGGCTGAAATTTAAAATCCGAGAAAAATAAAGAAACCCAGAAATATTTTCGCAAACATGGCAGAGGCAGCGAAAATCATTATTCCCGGAGTAAACATTTTTCAACGCCTCTTTAATACGGAAAGTACCTATAGGGTTTTTTTCCTGGGGCCATGGATAATCACAATTTTGAGTTCATACAGGGAAAGGGAGGACTTCGGTGATTTTCCTCATGGTGCGACAAAAAAATCTCCACATTGTAGACGATTTCTCCGCGATGGTATGAAACGCATGAATGCGCTCCTCGTAAGATATAACGAAAGAGCATAATTTTTCAGGCTACTCCGAGAATATGGAGCGAAGCCAAGCAGCATCCGGGATTCATGGAATTATGGAATGCCGCAGGGAAGGCCTTTTGATAAAAAAAGAGATTTACTCAGCAACGTAAAAATACTGCAATAGGATATCTAGATAACTTAGCGAATCCCTGATGGCTGAGGACCGATAAAAAATTTCTAAAGTAACTTTTCATGACCTAACTTTTTGAGTCATGATTGATGGAAAAATATACATCAGAAAATAAAAAAAACGTAAAGGCTAGCTCCCACTAATATGTTAGGAACCCAAATACGTCTACTAGATCGCATAGCTTCCATTAAGATAATGGAGTATTGGCTTTCTAGCGAAGGAGGAGAGGCATTAAAGCCATTGGGAATTTCCGACATTAGTTCCCATTAAAAATCTCTGCTCAAATATTTTTACAGCCAATGAAAAAATTAGGAAGAAGAATGGGAATAGATACAGAATGTTTTTTTACGTTCTCTATAACTAATCAGAGAGCTTACAAATTACTCAATGGCTAGAGTAAATAACAGATCGGTAATGCATAAAATATCACTTTAAAAAGCATTAGGTTAGACCTTGTGCCAAGATGGACGATTTTAACTGGAGAGATAATCTATATGCAATGCTCTAATCTAATAAAATGAACATAGGATCGAACTTCATCGGTTGAATTTAAATGGCCCCTAATAGAGCCAAGGTAGTTTATAAGAATTATAATTTCACCTAGAAATCAATGAATATGGTTTCACTTTCAAGAAGTATAACTCACCCTTCCAAAAATACCAAAATATCAACCCCCTACCGAATTACTTTCCGAGATTTTTGACGAGAAATACCTGACCTTTACATAGGCTATGGTGCATGAATGTATCCCAGAGAAACTTCATTTAAACAAATAAGAAGTTTATAACACCTAGATCTCATAAAAATAAACTGTGTAGTTTGTAAGTTTTCTCAACTATTATGAAAATAAATCATATAGTTACCGCAGTAACTTTTCGAGATTATCAAAGAACCTTTCATTGTTAAGGAGCTGTAAACGTACCGCGGGAAGAAAATGAGTCAAGTTAAAGAATTATAACGGCATATTTATTTTATTGCTTAGAATTTCAGTCATATAAACGTTTCCGTCATGTATAAGTGCTCAGGCATATTTTTGCGCCATTAAGAATGCAATATTTAATTAATTCTTCCTACAGCTACAGAAATTAAAGCGTAGAGAGTTCGAATATGATCTCCATTATGACTAGTAAACTATCTCGCTCGAACTACCTTACACAATCAAAGCTTTAATGGCATTATCTGAGATCAGCTAGGGAAATACCAGGATTTGAATCTCCGTCAAGTTAAGTGTTTATCCATCCAGAATCACCACGCATTTGGTTACCACCAAAGTTCACATGACTAAAGGGAAAAAACCCTTTTTCACGTTTCCCAATTAGTTACACAGCAAATAATTTTTAAGGCTAAATTGTTCTCTAGTTAATTAATAGCTTAGGCTCCTTTCACGTAAGTAACATGGTGTTTGGTACAAGAAAATCAGCGGCATGGATAACGGCCATATTAAAAAAAAATCTGCAGTAAAATAGCTAAATTATTGAACAGTGATGCCTCAAGGTTCAACCTTTCCGCAAGGTCTGTTTTAATTCAACGTTTTTAGGAATAGAGCTGGTTCCGTTTCCTTCAACTCGTTTCATAAAATTTTAACGATGTATTGTTATAAAATACTTCTACGGACATCTGTGAGCAGCAGGTGCGAGGGATCAAAACTACATTCCAGAAGTAAATGGAGTAGAGAAGTATGACGGCTAATCTCCGGAAACCATCCAGGTCACCAGCGGAAGGCTTCAATTGTACGTGGCCCGGCACCCGCTGAGGGGTTAGCTGCCCGGCACGGCAATTCATTCTGACTTCTCCCAAGACCCAACACCGATCTCCTCCGCAATTCCCACAAACTCTCGTGAGTCTCGTTCAACCAAGAGACGAAGCGGCACATTCGCGTAACTGCAAAACTCATTCAATTAGGAAAGAGAGTTATTGCAGAGCTAACTATTTCTACTTTTAAAAAATAACAGTTGAGGGCCTCAGTGCAAGAACCAGATGACTTCAGAAAATTTTTTTTGAGTAAATGCAAAAATAACGTTTGATATTCATTTAAGAGCTTCATTTTTTTTAACTATTAAAAAGTAGTTTTATTGAATGGTTACTGCGTGTTTATGTGTCCCATATAGAATTAGAATGAAAAAATAACGATTAATACTTTGAAATGTATTATATATTGGTTTGGGCTTATCTTGTTTTTGCATCCAACATTTAGATCCTCAAATTTTACTAGCAAATTAACGTTTATTCCATAAATATACAGATAAAATAAAATATAAAAATACTTTATCATACTTTACAGACTACACAAGTACGATTTCATGAAAAACTCGTTACCAAGAATCTTTCTTTTCGAAATAAATGCGAAGTCAATGATAAATATACAGGAAAATAATTTGATATTGTGAGGAATTAATTTGACGCCACCAATTTATCATTCAATTTCATCATAGTAACTTCCATTAATCATTTACAGCTTTCGGTGACCGAACCAAGCAAATGCAGGACCAGTATGATTATTGCTACAAATAGAAGGTTTCTGTGGTCAAATAAGCGTATATCACTCAGATATGACGATTCAAGTTAGGATCGTGCACCAAAAGAAGCGTTCTGCTGTGTTATGTATAATATGCGTATCGTAACTCATTTTTGGGCAAAAAAGGACTTATCTGGTTTTCGCACCTAACCCTATAATTTTTCCGAGTTAAGGAGTGACTGGTGTTCTACGATCATGGTGAAAGTGATAGGATCACTTATATGCTACCCAACCAAAATTCGGTTCCCTGCATTATAGCCAAACGCTCATAAATGTTTCTGTAATAAAGTGAAGCATTGGAAAACCAAAAACTGTGTTTCCTAAACGACTGACTATTTCTAAACGCAAATTGATGTCACTGCCTATAAAACTTAGGATAGCATATAAATAGGAAGGAATGTGAAGCATATTTCATTCAACAGAGATTTAAAAAAATCAAATATTACAACAATGTTCATTTTATTGAAAATAATATAATAAGTTCCACTTTCAAAAGAATTTTTAATTTAATAAAATGACAAACTTTTAAGATGCAAATCACATACTTAAAAATTACACTTCTTTTGAGATACTTTCCAGACGGAAATTTATTTTAATTAAAACGTTTTTCTCGCGGCGCCGTATAAAATTACAAACAACTCTATCTATAGAAATTAATAACATAATCGCTTCAACGTATTCACCTGTCCTTTCTTTAAATCAAATACTGTTCTTGATGGCCAAGACTCGTTCACTGTCTATATTGCAGGCAGACTAACTAAAGGCAAATTCAGCATTTAAGTCCATGAGCTCGCAGATTCAAATTTTCTCAAAATGTGTAAACATTTCCTTTCATCTATCATCTAAACAACTCTTTTTATAGAGGATGAAAATAGATCAACATTTTTCAGAAAAATAAAAAAGAATACTAAACAAGGAAACATAGACGTCTTTGAGAAAAAATAAATACAATAAACTAAGAATACATTCTACTAAGTGATACGTGGGCAATCAAAATGTACACGAGGAGTTGTTAGTGACACAAGAAACGAAAAAGTAAAAAAATATTGAACAACTTCAATGTGACACAGTAGGTGACACGGGGAAAAATGAGGAGGGTGGAAACATTTCCCCTGACCCGTTCAAAAAGTTAGAATTTGTGGAACGCCAAAATTAGCAGTAATTCACAATGGCCCTAAGGTTGCTAACTTTAACGGAGGAATTAATGGAAAATAGAAACTTTGAGAACGCCAAAATTAGCAGTAATTCACAATGGCCCTAAGGTTGCCAACTTTAACGGAGGAATTAATGGAAAATAGAAACTTTGAGAAAACTAACAAATAGAGAGACGATGTTAGATGAAAATCAAACGGGGATTAAGCCAAGAGTAGTCATGCTGTAATCCGGCACAGTTCGGTATCTATGCTAGCTCTAGCGGCTCAATAGAGGCTCAAAAAATGGGCTCTTTATTCATTCTCGCGCGAAGAACAACACTTTGGTAAAAATAAAAAAATGTAATTAATCTAGGTATAAGATAATTGTAAAGCATTGCTATGATTATTTGAAAAACATTGACATATCGTAGAGTAAATCACGGTGTTACGAAACGACGCGGAATGGGGAAAACAAAAAAAAATTCTAGGATGTTTATTTTCAAATCCTTTGACTTTGCCCGGTTTTCCATGACTATTTTTGAATTTCCTGATTTTCCCCGCTCTCATGGTTTTTCAGATCTGTAGCAACTTTAATCAGTCTTTTTTTGGGTCTTTGACAGCATTCATGCCGCCTTAATCAAGCCATATTGCCTCACTACTTAAGGATTTCTAAACTTGACTTTGTCGTCACCTTTACTTCGTTGCTTTCACATAAATGAATGCAGCATAAATGTAATCGGATAATGCGAGCTAAGAAAAAAGAGAAATCGTTACAAAATAAAATAGCATAGGGACGTTAATTATTTGTAAGAAGACAATTTTAGGATCTTATATGTCATGGGAAGTTCATTCCTCACTTAACCGTGCCCTGATACGAGTAGGGCCAAAGGGATTGCAATTGCCGCAGGGACAAACATTTTGCGATTCAATAAAAACTTTAACATACAATTTCACAGAGGCAGGTGAATTTGACATATATGTCGAAATTAAAAAGCATCCTTAGACATTTTCATGCTGGCCAGCCAAACAATTCGTGATATTTCACCATCCTATGGCGCCGCATGCCATATTAGATACTGGTGACATATACCTGAGCAGGCGCGAGCATGGGAAGTAGTACAATGAAGGAAGACCAAGGCTGGAAAACACGTCCATGTACGTTGAGCACTTACTTATGGCCTCGCATGCAACAACAACTACACGCAATCGGTAATGCTATGATTAGTCCAAATGATGTACTAAAATAAGCAACGTTCGTGAGTCAAAAAAAATAAAACAGGTCAAACGAGGGACCTTGCAAAGCCATTCAGGAGATCGCTTAAAAAGTTCTCGACCGGTCATCGACGAGTTAGAATTCTCACACAAGGCGTTCGCGGGTCTCCCCATCACACTAAACGAGCGGCAATTTGCTTGATTCGAAAACACGACACGACTCCATCGATCAATTGGGCCTATCAGGTTGCTTCACAGCGTCGCACGCACCAACTGGAAGAGAGGGGATTCCGTGAAAGGTAGGTGGCACCATCTGGCGGCGAGGGACTGAAAATAGCGGGATACGGAGCGCGCGAGTTTTCCGTTTTAATTTTTTTCCCCCGCGAAATAAACGAGAGCACGTGATGTAGCCCCGGGAGACCTTCACGTGACTGCACTACGTTCCCGAGGGTTTTCCACGCGGAATGGAGGGAAGAGTTCCGTTAACAACTTTAAATTTTTAACCTAACAGAGCTGCCCCTGGGGTGAGGTTGCAGGTACGTCACATTCTTCAACGCCGTGGGGGTGTCGGAAGCGTTAGAGTAACAGAGAACTAAAAGCAAGGTCATCCTTTTATTCTAGCAAAAATCTCCACCGGTACTGACCCATGAACTCTGCAAGACAAAAGGAATATGTTTTCCATATTTTATGGAACTTCACACGAAGGACAGCAAAATATTTTCACACCTTGGAAAAAGATATAGGTTTGCATGAAAACACTACATATACATCGACACAGTATCGTATGAAGTACAGTATCACCACCTACAGGGAGTGTGGCAGGGGGGTTAATCAACAAGTATTACACCATACCCAATTATAGTTAATATAACTAAAACAAAGGACATCGACCCGCAAGCCTCTGGTAAGGAGCAGGCAGTTTTTTCTCTTTAATTTAGTTTCATAACTTTTTTCCACTTGCCCTCGCCAGAATTAATTTTTCAGCGACTACTCTTTCAAATAGATGAGGAATTTTTTTTTAATTGAACTGAATAGTTAGGTTAATCTTAATGGAATTTTGAAGCAGAAAGAGCAGGTATACTTGCACTTATTCACTAAAATAAAAAGATAGAAATCATTGCGAGAAAACAACCCACCACTGACTATTTTCTTCTCATTCGTGAATTTCTAACATCAGTCAGTACTTTCGAGAAAATTTATCTCAGGCTAAACAGGCATCTTAATGAGCCATTCTGTTCCAACGACATGAATTAGTAACTGCTTTAAACCTCTGCGGACCATTGCAATGATTAAAATGAGACTCTTGGGATATTTACCATATCATGAATTAATTAAAGGCCGAAATTTCCCCAACAATGACGGAAGCATATTCCCCAATGTTTCTAAAAGAACACAAACTATTCCCACCCTCTCTCTCTCCCATGTCGCTGTAAGAATATAGAAGAACCGGGCTAAGGAACGAGCATGAAACTCTTGAAAAACCCTCCATCATTTGAGAGAAACGTCGGATTTACCATCAATAAATTGAAACCAAACATTAATATAATACAAATAAAAGCAGCACGCTTCGTTAAAAACTGCTATGAGAGAACACATAGTGTTTCACAACTTTTAGAGGAATTAAGGTGGG
Source organism: Ceriagrion tenellum (assembly GCA_963169105.1). Taxonomy (NCBI): domain Eukaryota; kingdom Metazoa; phylum Arthropoda; class Insecta; order Odonata; family Coenagrionidae; genus Ceriagrion; species Ceriagrion tenellum. Next base: position 97,370,925 of record OY720643.1, read on the forward strand.
AGCCCTTAGAGACTTGAAAGCTACACGCTAAACTTAGGTTGCTTGAGAAATTCAGAAGTGATATTTTTCAGAGCGACACAGAGAATATTATCATGACGCCTCACTACATCTCTAGGTCTGACAGAAGCGATAAAATAAGATACATTACCGAACAGATAGGTACAAAAACTCGTTCTTTCCGCGTACAAAAAGCGACCACAACAAGAACTGAACTCCACTAAATACACTCCCATACTACACGTCACCATTTCACCTCCCAAAACCTTATCCGTTACATCTCTACACAGCTGGTGTCCCAACACCCCCTGCCACACGCCCATGCGACGCCTCGCTGGGTAACATGTGGATGTAGCATCAATCCAAGGCGCGGCTTGAGAGTGTTACTTAAATAATAATAATTGATCGCAGATTTCGCCAATTACGGCCAATGTTACAAACCTGATTAGACGAACCCACACAACCATATCCTGGATGGTGAAAAACCACCCAGGTAAGATTCGAACCCGCAACCCGTCTGAATTACAACGATTCTAATAATAGACCACATTATATCCTGCGGTTACCGCAACCCGTTAGGCTTCGCTCAAGCCATTGGGCTCGGAATTTCGACGGCAATGATATCAACCCATTAGGACTCAAATGCTAGCTGTAAGTATTCTGATGTCCATTAAATGCATCAAGAAACAACCTGACGATAGCTAGAGACAAGGAAGAAGCATAAGGTAAATTTCAATGTCATTTTCAGCAACCATAAAACCTAAGATTGGTTTATGGCCAATTTTGGTGGTGAATTGTGAAAGTATAACTATTCTTCTGTAAATACTTGTAATTCCCCACCTTAAAAAATATTAATTTTTTTATTTCATGAGTGCAATGACGGCAGAGGGTATTTCATAGTCCCCGTCTCGCCCCAATTACACCAACCAACGAGTTTCATTATCATTATTATCCCAGCTCATCCAGGCATATTACGATCGTCTATCGTGTCTCACAAGCAAATGTTTCGAGGTAGATGGAATATTTACTCGCATCCTGAGAGACCTAGACCACATATCCACGACGCAAAGTGTGATGGAGTGTCGGATGCAGGCGGGACGCGGTCGTGCGCTGAGAAGTCACGAAAGCTCGCTACAGCACTTCACGTTCGCATTACCCAACCACCCATCCAGGGCACCATGGAAACGAGACCAGAGCCGAGGGACCAAGGCAAAGGACAGCACATGATACATGCACACACGGGGGGAACGAGCGAGTACGTACTAAGGAAAGCGAGAAAAAAATGAAAACTAACCCTGACACGCGACCTTGTGGGAGAACTGGACCGTTTGATTCCAGACTGACGAGTCTTTGTTATGCGAGGGAAAAAAATAACTTGAGGACAATGGAAACCAAACAGAGAGAGAGGGAGAAAGCGAGGAAAAAAAGCATACTGCAGTACCTGAGCAACGAGAATGCAACGGACGCTTTATGAAATTCCGGGCAAGGTGAAAACATTGCGCGCGACCCCAAATTACCACGGGATACTCTGAAATTGTCACCTGTCATTCCCGAGGCATTGGATTACAGCGAGCTGCGCCCGACACAAAGAGGTTTTTGGCGCCGTACCCGAGATCAAACAATTAGTTCACCGCTTCCATCCAAGTGTGCACAGCAAAAAATAGATAAAGACTTTAATGAAAAAATATAGTAATATTGAACAGAGGGAAATAATAGGAGTGCAAAAGACATGAAATAATACAACAAATATAACTTTTACGAACACATGATGAGACTGCCTGAGTACTCACTTCCACAAGTGTGATATAATTGGATACAAGAGAAAAAAAATACGAAATAGAAGCAGGGGGCCAAGAACTAGATGGAAAGAGGGCGTGAAGAGGGAAATGGAAAAGAGAAAAAGGTAAAAGCGACTGGCAAAACAGAAAGACATGGCTGAAGGTTTGAGAAAACGACCGCTAGGGTGTGACGCTTGTATGCTGGCGCCAAATTCAGGCGTTCCTTATTTTGGTTCCTTTTTCGTTTCGTTGTTTCCCGTACCGGCCGCAGAGTTGCGAATGCATCATGGAGGAAATAAATCGGTCGACGCACGGAGTCTGAAGGGGATTTTTGTTTCTGGCGCCATTCGGGAGACTACTCACGGGAAGTCGTGGAGGTCACGGTGTTAGAAGCAGAGAGCACTGAGAGCACAGCATTATTAGGTCTCGTTATTCGGGTGAGTCACTACTTTTTTTCTCCTTTATTTCCCCGACTACCTCCTGTAGAAGTACAATGAATAGAAATACACAGCCTAATGATGACATTGCTGATGAAGGTTCAATTCTTAACCAAAACAGAATAAATGTGCAAACACGGTCTGGAAGAACAGTAAGACCTCCTAGTCACCTTCATGATTATGTCTGCTGATATTATTTTATATAAATTAGTTAAAATAAGAAATGTTTACTTGTAAAGAAAAAGGATGCCATGATTGCTATAATGCATTTTAGTTACTACGCCATCTTGTTTTGTTTGTGTGTGGTCGCTATGGAAAAGAGTTGGACATTGAATAGAGGCGACATTTTGGATTGGACACTCTTTTTGAGATTCTGTAATAAAGAGATCATAACACCTCTCTCATAACTTTCCCTTCCTTCTAGTGATTCCCGATGATGATATGTGACTCGCGGCCCTTGTCATGAGAGAAAGTCACTCGGGGAATTAGAAAAGGACATATCGACCCTTCCACCCTACCTCACCCATTCGAGAACTGGGGATTTTTCCTCACCCTTACCTGTACTGGCGCCCACAATTATCCATTTTTCGATCTTTCTATTTATTCGATCCCTCGCTGTCCGACCCCGCCCGGAGCTGGTCGGGTGATACAGTCCCCGTATCAGGGAAACAACAAAATCGTTGCATTGATTCCCATTTTGTAACATACTTATAATTCAATCACATAGAAAAAAATAAGTTTGCAAGTGGAAAAGTGAGAGACAATCAGTATCAGAACGCAGACGCAAAGGGAGAATACAGATTATAAAGTAGGCAGGTAGATCAAAGATTAAAATTGATACATAGTATATGTCTCTCGAATATGCAAATGGTAGCGTAAAAAGGAAGCAGAACAGAGAAGGTTGGAAGCCCTCAAAATTTAACATCGAATAAAAAATCAGCAATGAAGAAGTCCCACGAAGGGTTACGACGCAGGGTATATTCAGAGCGGTCAAAAGCGACAATGTCTGTCGCAATGATTTGCGCAACCCGCCATGTCCTTAGCAAGTTTCATCTCCGCTGTCTATAAAGGACTGGCAAACAGTGAGAGGAAATGGTTCTGTACGGAGAAGTAATGGAGAAAAGATAACCATATTTGCCGGATTTCGAGGACGCATCGGCATCAACGATGCACCCCAGTTTTGAGGAGCAATGTACTGAGAAAAAAATAAATATGATACACCAACTCGAAGACATCTTTTTTTATTTTTATTGTTCTTCATTAATGTATCCTATCAACAAAGAAAAATTAATTCTCCTTACTTATAGGTTACCTTCATAACTTCAGATTAGAGTGTATAGCTGATAACCTTCCTTCCCCAAAGATAAGCATGGACCTATGAATAACGTAACCTTCGGCCTCGAAGACGCACATCAAATTTGGGGTTCGTTCTAATAATAATGTCGTCTTTATTTAGCGATAATACGACAATCGAGCCCTCTCCATTATATAACTCATTTTACGACACACAAACAACTATTTCCTGGATGAAGAAAAATCCACCCAGGCGGGACTCGAACCCGCAACCCAGGGTTATCCGGAAAGGACTTTACCCTGCCGCCACCGGAGTCATCTAATGTGCAATTGCGCGGGTGACTCCATAAAGTTGATTCGATGGTCAGTCCCAGTACCTACGGGCGTATTCAGAAGGAGACAGGGGGGGGAGTTCCTCCCCCGTACGATGTCCTGCCCCCCTAATATAAATTAACAGCTATGGATGGATGTCCTGCCCTCCCTAATATAAATCCTGGCCACGCTCATGCCGGTATCCTTAAAAAATGTTAGTACAAATTACATTGTCTAACCTGGAAAAATTTCGAAAGCAACTGTCTCCTGGAAAGGAGCATTTGCCCCACAGAGGAGAACTAAACACCCTTGGTCACGTAAGAGGATTCCCAGTCTTCCACGAGCGGGTCACAGAGTGGAAAGAGAGGCATTGAGCGAAGAACTGCGACAATTCGCGATCCCACCATGAAAGGCCAACGGCGACGAGATAGACTTGTGGAATAGTGGGACGACACGCGACAGTCTGACGAACGGCTCGAAAAGCAAACAAACGAGCGACTGGAATGCGAAACGGCTACGTGTTGCTTCCATCCACACAAACACACACCGCAACGTCCCGAAGGCACGCGTGCCGGGGACGACACAGTTAAGAGAATAGCGTCGAGAAAAGTTTCGCCCTCGGAGTCTTACTCGCACCTAACGCACTATAATACCTTTGCGAAGCGGTGTCCGGAAAGGAGATACGGAGGGGTAGAACCAGTTGCTCCGTACTAGGTTTTCAAAACTCGCCAGGCATTTCGCAAGAGAGATACGAGGCCGCGATTACCACGCAATGTCATATACCCCCGCTTCTCTCTTCCTCTCTCCTTACACCGTCAGGCGCAACAAGTCTCGGTAGAGATCGATCAAGATCGTGAAACGAAGCCCTTTAAATTCCTCCATTAATTCCACGCATTAGCAAGATTAGTACAGCAAGAAGAAATGAGATGGGCCATAAATTTCAATATCTCCAGTCTTCTACATTGCGCCAACGACAGAACAAAGTAGTAGCAGTGTATCTGGCGTAATGTAGAGGACTCTGCAATAGCAGAGGATCATACAAGAGCCACTGCAAGGCGTAACCGCCCATACTGCATAGATGAGTACCATAGTTCACGTAATTTGAGCGATAGTTTTCTTTATTATTATTTTCTCGATGCATTTTCTTCTCGGGTATATACGGAACAGCGAAGCTTATTCTCAAGTTTCACCATTTCCGCTATTATATTTATATATTATCACCAATAAATTGACGTATTATTGATGCGGTATTAATCAAGACTATTTTTTTGTCAAGTTAATATATTTCCTGCAGCCCTATTTTATTTTATACGTTTCAGTGGTGGTTATTTATTGGTATCACTCCTATCAAAGATATGGTTACTGGTGTAATATATACTTTTTCCTGGTTCCATAGCTCTTCAATTTCATTTGCTAGAGATATGTATTTTGGAATCTTTTGCTTGTGTTTCTTTTCTAAGTTTTTGGAGCATAATATTGATTTTTCTATTAAGTAGGTCATTATTTCCTTTATAATTTATAAGTACTATATCAGGCTTGTTATGTGCTAATGTTTTACTTATAATTATAGCTGCCCCAGTAATTTTAATGATGTAATTTTCAACTATTGTTTCTGGTCGGTACTTGAATTATGGAGCGTGATTTTCTTCGGCCAGCCTATATTTTTTGTATAGGTTTAAATGAATTTTTTTGCATACATTATTATTATCACCATAAATTCATGTGATTACGGCTACAGGGGCGCCCTCTCCATCTGCCTAAATGGAGGGAACAGACAAAGGGGCAGAGAGTCCCTCTAAACGTCCATCCCGTAGTCCTTTGGTTCCCTCGCCCGCTCATTCACCCTTGGTGGCCTGTAACTCTCCGTTTGAGAGTGCCATAAAGTTTTGCTACACCCATAAATTCGGCTTAAGGCCGGGGTCTTCCGTTTCGATGTATAGACCTCGACGGAGGGAGATGATCGAGATATCCCGTGACATTGCATAAAGCAGCAATCACACACACGAGTAGACTCCTATACGAGTCCACTTGAAGGGTTGATTTGTAAATGTATCATACCCACACCTATACGAGGTGATCATCGATAGAGGCGGAATTTGATCCTTAGGTGGGCTACCTGCTGTACGAGTCGTGGAATCGATTTAACGCCAACTGTTCAGTCGGACGAGAAGAAATCGCAAAAATCGAGGCCACCTTAAATACGACGGTTATGAAACGGGTTTGTCAACTTAAGTTAATGCTAGTAAATTCAATAGACCTTCACGAAGATATACATGTGAAATATTGGCTATCCAAAGTAGAAGTTTAGAACCTGACATTGAGATACTTATGAAAATTACACCTGCTCAAGAAGATGTTAGAGCAAGTTGAGAAACCTATAATGAGGTGTGTATAACATTTTTGCCTACTCAAGTTGATATTTATACAAGTTAAGAGTGTTAAGTACAAGGCTACCTCCGCCATCGAAATGTCGGCCAACAAATGCCCAACCAGGTGGAAAACACACTAAGACTTTACTAATATTATACGCCGGGAAAGAACCAAATCATAATAACAATAGTGAAAAAAAGACAATCATTAAGGTGCAACAGATGATGTTACTTTAATGAATAATCAGAGAAGTGTGTCATACGCTTGAAAAAAAATTTCGAAAACCTCAATACGCCATAGTATTATTGTGTTCCTAATTACGTTCGCTCGCTCTTTACTTGTACGCCCCGATGCCCTAGTGAGGGGGTGGACGGTAACGCTAATTATCGATAGTAGCGTTGATGCGTATGTTGGAAGGAGCTCTTTAAGTAAAATGGAGTTTTATGTGTAATAACGAGCAGAAGGATACCTATCCGATCGTTTACTGAAGTGTTCGTCCGCCTTAGACGTCTAATTTTGAAGGACTACCTATTTGAAGCCTGTTCATGTGTATAAACCTCCACTTGCGACAACGCCACAGCAAACGGTGGCCGGAATTGACACGGGGAACGTGAGATCTGGCACTTACGCTACATTCTGTAAAATATACTAGTTTCCCGAAATGGCTGTGTTCTATCTTCATTATACTGAACGCTTCGAGAATTTACCCTGTCTTCCAACACGGGCACGGTTTCTACGTTGGTCCGCACGATAGCAGTCTGCACGAAGCATTACGAGTCACATGAGACTGAGGAGTAACCCGAGTAATTTTTTACCGTTTCTACACAGTTAATAAACGACTCGAAAATGCATGGAAATGCCGATCATAACGGTGAGTCTTGCGGGTAAGATTCGGAGAGAGTCAAATTATCAAAAGAGAAACAAAGAAGTTTACCACGAAGATTACACTTACTATACAGTCTGAGACTAACCGGAAAAGGGAGAGAGGAATGGAGTCCAATTGTGAAACGACTCTGTGCTTTCCTGGTTGAATGAGACCATTGGGGCCCGGGTCAAATGGCTCGGCACAAAGGGTAAGAGGGCGTCAAGTGAAGATCGCTAAAGCGTTCCGAGAGGGATGCGAGGGAACATGACCGTCAGTCCCCAGCACGCTAGAGCTCAGTATCCGAAGTGGCTCCTCTTATTTTTTATCACGCCCGAAGAAATGGCCCGGATTAGAAGTTCCTTGGGATATCCACCCTCCTCCTGCAGAGGGCTTTTGAGTGAGTGGTTCCATCGGACCTTTCCGCTACTTAGCCTCGGTTGGTGATTTCTGGACGATGGAGTCACGGAAAATGATCGTAAAATAATTACCAAGCAATAGCTGAGGGCCATAAATTAGGCACAATGGTCCACAGACCTCCCCTCTAGCACTGCAATGCTGAAACCGGAAAAAGATTCTATCACGCCAAATACAATGGAAGCTAGGCGTTCTCATGACGGCTGCAATTAGAATAAGTCTCCAAGCATTTACGGTAGTCTGAGCGACATTTTTCCCTCGACACAAGAGAGGACAGATTCGATTTTATTTTTAAATTTAAGCAGCTGTAAGCAATATGGCGTATAACTAATAAATTCAGGCTTCATTTTGTGGAACCTCTCCATATCGGAAATCAAAACATTCAAGTAATGGTCCACTAATATTTTTATTATTTACGACCCGGGTTTCGCCACGTAATGACATCTTGAGGTACAAATATTATTCCACATGGGTGTATATACAAAATCAGGTGCAGAGGAAGGAGGGGAAAGGAAGGGGGGGAGAGAAGGAAAGGAGGAGTTTTTCCTTCTCTCCCCCCCTTCCCTTCCCCTCCTTCCTCTGCACCTGATTTTGTATATGTGTGTGGAATGTACCCAATCGTACCCAATGTACCCATGTGGAATAATATTTGTACCTGAAGATGCCATTACGTGACGAAACCCGGGTCGTAAATAACAAAAATATTAGTGGACCATTACTTGATTGTTTCGATTTATAATATGACGTAAATATTGTAACATACATTGAGCAAAATCTTTGTTATTATTTATTTAAAATCTCAGAAATTTACTATACATGTACGTGTTAGAAAGCTAAAAGGATTTCTCAGGCAGGAAGAAGAATTCAAAGTAGTTGAAGGTAATCCCTATATTTTCACAAAAAAATGCGAGAACGCCTGATCACACGTTGTACCATACTTCTGGTCAACGTCTGCTGTGGCGACATCGCTTACAAACGGAAAAGAAAGAATACTAAATAGTACCTCTTGATATCGTGACGTCGAAGGTGGAGGAATACAGCAGCAGACGATCGGGTGAGTATCCATCCGCCTGACGTCACACGAAGCAAGCTCCTTTAAATCCATGAAGAGCTGCATTGTACCCGAGTTCCACTTCCAACATACGCATGAGATAACTGACTCATTTTTTTCACGCCATATACAAAACAACTTATTTTGGCAATTCCGCAAAAATCACTGCGTCGGGTAAATGACTTACTTTTGAAAATAGCTCAGAAAGAATTCTAACAACCCACTGCTAAATTTCTGACATCTACGCGTCATAAATTCTTCATTGTTAAAAATCATTAATTTTTAAAGTCCCTCTGTAGGGCATGTACTCTGTTTTTAAAGTCCCTCTGTAGGGCAAATACTATTTTTTGGCGAATATTTTGACAAGTTAATTCGTAAGAGACTAATATATCATGCTCATTGGAAAGATGAGATCTTCTTCTTTACAATGACTGCAAATATATCTAATTTAAGTGAGGTAATGTCTCACTCAAACTAATTGGTACATATTTTTAATAACGACACTTGGCGCTTTTGCACGCATTTATTTAAGACTGTGAGCGGTTTCACCTCGATAAGGTATCTTCGGGCACATTTTGGAGCTTCGAGATTATATAAATATACAGAGAATATTGTTGAAAGATACGAAGGTGCTGGCTTGAGAAGGGGCGGCAGAGAGGTAGCGGAAAGGCGGAGTGAGAAAACTGGGAGAGAAAGACTGGAAAATAAAAGTATCTACTTAGTGATATTATTCAAATTGTATATCTTTCACTTCCACCGAGTCAAGCCTGACACGATCAAATTTATAAGTTAATGGGATTGGAATCTTCCGCGGCTCCAACGGTGCATGCTAAAATGCAGTCACTAAGATGCTCAAATAAAACAAATTTCACTATAACAAGAAACACACAGGGTGCTTTTCATTCGCTCTGGTGCCCAGCTTACTTTGCGGTGTAGTCGCTTTCTATTAGTTTCATACCCTGCGCTTTGTATGCGCAGCACCGATATCTAAGAGCCAATACATTAAGATACATCTCTGTCCTCTTCCCGATAGCATCTTTCTCGCCGTTCACGTGCCTGCCGAACGTCTACCCTCAATTCCTTGCAAGGGCTGGGGGAGAGGTGTGGAGACATATGACTGATCACACGTGAATATTCGTACTTCCTAACAGTTATTTCAACATTTACCCTCATCACACATTTATTCTTCCCACTCTTTCATTAAAAAATTACTCTGCGTAGTTCCAAAACAACTATAATAATTATAATAATAATGCGCCTTTATTAGGACGAGCTTGTGACTGAGGCAGTCCCTTCTTCCATCTAACCCCTCGTCAGAAAATTACACGAAAGAATTGTGCAGAAAGATATATACAATTGTGGGAAAAACGTGTGGAATAAGGAGCAGATATCCTTGACGAAAAAACCCAACGTAGGGAAATACCCACTTATGAAGGGGAGAGTCAAAAACGGCGAAAACCTACAGATAGCTAAAGTTAATATAACACCAGCAAAAAACAACGCATGAAATTCACACGAAATATTAATAATAATAGGGTGATTAATGCATAACTGCAAAATTAGAAATAAAGAAATATTCAATAAGAAAATTAGAAATAACTACAGCCAATTTCTACAACTGTCACAGCCCATTTCTACGAAAACTACAAAAATTACTTTTCCTGGATCAATTGTTTCAAGAATAAACACTTCCGGAAGACACATATTTAATTTTTGCAGCGCTTCCATCAGAAACCTACGAAAGTCTGTTCGGGTCCTTCCCCTGAAAATGAGTTTTCCCTTCCACCTTTTTCCACTCTTTGAAATTCAAATGTCAGACATTCAAAGGATACCAAGCCGGCTGTGACTTGCAAATCCAAATTCCATTAAAGATACATCCAAACATGTCAGGAATAAAAGAACAGATAATTAGATAGGCCATGATAAACCAAAACATTTCCTTTTCTTAAATACGTATTAAAGCAAATACCAGCGTAAAACTACAATAGCCCAGCGGAAATTCGAAATTATAGGGAGTGAAAAAACTGCATTCATACGATCTAAGCTTCTGAGGTCAAGATCCGCAAGAATACTGTGGTTTGACCCGGAAAAGTTGTCTCCCGATCGATGAAGGAAAGGTCAAGGGATCGAGCCCAAGAAACGCAATTTAAGTTTTCCCCACACATTTACAGAAGTCAAGGCTAAGGTATGTTCGTTGGGGAAATCAATAATGAACTTCAATGGTTAGGAAATGCATGGGAGGACATATCTTGTGAGAGTAATAATATTACGATTGAATGTAAAATTTATCTCGGGAACGATTTCCACAATTTAAATATTATTCCATACTAAGGGAGGGATTCAGGCGCGAGATATTCATTGAGCTGGATCCGATCACCGAGAAAATTCGAATAAGCCTTAAAAATATTTCCAGGCTATATTATGAAAAGAGTAGGAAGAGAGTTTTTATTTTCGATACAAAAATATGTTAAAATACGTTTCACTAAATTCGACTAACTTCGACAACTAAATTGTGCGAGAGAAATAAAATTTTATTTTTTCTAACATTCGATTTATTAACTTATAAGTCTATAAATGCATTTATCAAGATCAAATATACTCTTTAATACAGAAAATAACAGAAAAAATAGAAAAAATACAAAAAATACAGAAAATACAAAAGTAATGCAGAAATAAAAGCAAGGATAGCAATGGCAAAAGAGGCCTTCAGCCAGAAGAAAAACTTGCTAAGCAATAAAAGCCTGGATCTGGAGCTGAGAAAGAGACTAGCTAAATGTTATTCAAGGAGTGTTTTCATGTATGGATGTGAAGCGTGGACATTAGGTAAGAGGGAAAGGAATAGAGAAGAAGCTTATGAAACGTGGGTGTGGAGAAGGATGGAAAAAGTAAGATGGGTAGATAAGATGAGAAAGGTTTTGAGGAAAGTAAAAGAAGGAAGATCGCTCCTAAAGGAAATAAGGAAACTGGTTGGGCCATGTGATGAGAGGGAAAAGTATAATAACTGTGGCACTTGAGGGTTCAATTGAAGGAAAGAAAAAGAGAGGAAGGAGAAGAATTAAATTGGTGGATCAGGAGAAGAACATCAGCTATGATGAAGCAAAGAAGGAAGCTCGGGACAGAAGCGGATGGAGACAGTAGTGGTGTATGGGACCTACCAGCAGGCAGAACACCAGATGATGAAGTACACTCTTACAATATTTACAGCTCCTTTCAAAATGAGTACCAAGGTTGCAGCCATAGTCGGTGGTTTATTTACGAAAAAGAATGATTCATGTTGTAGACGGAGATGTGAGGAATTGATGGACTCTTGACGTGGTTGTCAACGACGCTTCAAACATTAATTTGCTTAGCATGTGAGATTTCAGGATGAATCCGTCGAAAAAAAAATTACAATCCGTTTGAAGATCAGCAGCTAGATTAACAATAAATACACAAGCAATTCTTGCTTTCTTTCTTGGCATTGGTTTAATTAATTTTTATATGTATTTTTCATTAAATTTGTTCAGTTTGCATTATCTTCGCGCGACTTTAATTTTATAGTTAAACAATGTTCCGAACTTTTATCATGGATTTCTCAATGCACGCTCGAGTCATAATTGTCCATATATACTTTAAAGTTAGGCTCTGATACGTGGATAACTTCAAAAAAATAATTTAAAAAACCTTTGAGAAAAGTTTAACATAGCACGTAAAGATAGATCAAAAACTGCAACTTATAGAAGTGAGGTTTTCATATAACTTTTCCTGCTAGTTTTCTCAAGAAACAACAGATGAACAGCTTTCAAACTGAGTACATTAAACGTTGCCAGTCCGTAGAAAATAGGCTACTTTTTGCACACCAGAAAACGCAGATTAGACAACAGAACGCCGTAACACAATTGAGAGCGAAAAGTAACTGACGAAAGCAGTGATGGCGAAGAAGGCAAGGTGGTCCATAAGTACCAAAAAAATGGAGATATGCCGAGTGGGTAAATTGAACGCTTAGGATTAAAGTATTTTCAATTAAACATTTCAGGTGAGAGTTGGGTTACATCGTTAAGAGACGTGCACTAACAGAAACAAAGAAGTGAACAGAAGATAAAGAGGAAAATCCATTTGGACAACCACCAAGAAGACATGGATATGGATAGATCACAATTCGAGATAAAATAGAATTGTAAGAAATAATAACAGAATGGAAAACCTCACAAAGAAGACCTGAGAGACAAATAAATAAGTCAACCAAAAGGGGATACGAAATAGAAGAGCTACAAGGATAAAAACCATTATCTGGGGACAGGATAGAAGGGAAAGCTGTAGTAAGCCAATCACGGAATTACATGACTCATTATAGGCTTAAAAAAGTCGCTTATAAATATTTTCAAGTTTATACACATCTACCTTTACTCAGTAAAACACCAACTATTACGATGATAGTAACTTACGATGATAACTCAATGCCTAGAAGGAAATAACCAATATAATTTTTACGCTACCTGAGGAGTTCTAGGCAAAAAATAGTAACTTACCCAATGAAAAAATATTCTACCATTCATAACTTTGAAAATACGATGCTCTTTCATGCACATCCTCATTGTTAAGCATGTCACGTAACTTCAGCGGCCATGAGGATATATCACAGGACTCTAGGGTAGGAGGAGAAATATAAAAGTAAAGACGTAATGCCTGAGAAAAGTTTTACGGAGCTGCTGAAAGAATGCTGGGGAAAGATCGTTTACGGAGTTGGACATCGATAGAGCGAGGAGGGGACAATAGCAGACAGGGCCATAACATCTAACACCATAACGCCAAGGAGTAGTTGTACTCCTCCTTCGTTCTCCGAGTTCTCCGAGCATTCTTCAACTTTTGAAGTATTCTTAAATTTATACCAAGGAACCAAGGCCTCTCATAGCGATGCCGTCATTTTTAAAAGAAAAGCCATAACTAGACGAATAGGGAGTCCATTTAGTAAGAGACGATTCCGTGAAAACTTGCCGACGAAGGAAAAGTAAATCGAGCATGGGAAACCGGGTGCATAACAAGTGAAGGAGCACTTTTATCTTCTCATCCACACATCCTGGGGTACTTTTTATGACAGTAAATCGAAAAATCAGAATTGTATCACATAAACAAACAAGACAAAAATAATATACTGAAAGAATAACAAAAGGGTACGAAGATATGAAACTAAAATTATCTGATGAGGATAAAGGAGTATGGCAGAAAATATGAATTGAGATAATCTATATTACCAATGGACCATACGGATGCCATGATGATACGTACAGAAAACTAACACGAGTTACTTATTCTCTTCATGGTAATGGCAATAGTACCAAAGCGGCATCCCTCGGATCCGGATTATGTCTACGTAACGAATTTAATCACTGCCAGCTACGTCTGGTCGCCGCCGCTGTATAGTCGTTTTGCTTCATTTCATCATCATTCATTGCCCATTGACATTTTATTCATTTCATCAAGCCTGCTACAATCACTTCGTTAGCGAAAAATAATGATAGTATGCAAGATAAATAAATACGAATACTTCATCTATATACATTTTCCTGGTCCTTCTTATTCCATCAGACTAATAACATTACGAAAGTCTCATAAAACATGTAGTGTGTATAGTCAGGTAGCCAAAATATTTTTTCTTAGCCTCATAACATTTATAAACTGTATGTTCTCTTCAAACGCCATTAAAACTTGAATTATTATTGGTCTTCATTTCTATCAAACTTACAACATTTTTCGACGCCCACTTCTTAAAACCACCTTACAGCGTAGAGTTAATAGAAGTTCTTTCTTGCATACAAATTAATTTATTTTAAAAGGTGGTTTGGAAGAACAGGGTACAACGGAGGAAATTATTAAAAGGGAGCCAGTTTTCTAGGACTGATTTCTTTTAACTAAATCCTTTAACTTTGCCGACTATGCAAGGAAATGGCGAGATGGGTATGGAATAATGGCGATATTTTTTCCTTACAAGTTAAATTTCTGATAAAAAGTTTCCAAGGCAAAGTCACGCTTCTCTTTGACTTTTACCTTCTCCGAAGAACTTACTTATTGAACTTCTCATTCAGCTTCCGTATCTCCGCGTTTCCAGAAAACAGTTTCACAGGAAAATATGTATCAGAACGACTTACACATCTATAATTATTACTTTGTCGCTAATACAATCGGATAAATAAATGGCTTCAATTCGCAGGGATCCTTTAAACGCCCTAAAGTGTTATCCGAGTGCACGAAGATATCGATGAAATGGATCTAATCTTAAGAAATTTAATCATACGATCGATTGCACACGTTCATCCACTACTAGAACCGCTCTAACATGTAAGGAACCGAAGTCGTTCCATGCACGAATAGAGGCCACTTAAAATCGTCTCAGAGGGTTATCGAAGGGAAATGGACGGTATAAAACGGCCTGTAATCGAATTCGTGTTCGCTAGAAAAAGGAAAAAAAATAAATCGCTCAAAGGAACAAGTCTGAAGGACGAAACCAAGTTTAGATCGGGGAAAATGATCGAAAATTACCAGAGGGAAGTCTGTTCAACGAAACTGCAATTCCTACACGCGCGGTCACAACCTTCCGCCACGCGACGGTAGTCAACCAAGGGAGTAGTTGGAACCGGCAGAACAGTAGTTTGGACTTACTGAAGACTTAAGGTTGCTCTGACCTCAGGGTCTCCATTTTTTCATAAAAGTTTAAGTATAGCATCTTCGATGTGCGTTTTACAAACTGAGATGAAAATATAAGAGGGTTTTCAGGCTAATTTTTCTGCAATTCATCCTTGAAAGTGGATTAGTAAAAATAACTTTGACACACACTGACAGCGAGCAGCTGAAGATGATGTCAGGCATCGAAATCCGGATGGTGCAATAAATTGATCTGTGAACTGACCAGAGGAATGTAAAATTTATTTTTACTAATTACCATGGAACTCCATAAAGTTGAACCGAGTTTTATTTCATTTGCTTAAAAGTGGAGATTTATGCATGGGCTCTTTCGCCCTGTTTAGTCACGAGACTAGTATGGGTGAGAAAAAGGACTGATTATGCAATTCTTTCGCTCAGTTAGCCCTGTTATCGTCGGGTCTTTTTGGACTGGACGTATTTTGTATTTGCTGAAATAGTAAAAAGGCTGCTCGCAGCACCCTTGGCGACAATGTAATCCTATTCCTAGGAGGTGGGGGGGCGGAGGAAGCAAGCCAGTTGAACTTGAGACAATGCGGGTGAAGGTGGTTGTTTCCCAGCAATTCGAAAAAATGGGTCAAAAAAGACCCGAGGATAAAGTGTACGTGGCCAAAAACCACGACAGTAGTTAAGGGTTAAACTTCTTATTTATTAGCATTCAAATTAATACTTATCATTTTATGTTTAGACATTACTTTATCCATCGAAAGAAGAGAACGGAGAGAATAAATCTCCTTATTAGAACATCATGTCACGACGGAATACTTCACCATGAAGATATCCAGAGAATATTACGTTACCATGTCGTACGCACTCTTTTATGATAGATAAAAACAACTCAACATTTAAGTCGACATTCTACATTTATAAACAACTTCTATTTCCATCCCTTGCCTCAATGTATGCAACGGAATAAACAACTATTTCTTTAAGTTTTGCCCAGTCCTCGACTAGTCCTCGCTTGCGCTTTTAAGGTAAATTTTGAACTTAAAATACGGTGTTTTATTTTTTCATGCATATATACACAAAAAAACTTGGCACGGACGCTTGGATACGGAAGATGGCAAGAGAAACTCACGTAATTTATAGTAAGCTTAAAATAAAAGCTACCTGTTGACTAGATCACTTGACTATTATCCTAACTAACCTGCATTCACACGAGTAAAAAATGATGGTAACCAGCGCCAACTATAGTAACTCCATCGTGGTAAAAACGTTCTCTAGTGCTAACGCCAACCTGCGTTCACACGGCGAACTTTCACTACTAGTAGGGTAAGAGTTAACCTGGTTATAAAGCAAGTAAACTTAACAGTGCATTACGGTGTTCCTCAGATTACGGCAGAAATACGTCAACTTGAGCGAAAAAGCATACTCAAGATTTTAATTAATAAGAAGCGAAAAGGCCTAAATTGAGCTCATTAAATACATTGAGCAAATATAAAATAAAGGCATCATACAATCTATTTTTTAAATTTCTTAGCGAATCACTGCCGTGGTTAAAGTCAAAATGCGGTAGTTCCAAACATATGACGCTACACTCATCCCATAAAGCTGGACAAATGTGGCCGTCAAAAATATATTTGAGGATTAATTTACATATTTTGGAACTTAATTTTAGTTTTTAATCCGTAACCCGTTTCATTAGCGAAAGTGGGATTTTTTTTAACTGAAAAAAATCAAAATAAGTTTCTTAGTATTTATCTTGACTCAGATTGTCAATCCAGAGCCACCTTAAAGAGGTTTTTTTGCCGGTAGATAAAATGTAATAAGTATTTTTATCAGGGCAACCTACCAGTTGAGGCAGGTTTAAGTCAGAGAGAGTAAAATCCTACACCCTTTTACGGAAAGGAAGGTGAATAAGGAAAATATACAGTAAAGAAGCACGAGAAAAAAGTAAAGCTATCAAGGCTGACAACTGGCTACAGGGAGAAAACCATTCATTCAGCTAATAACCATGCAAACAGAGATATTGCCTGCCCTGGTGGCGATGGGGCAAAGTCCTTGCCTACTAAATCGAGAGTCGCGGGTGCGAATCCCGCCTGGGTGGAATTATCATCATTAAAAGCATGAGTGTTGGTGTTCGTCTGTTGTTGTAGCTATTTATCCGACACAAATTGGCCAAATGCGCTGTATTCGGGGTAGTAAAATAAAATAAACTACTAAATGAGCTACCATGGTGCCATCATATTTTATCCAAGCATGTTTGAGATGTGGGAGTGGAGGAGAAAGGAGTCTGCTCGAGAGACAGAAATGAGAACATACGAGTAAGTACTTGGAAAGGTTGATGAGGAGAGCGGGAATGAAAGGTTGAACGAGAAAATGACGAAAGGCCGAGAAGATAGATGGAACAGGCTATGATAGGCGCAAGGATTAGAATGGCCGTAATGTAGGGAAGATGATGGGCAAGCGGATATCGGGAATAAAAGAAGGTTCTTTTTGTGCGAGAGGAAGAAAGATGGGGTTTATTCCGAGTTGAATGAGGATATTACTCGAGGAGAAAGGCGCGGCCAATGAAAAAGTAAAACAATTTTCTTATCCAGAACTGGTTACCACAAATTCAGTGGTTCAAATCTTTTTTGCTCAATTTCCCCCGATCACCATACTATAAAAAGTCGTTGAACTCATATATGTTACTTAAGACACATACATACTCAATTATCATTCACCATCCCAATATTACCCTTTTACTGCTGCGAACGTACTTGTACGCCCGCTCGATAAGCTGCGGCGAACGTACTTCGTACGTACCCGTACGAACGTAACACCCGCATTACGGAGGGCGCGTCGTGGTCACTCGCCAGCCGTTGAATGTTTTAAAATATACCATGCACCGGAAACTTTTTAAATGCTTGTTAATCTTCAAGTAAATACATAAAGTGTATTTTAGATACGGCTGTCTTGACTTTTTTCCATGGATTTTCTTACTCGAGGAAGAGAAAACAGTGAAAGAGATATCTTTCACCATTCAGCCGCATCGTGAGCCGTATGATCGGGAGACCGAGCCGCAGCGATAGGGATAATTTCAAATAACATATAAATGACGCAAAATAAAATAATATGCATGTATAAGAATCGACGCTTATCTAGGACACTGGTATACCATTAACTTCTACATCTACATGATACCCTGCGAGCCGCCGCATGGGCGTGTGGCAGGGGGTGTTGGGTCACCAGCCGTGTAAAGGTGTAAGTTTTTGGAGATGGAATGGTGACATATATTATAGGAGTGTATTTAGTGGAGCTCAATTTTTATTGTGGTCGCTTATTTTTCGCGGAAAGAACGAGTTCTTGTACCTATCTGTTCGGCAGTGCATCTCTCTTATTTTCTCGAATCTGTCAGACCTAGAGATGCAGTGAGGAGTCATGATAATAATCTCTTTGTCGCTCTGAAAATACCAGTTCTGAATTGATCAAGCAAGCTAAGCCTAACGTGTAGCCTCCGAGTCTCTAGGAGCTCCCACCTTATTTCCTCTAAAAGTTGTGAGACACTATATGTACGCTCGCAGCAGTTTTTAACGGAGTGCGCTACTTTCCTTTGTATTTCATTATTTTTTTGGTTAAATCTTTATGACCAGGGTCCCAAATGCTCGCGGCATATTCAAGGTGTGGCCTAACCAGAGCGGAGTAGCATCTCTCTTTTACTTTTTGATCCGAGGACCTTCCTATTAAACACTTAACAAAACCTAGTTTCTTTAATGCTGCGCCACATATGTTATGTATGTGTAATCCCCACGATATATCAGAAGGTAAGGTAATTCCAAGATATTTTACAGTATCTGAAGCCTTTATGTTTACTCCACCAACAGTATTAACTTGTGAGATCCAGAATAAATAACACAAAAAGTTTACAGATTTTTTATTTAATCTACAGAGGGTCACATTTTGCAGAATAGTGGTCCCCATTCCTGCATAGACCCCCCCAAAATTCCAACAGGAGTAAAGTCGCCAGTGGTTGATAATTTGAACGGTAAATAATTCACAAAACATAATGTTTGCCATACTAACGTGAAACTATAGCTTTCTCCGAGTGGACCATTTTTCGCGAAAGTAGTACTACGTTCTCGGGCCGGACTCCACCCATCTTCCTATTTTAATCTAGGATCTTTAGCGGTGCAAGGCGAGACGATCACGCAATCAACTTCCAGGCTGCACGAGAGGAAGATTTGGTCGGAAAAAATACCCAGCTCTTTCAAGTGGCGGCAGGCACAAGTTAAATTAGAACGAAGTCGGAGGGAAGGCTGAAGGCGTTTACCGACAGGTGGGCATCTCGTTAGCGGAGCGGCGATAACTTTCGCGGAAGGTCAAGGCAAGACGCGAAAGAGAATAGATCCCATTATCGACAGCGGAACGAATCAAATTGGGCTCTGAACTAATTGCCCGATTATTTAACTCCCGGCCGCTCTGAAGAAATATTAGCGCCGTTCCGGGCGAGGCAATCCAAGGTCCCGCACAAGTGCAGGTCTGATAGCGATTCAACCCTTCCCACTTCGCTCCCGCGCCGTGATTTACCGACCATCGCTCGTGCCAGGGGAGGAAGCAACGCTGCTTTGAATCTTGATGAGGATCCAATTAAAAGAAAATCGAGCACCGCAAATCTCATCAAAAACATTCCTGAGGTTAGAGAGCACAAACATCTACTCTTGTACCTTTTGAGTATTTTTTCCCGACGTTCAACATAATTTGCTTGAGCCAAACTATTATGGTATAAACGATCACAGGAATTAGATTAAGGAAATAGACTGCAGAACCGATAATTTAAAATGTCATTTTTTCCACGCACAATAAGTGACCATAGCAGTTGCAATAGATCAGTTCTAGGATACTGACTGGGTTAAATAGGTTTTTTCAGTAGTGCTAAATATCTTAACGTGATTATTAGCTACTAACCTCTCATGCAATCTCCGGCATGTACATTAAATAAGCATAAAACTCAATCACTTAACTCACAAAACTAACAGTTTTACGCCGTGGCAAAATAATGAGGAAAAAAACTGTTGTCGATTACGATGCTATTACGAGCTTTTCGGCGCGATTTAGGGGCACTAGTATGTTGTGGATATTGATTTTTTGGGATTCTCGCGAGAAGGTTGATAAACTGGTCAATATAGTGCATCATTGACACTTTAAATTATATGTTAGGCTGAGTAAGTCATGGGCGAATGTAGAGGAAAAGACTTATGAGGAGGAATAAAAGCATTCTTGATAACATGAGCAAGTGTATGAAGCATTGCATGTATGCAGAGGCAAAGCAGGTCAGCAGGTGTGGACAACCCCCACCCCAAAAGAGCAAGGCAAGATGGGTGTGAATGTACAGCTCCTCGAGAAGTTTCTGGCAGGCAGGTAGAAGCCGAGGGGATGAAGCGAAAAGAGGGACATGAAGAGGTCAAGAGCACCAGAGTGAGCGAATAAAGGGAACAAAACTACTTCGCGAAAAAAGAGAGGCACGTACAAAAATTGCTGACACATTACATTTTTTAATAAAGTGGTTTAAATAGCTCATCGCTATGACTTAACCAGGGCCGAACATGAAAGTATAATTGCGCAACTAGTCGAAGCTGGATGGCAGGTAGTGGTGAGTCATCATACCTCTCGAATCACTTGTGTTGACAGTAATTAGAAGGGTTATCTGGCTATACACACGAAACAGCTTACCTTTCACGTTTCGCATTATTGTGAAAGTCTCGCAACCCATATCCCAAAATCGTTCGCTGAATAGTCCCAGGAAATTTTGAGAGAGCTACATACATCCATGTAAATTTTATTTGGAAGAAGGGAAAACCCACTTCAATTTGGCATAACATGCCCAACTAAAATGGCGGACTTTCAACCACAAGAATCCTCCCAGATTCGCTTAAAGTGCCATAGTTCAACCTCCTTGAAGACGGCAGATTGAATGCAGGGACTTCCTAGCGATCTTCACCGACTGGAGATGCGGGTTAAAAAGGACACGCCAGTTGCAGCGTTGCCTCCAGCGGGGGTAAGATTTCCATGAGAGAAAGGGTGAAACATCAAAAGGCACGCAGAGTTTCCGGAAAGGGTGACCGGGATGGGGAAGCCAAAGGGTTAAGGGTTGGATGATGTTCTGAGGTCCCTCCTCAACCTTTGATGTCACGGGGAGCCTTCTCTAGTGGGGTGCAAGCGAAAATAACGCCTCAGGGTTTTTGGGAGATCCAATGGAATTAAACGGCGGGGGGCTAGTTCGTTCCTCCGGTGGCCACGTTCCAAAAAAGACGGACGTTACGGATGGGGAGGATTTAGGAAGGAAGATGGTACAAGGAAAGTGGAGGAGGAAGTTTTAATTGAGCGTGAAATCGACCTTGCTGAGAGACTATGCTACCACAGAAGCATTGGGAGAGGGCTACCTGTCACCGGAAGAATAGGATCACCCTCACATCCCTGAACTATAATGCCAGTTCAGAACGGGATTTTTCATGATGAAATTATTTTAATATCAGCTGGTAAGTACTATGGTGTTAGTAAAAATAATATAATAATATATAAGTATATACATATATATTTATTGTTCAAGGACTCGCATCCTTTGCAACATAGTACAGTTTAAATTAAAACAGAGAAAGTCTCCAATTGTGCCCTCAAATTGCCTCCTTTGTGATGGCTTTCCATAGTACAGTTTATCAAAAGAAACAGTGGGCAAAAAAAAACAAAATTTTTCAGGACACTACAGTTTACAAATATGTACATTAAATAAGCATATGGAACACGTGTACTCACAGATGTGAACAATCATACAAACATTAATACAATAATATTTACAATTAGTATAATGCATATTAGTACGATTGAGAGGGATATTGAGACAGAAGTTTCCACTAAAAACCCAATGGCGGATGCTCGGGAAACTAATTTTATTGCTAAGACGATAACAAATTGAACATTTTTGGAGCCAATAGCGCAGCATTGGGGTAAAAAGAAGCTCATTGAAAAATCATAGGAAAGTAATAAAACTTCCGTCCTTCAGTCATCCAGCAATGTCGTTTCAACAACAACGTTTCAATGTTCATTCTGAGTCAAAGGAATTAGCAAAGCAAATTAATACATCCCTGCACCAAATCCAATGCCCATCTTTTGGGTAAGGGTAAAGAGACCACACCAATTGAACAAAATATAATTTTTTTTAGCGACCAAGGAATCGATGAAGTGCATTATCGTTGGTCATCAACCTTATGCAATGCATCACCTGAAGACTGAAGATTTGAAGAATCTGTTCGTTAGTCACCTTCCTTTCTTTTGGGGCTAAAATTAAAAAAAAATGTGGAAAACACAACCCAGAATTTTGTTTGTCACTGCTTTACTCTTTTTACGGTCGGTTTACCATTCCTTCAGCCATTCAATTGAAAAATTTCCATCCCTTATCTCGTGTCGAAGTAATTTAAAAAAAGCACGATAAGAAAACTTGACCTGAAGTCAATTCTATTTTAATAAATGGGCCTGAATGTAAACAATTTTGTGTATAAACAACACCTTTTAAATTGCAGTTTGCGATTTTAGCACATGCTGATCGTTTTTAGGTCACGACCTATATGATATAAAGTAATAACTACAGAAGTAATTTGAATTCCCGGGTTCCCACGGTCGAAAATCTTCACTGCCAACTTCAAAATGTCCAATCAGCGGCATACATCGACTTTATAGCTCTCGCTGGGTCCACATACAATGTTAAGATGCACTTCTCTAATTAGTTATGAAAGATATAAGCGAATTTTATTCAGCTTGGTTAGAGCCATAAACATAGCAACGAAACGGGCTGCTGGCACATTCCCAACCTCTCAAGTTAAAAGCAGTTAGGTTGGCAGCATTGCATACAGGTGGAATGTCTCTCTCCTTTGCTCCTTACGATAGTTTGAGCGAGGAAGCTCCCTAGTCAAAATGGAGATCATATTCTAATTGTACGTTTTACAGTAACCAGCAGTAGGGAAAATAGATAAGATATTACATTATTAATGGTGCAATAAGATGGTCTTATATGTCAGAAATTCCAAGTAATTAAATGCAAATATCTAAATAAGTTTTAACTCGACTTAATATATTCGCGTTACACGTTTAAAACTCCTTAACATCAGGTTTTTTTTGTGATTCTAAGAAAATTAATGTGATGACTTTACGATTTATTTTTTAAAATAGTTGTGGGAACATGCGGTTGATTTATTCACGAAATTAAGGGGTTAAAAATCATCAATTGCGTAAGGGATTAAAATTTTTTTAGCAAAAGGTTGTCAAATATCTCGGATATGTAGTTCGGTAAGGTGCTGTTATTTTTGCACTTATGAAAGGGTGAGATATTCTTTAAAATTAGACTAAATTTGTTGATTTTGACGCGGTATTATATTTTCTCAAACAACCTTAACCGGCAACAGGAGCCTTACCCTCCTCGAGGTCATTTTTAGCTTGCGACTCACCCCATGCTCCGCCACCACTATATGCGGCTCTAGTATTGAATTCGAGGATTTAAGTTTGAAATTGCTTGAAGGAGCGAACGGATAATTCCTCCGGAGTAAGATGAACACAAACAGTCAAATATTAGGAACTGGAGGAGATAAGCGGACGAGGAAAGGTGATGAAAAAACACATTTTTAATATCGGAGCATAATGGAAGGCGAACTAGATTCGAGAAATTAATTCCCGTCACCAAGGCCGAACTAGGATTGAAAAAAAAACAGGGCCCTCTTTTGGGAGAAGAGTGGAGCATATTAATTTAGGATAGGGAATGCAATGACGCAGCCCGCGTTGGTTTAATTAAAAAACTCCACAGGTCCGTTAAACGCAATATAACTACGTTAAAAAAAAGCATTACAAAAGCGGGCTCACTGCAGGGCGGCCCTCTTAAATGAATAATAAGAGGAAAAATAGCTTGCGAGAGAGGGAGAGAGAAGTGGATACATGGAAAAATATGGAATTTTCACGATGGGAGTAACTTATTCTACGATTCTCACCATAAAGAACGCTGAAAAAATAAAACTAGTCCCGGCGAGAAAGCATTTCCGCAAATTTGTTATTTACGCTTTCGATTCTTTTTCATTTCGAGTCCAAGGCGAGAGAGAAGGTCGAAAATAACTTCCACAAGGTTCGGAAAACTTTCTGGAGGGGAATCTCCCCCTTCACATACCAAAGGTGAAGGAATGGATCAATGGACTCGGAGAAAGGGAAATTGTACTTTCTTTCCGGAAAATGAGTTAAGTGTAAAAGCTGCACTGCGATAACGAGAAAGAACGCGTACGTTCACCCCTCGACGCTCGTCTTCACCTTTAAGGCAGTTTGAGCGAAATATCATTTTGCCTAAATATCCGTGAATTTGGTCCCATTTGAAAGAAAAATATCATACTTACTAAGTTACCAAAATATCAGCTCCATACAGAACTACATTCTAGGATTTTTTTCAAATAATACCAGACTGTAGGTTACGCCCTCCAGAGAGTCCTTATTTAAAAAATGAGGCATTTTTAAAACCAAATCTCACCAAATAATTAACAGCGTGTAGTTTGTATGTTTTCTCGACTATTTTTGAAAATAAATCATCATCACTGCACTAATATTTTTTCATAATCGCAAAAGATCTTCCGTTGTGAAGGAGTTTTGAACGTACCGCGTGATAAAACGAGTGAAAACAAATACTTATTATATGGATATTTTTATTTGCTTACCCAGAATTTCAGACAAATACAAGTACATGATTGCACTATTAGTAATGGAGTACTTAATTGATGCTCCCTATGGCAGTTAAAATTAAAACGTATGATTCGAATATGGTCACCATTATGACTAGGGAACTATCTCACTCAAACTACCTTAAGTCCCTGACGTAATAACCACGGTAACTCACCAGAGTTTAATCACAGAGAGAGAGAGAGGGAGAGAGACTGAATACCTTTCTTCCTATCAGAATCCAGAGACTATACATCTTCTTACCAGATTACTTCACGACATGACTAAATTCTATGCTACAAAGTGAATTGTAGCCTGTCTGTATGTATACTGTATGCCTGTATGTATGAGCTATACAATGAATTTAAGGAAAACTTATGATCCAATCAACCCGAATTTAGGCATTTATGGCAATTATGAGTTCAGTGGTCTGACGGCTCAAATGGTATGAGTACCACATCCGCAACAAATCTGTTTTATGCACAAATAAAGGGGGCTATATTCCCATAAGAAACGCGTAGACTACTATATCGTTTACTTTAGTTTGGACAACGCCTACATTTTACTGATTCTTTCATTTCATTTCACTCTCTACATATTTAATGATACATATTAACATTCTAAGACTTTTTGTTGCATATAAAACTAATTTAAGTCATTATAAATTGTACTTTTCTCTATGATAACCTACATAAAAGAGTTTAAAATAATCAATTAAATAACATTAATTTATATTTAATTTTAAAAGTAATACACACAGTGTACAGAGCAAAACTCGATCCCCAGGGAATGAACTGTTCAACAGCAACACCAAACGTCTCCCAACGGTCTCATATGCTCAAACTCCCATCTAAATGTTGATTCCGCAACATTGAAAAGCGTGCGGAAATGGACTCATTACATTCATCCGCTATCTTTCACACCTCCCCTTATCATGCCATCGTACATCGCTCTCCGTCTGTTTAGTCCTGTTTTTCTTGTTGTTTAATGTTGCTATTATAGCGCAAGTTGGTGATGATTCACACCCAGCCACACGCCTTCGAGGCTTGCGGGGATAATCTGTAGATGTAAATATAAAGACGTCACGGAGGGGAAAACATTCAAGAGGGGTGGGACGTACGGGCCCAAGGGCTCTCAAAATGTCCACACTGGATTAATTCAGTAAGTATGCCAGCTCGTCGATGCATGATTCACCTTCACTGACCTCGACCACTCCGATGTCGAGTACCACAAAGTTTCGCTACGCCTATACACAAGGTCGCGCCCTCAGCACAGCCACACCCAACTTAGTTCCTACGTCGAAATTATCCACCCTCCGGACATCTCGTACACTACGATCCGAGAGAAACGGAGGGTTTTTAAGCAAATGAGAAAGACACGACGGTGTTGAGGAAGTGGTTGCGCTGTTGGCCGCGCACGTACAAGTACCGAGATCGATGGCTTCCTCCCGTCCCTGTCCTGCTGAATAATTCAAGCGGAGGTTGTACCTACCCGTGCGCAAAGAGGGTGGGCGTGAGCTTCCTTGCTTCACTCCGTCGAGGGTTTAAGGAAAGGGAGAGAGAGAGAGGGAGAGCGAGGAGAGAATAAAAATAAAAAAAGGGTTTTGGGGGTACGTGAAATATGAAAGAAGACGGTGAACACGTCGAGGTTGGGCGGGGGGAGAGGGTGAGTGGATGACCCACATTCTCCAACCTCCTCGTGAGAGCAAAACCACCGCCGCCCCGGAGAGAGGCTGGCACGCGCAGAGAGGGTCTCGGCGGTGGGTGCGCGAAGAAAAAGATCCAAACTGCTTCTAGGGAATTCCCTCACCCAAGAAACAAAACAGAAAGGAAAGAAACCATCGAAAAATTGTTGGAAAAAAGGAATTGTATAACAAATGCCCAAGATTATTGCGACCAAAAATATTTTGTACTCTACCACGTGGTAATTCAAAGGCAAATAGTGTCATCATCATCATTAGTCGTTCAATTCTAGGATAAGTTGACTGCAGCCCTCCACCCTTCTCTATCTAATGCTAGTTCCTTTACCTCATGTTATCTATTCCTACGTACTTTTCTCTTTATTTCGTCCATGAACTTATTCCTTGGTCTTTCTCTGGGGACTTTCCCTCTACTTTACCTTCAATTATGTTCTTCACAAATTCATTGTATCTCATGGTGTGTCCAATCCATCTGGTTATTCTTTTCTCTATGGTGTTCCATATGGTACTTTCCTCTTCTATTATTCTGTATACTATCATTTCTGATTTAGTCCGTCCATTTTATCTTCAGCATCCTCCTCCAGCACCATGTTTCGAAGACTTCTATTCTTTTGCAAATAGTGTATGGAGGTTAAAAATTACTATGGTATTGGTTAATGAATAATAAAAATGTAGAATTTTTACTTACTGCACGCAAATAAATTTTTTTTAAATCTTTTGGGCCCAGTAGTGAAATTTTTTTATTAACTAATGTAAACATAATATTATTCTCTCCTTGTATTCAATTATGTTTCCCTCCTATGTTCCAACAGTTTACAGGCATTGAATACCTTGTTACACATCGAGCAAGTTGAAATGTATATTGCACTATATCATGATTTCTTTCTGCTGTTCCTATTTGTATTTAAAGAGTCTGCAACACCAAAAAAGAAATACTTTTTCTCATGGATGCCCATATTAATGGTATTTTAAAATGAAATTAAATATTTATATATTCTTTTGGCATGTTTTATAAGGAATAAATTGATTATATATATTATACGCATAAAAAACTGCCTATGATGAGGAGAAATAAGTGTCAGTATTCTAGTTGATGTGGAAGCAAGAGAATTATGCTGATAATCTACATATTAATTGATCAAAAATGGAGATGAACTAGAAAAGTTGCACAGATATTTATTAGGTACGACCGATTTGATACAAGTATCATCATTAAACCGGTCGTGCCTAACAAATATCGGTGGAACTTCGCAAGTGTCTTTCGTTTTTTGACCAATGATGAAGGAGTTCCATCATGTTTTAACCGAATGCTGATAGCAAGAGACCAGGGCAGCCATTCACCTATTTGGATAGTACCATCGGGTGGGACGGAAGAAGCACAACGGACATCCATCATGCGTAGAATAGCCCAACCTAAAAAGGTGCTCATGATAAAAAGGCAACTACTGGGCTCAAAGAAAACAGGATTACGAACGGGAAAACAGTAAGTGAAAACATATGCAAGGATCGTGGCACACGTGGCACTTACGGATAGGCAGCATGGACCACTGGAAAAGTATACCATAAGAGACACGAAGAATTCATAACCTGGGGGTTGGAAGAGGATGCTGAAGATCAAATGGACAAAAAGGGAAAAGAAGTTTTTGGAGGAGAACAAGAGGAAAACCGTACGGAACACGATACAGAAAAATAGAGCCAGATAAATTGGTCACAGCCTGAAGTAATATCGCTTTGCGAAGAATATAATTGAAGAAAAAATGGGGGAAAAGTCCCACGAGGAAGGCGAAGGGATAAATACACAGACAAAATAGAGAATAAAGTACATAAGAAGTAATAAGAACCAGGAAGCACGATAAAGGGAATTGGCTAGGGAAGGATGGAGGTCTGTAGTCAACGAATCTCAAGATTGAACGACCAACGATGACGACGACTGAAGACCAAAAATGCCAGTGAAATATCATTTTAAGTAAAATTATCGCGTTAAAAATAGCTGAAAACTAACTTATACCCTTTAATTCTGTAGCCTTGTACAAGGATGTAGTGAGGACACTTCCCATGCCCATGAGGTGAGGATACTCCCCATGCAGCCCATGAGAATACTTCAAATTCTTACGAAAACAGAATACAAAAGATATTTCACGAAATATTATAACAAAAACTCCACCGTGACCCATCCTTTAAATCTTGATTGAGCTTCCAGCACTAGATGCGAGACGCTGAATGTCAATCAATTCTTAAGACTGAAAATATTCCAAAATTATTATTTTAAACAGTAACATTTTAACCATGAAAATTTTTATCTGTCAGTAATTGATGTTATTACAGCCATGGGTCAGATTGAATTTTTTGCCAACTGGAAAATGAGTGGACGGATAATCTGGTGATCCAGGAGTAGTACATGACTATAGGACGTGGAGGAAAAGATACCATGAGCGATTCACGAATTGATTTTCATTTTCCTTAGTCTGATAAAGGGCACGGCCTAGCATTTGTCCTTGATTTCTTAACGTAACGGACTGCCTATCCGAAGTCAAGTTATTGGTTCCTCCCTCATTCCATCTTCCTGTCTCGCATTTCTAATTCCACCAGCATGTGCCTTACCTCCTCAGCGATTTTAACCAAGATATACACGTGCCCATTAAATTTTCAAGTAGAATATTTAATTTTGATTCGCATCACATACTTTTTAACAAGAGCTGACGTTGTAACATGAAGAAAAATGATTTCTTGAAAAATAGGTTGAGCGAATCTAGTTAGTGCGGTAAGAATCTAATTGGCCTCTCATTCCGATGAAACCGAATTTGAATCCCAGAAACGGTGGCGATTTCATGGCGAATTCCCAATTTTCCACTATGTATGCACCAAGTGGAGAGCAATTCAAGTGAATTGTTCAGAATTGTTCACTCAGTCGCATTGGCGATAGATTGCGGCCTGCCCTGTAAACTCCTTGGCTCATTTCTTTGAAGCCGTGTTTCCCTCCCCTTTCCGCCAACCAATCCTCTTCTAGCCATCCCACCTACCAGTACGTATACGCCGAAAATACCTCAAGTGTTGGTTGCCCATTGCAATAACAACTACTGCCATTGAGGTATATGGAGAGGGCACTTGCTATGCTGGCCAATGCTAAAAGCTGAAACCAGTCCAACATCTTCGTTGACCCTCATTTCCCTATAGTGCTTGCGGGCTAACGAACTGATTTTGCAATTTGACTACGTTTTCCAACGATAACTTACTAGAAATCAGCATGCACTTCTTTCATCAGCATTCATCAAAAATCATCCGCATAACCGATGAAAACTATCGCGAACTAGAGTAGAATCCATAGCACTAGCATGGCCAGCATATGTTTCAAGAGTTACTTGCCTTAATAGATCTAACAGATGCTTGATATTCTTGGTTTTAATAAGCCGTCCATTCCGTCGTGCTATCCAGAGGAAAGTAAGAAGAGAGCTGAGTTAAACAATATGGCTGTTATTTCGGCTGTTAGGCTTCAGTTTGATGACGCAGTTCCCTCTCCATATACCTGAAAGTCTCCTGCTGACGGAAATACTGAATACAAAAAAACCGCAGAAAAACCGAAAAGTTGCTGGAAGGAAGCTGAACTTGAACTCCACTAAATGCAATACTATTTCCATCTCTCTAAAAAAATCCTTTCAATTTTAATTATGCCATTAATTCTGAGCCTCTTAATCGCCTTTCCTCAGTGAAGGATCTGGGTATTTTAACATATAGTAAACTAACCTACTTGGACCATATTCAATTGATTATAAACAAAGCCATGTTCCGCTTAGGTCTCCTTTACCGCCCCACGGAAATCACTAACCCCCAAGCCCTACAATCATACTTTACAGCATTTTTTCTTCCACTCACAGCATATTGCTCACCCATACGGTCGATCGCTGCTCCAACTAATCTCGCCACTCTTAACAGCGTCACTAATTTCTTTGCTAAAATAGTAAAATACAGAGTTTTCCACTTACGCAACATGCCTACTGATTCGATTCTATCTTCTCTATCCATCCCCAATCCCTTCAATCAAAGAATCAAAACCGATTAAAAATTTATTTACACATTCTTAACGCAAATATTGATTGTCCTGAATTGCTTTCCACCAATAATTTCCGAGTTCCTTGTCGACCCCAAAGTACGCACTCAATGCCTATCCCTAGACTAACCCTTATCAAGCGTTCCCTTCACTACCGCCTCTCCTCACTTCTCAATTCTCTGCCTGATAAAATTGATCCTTTCTTGCTCTCTTCCAACTCATTCGTCAATCTTGCCATGTCCCATTTCTCGGTAAATAACTAAACCACCCCCTCTTTCCTCCCTTTCTACCCATGCTTCATTGGTTTGTTTGCATATTATTATCATGTACTCTGTTTTGTTTGTTAGTATACGTCTACATTGCGTGTTTATTGTTACTGCGACACTGTAAAAATGGCAGAAATGCTGTATGTGAGCAATTACTTAAATAAATAAATAAAATACTCGACGACCGATCTCAAGGCTGTTCCCTCACATGAGAAGTTCAGCATGGTGAAAAAAGTGACATTATATATCTACTTATTACTCTGAGAGCCACCACAAGTGTGTTTGACAGGGGGTGACTTATATGTACTACAGTGAAGAAATTTACTTTCACCAACATTCACCACACTATGGGTACGCTACAAATGCTACAGAAACTACAAAAATATTCTACAATGTAACTGAGTAAATGTGACACTAGAGTCATGCAGAGAACATGCAAAACATGGTGTTCGCACTACTTGGCAGATTTAGAAACATGCATTTAAGGAATATAAAGAAATCAGCCACACTCTTGTCAACTAACCTACTTCAAAGTCTAAACGCAGCCATTATGGCCTCTCATCGATCGTGACTTCCCGATTCCCGATCGATTTAAAAAACTATGCTTTATTATCATATAAGGTTCGCCACGAAAAACGTAGCAAAATTACACAATGAGTTGCCTGCCTCCATCAGTTTGAGGAGTTCATTGGAAGGGTACACACATCTTCACGTATACTGAAACTTCTGCCGGCTGATATTTTAAAATGCTTTCAACGTCGCTGCGCTCTCATTTGCTGATGTGTTTTAGATCCGGGGTGAGGAGTAAAGACACGCGGCCGTCGGGGTCCATTTCAAATTGAGAAATCCCTTAGGTTGCAACTCGGAGCGCTGCCTCGTGGGTCTACGTGAACTTCGCTGCCATTTCGGCCTTTTCGCAATCCCTTGAGCGTGGTTACCTTCGCTCCTCCCATTAACTGCCCAAGCAAGACAGCCTTCATCCCTCGCAGTAGAGCGCGCGTTTCGTGCGGTTTATTTCCAGGCGGAGTAAGACTGAAAGAGGGAGCAAGCGGGACAAAGAATTCTTAAAGGTGAGAACATACTCTTCGTGTTCTCAAGAATCAAGGCAAAGTGCGGAGTTGGTGAAGGAGCGTTCATGCCGTCACCGGACTTAGTCCAGGGATTGGTTAAGGGACTTGGACAAGATGTTCACGGGGCTGTACCTCGCATAATTTTGAGAAGTATTTCTCCTAGAACTTGTCCAGGGGCAGATTTCAATGCCCACCGAACAAATA
The DNA here is from genome assembly GCA_963169105.1 of Ceriagrion tenellum. Classification (NCBI taxonomy): domain Eukaryota; kingdom Metazoa; phylum Arthropoda; class Insecta; order Odonata; family Coenagrionidae; genus Ceriagrion; species Ceriagrion tenellum. Next base: position 97,403,061 of record OY720643.1, read on the forward strand.
GTTGGACTTTACGCCGGATGTGGAATTTGGTGTACACACATATGTACCATTACAGTTAAAGGGGTTGAAGGTTAATTGAACTTTTGCCCCTACCCCGCCATCGAAAATTTTTGCCTTGGGTTTATGTAAGTATATCTACACTTCAGCACCTCACCTGTGACCCTAGAAAATGAAAATTATTTCCTGAAACCATGGCAGGTAATAAGATTGATGTGCGGATAAGCACCATGACTTGCTTTCATTCTGTCTTTTCGCCTAAAAACGAGGGCCATCCCTACCAATTGGTCGCTAGCGGTTAACAAGTATTCACACTTCCAGTTACAAAGCAAAGCACTATTATTCAACTGGGATCACACACAAGCAAAGCCATAGCACGAATATAATTTCGGGAGTAAACAATATGGAGGAATCAGGGCTTATGAACAAATCTCAAAACTCACAGAGAATGCATGGCGAGTAAACTTTGGGTAGCCGACTAAAATACTCGGGAGGACTGAATCTTACCTGTAAAGAAAGAAAAGCATTCAATTAATTAACATTCAGGTTACCTTTCAAATATGAATTTCACTATATAAATGTACCAAATAGTTTAAAATAAAAATATATTCTACACCTACATCTACATACTACCCCGCGAGCCGCCGCTTGAGCGTGTGGCAGGGGGTGGTAGGTCACCAGCCGTGTAATGATGTAAAAGTTTTGGAGTTGAAATGGTGACATGTCCTATATTGGACAATTTATCAGCATATTTAGGATCTAGCTCCGGCTTTCAAGCAGCTAGGACCCACACTTAGAATTAGCAGCATATATGAAGGAATAAAAATGAAAATGGTTGAATTCTCACAGGTTTTCATCCTTTCAGTCATGATGAACCAAATACATTTCTTTTTCTCTGAATTTAAATAATCAATTTAATATTCCTGCCTCTAAGAGCAATAAAATTATACTTTAGTTGAGACAATCCGTATACCTATAATTCGTAACTGAGCTTCAAAAACAGAATTACTCACCTAATAATTAGAAGAGCACAACTTAACTATCATTTTCTTTTAAAAGCCCCATTTTGTCGACAATCTTCAGCCAGCTAAACTCAAGACTTACGCGTCATTAGAAACACGATATCGCTTCAGATTTAGCATAGAACTTTTAATTTTTACACAGCAGTATAAACTGGCTGTTTCTACGTATTTTCCACTTATATGTCGTTTATGTAACATTTCATCAGTGTGACATTTGAAGTACGTTAAAAATATTTCTATTTTAACAACAGAACTTTTAGGAAATTTTCATGCTTGTCACGGCAACATCTTTACGGCCACGTACTTCGCAAAGGGAACCTATTTTATTCAACAGAACATCGAGAATGACTTGAATTTAGCTAACTTAGCATGACTACTCCCATATCTTAGTAGGCTAAACCTTAAAGGGGATTCCTATAGAGTCCAAAATTAGCAGAAAAAATTTCGCGACAAGTGATTTAGTTTCCGTATTACGGATTTCAATCAAAACATTTCATAACTGAAGAAGCTTTGAGTATTATGAATACAAATATTTATTGAAAAATAACTACTTTTCAAGATTCTAAATGATTCATTCTCCAGAACATGTGATTAATTACTTTCAAACTTGACGCTCTTTTCCAATTTTTTACCGGCCTTTTACGCATCACCTTTTAGGCTGACAACGTCCTTGGAAATGGAAATTCTCCATTTAGGAATGAAAAATATCCCAGGATGTGTTGCGTAAAAAATACTTTTTCCCCTACAGATAAACCTATTTTAGACTCGCAAAGGATTATAGGGGTCTTGGAACCCAGCGTAGTAAATCATGAAAAACGTGGCGAAATGCTAGCACCAACATGGCGTTATACGGTAGCAAACTTCTTGGAAACACGAGACGCACTTATAAATCCACTGGAATTCACAATAGCTGAGAACCGTTCGCTCTCTTTCTCCCGAGAAGAATTTCAAACCAACGATTTAAGTAAGTTTCTATTCTACCTCCGCATTTATCCGGAAATTTGAGACGGGAGTATATGACTGCGTGACTGGTTGCGTGTTTAAGGGACACGCAAACCCTGGAAACCGAACTCCACCGTTGTAACGTAATAATCGGATGAACCCTCTCCCGCGCTTCCTGAAACTTGTTGGGCCCTTTCATTTGATGAGCGGAAGAATTGATGGAAATTAACTGGGGCCAATGAATTCAAGTCGTGAATCATCCTCACACACTATAACATATAATCAGCCTCATATCAAAAGTGGTCACTAAGGCCGCTGTCAACGTTATAAGAGAATCATAAATTTTATACTCTTTAACAAATAAAGATTGTACACGTAAATAAATGTAAATTCAAATAAAATACAATACAATTCACAGAGTAGTGTCAACTTATGTATGAAATATACCCAATAAACAGGAAGTTTACAATGCTGGTTTCAAAACTAGCGAAAATATTAGGTATTCCGATGTAGTAACAAAAATAATAATAAAATTGATACTACGGGAAAAAGATGGAGATTTAATGGAAGTAGAGAATCACCAATGAAGAATTCTTACTCAGAGTTGGAGGGAACAAATCCTTTATGAAAACTCTGCTAAGTGGTCAGGGCAAAATAAATGGACATTTTTATGAGCATAAGTCTGTCATGAAAACTATATATAAAAAAGCAAAAAATGAAAATTAAAGAGAAAATCTACGAATGGAACACGAGAGGTAAATGAATTAGGATGGCAATTAGAGAATAAATAAGGAATTGTAGCAGTTGGCTTAAAAAAAAGAACGCTGCGGAGGGTAGCAGATAACCACTCTAAAGCTTGACAACCTCTGATAATGATTTTGAACAAACTTGCTTTATAGTCATTATTAAGCGCAAGAATAATTCATAGTTGAATATAACACAATTCATAGAATGGAAACAATTTATGCGTAAATAGAACAGGCACACTAATATGGGACTAACATTTATACTGCTCCTTTTTCCGGGTTTTTCCACCCTTTTTTACCAATGATGCTTTTGCAATGTATCCGGTGAAATTCAATGATTTTTAACTAGTTCACATTTAACATGTTGAATCATGTTTACCCCATTTCATCCTTTATAATATGAATACAGATGTACGCGTAGACCTAACCCATAGGAAATACACAGTCGTTTTCATAGTCATACTTTCTCGATGTTCATTTAACTACATTCAGATTAAACAATGCAATATCATTTCCCCTCACTCAGCTCAAGGCTAGGTTGCTACATAGATATTTATTCTCTCACTACCAACCCAGTCACAGTTTTTTGCTTGATAATTGCTGAAAATTCTTTAAATATTATACCAAAATGGTCGCAGTTATCGAGTCAAAGTAAAACAATATCGGGTCCAAGTAAAAATACTAACATCCTTAAGTCTGACTACTTTGGAGGATAATGATACAAGTATTTCTCTGTTTTATTCTACTCCGAATCTTTTATGCGACCCGCAGTATCGGGGATTTGGAACAAATCACGTGATATCCCGTAAGGGTGTGCGCTATCCAATAAAGAAAGAGAGTGAAACATCGCACCACCCCAGGTTGGAACGGACGTCTTTAAATATGTATAGGGAAGGGAGCGCCGTAAAACGGATAACAAGGGCGTGAGGATAACGGCGCCTTTTCACGCAACACCAAACGAGTTGAACGACCAAGGCGAAAAGAAAAACGTCCACAGAGATCACGGAAGGTTAACATTGCTCGCTTTTTTAGGCGAATTTTCAGTTTCAAGCTAATTTAAAGTGAAAAACCAAAGGGTATGGAGAACAAATGTCAACGCTCATTTAACCGAGTGATTCTAACACGACTATTAAGGCTTTCATGTTCTTTTTTTAGTACAAATTTCGATGGAACACATTATCACAATGATTGTAATAACCTTTAGGTAAGACGCGCTGGCACTACTTGAGTCAAGTAAGTATAAAGCATAGGGCAAGGAGAGTGATACTCGACAGATACATTAAGTAATATTGCGAGTAAAATTGGTAAGAAGTCTAAGCACTAAGGCTAGTCGCTCATGGAGAAATTTTATGAGAATGCTAGCAAAAATTTGTGCACTTTTACTAAGATTGAAGAGCATAAAATTAGTAACTTGTAAGGAATAAAAGTGCAATTCCTACCTCATTACAGCAAAAATTACAGAGATCAAAATAGTATCAATAGTTACTGATCCTTTATTTCTAAATAGAATGAGGAAAATTAATAGAATTAGTAAGCTAAAATGTTGAGCCAACCATTTTGAGAATATTTTAATACCCATTTCATATTATAACGAATTATATAATGGGAAAGAGAGGGTGCTTTTTTGCAAACAGCACTACAACAGCTTTTACGAGGATGTTTAACAGTGAGAAAACTATTTGTTACAGAAATGATTTGGTAAAATGTATTTCCGAAAAGGTTCACCGTAAAAAATAGACATAACTCTTTCAGGCAACGGCGAAAATAAAAGTCTGAGGGAAAGGAATAGTCTCCTTGAGTGTGAAGCTTTCAACCTTTCCTTATGACGGCCTCAATGGGCAATCACCGATCGATATAGGGGAAACATTACCGTGGGAAAGTGTGAGCTTCGTTCGTCAGTGAAAGAATCGCTGGGATATCGTGAGGATTGTAGAGAGGGTTCTGCCGAGAGAATCCCCCTCTACGCGAGCAATACAATACACGCCATTCGAAAGGATATCCGCAGGATTTTTCCTTCGCCCGGAGAAATATCTCTCCCATGGAGACGCTCAGCGAGAGAAAAAGACGCCCAATTTATCTTTTATACGGAGTCGCCCGCGTATCACGTGATTAATGGACGCACGCGGCCGAGGCAAAAGAATAAGAACGCACAGAATTTTAACAGAGACCTCTTTGCAGTGACCTTAATGTAGCCTTTTTTAAAAATAACAAATAAATCTAGCATTCTGTGAACACAGAGAAAAATGTTCGCTCAAGCAGAGATGTTTGCGCTGTAAAATATTTCGGATCGGTAAAGCTTCATAAATACTTCGCGATCAAAGACCCTTAATGGAATGAAGTGGTCCTCGCCGTAAATTTCGGATACTGGTAGTTGACAACGGAAAAGGGATTTTTTAAATTCTTAAGAGCATCCACTCGCGATAGGCAGCAAAGAGTATACACTACTATTTTATTTGTCGCATTCGAGTTTCGATGATAAATAAAGGACAAAGCGGGCACTGTAATATCAAAGGATCTTCTTGGAGTTCTTCAGAAAAATAACAAACCAAAGACCATGCTAGACACGAGCTAATGCAAGACGAGCTTTCCGAAATATAGCTTCGTACTATTAGGAGTGCACCATCGAATCGCACTTATGATTCCAGTATATTATAACATGGATACAAGTGAAAGTTCCAGGCTTAACTTAGAGTAAAAGTGATGCATGAAAAAAAATGTTGCTTTGTATTTTCCACACTGATTTATTAAAACCGACCATGGTTTCAAGAAAATTATGTCACCCTGGCAGTGACCTAATTATGTCGAAATCATGGTCGGTTGTAATAAAACAGTGTGCAAAGTAACATAGCAGCATTATATTTCATTTTAAAAAGGAAAAGATATTTGCACGTAGGGAAAAATAGAAGCCAAACTAATTAACAACTGAGGAGAAAGAACACTCATACGGGGATATGAAACCGTTTTAGATAAATAAAACAAAAAATTATATAAATGAACCAATTAAATCAAGATAATTAATAAATAAAAGAAAGATAACTCAAGAAAATAAAATAAAGATAAATAAATAACGCGGAAACTCCCAGCTACATAAAATTTACGATGGAAATACGTATATATTACGTAATTAGTGTGATAGTCTCTCAAGTTGATATATTCAAGCGTTCGTTTTTTTAGCACCAAGCGGAACCGCAATGAAACATGATACAATTGCCAAGATCAGACAATCTACATCACTATCGACTCACAGATTGATAACTTCCGCTATGTGAATAACAAAAACAGAAATGTCGGTCCCAACCATCCGCAATATGGAATGAACTTCATCATCATGATGACATAGGTGTATCTATTTTCCATAAGTCGCCAGTATACATCCTTTACGTATATAACTTAGTTTAAATTTTATTTCATTTATTAAGACTCGCTATTTAACAATTGATTATTTACTGTTTATGACTTATTTATTGCTATTTATTTATCTTTATTTCATTTTTTCGAGTTTTCTTTATTTTATTTATTTATTTATTTACTTTTACCTCATTATTTATTAATATTTATTTTCATTCATTTTATTTAATTTTCTTATTATTTATTTATTTTTAACTTTGCAGTTATGTATAAATTACCATTTTATTATAATTATTATTTCATGTGCATTTCATGCATTGCTTTTGTTGGTGTTACAGTGGCCTAATATGCCTAAAGGTTTTCGCAGGTTTTTCATACACCCCTTCATGTGTGGGTGTTTTCTTGCATTGGGTTTTTTCGTCAAGGATAACACCTCCTTATTTCCTTACGGTATCTCCACAAATGTGTCTTTCTTCACACTTATTTTATGCAAAATGTGCGCGAAAATTACCACGTAGCGGTGTGCATGAACACCTAAGTCCACATTATAGAAATATCGCTAAAAGAAAAAGCCAAGTAAGCGAAGATGCGATGATTACGTGACGATCCAAGATAACATGCACTCGTGGAAAAGGAGGCTAAAAACTGCGAGAATGCGCAGGAAAAAATACATTCCGGAACTTGAAGGGAGTCCGGACAAAATGCTAAAGCAAAGCTGAGTCATGCAAAAATGAACGAAAGAGAGTTTTCTGAAGCACTCAGCCAAATTAGAGAAAAAATACAGCAAAATTACCTAGAGGTTTAGAGGCTGATAATAGTAAGTGGAAGTGACGAGCACTTTGCATATGCACTACGATTCTACTTAAATTTACAGAGGGAATGGATAACTTGAAATCTCGACTCTTAACTTAGGGAGAAACTTCTAAGCAGAAACCTGTATCACCCTGGCGCAATTAATAAATTAGTTTTTAAACGATAGTAAAGAATGTAACCAAAGCAACCTTATTCCCTAAGGTTGAGAATCACAGTGAAAAAATTGAATTAAAAATATATGCCAAAAGACCTTGAGAAAAACGTGAGGAACACCTAATCGATCATAGTAGACAAGCATAGTAAAATTGATACATCACTGAATCTGCATTGATATTATTCGGACCACTGAAAAGTGAATTTTCACGCTTAACTATTCAAACAAACAACACGCTGTAATGCACCAATGAGTAATGCAATTCAAAGGAGAAACTGCGAGGAGTTTCATCTATGGCAGGCAACAAACAAGAAAGGATGTTTTCGTAATTAAATTCGAAGGGATTAGTTAAGTAGAGGTGTGGATACTTAAAAGTATAGCAATAAAAATCCAGCCTCAATGGTGCGAGATTGAAACACTCCATCGTCAATGTATTCCTCTACTAAATATAAACATGTATACACTTTTCAGACGAGAGCAAGACACTTAGGTGCCAATAAATAAGTATACATCAGTGTAATAAGAAATATTTTTATATATGACACATTATCACGAAATGGAGCCAAAAAGATGAGTAGGTACAACGGAATAAGGTAAGGACATTTAGACTTACATCTCCGTCAAAAATACCATTGCAGGAGAATAGACAAATACAGTATGGAAAGCCAGCAATAACTTATTGATAGATTATCAAATGTATAGTAGCAAATGGAGGGAGACTGGATAGAAACCCGGGGTCAGAATCAGAGTTATAAAAGGCGCCAAGGATTCCAAGTATAACGTCCTAATCAACACTGAACTCAAAGTAGCCTACACAAAGGAACAGACGTTAAGATTGGGTAATAATACAGAAAGTTTTTAATTAAAATTGGTTTCTGTAAGGTCAACTTTGAACGGATAAAAACATGCATCACAAAACTGTTTAACATTAAAAAGTTTTTCTTGTATTTTCATACGGTTACACACATTATAATTTCAAGAAAATCTGACACGATGATTTACTCAATCTCTGTTCACAGCCAGCGTTGTGATGGAAAGGGCCAAAAAATATAGTACCCAACACAACGGCACAGAAGGACAAATTGGGTCTTAGCACAAAAACATTTTAATTAAAAATTGCCTTCTGCCAGGTCAACTTTGAATGGACATATCTCGGGTAAAAATAAAAAAAACATCCATCACAAAATTGTTCTAACATTAAAAAGTTTTCCTCGTATTCTCATATAGTTACACGTGTTATATTTTAGAGAAAATCTGATTCGGTGATTTTCTCAAACTCTTTCCAATGCCTGCATTGAGATGGATAGGGCCACAAACCATCTATGCCGGGATTCGAGCTTGCGTTTAAAGAAACGAAGTCAATCAATCATCTAGATACTAGATAAACATCACTAGTTCTCCTTGACAACCACTTTGAGGAGGTAGGGATGGGATGAAAAACGAACAGAACTGCTTTTCAACGATATGCCACAATTCTAATTCAAAGTAATTAATTATGACACAAAATTTTATCTTCCAACTTTTGTTAATGAGAATGTGCAGATTCCCGATACATTCGCCCCGTTCGCGAGTTTTAGGATTGGATCACAGACCACTCAAGCAAGAAGTTAATCAAAGGAGCGAAGAAACCACATCCGGGGACGATTAACGAATTCGGAATTTATATCGGCTTCATACTCCATCCGAGCCTTAAACGGGATAAGCGTAAGAAAACCAACTGCGGACGAAAATAATTCATAACTTCAAAGACCAAGTCATTTAATTAATTCACGGCCACATCCAACGAAACTTTCGAACGGCAACACAAAATACAAAAGAGGACAAACAATGCGGGGGCGATTAAAAAAACAATGCCGAACGTAAAAATAAAAATCTAAAAGCACCGAGAGACAACTTTCAGGCGAAGGCAGAGTTTTCCTCGCACTCAGGCGGGAAGAGGAAAATGTACCGCTTGGAGCGCCGCGGGAGGCTGCGGAAAGATGGAAAAAAGCAAAAACAGAAGAGTTGGGAATTCCGTAAAAAAGATTGGGTTGGGAAAAAAGCCGAAAACAGAGGAAACGCTTCCGCCGCTGAGGGAAATTCCATTGGAGTCGATCCCCGCACGAAAAACACGAACGTATATGCACCGCTCAGCCTCATTTCCTATTTTTTATTAATTATACCCAGCAGGTGGGTCTGACCGATCCTTCTTTCCCGCGCGCGTAATTTTTTAACGGGAATACTTTCATTGAAAAACGATATTTTTCGACATATACAACAAAATTTAGGTAAGTATAAATATAAGTCCTTTACATTTTATAGAATGAACTTGAATAGAAAGTAACTTCTAAAAATTATGGACGCTCATTAGGTTGCGACAGCAAGGCCAACAGATGCCCTTCACTCCATGAAATTAGAAAAGTACGGGATTATACAAAAAGAATTTTGCTAAAGGGTCGGTGAGCTACTATTAAGGAGTATACTCTTCAAATATGCCAAAATATTTTGTGTTAGATCTTGTAATAAATTTCGACTTAACTACTAAGGCGCAAGGCGAAAAATAGAAATATAAGTTTATATAGCTTCCACAATCGATGAGACGCGTGGAGAAGAGATAGAAAGACTCTTGTCAAAAGTAAAATTAATAAGCTCTTTGTAGCAGGATCAAAATACTTTCAAATGATTCACAAAACACATGAAACTTTAAAGCTGAAAGTTAAAGTTACAATGTGACATCGGATTTCAAATATTTATTATTAACTTAAATAAAAATTAATATCTGCGGAAACGGCCGCGCAGTGACTTGAAACGAAACCAGACCCCTCGGCTTCGCATCGAGTGTTCCCTTTAGTTAAGCTACCCACAAGACGCCTCACAGTGGTCTAGAAACCCCGGTTTTCCGGTCAAAAGTCGATTTTGCGACTTTGTTCAAATTACTCAAAAGTCTAACTAAAATGAAGACAAATGATTATTTCACAATGTACGGCACTTTTTTTCCTCTACAATACAGTTATTTTCCAATACACACACCTCAATTCGACGGAAATTAATTGTGATTCAATTTTTGAAGTTTTTGTCGCGTTTTTGTTCCATCCATAAAATGAGTTTGCGCAACATTTATAGCGTATTTTGAGTTTCATTACTATCTTTACTTAATACTCATTTAGTTTTTATCCATCATTAGGTTATTTTGCCATTGGATCGTTTGGGGTAGACTTTCAATAATCCAATGACGGAAAATCTGTTACGAATTGTAATAATGGGTAAACAAAAAAAACCACACACTACCACCGTGTTAAGATATAGTAGTATGGAAAGAAAATTGCCTGAGACTGGTTTCTAAACCAAGCCCAGATGAATATTTTTTTTCATTGGGAATTTCACACAAACGTCAAGTATTTAGCATGAACTTTAAAAAAATGCAATATACGGACAAGAATGGTGATGAGGGGCAGCAGCTGGAACTACGTAAATTTACTCAAATACTCAGCAGTTAGATCTCATGCCATTACATAAATGTGGCCAAATTTCCACATATTTCGTCCACCGATGAAGAGGCGTAGCACGAATGGAGCTTTCTTTGATACGATCACAAAACCATTTAACTAGCATGAATTCGAAAAATTTGCACGCCCTACAGTTTACACTTAAAAAATAGTCTCGCGTGAGAGACGTGAACATCTTCCGTCGATAGTTACTTGGCCATGATAGGAGAATGTATCAGCTAGGAATGCAATTATTATGAAATCAAGGATCCAACGAAGTTGTTCGTCGTTAAAGCTTAAGCTATGCATGCATGCATGAGCCAGCTGGTTCGGTACAAGACGACACTGTTGAGCTATAATGCTAACGAGTGTCCTCGAATTTGTCCAGGACGATGCACCGCGTGTTTAAAGGCTTTGAACTCCTCCGGCAGACGACCGTTTAAGAGGGGCAATGCGGGTGGGCGTTACGAAACAGTTGGGGGGGAACCAGGATGAGTCCCTGCGGCACCCGGCTGCTCTCATCGCGCCGGAGGAAACGGGGAGGCGTGGGCACAGAGAATGGGCTTAGCGCTGAGGTTTTAAAAAGGGAGCCGAGGGATTAGACACAAAGCCACGCCTACCAAGGAGGAAGGGAAAGCTGGCAGTAGAAGGAATTGATTTTAGGAATGAGAAGGAAAGTAAGAGGGTCTAGGAAGAAGGATTAAAGCAAGTTTGGAACTACTGCGTGGGTCACAGTATATATCTATGCCCAATACATTCCAACCCATTCCTTTGAGAGTAGGAGAATTCACAATCATAGAGAAATGTTGGCGTAAAAATATTCTAATATTAAGTCGAAAATTGAACATATTATACTCTGGAAGTAGGGAATATTCGACACTATCTGAAGGCAAATTATTAAACAGGCGAACCGAAACACCGAGTCACCTTACCAATGTATTGGAGCCCATTACAAAACGAATGATAGAGTAACGAAAAGTAACAAGCATAGATTCCCAAATTATTAATTACATTATAAGGAAACATTTACAAGGTAAGGCATCTCCGCTGGTGCAGTTTTAGAGATAGATGGTTATAGTGGTGCTACAACCTTGGACCATAGATTGAAAGGGTAAGATTTTGGGCAAGAAATCTCAAGAACTAAAGGAGTCGAGGATTTGACACCTAATTTAAAGTAATAAACGTTTTTTACCCCAATGCTATTTGTTTCCAAAGCATTTGAAATAGTGTTAGCTAACAGTCTTTCGGGAACTACTAATTACATGTTCCATTTTTACACGGTACCTGGCTTCAATTAAAATAATTTCCTCCAAACCGACCATCCCTACAAACTCTCATCCCTCTGTCACATTCATTCACTGCTTTTTACACACACTTGTTCTTAAGACTTCTAATAACTATTTTCATATAGTTTTTTCACAGCGTATGACGACAGAGAAAAGATTTACAAAAGATTCCAGGTTGTAACATCCGTTCAGTCTTCTATAGCCGTTTCGAGAAACAGGGCGTGGGAAGGAGCCAAAAGCTGTAAACCATCTCCATGACTGAAAAAGTCGGCCACTGCGTTGGAGAAAAAAGAACCGGATGAGACAAGTCAACTCAACCACGAAAGACGACTTAGCCGCCAGGGGAGAATATATTTTCTGGAGGTCCTTACACATGGAATCCTAGCCCGTGGCCTTATATTTTGAGTAATTTACGCACAAAGAGAAGTAGGGGAAACTCTATGACAGGATTTTACCGTCCAACCGATTAGATGATAGGAACCAAATGTGAAATATCAGAGAATTTTGAGAACGAGTTTAGCCTTGAAGCCAAATAAGATATTCTAATTCTTTAGAAGAAAGAGAACTGAAAATAAAATACCGGAGACAAGAAGAAGGTGGAAAAACATACCAGCACAAGCACTGTCAAAGCACTTGGTTGAAGGGTTGAACTTGTGTGGTACTCAAAAAGTGGCATGCTTTTACAAAAAAGGTGTCAAAAAGCAAAAATAAACGACGAAATACCATTTTAGAAAATAATAAGGGACTCTAATTGATAAAAATCTACCCTTACTTTGAGTATAGAAAATATTGAACATTACTGCGCGGTAAGGATCTTGTTTATTCATTAACCATGCTGAAGAATGATTGACACGAAAATTTGAAGTGTTTACCCAAACGCGATTGCTGTACACAGTCGATTAAAGAACTCCAACATCATTCCTCATTCAAAGGCTAAGACAGACAGAACACTCAAGAAACATTTCTTCCAATGGTAAGGTGGGATGACAGCAGATCATTCATGGTAATATCTTATCTCATGGTGCAGTCTCGAATTTTGATTCCTCGCCCCCCACTCGATAAATCCACGATAAACTTGAATAAAACCCCAAAGAAGAACCTACAAATTCTGATTTCACGGCCATTTCTCGGTATAAATTATCGTCTCCTCTGCAAATTAATAGGGGACCAATCACACTTCCTCGAGGTATGCTGTGTGTTGTCGGATGCAGGAACTACCCCCGTCGGAAAAAAATGTAGCATACTAGATCCTCAAGTAGGATAGGAGCTTAGAATTACGGATCAATGAAACAAGACGTCTATGGATGCGTCATTTCCCGGAAGGAAAAAAGACGCGCTCATCGTGGATTAGGCAGCGGAGGAGGCATTTAGAGAGTTGAAAAGTCGAGGCTGTCGGAATTTGGGGAGATATTTCGGCGCGAGGGATGAAGAGAGATGAGGGATTATGTTTCAGACGGAAGATGAGATGGGTTCGGATGAAAAGGGGTCTGCGCATCCCTTATTATACAGCGACATTTCCGCATCGCGCGACACCTTGGGATACAAACAGCTTACTATTGGCACTATTCCAATTAGACGTTACATTTTCTTTTTTACCAACCTGCAGGTGGCAGGTATCTTAATAACCCCTTCACATGATCTAGCCGCTAACATGTCAGTAAGCAGGTGTACAACTTTTATGGGTGAAAGTGGAGTGGAAGAGGAGACGAGAGATGTTCAAAGACATTAGAGGCTAAAGACCTTACCAGGATTTTTCTGAAGGCACGAATAAAGAGGCTACCTTTTGAGGTAATATATCGGTAGGTGATCTAGACAGCAACAATTGTCTCATTCTTCCGATATATAACCATAAAATGACGTAGGTGTAACTAAGCAAAGCGTCACAGCTACCTTCCTCAGTTCTGAGGTGAAGAGGCAGACGTTCGTGCCCGTCTAATTAAGGAACTTTTCCCGCCAGTTCAGCCGGGTGAGCTCTCATTGATTATTCATTCCTCATTGCATGCAGCCACAGCTCTACAATGCAACCGAAACAGTCGTACACAGAAAAAATGGAAGTACGGGGAAGAGATCCCGAAAAACCTTCACTGACTCCAAGACTCCGCGGAAGCCGTCAGAACTACTGTTTTGTCGGTGACCATTTGCGATGCAGATGTTCATCTTCGCCAGCAAAATATGTCTCGTTTTGCCAATACTTTGGAAGAAAATTACGCCACCGCGAAAGATAATGAAACGTGGCTTATTACTCTCCCTTGCGGTACGCCCAATATCATCCTCACCATGTTGAGACTACTTCACTCTATAACTATTTCTTTACTTTGCTGGAGAGTTCAAATTGTAATGGGAAAGTGCACCCACATCGAATGCAATATTGTTCATGCTCCAGAAGGAAAAAACCAATCGGATAACCCGGGGTTGCTTGAAATAGGAAGCGGAGGATTCTAAAGACGAGGCAGTCAGAATGACGGGGATATTCCGGCTTGCGGGATGAACGCTGATGAGACATCATGTTCAGTCGGAACAGGGGGAGCACAGGGGCTTGCGGACACATTTTAAACAACAGCCCCCGCGTCGCGCGACACCGTGGTCCCTTCACCTTTATCTCCGCCGTCGGCCATTCAGGATCGTGCCGCGTAAGGGTACAAGGGACTCAAATTAACAAGGGAAAAAATATAAAACCGCAAGCGGCTCCTTTTCGTGGTCGGCTTCCGCGACGGGCGTCAGCGTTCTCTTTTTCATGCGGGAGACAAAAGCGATGCGTTACCCCCTTTGGTTTTTTCCCGCTTCCTCAACCCCCCATTACGTCGTGAGCGTCTCTTCTTGTTCATCCCTCCCCCCTCCAGTGCGCGTCGCTCAAACATCCAGCCAAGCAAGCAGGCGGGGAATCCGGGAAGCCGACGAGCTAAAAGCACTTCGGACTCTTACAGCGCACCAGGCGGGGGGTTATGTTTCCGAATGCGTCTCTTTTAAGTCTCTCCATTGCGGTATCCCTATGCAGTACAACGCTACAGTGTCCACCGTCTGAACGGTGCATCAACCGAACTGTTTATATACGCGGACAGTGTAACGATATATCGCGGATTTTTATTACGCAAAAGAGTATAGTCGTTGTATAGTCATCTATAAATCGTTGGAGGGACAAAAATATACAATAAAAACATACAAGCGAAACAAAAACCTAAGAATACTAGTATAATCCTCTAGAGGGCCGGCTCAAGGCGAGGGAATGTGAAGCACGTCCAAGATAATGGCGCAGCTGAGATATACTTATTTTGCTAAGAGATAAATAAAGTAAATATTTTTTTACTATCGTATGAAATTAGCAAAGCCCATCCTCATAGATTCATCGGTTAGGCAATTTCCTTCCCTTCTCGTTTAAAAATTTTTGGCAGCATTTCTGTCAGTTGCGCTATTGTCTTGGACAAACTATAAGCCACAAAAGCCACAGGCAGCCAATCGCCTGGGCGGTCACACACCGACTTATTTATGAACACGAAAAGGGGACATAAATAATGTTGAACGAAAATTTTGATAACTTGATGCGCACATTTCAAACCAAAATGAGCCAAAGTTAATCATAATTTACAAGCACTCATTACTGACTACAACAATGGGCACTACGCGGACTAACAATTTACTCCGATAGGATTGTTGTCAACAGCCCACTGAAAGCAACCGTGGCAAAAACTGCACAACTGTTATCGGTTGAATTCACAGTCCTAACAAGAAATAGTTTTGATGCAAATAATAACTTTTAACACCTATATCCGTAAAACTCGAAGTAGTGAGAAAACTCAGGAATTAAAAATTTTACTCCAGGCGGGAGGGAAACAAAATGCTGAGACAATCGCACTGAAAGCCTACAGCATACAAAACCAAAATGAAATTGATAAAATACTAAGGACAGCTGCGACTTTCGTTAAAAACTGCTACAAGACACAATATATTTTTACGCTTTTAGAGGAATTAAGTAAGGAGCCGCTAGAGATTCGGAGGCTACACGCTAGGCTTACGTTGCTTGAGAAATCCAGAACTGGTGTGTTTCAGAGCGACACAGAATATTACTGTGACGTCACACTACATCTCTAGGTTTGACAGAAGCCATAAAATAAGAAAGATACATTGCTGAACAGAGAAGTACCTTAATTCAAGCTTTCTATGCATAATAAATGAGCAAAATAAAAACTGAGCTCCTCTCAATACACTCCCATAATACACGTCACCATTTCATCTCCCAAAACCTAATTCCTTACACATTTTCACGGCTGGTGTCCTAACACCCCCTGCCACAGGTCCATGCGGCGGCTCGCAGGGTAGTAAGGGGCCGTTCAAGTATTACGTAAGACGATTTATGACATTTTTGACCCCATCCCCTCCCCTACGAAAGAAAATTTAAGTTTTTTCCAACCCCTCTCCCTGTCAGTCTTATGTAAGACGTTAGATATTTGAATCTACTCTTCGTTAAATGGTCGCTTTGGTTGAGCATGGAGGTAATATAGCTAGCCAGTAAGACGACAGAATAGGAACATTGGAGTAACGGTGAGATTACGGAAAATACACCATTAGCGAGCGGATGCTCCACGTCACTGCTAAATCTCATTCGGAAACGATACAGTGTTTCAAGAAAAACAAAAATCTTACGTGCATTGGTTCCAGATCCCCTGACCCCGCTACATAAAACAATGTAAGATGATCCCAATCCCCCTACCCCCAAAAAAGTCTTACGTAATACTTGAATGGACCCTAAGTAGATGTAGTTGTAGAACATATCCCATTCATATAATAATTGTTAAGGTTATACTACGTTTAAACAATGGAAAAAAGGTCAAGATATTTTTACGTTCGTCCAGCCCACAAGGAGCAGTGAGAGGGAGTGAAAAAGCCCTACCGGAGGCGGAAATTACCCTGCGGAAAGAGTTGGGGAGCGCGGAGAGGAGAGTTGACAGGGGATTCTGGGATGCGGGATTCCACTCGGCAGACGGGAAACTTCGCCGCAGCAGAAAATAACGGTTTAGAAGAGGGCTCCGGTATTCGAGGGGACTCGAAGAGCGAGCGGGGAAATGAACAGGGGTGGCAGAAAGTGAACGTCAAGCCGATGTGGGGGAGGGAGAAAGACAGTAGATGAAGTTTCGGAATTCGTCAAGGAGGGGAACTCCGAGGGAGCACAGACCTACCGACCGGAATAAATTTCAAATTTCCATCATTTTTCCCGGCGACCCTACTACCATGTGGAGCGCTTGGTCTGCGGTGACACGACCAGGAGATGAGATGGGGAGGTTCTCAGAGAGAAAAGGGGGCCGCGCGATATTATTATATCGTGACGTATCGATTTCGAAACTCGATATCTGCGATATATCGATATGGATGTCCAACACACGCAAGACATTGCTTGTGTTGAGGTAGGGGAGGGTCATGCAATATTACAATGCAGCGAAAGGTTTCGTTTTCCCCCATGAATTATTTATCATTACAAGTGATCTACCGGTTGAGGTAGATTTAAGTGGAAGAAGTTATACACACACTATCTTTCACAACAGTTGGCCACCTCCTTTCGTTATATCACCCTTTAGCTCAGTATATTCACGACCTCTATTCAATTCATCCATAATTCCTGTTAGGTAAAGAACACATTTGTGTGCAAGTAATAACGCAGGAGCGTAAAAATGACTTTGGTCTAGTCCTTCCCGTTCCCGCTTATCCAATATCCTCACCTCTATTACGTCCTTAAGCAACCTTCCAGCCCTCCTCACCTAGTCTCTTATCCAATTTCGAAGTAAAGATGAAATTGGTATTACTCTTGAGTATTAAATATTTAAAGGGCTTGCAATAAATCGTATGACACAGTTCCCATTCCATTTACAACACAATTTGTATCTGATATCTTTCGACGGAAAAAATCTTCACGCTCGGATTAGGCAAGTAGCCCACTATTTCCCAGATCTCCGGCTCTTCGCAGGCTTTATTATCCTGATGACAGCAAACAAATACGTGGCAGTTGAATGATTATTTCAAACTTTTAAACAAAAAATGCCTCTTCCGTGTTCTCGTGAATCATTGTTTGGGTCGAGAGTAGTATCACTGGGAGATATTTCGAAGCATCAAACAAGATAGCCATATTCGTGAGCTCTGACATGAAAACTTGAACCACCGGGCCGAGGAATACATCAGCTTTGCAATACCACGTTATGTGGCGTAATTTTAAGAAGAAGAAATACGTAATATATACATGCGAAAAAATTATCAACTCAATATGCAACCGTTAAGCGTTTTACTAAGATAAGATATGATGTGATTTAAT
Organism: Ceriagrion tenellum; assembly: GCA_963169105.1. NCBI lineage: Eukaryota > Metazoa > Arthropoda > Insecta > Odonata > Coenagrionidae > Ceriagrion > Ceriagrion tenellum. The sequence continues at coordinate 97,421,128 of OY720643.1, forward strand.
AGCATAGCTTTTACTGTTAAGATCGTTTCTCACGAGGTACTTCACTTCACAGTCAAGGACTTGGATTAATGTGCTGTGAAAATTACGTCGTGCGCATTGGGAACTTGCTAGAATGACTGCGTGAATTCATGAAATTCATGAACAAAATACAGTAAAATTGCCCCTAATCTAACCTCGTACCCACGTCCTCGCAATTTCTGTACACCAAACTGCGCAATTAAGCGCATCAGGTAAAACGGCCTCCACAGTTTACGGTATTACTGCAGGGTAAACAGGAATATGAGTATAGATTTGTCATTTCAAGACTGAGACGAGTTGGATTTAAGATCATTTCAATACCTCAACGAGGGCATCAGAGAAGAGATCAAAGGAGTAGTAAAAGTAATACAGAGATAAGAAGTTTCGACAAGCACCATTAAGGTAGATGGAGATGGCGCTGGCAACTGTGGCCAATGCTAGAAACTGTGAAGAGGGCGTGGTCTGTCCGCCATCTTTGTTAACCCCAATATTGCTGTAGCGCTCATGGGCTAATGCGCTAACTTTACAACTTTACTCTGTTTATCATAGATAACTTACTGGAAATCAGCAGGCAATTACTTCTTTAATATAATTATATGCATTCACCTTAAGTATATTTTTTATTCATTTAAATTAATAATAAAAAGCATTCCTAGTGAAAACTATGGTTATATCGAGTAGAATCCATGGCACTAAGTAGCCAATAAATGTCTCCAGAGTTCAGCATTGGTCGTACAATCTTAAGATTGGTTGACTACAGCCCTTCACCTTTCCCTATCTAATGCTAGTTCCCATACTTCCAGGTATCTCTTCCGACGTACTTTCCTCTTTATTTGGTCCGTGAACTTATTCCTGGGTCTTCCTCTGGGGATTTTCCCTCTATTTTACCTTTAATTATGTTCCCAACAGTTACTTGCCTTAAATTTTAAAAGGATGGAGGATATTCTTGCTTTAAATTCTCTTATTCGTCCATTCCGTCGTGCAATCCAGAGGGAAGTAGGGAAAGAACTGGGATAAGCAATATGGTTGTTATTTTGATTGTCACGCTACAGTTCGATGAAAAAATACCCTGTCCATCTACCTCAATGATAAGGTCTAACTAAAGCGATATTCCACTATTTGCCAACTGTGAAAGGAACGATTTAATGGTGACATCGGTGCGACAAGCACAGAGCTAAATAGGAGAGGACAGATTGAACGTGAAGTAAAGAGAGTAAACATCATTCTGAAATAATAGTTACAATCTGGAATAAAGCGATATTCTACTATACGTCTGATATGAGGCTGGGGTTTCAAGGAGACACCATGATTCTTATCTCGTCATTATCGATACATTCGATACATAGCAATACGATACTGAATATCGAATTCCGCTCGGCCATATTGGAGAGGGGTAGACCTCGGGAACTGACAAGAATTTATTTCGCCCGGTATATATAAGGGGATGGAGGAACTCGACCTGAAATATCTGCGAGTTACTTTTGAAAATGAAATAACAAAGAGGCGGTGAGCGGAAAATAAACCCCCAAGCCCCCGCTCAACCCTCAAGCCGTTCCCTTTCTTTCAACCCATAAATACACCCTGCTCCTCTCACCGTATAAAACAATGATCAAAACCCATTACTTTAGGAACGCAGGAAACAAACGTGTAGGATTATCACCGTTTGAAAATGAGACCGACAGGCATTGATTTCAACTCCAATAGCCAGATGTACAGACCTCAGAGAAATTACATTTTTTGAATAAGTAGACACTTTGACACATCCGATTTAGGCATCTGATAGGCAAGGTCTCTCTTCTCTTCGTTTGAAAATCAACACCAAAGGTGTCTTACGACACATAAGAAGGAAAACACCTATGAGGAAAACTTTGAGAGGACGCGAGTTTAACTTACTGGGCACATTTTGTGGCTTGAAAGTCAATTGAAAGCAATAATGTAAGGGAATTAAATTAGATGAACTACGTAGGGAGTACCAAGAATGGCATGATTATGAAGGACATAGTATGCTGCCGCCAAGTATAGGCGTTCCTTTTTTGTTTCGTTGCCTTCTGGGCTGACCGCGGAGTTGCGGATGCATCGTGGAGGATATAAATCGGTCGACGCACTAAATAAGTGGAGCATTTTTGTATCTGGTGCTTTTCGGGAGACTACTCGTGGTAAGCCGTGGAGGTCACGGTGTTAGAAGCCCAGAGCATTGGAGTTAAGTCTCGTTATCTTGTTTAATAATTCCCTTTTTTCCTTCATTTCCCTGACTACCTCCCACATACCTTACCCTTCCTTCCAGTGATTTCCAATGATGACATGTGACTCGCGGCACTAGTCATGAGTGTAAGTAACAGCGGGAATTATGAAAAGGATATAATTACCTATCCTCCCTACCTCACCCAACCGAGTACAGGCGGATTTTTTCCTTGCCCCTACCTCTACTGACGTCCACAACTATTTATCGGCCCGGCTCTCTGCATTTATTCGTTCCCATCGTCGCCCAACCCCACCCGCAGCTAGTCGCTAGATACAGTCACCGTTACAGTAGGAGAGGGAGTTAGGAGATACAGAGAAACCAACCTTCGGATTGATGATTTCAGGTGATGATGAGCGAGATATCACTACGCACCATTACTCACATTCCATCCGCTAACGTAAATTTAAAAAATTATGAGCTCCTGATCTAACGATAGAGTCATAAATTATAAGGTTTTCAGTAGTTATTTCTTCTCAATTACAAAAGACGCCATTGCTCAATCTAAAACTTTATTTTAAATCGTAAGAAACTACGATTTTGAAGGCATTTGCAGCATGCGGCGCGACACAAATAAGTAACTTAAGGCCCCAATCATGGTTATAGTAACAAAGGAAAGTTCTAATACCGTTTATATTTTGAGCTAAGGTCTCGCTCTCACAACCTTGGGAGGAAATACTTCCTGATCATATTTCATATTTCCTGGGATTGGGATCATATTTCCTAAATATTTTTCCACATTAACTCCCTCGAAATGTAACCTATACCTAACCTACAGCTAAATACGAAAGCTAATGACGTCGATGAATTGAAATGGAACGAAAAATTTAACACCTCTCCGGGGTAAAATAAAATTCATAGTCTAACAATAACTAATGTATTTTTCATTTGAGCGAGAACGCTTAAATGCGATGAAGCATACTTCATTATTATTTTTAACCCTGCAAATCTTCTCAAAACTAAAGAAAGAAACAAAACGAAAATAAAAGTCGTTGATTACTCAAGAGACGGCAAAAATGAATGACGAAAAATCACACGGTCATGAACAATTCTCACGAGCGTCATGGCGGGACAGGGACTCTATTTCACAAACGCTCGTCTTTCGCTAACGAGCCGGAATAGTCTAAATGCATATCACACCAAGAAATGGAGATAAAGAGCAGCTTAACTCATTTTCTGTGACAAATACACAAATAGAGCCGATCTATTCCTTTATAATTACATGCTAAGGATAGCCCTGACCACCTATTATATTCCTCAAGCCACACTGAGCGTTGATGAGGAAGGAAGTCAAACGGTAGCATCTCCGACGCGTAAACTTTAGGCCGGCCGGCAGGGAAAAAGCACGCCTGATTGAAGAAAGTAAGAGACAAGAGGTCAGCCGGAAATGGACAATTATTCCAGAGCATATTGGCTGATTGCAATGAGCGCTTCGTGACCATCGATTCGGATGGAGACCATTGTCTTCTCCAATAAAAAGGTAGGTTGGATGAGGAACAATAAACTGGCGCAGGGAATTATGACTGGGGAGGCGAATACGAGAAACTGAATAAAGATGACCCAATATTTATTTTTCCAAGCCAGATAAGAAAGGTATCGCCCCAAAAGTCACGGCATTCATCTTTCATCAAGGAAACAACTGTTTTCAAACTTCCCGTTAGCAGGAAAAAGCGTAGCAAAACGTTACAATGGAGCCTGAACACTTTTGAAAAAAAACCCACATCTTTTAGCAGGTGGTGTAGAAAGAACGTAAAACCCAAGGACACATTACATTTCAATCCGAGAAAAGCCCACTTTTGGATTTTATAAATGTTTTACGAGTTGCAACACATCATGTCTACAATCTACGCCAATAGTTCATCAAGCAACGCAGACTAAGATAAAATTTAGGATTTTAATAACGCGAGATTTTCCATAATTTCACAAGATAATGATGATGCACGTAGAATATCAAAGCACAGTGCGAATTCAATTTATTCAAGCAATGGAAAATAGCTTGTAGATTGTCACAACTTCAATTATTGACGAGAAAACTCAACGAATGAGAGGGAAATGACATTTATACATACAAATTCAATAACGCTGAAATTTTGCGACTAGCGCTTAAAGCGTTTAACGTCGAGGATGCTTTTCAACAAAGTTAGGGTCGCGAGCTATCCAAACAAATTATAACAGAAAGAAGACAAATCATACCGCAGCAGCCACCTACAACAGAGTTTTGGTTACTCCAAAACGGACAGGTTGGACATGAGGGTGATCGAGGGAAATGATGCGATGACGTTGTTTAACTTTTGAAATTACGGACTAAGCCAAAGCGAGAGAAAACTGGCCGATGGGGAAGATTGTGAACTGGAAAAAATATTGAAATTAGTGACACTAGACGAAAGAGGTAAATATAATGACTAGCTCAGATAGTTTCCCTAAAAAGGGAAAATGCTCCGATGAACATACATCTCCCACCTGCCAACCGGTTGGTACAGAAATGATTACTCGAGACTGTAAAACACACTCATTTTTAATAACTGTAGGGTAAATCCTCTTACATGAAAGCCGGAGTGAAGTTCCGCATGTAATAACGGCGTTCCTACATCATAGTCAACTTTAGAGCAATGTAAAAAGAGCGTATTTGTTATTGCAAAAAAATGAGTCTTAATCAGCGGCCTACCACTAAAGAATTGCATAAGAGCTGCGTAGAGAGACGAGCTAAAAGCAATACATGGGTCAACATAGCACCACTAAATTTGTACCACTAATAATTAATGGGTAATACAAGATAATAATTCAGGTGGAAAAATAAACAAGCGGGACACATAAATCAAGGTGATGCTATAGTGATGATATTGAAAGTGAATACAAAGTCTATTCTGCCAAACGAAATTAAGCCTCCTCTTCACACCTCGCCAGTCATGATGAGAAGGAAATGCTATTACAAAATTACGGCTACAAAAGACATCAAATCTATTAGCATTCCATTTATGTCTTAAAAGTTGGAAAGAATATATACAATATATATGTGAAAAAAGCTACCAATCCACCAGCATTTTAATGGCTTCGTTCATAGCATAAATGGTGCCTTATCGTGCACGGGACAAATGACATTTTATACCTGTCGGTCTTGTAGAAAAAGTGTCAACATTGTGTATGCATTAGTATCATACATGCTGCAATGGAAACATGGAATGTGGGAAAAAATATAACAGCCAACATCTCCAAAGGAATGTAGGCATTTGCTCTCCACGGTCGCTTTGGCCTGGGGTTATACTCGTCTCACGATGCCGCTGGAAGGAGGACCCCTCCTCTGTATACCTTTCCCTTTCCATCCCTCGCCAAATAAACTCCCCGGATTTTACGGTCCTTTTATTTGCTTTCAAATCCCTTTGGCACCGCCTTTTCCGGAGATAACAAACTCTGTCTCCTTGCCATTTTACTGCCCTTAAACCCTACGAAACCCGAATCGTCCCTAATGCCTCAATAGGTTCATGGTCCTCGTAATACTCCTAGGTTACGTACTTCTCGCGGTCGTTATACGTTGGACGTGACGCTAGCGTTTATCGAATGAACGCCTCTCATAGTTTGTAGGCGTTCAGGAAAGAATTTTCCCCATCGTTCCAGAGTGTTACGCATGAGAAAAAAATTCGACAGAACTACAATACACTGACCACACCAGATTTCCTTCTCCCCTGCTCTTTCGGAGAATTTTCGGCGTTCGATCGCTATAGATGCGATACATTCAGCCCTTATTAAAATCGAAACCATATCGCTCGATAAAATTCAAACGACCCATTCCGAGAAGGCATTTTGCAGCCGATAATGAGATAAGGGGCTACAGTTTATGGCTTTTTCCCCAAGAGCTCATATATCATCAATTTTATGCTGAGATAACTTACGGGTTTACGATTCATTTGCTCAAAGAATCTTTTTAAGAGCCAAAGGAGTGAAATTCCGTTCAAGGTAAGGGAAGATGATTTGATAAGAGGGTACGGAAATGAAGTCAAGGCAAAACATGTTTCTTTTCAAAGATCTAGCTCTCTCTCGGAGAGTCAATTGCATGGAGTCACCTTGGGGACTACTATATCAGGAATTCCAACGGTCGACGAATCAATGTACGAAATGCGTATCGATCACAGGGCTTTCAACTTCCTCAGACTGCCTCAGAAGATCTCTGGGCCTTAAACGGAACTTTTTGACCGTTCGGTATTAAATCATATGAAATCTAGTGCGGCCACACTTCACCGACCTCAGCACGGGGAGCTGGTCACTGCACATGAAAAAAGTGGCAAAATGATATGCAACAACACACAATAACTCTCGTTCACAGGGATAAAAAATACAGATGTAGGTCGAATGGCCACGTATCGAAAGGCCGGTTAACGTGGAGCTTCCGGCCCTAGAAAACCTGAGAAAAGTTCACACACGTTTTTGCAGGCGAGTCTTTAGGGCCCACGACGAAGCATTGTAGATAAGCTAAGACTTTTCTGAGCTGAGAATATTAATCCTCGATGCTTTTACCTATCTGACTGGGCCTTCTCGTATAGCTGAGCGATGGTTTACATGCGACAGTTTATGTTCAGCTCTCTCCCTCAGAAATGCTAATTGGTTGGAAAATTTAGCAATATTGAACGCTAGACTGGATATAAATTTCTCCGTTGATTCATTCATTGGTTGTTCAATCGTACGATTGGTTGACTGCAGGCCTCCATCCTTGCCTATCTAATTCTAGTTCCCTTACCTCCTGGTATCTCTTCCTATGTACTTTCCTCTTTATTTGGTCTATGAACTTATTCCTCGGTCTTCCTCTGGGGGTGTTTACCTTTGTTTAGCCTTCAATCATGTTCTTCACAAACCCATTGTGTCTCAGGGTGTGTCAAATTTCTCCGTAAACATACACAAAACAATCCACAGCTGGTAGAACTCGGTCTTGCTTCTAAATGCAGAGAAAAGTAACTTCAAACTGGAATTTACTAGCTCAAAGACACTCAATAAAAACGGAGCTTAACTCAAGTGGAAAGAACTCAGTCTACACCAACGATCTATTTCAATACAATCCACTATATCATCCGCTAACCATTGCAAACCACAAACATCCGGCACGTTCGAGCACAATGATCGCATTTTTCTCAAATCGGAATCGTAAATACGTGCGTAAGGCCGAATGGAAACAACACTTTTTATATTATTTTGCGGAAAACCTCGACCTCACATTTGTCGACTGACACACGGTATCTATTTTTTTGCAGGCTTCATTAATCCCGAAAATCCCGGAATAGAACATGAGCAGCGGTCCGGAAAATCCATGGGATTTAGTACCATTCGTATTTGCGCAACGCTCTGGCTTACCGAAATTTACTTTTTGCGCGGGCAGTAATGGAGAGAAATTAACGGATATTGGCCGTGTTGTCCACCCCGCCAATTCGTTTTGTGCACACCCCCGCAGTCGCTACGCCCCGTCCTGGCGCTTATCTCCATAAATTGCCGGGGTTCGCCGGGCCAGCGGAACCGGCCAGGGTACGTCCGCGGGCTTATCGCATTCATTTCTCCATCTCGACTCGCGGACAAGAGTCGGTGTAAGCCCCGTTATGTATTGATTTTTTTCTAGTGGTCTCCCCGACTCTCTCACACGGACAGTTGGTAGTGTTGGTGATTTTGAGCCGGCATGGAATGCGAATGCTACACAGAATGATCTCCTGGGCATCTCTCTCCTGCTACAGAAGAGATGAAAAGCTGGCTCCTCTTAAAAATTTGAATGCGTTCCCCGGGTATTCCGCATGACTGTGGGATTGGTCCTCCCTCATCCTCCCAATTTGCATTGGGCGGCGGTCTCTCTATAGTAGCATTTAGAGTTTATTTTTTCTTCTTTCGTGGAATGCTTTCGCTTTTTTCGGCGCTCGGGGATCGTTCGTCATTTTCATCCCGCGGCAAAAGTGAATCCAAAAAGTGATTTGGTTGGCGAGGAATCCTTGAACTTTCGACGCTTGATTCTGAGTGGGTTATCATTCGTCCCTTCCGAATTGCCTTTATCCGTCGATGGCTGTTCACCGTGTTCATTCAGAGTGAGCCGCGACGTTTTTATTCATCGCGTCCGGATTTCCGTCCTCTTCACTTTGAAAATGATTCGCTTCCATCATAATGTCTCAGCGTTGGTTGAAGGGTGTCATTCGTTCACGCGAATTGTTTTGCATGAGCACCTTAAGCGTGTGTTTCAGAATGATTTCGCCCGTTTTTAAGGGTGGGTTTTCGAAACGCCTAGTTTCCGGCACGATTTATTTAGGAAAGATTCCATAAATACACTATGTTTTTTATGTATACATACATTTCTATACCCGAAAATTTTCAGCAAATTTAACCGTTGATTCGATTGAAAATATGTCTTAGTAATTTTAGTGTCACAAATAAATGGTCCCGGCTGCGTCTTCAGCAACACATTACTAATATAATTATTCATCTACATTCACATACTATCCAGTGAGCCGCCGAATGGGCGTGTGGCAGGGGTGTTAGGACACCAGCCGTTTAAAGGTGTAAAGAACAAAGTTTTTGGAGATGAAATCGTGAGGTATATAATGGGAGTGTTTAGAGTGAGGCTAGTACTTTTATTGCGGTCACTAATAGTGAGAGGAAAGAAAAAATATTTCCACCTATCTGTTCGGCAATGAATATGTCTAACTTCATCGCTTCTATCGGACCTAGAAGTGTAGTGTGGCGTCTCAGTAGTATTATCTGTGACGCTCTGAAACGCGATTGTACTGAATTCCTTTAGCAAACTAAGCCTATCGCGTAGCCTTCGAGTCTCTAGCGGCTACCAAAATTATAACGGTTATCTACCAGTTAAATTAGGTATGAAAGGAAGTGGGCAAATAAAAATCCTTCACATATTTACACGTCCATTTCAGCATTATTGACTTACACACACACATCCTTTTCTACCTTATTAAATCGGTAGATCACAGTCGACTAAAAATCACCCAGATTTTTATATGCTCACGGCTATACTTTGTAATCTAATTTAAATTCCCTTGGGGTCGCAAGTTGTGGGTGCTAAAAATGTAATTTAATATAATCGACTGCCGTTCTCTACTACGGAAACGGCTATTGACGAGCCTTGCCCTATCAGTCTAGCTCCGGATGCCTACCTTCTCACCACGTTCTTACCCTTTTTCTTCTCCGTGGAGTCCGTTGAGGGATGCGGATCCGCTATCATTCTATTAATTTTATGCCACGTAAGCAAATTAGGTTAGTATGCGGGTTAATGTGACGTTATTTTTTTAATTATTACTCTGATTCCTTATCAAATTCAACCAAATTTAACTATTAACTTCGCTTCACTGCACATGAATACTTTAGAATTATCAATTTGGTGTCCAATTTACAAATCTCAAATATGAGTGACTTCAACTTATGTAAATATATAGATTGACATCAGTGATGAAATATTAAGTCCAGACACGGGACAAAATTAAGACACCTAAGAATGATTGGCAGTGAAAACAATTAGATTTTAACAATTTGGTGGGGCGTCCCCTCAAATATCTTGCATTAAATTCTAAACCAGATCAAATTAGAAATAATGAGTGGTCAATACAAAACTTGAAAATTGGAAATCAAAGATTAAAAATAAAAGGTGGATATCTGCGATCCTTCGATGATGTTTCCCCAGCGACTTTCAATTTGGCTTCCCTTTCCGGGCTGTGTGGACCGAGTTGTCATGGCCGACTTTCGGAAGTCACGATGCTACGGTGCACCATGCGATGATTCCCAGGCACTAATGTTCACTAATCAAACAAAACTTTCGAATATACCACAGAGCAGCTTAACCCAGTGTCCGTTTCCGTCAAAAGATCCATTAGATGTCCCCGAATAAGTCTCTCCTTCCACTTCCTTTGGTCAAAATCTCCCCCACTCGCATTGTTAGAACCATGAATATACATTATGGATTGTTATCTCGTCGCCAAAAACTGTTGTCTAGAATTCCGTAAACAAACAACTTTTTTGGAATGTGGTGCCGCCTAGTGATGAAAGACGGAAGTTCAAATTTAAGTACAGTCGATAGTTCGTAAATAAACACTCTTACTGGTTTTACTTACAAGTAATCATAATGCTGTGGATAAAAAATGTAGTACTACACGCAGGACGTAATTATACACTTTTTAAATATCGATTTAATGAGGTATCTTCACGAGTATTACCAATGGCCATATTTGCAGGTTAGGTAAAAAGGAATGCACTTACCGCCGCCTTGAACAGATTCTTATTTTTTAATTCAAGTCTCTAATTTTAGGTTCTCGTAGACGCATACCCTGCTTTGCAGCCTGATGCGAAGCAAGCTCTGTTTAAACAAGGCATTCTAAATTGTTTATTTAAGCCGAACGGACTTAATTTTTATAAGCCGAACGGAATTAATTAATATGCATTAAAATTAAAATCAAAGTCTGGCAAACATCGTCGGCACACGATGGACGCTTCAAAAACCTCTTACACAATTCCTATAATAGATATTTCCTCTCTAGCATTTACAAATTAACATTTAGGTCAGAAAAATAGCAAGATATTATTCAAAGCATCAAGTAATTCATATCTACTCGATCGTTATTGAATATTCACCACAGTCTCACGTTAACAACAATTAACTACGTCTATTTACGATTCATCTGAAAAACCTATTTTCGAAGTGGCACTAAGGACTGGGTGAACTAAATGTGGAAATTTAGGCAACACGTAGCCTAGGCAACAATTCCAAACATTTAAATCCATAAAATATATTCATGGTTAGAACATCGTTCCCCAAATTTTTCACCCTGCCCGATGCGTAGCTTATATTGCTTTGCCCGCGTCCGAACCTTACTGCACGTGATCAATAATATTCAGATCTCTCCATGTTTTCCGGAATTTCTTCCGTGTCAGTCGTTTGTGGGACAACAGTTTCGCTGGCAGGACTCCCAGTTCCGCGGAAACCTGAGAACCAATAATATGCAGGTTTGTTTATTTTATAGCATTAAAACTACTGTCGTCTGCTGCCCGTATAGAGAGAATATTCAAGGTTAACGTTGAAGGTCATTTCCAAGTTATGCAGCTTTGCCTATCAAAATTACGAGTACCAACTATGACATAAAAACTGGGAACAAGTACGAGCAGTGAATATATTACAACCTATTTGCACACTTTCCTTTCTTCATATCATCGTACGCTCTTTTTTTCAATAGAATTTATACATGTCGAACACCGTCAATAATTTGGTGTTTTCAAGGGTTTATTCTGCTCAACACAGGTCAGAATTTACACGGCTGTATGTGCTTACATATACTTGAAAAATGTTATTCGATGGATAGGTGGCACCAGTTGGCGCAACCCTTCCAGCAGTAGCAATAAAAATGTCTTTTGAAACGTTACGGATATTGAATACGAGACCGTATTTCACGGTCACTTGTACTCAGCTGTATCAGACCGCTTGGCAGCTCAAAGGAATGAATTATGGGAAGCTTTCACCCCGAGTCGGTGTAGCCTGAGCCATTTTCAACGTAACAACATGAATCTTGAGTTATTTCCTCAGTTACCCATGCGTTTACCATTACTTGCTTGTAAAACAGTAGGTAATAGTCTCGTTTTTGTCCAAGGAAAGTCTCGTCTCGTAGGCAATTGTCTCGTTAAGCAATAGTCAAATCTGCACCTTTAGAAGAGATAGAGAAGAGAGAAGGGTTTCGGAAAAGGGCCGAAAACATGGTCGGAAGTTGATCAAATATAGAAGAGTACAAGTGTATGTGTTCTCCTAAAAATGCATAAAGTTTTTTTACCCATCTATCAACCTTGAAAATGACGCAAAGACGTTGAAATGGAACGGAAAAATAAAAAAGAGGAATTATACCAAGGGTAGTTACAGCCAGTTAGTTCCCTAGCCACGATAGAGACCATTTTCGAACCATACGTTTTAATTTAACCAGCTGTAGGAGAAATGAATTAGATGCATGGCGTAACAGCCGAAACCGGTTGTACTCATAATAATAAATCTGTGGAAGACGAAAAGTTTGGTTTACTACAGTAGAAAACTGGCTCCATTTTAACAATTTCCTCAACGCTGTCCTCTCTTCACAGACCTCCTTGTCTTCCACCACATCCATTGCTTCACACAAGTCTTATTCTCAGAGCTCTTAATATTCTTCCTCGTAAGAGTTTCTTCCAACAACTACCTCCGAATATTTTCTATGGGGAATTTTCCTTTCCATTGATGTCCCTTTCTTCCACTATTTGCTTCGGCAGAATCAGATATTCGGTTGGGTAGGGTGCTTTTGGACCATTGTGGTGTAAAAAGAAGGCACTTGGTATACTGACCAATGCTAGAAGCTTAAGCCAGTTCGCCATCTTCTTTGACCCTCATTTTCCTACAGCGCTTATGGGCTAACGCACTAATTTTCAAAGTTTACTATGTATTCCATCGAAAAATTGCAACGAAAACCAGAAAACAGCATGCACTTACTTTTCTAATACGCATTCTTCTTATATATTGTTTTTTTTTTTTATTTAGGCCATCAATAATCCGCATTCCCACTGAAAACTAGGCTGAGATCGAGTAGAATCCATAGCACTTAAGTAACGAATGTATGTTTGATGAGTTACTTGCCTTAAATTTCAAACAGATAGTTGACATTCTTGCTTTATGTCCGCTAATTCGCCTCTTCCGGTGTGTTATCCAAAGGAAAATAAGGAAAGAGCAAAGTTTAGCAACGCGGTTGTTATGACCGTTGCCAGGAATCAGTCAGTTGACGTAGTTCCTACTCCCTATGCTTTAATGTTTTGGACGAATGCATATAAGTAAATGTTTTAATACAACAGGTATCCACGGTTAAACACACCAGTACCATCTAGATAAATCACTGCAATAGATGCATTAATAATTACAACTGAAAATCGTACTATGTGGTGCCTTACCACGTGAAAATAAGGTTTTCGTTCGGCATAATAGGACACTATCAAAAGAAACGCATGAATACAATTCGTGTTGGATATGTGTTTATGTTTGTTTCAACAATATAACGGCTAAACATTATGTACACAAATCATTGTGCTTGCTTTGGAAGAGAAAGTCCGGATTTGTTCATTAATAATACATCTGGTTTCAGCAACTGTACTGAACAAAAATGACTCTTATTCTTCATCATGGTACCTGAAGTACTTCGGTAATAGTCCATACCACATAGATCTAATCCAATAAGATCATGTATATCGCTACAAGCATTCAAAAAATTTGAAATTATTCGTTCTAAGACTCATACTAAGGGTACACAACTGGCACCTTTCCACGGAATTTATTTAGCTGGTATATACCACGCGTTTCACCGAATTGCGGCATAATCACGTACAAATTATGGAAAATACCAGTACAAATATATATACCAGAGGTAGAAGGATGGTGGAGGTAGAGGGTGGTGGGCGGGGATAAGGAAAAGGCGCGGTTGATGGGGGGCGGTCGGCAGAGAGGTAGGGAAGTGCGACATTCATCGAAAAAATTATGACTTCGGCCACTCCGTGTTTGGCAGTGTGAGATTCATTCCGGAGGGCGACCTAGCTACAGGCGGCTGGATACTTGATGTCTGATAAGAAAACTTTTTTATGAGGAGCAAACTTCAAGCCATAGATTAAGATAAAGTACTCTTTCTCAGCGAGCGTTTCGTTACTTAGGTTGACAAATTTTTCGGCCGGAACAAAATTAGATGCTATGGAGGGGTCTTTAGCAAGAGTAATTACCTGGTCATTTTCTTAGAAATTCTTCAAGTTAAACCTAGCATTTTAATACACTAAGAAATTTAAGGTTTTTTTTTAAATATTCTTCACAAGCATGTATACTTTGACGGTTCCATACCATGCATACTCTTTCAAAAGACGACAAAACCATAACTAAAATAAAAACGTACCTATAAATATATTAGTGTTTTTTTTTAAATATGAAAACTTCATAAAGGGGAGCAACCTTCAAGCCCTAGTTTAAGATAATTCAATCTTTCTCAATGAGCGTTTGGTAACTTAGGTTGAAAAGTTTTACGGTTAACTAGTTCTATGGAGGGTTCTTTATCAAGAGTAACTATGCGGTCATTTTCTTTGAAATTCTTCAAGTTAAACCTAGCATTTCATTACGCGAAGGAATTGAAGCATAAGCATAAACACGTATACTTTGACGGGTCCGTACCATGCATATTCCTTCAAAAGACGAAGAAACCATAACTATTATAAAAAAGTACCCATGAATATGCTAGCGTCTTTTTAAAAGATGAATAATACTGATGGGAAGAGTTAATTACACAGTGCTTTTAGACACGGCAGTGCATTTAGGATGCAGAGGATATCCGCTGAGAGTAGCTTCTCCGGCTACGGCATGAACACGGTGCCACACAAATGACCACCTTAATGGCGCACCCCGGTCATGTATCCACAGATTCGAGAATGCATGGGTCTCCAGTCGTGCATATCAGAGCCAAGACATGCTGCGCCGGGAGATACGTAGTAGTACATGTCACGAGCTTATGAGCTACTATGCGATAATGGACTCCCCACGGTTATGCACATCGCATCGGCGCACATGAAACAGCAGAAACGTGAAAGTAAGAAGGAATTTATTCCAGATTTGAGAATGCATTTGAGTAATGAGGCCGATTCACACTAGGTACTTAACTGCGCAGTGCGTAAAGAAACTGCGAGAATGCGGGCACGAAATTAGAACAAGGACCATTTGTCTGTCTCTTGTACATGCATTCGCGCAGTCATTTTAGCAAGTCCCCGCTTTACCAGACGTAATTTTCACTGCCTATGAATCAGAACATCAGAGCGTAAAACGGCACATAGCTGAGAGAATTGCAAGAGAAGCTCATGAAGTACACCAGAGCACATTTAATTAAAACAAGCAGTGCGTGTATTAATAATATATTCACTCAGAAAGAGCTCTATTTCAATTTTAAAACTGTTTACAAAAACGATGGAAATTTGACTAAGTCTGCTCTAGAACAGCATAAGCCATTAAGCAATAAACAAGGGATGAACAACAATCAAACATAATAGTATTAAGGAATTACAGTCAAGTAGCTTTTCATTTTAAGCCCATTGATGTTATTTCATGCACTTAATTAAAACGGAGAGGTAAACTAGAATGCTTAACTAAGTCCAATTTACAACAGGGCTTTGTTAGACGACAAACCCAAAATACGCAATCCTCATTCTTTCGGCCACATACTTCACTCTGGCAGTTGTTCCAGACTCATCATAGAGCGTTTGTGCAAATCTGACACGGCAAAACGCCACAAAAACTAAATAATGAATAAAAGTTCATTTTGAAAACCAATTAGCTCCATGAACTTAACGATAAGGCTAATTAAAATATTAACATTTTCGGACGGTTAACACGGTTATGTTTGCTCTTCATCGATCGCAATAGGGGATTTTTATGATTAAAAAGAAGAAGAAACATTCATCAATAAGAGCAATGCAATTCGCAAGGATTATGTCTTCTTTAGACCGAAATACCTTTGTAATGTGCGCAAGAATATTATCAAAACCATATGTAATCTGACAGGGGATAGTCTTACCTTCCATAGATGATAAAAGAACAAAGGTAGTCAAGGATAATTGAATCAAGAGTTCTCCGTTAATGTTCATCTATCACGATGTAAGACATTGAGCATGTAACAATTAAAACTAAGAGGAAAAAAGCGACTAGCCGAAAATAGAAAGGCGTGATAATCTGTAGAAGTCTAATTCTGCGACGGATAAGTGCTTGATAAAGGAAAAAGTACGACTCGGACAATCGCAAGGAAATAAGGGAATGGTCAGGCCGTAGACTACCACCGCCAAAAAAAGTATAAATGAAACGAATGTTAAATCGTTGAACCCGCTCGAGACACGGTGAGTCATAAACATATTAAATTCCATCATTTTGTCAGTCAAAAAAATACTCTCGCGCTTAAGATGCCTTATGTCTATTAACAAACAAAATTACGATACAAATTATGCAGATTTTTCGAGGGATGTATTTCCATTACACCATTTTCCAATTATAAGAAGCCGATGGCAGGGCCATTTCTCTTGCATTACCTAACTTTGACATCAGTTATTGCAGGACTTTACAATTAACTAAAGGAATTAAAAGAATAAAGACCTAAAAATTGCTTTTTCAACTTCTTGATAGTTTTTGATCCTATAACAGCTTTTCGCGATGACAGCAATTATAATAGAAAGAAAAAAGCTATTTTTTCCATGTTTCATCCGGCTCTGCGTCTGACAAGACGTAATTTCACGTCGCACTAGGGGATGAAATAACGAGGAAAGGTGTGTTTTTGTTGCTCACACCAAATAGAGGAAAATTTTTCTTTGACAGCCAGGATATGAATACAAATGCATTTATTAAGTAATTTGACAGTGGAATCACCTTTAAATTTGGTACAAGTTTTTTTACCGAAAAAATGTCTCCCATTCTTGTCCAGTCATCTTTTCCCCGAAATCTCTCCGGTCGGGGAGCCGTCTCATCATTTGCAAGGGAGGAATTTTCTGATCCAATATTCTCGTCACGAACTCGCGATCTCTCAGAAAGCAGGCGGTGTGCGACCGGCTGGGCGGGACAAGGTCATTGGATGACGCCGGTGATCAAATCTTATCCACTACAACCAAGCCAGGATACGGAAATAGCCACCATCCGCCAACTGAAGCTGGTTCGCGCTCAGCTACAGACCAGAAGGAACTCATCCGCAGAAGATAGTGAGGAGTTTCTCATAAACGACTTAAGATGGTTATAGCGCTGAGCGTGAGTCGTGTACATTTTAATAACTTTTCAAGTAAGTCGAAAACAATTCTTGAACCACAATTCACTTTAGTACCTACATCTATTTATACGTAGAAAATAAATACACATTTTGTAAAACAAATTTAGCAGGTACTACATTTTTACAATGTTGTCTAAATTAAAATATTGCTATGACCTGGGTATACGGCGCTTTCGAAATTTAAGCGAAAACCGTACTTAAATACGTGTTTTTTTGTTCGGGATTACACTTTGATACTTATTAAGAACGATTATAATTAAATGAAACGTTTGTTTTCGCGTTTAGGAGAAAATCTGTGCATATGCCATCGAATTATTTCGAAATTTCCAAGTGCCATAAGGCTAAGTGCTAAAAAAGAATTAAATTGCCAAGGAATAAAGTCGGTCACATGCAATTTTTTCCCTTTTATGTACATATATGTAACTGAAATTTACACGTACGCCAAGTTTCCAGCAAAACTGTATGTATATGAAAATAACGCCATCCACCTTAAGGATGCGGCGGTAATTGAAACATTAGTAATCAAAGAAAATGAAGCAATGCATCCATCTACAGAATAAGTTTGACGTAGTTTGCGCGAGATTCGTATTATTTAGGTAATCATTCGGTTAAGGTAGGTCAAAATGTAAGTGAGCAAAATTTCCTATAATTTTTTTACATGCGCAGAGCCATGATCCGCATTGACCTTAAGTAGGGATAAGAATTTTACTGAAAAATAGACCAGGATTCGAACTTGGGCATTTGAGGAGGGAAACTTACAATTCAAACATCACAATAACACGTTTCTCACTGAACAATATTTTTCGAGCCTTCAATTGGTATAGTTTTGATGTATCAATTCCCACTATAGTAGGTGCGTCCGAATAAATAGTCCTGAGAAGATGATGAAGCAATGGAATTTTACTAAAAATAAAGTTTAAATTTTACTACAATTACTTCCATTAAAACTACAAAATTTTCAATTATATAGCTTTAAGTTTATACGATCCCTCGATCCAGAAAATTGCCCGATGATAAACGAGATGAAAAAAATGTGTAAACCTACGCTAACGCCACTTTTGCTGAAAA
Source organism: Ceriagrion tenellum (assembly GCA_963169105.1). Lineage (NCBI taxonomy): Eukaryota > Metazoa > Arthropoda > Insecta > Odonata > Coenagrionidae > Ceriagrion > Ceriagrion tenellum. Next base: position 97,439,245 of record OY720643.1, read on the forward strand.
TATTTGAACCGAGTGGTGCATAGCTTGTATCTTCAAGCTTTGCGCAACTCGGTATCTTCCGGATACAAGCCTCGCGTATTAAATGTTCGTTTATTCGCAGTTGAATTCGCTTTTGAAGTATTGAAATCAAAAACAGAAAAAACAATCTATAGGGTAGAAACGATTTCAGTGACGGCGGAATAAACTGAGTATTCTGACCGCTACGATGAACGCTGTATGGTATTAGTTTATCATTTTCAGAAAATGGCAGAAGTGAAATTATCTGTCATGTTTTCAAATAAATAAATAAATAGATAGCGTGGTAGAGCATAGATAATTTTTAGTCGATAACAGAGGCACACAGATAAGAATAGAAGCAGCGCAAATGTGGTCTAATCAAAGAAAAATTAAGATCAAACAGACGGTGAGAATCACCAGCTGTGAAATCCTAAGATGATTTGTAAGACATAAAAGATAATCGAAGTGGAATAGAAAAAGTTCTGGAACCCATTTCGAAGCACAATAGCCACTTGAAAATGATATTGATGGGTGGTACGAACTGGAAGAATTATCGAGGAAACCAAGGATGGAAAACATCATGTACGTTACGAGGAATACGAAAATCGAGACCAATGAAGGAATAATACTGTTAGCCGTCAGAAGAGAGGACGAGAGAGCGGAAGCAACCCAATGTTCTGACAGACGATCTCCCAGAAAGAGCGCATCATTAACTGGGTGCAAAGAAATGGTTATTGAGAGACATCCCTAGGGATGTTAACGAAAGCAAAACCCTTCTGCGCCGAAGAGAAGCGGCCTCCAGTTCTTGAAGCAACACAAGCGACCTCTAATTCGGTTAAGCAAACGAGAACGGACCACTTGTGTGTTCATCGAGGCCAAGAGAGCTAATAATTTTCACTTCATTATCTCCCAAAATACGAAATTCCACATCACTTCTCCAACTGGCCAGAACTCTCCACCAAGGCAGGCCTCGTACTCACGCAATGAAAAGAGTCAGACGCAAACTGTCCACACTTTATCAAATTAAAAAATATTTAAAATCATGGACCACCAAATGTTGAAAGGACTGACTACATTGACTGTTTGAATATTTAGAATCTGCTCAAAGATACCTAATTAAGTTAAGACTGGTCGCAAATGTTAACAAAGCGAGCACAAGTGCAAAGTGTTGTTATAACAATACATACCACAGACTTACTAGAAGATGCTGCCAGAAACCAACTAAATTTAAACAAAAATTAATAGCTAGGCATCACATTTTTCAGTATTCGGAAGGACTACAGCTAAATAAGTTAACATTAGTAAACACATTCCAGTGTACTACTTGCGAATTTATGCCATATCGACCGCAAAAAAGCGCTCTTTAATCACGTTAAATCACAAAAGACTTGTAAAAAAAATGATTCAATATAAATTGTTTTGCGGAAGCTTATATGCTATCATACAGAGTACTCCGGGAAATACGGATAATTGGTACTCCAGGGGTAGATCACTCCTAGGTGACAGAAATCACCCCTTGAATAATAAGATTTTTGTAGTTTAGATTCGGGACACGGATCACGACGACGGCGACAAAGTGAGATAAACAGGTAAAAAATTATTTCTTGTTAAGGAGTGCGTCATGCTTTTTCGATTGGTGATAAATACAATACACGCAATGATAATCTGTTAAAACTTTGTTACTCTTTGATATCTTTTAAAACCTTCAATTTTGCATTTAATATATTTTGAATCAAACTTTATGAATGATGCCGTCGAGATTGTTGGATTAAATACAGCATAAAAATATGATAATCTAAGGAAGATTTTTTAATACATTTTTGGAAAAAAGTTAAGTGATTAATTTTCTAAAAATAGCCTTAAAACATTTCGGTTAGCTGAGTTCCTATATCATACTCACTTCCACCTTTATTTTGACGCAATGATGAGACATATGGAAATCAATGCTTTTGAATCAGATGGGAGCGAGATTCAGCTAATTAAAAAAGATGCCAAGGGTGTATCTCACTTATTTAGTCGCAAGAGGCAAAAATCTCTCGGAACATGTTAATCGGCAAAAAACTAGAAAAGTAGTGATATATCGAACACCAATACGAAAAATCGTAGATCATACCTGTGAGTGATTTGGGTTCCCCTAGGTGTCCTCTACCTCTGGACTTCCGATTATTCCTACTTCCTGGGAAACCCTATCAAACAGTTACAAGCGTGAAATTATCCAATTTTTTTATGGGAACAGCACTGGTGTGTGGCTTGCATGGGGCTATTTTAGTTAAGAGCACTCCAATATTTTACTGAAGCATTTCTTTATTTTGCAAAGTAACACTTAAAAATGTTTTCGGTGGTTAGAGCAGATTCATAAGTCATGATCTCCTCCGTTAAAATAATTAAAATCTATTTTAGAAGCGGTGGAACGCTGTGACGGACCATTTTCTCTCTGATACCGCCTTAAATCACCTCTTTCTCCGTATTACTTCCCATTTCAACCCCTCTTCAACACATTAAATAATCCTTATCCTTCCTCCTCCTGAGATTCCAAGCATCCCACAATCAATGTCTAACATAATTAACAGGTGAATAGTTCCCCATGCAACTGGTCATGAAATGATAAAGAAACTATGGAAGTAAAATAATAGAATAAGGCTTTACTTTAATGCCGACAAATTTTGGGAAAAAAAGTTTTAGGTACGATACATAAAAAAAAAAGTTATGAAATTACGGCGCAAAATGCATTAAACTTGGCTGTATGACGCTCGACGTCATGAAGTGAATGATCCATTTCGGATAATAACATTAAGGACTTTCCACACTTGATTAGGCATAAGCCTCTGCAAGTGTGAAACCGGTGACAGTCTTAAATAAAACAACGATGGTGGTAAGTATTATTATTCGGAATGGGTATTCAAATTATTTACGCAAGGTCATATGAATCTCCGTGGTAGTAATTCCCACCAGCGTAAATAATTTTTGCAGTCTCTAAAAGTACGCCAGGTCATCCTTCGTTTGTCTTACTAAACTTCCTCACCTACATCTCACAGGTAAGGTAAAATATCTTCAGTCTCATTCCTTCCTTTGTCTTATACGGCAAATGTTTTCGTTTCCATTTCTCACCAAGATGCATATTGAACTCTCCGCCGATGATACTACTTTCTTCAACTTAGGGATACTGTCATAAGCTGGGTAAAATTGTTTGTTGACGTTTAACACAAACTGATATCTAGATCGACAAATAATATCCTCTTCAATTAATGTTACTGGGAGCACTTGGCATTTGAATATTGGACCAAATACTTAACAGAAAATGTTTCGAAAAATTATAATGGAGAGAAATAAGAGAATGTCCTAAAAGCATTTGCAAAATTAGCGCAAACTTTTAACGAAATCCCTTGAAGCTGCCTCTCTTTCTAAACTCAACAGATTGCTTTATCATTCTTCTATTTTAATTTGTTGTCAAATCCACAGGCGTTTCATTTTTTCACTTCATGGAAACTTCTTGATAGGAGAGTTTCTTCCCGACCATTAATCCACTTCAAAAACGTTAAGACTTTCACTTTCGCAACTCATAAGTCTAATAAGCACCACAGTAAATCATATGAAACTAATGAGAGCTAAGATAAAATCAAAGCAAGACGAATTGCTCCTTGCTAAGAAGCATTTCAGATGAAAAGATTCCCTAATCGGCTATTTTTTTACACGCAGTCAAGACAAGATGGCAAGAAATACGTCCAAAGCGGTGGCAAGGATCTTACAAGATTGATGATCGAAGCACACCTGACAAATTTCTCCATTTTAACCTTTGTAATTAAAAGTCACTAAAAATATAGACAAAATCAAAGCCATATCCACTGCCTCTTAAAGTGCAAGTCTACAAAAAACGACCTGGGCATTATTTGGATGGCGGATGAAAGAATGTCTCTTTTATTGATAAAACATCCATTAAATCGCAAACGCGGTAAATCTAGAAGCAAGTGTAATGGGTTTTCACCGAGATTTTTCCAGAGCTACGGTCGTAAAATGTCTGCCTTGAAGACGAACAGAGTTGAGCGCTACAGAGTAATAAACTGTTTCTCCGATCTATAAAAACGGAGCATCACCTTTATTGCCTCCACACTGCAGACAGGGGTGAACTATTTAAATGTGCATGGCACCTGACGACTCGTAAGCAAAGATAAAATGGAATCGAAAAACAACTCCATAAAATTTTTCAGGCGATAAAACAGTAAAATAGCAAATCAGTACGAAATATAAATAATACAAGTTCCTTTCATAAACCATAAACGATGAATATTACTCATAAATGAGAAATGATAACAGCGTAACAGCTTATCACTAACTTAAAATTCTAGTACATTGAAAAGATTAAGTGGAATATATGAATTCTCGTGTAATTACTGTGAGGGAGTCTATGTGGGGCAGACGTCGAGAAGTTTCCAGACTAGGGCAAGGGAACATTACAATACATTCTAAAACAATCACGACGAAAAGAGTAACTTCGCAAAACACCTTTTAACCTGCGATCGCAAAGGTGATTTTAAATTGAATAGTAGCCACTTAGTAGATGACCGTCGTGAGCCCAATGCTTTGAAAAGCTCGAAATTTTAAAAGGATGTAGTGACCCTGATTTTGATCTTATTAATGAATGTACGCTACCCGCCAATACCCTCATCCTTTTTACTATTCTGAGCTCATTTCCCTTCTCCCAAAATTTGTCCATTCCCCTTCGCCCTCTTCCACATACTGTAAAAAAATGAGAGTGAGTGATACCGTTGTTAATCACCTGATGATGATGCTTAGATATCGCAATCCGGGTCGTTGTGGAGTGTGTTTTTAATTTTGTAGTTTTTGTAAAAGCTTTATCACGTTAGAGAAAACTTATTCCTACACAAAATCAAACAAACCACTTGTGTCTAGAACAAATAAAATGACGATATATTGTTCATATTCGAAGTTTGCAGTTTACTTTCATTGGATTTCATTTATTCTTGACTAGTATCAAATGAATTAATGTAAGTCCATTAATATTCTCCAAGAGTAATATCTGAAATAACAGCAAGTTATTTAGATGAGTCAATACAGCGGCTACTGCATAAAAGGCGAATGCAAATACCAACCTCATCAAGTATGTAACGTGTCCTTAACTTCGAACATATCGTAAATTAAAGTAGAAGAAAGAATGGGATTTTCCGGAAAACGTTAGACTCGCTTTCGTATAATCAAAAAATAGCACACGCTAAGTTTCCCTGGGTATTAATCTTAGGATTTTTTCCAACAAGTCATATACGTAAGGAGACTTTATTGGAAAAATGTCCGGCAGGAGATAATTGAGGAGAGATTAGACGTTTGAAGAACAGTTTCATGACCTAAAAAAAGACGGGGATGAGAGCTAAGAGAGAAAAATGAGGAAGGGCTAAAATATTTGATCACCTTCACCTACCCGCTTGGGGTTCGGAGAAAAAGCACGTGGAATTTCATAGGATCTCTGAAACTCACCACTATACCACCATTATTAAAGATGAAAATGGCAACCGGCAATTCGTAAAAGCGGGAATAAAGGCTGCCTTTCTGGAAAGACGTGGTAGAAACAAAATTAGCGGATTCAATATTAAAAAATCACCAGCTGCTAGCAATTTCTTTTTACACGTTAACTCTTTTATCAAGTAAAAACAAGCAACTTCCGACCTTTGTTGCCTCAACGCGGGCAGTCAAAAGTTCGTAACAAAAGTTAATAATATCTCCTAGTAGATACTTTCGCGAAAAAAATCATCTCCAGACCACACGTTCATGTTTAAAGGGTTATTCTTCTTTCTCACTCACACCCAATAATAAGATAGAGCTGGAAGTATTTGAGTCAAAATTGATGCAAACATAGCAAAAGTTGCGGAAAACTTGTTATTTGCTGGCTTGACATAATGAACAATAACGCGATTACAACGAAAACAATACTCCTACATAAGGGCACATTCGCATTACCACCAAATAAATACAAGGAATATAGCAGAATGCAATACACCAGCAGTTGTACAAAATGTATGAAATACTAGTCCTCAATTAGGGTTTATACATGAAGAAGGCATTGATTATTAACATCGAAAGTCACCGAACATAAGTATGTTTCCGCTGGATCATGAGGGTCAATGCATAACAATGAGGTTCATATAAAAAATATAAAAACAGCACTCTCTTCTCTATTTCATTTTAATGTCATGGCACACTTCCTTCGTATTTTCTTGAGTGAAAAGGTCCCTTTATCCTCCCCAGTAAATGAAAAATGGGGGCGCGGATAGCTCATGACTACGGGTGGTTTTACTCTAGTAATATACTTCCGCGGGGTTCTTCTGTAAGAGTCTGTGGGAAATTTTACTCGGAGAAAAATTTTTCACAAGTTAGTGAAGAATAAGACTGGTTTATATTTACACAGGCAAGATGGGCAAGCGGACTTGCAAAGGCGTTTACCATAGGAATTCACGGAAAAAGCCGCTTGCAGCAAGTAACTTGATTAAAAAACTAGTCAGAGTAAACCCATCTTAACGTAAGGCAATTTTTGACTCCGAAAAATCATGGATTACCTCTACAGAATACATGCGCACGCATTTTATATTTCCGTAGTCTTAGCGACATACGAAATTTTCCATTCCTATTCTCCTTATCAAAAACAAAAGCAATTGCGATCCACTACGCGATGAAGTTTCGTCATACTAATAAAGTAATTTCCAACAAGGGAAATCTATCTGTTCAAACAATCTGCCAGAGAAACAAAATTGATGGTCGAGACCCATCTGAAACTAAAGAATGGCTGAGATGGGATATAAATATTTCTAGGCGAATAAAAGATGAAGTACATTTAACAAATGACGGACCCTGTTTTAAAGCACCACATGAGGAAGGCCATCATCTGGCATGAGCACGGATTGCCATAGGATGCCTAATGGAGCTATTCTTTCTCATGTCCTTCCACCTTTTCCTTCGTGCTCCAAACCCACCCATCTGACGCAGGCAGCTCCAAACCAAAATCACCGGACCTCCCCTCCACTACAACTAATCTGAAAGAAAACACAACAGATGTAGCTGATAATGCGCGATATTCGTATCCCAGTATCGCAGGGCGATACACCGCAAATCTGAAATTCATGATGGCTCCACACACATAATTATTTCCTCTTATAGCAGACTCTCAAGTCACTTGCAAGTGGAGCTTCGATGTTAAGCACTCACGGACTTAAATGACAGGAGGTGTTCATAGGAGTAGTAATCGGTACACTGTCAACCAAGATTCGCACTTCCACGGAAAAGCGACATCCTCATCACAGGACTGCAAGCGGGCATTACTTTTCGGAGCGGGAGATTACTCCAATATTTATAATAAACAAGCTACCTAACGGATCCTAAGGCATACGCGAATCGTGAATTATGGATGCATATAATACAAACTTTCCTTTATTTATTTGCCATTACAATTTGAAGTTTCGCTAGCCTCAAACGATGAACCAAATAACTACACACCTGTAAACAGTTTTCTTAGAACATTTTTTTGTTTTTAGTTGTATATTTAGACAGAAATAAATCTTATAATTTTCATATATATTATCGTCCCTTATTTATAAAATATATGAAAAGGTTTTTTTTATAGCTTTACCAGTTTGTCTGGGTAAAATCTTGTAATTGAAATTTAGCCTACTTCTCGACGATGTAGAGCTCTGAAATTTAGTCAAGATACGTAGTTCCGGTGACAATACAGTAATCTATTTAAAAATAACGACAATAATTAACTTACTCCGTGTTAACTAAAAGGTTTTCCTGAGTGTGAGCTGTTTGTCTGCGTAAAATTTTGCAATAAAAATATAACAAACTTCGCTAATACTTGGAGATCTGAAATTTTGCCAATAGAGCCACTTCCGGTAAAAATACAGAAATCAACAAACACCGACACTAATTAATGAATTACGCGTTTATATCAGAGAGATCAACCGTCAATTACGGTGCAACTTATCTCCACGAAGGGGTCGTTCGGTTTGATTGCTGCTTTCGTTCACGGGCTGATCCGTTCCAAGATTCACTCATCTGCTTAAAATTAAAAGGTTGCGTTACTAATACTCCCGAAAACAAACAATTTGATAGAATAGGGTTGGGCCGTAGAGGTGTGTAGAGAGGGAACTTGCTATGCTGGCCAATGCTAGAAGCTGAAGCCAGTCCACCATCATCGTTGACCCTCATTTTCTTACAGCGCTTGCGGGCTAACGCACTAATTTTACAGTTTTACATACATAACTTTCTAGAAATCAGCATGCATTTACTTCTTACGGATGCATTTTCCTTCCATATTTTGTTCATTTATTTAAATTGAAAACAATCCCAATTCCCACTGAAAACTAGGGTAAAATCAAGTAGAATCCATAGCACTAAGTAATGTATGTATGTTTGATGAGTTATTTGCCCAAAATTTCAAACTTATGTTTGATATTCTTCCTTAACATCCTCTAATTCGTCCATTCCGTCGTGCTATCGATAGAAAAGTAAGGAAAGAGCAGGGTATAGCAATCTAGTCGTTATTTCGGTTTGATTACGTAGTGTCCTCTCCATATAAATCAATTGGTAAGACGCATTAGAAAAACCAAGGATGTAATTCATAAAATGAGATTTTCATTGCAAATAATTGTCAACCAAACAGTGATTAAACGATAAAACCTTTTTCCTTAAAAAGTCTTTTTTTACCATAAATTGTATTCTCTTCCATTGGAGCCTACCTCAACCAATAAATTGGCCTAATAATAATAATACTAGCATACTAAAGGCGACAATCGCTCCAAGTTATCGCAATATCGCTCACTGAAGGCTATTCATCGTAATAACGCAGAGCCAAATGTGCGTGGGGAATGGAGAAAAGAGATGGAGTTACTCCCATCACAAGCAAGTTACCCAATCCATCGTAGCGGAGGTAGTCTCCTCCTGGAGCCCAGGGATTTCCCAGCTGACCCCTCAAACTTTCTTTTTCTTCCCTCTTGCTATTTTCTTAATGGCCGCCCGAACCCTTCCCACTACACTGCTCGCAGAAAAATTCGAGGGGGACCACTCGGCCCGAAAAATGTTCGCGTGAAGGCTCCATAAGTTTCCTCGGGACGCACAAGAACGGATTTTTCCCAACGGAAAGGGAAAAACGAGAAAATATTAAAGGATACAGCCACAATCCTTCACACGGGGACTATTATTAGAGAGGGCCTGCACCGTTACACCTATCCGTTACCCTAATCTAGGATCCAAGGTAAGGAATAATTTGAGGAGTTGCGTAAATGAAACAAGGAATGTAAATGAAATAGGTTAATACATATGTCGCAATTAATTGCCAATTTGAAGCTAAGTTTGACCGTAATTGAAGTGAATGGGGTGTACAGGGATACGGCAAAGGAAGGCATGGAGGAAATTGCTACAGTTGAGTTAGCTTCATGGGCCTCATCATTGGTCGTTCAGTCCTAAGATTGGCTGACTGCAACCCTCCACCCTTCCCTATCTAATACTAGATCCCTTACCTCCTGTTAGCTCCTTCTATGTACTTTCCTCTTTATTTGGTCCAATAAATTATTCCTGGGTGTTCCTCTGGGGACTTTTACCTCTAGTTTACCTTCAGTTATGTTCTTTACAAACCCATTGTGTCTCAGGGTGTGTCCTATCCATCAGGTTCTTCTATTCTGAATGGCGTTCCATGTGGTCCATTCCTCTACTACTCTTCTGTACAAGAGGAAAGGACCATATGGAACACCATAGAGAAAAGAAGAACCTGATGGATAGGACACACCCTGAGACACAATAGGTTTGTGAAGAACATAACTGAAGGTAAACTAGAGGGAAATGTCCCCAGATGAACACCCAGGTTTAAGTTTATGGACCAAATAAAGAAGAAAGTACACAAGTCTATCATCGAGAAATAACCTTTTTTTTAACGTGCTTTGAGGGAACGGCGCAATGAGCAGTATGTATGGATTGCTTTCCGAAGATGAAGTCATTCACCGCAAAACAGCCACATTATAGAAATCCGAGACACACAGTTTTGATCTCAGCAAAGCTGCGTCCAGGCATCTTGAAGGGAGGCTTGAACATGACAAGAAAAATGCATTTTCTGCCAAATGGAATCACATCAACGTCACACAGATAATCATGTGGTAGAAATTACATAAGAATAGATATCCTTCAGTTATTTTTCCAATTTATTCCGTCAAAATCCTTTTCGAAACCCAATAAGAAAGAAAAATGTCTGGATAACACTCTAGGTTCCTTCTACAAGTGTGCTGATCATCGCAATCGCATCCCGAGTTCCCTCTCCTCTCCTGAGCCCAAACTGACCATTGCCAGCAAATTCATTTTACCCACTCTCCAACCCTTTATTATTTATTCAGGGTAATTTTTTTCAGCGCGTGAAATTAAAATAATTTTTTCGTAGACTTCGCATTCTGAGGTTTTCTACTTGTTCGAGCGAGGGATCAAAAATGCTTCCGCAAAGGCCTCTGCCCTAACTCCCTCCGCGTAAACCTCACAAACTCGTATGAAAAATGTTCACCCCATTATTTTTAAAATTCTGTAGTAGCTACGAAGGGATTCCATTTACAGTCACAGCTTTTCTTGATTTCAAATTTCGTAATGTCTCCTCTAATTTGCTGCCGCGTGGCTCTGGCCCGAGGTTGCCCCTCTCTCCTGTTTTTTCATTCTTCATATGTAATTTCAGTAGTTTATTACCCCTTTTACCCCGATTATAAGCGTTGATTGCATAGGAACATAAGGTCTCAGTAAATAAAGGAAGCCTAAGATTGAAAAGGCTGGCATGAATCCTCCGAAATGGAGAAGAAACTAGTCTCCGTGTAGTAAATTATACATTCGCGCAGTCACGTACGCATTTTAATACTTTCCTGGACGTAATTTTGACAGCATTCCTTTCCATGAATAATGCACTGCATGTCAATTCCTAACGCCAAACGGCCTTAAAACCAAAAAAACGAATTTCTCCACGAGGAAGGAAAAAACATCCAGTCTTCTTCCTGGGAAGTATTTGAGGAGGAGGAACTCCTTAGCCATTATTTAACCATTCAAGCCATTATTTTAAATATTTGTAATATATACATACACATATTTATACAAATACCAATGACTTTACGAAGAGCTGAAGACACCGGGGATTTAGAGGGGAGAATTGGGGGATAAGAAAACGGCTCCTTGTCACAAAGAAAATGCAATACTCAATTCCTCGATACCACGACGGGGCCGGAAAGGATCCTTGCCCCTTCATTCGCGCCATTATCGAAAATCCGAAATAAGCTCATCTCGACGAGGGAGCTGGGAAACAAAGGGAAACTATTATTCGCAGGAAATTGAGTTGCGAACGTTTCGTACTTATGAACGTTTCAGGCACAAATAAATTTCGCAGCAACAAGTTCCAACATTCTTTCATCAGGAAGCATTCCACTCAAAGTGGGATGGGAATTTGATTCTTGAAACAGCCAAAAAGATCAAAAAATTATAACTAAACGTAAATAAAAATGATGGATGAACAAGGTTTACAATAATTCAGTTCACGGTTTATGGCTACCGAAGCTTCAGAGCTGGACAAGTAAATACGGAAAATTTGCAGTCTATTCAAAATTCGCGTTTCGCGTATTTAATTATCCGTAAGAGAGTGATTATTATAACTCTTAGGGTAATACATCAGTAGAGGTAGGTTCAAAATTAAGAGAGTAAAACCCTTAAAGGTTTTTTTATATTCAGATGCCAACCTCCTTCTTTCACAATTTCTTCCTTCATTTCAGAATACATTCCAACTCTCTTCATCCAGTTCATTGAGCCTACATTTTCTATTACCCTTCCCCGCAGACCCGACATCCTCCCTATATCATCGTCTTTGGAATCCATTCGCTACTCATTACCTATTCCAACCACCTACTCTGCCTCACCCGGATAACAAAAGGAATCTTGGCTCAATGAAAAACCAATAAAGAAATAAAGAATGTACACCAATTTATTCCACTGAAGGAAATTATTTACTACATGTCATGGCGGATGGTTACGAGCACTAGGGATGCATAAAGACGGAAAATAATAACTTTCTGGCTCATGGAACATCAACTGGGAAATGTTTTACCATGTGAGCATGTCTCAAAAAGCCGCTCAGCCTATAACCATGGTCTACAGAAAATTGCATTGTGTCAAAAATATATTTCTCGGCGAGTTAAAAAGCTACTGAACAATAATCTAATATAAGAGAAAAAACAGCATAAGTACTTTCAAACATACTAAAGTAAAAACCCCTTACATGACCTAAATTATACATAAATCTACGGAACACTTTTTTTCATTTTTAACGTCACCAAGGGATATTCCGCGCTTATCCTAAAAGTACGGTAGCCTTTAACCATAAACTAACGATAACAAAAGTATCTTTTTTTATAACAACCTGCAGGACGTAAAACTTTATAATTCTACTACAAATATAAAAGGAGATGCGAGAAAAAGTAGTATATTTGTAAATATACCATCGATAACGATACTTCTAATCCACAATTTTATACAGCGTCCTCAATGTAGAAAAGAAATTTCTATCTTTTAGTTCCACCAGGTACCACCTTCTTGTATTTGATTTGTAGATAAAATTATCCATCATTATGCTAAAGATAATAACATTAAATGATTCTCCTAGTCTCTCCTCGTATGCTGCCTCAATTTTCCCTCATACTTGGCAATTAAGTCAGTTTCCTACATCGTCAAGGTAATGAATATTTTCTTCGTTTTTTTTAACCGATTTTAGGGAACTTATTCTCTCATGATTGATTATATCCTCAAGGTCCACCATGTCAATAGTATTTTTAAACCACGACAATACGTCACGTAATTATTATCCACAAAGCTACTTTGCTCCACACACGCGGCACTGAAGGCTTGAAGCTCTTTGGGACGCCAAATGCCCCTTTTGACGTTTACACTCGATCCAATTCCCACCCTAAACAACACACAGGCGAACATAAATGGCTCGAGAGGACGAGAACGCAATCACTATTAGCGTGCAAGAGGTGTTAAATAGGGATGAGAGAGATACGGGGCAGACAAGGGGAGGAGGGGTGGCGAGACAGGCGACCTGGACACCGAAAACGCATCGCCACACATCGACGGGAACGAAGCACAACAGGCTCGTGCCGATCCCTGGGAGGATTCGGCGTGAACCGCCACACACTGCGAACGCACCGCACACGCCAAAGCTCCATTACGCACGTCTCCATTTCCACCTTCCTCCCCCTGGTTAACCGCTGACCAGACGAATCGATGGCGGACTGGATGGAACTCAATGGCAAAGCCTATTCGTATTGGGAGATGGGATTAGACCGTACGCAAGACTCTGGGGGGTGATAAAAAAGTGAATATTGACGAAGGTACATAGAAAAATGTACCTTCGGACATATGCTCTGTATACATGGACGGAAAAAATAAGAAATGATGAAGTGTACAGAAGGGTAGAAGAGGAAAGTACCATAAGGAACACAATACAAAAAAGAAGAACAAGATGGATTGGACATACCCTGAGACACAATGGATTTGTGAAGAACATAATTGAAGGGAAAATAGAGGGAAAAGCCCCCAGAGAAAGATCAAGGAATAAGTTCACGGACCAAATAAAGAGAAAAGTACATAGGAATAGATACCAGGGGGAAAAGGAACTAGCATTAGATAGGGAAGGGTGAAGAGCTGCAGTCAACCAATTCTAGGATTGGACGAACAATGATGATGATAGAACACAGAAAAATCTCACTCAAAAGAAATACAATTCCGCGAGACCATAAGTTTTCCAGAAAAAGGCATTTCATGCAACATACAACAGGATTCCATCACTCTAGAGTAGAAACAAACAAAGCACAAAATTGTTTTGGTTCGCAGTGCTTCTTCATTCCGTTTTCCACCGTAAATTTGAACAAATAACAGCCTTTTATACGGATAAAAATATGAACTCTATTCTGTAAATCAATATAAAATGCTTTTGAGGCACCTGAGCTATAATTTACACATATTCGGGGAAAAAATCAAATACAAAGCTTTTTAAAAAAACATTTACCATCGACTTAAAAGCAGAACAGACGATATAAATGCCATCATGAAAATTGATACTGGCCATTTTGAGCTCCAAATTTATTTTAAGAGACCTACCGATATAGGTAGGTTCCGATAAAAGTAAGAAAGTTATTACGAGCCATCAAAGCCATAGCCCAAGTCCCAGTTCGCACTCCGACAAACTGCTTTTTATATCTCTTGGCATCTTAGGACTCCCTTCAGTCTACATACTATCTTATGGACTATTTGCAAATAAACTCCTAAGCTGTTAACTACAATTTTCATGAATACCACACACGCTCCAGAAATGACACCCACTAATATCAGTATTCCCACAGTTTATGCAGAAAGGCTATTGTCATTCAATTCCAACAGTTAACAGCAGGATCCATACGTCCATCTACTCAATTCCGTCAACAGCAGCATTGAAGACTAGACTCAAGTCATCACTGATAAATAATCTGGTTAATATATCTTTGAGTTTCGGCCGATGAATTGATTTCAAGCTATATAAGCGCATATGTGTTTTAATCAGTACACTAATGTGAATTAATCAATCTCAACATAAGGAACAATTAAGACCTATTTATAGCAAGCAAAATGAAAAGAATAACAAAGTGACCACTTTTAAGATGGCAATCGAGGTCTACGACGTTAGGAACCTTGATATTCAAATGTGGAGACTATCTTACTCCTACGAGCGAAGTAAGTTCGAAGGCAATTCGACCGAATCAATCCTCTGCCACCGTGTTTCATCACCACTACACTCAAGTTTTTAAAAAATAAATTATAGCACGAGACAGTCTGATACAAGTGTGGAATTGCAGAGAAAATTTCGTCGTGTAAGACGAGGTTAAACTAGAATGCCCGGGTAAATGCTTGAAAAAGAGAAGGGAGAAAAAAATCTGATCATATTACGTGCCAACGTTCTCGTGATTTCTGCGCATCAAACTGCGTATTCACGTGCCTGGCAGGGTCAAACAAGAATGTCTGGGCAAATGTACAAACAAGAGAAGGAAAAGAAGCCCTGATCTAATTCCATGCCAATGTTCTCGCGATTTCTGCGCATCAAACTGCGCATTCACGTCCCTCGTGTAAAACGACCTTCGTGAGTGGCCTTCACTCACGGGCGAATCGGCACTGATAATTTTCGTGACTACACTCTCGGCATAATCTATGACATAAATCGAACATCGCGGGAATAGAATGCACAGCGACCCTCTCCGCCCCCACAGAGATGGCTCGTTCGGCTGGTCGTTGGGGGTGGAGCTGAGTAGGGTTCGACTGAATGGATGCAAGGCGACGTGGCGTGTAAAGGAATGGAGCAAGAGGGGTTTCAGTGAGGGAGGAACCGACCCTGGCGGGAGGGGGGAGGTTGCGAACGGGAGAATCGAAGAAGCGAGTGTTGCTCGCGTCTGGGAGATCAAGAAGATTGATGCCGGATGGGAAGGAAAAGGGATAGATATGGGAGGGAATGAAGGATATCAGGGTTTGCCGCCGAAGGATTAAAGGTTCGGAGGGAAGGGGGCGGGGGAAGCGACTACCCATCTTGATGGGGTACGATGTTAGGGAGAAAGGGATTTAGGGTTGAACTAAGGGATTGGAAGGACCACACACAAAGAGGAGAACACCTTGAAACTTTGAACAGGGAGATGATCCGTGGGAGCCTTTACAATCCCTTTTAGAAGAAGGAACCATGCCAGCGAGAGCGTAAAATCACACCGAATTACGCCATGGATATTAGTTTGCAATTCCATAGCATCAAGAGTCGAAGATTTGGCCTGAAAAAAAGTTCAACCCATAACTAGACTGCCAACGTGTCCATTATTCTTTCACATCATGTAAATAGCTACAAAGGATAGTAAAAGGTTTACCACAAAACCATACTTAATACTCAGCGTATCAAACACATGTTGTAATATGAATTGCCCGTAATATTTATCCAAATACGTAAATATGCCTTCAAAATGATAGCACATACCTTTTGGTAACATACGCAACCAATACGTTCCATGATTTGAGGCTCAACTATGTGGAAGTTAATTTTCACAAATGAAAAAGTAACTTGGTTTCCTTCCACAGATTTATTTTCCTGGCTGTGGAAATATGTTGCACCAGGAAACTAAATCTGTGGAAGGAAACCAAGTTACTTTTTCATTTGTGTACACAACCAATATTTATAAACACAAATTCGGTAGTGAAAATCTCTTAACCAATAAGCTATCTGGGTTTTTTAAATGGCTAGTGCGTTACATAATCGAGTGTTCAATAGCAGAAGTGACTAAGATTGAAAATGTACAGAAAGCGATCGGGTATAGGTATCTTTTGCGGGTTCAGGGCGATATTGTTCACGCTGGCTTAAACTGAAAGTAGTGAAGCACTTCCGAGCCCTGTGTGAAAATAAATTATGCTTGTAATCGATGAATGAATGGATAAGTACGCGTGTATAAGACTTCTCACATTCCTATTAAGATGAGACCTGAATATATCACATAAAATCCTACATGCCAGCGCATGACGAACGGCAGGGAGTGTCAGAAATATATTAATGATTAGGCAAGAGTAGGAAAAAAGAAATGGGAGGAGAATGATAAAAAAGCGAGTTGTATTTTCCTGGATAATGTAACTGAAATTTTCAAATATCAAAAGAGTACACTCCAGCACGTCTGGAGACCAAAAGATATGTCCGTTGGAGGCGTGATTTCGTACTTAAATTCATTTCGCGAAATGAATTTAAGTACGAAAGCTCGCCTCCAACAGTCACATAAAAATGCAACGCGTAGAGAAAATAATTAAGTTTCAAGCCAAAACTATCAATTATCCTACTAATTCAACATTGAACACCAAATTGCAGCGTGGCAAATGCAACTTTCCCGGCATTCGGGAGGAAAACATCAGAAGCAAAAGAAACAAGATTACGTTGCCGTTAATGTAGTGGAACTGCTTTCAAAGTACGTGGGTATCTCTGAAATCACAACGAGACAGACACAAATCAACGAGACACAAATGGACGGAGTTAAGGTACGTTATCATCTCGACATTCGCGAAACTTGACTCATTTGGCCGCAGTTGAGGAATGCTTTGAGTAGAAGGGAGTTTCCAGACGCAATTCAATCCCGGAGAGAGCAAGAATGGGGTCCGACTTAACTGACTCAAAGGGCTAGGGGTTTACTGAAAGTTCTCTCCATTACCATAAAGACCTAAAGCGGCAGCTGCTCTGCGCGTCTCCTACAGACAATGGCAAGGAACAGACGGCTAAGGCACATGACAATACCTCAGTGAATTGGTACTATATGTAGAATTTCCATTCGGATTTATTGGAGCACTGAGTACGCACATTTCATAGTTATGTAGTAATAGCTCTATGAATCGATTGAATCTTATCGAGCATAAGGATTAGAGATTCGATCGAATTCTTGCAATGTATCTTCAAAGTCCGGTTGCGCGGAAATGGGTACGCTGTTCCTCATATTTACATACGGCAAAATCCGGCGGTCGAAGGCGTTGCTTCGGCCCTGCTCCGGGAGAATAGCCAGTTAGAGACGGCCTTTGCATTTAATAGAAAGCAAGCGCCAACTGTAACCTCCAATGATAAGCGTCTACTACGCGATGGTACGGGTAAACCCTCTCGATCGTCAACTCGCCATAGATCACGCCATCCTTGATCACGATGTCGTTCTACTTCATATATTTTTTAAATTATACGCGGACATACAACACGACAAATTTATAAGAAGGTATTTAGGCATTTTTCAAGTGACGTTTCACTTAGAAACTCACCGCGCGGACCTCTTAACGTGTCACTTTCAAAACCCAAGAGTGCTCCGCAGACCATAGTACCACACTCATAATTTGTATTTACCCAAGAGGCTCAAAAAATTCTTTTTGATTTTGAAAGTAGCACTGTTGAACAACAAAAACTTAACCGCCTATTAACGATAGAATTTTCCAACCCATAAAAAATACGAAATTTCTAATGCTGCTAAATTCAATTTCTATTTAATTATTTAGATTTGAGTCCGAGGGAAAACCAAAGAAATTAATAGGAGCGGAAAGTTACAAAGAAATGTAAAATTGAATTCGGCCCTGTATCTGAAGCGGTGACGCAAAAGAATTGGGATTCATAAACCGATAAAAATTGCATTCGAATTCTGAATTTGAGATTCAATATAAAAAAGTGATTCGGATATGATGAATTTTGGATTCGGCCCGAAGCTACTAAAAATTAATCGAAAAAATCACACACACATTTGTAAGACAATTTTAAAAGATAATCTAGCACAGGCCCCTTTCGATTCCGACAAAAGGATTATCACAATTTTGGTAGCTGTCCATGCGCTGAGCATTTCACGCATTATTCATACAAAAACATTTGAATTATTGATTTATATAATTAAACCCACTAGATGCGACAAATGACACGATTTATTCAATTGCTACCACCGATCTTCCAACAAATCTGGTACCGAATAATATATGTTATATACATTGATCTCATACTCCAAATTCATATAAATGAGAATGTTATAGTACCATTACTATATAATTAAAATTGGAATCGAGAAGAGATAATGTTTTACAAAAATGAATTTACAAGAATGAGACGAAGATAGTTGGTGGAACCTACATGTAAAAAAATAAAATTATGTTAGTTTGAATGCCACAAACTTTAAAATTTACAGAGGGATTTGATAAAAATGGCACACATGTTCTTAAGGACTTAAGAAGAATAAATAGGCTATATTACATATGTCTCAGAGCCTCTAGAGCTCCCAAGAGGGTCCTTTGGTGGCTGTACATAACTTCCATACGAAAAGCATTGCATTCGATGCATATGATCCGTATTTTGATATTTTATATAATTTACACGCGTTATGTTGGCTTAGGATGTTTAGTATATGATGAATAAAATAATGAAGTTTATTAATCCTTAGATTCACCATTGGTCTTCATTTTATTTTACCTTAATGTTTTGGCTTCAACATAATTAAATATTGCACAATTTTCACAGTTGAAATTTCTTTATATCTCCCTGGCAACTGAAGTATAGGCTTTTAGTAGGGACAAACGCCCGTAGTGTATAAATAAGTCTCAGTGAAATTGACCATAATCACAGAATTAACGCAGTATTTCAGTAGAGTTATGTTTCACCCCATACCCTCCATCTGAGGCCAATGACTACATTGTGCCTTATAAGTAAGTATTATTCACGTCACATTGACGGGACTTATTAACACTCATCATTATTGGTTGTTCGATCCTAAGACTGGTTGACTGCAGCCCGCCATCCTTCCTTATCTAATGCTAGTTTCCTTACCTCCAGGTATCTCTTCCCATGCACTTTCCTCTTTATTTGGTCCATGAAGTTATTCCAGGGTATTCCTCTGGGGACTTGTCCCTATACAAGTATTTTGCCTTCAGTATTATTAACACAATTAATTTTAATTATTGACACCATGAAGGAAATTTTATTCCTTCTCCCTCTAGTTCATTTTTTACGGGCACTATTCCAGTCATTTATACGATGATTGCAACCGACAAACTACGGCAAATCGATTAAGGAAGTGAGGAATATCGGCAAGTTAACGATAAACTGATTGCGTTCACGAGAGAGGACAATATTTATGATTGCAGTGAGACCACAAAAGAAATTTCAATTCGAAGAGCGGTAATGAAGATCTTTAGATTAGTGGTAATCAGTCTATTGGTGGGGGAAAGGAACATATTTAGGGTAGGGGTGACTAATTATTAGACAATGGATGGGAAATAAAACACAATATCAGGCGACCATCGACTGAAAACTAATCTGTAATACGAAAGGATAAAATTCACAATGAAACAGGTTCATTAGTACCTACTCTATAATTGTATAAAGGTGAGGATAAAATTGAAAAGCCACTTTCTAGAAACCAAATAATGAACGAGTAAAGAAATACAGCACGATAAACCTCATTTTCAGTTCAACAAGATTTTAAATCATTGATAGAAATTGCAATCTAATAGGGTCATAACTAGGGTTTTTTAACGTAACACAACATTCTACCAGCTAAATTTAATCCTGCCGCACTAATAACGTCACATTAACCGCGATTTATGTTATTTACCAACAAAGTATGCGTCATTAGATTCATATACGGCACCCATACGTCCATGATCACGAGAGGATGGACATACCCATATCAGGTTGTGAAGAAGATGAAGAAACCTCCTCTTTTGAACTCCGGTGACTACAAGATAGGATTGAGTTCAAACAAATTTACTTCCTCTGCGTGATGGGATGTATCAATTATAAGTACGTATCCGAATGAAGAACCACTTAGAAATAGATAATTGTACGTTTTAAAGTGCTGCGAAAATACTAAGCCAAGAGTGGAAGTATGCCAGGCGTAGAAGACAAATGTTACCGTAATTTAAGAAATGAAGATCGGATAGCAAGACATCCAAATCTAGAATAACCTTGTACCAAAGATCAACTCTAAATATGGGGTATAAGGTACCAAACCTATTGCCCATACTATTATGTATTTGGATTCAAATGTAAAAGAAAATGTTTGTAAATGGTAAAAGAATGACTTCTGTCTCATGACCACGCAGGCATTTTTTTCAAATTTTGAACTATTTAATTTTTAAAACATTATTTTAGTATGAAATATGAGAATAAATTTCATCAGCCTTTGATGGTGGCTCGATTCAGACCGCTGAGCCAATTCCATGGCTTCCATTGTCGATTTTTCTAATTATGAACATGCAATTAACTAGAAGCAGCGGAAATTAATAAAAAAATTCATACTTACCATAAAACATAAATTCATAAAGGAAAACTTTTGAGCTGCATCCAGCATGTGACCTTGGAAGATATTTACAATGCCAAAAAATAACATTTCGATTTAACAAGAGGCCCTTAAAAAACAATGCCTGAATAGCATTTATCAAGGAAGTAATGGCCTTTCAGCTACACAATAATCATTTCGGAAATAGTCCGTCATCGAACGAGACACTTGCATAAATCATGAGACCCATCATCACGTTCATTTAATTCGAGCAACTGCCGAGGGTTTATAGCGAAAATGATTGATTATAAGCTGAGCTCATTAGGTAGGGTCGGGAGCCAAGTTGAATTTGACAGATCGTAGCGCTCCATTTCCTTGTATTTCCCTGTATTGCATAACATTCCCTGATACGACTTGAAGGAGAATACCGAAAAACCAATAATGATTTAATGATTGATTATGCACTGTACTACCACGCTGTTTCATCCTAAAGTCATCATACTTTCTTCAAGTCAACGAAAATTTTACGTAACTATGCACTATATTTCTAAATAGTAATGCTTACGTGATACTTAAAAAATTGATGCAACATTATTCATACGTAGGCGCTCAATAGTTAATGTCGCGGGAAAACATATTTAAACTCTTGAATGCCTAGGAATCCTTGTACCTAGGAATCCGAACGATGAGAAGATTTCAAACGCCAATACGCCAATACGCCAATTAAATTGAAGACAAAGTAATGAGAATGAACTTTAAAAAGCAAGTTTAAGCAATAAGTAAAATAAGAGCAGCATTCTACAAGCAAGCAAGAAATATGAGACCTCAACATCGGAAGGAAACCAATGGTTTCGAAGTAATGCCATGACAGTGCAATCTACAGGGATGTACTGCAAAAAAAAAGTAGAAATTTTCAAATAGAAAGTTTTCCTCAATCTAGAACAAAAACAATAAACCTTCGATCATACAGGGAAGAACCCAAACCGCAACGAATCTCAGGGTTCCTCATTGAAAACGCAACTATTGAAAGATAAAGGGGAACCACCGCGTGTTCTTTATAATTACAAGGGCAAAAACCAATCCATGACTAAAACTAACAAGGTCAGCAATGACATGAGAGGAGTGGAATTTCTTATCAGTCGTGGAAAAGTTTAAAGGTTCTTTCAAAATGATTTCCAAACTTTAAATGGGCAGGAAAGTTAGAAAACTAAACGTAGTTTTTGTGGATTAACGCATTAATTTCTGGATCCCAAACAAGAGGGAATAAAAAAGGAACAGTTCAATGAAATAAAAAAACACTGCAGATAGCCAGTCGAGACATTTTTTTCTCTGATGGACGACGTAAATCACCTTCACCATTCCCCAGGAACATGTCATGCAATGAATTATTATCGGAACTCGTTCCCTTCCCAAAACGCCGAATTCCGTTCGGTGGTGCGTTGAAGGCTGGAATTATGGATATGGAATCCCCATTTCGGTCATTATTTTGGCCGCCATTTGCGACTCACGAGCATAAAATGAGCGAGAATACGCACGAAGCAAGTACAAAAGGGGATGTCAACGAGAGTGAACACGGCATGTATCATAAATAAAGCGATAGTAATTCATTATTTTTAAGGTATTACGACTAATTATAGAACAATGGCGTCAGCTTTAATCGGTCTCCATTTTAAGTATAGCCTGAAAATTTTCAGCATTATACGGCAAAGAAACACTTTATCCGGAGGCATGGATTGAAATCACCAAAGAATTATCCAAAATAGATACCCACGCGAAGGAAATGGAAACTTAAAGAATTTGAAAAGATAATTCATCATTTTTTTCTTGGAAATCGAAGGGAAAATGAAACTTAAATAATTTAATAAAAGTAATGCATCATATTTTTCTAGGGGAGAAGTTGGGTAAGTATTTTCTTGGGGAATAATAGACCGCTTTTACCTTTACATTGGGAGTTTACGTAACTATAAATCTGCTTATTTAGAGCTTTGGAGTATTTTTTCTTTGGAATGCTGCTATTTTTCGTTATTTCTTAATGTAAATTGCTGTTAATACACCCAAACTATGTAGACCACGGACAAATTCCATGGAGAGCTAACTACACAAAAAACTACACCTACTTCTCTAAAATTATTCTCCAAGTCATGAAGATGCAAATATATACTTGCAAAACGTTGGCGATGAGGTACTAATAATATATCATTCCCCAAGACCAATCTCCACCCGGAAAAAATTTTATTGATAAAAAGAGATGAAGAAAGTATAACACCTAGGTCAAAAGATTTTGATATAATAGTTTAAGGCCATCTGATAAGGTAAAAATGGGTAGATAAAATCTGTTTCCCGAATAAGACCGATTTATTCCAGAAGTCGTTGAAAATACAGCTATAAAGGTAATAATTTCTAATTTCAAGAACGGGGTAAAACCAATATCACAGCAACACTTTGATTACGAAGTTAGCAATCAATTAAAAGGTAAAAGCAAACCTTAGAAGGTTTTGGAAAGCTTACTGCAACTTTATGACGATCCAAATGACTTTAAGAAAAATGAAAGGTAATCGGACGTCAAAGATTCATCACTAAAACTTCATTTCATTGTTGTTTCAGTTAAACCAACGATGCCATTTACTTCCGTAATTATGGTACTGTAACATCACCACCCCAAGACAATACTTCTTGAATGACTTGAGCACTCATACAATCGATTAATAGGCAGTTTAAAGCAGCAACCAATGCATTAAGTCATTTACCATTTTGTTCGTATCTAATGGGCAAATATCTAACATTCATTTTAGTTTAAGTAATGGATTTATATAAACAGCATAATACATTGTAAATAACGCTAAGAAGAGTAGGTAAACATCGGTTAATCTAGCAAGCATAATATCCTCCTTTAACTGAATTCAATATAAGGCAGTGTGAATACGGACCGCAGAGGACCAATGGCACAACGAATAGAGCATTTAGGTAAGCCAACAAGAGACTGACAGGCGTAACTGAAAAATGGCATTGAAAAATGAAATCAATAAAATATATGAGGGAGGAATGTATGAATAAAAAATAATAAAATATATGAGATCTGTAGCAAGCTAATCTCTGCGGTAATTATCACTCATGCATCAATGCATAAATGATATGCTAAAGAAAGGTTTCACGAAAAACGTACCTGGAAAGAAGGAGAAGTTTGGTACTATCAGTTGGGATATCAGACAGGACAACCATGCAGAGAATAGAGGAAGAATAAGTGAGATTGCATGAGAAAAGCTTTAAGGCAGAAGGAGAGGTATGGGCAAGCAAGGAAAAGATGGCGGGACAATAGAGAACTGAAATGATCACAGGATATACAGAAGGAAACAAACGAACATCTGAAGACGCATCGATTCACTGGACAGCAACGCTGATTTAAAAACAATATGTGTGCAAGGTATCAGATATGACAAGTGGTGGCGCGAAAACTCCGAACAGTACGACGTGGAAGGGGCTAATGGGGCCAAACTGTCACATCACGCAGGAGGAAAAAATGAAAGTGGGAGGAAAAAAGGCAATATCGAAGACAAGTCGACCACAGAGAGCAAAGGACGTTCAGGGCTAGGCCCTGATCGCAAGGGAACGACCGCATCAGAGCCAAAATTGACCCGAAGAGAGATTGAAGAGCGCCAGCAGGACAATCCTACGGTTTATAGGCCAGGCCAGAGGTCTTCGGGTTCGTAATTTTAATCTTAGGGAGGTTTTCGTTTCATAAATTCCGCAGGTAGTAATCAAACCACGAATCATAATTAAAACTCAAAATAGTTCCGACATTTAATATCATCAAAGGATATTAAAGTCTATTAATGAAAAATAACCTCTAAGACAGCTTCCCAGTATTTAGGGCTGACTCCCAAGGCAGAATACCTGAGCTAATAATGCATTAAATGATTCAATGTATAGCCTACAACGAAAACTATTTAGGAGTAAGATAGCTAAACTCAAGCCAAAAATGTCCGTTTACGGAATATATTGTCCCATAAAGCGGAAAAGGAGACAATTCCAATTCACACTCTAGTTCACAGAGGGAAGAACAAAGATTGAAATATAGCCAGGAAACAGAATGTAGGTTATTGGCTACCTTTAATCCGAATAAGGAAAAATTTTTTCAATGCACTGCATACACTAAAATGCATTATTGAAATCCACAAATAGATCATGACGCAAGACAAAAAATAAATTGCCTTCTCCGTAAGGTTTACTGGGAAGCTACATCTCGTTACCATCCACGAACCCCAGATTTGATGTTTTGATAGCTCGACCAACCGCTTATTTCCTTCAGGAATTTCCCCCTTTCATATTTATTAACTCAACTATTTTTATCAACTCGATGAATCAAGATACAAAAAAGATGGAATGATTGTGAAACACGACAAGGTGAACCACTTACAGAATCAACTGGCCATTTGTGGTAAAACATTTAATTAGCCCAATTAAAACGATTTCCCAACGTGTCCACCATTAAGAGAGACGCATTTTTAAGAGGCTTAGCTGCTTAAACATCTAAACATATATATTTATTCCTTGCTTCTTCCATCACTGGCTATCCTACTTTCAAGACGGTATCATCCTTTCATTTGATGCAGAATTGGACGTCCAAGTCTTAAATTGACAGTTAAATTCTATATTTTTTCTAATAACCATTATTTTGGTTTTTTCGACCCCAAACGCACAGCTGCAATCAGCTAATCACTAAGAGATTATAAATGAATGTGAAAAGGGCAAAGAAAATAGGAAAGTTCCACTTACCTTCTGCATGCATTTCTATCCAAAACGACCTTTAACAGTATATCGTAAAAG
This sequence comes from Ceriagrion tenellum, assembly GCA_963169105.1. Classification (NCBI taxonomy): domain Eukaryota; kingdom Metazoa; phylum Arthropoda; class Insecta; order Odonata; family Coenagrionidae; genus Ceriagrion; species Ceriagrion tenellum. Next base: position 97,464,906 of record OY720643.1, read on the forward strand.
TGACTGAAACTTCAACAAAGAGCATAATAAGACCTACCGACTAACGATTTACCTCAATAACATTTTTGCCTCCAACTCATTGAGAATCACTGTGGTAGAAATCGCATTTATACTTACGCTTGAATTTACAGCAATCCTCAAAAAGTAGACATACCTTATAGTGTGAAATTCATAACGGAAAAGTCATTCGCCTGGACTGGGATGCCGAACATAGAATAATCCCACTGTCACATTTCCTCTTAAAACTCAAATGTCAAAAGGATGGCACTGAGAAAACAAATTATCACTCAAATGAACGCAAGCTTTAAGAAGCATCAATTTGCAAACAAAATCTTTGCCAGATAAAATTTTTCCCTCCCTTTAAAAAAATAGCTCCGACCGGAATCGACGACCGCCACGCACTTAGGCTTCAGGATAGAGGTAAAAAGAGCCGCGAGATAGCGACCATATGGCTCAATCCGAAAACGATGGACATAGAGTGGTTGCTTAACTTCTCCCTCTACGAAAATGGAGGGGATATGGGAGGGAAAGAGAGGTAAGAAAGGAGAGAGATAAAGAGAGAAGGGGAGACGGAACGGAACAGAATTGCTTCGAATCAAGTCACTCACTCGACCACCCCTCTCCAGCCTTACCCAAGACAGCAAGGGGATTCCTTCCCGTATATAAACGATCGCTCCATTATGTGAAGCCGCACTCCTCCCAAGGTTTCCCCGACAGAAGGAGGAAACGAGAATACACCCCCTACTTCCTCAAACCCCCCCGACCACACAAGCGATAAAAACCATCACTCCTCCCAGCAAGACACCCTCCCTCCTATATGCTTTAGCCGATGCCCACTCGACAAAATAGCCAATAAGAGGCGGCGCGTCGCCATCGACTCTCCCCTCCAGTCCACTCCAGCACGTTCTTTCTGTTGGGATGTTTCACAGGTTTTTATCACCAATCCAGCGAGGGTTTTTTATTATCTCGTTTAGAATCATTGTCATTTTTACGTTTACGGATTGTGAAAGTTTCCACTTCAAAAGGATTAGGTGCAGGTCTAATATTTTGATATAATTGAATACTTGATACAGTTAACTAGCTACCATGCACTTGGTAATGATTATGGCATTGATTCCTGCAATGTATGTATTAGCACATTTATTGCTCTTCTACAAAACAGGTAGACGTGTGAGATACAATTCAACAGTGTCATGCGAGATACGGTGGAATTTTGTAAAGACTGAAGACTGGGAATGCTCTATCCATTTATTGATTTTGTACGGTAAACTATCAGTCTTTAAACATTACAATCGTGTACTCATGAATCCGAATCTCGACCCGTAAAAAGAGAAATCTGTCCATTTATTAACCCGAATGCTCAGGTGAAGGAGAGACACGCTTTATCCGCCTACGCCGATGCCTCCTTACACAGATCGCTATTCTGTCGCCGATTTTTTCCCCGAAATCGAAATGAAATCAGGCGTATTCGGGCGCCTCCCCGCGCTCATCTCGAACTAGCGAGATCAGCCTCGTGAAATTATTCGTGCCTTGATGGTTGTGTCGAGGACGGTGGCGCAGAACTGATCAATTTTACCATTATCATTCCAAGACGTCTCGTTTTTCCAAGTCCGATTTCTTTAGCACCAATTGAATCCGCTCCATCAACGCAGCATTATGAGGCAGCCCATCATATATAATGCTAACGGGCAGCATTTCAATAAAAGAAGTAGACATGCGATATATTCAAAAGAAGTCAACAGTCATAAAAAACGACCGAATACGGTAGAAGAGTGATACTTTTAAGAACATTGACATAAGAGATACATCGCGTAAATAACCAACTACATTTTAAACATTAAACACCATTTCGTAGACTGCTGTTACAGAAAGTAATCCCGTTGGAAACAAAGAGTAGCAGCGATATAAGTATAGACATAAAAAACCTTAGGATGATTACCGTGAGACAAGCTTATCAAAAACAAGAATTCTTCATTCCGCTCTTTAGGCTACGTCAAGATTAAACAATTAGTTTATAGTTAACAATTTGAAGTAGCCACTGCCACTAAGATAACAACAACAGTTTTACTTCAACTAGTGATGCGGAAACTATGTCCAAACTTTTTTCACCACGGTGTCATGGTTCGCGAAATCTTTCATCGGTCACTGAAGACGTGATGCAATATTTTCGAGGAATACCGGCATATAATAATGGTACTTACATTTGAACGGAGAGGATAAATGTAAGGATAATATTTGAGCCATCTTGCACAGTAATTCACCATAAAAATAATCGATACTCTATCGGTCATGTGTATTTTACGATGCTACCACATACTTAAGAATATTTACGCTCCAATAAAACGGGCACGAGAGGGGATGGATAAAAATAACATTAAAAGTTAGGCGAGGTCACAAAACCGTCCGACAGTAAAGTCGCTCTTCCGAGGAGCAGAAAATGGTACAAGGAACTCATTAACCCAGGGAAACATTCCACGCGAAATAACGCCACCTTGGCAGCGGGGTAAACCAAGACTCCGCTCCTCTACAAACGCGATTTAGCATCTCTCGCTTCCTTATCTCTCGCCAGCACGCCGCGAAGACCTCAGGCAATTCACAGCTGTAGCAGAGGAAAAGGTGAAGGCATTGGAGAAACTATATGTTTTTAGATCCTTTAGTTCGGAGCTCCTTTTCCAATAAAATTGCTACTAGGTGTTCAGCCCTCAAAATTAAGATAAATAAGAATCAATATCAGTTAAGTTAGAGAAGTTTAACTATAATCTTCCCAATTTCCATAACGCTGACGTTTTCGAGCACCCAGCCACCCACTCAATTTTCAATCAGGCCATTCAGTTTGAAGCAAAGTTTTATATATGAATATAATAATACTCTTGAATATTTGGTCATTAATATATTACTTTGTGACTTTGTTACGGTTAAATATTAAGCTCAATGCCCTGAGGATACCAATATATTGGGCGAAACGCTGGTTGTGAGTTAAATATATTAATGACTAAGTATTCAAGAGTCTTATTACTGTCTATATTTTATTTGTTGAGAAAGCTATCATTGAAGCAAAGTTTCATACTAATGACAATAGATTTTGCCATTCCTGTATTAAAAATGAACAGTTTTCTGCAAACTGTTAAGAATAAATTTGACCCTCCCGTCATAATCGCACGTTAGTATGTGAAGATAGTAACACAATACCAAACGCTCGAACATGAACGAGAATGACTCAAAACAGTCACTCTTTCAAATAAAATAAAATGAAAGTGTTCCCATAATAAAAAAAACTTATTTAAAAAAAGTACACGTTGATGTAAAGTAAATATCAGGAGCATAATTCAGCAATAAAACAGGTTTTTACATTTTGAAGATGTAGCATCAATCACACAAGTGTCTCCAGATTTTCACATAGAGCAGGACACTTTTATTCAGGAGAGGAAAACAACGCTTTCAACCACTGAAGTCAGGGGTAAAAGAAAGTCCCTCTACAGGGAAAACTCATGAGAGCGAAGGAAAGGAAAAGAAAACGGAGGTGGAGAGGGAAGATGAAGACCCCTTCTTGCCCCAGTCCCCATACCAATTTACTTAATGAATGCCTTTCGGATGTATACTTGGCAGTCCCCCGAGAGGACTAAGTGCTTCTCCAGAACTAAAAGAAGATCAATTCCCCCACCACTGCCACCTCCCAGCCAGTTTAAGGTATCTACCTCATGGATTTGGTTTTCATTTGTCTAAAAATTGGAATTCTTTTGTGTTTAAATACAGTTCCAACTAAAGTGCATGATATTTAGTAACATATTCTGATATATATTTGCTACTATATTTTAAGTCAATAGCATATAGCATCTCATTACAACAAACATACCTCATCACCTACATCGTAAAACAATACACACTATTGAAACGAAGAATATAATTAAAAACGACCTATTCTTCGATAAAATAACTGTTTATTTACGGACTAGGGATCAAAGTAACAATATAATGCCAAGGAGGCAGGACAGGTGCGTGGTATAAAAGTGAGTGACACATTGGTATGAATTATTTAAACAATTTAGTTCCACCAACCTAAGGCAACGAAATACTTCAAATGAAAGACTCATTTTTTCAATAACACAAGAATGGACAGGAATATTAGAACGTCAATATAAATTAAGTAAATATCAGCATAATTGATATCCTTGTTAAAACACCAATAAGACGATTAACATTATTTTCAGTTTTCATCATTATCTAAATTATCGCAATAAAAATAACACCAATGTAACAATACCGCAATAAACTTACAAATATGCTTCTTGGCAACACCTACGTCACTAGTCGACATAAATTGCCAAACCATTAAAATTAAAATATTTTCGCTGTGGATTCACCTCTTAGATTTTTCTCCTTGGTCACTCATACACCCTCAGAGTACATAGCACCCTCAACTTTCTCAGCCTTCCCTGGCGACCAGCAACCCTCCTCAAAAAGGTTACGTAAGACGGCTTCTCTCATCTCTTTCTTCACTTCCCCGCTCGAGAAGTTTAAGGCGTAAAAAAGAATGGGGAGGTAAACACGCGGAAGTAAAAAAAAACATAGGGAAGCATACAAGGATTTGGCAGCGAAAAGGAAGACGCGAGGGAGGAAATTTTCCATTTGGATATTAAAAAATACAATCTCAGACACGTTGGCGAGATTGGGAAAATATCTCCGGAGCGAGAAATTCTGGATTCATCTCTTTCAGGGGCGATTCACACCAACGCAAGCACAAACGTGCATGTAGAAAATGCGAACATCCATCAGGCCAATATAGTACATGACCCTCCCCAGCAGAGATATCGGCAGAGTTTGGCTCCAAAAATTGAATCCCCGATCCCGCACGGTTTTCAAACCATTTACATCCGTTTTTGCGACTGGAGAGATTCAGTCCGTGTGACAAAATGTCGCTGGAGGCAGGGACCGAATGATTCACGGTTATGGAAGAATAAAATAAACTCAGTGCCGCAAAAAATCGTAGAGGCATAAATTTACGCCATAGCAATATGGAAAAGGTAGACAATTCCTTTATGGTTGAAGAGTACGACCAAAAATACACATTAAGGCTCAGTTTAGTTACACTAAGTTCTGGTAAAACATTTTCTCATTACGAAAATGGAAGTAACGTTGACTAACCGAGTATATGATGTAGCATGAAAAAGAAAATTTACAAAAATTAATGAGCTGATGAAAATGCCACTATGTTAATTCATTAACGTTAAACGGACATAAAACCTGACATCAAGTACTTGGGTTGTGCACGTTATTTTATTTGTGGTATTTTATATGTAACTTGCCTCACACCCTTTGGGTGGTTTGCAGGGTATGACGTAGATGTAGATGATGTATAGAATACTTTTCACACATTATTACAATCAAGTAACGAAGGAAAGTGTTTTATTTATTATAATACCGGGCGTCAAAGTTTGATAACATTTCATTAGGTACATGCTCGCAGGACCTTACGACAAACCCTGCAAGATCGGTTTCTATACGTGCGCGACGAAAATTTTACTTAGTATTTTAATTAAAAATAGCGATATTTTGGTCACAATTAAATATAATGAGCAGGAAATTTTCTTTCAGAAATGAACGAATGAATCTTGTCAACCACTTTATTAACAATGCAACTGTAAAGGATGAGCAAGGGCCAGCCTCTCTCTTTGTGAATTCAATCCCGTTTTAACCCCGAAATAGCATTCTATCCGCAATACTTATATTCCACCCATGTATGCATATTATTACAATAAAATTGTTAAATTTAAGTTTATAATAAAAATATTACTATAGCTACTTTTGTTAAATTCCACCAGTTGGGTATAATTTTTCTATGTTGCTTGAAAACGAAAATCTCATCTCTTCTGTTTTCAAGAAACGTGTAAAGCACCTATTACTTGATAAAGCTTGCTATCATATTGCTGAGTTCATCAAGTCTGACTGTAACTGCCGGAACACATAAATATTTCTTATTTATAGGTTTTCCTGTGGTAATTTGATTTACTTAGTCATTGTTGTCCGTTTTTCTTATTTTATTAATTGTCCATTGCTGTTCCAGTGTACCATTTGACGATTTCCATGTTGCTTGGTAAGCACCAGAAATACAATTATACTTATTTATTTTAAAAACAGCATCATACCGATACTGACTGACAAAGGGATAAACAAGTTAGAGCAAGACGTCAAGTGAACATATGAGTAGTTTTCAATACCAATTACGATAGCAGATATAGAGAGCACCCTCGAACACAGGTTTACCCACGAATTTTCTTTACATATTCCGCCTCGCTTGATGTCCCTGAAATTCCAGAGGATCATAAACGTCTCACAGATATTTCACGGGATGGAATGTTAGGGATCGGGAGTGCAAGGAATGTGCGCGATTTATGCCTCAAGTTACGGCGCCGTGCATAACTAATGCCGTGGGATATGGAGAAAATACGGAGTCGGTAGAGAGCCCAGAGGAAAATGAACCCATCAAGTCAAGATTGGCTTTGAGCACAATAATCAAGGGGTTTATCCCACCTATGGAATGAGTTGAGTAGCGGAACCACTGGAAGCTTCGAATTCCTAGTCCAAACGATTTAGTGAAGCCGACGTGGAAACCTGGAGCGAATTGGGCCACCAAAGTCACGAAGTAATGAGTGATGTCGAAACAGAGTAATGGGAAACATTAGCAAAACGTGGTTTGAATCATAATATAGACGCACTGCGGAGATCGCCGCATCAGTAATTCTTAGGCCCGTTTTACACGAGGCACGTAATTACAAAATCTGATGAATGCATGAAAGTGCATTTTTAATTGCGTTGAGTGAATTGCATTTCACGATTGCAAGATTGCATGCACGAATGCATGAACACGTGGTGGCAAAATAGCCCCTACCATAATTAAGATTAGATGCTTATTACTTCCGACAAAAGAAGAGCAAAATTTAGACAACTTCTTTAAAACATTAAAAAATGGAAGCTTTAGGTAGTCATAAAGGTAATACCTTTGTAAGGGCTTCCTTAAATTAACATAGACATACGCGGCCAACAAATAGGTAATCAACAATTGGTTATCAAAAATACACATATTACGCTAACAACCTCCAACAATAGTATTACTATTCTTATAAACGGAAAAAATGTGTACATACAATTTATACATATATTTCGAGTTTAGCCGTTAGGTTATAAGGTATAAATCGGGTTGGAGGACGAGAAGACCCAATAGATTTTACATTAATTACTTTAATATTAATTAGTTTCAATATTTGATATTCATTCAATTGGTGTTTTGTTGGGGTGACAAGAATGAAGACAAGAAAATAATATACTTTTAATTATTTAATAAACATTAATTTTTTGTGTCAACCTGAGTTTCAACATTGTGTTGAGTAAACAGCCAGGATTTCAAAAAACGAGGAAAGTTTTGCAATTTTTTAAATTCAATAATAATTGCACGCCAGAAAGTTCATACAGAAAAACATTCAGTTTCAAGTTGAGTAATTTCGCGCCCCGTGTAAAACGGGCTAATAAGAAACTTACAAGGAGATAATTCACTGGAGGCCTTGCTTAAATTTTCCGTGCGGAATCATCATAGAACTTGTAAAAAGAAATACCCAGGCGAACTGAGGAAAGGAAATGACGAGAAACGTCGATTGAACATAGAATTACAAGTTAACAAAGAGATTATTCAACACATCTTGTAAAATAAAAAGAGTTGTTGATTTAAATCCACACTTTATTTTTACTTTGCTAAAATCGAGCAAACCTTCCCTTAAGAATACTTTGCGATATGCGAACAAGAAAAAAATCAGGATAACCAAGGCAAGGAAAATAATGTAGTACAGAATGGCGATTTTAACATAAAATGGATGAGTGATTTTTGTATATTAATACGTCCATGAATTCTCAATTAAGTATCTTGAGTAATAAGCCCGTAATATTTTTTGGCGTCCAAAACCATTTTAAGTTTTTCAGAGCCTTGACTACAGTAAATTTACGGCTATTCAAAAAGTCTCTGCAAAGAGTCTCTTCATCGTGGCAAACAATAATAACGAATATTTCATTTACACACAGGGTTCTGAGACAATGGGTATGTGAAAAACATAACGGAAGGCAAAATAGAGGGAAAAGCCCTCCATAGGAAGGCCCAGGTATAAGTCCATGGATCAAATAAAGAGGAAAGTAAATAGGAAGTGATACCAGGAAGTAAGGGAACTGGCAATAAATAGGGAAGGGTGGAGGGCTGCAGTCAACCTATCTTAGGATTGAACAACCAATGATGATGACTTCATTTACAATTTTTTTTAACGTTACCGGGGCAAATTTCCACGATCCGAAACGGTATATCTTGATTAAAATCCTAGCCAAATCGCGGTATTTTCCCACAGAAACCCTAGCAATGACACCCGCTCAACTACTTCTTTCATGCACTAGCGGTACCTAAAAACGTCTCTACGAAATGAGTACTCCTGGATATGACATGAAGTTTGGTATCCCTGCGATTGATGGGATTGCAAGGACGTAATCAAATGCCACGAACTGCGGGTACAATGTTTCGTTGATGGCACAAGTGGAGTGCGCAAGCAAAAGAGAAGGAAGGCAGCTCCGACGATCGTAATGGAATATAAATTTCCAATTTCACCCTCACGTACTCTCCCCGTCAACGCCATAACTTTTCCATCGCATCCATTTCACGTCGAAAGGCCATCGATATCGGAGAAAGGACGATGAGGACAGAACTAAGATCAGATCAAACTCAGAGCCTTCGAACGCGGGCACCGTTCTCGACAAGCAAAGAGGGGGAGCACCAAAGATTCTTTTCATTAATGATGGCAGACAAAAAAATAAATACGACAACGTATGAGATTTATAGGAGTTGAAAGGGCTAGTTTTCTTAACCAACATTTACTCCGAGCTAACACAGATAGTAGGCTTGGGTATCACTTTTTCAAGGGGTTCTGGTAGAAGTACTGGCACTTGCAGTTTGTGCCAACGGCTTTGCCATTTAGTACTCCTTCTGGCACAACTAAATCTATAGAGAGAGAGAGGTTAAAAAAATGACTAGGTATTTGCATTACTCGAATTTTAAAAGTTTCACCAATAAATACACCATGGATTTTTTTTTCAAAAAACCAATCAGTTTTTAGAAGTATGTGATTCAACCGTAACTGACAGAGTAATCGCCCACAGTGGAGTCAAAATTTTCGACGATGTTCTACCTATTACACTCATCTTTGTGTCAGAGACGCTCCGTAGTGATAAGTCAAACAATGAAAGGGATTTTACAGCCAGCTTGTTTTCAGGTAATTCCACCGCTAAATGAATTTAATGCCATTTAGCAAATATTTTGGCTACTTATGGAAAAACGAGCCATCCAACTCACATCAATAGCAAAATCATAGCTCCCCAAATGTTATTTTTCCCCGAACAAATTAGAAACTAAACAGTACAATGGGTGAACCACATGGATAAACAGCATTTCTCCATCTGATTTAAATGCTATTTTCGTAAAAAAAACTGTTCATATGAAAAAACTTCTCCCAGGCAATTGAATGGTGATACAATTAAGGCACCAATCCATAAAAGTATTGGAGTTATAACCAAATAACTACTGGAACTTAAGTCAAAATAATTAGTTGATGCAATAAAATCGGAGCTGTAGTTGGCTACTGTGGGTGGAAAAGTATTTAATTGAAAAATATGACCGTCGAATAATCTACCGATGTTGTACTAACGGTTTTCCCACAATAACTATGGCACGTAATCAGAGCAAAAAGTATTAATTTAACAGAACTAACAAAAGTTTGAATGAACGATGACTCACTCACCGTAACCACCTTAAGTGCTTAGTTTACATCTTATCTAAAGCGTTAATCCTAATACAGATAACAAGATACATTAAAAACTAATCTTTACCATCCTATTACCTTTTAAATTGAAGAAATAAAGAAAAATGATTTTGATATGAACAATTTTTCTTGGAAAGTTAAGGCACGAAAAATCGTACACCATCAAGAACACGAATAAATAAAAAAGTACGATTGTGTGCCAATAAGTCGTGGAAAAAACAATGAAGCAAGCCGTGAATCGAACCGGTGATCTTAATGATTTTGTGAAATGGCCACTTTATGCACAGTTATTTTTATTTGCAACTAAGTTTAAATCAAATTTAGACGTCGATTTCCCGAAAGTACACTTCTTCATCTCTGAGTGGTGAACTTTCAGGCATTGTTATTTTGATTAGCAACCGCATTTTAATTGAACATTTATTCGATGATTTACCGAAAACGACCTCGTATTTCCCTGATGTCCGATCTTGCGAACTTCACAGTCTTGCAACAGTGACGTTTCCCTTCCGGCTGACGTCTTGAGAGATAAATTATCAACGTAGCGTAAAGGAGAGGGGGAGGGATATGCCTTATTTACCCTCTTCATTTCCTACTTAAAACTTCCTGAGACACCACAAGTGGTTCAGTAATTCACCGTGAGAGGGGGGGAGGAGGAGCGTGGGGATGGCGGGTTGAGGGAGGCAAAGGTTAGCTCACGATAGCCGACGAGGATAAGAGAATGGGGTGAAGGGCACTCCACGTCACAGGGCGTGAGTGGGTGGCTAATAAAGCGAGGGAGGGAGAACGGAAAAGGGAATTTTTGAAGGCTCCAAAAGGGGAGGAGGCAGAAAAATAAGAAGCTTGAGAGCAAAAGAAGGAAAATGACACAATGAAACCTCCAGTTCCTCCACTACCTTGGTTAAAAGGCTATCGCAGGTTGCCCACTAGATTCCAATTTACAAAACAAAGGAACATCCCATAATTTATTTCATCATATTTCTTTTTAATAATAATAATTTATTGCCCCTTGAAATGATCAAGAACTATATAATCACATAGCAAAAATAGTTTACAGGAGCTTTAGATGACCCCTAAGGAATTTGCCTGTTGTCGGGGATACCTTCAAGACAAAGAAGCAATACACATAACAAAATAATCACTACATATGTAACAGAATGAAAATTAATATAGAAAATATTATAAATACAAAATTTCCGAAAGGAGGAACAATTTGCTAAAGTGTACGCACTAATTTGTTTGAAGTCAACAACCAGAGCTAAACCAGCTTAAGAAAGATTTAATATGATTTGTAGATTTAATTTGTTGAGGCAAATAATTGACACAAACTAGAGACATAACTGGTTAGAAATCATGACAAGAATTTTATTTATAAGTACAAGGATTCCCAAAAGGTCGTAACGACGGTTTCTAGAAATTTTTCTAATTTGCTTGAAGTCAACAGCCAAAGCTTAACCTGTTTAAGAAAAGTTTTCATGCTCTGTAGATTTAATTGTTAGTGGCAAACAATTAAAAAGTTTCCCATATCAAAAAACAATGTTTTTACAATGTTAGGTTTAACTTGGGCAAAACATATAATAGGTTACATCCTTCCATTTGTTTAGGCATATATTTTTCATTGAAACTTAGGGCAAGTTATCAGCGTTGATCGCTTGGAGGTGAAATATCCGCTATAATAGACCACTATATCGAAGAAGCTGGCTCGATCTGCCTCGGTCATCGATAATATTGGTTCCATTCTGAATCACGCGTTCAAAATTGGAGAATTGGATAAAAATTCGTTCATATTCTCAGAATTTTCTCCTTCTGATGACGTCCATTCTCTCAGAATCAAGGGATCAGTTTTCAATAAATGAAATAACCTGACAACCACACAGTAATGGCAGATTCAAATGACGAGAGGTTATTTCAAAAACTAGGCCTATATCCCGTCTGATTTTAAAACACAGAAAATTGTAACCTGAGACAAAAGTCGAACTCACAATATTTTAGGTCCCAAGCCGTCGCGATTGCAACCAGCCCACTGCAGTCGGCCCGTTATGACAAAACTTTAAGTGCTATATTAATGCGGAGTCACATTACTTCCAATGGCTACTTACCGTCTTCGTTCGAGTATTTCCAAGTACAACTGTGGAAGCGCATTTCTATACACCTCATTTTCAGAACAAAAATAAGAGAAAGGTTAATTTTTTACTCACAGTAAAAATACCGTGCCTCAAGTAAACACAAGTCGGCCTATGCATAAAATTTTGTGCAATCACGCATTCGACAATAATATCTTAGGCTTATTTCATGATGTATTTACTGCATTTGACAGTGCATTTATTGCACTTTATATAATTATGTGTTGACATTCACTCTTGAGCCAAAGTTGCAGAGAAAATTTGATATTGCATCTTCAGTCAAGATTTCGCAAACAAATTTCGAATGTTTAAATGGTAATGATATGCAGTAAACGTTCTACCCCTATTGATTATTGTCACTACTCATTAATTAAAGTGAACAATTAAACTAACGCGCCGACCGCATTTCGGGATAAAATACGAGAAAATTAACTCAAGTGTTTCTTACAATGTACACGCAATATCCTAACCCAGTGGTCTCGAGGCCATTTTCCATTCAAGTGATAAAAACTAAAAACGCGAATAAAAAAGAATTTTTCAAATCAATAATCGATTGATAATATAAATATGATTATGTAGGGGTCTTAGCCATGAACAAACAGTACCTATTCCCAGATAATACAAACTAAGAGGATACAGAGATATACAGACTATCCTTGACGTTTGGCGTTTTACTTTAAATTTTACTATAACTATTTGGAAAAAACAGATTAAAATTCTCAGAGGTACAGAAGAATGGATTTTAAAGAACACATGAAAGACCAGCACGCTTTCTATTTGGAATACGGCAAAAACCTTTTATCAATTTTGGAAACCAACCGGGACAGGAAGTTAAACAAAGAAATCGCGTCGAGTTGGGGGAAATTGGGAGTAGGAATGGAATTGAGAGAGCAAAAGCAGTTGAATTTCCCTTTCGCTCTCCTCGAAGATGGAAACCTCTAGATTGAATATTTCAATTTGAGGGCCGGCCTCCCGACGAGAGACCGGGAATTGGACAGAGGGTAACCCATAACTTATGGAGGGAAGGAAGTCGAGGGTTTCCCATCCCATCCAAGGGAGTTTATAATAAGAAGAGCTACCAAGCAACGCAGGCCAGGAAAATGAAATACGAATTGAAAGTGATGTCAATGCCAGAGGGTATGGTGGAGTACGGACAACAAACCAGATCACTTCGCGGCAAAGACGAAATTGGTAGGTGCGAAGGATTTCGGAGTGTAGAGGAAAATATCTTCCTAGAGGACCAATTTTTTTGAAAAAACGAAATTGCGACACTTCAGAATGGTGATGACGATTGATGTTTACACATTGTAACACTTCATAATTTCCACATGATATTTTAATTATCACGACCTAGGTTTCGTCGCTGTGCGACATCATCAGGTGTCCTAATAATGTCGCCTGACCGCGCCATCCGCGCGAAGTTATTCCGCAAAGTTACGCCTGAAACCATCACTTTCATGACGATTTAACTGAGAGAATCGCTAAAGAGTAAAAGCTTAATAATAGTTAGCGAAAAATATGCACATGGAAACTCTTCCAAACGTTGATATTCAAGAGACAAACTTATCCAACTAATTCTAAAATATAAAAGCCTACCAAAACAGTAATGGAAGAGAAAAATAATGGGAAGTATAATTGAGCAAGATCAGTGGTATATTACATGAAATAAATTATGAGTAAATTAAAAAGGATAAACGCCACCAGCTGACAAAAAAGTGAAATAGAGTGCCGATTCACACCTACCTCCAAATTAATGACCGTTGATAAAAATAATGCTGATGACAAGAAGTTTTTCACAGGCCATGCATAAAACTGCAATATTTGCGGCGAATATTCAGAGATTATTATCGGGAAGAAATACTCATCATCCTCGATCGGAGACAGAAACGGACATGAAAGGGGGTGATTTTCTTGCTGAAAACGCCCTCACTCGCCAAATATTCGACATTCGCGCTAATATTAAAGTTTTCAAAGGTTTGAGCTTACGGAGCGTTTGGGCCATACTTTGTAAATTTGAATGCGCTCCAAGTCCTAAATTTTAGTAATCTTTGTCGTTGACCTTGACATGAGGATGAGTAATGGGCAGTGATTACGTTATTTCATACATTCGTAATTTTACGACTCAAAAATGTAGGTCTGATTACGAGCAATGAAATAGAACAATAATTGCTCCCCTTTTAATATTCACATTAACACTAGGTACACCAATCTTTAGTCGATATTATTCTGAGGACCTCTAAAGAGAAACAAATATATGAACGTCTGGAGAAAGTTAGTCTTTTATTCTTCGACGATTGCAACGCCAAATTTTTTTCCATGCGAAAAACCTCCGAAATAAGCCGTATTAACCCTCGGGCTCCAATTTCAAAGGAGGTAGTGGATTGCTGAGGGCACACGAGATAATTTCAAGCGATTATACCTATTAATAGGAACGATTACGGAGAGGAACTCACCAAAACGACAGGGAACGTGGCCCATAACTTGGGCCAAATCGTACGAGCCAGTGCCAAAACCGTCTGTCGAGTTCGAAACTCTTACAATCCAAGAATATTGAATGTTTCGTGTCGAGAAATGCTTCCGAGCCGAGGGAAAATGGACGACTCGGACTATTATTATGCATGGCGTGTCGATAATGGCCGCGCGATCTACACGACGACAGGTTCAATGCACGCCTTTGCCGCATTTCTCCCCATTTCCTCCGTTGGATCCCTCCAAAATACCTCTCCAAGTCAATCCCGTTTTGCATTTTCGACGCTGGAGAGACCGTTTCGCTTGTTTTTTTTCACGTTTCAACCCGCTGCCAAACCAACATCTACTTGGGGCGGATGACGTCTCGGTCCATCGCGTGATAGACTGGGAAGAGCAGTGGCAAGTGAGTAATCTCCTGAATCGGTAGTCGATATAAGGGCAGCGGATGAAGTCAAGTACCTACACGAAAGTTACTTCTATGACAAGTAGCCATAGAAGTCGCTTGTAAGAGTTACTTCAACGAGTTAGCCCTGACGTTGGAAAATGGACTGCCTTCTATTTCATGCAAATTGTTTTCGGGACTTACTCCTTGTTGTCCACTTTTGAATTCAGCGTTTTGTTCCTCTTACTATGAGCGTCGCCAGGTAAATAAGAATTGTTCGGTGGTCATTCGACCTTTACATACTATCCCAACGTTCTTCTGTCAATTAGTCAATCGTTGGGCCGATTAAAAGTTTTAATGAACCCCATGAGCAATTCTGGGGCAGTCGCGGGTGCTTGAACCCCTTATATTTTAGGTATTTTTTTATAGCCATCCTCAAAATCCTGAGGAATCTTTTCTATCTCAATAGGCTCCCATGTTAAACGCGAATAAGACACTTCTGGCTTCGCTAACACTCGTGTTTGGCCAAAGATGATCATGTATCTCAGCCTCGAAATAGAATGATTTAAGAGGTAAAAGAAGCGGTTTTGCGGTAATCTTCAAGCTAAAAATAAAGTTTTTAATTTTTCCCGAAAGTTGAGTCTTGATTATTCGATACAATCGCGTAGCATACGATGAAATAATCACAGGATTTTAACCGGGGATTAAATATGTAAAAAACGAATACATTCGCCGGAGAAAGGCTTCTTGTAGTATAAGTAAAAATTTATTTAAGCCTAAAAATATCTGTAATGCAAGACAACACTTAGAATTTCGTTCTTTGTCCCTCCCAAATATTTTTCCAATTTCACCCCTTTATCATGACTGGTGCCTTAAAAACCACCGCTACAGACCCTGGAAGAGACTTTTAGGACAGCACGCTGACTTTCTATTATTCGCTACCTAAATATTCCGAGGCCACGTTATCGGAACCCAGAAGATGACTAAATCAACTGATATTAAGGACCGTGTAAGTCATCTCCCTGGTGTGTGGCTGTGGGTGACTGCACACCAGACATACAACACTCGTCCTATTATGTTTTGGAACCTTGCATGCTCCCCCGGCCACATGGCAATGACCAAAAGCAGTCAGGAGGAAAATTCACAGCCGATTAATTTAACTGCGAGAGCAACGTTGAATAACACGTAGCACACCGGTTAATCCCTTCCACACGCATGCGTTTCGTGCGAAGAGTTCGCCCAGTTTCGCGCGAAGGGTTCACATGCAAGCGAAGGCGACGTCGTCAGTCGCGACCAATCTACGTGCTCACATCTGTCGGCAAATGAATACAGAAGAGACAAAAAGATGGGCCTGAGTACGAATGGCTTACATTGTAGCTATTTCACGGACACGATTGGGGAGCTGTATATCTCTTTCAAAATGAATAAATATAAATTACGACGCAGACAATTGGTGACTACCACGTTAATTTATTTTTTTAACCAAGCGTCGAAATCCATCCCTCATATCAGTTTGGAATATACCTTTCATTGCCATAATCTCAACTTAACTTGCTGAGAGGAAGATAGTTCAGAAATTAATTCGAAAATTGAGGTAGAAAAATTGCCTTCACAAGAATTTTTCCTCCACTTAAAAATATTTCGCACCTATTGTGATTATCATTACATTAAAATCAGGAAAAATAGAAAAATATTCCCCCCGCATGGAATTAAACAGGCGTAAATAAATGCCGGAAGCGAGCGCGCTACCCACCGAGCCAAACTTTATAAGTTCATGGAAACATTATCTACACGAAATACTCCGAGTATGGCCTCATAGTGTTTGTCGCCGTCTTAAAGAGTTTTTGGCGAATATTGATCGGTAAAAATTCCCTGAAGGTGAAAGTTACACCAAAAAATTATAAATAGCTCATTTCCGACCCGACTTCATGCTTGGGGCGGTGGGTTGCCCGGGAGTCGTAAATTATGATGAATATTTGGACGGTGTTCCAAAGTCGCCTGGGATATTTATGCATCGAAACAAGTCCATAAAGATCTTAGCGTGCCCGCAATACAACTGGTACGTATCAAGTAATGAAGCAATGATATAAAGAAATGCATATTTACTGAGTGCATGCTAATATATACCCTAGTAAATCGCGAAAGTAAATACAAACGACTCCATATGTCCACCATTTGTTTCACGCCAACTGGCGAGTCGCGCGCGTAAAGTTGAGCAAAACTCAACTTCGCTCGCGCGAATCCACGCGTGAGAGGCGAAGCACCTGATTGGCTGCGCGCGAGACGCTTCGCGTAGTTTCACATGAAACGCGAGCATGTGAAACCGGCTTTATGAAAAAGCTACTGACTAAGGTGGCTGCATACCTGCGCCAACAACGCCGATTTAGTTCTGGCTTCCGCTGCAGCCTAGGAGAGACCTTCACCATTTCTCGCCCCGAACGACAGCGCCACTGAAGACACGGTGCAAATGCGATTCAAGGTTTCGGGAGAATGTTCACAGAGACGTTATAATACTCAAATTTTAACATTTTGGTGATCCTCCTTAGAGATGAAGGATTCCCATTTAAAATAAGTGCAAAGATTTAAGAAATATTCGAACGTGTCATGGCGTTCACCTGATTTTCGACAGGGTCACGTTTCTTCCCCGGTCAAAATAGTTATGAAAAAAACAAAAAGCGAAAATTTAAGGTATGAATTCTTATTCTAGAGATTCACAATAAAATTGCGTGGACGTAAGCGGAAGCGTATTTGGCCGCAGTATACAGGCCCCTCATTATAACTGATTCAGGGACACTATTAGATAATAATTCACGTCTTTAAAAATTCATGCGGGATGCCTCGTAAATAATAATGTTAAATTATCAAACACAACCACAAAGTTTAGTCAACCACGTCAAATACATACTGACGCGAAACGGTTTAAACAAAATTATGGGCAAATAGAGCAAAAATTAACCATCACCCCATGTAGACAGTAAAACCGAAAAATAAATAAAATAAGAAATAAGTAGGTACAAAGCAAATCATCTTCATCACCAACATTACTGGAGGCCTCGAACACTTCGCTGAGTTTTCTTATTGGTTCCACTACGTATCAACAAATCCCGACTGTCGGACGTCAAGCCTCAACGTGCGATTAAATGACAAGTCTCAACGTGCGATTCAATGACAAAGAAGAATATAGGTGGGAATATCCCGAAGCGCCAACCACAAAGATGGAGAAAGAGAGTAAGGAAAAGGGAAGAGGACCCTCCTGAGTGATTTGAACTCGGGTCCAGGTCAAGATTTCCTTTTTCTCAACCCGCCAAAGACTCGGGTTCCTCCATAAGCGAAAGTAGAACGCACTGAAAGGTGACGACAAGCCGAAGACAGTAACAGGAGGCGAGGATGCTGGGTAGGCGAGAGAAATGAAGGATGAAAATATGAATCTCAGACGGTATGAAGGGGGGAAAAGCATGCAAAGATTTTAGTGGCAACTCAATACGTACGTACGACGTTTTCGAGAGGGAAGATGGGCTGGTCTCTTCTTACGCTGCCTAATATAGATAGATTATGGAGTGAAAGATCACATTACAGAAGACTTAGAGAGACTCATGAGATTGTATTCGTAAAAGGCTTGGAATAATCGTCGAACGAAATATCTACTATAAAATCTAAAAATAGTTATAGAACTTAAAAAAATTATCTCGTATGGTCTAACGCATAATTAAACAATGAAAACATTGGTGTTACTCAATGTAGTAGTAGTAGTTGGGTGTTCGGGTGCGTCGACGACTATGGTCATTGGCACCGCGCACAATCTATTTTATTTATATACCATTCCTAAAATCATATATAATTTATACATACGTATTCATCTTGTATCACTATAGATATATCTATATTATATTTTGTTAAGAAGCCCGATTTCTTTTATGTAAGACAAGACTCGGTTAATTCGATCGATATCGTCTCCTAAAACTTCCTTTAGGTGTCCCCTGACGCCTAGCCTTTCGCGCATACCTTGGTATTTGTCGCACTCCGTCAGGAGGTGTCGCACACTGAGAGGACAGTCACAATCATCACAGCATGGTGGTATCTTCTCGTCTGTAAAGAGGAACGAGTGGGTCAGGGCGCAGTGCCCGATACGCAACCTCGTGATGACGACTTCCTCTCTGCGACTGTTCCGGACGGAAGTGGGCCACACCGACGTTACCGGTTTAATATAACGTAGCTTGTTGTTCGTTACATCGTTCCATTTATTGGTCCACTGCTCTAGCACCTTCTTTCGGAAGGCTGCTTGGAGGTCTTGGTAAGGTACCAAAGTCCAGGTAGGTTCCTCAATTTCCAGGGCTTCCTTCGCAGCGGCGTCTGCCATCTCGTTCCCCGCTATTCCCATATGTCCAGGTACCCAAAGAAAACCCACCTTGATTCTCTTCTTATCAAGGGACAGTAGGGTGGACTGTATACTCTGGACAAGAGGGTGCCTGGGGAAGAAGTCGGAAATGGATTCAAGTGCGCTCCTCGAGTCTGTACAAATTACGAAAGACTCGCCTGAATCTCCTATCTCCTCAAGGGCCAACTTAATGGCCAGCAGCTCAGCTGTGTATATACTACACATACCATTGAGCTTAGCTTGGATCTTTACGTTTTGGTAGGATGAAACAGCGCACGCGCAAGCCATATCGCTCTTTGATCCGTCTGTAAAGATAGGGATCATGTCCGGATGGCAGTCGAGGAATTCGCTGAATAAAACCTGGTATTCTGAGGCAGTGGAGCAGGCCTTTAGTCGGGTGTTTAGGTGCGAGTAAATTCTAGGTTGAGGAATTACCCAAGGAGGGTACTTAGAATACCCTATAGGATGTATCCGTGGAGGCGAGAAACCAATACCCTGAGTGAATTCGTTAAAACGGATACTTAGCGGCTTAGTTGCTCTTGTCCGTCGGTTAAAAAGTTCTAAAAATCTAGGGTTAAAAATCATATTAAAACATGGGTGATTTGACATTGATAAAACTTTGACGACGTACGAGCACATTAAAATAGTCCTCCGGTACGTCAACGGCGGCTCTCCAGCATCCGTATATATACTGAGCACCGGACTTGTTCGGAAAGCGCCTGTAGATATTCGTAGCCCTGCGTTGTGTACCGAAGTTAAAGGTCTTAGGTACGATTCCCGTGCAGAAGCGTAAACAATTGATCCGTAATCCAATCTTGAGCGGATAAGTGTGCGGTACAATAAAATTAGGGACCTACGGTCGGCACCCCATGTCGTGTGGCTTAAAAATTTTAAAATGTTTAAAGTCCGAAGGCATTTATTTCTTAAAATTTGTGTGTGTTCGCGCCAGTTCAGTCGGTAGTCCAGGGTCAAACCAAGGAACCGGACCGATTCCACAAACGGTAAAAAATTGCCACATAGTGACAAAGCTGGTGGATTATAGTGCCCCCTCACCCGGTAAAAATGTACGCACTTGCACTTCTCCGAGGAAAACTTAAAACCATTCCTCTGTGTCCAAACCTCCAATCTATTTAAGGCCAGCTGGATTACTCTGGTTGCGGTAACTAATTTGGACGATCTGCAAAATATTGCTAAATCGTCTACAAACAGAGATCCCATGAGAGGAGGTTTAATGCATTCCGCGACTTCGTTAATCGCAATTGCAAATAGTGTCACGCTTAAAACCGACCCTTGGGGTACTCCATTGTCCTGCCGATAAAATTCGGATAGGTGTCTACCTATCCTAACTTTAAAAACACGATCCCTTAGAAAATGTTGTATAAAAACAGGTAAATTACCTCTCAATCCCCACTTGTGAAGAGTCGTCAATATTTTATGTCTCCAAACTCTGTCGTATGCTTTTTCCATGTCGAAAAAGACACCCACAACGTGTTGACGCAGTAGAAAGGCCTCCTGGATAAAGTTATCGACCCTGACCAGGTGATCTATGGTCGAACGGCCACGTCTGAACCCGCACTGGATACTTGAGATAAGGTTTCGACGCTCTAACCACCAAACGAGTCGTCGATTCACCATTCTCTCCATTACCTTGCACAGGCAACTGGTTAAGGAGATAGGTCGATAATTATTCGGGTCAGCTCTATCCTTTCCCTGTTTAAGAATTGGGATTATAACAGACTCCCGCCAGGATGGTGGAAAGCTACCCTCGACCCAAAGTTGGTTAAGGGAGCGCAGGACCTCCGACAATGCCTTCTCCGAAAAATTCCGGAGAAATGCATTATGGATGTCGTCCATTCCTACGGCAGAGTCCCTGGATTCTGCAATTGCTGAACGCAGTTCCCAAAGTGAAAAAGGGATGTTATAATCCTCTACTGTTCTCGCGGGTGTAAAGATCAGCGGTGATGATTCCTTTTGTGTCTTAATGGACAAGAATAAGTCGTCGTATGCGTCGTCACGGGATATGCTAGAGAACAACTGGCCGAATACCTTACCGATAGCCGAAAGAGATGTCAAGACATTGCCGCCAACCTTAAGGAAGGAGACGCTCAGCTGATGGTGGTTTCCCGAAATACGCCTGACCCTGTTCCATACCTGTGCAAGAGGGGTTTTGTAGTTAATTCCAGAAACATATTCTCTCCATGAAACCTTTTTTGCCTCCTTTACTACCCTTCGAGCTTTGGCTCGGAGGCGCCTAAATGTCGAAAGATTGGTGGCCGTTGGATATTTCTTGAATATTCGTAGCGCCCTCTTGCGCTTACAAATAGCTTCCGCGCATTCCTCGTTCCACCATGGAACTGCAGGCCTAGAAGACATTTGTGCTGATCGAGGCACGCTGCACGTGGCGGATTCTATTACACCTCTTGTCATATTTTCTATGTTTAAAATTCCGTCATACCGTTCGTCAAAAGTAAAATTAAAGTTCTCTTTAAAAAGCGCCCAATTAGCTTTCCGGATAATCCAGTTACCAGGTCTAATAAAGTAAGGGTTAAAATTATCCTCTGTCTGTATGAAAAGGGGAAAGTGGTCGCTCCCACATAGGTCCTCGTGAGCTGACAAATGAATTTTATTCATTAAAGTGCTCGAGCACATACAAAGGTCAATTGTCGAGAATTGACCATTGAAGGAGTTAAAACGGGTATGCTCCCCGTTATTTAATAAGATCAGATTAAAATCCATTATAAAATTGGCTAAAATACGGCCTCTCCGGTCACTTTGTGCACTAGAACTACCCCATAGGGTGTCGTGAGCGTTAAAATCCCCAACTAAAATAAATGGGCTTGGCAGCTGGCGATAAAGGGCTTCCAGGTTCAGTCTGCTGACCGGTGCGCCATCCGGCATGTATACATTGCACAACGTAATTGCTGTCGGGGCGTGTACCGTCACAGCCACCGCCTGAAAAGGCGTGTTCAGCTGTACTCGGGAGGTGTAAAGGGCCTCCCGAGTAGCAATAGCCACTCCACCCTGGGCACGTTGGCCACTGGTATCGTCAAATCTAAAAACATTAAAACCCTTTAAAATCCCCTTGTCCGTATTTTTAAAATGCGTCTCTTGCAGACATATGCATAAGGGGTTAAAATCTTTAACTAAAAACTTCAACTCCTCATTATGTCTATAAAATCCATTGCAGTTCCACTGCAAGATAAAAGCCATGATAAAAGGATTTAAAATAAAAAATTACTTAAAAACCTTTCGAGGACCGAGTCTCGTGGGAGGACTATCGTCGGAGACGCTGGTAACTTTTCTTCCCCTTTTCTTTTGCGCGGAGGACTTCGGCCTCTGAGGGACCTTCGTCCTCCTCCATTGCCTCCGGTGCGTTTAAACCGGATGGGCCGGGGGATGGAGTCTTTCCTCGCATAGCAGCGGGGGCTCCATTGGTGGATTTTGGTGGGTTCGTTTGAGATGAACCCACCTTGCTACTATTATTATTATTTTTGTTTAATCTTTCCTTCTCATGATTTGGTGCCTTCAGCTTTTCGTCCTTATCGAAACAGGGTGTCTGTGTGGACATAGTTATTTTGGTAACAGGCTTGGCCGCAACAGTGGCGAACGATTCCGAAAATATCGGCGCAACTTGGGATCGAAACTTTTTCCTAGCCTCAAAATACGTAATTTTTTCTACGGTCTTGATTTCCATTATTTTTCTTTCTTCGAGCATTTTTGGGCACTTACGGGAGTAAACTGGGTGTGAGCCCTCGCAGTTTACGCAGTGGGGATCTTTTGTGCAGTCCGCACCCTCATGCACGTCCAGTCCGCAGCGCGGGCAGGTGGCCTTGCCCTCACATCGCGTGGCGATGTGGCCGAAGTGCTGGCACTGAAAGCAGCGCATGGGCGCCGGAATGAATGGTCGCACAGGGACGGATTCATATCCGACGAACACCTTGTCGGGGAGTTGATCGAGGGAAAAAGTGAGGATAACGGACGTCGTGTCTTTTACGACACCGTCACGTTTCGTCGTTAGTCTTCTGACATCGGTCACCCCTTGAGAAGCCATTTCTCTCTTTATCTCCTCAATCTCGACATACAATAGATCGTAATGAGAAATAACTCCCCGACTCGTGTTGAGGGTGCGGTGCACCTCCACCTTGACGGGGATGTCATTTAGCATGGACATAGTAAGTAATCGCTCACTCTGCTGCATATTATCAGTTTCGATTAATAGCGTGCCATCTCTTAGCTTCTTTGCTGATCTTAATTCACCAGGTACGGCAGCCGACAATACTTTCTTAATAAGAAATGGGGACACTTTCTTTAAGGTTTCACCTTCTTTTGCACACTTCATTATTAAATACTTCTTACTACATATTATCTCTTTATCTCGCCCGCCCGTGTCTGGGCGGGGTCTTTTTATGGGTGGGAAATTTGAATTTTCCATACCACCTTGAACTTCATCCCCCGGGCTCCCCACCCACCACGGAGCCACACATTCGGGACGCCGCGCCGCAAGCCGGCGCGGTCGCCAGGGCTACCCGAGGGGATATAGCACCCTGGAGGTGGTTGTCTGTTTCAGGTTGGATCTTCGATGCTGCGGGCCCACCAACCCGAGCACCTCCGACCGCCCTACGCAGACCCCCACCTCCCTAGCACTCGCCACCGAACGTATCGGAAAGCCGATTGACCGGGGGTGGCTAGCCCCCGGCCGTCCGTTTACGGGGAATCCGGGGCCAAAGTGGGGTATTGCACTCCGGCCCATACCGGGCATCCGACACCCGGCTGGGTGCCGGGGAACTCACCCACCAGGGTCCCCTTTTCCCCCTTACGGATCTCCATGCACGGCAAACACATGGGTGGATCTTGGCAAGCTGGTATCGCCTCACACAGACAGTGGACCCACTAAACTGTCCGGACGCCACCCTAGCTACACTCGGGGTTTGTTTTCGGGGTTTCCTTTCCCGCCCTTTTAGTCGCCTCTTACGACAAGCAGGGATACTACGGGAGTATTCTCCATCCCCCTACCCGCAGGGGTGTTACTCAATGTCCAATGAGCGTATTAGTTCCTTAGTAATTAAATTATAAACTCGGGTATACATAACAAAAAAAACCACGGGTAAATTTACAGCATTGCAAACAGCGGCCATTGTCGTACGTACAGTTTATGAAGGATAGGTTGGTGTAAATAATTCAAAACACTTCCGCATTCTCATTTTAATGAAACGAATATTTAATCCAATCAAATTACTCATATTTATTCTTGCTTTATTCTAGGGCAAGTAGATGACAATAGTAAAATGGCGGCTGTCTGTGAATAGTGCTGAAGATTTTGTCGGTGAAAATCGCTTTGAAAAATTTAGATAATGTTAATTTTTTTTACATCCTGAGATAAGTTAATAGTGATGGAGCAGAAGCTTAATCCTCTCCCCAGGACAGCGTCAGTACTCTTCCTCCTCTGATAGATGTCCCTACAACTCGTCACTTTTCTACAAAGCCTGTATACGCATCGCCAAGCAGATCGAACAAAAATATTCAATACACTGCGCTCAACATTCCGTCGTGGGAGGCTAAAGCATGAAGAAAAAGAAGCAAAATGAAGCATGGTTCGTGTAAAGGCCAATCTATATTCTACGCACTAAAAAGCTATGAAACATAACGTTAGACTATATGGCGGTAGAATAGGGGGTTTCATGAAAACTTAAAGAAGTGAGAACTCACATGTAAAACATCGTATTACATGAGGGAGGGAGGATGAGTTGAAGAGTGCCTCATTCATATTATTTAGTAATAGAATAACTACTTGCTAGACACGTACTGCGGTTGAAATAGATACTTTGGCGAAGGAAAACTTAGGAAGTACTTCACCACACTTAGCTTCAACGCAGGTAGGACTATTCCGACAACCACTTTATAATTTGATAGACTATCAACGAGAAAGATTAAGAGCAGTGGTTCCAACCAGAAGTCAGTACATTAACAATGCCGTATATATATATATATAGATATATATCCTAGAACTTATGAAATTTAACGACTTTTTTACAATCAACTCGTAAAAAAACTTCGGACAAATACCCATAGGGGGTGAAAGAACCCGCGGAGGCTGGACCAGAACCTTCAAGATTAGTAGACGTAAAACTTAACTCCGTCATCACCGAGGCGTTAAGGCAGGGTAATCGCACGATAAAGGGCACGACGCACGTGTTTTTGGAGTTTCCCAAAAAACAACCAAATCAGGGCGGAGGTATGGTAAGCACATTTGCATACTGCAAGGATCACGGCTGTTGCGGGCAATATCGAGGGTAATGCGAGGCAAGGGTGTACACGTATTAGAAGACGGGGTAAATTCTCAAAGCGTCGAGCATAATAAAGATAGAACGCAGGCATTTCGGGAAACTTGTATATTTAACAGAATAGAGCGAAAGCGCCTGACCACATGTTCCCCGTGTCGATCCACACACGTCTGCTGAGGCGATATCGCTATTAGAGGCATAAATACATGAACAGGCATCAAATAGTCCTTCACAATTAGACGTCCAAGGGGGACGAACACCTCAGTAAACGATCGGATACGTATCCTTCCGCTCGTTATTACACATGGAACCATATTTAACTTAAAGAGCTCCTTCCAACACATGCATGACCAAAACGGTTGGGGACCATTTATGTAGATAACTTCCAAAACTTTTCCCCGAGATATTATGTCCGGAATAGTGGGACAGCACAAAGCCTATATCCCCTAAATATTTGACGCAATACTTGGAATGGTCTCCAAGAGTAGAAAAAGAGAAATGGACTCGGCCGAGGAATTTGAACTCGAGATACAGGTTCATACTTCCTTTTTCGCTGAGCGCCAGCGGAGCATCGGGTCCCTCTCAGTAAAAGCAGAAGAAAAGGCGAGTTTTGAAGGAGTGGGCCGTAAAAGCAGAAGGAAAAGGGAAGAGGAAAGAAAGTTTCGCACGGGGTAGCAGGAAGAGGACAGAAAAAGGAAAAAAGGTTTTGATGTGGAGGAGGGCGGCTGAGTCAAGGGAATCCGCAAATGGACGGCCGTTTGGATTTGAAAACGTGATCGGGGTCGGCAGCGAGGAGGACTGACTGTCCCCGACGGAGATGGGGGTTGAAGGGAAGGATGGGTGGGGGGAGAAGAAAGAGACACCCACCCACGCACATGGGACATCTCGGCGGTTAAGAGAACCGAGATCTTGGCACTGAAATATCGTCCACTATCATACCGAGAAAGATTTAAAACGTGCGCAGGGAAAAATCATGATTGCTACACGGTGGAAATATACATTACTGCGATCCCAACCACAAATGAAGAGTCACAGCTAACGCACAAGCAAGAACGATGTGTAACTGTAATGACTGGACGTACCCTATATTTTTCCAAATTTGAATCAAATTACTGTCTCAAATTATAATTCTTTCATATGCTAATTTTGAGAAATATAAAAAGCCTTCGATTGAATTTTTATTCAAAGCAAAATAAGGCATCTAAGTTTTCTGAGGCTAAATTTAGGAAAAAAGTAATTAAAAATGCATGAAAATTTATCACGAACAGGCCGAGAATTATAAAAATAAAACATGGTTTAAACTTAGTTGATCAGATTACTCTTATTAAGCTTCAATAAAATTCATCTGTCCAAAATGGTTAATAAGAAACATGTACATAGTTCCCACCGTAAGGAATAAAAAAATTTACTCTTCATTTACATTAACTATTGTCAAAGATTCAACGTCCACAGGAAGTACAAATACAGGAGAAAAAAATATTATGTACCGGATGACGATACAGAAGTGATGAGACTAGTTGCACGACAAGAATAAGAGTTATATTGAAAGATAATACATCTCTTTTACTATGAGCATGAACTTTCACTTTGCTGAACACTGAACCAATTTAGTCGCATCAACAAAAATTTGTTTTTTTTTGCTAGAATTCGAAAGATTTTGAGTGACGAAAACCGCGCAACGTTTTTAGTTTTTCAATCTTGATTCTTTTTCCATTCGATTGTCTCATTTCTGGTTAAAAAAGTTAGGCAACACCAGGCAACATGCACAGGAGTTGAGGTTTTCGGGGACTGGTGTTGAAAATGCATATTGCTGGTTCTCTTTCACTAAGATCCTTCCTGAAACGACTTATCGCAAGTATTCCATCAGGGCTCTACCTCTGATCTGATTTACTGCATTGGAGCAAGTTGGAAGGCCGGCGAAAGGTGTCATCACCAGATGAGTCAATGAGGAAAAGAACGCGAGAGATCATATACAATAAAATACCAAGTTAGATTCGGAGAAATGTCCGCTGAATAAAAAAAAATCTTACATGTATTAGTTCATTGTTTCCAAAACTTTTTCAAGGCACCAGCCTCTTGGTTCCCTAAACATATACCCATCAACCGCAAGCTTTCATATACATCTACGAAGTATCGTGCAGGCCACCAATATGATAGCAATGGCTGCCAATGAGACTTAGACGTACGCTAGCCGACAGGTCGTGCTGATAAGCTGGTTTGATCGCTGATTATTGTTCCTTAGCCCACAACGCAGAACTAACATTACGTTTCGCATGATCCCTGCATATTCTTGCATCTTGCTTACGTTGTCGCAACATGCATATAAATAGAAACATTTTCTGTAGTATTGGTGGCATACCTAAGATGTAGTACATGTTGGTGAAAGTTCCTGGTACGTACATTACAGTACTTGTGGTGATAAATTACATCCTGCCACACCCTTGAGATGGCTTTCAGGTCATTGTGTAAATGTAGATATGGTGTGTAGCACGGGGACATATCTGAAAGCATAGACTACATGACCACATCAGGAAAGTAGCTAAATTGAGCCAGTTACGATTAAAATAATGTTTTTTTTAATAAAATTTATCCTTAGTTCCTTCATCCCAATACATGTAAGCATGGTACCGTGGGGTGGAGACACTGCCTCCATATATTATCAATCTCAGTGTTTATTTTAAGTCCAATATAGAGATAGTTTAGTCATCCTAGGGCACGTATGTAGACAATTACTGTTCGGTCAGGACCTTGCCTTCATCGCCCCCCGTCACCCTCTGGCTTCTTTTGGCCACCCCTTGAATGTTCAAAGAACCACGGAACTGGCCGCGCAGTTAATTTAACGGAGTCACCCGCTAGTGATCACATAATTGTGTGAAATATCACAGTGGAAAAATCATTCGCCTGGAAGGGGAATCGAACCCAGATCCCTCGATTTCGCGCCGAGCGCTCTAACCGACTAAGCTATCCAGGCGTCCTCTTCCACTGCGAATCTCATATTATAAGATTATGAGATTAAATATGTAATTATGAGATTCACAGTGAAAGAGGACGCCTGTATAGCTTAATTTTTTAGAGCACTCGGCGAAAAATTGAGGGATCTGGATTCGATTCCCAGTCCATTGAATTGAAGTCCAGCGAATGATTATTTCCACTGTGAATTTCACACAATAATGTCACCCCTTGAATAAAAGCACCGCTTCCCAGGGGACGTAACCCCCAGTATGGGAGCCAATAAATTAGTGCAAAGAAATAATGTCACTGAAACTCAAAGATGGGCTATGGAGGGACTCAAAAATACTAAGCGTCAAACAGACTCGTTAATATTCAATAGAACAAGTGCAGGTGAGGCTTAACTCTCTTCACCAGGCCGGGGTACACCCCAACAATATGTCGACTCTGGAGCAGGCAGCATGACCCCTTAACTTGCCCATGCTCGTGACAGTCATTCCATATGTCAAGTAAGTCTCGATCACATCCAGAATCAACAGAGAATCTCTTCGTCGACGTCCCTGCTGTTATGACGATTCAATACCGCTTCTGAAAATATCATTCAAGCCGAGGGGGAAACACGAGATGTCACATGAAACTCATTCAACTAAAACTCGTTTTCCTATCGAGGACTCAGTTTAACTCAAACTCGATAGCATTCGGGAACCTAACCACGTTTCCATATCCAAAAAATTTATATTTCCCTCGGCATCTAAAATATTTGCGTAGACATGTTTTTTCAATAGATATCACATATGGAAACCACGGTAATGAAGATTTTCAGCAAGGTTTAAAAATGAAAACATTTGGAATGCCCCTTAGCCGGAAAAATATTATAAAAAAATAATTATTGCCTCAATAATAATAATACAGAAAGAAAATTCAGCTACCGCAGAATGTTCGTGAAGCACATATTGAGGTTACGGAAAATTACATATCCCATTGAGTAAAGGAGATATAGATTTATTTACTTAACTTTCAGCTGTACTGCCGCGCAAATATAAATATTAAGAAACTAGCTTTCATTCGAATGTCAAATAAGCCTACGGACAACTAAATAAATAAATGTAAAACTAATCACACTGAGTAAACTTGACATCGTAAGGCGTCACTCTGTGGAAGTATTAGACATAAGATCATAATGACATCCGCAGAGTACAAATAATTAATAAAATTAGCGTAAACTTAATATGGTGCTGTTTACCGAATATCAATTGCAAAACTCACGCACTATGCTGCCCACAGTACATAGCATTGCGTTTTAATCGGAACTTTTGTAAATGCGAATCATTTTCACAAAACGTAGTGTCATATTAGTACTCATAATGAAGTGAACACTTCGCATGTCCTTCTCAATACAAACGTTTTATTTGAACGACGCGCTTCACAAATTTACTGTTTTGTACCTGACGATGCTGAATATCAGTGAAACGTGCCGTGCAAATAAAAATGTGGGTAGAAAATGAAAAAGTATCCACATCATTAAGGATACTATTATAACACTACGCCTGGAGACGATAACTCCCATTTACAGAATATCCGATTAAAACGCAATTCTGTTTTCTAAGGACGGCCTGATGCGTAAGTTTTGTATAAGATATTCGGTAAACAGCACCATATAAAGCTTACGCTAATTTCATTCATTATTTTTATTTATTAACCCATCAATTCCAACCAAATCTCTTCATGATTACACCGGCCAAAATTTTGAAGAAAAACACAAACACCCAGAGAAATATATTTTTGAAAAATCACTGCAATAAAGCAGTAAGCTGTAGAATTACAGAGCGATACACTTCCATGTGAATTTGATGCGCTCTCAGAAATGCGTTTCACCCACAGATCACGACTTCTGTCATAGCATCGGTTGAGTAATTGGAGCTAAGGTACAAACCGTTGTGCGTGAACTCAGTTGAGTATATGAGTCTAAATGAAACATAACCTTCCCAAGGGAAACGAGAGAGAGATTGAGAAACCCCTTACTAGAACTGCCTACAATTGGGATAGGAATAAGATATACAATATATGACACGAGGAAGACAAATACCGCAGCCTTGAGGGACATAATTCAAGCCCGAAAATATCGCCCAAGTAGTAAATAGAGGATCTCCACGTAGTAAAGTAGAGGATCTCCAAGTAGTAAATAGAGGATCTCTAAGTCTTTCAAGGCATTGTTCGCGACAAATACGACGGAAGAGTCATGAGTATGCTACCACCGCATTCCTCATCACCAGCAATCATCCAACCAATCCAAGGATTAGCTCGCTGAAGCTCTCCGCTACATTCTCCTCATGGCAAATAGCTGCATGGGTTCCTCTCGATTTACTAGGGACTTACTGAAAGTTCCCAGAAAATCTACATCGACCGCTTTTATTCTTCCCTCTTTTTTCCCTCATAATCAGACTGGTGTACTCTATCCTCGGTCATCCTTCAACCATTTTATTTTTCCTCTATTTATGCTCTTCATGAGGCTGCTGATCTATATTATGTCTCAAAATCTGTGCAATAGTTTGTTTCTTTTACTTGGAGATTTTTGCGATATCTTACGCGATTAAAATTATGTATAGCCGAGTATATATTTCATGCATGTGTAAAAGCTATCAACGACAGACACAGTTTCTTGTGGACGAATTTCTTTGCTCATTAAGACAAACTTAACAAGGCAACTCAGTTATAAAATAATTCATACCCTCAAGTGTCTTCGAGAATCCTTCCGACCCATTTAAATTTCGATTATAGTGCTTAGGAGGCTCCTATGTCCCACAATGCGCTCAATAAGAGCATTTTTCCACCTTCTTAGTTTCCATGAAGGACCTTAGCTCTCACAACTGGATAGTACTATCTGGGTGTGTACTAGAATTAAAGTATTAAATACAATTACGAAAATCAAAAGAATATAGCACTTGGGTAAGCGATAACTAATGCGTTGCACCCAGTAATTTGGGATCTACAAATACCTTATTAACCATAAAGGTAATCTCATCCCAAGTAGGAAATTTTATCACTGACGGTTCGGCAGTATGACCGACTAAGGTAGATACGAAAAGATTTGGACACAGTGGAAACTGGATTCTATAGGAGTTGCTGAGGCATAAAACTTGTAACGGTGCATGCTCCAAAGAAAGAACTAACGGAAAGAATACGAATACAAATCATATTGAAGGTAAGCACAGAACAAAAATAATTGTTAAAGGAAAGACCATGATGAGGATAAAGGAATACATCCTTTCAAAAGTGTTTTTCATTGGATATCAGAAGAACAATGAAGAAAAAACAAGAACTTGATAGTGGAAAGAGGGCGTGAAGAGATAAATGGAAATGAGGGTGTTTTAGATGAAAACGACAGGCAGAACAGATAGGAATGGAGGAAGCGTACGATAAATTGGCGCTACCGCTGTAAATCACTTTGTTAGAATTATTGAAATTAGGTATCTATATCTACCTATTCCTTCATTGTTAACTACCTTAGAGCAATTTAGTCTCATCGTCCACAACACCAAATTTGCTATCTCTGTTGTTCATCGGCTGTTTTTGTCCAGACATTCAAGGACATGTCATGAGAAAATTACTTGAAGGCTCAATTGAACTACTGATAATAAAGGCGCATAGGGGAAGAAGTAATCAAAGAACAGGCCAGGCAGCGTAATTAGAAGTAAGATTATATAAGAAAACAATTTTTTCCAAACGCCGAGCCGAAGACTGGCCATTGATGGCAAGTTTAACCATTGGCTGCGATCCGACGATGAGTCAATCGATGAAAAAAGACGAACCTAACGTGTCAATAGGATCCCATTTCCGAGAGAGATGTATCACGAACCGCAGAGGGTACGAAATTTCACGCCGGAACGAACCCGGTCGAAAAAAGAGCTGGTGGGAAGCGATCGCGACATTTCTGGACCATTGGGCCCGAGGAGTCAATAGACCGGCAACGACGAGAACATTCGAGGAGGACACAAACGAGCATAACGTGAAGGAGACAATGCGACGAAGCGAGGCAATGGATATTGAAAAGGGACGACGAATCAAAAGAGGAATTCACAATAAAAATAAGGACGAAAAGGAAAAAAGGACGATGATTCGACAGCAGAATAGAAATACGAACAGAATAAAAAACAAGAATAGATGAGGAGAGAATAGGAAGAGAGTGGTTACGTAAATAATGAGACAGACAATCATGAAATACATGCAGACGAGAAGTTTTATATTTCAGATGTTCGTGACACGCACAATAATGCGTAAACTGAAGTCTAGAAGAAGTAGGGTATTCTTGGTTAAATATTGCATTAGCCACGATGTAGCTTCCACCACTATTGTAGCCGACATTTACCGGACCCTTACGGTGAAAGGATACGTCAGAAATAGTGTTTTTTAGACCATTTGGGCTTACTTTGCCACGGTAGAACGGCGGTGGTTGAATATTTCCTGTTTTTCCCTCTTCGTGTGTTAAAAAGATAGATGAATGAATAAATTACTTATTTATGCTCTGGAATTGCCCATTAGAGCAAAAACCTGTGATACAATTTCGCATTCTGCTCAAATAATGATAAAATAGCTAAGAAAAATCATAATTGACAAGTTGACAAAAAGATTTAAACAACTTCCCATTAATCAATTCAACAAGATTCAGTCTTGAGGTTTAAAATATAAGTAAAGTTTGTTTTTAAATGATTCCAGTGAAGGGGAAGATTTAATATGAGAAGGTAATTCCAAAACAGACGCGGTGATAAGGAAGGAGTTTAGGTAGAGGTTGGTAAGGGCATGGGGGATGTGAAGAAGGCTAGGGTCAGATCGGGTTAATCTATGGGGAACACTTGTCCTGTAGGTAAATAAATTGCATAGGAAATCAGGCGTTTGGCTAAGGAAGAGGGAAAAAAGGAAAGACCCCCAAGAAGTAGTGAAAATGGGGAAAACTTCAGCGCGCTAAGTAGAAATTTATTGTCTTGGAAAGGAAAAAATGCAAAATTATCAAGAAATATGCCATTTCCATCAGAGTAATACGCGGCAATAGGGATAATAATGAAAACCAAGAAATGTAAGCCCCAAACAGTGATTCTCACCTGTAAATTAAGCTATTTCTACAGACTGTAGGTTTCATAGAATTTTTTGATCGAGATAATCGAGGAGGAAGTCATACGTCTGACATGGCGGGCTGCTGCGAAGGCGGCACCGTTTTTAACACCAGACGGCTCTGAACGTGATTACAAATCGTCCGCATATCTGTCAACTCCGCTATTACCATGGGCGAAAGATAGAAGTGCTAGAAATGATTTAATCGTGATGAAGGACCAAAAGTCGTACTGGGGCGAACAAATTTCACAGGGTATGGAAAACAAGAACTACAAACTCTCGCGCAGCCCCACAGCCATCAAGAAAATCATAAAAAGAACGAAGACATAAAGGACAGGCGAGATAACTTGAGAGCGCACAGGGAAGAGGAATGGAAAAGAGAAGCTCTAGAGTGGTTAAGTGATTGGGAGAAAGATGACGAGGGGAATAAATTCCGAGATGAGAAATTCAAGAGTTCGAAACGACTGCCGAGAAATAAAACGAAAGAATACGAGGAAAAAAAGGAGTAATATAGGGACGACGAAAGGGTGTAATGGTAGACGGACAAAAAAGTCGAAGAAAAGGATGGTAAACGGGGATTTGATGAGGACGACGATGGAAAAGGGAATCCGAGAATTTCGGCGACGCGATTTGAGACGCAATTCCAGCACATATCTCTCCGCCACATAATCTGGACATGGGTTGATTGGATATTTTTTAGCATCCTGAGAACATTCCTCTCAGGAAATTTGCATTAGGTTTCTCTATAGGAAACGGTTGACTTACGTATCAAGTGATGAACTTAAGAAGAAAGTCATTTAAATTTTACGGAAATATTATAATAAATATCGCTATTGAGCACTGGGTCTTATTTGGGTAGGACAACGCCACTACAGCATCCAGAGCGTGACATCAAATCTCCGGCATTTTCAGAGTTATTAACGCTAAAATGGGAATAATTAGTGGTTGTGAGATTATTTAGACGTCATTGTCGAGGATCGGAAAATTCAAGCACTTTCTGAATAGGATCCCAGCGTAAATAAAAACACAATTTACATACTCCTAGCAGGAGAACATTTTTTACCTTCAACCGGCCTCCGATGTGATTTGAATTTATGAGAAACACCGGCCATCAATTTGTTCTTTATTCCTTCCTAAATCTGTTAAGAAATTGAAAATGGGGGTTCCATTTTTACACATTAAAATTGCATTAAAGTTAGAAAAATTAAGTAACTAACGCCGGCAACGACAACCTAACTATAAAAGACAAAAAATACTCCATATCTATAATGAAGGATTTATGGTCACCACCAGGTACTTGGTACTCCTTCGCATAATACGTTTGAGGAGGAACATACAAAGCACAATCTACGAAATTTTATATATTAAACTGGATTGGATATTTGGGGAGGCGACTGTCAGCTAAGGTCATTTGCGCCATAAGGGATAGGTAAGGTAGGTAAGGTAGGGATAGGTAAGACAGGTAAGGGAGAAAGGGTGGATAGAAACCTGGTGTCGGCATTAGCCTGCTCTTAACGATAGGCGCCAACGGTTTAACGTCTCATCCGACAGACGGTGTATTGTACTTGAAGTGCCCTCCACCAGACACTCAAGTAGATCAGGTTTCCTCTGAAAAACACCCTCTTCTGCAGGGATTTGAACCCTGGCCGTCCGTTTGATTAGCCAGTACTCTAGCCACCACACCAACCCGATCCCCATTGTATATTAAATACAACACCAATAGGTTATAATACGTAAAAGGCGAAAACATTAAAATAAATGCAACGTTTTGTAAGGAATGGAAAATGGAGATAACATTTTTACGAGCTGTTTATGGAACACATAATTTCACAGAACATGAGCTCGCATTTAGATGCAGCCAATATGATATCACTGAAAAACGACTGCAAACCCAAGGTAATCAGCACGAATCCGTGGCGTCTTTAAATACGTGCAATTTATAGGGTGACAAAATTTAGAGTGAAGGGCGACAAAGAAGCAAAAATTATTAGGGCTATTTAGTCCGACATTTAAAAAATCATAAATATAAAGCGGGATTAAATGTTAATTTGTGTTAGATCATTCAGCATCACGGGATAAACATGCTTCATTTTTTTACACTCGTTTCATTGCCATTTTCTCCAATTACTATATTAAGAAAATCGACCCAGTCATCAATTAACTCATACATCGCGAATATCGGTAAAATTGTACCGATACAGCTGGTAATGAATACTAAACAACGCATCTCGTAAAACTGATCAAGCAATATATTTCATGTACATACCATTGATTGGTTTCAATTGCTTGTATCTATGTTTTTACTTCTGCATGAATGGTGGAAAAGTGGAGGATGACGGCCCAACAAATAGAGAGAGAGATTAAACTCAGGTTTAGAGAAATACCTCATCTCCACTGTATTGTATTACGAATCTTTTATAACAGAGGAAATCTGTTGTAAACTGTGTCCTTAAGATTAAGAAGTGTTGTATTCCAATTGGGATTTCATCAATTAGGGATAAAACTACTTTCCTCAGAAAATTGAAAATATTGTTGCTTCAGAAAAATGATGTGGAATACCTGCTAAAAACCATTGTGTTTCTTGTCTGGTATGAGTAGTTATTTTATTGTATTGAGTGAATCTTGTACTTTATTATAATTCCCACTCAAAACTGTTATAATAGAACGCATTAATATTACATAAAAGCCAGAATTTATTTTTATGCTGAAGTACAGCCAATTTATTCAAGGATTGGCCACCCCAAAACGAGAAAGTATTTATTTTGGGGCGCCTAATTTCATCTTCAATTTTGATGATAAAATTTGTGTGTATTAATTTTGGTAAAATAAATTATATTCTATTCTATATAATCTGAATCAATACAAAACTGATCGCGAGGGGTGAAAAATGGATTCGCAACCTCAGACCCGCAACCAGACGCCGAGGCAACCTAAAGATTAAATTCTACTTCTACTAGCCAAGAATGGATTATCGAAAGAAAAAAATCTCATTATAAACCAAAACCCACCCTTGAGAACGCTTGGGGCGCCATGTACCGGGTTCTGGAAGAAGCGGAGTCAGGCGATAAAGCGAACTACGGGACGCAATTCGCAGGGCGCGCCTGGGCGCCCGGCGGTGAATGCCACCGCAGACCAGCACGTGCCTATACCTCTACTACGCAGGGAAAAACACCGAAAAAGTGACCATTTTCGGCTCACAAAGATTCTAAAATGACGTAATATAGTGACGGAGGTTTCATCCGGAATAACGGTCATCTTAAACCAGCTATCCATTGACCGGTCACACGTGTCTCGCAGTCTCTAGGACTGAAGCATTTCACTTTTCTCTCCAAAACGATCATTTTTAGCCGACGATATTGCCTCTCAAATAAAAAAATGAAAGCTGCCCAATTACTCACCCCAGAATGACACGCAATATTCACAAATAATCTTTTGTTACTATTCACATTTCACCTTTTTGATTGTCTCTCTAGAGATCTGGCTCGCTTTGGAACATAAACATTCTTTGAGACCACGAAAGAGCCACTTCAAAGAGTCCCAAGAGAATGAAGCAAACCACACTGGAAAATACTTTCCATGAGCTTTCATAACACAGATACATTCAGGTAGGAGAGAGGAATCAAAGCAACCAGAATAGCTTAATTAAAATCATAAAAGAATAACCAGCTAGCCAAATTATGGAAGAAAGAAAACTAACTCACAAAGAGACGCAAACACCAGTTTTTAACGGCTAAGATTTGGTCAGCCGCGGGTGGCCGCGTAATGTTTTTGAAAACCGACGAGGGATACCATGCGGAGGGACAAAAAGAGAAAAACCGCGGAAAATAATTCAGCGAGAGAGAAGCGAGACAGCAAGCGAGAGAAGCTCAAACAGTAGGAAGGAGACACGGGATTAAGCAGCAAGAAGTACCTACATGAGCGACGTAAAAGACTGAAGCTAGCGGTCAGAGTTACCACATTTCTAGATGAGTTAAGTCATTAGGGGATACATGCGAGTTTCAAAGGTTGTTTGTGCTACGACGGGTACGAGCATAAATAACTCCGGGTTACGTTCAGCGAGGCGAGGGTAGGGAGTGCGGTGTTTAAGAACATTGTTTACAGCCTCAGGCAGACTATTACGGAAAGAGACAATACGGGAAAATGAATAAAATTAGCACCCGTTCACTCCTTTAACGGGACAATGGAAACTCTCCGTTTAAGCTAACTAGTCCCGCATCTAAAGATTTCGCGAAGTAAATATTATAAAATTTTCCAAGGGTGCAGAGTAGGATTATTTTATTCAATTTCTCAACCAATTCAACTTTCTCACGCCATCATCATTAGCCATTCAATCCTAAGACTCGTTGAGAACAGCCTTCATTTTATACATTCCAGTTCCAACTACTTAATTCCATTGCAGCTCTTCTTTTTCATGTCCCCTTTATACTGGCCTATATATTCCTTTTTTGTCTTCCACGATGAGTTTTTCCCTCTATTGTGATCCTAAAACTCGTTATGCTTCTACATGTGGCCCATGCATCTGGGATTTGTCTTTCTGATATTGCTCCATGTGATTTTTCCTCTCCTCTGCTTTAGTAAACCTCCCCGTTTTTTATCCCATCTGCCCATTTGATATTCAGCATCCGCCTCAAAATAACAATAAAAATATAGGGATTAATGAGTTCTTCGACACAAAAAATAAATCGAAGGATACCGCGATTGATGCTACACGGAGAAGCTTACAAAAATTTTTCACGATTAAATTTTTGCACAATAACGCGGTACGGTGTCAGAGAAAGGATTAGAATGAGTTTAGTGAAAGTCTTTGAGGGAGATGCATTAACATCTACGTACTACCCTGCGAGCCGACGCATGGGCATGTGTGACGGGGGTTGTTATGTCACCAGCCGTTTAAAGAATAAAGGGATAAGGTTTTGGGAGGTGAAATGGTGACGTGTATCATGGGAGTGTATTCAGTGGAGCTCAGTTCTTATTATGGTCGCTTATTGTGCGCGGAAAGAACGAGTTTTTGCACCTATCTGTTCGGCAATGAATCTCTCTTATTTTATCGCTTATGTCATACCTAGAGATTTAGTGAGGCATCAAAATTACATTCTCTGCGTCGCTCTGAAAAACACCAGTTCTGTATTTCTCCAGCAACCTAAGCCTGGCATGTAGCCTCTTGAGTTTCTAGGAGCTCCCACCTCAATCTCTCTAAATGTTGTGAAACACTTTACGTTCGCTTGTAGCAGTTTTAAACGAAGCGCGCAGCTTTTCTTTGTATTTTCTTCATTCATAGGCATCGAGAGAGATAACATGGAATCAGAGAGTTGGTTCAAGCCAACTCGATAAATGCAAATGCAGGACAAAGAAGAATATAATGGGATGGATAGAAGGACAGGCTTTCGACGAAAGGGCCAACCAAGCGAGAGGATAATTACACGGCGTTTGATAACAGAAAAGGAACAATGGGTTTTGACAGCAGAATGCGTTTTGACAGGACTGTGCCCAAGTTTGAGGGGGAAACTTTCCATATTTAAGTGCTGAAAAAAAATTAAGACATCTTGCACAATTCTAAATCAATGCCAGGAAAACAGCCACAAAGAAACACTTCTATCAAGCTTATAGACGTCACCAATGAAAAAATAACTTGGTTGTCTTCCATTGATTTATTATCTTGGTACAAGATGTTTCGACACAACGGTCTCATCATCAGGTGCCTGATGATGACACCGTCGTAATTTTCTGGGCACAACGTGTTTCTACTCACGGTGTCATCACCAGGTGCCTGATGATGACACCGTTGTAGGTACCTGATGATAACACCGATATGTAGATACACGTTGTACCCAGAAAATAAATCAGTGGAAGAAAACAAAGTTATTTTTTTCATTTGTGAAATTCAACTTCCACACAGTTGAGCCTCAAAACATGGAACTTATATAGGTACGTATTTCAGGTCCTGGTCATTATCTTTGTACTGAATTGAACTGTAGTCTCAATAGCACAAGTCACACGACTTCAACTTCCACTCCCTCGGTTGAATGCGAAGAATTCTCCAAAAATAATGCTGTATATGTCTCGGGACTGAGGAGATTAAACACAGGCAACGATTTTCCATGAATACGCATTAGTTGGAGCAGAGAAAATAGGCGATAACGAGTATTGAATCGTGAGGTAACACCTCTCACCATCCGCAAAGTAGTCTAAATCTAACAGCAGGTTCTTTGATTACCAAAGTATATAAATCATTGATTACTTCGCTAAAATGAAATGCAAAGAAGAACCAGTTGCTAACGATTCGGGCGTGACCTACGCTTTGCACCCACAAGAGACCAAAGTTATGGTAATCTAGGTGGGAGAGGTTTCGCCGAATGAGTCGATTTCACAAATTACAAACAAATATCTATCGTTTAACCACTGCAAGAGCCAAATTGGCTTTCCCGACCCCTATAACACTGCAGAAAAATAATTTCTGAAGTTAAGTACCATTATGCTACTAATTTTTGAACAAAATACACATTGAAAACAATCGATGAACCAATTATTTAAATCAAATATACTTCCATAGTCCCCAAGATACAACTTAAAACTCTGCTCGTGAAGTGGGGACTTCATGAATCTGGGCCTTATCAAAGATGAAGTCAAATGAAGTCAAATACATCCTCTGATAGCTTATTTATCATGCATCAGGACTGGTACGTGCCCGCAAATAAATAAATTAATCAACAAACAAGCAAGTTCAGTTTTCAATTTGACTTCTGGAATTTCTAGGTATTGTATAATCATAATATTTAAAAGATAATTCGGCACACAACTCCGTCAAAAAGAAGAAATTAAATCATAGGATCTCCAGGTTTTCAATCGAGTCCTCTTCAAGATAGTAAAAGAAGTGAAAGGCTTCCAAAAATACATGAAATATAGACATGTACTGAAAACTCGTGAAAAATAAAGGCTTCCCTTTGATAATATGGTCGCTCCTAGAGCAGCGCTTGAATTTATCACAATCCAAATTCAGTCGAAAGTATGAGCATCGTTTGAAAGGTAAAATTTATATCGATAGCTGTTCACATAACGCAATGCAGGCACCAGAAGGTAGTCGAAGATGCACAATAATTACCGACACAGAGTCTGATATCTCAGTGCTGTACAGAGCGTACGTTTGACAACACCGTTCTCCATTGAGCACAAAAACCGGCAGCTTAATGAGTAACGCCTCTAAAGCCGGTTCACATGCACGCGTTTCATGTAAAACAACGCGAAGCGTCACGCGCGCACCCAATCAGGTGCTTCGCCTCTTGCATATGAATTCGCGCGAACGAAGTTGAGTTTCGCTCAACTTTCTACGCGCGCGACGCGCCAGTTCGCGTGAAACAAATGGTGGACATATGGAGTCGTTTGTATTTACTTTGGCGATTTACTAGGGTATATACCTACGCATGCACTCAAGGAATATTTATTTCTGTATATCATTGCTACAAGTGCTTGATACGTACCGGTTGTATTGCGGGCACATTAAGAACTTTATGGACAAATTTATCCCAGGCGACTAATGTACACCGTCCAAAGATTCATAATAATTTACGATTCCCGGGCCACCCAACGCCCAAAGCATGAAGTCGGTTAGGAAATGAGCTATTCATAATTGTTTTCAATGTAAATTTTACCTCCAAGGAATTTTTACCGAGCAACCTGCGCCAAAAACTCTTCAAGACGGTGACAAACATTATCAGGCCAAACTCTGAGTACAACATATAATATAATGATCGAAGGTTTTCCGGCGAACTATGTCGTTGAAGGTTATTCGGGATTTCCACTGGGTCAGGTTCTCCATTTCTGCCGACGTTTCGATGGACGAGTCGTCCATCGAAACGTCGGCAGAAATGGAGAACCAGAC
The DNA here is from genome assembly GCA_963169105.1 of Ceriagrion tenellum. Taxonomy (NCBI): domain Eukaryota; kingdom Metazoa; phylum Arthropoda; class Insecta; order Odonata; family Coenagrionidae; genus Ceriagrion; species Ceriagrion tenellum. Next base: position 97,506,306 of record OY720643.1, read on the forward strand.
CCGGTGGAAATCCCGAATAATCTTCAATGTTATATACTGTTTTCCGGGTGGAGTAGGGAGGTTAGTTTGGCTCGGTGGGATGTATTTCAAAATCTACGCGCTTAACTACGGCGCAGCATTTCAGTGCTAGCGAAAAGCCAAATGAAGGGGAATAACGGTAGGAAGAAGCCGGAATTCTACACCCCAAAAGAGGGAGCTGTTCCGAGAAGTTACCGGCCCTGATTTTCGGAAAAGGGGAGATAGAAGGCAGGGAGATGCGAGGGCCATCCTTCCTAAAAGGGCGGGCGCGTTACGTTTCAGGGCCGGAGGGGGATGAAGGAAATAATTTAGGGCGAGCGTGAAGGAGAGAGAGAGAAAGGGGGAGGAGAGGAGAGGGAGGAGCGGCAGGGGGGGTAACGACACACACACACATACAGGGCAAGGGCAAGGGGTGGCAGAGGAATCCGGCAGGGAAAGCGGTCCGAGGCATTTGGAAGCGCATTTTGAGGGCTGCGAGGGGTTAAGGGATAAGAGGGATGGGAGTTGGAAGGGATAAGGAGAGCGGAGACCCTCGCTTCAGTGAGATGCCGGCTCGAGCGCGTCGGGGTATTTCGGCAAGCGGTGGAACCCTGCCCTATGAAGATAATGCGTCTCCTGGCCTGAGGCCTTAAAGGAAGGCGGGAGAAAGTGCTGGCTCGGGGACATTCCGAGACAGCCAAGATATTTGGCTGACCCGTCGCGGAAAATGTGGCCATCACTTACTCACGGCCAGGGTGGACGTCGAGATAAAATTGTACCCCTATGCTACTCAAGCGTCATCAGTATTCGACAAGTGATTCCACGTGCCTGGAGTTAAGAGGAATGCTGGATGTTTACCATTCATCAACTGAGTAGTAAGTGGAGTAACACCTCTACAAAGAGATTTAATGGATAATACTACTAAAATTGAGACTTGGTAAATAAATTTGACACAAAAATCTTATAAACATTCTTAAAAGATAATTTAAAAACCAACTTAGTTCGATAGAGTCGACCATTGAAATACCGTCATACATGTAGACAAAAAAGGGTTCATTTTTTAATAAATCGTCACTGTAAAAACTTATTCATAGTAAATGCATACGTCAAAGCAGGTTTCATAAGTTTGAGAGTGGAAGGCCACAGATTTTTTTCTAATAAATACCATCCCTCAGCGCAAAAGACGAATTTGAGGCAGAGTTTTGTTTTTTAATTTCAAGCACATTCATTGACAGAATATACATAAAAGATAAGATTTTTAAGACAAGAAAAGACTACACAGAGTTATTTGAACAAAATATATTTTTAACGGAGTAGATTATGCAGCTCAACTACATGTATTTTTTAAGTATCGCGTAAATTAGAGGAAGGAGTATGATAAATTACTTAACATACGATTTTTACTGCCTAAGGAGTGCTTGATAATAAATATTCTAGCAAAATGCGAAACTAAAACATGTTGCAGCTTTAAAACTGAACTTCGAGTGGTATACAATACCTAAAGATTGTCTTTAAATGGAGGATGAACTAACATAAGGGTTTTTTTCAATGCGAGCTGAGAGACCAAAAAATTGGTTTGAAGACGTAAGTGAATGACGATGGATATGTCACGCGGTTATGCAATAGAGGGGGATGAATTGAAAAGCGATGGCATTTTAAAAGCGACAAGAGCAGAGAAGATGCGGGCAAATCATCACCATGCAAAGATGATGGAAGTACAGAATTAACATTAAAAACCTACAAAGTGTAAAAGATAAGTCGAAGGCTAGAAGAATACTCGATAAAATTCCCGACAAAATATTATACGATATAGTTAACGAGCTCCCAAAAGTAATCTAAGAATTCCTCTCATGCTTGATTTTACATTGAACGGATTATTCAATGTGTATATTTCAATGCATGAGGAATTTTTAAAAATTTTAAAATTATGAAAAACAATTATCTTATTGATGTCCTCAGCCGATTTTACTCACTCAGGACATCATGTACGCAAAATTTTGCCCCAGAAGTAGTTAACATTGACTCGGTTCCGTAACACAAAAAGTACAGTCAAAATTATTTAAGTAAAGGATTAGGAAATTTTCTCTTCATATGAAACCAGCACAGGATAAAAAGCTCGTAGTAGAAACAATGTTGGCGGTAGTCAACCCACAGCATTTGGGCAACTGCCGTCGGCGGGAAAGCCGTTGATTTAAAAGTCAGGAGCATAGGGACGAGGGCAAAAAGCCAGAATGGAGGCATACAAGTAAAGGTATCACAATGTCGATAGTATCTGAATGGAGGAAACCAGTCCAGCATGCATGGAATATACCGCTCATTAAAGCTCCCATATCGTGAAAACAGATCCAGAGAATTTTTAGGCGCAACGCAAAATAACAGCATTTCAAAATGATTTTCATCAGCATATCCAGGATATTTCCCCTTTTAACCTCATCCACTTTGTCTCGAGCAGAGTCCTCATTATTTCTATACAAATCTACAAACAACACCCTGGTATACTAACTAATCACTATACGAAGATGCGGTGAGGTAGCTGTGAAAACCATCATAATTAGTCACTGCACTAGAACTAACACAAGCCTTTTGTATGAAATAACGTAAGTGTTGTGAACGAAATTAGGCAAATATGTCATGGGGAAAACAGCTATCTAAGAGCGGAAAAGTGACGAACCAATCCCAAGTAATAGATTTAACTAGAGCAGGCTGGTGGAAGTTGTCTATATTCATTCTGAATAAAAAACACTAGGTAATCTTCCAGAGATTGATTTAATGGCACGACGCGTTTCACCACACTATGGCACAATCATGTGACGAAACGCATCGTGCCAGTAAATTAATCTATGGAAGATTACCAAGCGTTTTTACTCAGCATCAATACCCAACTAATACCTTTAACTCATTAAAAGTTTACCTATCATTCAATGTTTTGACATAGGCTAAATTAATTTACATGCGATAAAAAAAATTTCAATGAACGAATCTCACATGTATAACGTCGGACCTTTGTTTACTCAATTAACTCTTTATTTTCAAATGAGACAATCTTTTTGACAATACTTCTTTTGAAGCGATCGTCTTCACACCTCCGTCCTTCTCCCTCAAACTCTCAACAATCTTCGCACTTCCAATCACAAACCCCTCGGCTCCCTCACAAAAAATAAACATTCCACTATCAATTCGAATAGTAAGGAAATTGTAAATAACAAAAATAAAGAAAAAATAACCACCTTATCACAACATCGTTAAATAAAACATCATAATAAACGAAGCAAGAAAGTATTAAACGACATATGCTTGATTAAGGGAAAAATCCAAACACAAGACGTTCCGTTTGTACAGAAGTATAGATGGAACAAAAAAGGGTGTTCCAGCACCCTGACAAAATTTTTTCCCAAAAAAGAATAGCTTATGGCGGAGAAAACCGAATGGGTGGGTGCGCACATGCGGTGGATGTTAAAAAAAACCATCGCTGATGACACAGCAGCTACAAACTGAGTCGCTGAAAGAAATAAAATGAAGTTTCCATATTTCCCCAGGGTGAGGGGGAGAGTGGATTGAGGGAGGGAAAATTAGGGGGGGAGCTGGGCGCAACATTCCTCGCCTCGAGACATCACTAGGTCTCGGGGGTTGATCGCATCTGCCGTCACAGCCTGGCTTCCGTTTCCCCAAAGGAAGTAAAACAATCTGAACCCCCGGCCCCGCATTCTATGGTGTCCTACCCCAAGGTTCCGCCTTCTCAACCCTCTCCTGCCTTCATGGGGGAATTCTCTCTCACCTCAATCCCACGCATTCACTCCCTTCCTCACATGACGCCACCTAGATATTTTCCTAGAATTGGCGGAATTGAACTAGGGTTTCTCATTACCCCAATGGACCTCTGGAAACTTTGGAATTCCCATGCTGCAAGCATTTATCTGAAGCAAACTCTTTATTCAGTACGCAAAGCCCATCAAGGAATGAGAAAAATGAAAGTAAACCGAAAGTACAACGATAACGAAAGTACACCGAAAAGACCTACAAACTTAAAAACATACTGACTGTAGGATGATCGAATTAGGGTATGGGAATTTTGGAAGAAGACAGAAATAACGAAGAGGTGATGAGGGATAATCAATAAAATTGGAATAGTGGAAATTTTGCAAACGAAACTTGAGAGAAAACCCCAAGGTCGGTGAAATTCTGTGCTGGACTTTTCATGGTCCTGCCATTTACGCGATAGAATACTTAAGGTGACGATCACGGGTGGTGAACATCTGAATACTCAGAAAATATACATAATTTTCGAAATCTCATTGAAGAATACAAGGCTTTCCACTGTATTTATTATCTAATTGTTTTATTCTCCGAGCCGAAACGCAGTGACACTACGGAAAAGCTGTTATTACCAGCCGACTTCGTAATAAGGAAATCCACGTGCAAAACTAAAAAGAAACTGCAACAGGCGACCAGAAAGAGACACATGTATACATATAACGCCAATTTGTGGAAATTCAATTTGAAAATAATAAGTTTACTTCGCCGAGATAGGAACCGTAATCCCTCTTTCTTGTCAGGTTCACTATAACAGTTACAACCACTTTGATTGAATAAAAGGCTTAACTATGTAACTATAAAACGAATCTGAATACGTCTTATCGTTCCTTGTTTGTTCAAATGTCCATAATTCCCGTACCTCTAACAGCAGCGAAAGTTTATACTGATTCAAATGAATTAACGCCAAACGCCATCAATAAAAATCACAACGAGTAGGTTTCATATACAATTATTGAGATCGTACTAAAAACATTACATATATGAAATGGAACTAATTGAGAAAACGGTAAGATCGAGATTAAAATTAATATTAGTTACCTAACTATTTCATAAACCATGGATGAATTCAAGATGGTGCTAAAAAAAACAGGGAAAATACCCTTCCTCTGGAATTGGTGAACTTAAAAATGCATAACACAACTCCATTTCGCAGTGCATATATTTTGAGTTTATATGATGAAGTATCCTGGATTTTAAGGAAAATCAAAATCTTCATGTCCATTCCATGATACGCAATTATAAATACAAGTAAATTATTACCTTCTCATTACTACGTTGAATCTCGTAACTTCAAGCTTATGAAATCTTTTCGACTCTCACTTACTATTGCATTCCGACAACTGCTAAGCTTCTACAGTTTTAACACCTCCATTCCGAATTTTCAGTAGGTTATTCCCGACAACAAGTTTTTGCAGTAAAAGGAGACAATTTTTTAACTTAAAACGCAATCACATGTCTACTACATGGAAGCATGCGCAGAATCAATAGTCGGAGAAACACCTTATGAATAAAAAAAATCCAATACTTTTCACAATTAAGAATTAATGCAGTGAGAATAAAATATAAGACAATTGATTTCAAACTGTAAGTGGCATAAACATAGCTGTTTGGCGGTAAACATATTGCAATCGATAGCTTTACATGGGATTATATGGGAAAAATGAAAAATTTTAGTGTGTACCTTTTTTCTTTCGTTCATTAAAATATGAAATAATTGAGCTACAAGACTGATTCTTTCACAAATATGAGGCTGAATGTTTGAAAAATCTTATTCTTGCTATCGATTCTTTCCTACCTACCGCAAAACTGATATTTTGAAACTTTTATTTGGGATTTTAGAAATGTTTTCACTTTCGTTGCTATGAATATATTTCTCCATTGTCGCCGGGCTGGGTGTCGATTCAAGGTTTGGAACTCAGCGAGGCGGGCCAGTTTCAGGGGAGGGTTAGATTTATGTGTCGATTTGGGGTAAAATCGGAAAAGTTAAAAAAGTCGATTAGGCTTCGAGATATTGCAATCGATAGCTTTACATATATGAGTTAGGTATCCTAAATGCATGATATTTAGTATTCTTTATACCATTTTTCGCACTGCTTAGTACTGAATTTAATTTCTTGAACTTTTTTCTGGCCTCTACCGTAGCTTTGATGACCAATTTCAACCAACCAGGCTTCACGATATTGAAGTTTTCATTTAAAAAAAACATGCAGTCCATGTAGAAGATTGGAAGAGAAAAATTGAATATGAAAATTAGTATATTAAAAATCTAGATTCCGATCGAATTTATGTAGTAAAATTCTTCATGTGAGCTCTTATTGAGTATGCTGTACTGAAATGAAATATCTAACGTAGAAGAGCGTCTTATATGCCGTCAAATGAGGTTAAGACGATCTTCCACTGGTTCCACGTTCGTTACGGTACACAGATTATACTATTTTGAAAAGTCGTTAATAACTGGATGACATACAATGTAAGTTTGTACTAGAACTGTCTGGTATCCATACCTCATGGGGCGCGTATTTCATTTTTTGAGAAATATACTTTTCTTTGCTTGCATGTAGCACGCAGACTTGAGAGCTTTCTCTGTTAATTTTCCTTATTTACAGAGTATCATCTTATAACACTAACCCCCTGCATGCAACCTGCTTGCAAATTGGAAGCACCCATTTACTCGTTTACAAATAAATGTACACTGAGTCGTTTCTTCTCCGTAAATGAGTTCTGTCAGCGACCACATAACGACGAACATGAGCTCAACAAATGGAAGACTCAACATTGAGTCAGCTTAGCTTTCAGAGTAATGGGTAGGGAATAATTCCTAAAACATCACTTTACCTCTAGATTTGTGTTTCACATCAGCAACAGGCAGTTTCTGCAGCGCCGTTTTAATGAAGAGAATCGTCATTAGATATTCCTCATTGGAATGGTGAGGAATACAGCTAAACCACCACACTTACCTGAAAAAGACAGAAAAAGGCAATTAGTCGAGATAAATTAATATGACAATGGCTTAAGCTAAGAATTTAATGCAAATGTTCGGTATTTTGACGCAAAGACGGAGTTAGCACACAGAGTTTGAACGGTGTAAGCAGCTCGGAAATATCAAATTGGTCCAAAAATAATGACTACTAGTGACCGCAGAGGTGCTGACGGTAAAATTATCTAGCGTGAATTAATCGAAGACGCGGACTTTCTGACACCTTTCGCGGAAGTTCTGTCATCGGAACTTAGCGACGTTCATTCGTGGTGCCAGGAGTGGGGGATTAGAATTAATCCTTAGTAAATGCACCACAGTTCAGTTCCTACGATAGTCATCACAAAAAATGCAATTCTGTGGGTAAAGTAAGTAAACATAAAATCCTCAGATACAATTAAATATCATAAAATTACCTTAACTTCTGATATATCGTGGGTAACACACCAAACACACATACAAAACATATGCGGCACAGCATTAAAGAAACAAGGTTTTTTAAGCACATAAGAGGAAGGTCCTCGGATGAAAAAGTAAAAGAGAGATGCTACTTCGCTCTGGTTAGGTCACACCTAGAAAACGCCGCGATCAATTGGGACAAAAGCTGCACGCTTCGTTAAAAACTGCTACGAGCGTACATGTGGTGTCTCACAACATTTAGATGGATAAAGGTGGGAGCCCCTTGCGACTCGGAGGATACACGCTACGCTTAGGTTGCTTGAGAAATTCATACAGGTGTGTTTTAAAGAGACACAGAGAATATAATCATGACGCCTCACTACATCTCAAGGTCTGACAGAAGCAATAAACAAGAGAGATACATTGCCGAACAGATAGGTGCAAAAACTTGTTCCTTCCGCGCGTAATTATCGACCACAGTAAAAACTGATCTCCCCTAAATACACTCTCATAAAACACGTCACCATTTCACCTCACCTAGCGTATTTAAGCGGCTGGTGACGTAACACCCCATGCCACACGCCCAAGCGACGCCTCGCAGGGTAGTATATAGATGTAGATGTATTTTAAGAATGCATTAAGATTACCCCTTCAGCGATTATGCTAGAAGAGAGAAAACTGGTAAAATATAAAAAAAACTGCTTGACAATGAAAGCAGTGGTTTTGACGATACAGTTATCTACTTATACCGTGAAATAATCGAAGACGTGGACTTAGAAGTTCTGTCATCGGACCCTAAAAACGTTTCTTCGTGGTGCCAAGAGAGGAGACTTTACATGAACTATTTTTATGAAGAAAGAGTGTTTACCATATTTAACGGATATATTATCCATACGCTCAAGTTGAGACGATGAAACTTCTTAATCCTTGATCCTATCAAAAACCTTCCGACTACCACGGAACAATCTCTCCTCAACATCTAAAAGATTCCGACCATCGAAAGAAAGAAAAAGAATTATCCCCAGAAAGACTCTTCTGAAAAGATAAGCTGTTCTGGAGCGCTGAAAATAATCTTATCAAAATTGTTCAGAAGTAAGAAGGGGTACCTGTACCGTTTCCCCTATTAGCAGTTTTTTTCCATTGGGCACATAAAAAGATACTTATATTCATAAATAAACTTTCATTAGAGCTCTGAACTATTCTAAAACAGCAAACTTTCCCCAAACAGAGGAGTGCATAGGATCAGTAACTAAAAGGATATTTTCACACAGGCTTTGAATGAAGCATATCAACCTTAAAGTTCAAAAAGTTATAAATCGATAAGCGCATATTTTAAATATTAATATTATTCATGGACTTTACACCTAGGCAACGAATAAATACCAGAAAATACTATATAACTACGTCACAGGCATCGCACACGCCAATTTTCTATTATCAACGCTAGTTGGCGCTACATACAACGTTCTTCATTATTATCTATTCAAAGCCTTCAAGCATATTCCCCAGTTTATTTCCCTCTTTCTTCCTTTATCAGAATAAACTAAAACAAGCCTCACAAAAAATACTCCGCAGTAATGCACATTGCTTCAAATAATCTCGTTTATGCCCTCCAATCTTGATATTTGTTTCTCTTTAGAGTGAACCTTCCATGTCAATAAAGTAGTAAGCATTCTTTGATTCTAAGACAGCTTAGTCACAGTTCTCCACTCAAATCTCACCTCAACTGTTTTTTTACTCCTACATAAGTCCATATTTCTAAGTCGTCTTCGTTTGTCTGATGAATTCCACACTTTCCATTCGTTCCATTCGTGTTCCATTCGTTCTCTCTACGCTGTTTTCATGAAGTTCTAAAATCTAAATATACGCCTTTTGAGCATGTATCCTCTATTCACCAGAATTTTCATCACAAATATATCTCCTTCAATTCCTAGCAGAATGTTTCATTTTTAAGAACATATGTTCTTATCACTTTCACAATTCTCCTATAGCAACATACTTCCGTTGTTTCCAATGTCCTTCGCTATGTTATCATTATCGTCCAAGCTTCACTATCATAATAACATAGTCCCCACTTATGTTAGTTCTGATACAGGGCTTCAATGCATTCTCACTTCCTTACTTACTTCATTGACTGTGTTGTTGGTATGTAAAGGGCCATTCTCCTATAACATAATTTAGTAAAAATTCATAAATTTCATCAGATTAATAATATTGTGTTTGGCATTAGGTATTTCGCGGAAGAGAGACGGATATCAATTATGATATCAAAAGTTAATACTTCTACGCAGATAATTTAATTTAAATTAGACATGCTTCTGCATAAGATGTCTTATTAAGGTGAAACCAGTTGTAAAAATACGTACACAGTGAAGATGTGCATAGAGTCGTACTTAAAATGGCCCCTACCAAATATAAAACGAGGATAGAATAAGAAATGAGTAGATGCAGAGAAGAATGTAAGAGGAGAAAACAAGATGGAACATTATCATGAAAACTAGGTCCACGTGGTTAGGCTACACTATGACACATAACGAAATTGTAAGGAATTATAATAATAACAAAATGGAAAGCCCCAAGAGGAAGACCAACGGTGAAATACATTGAACAGCTAAAAAGAGACTTGAAACAGAAGAGCTAAAAGGACAAAAACATGTAACCAGAGGGGTGGGGGGAATGGTGGAATGGAAAGCTGCTATCAAGCAATCTAAGGATTAAATAACATATATATTCAAAGGTCCCAGGCTATGCTTCGTGGGACTTCAGCATTGTGAAAAAAGAACACCAAATGAAGTAATCCGGAGGAGCTACTAAGGGTTCTTTTTCCAAAACGAATGGATAATGACGAAAAATGTAAATTGCAACACATTCAATCCCGAGGGGACAAAAAAAAACAGAATGGGGAAGGGGGAGCAAGAATCAAGTTCAAGGACAGAAAACAGAAATATTCCCCGCAAACGTCGACGGCGAGTCAAAATTCAATCCCGCTTCATGTGGGAGTGAGGAGGGCTGGGTTCTCGCGACAGTGGCCCTGTCAACAGATTTCCGTTTACTCGAGGAGAAGGTTGAGAGCCACAGGAGCAAACACTCGGGGCTTTTGAGAGGAAGGGGGCCCTCAGAATATGGTGTAAGGATGAAAGACTTGCGAGGGCAAACACTTTGTTGAGGCGCTATGCAGAAGGGAAGGGGTCTCTCTTTCCTTTTCCACCACGAAGAGATAGCTGATACCGAACACTCGGAAGGGAGGAGCGAGATTACATCTAGATAGGGGAGAAAAAGGCGAGCCCGCGAGAGTGAGACCGAATCAAGAGATGGAAGTCGCTCAAGGAGCAGGTGCCAAATTTTTCCGCTCACCCGGGTTGAAGTGAAGGCCTCTCTCGCAGCGAACCGCCAAATTCGATTTCCCCATATCCACCCCCACGAAGAAACCAAGGAGAGAAATGTAGAACAAGGGGATTGGTTAGGCGTGGTTGGGATCAAAGAACTGAAGCGAGGATATCGGCGAATCACGGATATTTCTGGCTAATTTTCGCAAATCCTACCCGAAACGCAATAAAATCCACAGCTGCGAGCTGTTCACAGTCACTCGCCCTAAAATTGAGAGAACAGTAATTTCAAAAAACAGACGTTTGAACAACGTTCAGCGCATTTTCTTATACTATTAGAACTCTGACAAAATAACCAGAGCGCACAACTATAACATAAAAATCCATTAACACGCCCCTGGCTTCCTATCCTGCCAACACGGGTTTGAGTCCCGGGGTGGCAAACATTTCTCACTCAGATTCCGCTCCCGCCACGATAAAATTAACAGTGCGCGGGAAGCGTTTAATGAATTCAGCTTTAAATCTCTCAAAAAGCGAAAGAATAAATATAGTTTGAATATTTTACCTTATTTACAGCCCACTGCCCTTTTTCAGTTCTTAAGAAATCATCCGAGAGTAATCATAATGATTTTTTCTAACTTTTAATTAAGCATTAATGCTTTTTACACTCTCACAAATGACCCTGGTTTCGAATAATTATTACCATCGTCATCCGATAATTTCGTTTGTTGGAAATCTCGTATTCATACTGGGTGGTTTGGTGATGTCAGAGTAACGAGTGGGGATTTAAGGGGCGAGGAAAGTGGCTAACCAGAAATGGTGACAAACAATGGCGAGAAAGCCGTGAAGAGGTACTCATTTACAAGGGTGATTTCAGGGTCATTTATTACTTTTAATTTTCCAACTGTTCTCGCGAGCCCAATTCCCGTTCATCATTAAAACGTTTCAAACTACCCTCATTAAAACCACTCTTACAGTCTTCAAAAAATAAACTTTTTACAAAATATTTTTTTTATTAACTAGCAACTCCAACAACAATAAGTCTCTCCCGAGAAAGTTTTGTTTGATATGAAAGGTTTTGAGTAAGATTCCAAGTGTTGCCCCGGTGGAGTCTAGGCAACGATCCGTCAAATTCCTTTTCCGCGATCCCCACCGGGTTGACGAACCGAAGAGGAGCAAAGTGTACGAGTCAGATTTTGGAGATATCATTTCACAAACACGCATGACAACTTCGAACAAAACCGCAAGTCTGAGACCTTGGTGGGTATTGTAGCGCGGCAAAAAAACACATCATACCAGTTCCACTAGTCTCCTTGAGTTGCCGGATCAAGTTACCCGAAGTTATGTCACTGTTGCGGAAGAAATTTCATCACGGCCTAAAGGATGACGAGGTAACAAGGGAGATCACGTAAAATGTGCAATAATAAAACAAACCCAAAGTTATGTCACTGTTGCGGAAGAAATTTCATCACGGCCTAAAGGATGACGAGGTAACAAGGAAGATCACGTAAAATGTGCAATAATAAAACATATTCTGAGACAGTACTTATTTTAATTCCAAGTTTTTACCGGTATTGTCTACAAATAATTTCCATTCACACAAGTTTATGACTACCTTTTTTGCTGTGTGCGTCGAAAGAAATGCAAAGGTCGAAAAATGAACGGAACAATAACAATCGCTAATCTATGAACCTGAAGAATAACAGCATGCAGCCAGCTGGATTCCCTCACTCGGTTAATCATAATATTTTTTAAGTCACCGAATATAATATGTCATTAAAGTTGGTAAAAAATCAATTCTCTCTTGGGATTCTTAAAATGGACCGAACGATTTAACTTTGAACTATTGTGTGCCAAAGTGACAAACTTTGTTGTCTTGAGTCTACCAAAACGGATGTAAAAACTTGTTTTCTTCCACTTAAATCTAGTTTCAGTCTTTAATTATTCTTCACCCTCTGCACACCTTTCCGTTTCCCATTATATACCTTCATCATATAACATACTTCCAATTCATTTCCTTTCTTGTCGAATAG